>OV179165.1:12097040-14497040 GCA_921972225.1 Euplexia lucipara
GTTTTTGTAGGTTTTATGTAAATATTTAAGTAACAGGTCGTTTTATTTCAAAATTTATTCAATATTTCGTGGGTCGGTAAATTAAATACAAATAGTTTAGGGATAAATATGATTTTCAAATATTGGACGTTGTTGTCACTTCAGTGTTGCCAGTTTATTATTATTATTAAACGACCCAAAAGAGTATGTATAGATCGTAATATCTGACATTCTACAGTTTTACACTTTTACACGTAATTTTTTTAACTAGTAGGTGAGATCAGTGTTTTACTATCTAACTACTCTGAGAAGAAACACCGAAAGAAACTCAGAGGTTATAGTCTGAGTTTCTTTAGATCTCATCTACTGAGATACCATCATCTAAGATAATGTCTGGAGATTATCTTAGTCAAATCATGTAAGAACCATGCAGAGGCTGACAAGAAGTGGGGCACGACTACGCAGTGCACAACCAACATCTTCGGATTCGTCGCTCAGCTCCACCTCGCAGCTACCAGAATCTGATCCAGACGTGGATCCAGTGACACCGGCTGCTGCAGTTGCGTCGAGCTAGAGTGACAAATATTTCTCACCACCGACGACACCACCACCAGTCACAACGCGTCGACGCGGAAGAGGCCGACCACTGGCCAGCTTAGAACTCCGAGACCCTCCGGTTTCTGATAGGGTCCCCGCTCTCGGTGGAAGTGTGCAGCGCATGCGATGGACTCAATCCATCAATGAAAATGTCATGCGCTCATACTTTGGGGCTACAGAAATGAAATTGTCTTTTAAGGAAAAAACCACACAGATATGAGGCGACCAGATTAGTCAGTGCATGCATTTGTCAGTCATCGTGAGCTCAACTCGAACTTGACGAGCTTCAATTTCACTCACATTATTTCTTGGGAAAGAGGTGTAAGTTTATGTATGTATGTGTGTCCAAATAGCCATAATAACATTAACACCCGTTTATGTATATCAGTAACTATAATGGAAACTAAACCGGTAACCAGTAAACCGAAATATTCCGTTTCGTGAATTACAAATTGACAGATTATGCAAATTAAAGGTCCTTCCCCATACATTGTTTAAGTTTAATGATGGACCCTATATTTTAATGATATGCCCCATAATTCATAGGGTTGGATAAGAAACTTGGAACGGTCTTACGGGTCGTTGGAAGACGGTAAGATTGGGGTCAGGGAAGAGGTACGGAGGTTAGTGTATTATAGGTATTATACGTACACAGAATGAATTTTTATAACTGAAGGTGGTAAGTTTATAAATAAAAACTTTTTTACAGAAAAAAGTTTCGGAAGTCGGTGGCCAATAATGAACGAAATAAAACCAGGCACAGACTTCCGAAAATGGAGTTATTTTTCACCTATTAGTGTTTTTTTTAAGAAGTCATTTTTCACCTATTAGTGTTTTTTTTAAGAAGTCGATTGTTTTTAGGGTTCCGTAGTCAAGTAACCTAACCAAACCCTTATAATTTCGCCAGGTCTGTCTGTCCGTCCGTCCGTCCGTCCTCGCTTAATCTCTGTGACCGTTAGCACTAGAAAGCTGAAATTTGGTACCAATATGTGTATCAATCACGCCGACTAAGTGGTAAAATAAAAATTGGAAAAAAATGTTTTATTAGGGTCGCTCCCCTATATGTAAAGTGGGAAGTGATTTTTTTTTTATTTCAACCCTAACGTGTGATATATTGTTGGAAAGGTATTTAAAAATGAATAGGGGCTTACTAAAATCATTTTTGATAATGTCAATAATTTCGGAAATAATCGCTCCAAAAGTAAAAAATAATGTGCCGCCCCCCTAACTTTGAACGATAGGTTTAGAAAATATGAAAAAAATCTGAAAAGTAGAACTTTATAAGGACTTTCTAGGAAAATTATTTTGAACTTGGATGGAAACAGTTTTTGTACAAAAAAAGACAAGAACTTGTACAAAATAATTTCTGGACTAAGTTTGTAGTATAATCGTATATGCAAGCATTTTTTTTAAGTTACTTTACATATTTTATTATCCTGAACGTATCTTTTAACAAACAAAAAAAGAATTATTAAAATCGGTTCTCGCAATCCAAAATTACCACCGGAAACTACTATGTATTAATTAGTAACCCAATTCCCCGAGAGATGGCGCTGTAGGTACTTAGGTCGGGTATTATCGAATTGTTCGGTTGGTCTCTCCTTGGCAATGGCGGTATCTTATAACTATATAAAACTTCTATCAGGAACATGCTAAGGTAATTTAGAACAAAACTAAAATTCATTTTTTAACACCATCAAAATGTTAATTTAAAAACCAGTTCATAAATGGTTCGATAGATGGCGTCGCGAAATGACGTCATTTTTTTAAATGTCGATGTTAAGATTTTCCGTTTTTTGACGACCTACCGTGGTAAAGAAAGTTGCACTTTTAAAAATAATTTATTTATTTGCTGTCATGTAAAACACTGGATATTGACTGAATGTGGTGTTCTGTCGCTTCCGCGGACAAATTCCACAAGAACGCACATAATTTCGTGCTAGTGAAGTGATACTAACATAGTTTTATAAGATTTTACTAACAAAAGTGATGTTAGTATGTATTTTTAGGTTAAGGTATTTATCTATGGGTCTTTGTTACCTGAAAGAAATGGTTAATTTATTTATTTTAATATACATGCATTAAAATTTATAAATAATAATTATAATTTTAATTAAATAAAAATTGCATTTAATTAGTCCATCAGTAAGATTATAAAGAAGTAACACATAAGTATTTTTTTTTCTTTTTCAAATTGATGTAAAACTGCATAGATTAAGCGCATTAAAGTTGAGGAGAGGGGGCTTGTATTTTCATTATCTAGTATAAACTGTACTGCTAGTGACGTCATGCGACATACTGACTCGATGTATCGCTGATATTTTTTGATTACGTGAAGAAAGAAAAAACATAATATGTCGAATAATTTCTTGTCATCTAGATGTGACCATAGATATCCGTGTGAGGGACTAACAACTAAAGTTTTGTCAAGTAGACCATTCGACACATAATAAATTCTTCAGTAAAGTCAATGTGTAAACGACCTGTATTTAATGGTATATTATATAAAGTAAAAATATTGACTTCAGCGCCGTTTTCTACATAGAAACATACGATTTGCTGTCGCCCGCAAATGGGCGACAGTAAATTAGATGTTTCGCCTGTCTATGAAACATAAATAACGTCTAAAATGGCTAGCGCTGAACTAATTGTATCGGATTGTGCGACGAAATCCTGTCCACCCTGCAAAAATGTCGAGTTTTAAATAGCAAGCTTTAGATTCAAATTATGTATATTTCTTAGTATTTTGATGTATAAAAAATTTACCTACTCAGTGAAAAAACGGTCTTTTAACAACTGTTAAACGTTTGCGACGAACTAATAAAGTTCTACTTGACATTTTGCTTCAGCTTTTAAACGATAAAATTAATGAGAATTTTCTTTTAAACTATCCTGTTTCCTAGTAAAAATGTGAAAGGGTGTGAGGATGCCTGGATGTTAGACTTTTGTTTAAAAACTACTGAACGGTGTTTGATTAAATTTGATAGTATTACTGGCACTTGAGTACTCACAAAATTTAATAAGAATTGGTGAAGCCGTTTTAGAGAAGTTTTGTAGCAAACACTGTGACAAGAGCATCTAATTTAAAGGCACTTTTGAACGTCAGACTTGTACATTCAATGAAAAGAGAATGAATCTAGTTGCACTCTCCAAAAGGTAGTTTCACATGGAGAAGAATGTGCAAGAAACTACATACTTACTATTTTAAAAGGTTTATTTAATTTTCTACAATCCAGATTGATATAATAGTGAAAGTGGTACTTAATTACTATTGTGTAGTCCACACCTAACAAAAAAAAAACCTAAACAAAAGAACAGTAAAACAAAGGGTCATCAAAAAATTCATCCGCATCGCTGTCAACGGGAAAAGAGCCCAGAAGGCTTTCTTTTAAAATAGATTTTACAATATTTTAATCACATTATATGTGAAGACGATGTACCTTGGATAAAAACCACTATACTGAGAAATAGGGTACAAGGTGTCTCTCTGTGAACTTACTGTAAACTCTTTCTCCTACCAGGAAATGTAACACAAGACCTCTTGTTTAGCAGTAAGTCTTGCGTCCACGAAACCAATGAGTGTGTTTCCCAAAATTAGTTAAATAGAAAGCACAGCTTGCATATTAATTAGGCACGCCTAATTATGTAGGTAACAGGAATATTGTCAATAGCAGGTATTGTTTAGCAACTCATTTGAATGGGACATTATTATTGCTGTTCAGGCTATCATCAAAACAATTGATTATGTACATAATATCAAGTACAGACGCCAGCACATCAAGTTACCCCAATGTGTCAAATTTCTTTGATCGTTTTTCAACTTGATATCGAACAGAATAAGTTTCATATTCAATTAGGAAATTTTGACACATTGGGGTAACTTGATGTGCTGGCGTCTGTACATAACCGTAGGTAACTAATTAAATTTCTACTATTACAATAGTGGGTAATTAGTAGTTAAATAGCAGTAGAAAATATTAGGAGTTCATGGCTTCATAATTAAAGCCAGATTGAAGGTGAAGCAGCTATTGGTAAGATCGGACTCTGAATGGATGGGTTAGATTAAGATACGTCTGTGTCTCGTAAAGCACGTTAAGGCATTTTGCCAAGCATCAGTAATTGCAGATAATTAACAGTTGTTCCGGGTAATCAGTGTGCTTTGGACGTAGGTACTTCTGATGTATTTGAAATTTCGATACGACAATAAATGAAACTTCGTATACCTAAGGACGTTCCCAGTCTACATACAAAAATTCATTTGAAAATATCCAGTAGTTTAGTCACAGGAGGTGATTTTACTTTTTTAACATTTGCTCCATGATGTATCTGTAAATACGGAAGCACTGACAGGTTAACGACCCCCGCATCGGTAACATCAAAACATTAAAGACACGTGACGTGGCTTACTCGCTACCTACTTAAAAACTTTTGCCAAATCAGTTATATAGTATAAATTTAATTTAGTGCAAATTATGCCTTAAACCCGTGCCATAAGAGTCATAAAGCGTGTCATCAGAGTTCGATAAGAAAATAACGCATGCGGAAGTTGCTATGCACTCATATCAATAGAAAATTTAGTGTGTGCGAAAGAGATAAATCTAGTTTCGTTTGCTTATTACTTCACTTTCTTGTCGAAACTTGCAACTACAAATTTAGGTCACGGTCACTGGTTAGTGTATCGCTGCAATCCTGTGACGATCCACGCGTCATTGATTTGTGCAAGCGCACGAGTGCCGCAGGAGCACCGGTGCCCGCGTCGCCTTTGAAGTGCCTACCCGCCGTCTTTCAAGTACCCGCCGCCCGCCGCTCGTGTGTTTTTGTAACGAACGACTGATTTATAAGTGCGAAATTGGATGCTTTATTTGTGATAAGATCATATGACACGTATAATAGTAATAGGTACTTAGTTAAATAGTTAAGTGAATGTGCGGAATTAGACGCTTATTTTTTATTGTGTTTTCGTGTTTGTTTTTTAAAAGATGGATAATATTTTCTGTTATTAAATTAAAAGACATGGCTGCAAATGGTGACCTCTTAGCAAACGTTAGAAATAACCTTCTCCGACGGCGACGACGACGGTGCGATTTGTGTATTCGTATTCATGGCTGCCGTGTCGAAAAACGAAAATTTTTGTGACATAGGTACCTACCTACCTACTGAGTTATGTGATTGAATAGTGATCCTGATTGTGATTAATAATTTGATTAATAAATAACGCCCGAGTGAGAGTTACCTGATTATTCGGTTAATAATCTATGATTCAGTGTTATTGTTTTTACTGAGCATTAACAATGGCGCCAAAAGATCAAGTCGTTGCAAGACCGCGCTGTTGTCACTCTTACCACAGGTAAGTGAACTAATGTTTATAAAGGGCGTTCTATTTTGTTTTCAGTTTTATACCATTTAGTTTGTTTGATTTTTATTTTTTTTTAATTTTGGTGTTAGGATTTTTTTGATGGTTTAGAATTATTCCTAGGAACTAGCAGTGTCCGTGTTTTCATTGATTGTCGTATTATCGTCACCACGCTGTTTAAAAATGAAAAGTACAGCCAGCACATCCAGCTACCTTAAATTTTCCCAATTGAACATGACCTCTATCTTCTATATCTATATCTATATCTATTATTATTACTTATAATAAATCTGTAGAAGTAAAATTTCTGTACATTGAAAATATCAAAAAAATAAATAGCAGGGGGTGTTACTAGACTGACACCGAACCCAAAAATATGATTAAAAAAATTTTTGTCTGTCTGTCTGTCTGTCTGTCTGTCTGTCTGTCTGTATGTTCAGGTATCACGCAAAAACTACCGGTTCGATTACGATGAAAATTGGTATACTTATTCTTTGATATCCTGGGCACCACACTGGGTACTTTTTATCCCGGAAAAGTATATACAATAAAAAACAAACTTAATTTTGCGGTTCGATCCCTAGACCCGACTACTGTACCAACCGCAAATAATAAGTTTGTCGTAGGTTACGTCACCCGCAGTGGAGTTCACCAAAGGGCACACGGCTAAGGTATTATAATATTTAATCTTAAGATACAATATCGCTCGCCATGCAATTCAATGGACTATCACGTACTACGAAGATAATTATGCACATTGAATACCTATCTATTCAAAATTAATATAGGAAGATGATTGGTGATCGATACTGATGCCAAAAATGCAATTAGTGAATGTTTTGTCTTTCTGTCTGTATGTGCACGCATAGTTCAAAAACTATTATAGGGATTTTAACCAAACTTGGTACGGTTGTAGGTAATCAATTATAATACGCCTGGGCAGGTTGATCTTAGTATCAGTTGTTTTACACATGGTCAGTTGTACGGCGCTCTTTCCCGGGTCCGTAGTTCCAGAAATCTTTATGCATACATATCGGAAGGATCAACTTTGAAAGTAGTCTATCCGGAAGTATTATGCTAAAATGATTACGTTTATATATCAACGCACAGCCCCAACAGCTGGTATTAGAGACATGAAACTTGAAGGAGTGTTCTTAGTGAAGAGTAAGTCTTCCATAAAAAACGATTTTTGAAAATTCAACCCTTAAAGGGAAAACATAGGGGACGGAAGTTCGACATCCACGCGGGCGAAGCCGCGGGCAAAAGCTATTTGTAATAAAGTTAAAAACTATCAAAGAAGTTTGGGTAGCCTGATAGCCCAACACCAAAGAGATTTAAAAGACTATAGAGCGGGCAGGTCAAGGAAATGTCATAGAAAAACTTTGATCTCATGTCTCAGTAACGCCATCTAGAATAATATATGAATATTGGAGCGGCAGCGGAGCGTACTAAAAAAAACTCATAGACTTGTGTCGGCAGGACACACTTTTTCGGACGAAAATTTTGTTTGTGATGTCCGGACTATAGGTATTGAATGTCTATGCCCAACACTCTCTGTTCTACTATATTATTTTGAATAGCAAACGTCCTTCTCTTTGGTAAGTCGGTGAAAAATTTCGAACACTATTTTAGCGCAAACCATCTCTAAAAAGCACATCATTGTCAACAAAACATCGTTCTATATTCTACCTGTCCTCAAGCGAAATTGAAGACTTGCAAAAAAATAGAAAAAAATATTCAAAGTTACCTCCATTTTGTTTCATTTTCACAGAAATTGACGCCTGATCTTTATTACGGTGACAATCATTTTCCTCGTTAAGGGAGGAACAAACTTAATGAGAGCGAAGGATCCAGGGCGGATTAAAAAAAATATATTTCAAAAGCATTTGGTTTTATCTCTCTTTGGTTCCGCCGTTGCTAATTAGTAGAGTTTTCTGAGTTGTAACAGCGCTGATTAAAATTCTAAATAGGAGTCTGTGATATCTTCTTTGGTATACATTGACATTGTTTTTCTTTTAATTTAAATAAGGTAAGGTTACAGGGTGAATTTGTGTTTTGAGAAATAGGTTAACCAGTAATTGAATCGTTGTGATCATTAAGGCTGAGGCTACATTAGGCCGCGACGCGACCTGTGACACATGAGCGATTAAAACAAGTAAATGAATGCTCACGTATATGGCTACACCGTACGTCAAATATTACTAGCGATCTTTGATTTCTTTATGCGATACGAACAACATTGCTGAAATCACGGCATCGGCTACATCAACATAACGAGCGAATCGCTGAAAGTGAATCGCTCTTGCTAATTCGTTGTTGAGCATGTGTACTGTAGCCATGTCATCGCCGAATATACGCCGGAATTTCGCTTGTAATGTAGCCATACCATGTTTTTCTCGTTTCGCTCTTCCAGTCGCATCGCAAATCGCTGCCTACTGTAGCCTCAGCCTTAGCCCTTTCAGCCCTTCTTCGTAAGTCGGTTAAAGACTTACGAAGGAGGGCTGTATATTGTGTGGCTACATGTATGAACGAAAAGGAAGCAAAAGAAGTTTACAAGAATGGGCTATTTCACAAAATTTTAGTTTTGAGTCCGTCATCTAGATTTTAAGAAAATATTCGACACATATTTTTTCTTCTTTTTACGTAATCAAAAAATTACGGCAATACATCGAGTCAACATGTCGCATAACGTCACTAGCTAGTACAGTTTATACTTGATAATGACGTTACAAGCCCCCCTCCTCAACTTTAATGCGCTTAATCTAAGCAGTTAACCATCAATTTGAAAAAAAAAAAAAAATACGTGTCGAATATTTTCTTGAAATCTAGATGAGGGGCTACAAACTGTAATTTTGTCAAATAGCCCATTGTAGCAGATGACGCTCTATAGTTCCTGATTACCCCCTTAGGAAAAAGGCATGAGTATATGTATATATACATATATGTAGTAAAGAAGGAGTTTCTCAATTCGTTGCTATTTTTTTCCTGATATGAGATTCCATATCCAATTTTTGCCTCCAGCTAATTCGGATTTTGCCACAAGGATTTTTAGCAGTAAAGCCCACAGTCTGAATTTGCCCTATTGATAGCAATAGGTTTGCCCCTTCTTATAAAACTTTAACATAACTAGTAATGAAATGTGGGGGCATTAAAATTACACTTCTGGCTAACCTTTCGGGTACTATATGTAAATGTTATTTTTATGCTTATAATAAGAATATTTTTGGCTTCTTAAGGAAATTGATCCGTAGTCCAAATCTAAATTTAATTGAACTACAGAAGCGATCAAAATGTACACACATATGGATATTGAAAACATAATTTACCTGAAAACTGATTACGTGTTAAGCCTTCCACATCCAGTCACAATCAACCGATCTCACCGCAATACTAATTGCAATTTATTCTTCTTCGGTCTATTTTAAATGACGCTGAGGTTACGCGCGCTGCGGTGACGATGACGGTTTATTTGAGAACAGCCAAAGGCATTTTATAGATAGATGATTATTTTACTATTGCATTGCTACCTATAGTAACCCGAAATAATATTTTGATGTCCTATGTTTATTCAAACGAAAAATTAAAAATTGTATACTAAAAGCTTTTTTACAAAAAAAAAATCTTCATAAAAATCACTAAAACGTGTAAAATAACTCTTGTTTCGGAAGTTGGTGACAACTTAATACAACACAACACAACTTACCCATCAACTTTGACATCTATCTATTAAATTGATATTTTATTTTGATTTTACAATGTTGCGACTTGTTTGGATTAAATTGAATTTGATTTTAATTGCATTTAACTATTTGTAATCTGATTAATTAATTGATTGCATGGTGTTTAAAATTATTTTGATTAAAAAAAGATCGTGTTTAAGTTTAATTTATTTCATTGTAATTTATTGAGTTTGATTTTACATATAAGTTGGTTTTATTGTTGCTTTGTGGTTGTTCGTTTTATAACATTTTGTCAATGGATGTACTTACTTACCTGAAATAAATGAGTTTATTTATATAACAATGTCTAGATAATCGTATAATTAAGTAATCAGCTATAATATTGCTACAGTTATACTGCTATTAAGCATATCGGTGACGCGAACAGCACTTGGCCACTGTACTGTGCTTGGTCATGAGCATGTTTGTGAAGCGAACCCATAAAATGTTCTCTTACCAAAACTGCCATATATATTTGAACTTCAATAATGATTTTGCACGAATCGTAATATAGTTTTGAACGAATGACAGAATAAGGAATGATGTGATAAGGCAACGTTGTGGTTTAAAAAAAGAAAAGAGTATGCTTAGATGATTTGGTCACGTTGAAAGGATAAATGAAAGGTGACTAACGAAAGGTTATAAGGCAGATGTAAGTGGAAACGCCGGGAGGGGACGCCCTAAAAGGACACTCATAGACCTTATTGGTGAGGTTCTTCAGAAAGGTCAGGTGTGTAGTACTCGCTTTCGAATGAATGTAAACGAAGCAAAAGAAGTATGTAAGAATCGTAGCATATGGCGATCTGTAGTTTCTGCTTATTCAGATGGGAAAAAGGCGTCAGTTTATGTATGTAGGTACTATGCATGCATGACATGCACTCGAATAGTGCCTACGTCATGTCCATAAAAATCTATAATAAGTTACCCGAAATAATAAAATGTTCAAATAAATATAATATTTTTATCAATAAATTGAAATTTTTCCTTATAAGTAAATGCTACTATAGTATAAACGAATACTTAAATGATAAATTGTAGTTAATTACATATCTAATTATATTAATAAATACTCAAATAATATTTTGACATAATAAATAATTGCGTAATAAATTAAATAGAAATAATTTCGGTGGGTATTTTTAAATAATTGTAATTGTTTTTTTTTTAAATATTGTAACAAACACTCTGTATCCTTCCTCCTCTCTCCTAGTTTTAATGTATGCTGTGCCCGACAGGGTCCATAATTGTGACTAAAATATAATAACCCTAACATCTTTGTAAACATTATGGTACGCAATAAAGAATTGAGAGAATTGAGACATGTACCGTGTAAACGTTCCCAGTACGAAAAACTCTTAGTCACATGTTTTTCCCGTGATCCAAACTACCGTCATTTGGTCTAACTTCGTAGGTAAATGTCCATAGTCTAATCTAAAAGCCGATCTTGGCTTAACTAAGATAAGGGCAAGCCACCAAGCTAACCTTAGCTATAATTAAAGTTAAGGTCACATGGCTTACTGGAGGTTACCGAAAGGTCTAAATTGTTAGTTAAACTGAAAGACCCTGTTACTAGTTTGATAAACTTGACTTAATGGTGTCGTTAATCCTTTAATGGTTATAAATAGAAATGTTGCAACTTGAATATTAAAGTATCGGATTAAGAGGTACATTCTAACCAACTTACTAAAAAGTAGAAATTTATCAATCAGGTTGTATTTTTTTATTAACTTTGTTATCTCTTAACTCTGTAATTTATGGACTGATACATATTCTTTTTTAGTTTTTTTAAGAAATCTGTTTAGTGTTTTGGTTGTTATATAAATAAAACTAAAAACATAATTTATCATGAAAACAAATCCGTCAAAGCCACAAACTTTGGAAACTAAAGTTATTCTTAAATTTTCTGGACTAGAACGCTACTGCCAAGCATGAGGTTTTAGATTCCATTCCCTAGTCGAATAAAGTGCTTTTTACCTAGAATTTCTCAGTAGGTAACCCGCACTGGTCCTTTGTGGTAGATTACAGCCCTCTCCTTCTCACAAATAAGAGGCCTGTAACCCAGCAGTGGAAACATTGTAACACATAGACAGGTGACAATAGAAAGAAGATGGCGTATATGAAATTAGCTGTTTGTCAACTGTCAAGTGTTAACGAGTAGAATTTGTAATATGGCTGAAAATGAATTACACTTGACAGTTGACAAACAGCTGATTCCATATACGCCATTTTCTTTCTATAAAAAAAAATTGAATAGAAATAGAATTTGTAATATGGACTAGACATGCAGGACACACACAGTGGGCTACTTGACCCAATTTTAGTTTATAGTCCCTTATCTAGATTACAAGAAAATTTAATTAATTATTTAGTTATTCGAAATAATTTTTTTTTATACGTAATCAAAAAATAGCGGCGATACAATCGAGTAAAAATATTTTTGCAAAAAATAAAACCGACTTAAAAAAAAAAACACTAAACGGTGTAAAATAACTCTAAATTAGGAAGTCTGTGACTTTGGTGGGTTTATCTTATTCATGATGGGCCACCGACTTCCGAATTTAGAGTTATTTTACACCGTTTAGTGTTTTTTTTTTTTTTAAGTCGGTTTTATTTTTTGCAAAAAAGTTTTTATTTTTCCACTTTTAGTTGTTCCTATACAAATATTTGCCATGAATTTATTTTATATTGTTAACTGTTAACAAAACATGTCATGATAATAGGGTTATCCACTTATCCCTAATAAATGAAAATTAACATTCACGTTTACAACTGTCGAAATCTAGGTATATTGTACACACCTGCGTACCCCTCAGAGCATACAGGCGTGATGATACGTCATGATGTTGAATAAACAATAAACATCCAAGCGATTCCAGCAATCACGACAGATTTGCCGTCTATTTTTGAAGAGTTCCGTTGTATATCTCCGAAGATCAGCACCAGATCTTCACCAAATTAAAATGGGACCACCTCAGGAGTACACTCTTTCAAATAAAAAAGAATTTTGAGAATCGGTCCAAAACTGGGGGAAAAATCAGGTAACATACAGAAAAAAAAAGAAAAAAAAAATACATACACACGAACATAGAACCTCCTCCTTTTTTGAAAGTCGGTTAAAAATGTCGCATGACGTTACTAGCCAGTACAGTTTTTACTTAATAATGACGTTACAAGCCCCCTATACTCTACTTTAATGCGCTTTATCTAAGCAGTTTTCCATCAATTTGAAAAAGAAAAAAAAAACTTTTGTATTATTTTTTATGATCTAACTGATGAACTAATTATATTTTGATGTTCATATTCTGTCAAACACCCTATTATTTCAACAAGAAACACACGACTTCAAAAAATCTTTTCACAAATTCAACTTCTTTTTTAAGGCAATCTTCCTACGTTTCTATTCAAAGCCGCTGATTTAGAAAATCCCACCCTTCCGTGCAAGTACCCGTGACTTAAGCCTTCCTTCGCTATGTAAGTACATTCATAGTATACACTACACAGGTTGAGTGCTTCACATCAAGTACAGTAAGCAACTAAGTGAGAGCTAAAAATATTGGAAGTTAAACATTATTATCTAAGAACGTTGAGTAGTCAATAAACTAACAACTGAACTGGCGAAATGTTGTATTTACCCGACTGCGCCAGAAGGAGCGTTATGTTTTTTTTACACCTCTACCTTCGGGTATTACCGGCATAATATTATGATGTTACGAGTGTGTTCTTGTCAATTGATAAAGGGCAATTTATAACAGCCCATTGGCTAAGGCGTTGGTCTGGCGATCGAGAGGTTGTGTTGTGGTGTTACAAAAAAAAAACCGGCCAAGAGCATGTCGGGCCACGCTCAGTGTAGGGTTCCGTAGTTTTCCGTCCGTCGTCACAATAAGTGTTCCCACTTATGAGTTTAAAGGTTGGTATCCATTATGTTCGCGCTCCACCAGCGCTCCGCGATCCTGCAACTTGAATTACGAATATGTTAAAGTGCAACTTTCTTTACCACGGTAGGTCGTCAAAAAACGGAAAATCTTAACATCGACATTTAAAAAAATGACGTCATTTCGCGACGCCATCTATCGAACCATTTATGAACTGGTTTTTAAATTAACATTTTGATGGTGTTAAAAAATGAATTTTAGTTTTGTTCTAAATTACCTTAGCATGTTCCTGATAGAAGTTTTATATAGTTATAAGATACCGCCATTGCCAAGGAGAGACCAACCGAACAATTCGATAATACCCGACCTAAGTACCTACAGCGCCATCTCTCGGGGAATTGGGTTACTAATTAATACATAGTAGTTTCCGGTGGTAATTTTGGATTGCGAGAACCGATTTTAATAATTCTTTTTTTGTTTGTTAAAAGATACGTTCAGGATAATAAAATATGTAAAGTAACTTAAAAAAAATGCTTGCATATACGATTATACTACAAACTTAGTCCAGAAATTATTTTGTACAAGTTCTTGTCTTTTTTTGTACAAAAACTGTTTCCATCCAAGTTCAAAATAATTTTCCTAGAAAGTCCTTATAAAGTTCTACTTTTCAGATTTTTTTCATATTTTCTAAACCTATCGTTCAAAGTTAGGGGGGCGGCACATTATTTTTTACTTTTGGAGCGATTATTTCCGAAATTATTGACATTATCAAAAATGATTTTAGTAAGCCCCTATTCATTTTTAAATACCTTTCCAACAATATATCACACGTTAGGGTTGAAATAAAAAAAAAATCACTTCCCACTTTACATATAGGGGAGCGACCCTAATAAAACATTTTTTTCCAATTTTTATTTTACCACTTAGTCGGCGTGATTGATACACATATTGGTACCAAATTTCAGCTTTCTAGTGCTAACGGTCACAGAGATTAAGCGAGGACGGACGGACGGACGGACAGACAGACCTGGCGAAATTATAAGGGTTTGGTTAGGTTACTTGACTACGGAACCCTAAAAACAATCGACTTCTTAAAAAAAACACTAATAGGTGAAAAATGACTTCTTAAAAAAAACACTAATAGGTGAAAAATAACTCCATTTTCGGAAGTCTGTGCCTGGTTTTATTTCGTTCATTATTGGCCACCGACTTCCGAAACTTTTTTCTGTAAAAAAGTTTTTATTTATAAACTTACCACCTTCAGTTATAAAAATTCATTCTGTGTACGTATAATACCTATAATACACTAACCTCCGTACCTCTTCCCTGACCCCAATCTTACCGTCTTCCAACGACCCGTAAGACCGTTCCAAGTTTCTTATCCAACCCTATGAATTATGGGGCATATCATTAAAATATAGGGTCCATCATTAAACTTAAACAATGTATGGGGAAGGACCTTTAATTTGCATAATCTGTCAATTTGTAATTCACGAAACGGAATATTTCGGTTTACTGGTTACCGGTTTAGTTTCCATTATAGTTACTGATATACATAAACGGGTGTTAATGTTATTATGGCTATTTGGACACACATACATACATAAACTTACACCTCTTTCCCAAGAAATAATGTGAGTGAAATTGAAGCTCGTCAAGTTCGAGTTGAGCTCACGATGACTGACAAATGCATGCACTGACTAATCTGGTCGCCTCATATCTGTGTGGTTTTTTCCTTAAAAGACAATTTCATTTCTGTAGCCCCAAAGTATGAGCGCATGACATTTTCATTGATGGATTGAGTCCATCGCATGCGCTGCACACTTCCACCGAGAGCGGGGACCCTATCAGAAACCGGAGGGTCTCGGAGTTCTAAGCTGGCCAGTGGTCGGCCTCTTCCGCGTCGACGCGTTGTGACTGGTGGTGGTGTCGTCGGTGGTGAGAAATATTTGTCACTCTAGCTCGACGCAACTGCAGCAGCCGGTGTCACTGGATCCACGTCTGGATCAGATTCTGGTAGCTGCGAGGTGGAGCTGAGCGACGAATCCGAAGATGTTGGTTGTGCACTGCGTAGTCGTGCCCCACTTCTTGTCAGCCTCTGCATGGTTCTTACATGATTTGACTAAGATAATCTCCAGACATTATCTTAGATGATGGTATCTCAGTAGATGAGATCTAAAGAAACTCAGACTATAACCTCTGAGTTTCTTTCGGTGTTTCTTCTCAGAGTAGTTAGATAGTAAAACACTGATCTCACCTACTAGTTAAAAAAATTACGTGTAAAAGTGTAAAACTGTAGAATGTCAGATATTACGATCTATACATACTCTTTTGGGTCGTTTAATAATAATAATAAACTGGCAACACTGAAGTGACAACAACGTCCAATATTTGAAAATCATATTTATCCCTAAACTATTTGTATTTAATTTACCGACCCACGAAATATTGAATAAATTTTGAAATAAAACGACCTGTTACTTAAATATTTACATAAAACCTACAAAAACTAAAGAATATATAAAATGAAAAATCCAAGAAAATACAGTGACATGTGTCATTCACGTAAATTCAATAACTAAACAACAATATGAAGAAGAAGAAATATTATTGGACGAAAGGATAATGTTATGTTGACGAGAGCCAGAACTCGAGCACGCCCACCACCTCCGGAGTCGTCGCTCAGCTCCGCCTCGCCGCCGCCGGACCTCGGATCACCAGCGTCACCGGCGGCTGCAGCCGCGTCGAGCTCGAGCGACGAATATTTTTCCCCGCCGACGTCGCCAACACCTGTACGTCGGCCGGGGAGAGGCCGGCCACCGAAAAGCTTGGGACTTAGGGGCCAACCGGCCCCGAGCCGGGTCCCCGCTGCCGGTGGTTGTGTGCAGCGCATGAAATGGACTCAAAGTATAAATGAGAACGTCATGCGCGCATATTACGGGTCTACAGAGGGGGGAACTAACCTCACTGCGTACCGTGTTAGGATGCTGTCTCTGTTCCAGGAGCTGGAACCAACCGTCAACGTGTCGTCCCAACGATTATCGGATCAGGTGCGGGTCATTCAACGTAACCACAGGTTGGACGACGCCGCGCTTGATAGGCTGCGCTCAGAGGTGCTGAGCAACCGTATCGTCTCTGCTTCGCTACAAACCGCGGCACACTCACCGGCAACTAATACAATTACGCCGCGGTCCAATTGTGTTAGTGATGAGGCAGATGATAGGGTTGTCACAGTAAGTAGCCAGTGCAGTGATAGATTGAGGAGCGCTCTGGAGGATGCGCTTCGCGAATATAGGTCAACACCAACCGTACTTAGACCCCGGTTACCACGTTTGCCTATGCATAAAAAAAATAGGGCGCTAATGTGTGCCCTGGATTCGCTGCTTACGGATTTATTCGAACACAGCGAAAATCTTGTCGATACACATTCGATTCTGTATTGTGCGGCTGTTGCGGCATGTCGTATAGCTAACGTTAAATTCCCAGATAGTGACGTAGCTATACGACCAAAACCAGCCGTACCAGCCTGGCAGTGCAGGATCGGGCGTCGTATCGATGAGGCCAGGGTACTCATTGGCAAACTATACTGTTTCAGGGAGGGCAATACACGGCCACGAGTGATGCGCTTTGTGAGGCGAGCGTTCTCTGGGACTGGAATCAGTCCTGGAGAATACATAGCCCATGTCACAGAGCGCATCGACTTCCTGAAGCAAAAAGTTTATGCATGGGCAAATCGTATCCGGCGGTATAAGCGACGGGTTGACCGATATGCGCAGAATCGCATGTTCCAGAGCGACGAAAGGAGGGTTTATAGGGCTTGGGAGCGACCAGACCAAGGTATGGCTGATACGCGCCTACCGGATGATGACGCCATGTGTTCATTCTGGCGCAGCATCTGGTCGGTGCCTATCAGTCACGCTGAGGGCGACTGGACTCGGGTGGTAGAGCAAGCGTGTGATTCTATACCAGAAATGGGGGCAATCGTTATCAGCCCCCAAGATGTAGCCTGTGCAGTCCGTCCGTTACCTAACTGGAAATCTCCGGGACCGGACGGACTGCACAACTTTTGGATCAAATGGATCCAGGGATCGCACGCTTGCTTAGCTTCCCAGTTTCAGTCAGCTTTAGAGTCAGGGTCGCTACCCCAGTTCTTAACCACAGGCATAACCCACCTGCTCCACAAATCTGGTAGTACTGCGGAACCCAAAAATTATAGACCGATCACTTGTTTACCGACGGTCTATAAAGTTCTAACATCCATTTTGAGAGCTAAAATAAACGATCATATTGACAGCAATTCTATCATGTCCACCTCTCAAAATGGATGTAGGAACGGGTCCCGCGGTACTAAGGAGCTACTCCTCATTGACATGGCCATAAGCCAGCAGGTTCGCCGATCCCGCAAGGATCTGTCGACATGTTGGATAGATTACAAGAAGGCCTATGACTCGGTGCCGCATACATGGCTCATGAGGGTGCTGGAGTTGTACAAAATAGATGCAACTCTTCGCACCTTCTTGATATCGTGTATGCGGCAGTGGAGTACGGTCTTACGCTATCCAGGATGTCGACAGATCCGGGGAAACAGTGAACCTATCAGGATTGAGCGGGGTATATTCCAGGGTGACAGTTTGAGTCCGCTTTGGTTCTGCCTGGCCTTGAATCCCCTCAGCACGCTGCTGGAGGATTCAGGTCTAGGCTATCGGTTAAGGAGAGGTGGTCAGGTCATATCTCACCTCCTATACATGGATGATCTGAAACTCTTTGCTCCCAACAATTTGCGACTGATGGAGCTACTGAAGGTAACTGAAACTTTCAGTAGTGCCATCAGGATGGAATTTGGTGTGGACAAATGTGCAGTCATGCATGTCAAGCGAGGGGAGATTGTGGAATCCGAGGGAATTCAACTCTCGGATTCCATACACCTTAGATCCCTCTCCTTATCCGAAAACTATAAATATTTGGGTATGTCGGAAGCGTTAGGCATCGATGCTGCTGACATGAGGCAATCGTTGAAGGAGCGCTTCTTTGGCCGCCTGAAGAAGGTTTTAAATAGCCTTTTGTCAGGCGGAAACAAGGTGCGCGCCTTCAATGGTTGGGTCATGCCAGTGTTGATGTACTCTTTCGGCATACTCAAATGGACTCAAACGGAACTTGACGCCCTGGATAGGAGAGTTCGTACACTGATGACCGCAAACCGGATGCATCACCCACGATCCTCGGTTATGAGACTGTACATCCCGCGGAAGTGCGGGGGTCGAGGCTTCCTAAATGCTAAGACCCTCCACAACCGTGAGGTGTACAGCCTCCGAGAATACTTTCTCAAAGCCGACGTGGGGATGCATCGGGATGTGGTCGCAGTGGACAAGGGCCTTACCCCGCTATCCATGGCTAACGAGAACTGGCGCAAACCTATAGTACTGAGTACTGATGACCGCAGACAGGTATGGCAAAGCAAAGAGCTTCACGGGCGCTTCTACCGGGCTCTTCATGGGCCCGATGTAGACGTCTTAGCGTCCGTATCCTGGCTACGATTCAGTAACCTCTTCGGAGAAACTGAAGGGTTCGTCTGTGCAATTATGGACGAAGTAATCTTGACGAATAACTATCGGAGATATATTATGAAGGACGGGACAGTTGACGTGTGTCGGGCATGTCACTGTCCGGGCGAGTCTATCAGACATATCATCTCCGGTTGTTCTCGTCTGGCTAACAGTGAGTACTTGCACAGACATAACCAAGTGGCCAGGATTATCCATCAGCAACTTGCTTTGAAATACTTGCTTGTGGATTCTGAAGTACCGTATTACAGGTATGTGCCCGACCCAGTTCTCGAGAATGACCATGTTACACTGTACTGGGATCGATCTATCATCACTGACAGGACTGTTGTTGCCAATAAGCCTGATATAGTGGTGATAGATCGATTAGCGCGCCGCACAATGATAATCGACGTTACCATCCCTCATGACGAGAACCTTGTGAAAGCTGAGAAAGAGAAAAAAATCAAATATCTCGACTTAGCACGCGAGGTTGTCGACATGTGGGATGTGGACTCGGCTGTCATTGTGCCGATAGTCGTTACAGCGAATGGCCTTATAGCTAAAAGCCTCGATGAGCATCTTTCGAGGCTTTCGTTGCACGGTTGGGTCAAGAACCTGATCCAGAAGGCAGTACTTCTTGATACGGCCCGTATCGTGAGGAGGTTCCTGTCTCTGGAGCCCTAACCACCGGTAGCTTGGACCCTGCTCCCGCCATCGGTGGTTCACTATTTTTTATATTTTTAAATGTTTTTATATTTTTATGTCAATATTTAAAAATGTAATTTATATGTATGTTAAAATAATAATAATAATCATTTATTGCAGAACATAATTCCATATAAAATGTTAGTAATACTTAAAACTATGTTAGTACCTTACACACAACTAACTAACAACTATCTTATATTAAAAAGGACACCACGTGAGCAGTGCACCCTATTCCAGTGCCTCACAATAGGGCACTCAACCCTTTCTGTAATGGTGTTTAGAAGGCCACTGGAGCTGCCCCGCACACGAGACATCAGGGAGGCCACTCTCTTACGCACTATTGCCCCAAAACAGTCGGTATTGGCCTCTGCAAACATCCCTGATGCACCACAATATCGGGGCAACCCCATCAGCATTCTAAACCCATTATTGTAGAGAACCCGTAGGGCGTTGATAGCTTTCTGCGTGTAGCGAACCCACAGGCTGCAGGTGTACAAAGTCTGGCAGTATGATGTCTGCTGTTTAATGTCTTCTGTCTCTATTAGATGGCATTGTATGAAAGTTGTGAAATATTTATATATTACTTAAATTGCACTTATAATTCAGTTTTCAACATTGTGTATTTTGTTTCAAATCGTATTAGGTATAGTAGATTTTTAATCTAAGAACCAACATAATTATCTGTTTAGTAGCCACGGATAGGTTATTACGGGACACCGAATAAAACAGGTCAATACAAACCAAATCAACAATCCAGGCCACATTACCATATTACCAAATCGAAACTTACATCCGAATTTATTCGATCATGCAAAGTTCAACCACCGTCAACAGTTGCTAACTTAATTATTTAGGCACTACTCACTGAGAAATTTCGGGAGCATTACTGTTAAGCTTGCAATTTCAATCGAACTCAAATATATGTGTATACTCCTATTATAGAAACGTTTTCACAGCTCGTTCTTCGAAACTCTTTTTAAAAATGCTGCGCACTATGGAGCAGGTAAATTTGGCAAAGTTTAAAATCAAAATTAAAATTAAATCTCACGATCCATATAATTATGATCTGTAAAAATCCCTTACCAATAAACTACTATGACTATTGTTATAACATTACGTTTGGGTTACGTTTACGTTACGTGGTTACGTTTAGGTCCATAACTGTAATATAAGCCTTTGTAACAACTTTAACTGACATTATGGCATGCAAATAAAAGAATATGAATAAACTTACTATGAATATAATTCGTGCTTCAGAAACTTGCAAACCTCCTGACATATTTTATTTGTATTGAATTTTATTTGACATAAGCACCAATATGACATGTTATTAATTAATTAATTCCCTTTGACATTTTTTGAACTTGATTATGTCTAATCCGATTATAATGATTGTGCATGTGCCTATTGATATTGAATTGTTTAATGATGTTAAATCTACTTGATTATACCAACTAGAACCTAAATGTAAATTACAAATATTTGTAAGCCTCTGGGCAAAATTTAGATAATCTACCAAACTTTAAGACCTCACACTGTGTTGTAATCGGACCTATGTTTACAAATAAATTATTCTGATTCTGATTCTGATCCCAATTATGCTGACAGTCTCCCAAATTGATCACCCCGAAGTAGTAATAGCTTAGTGTGTGACTAGAGCATTGCCAAGGTAGATCTCGCGCTAAAACATTTGACTATTCAGATTCAAGTGCCTATTGTAGAAATTTTACTTGAATATACTTTTATTTTTATGCAGCAGTGGCCTAGTTGTGGCGGCCCCGACTTACGAACAGTAAGTCGTGGATTCGAACTTAGGTGGGCGCATTACTGGGTGTAATTTAATTCATCACCACTGCTCTCAAAAACGGTGAAGGAAAACATCGTGAGTAAATCGGCATGTCCTTGAACCAAAAATTCGAAGACATGTGACATCTACCAATTCGGACTGGGCCCACGTGGTAGATTATGGCCCATACGCAAAATACGCGCTTTGTCGTGGAGTTGCGGATATCAGCCCGGTATATTTCATCTATTTTATACTTTTATTGTAGGCCGACTTGGTTTTACATACCGTCGAGAGACATTTCTCAAGCATTTCAGGCAGGTTTCGTCACAAAGTTTTTTTTCACCATTATTGAAGCAATTGATAATTTTACAATACATGAATCCGAAAAGCAGTTCGAACCCAAGTCATCACTGACTTGGGTTTGAACACTTCTTGGCCTTTGTTTTAGAACAAAAAGTCTTGATCACATCAGAGGGAACTTTCTGATAACCTACGCAAAGAAAGCAAAACCTTCTAATCCAATAATATAATTTCCATTCAAAGCATTTATTCGTGTGTTACCTCCCATCACCCGCAAAGTGAAACGTGGGCAACGGTTGCCCGCTGCTTCCGGCGCCTCATTTCCGTCGGATAAGGAAACCCGACTGGCTTCCGGTGAAGAGATTTCTTGAAATATCTCCCCCATTGTAAACGTCTTTATCGGCTACATATATTTTTGTTGAGTACCTACCTACCTACCATTAACGTGGAAATAAGAAGGTAGTGTAAGAAATAAATCAGTTCTTTGTCCACTGTCAAGTGTGAACGAGTTGAATTTGTAATATTTATTTATTTATTTGTAGCATAAATTAGTCGATTCACTAAAAACCGACTAATTCTAAATAGTATTCACCAAACTAAATTATCGGTACAACCCTAAATGTTCTGATATGTCACAATGGAGGGAGAACGTCACTCAGGACCTCCTATAAAAACGGCTGCACGCATAGGCTCTGGCCTTTTTACATCAAGCGAGCAGCCTACTAATAGATAAGTCCCCAGTTATTGGGTAAGTGAACTCCGCCATTGTGTTCTTTTGCTGCTAAATTTATGTCCCGGCAAGCCATAACTATTTGTAATCTCTGTGTCTATTTAACATGGCTGCCGGCAATGTATTCTGTATCTAATATTAATTAGCACCTAGCTATTCACTATGCACATGTACTCTTAATTGGTTATATGGTTCTCCGCATGGCGTGCATCCTATTCTATTCTCTATAAACTAAATCATGCTCATCCATGCTGTATCATAAACCGGCGACGCTAGTCGACGGTCAATGAGAACCACGTGGCGATGTGACGCCACGCCTTGCCTCTAGTCTGTCAGCCTATTCACCTATCAACTAATCACTGTAAACCACTGCGATGTGTGAGTACCCATCTTCCATCTTCTTCACTGCCTTGAGCTTGCCGCATCTGACGCTTGGCTGGGACACGCACATCGTAGGGGCTTACAGGAACATCTTGAAGCTCAAGCGCCCCCCTTGGCGCTGTTTCAGGGTTCCTGGCGCTGGCTAAACGACTATCGCTGCTTCGCGCACGCTGCACTGCTCTGCTGCTTAACTGTGCTCCCGCGTGCCTACCCACGCGGTGAGAAACACTCACCTGCACGGCCGCCCTACCGCGAGCTACCTTAAGCCGCGGCCGTGTAGTCAGTGGCCTGCCGCTGCTACCTGCTGGCCGTCTGCGCTGTCAGTGCCGGCCACCACCAACGCTGCCTAGGGCTGGTTGCCCTGAGCCCGCTGCCGCCTGGTCGACCGCCCTGCCGCGCGTCCCTACCGACGCGTGAGGCCGCTTACCCGGCCTACCTACCGTGCGTGGCGATCGACATCTTCTGGTTGCTCAGGGCAGTACCGTATTACCTACCTTCAGTGACAGTGCGTGACCTTTAGAGACACTAGAACCCTAGACCCTAGAAACTTATGTATGTGTAGTGATACAATAAATGTAGAACTAAGTCTTCCGTGTCTCATTTAACTACCTAGAAATCCACTACGCTACAGTGGCGCCCACTCGGTAGTCTCTAAGGTTCTCGCACTGGTCTCTTTCTCCTACGCTCAGCATCGTTGTGGTATTTACTAATAATTTTGTGAGAAAAATAATCTAAAATTTTATTTTTCTCTTCTACCTACAACAATAATAAAATTGTAAAATCTTATAATAAGCTAACTATAAGCCATCGCGTTGCTGAATGTACCTACTATATTAATTGGTGTGTTGTGTATTAATTGGTGTGTTGTGTCAGTGAGATCCTACCCACTATCCGTCTGTTGCCCTTAGGTCTCTCGGCACAGATATCCTGGTTCTTAGTTTAATTTAACCTTATTGTCAACAAAAGAACACAATGTCTTCTCATAAGATTAACTTCATCCATCTAAGAAAGGCTGAGTTAGAGTATGAGGTGACAATCAGAGGTGGCGACAAGGGGACAGTCATAGAACTTAGGAAGCAAATAAGCAAGCTAGCTAGTCATTATGAAAGTGATGACATTTTGCTCTCCGGGATAGATGAGAAGGATGATCTGAATTGTGTGAGTCAGTCATTAACCGATTTCAGTAACTATCTAACAACGGTGAACTCTGATCGCTCTCTTAGCGTAGCACAGTCTAACAGGAATCATATTTACTACCGTCTAGCTAGGATTACACCAACCACACAAGACACAACTAAGCTAAAAAACCAACTTGAGTCATTCTTCACTACCTTAGACACACAGTACAAGGCCCTTCAGACAAAATTCAATACCCCTACGATAGATAACTCTGCCAGTAAACAGCAAGCAGAGACAAGTACACCCAATCCAACTAACATCACGGTCATTTGTCAAAGCCACCAAGGCAATAAACCTAAGTTTGACGGGAACTCGTGTGTCAGATCATTCATACAGAAAATAGAGGAATTTAGACTCAGTAAGAGAATCACTAATGAGGACATGCTCAATTTCTCTTACGATATATTCACGGGTAACGCTCTACACTGGTACAGACATATAAAATCAAACATTTTGTCTTGGGACCAGTTGATTGACCTACTAAAGTCAGCCTTTGATGGTGAGGACTATGACTACAGGCTACTTTCTGAAATCAGACAGCGTACACAGGGTGACACAGAAAATATAACTATCTACATTTCTATCATGAGTGGCCTCTTTAACCGTCTAAGTAAAAAACTAACAGACGAGGAAAAGTTTGATATTATCTCTCATAATGTCAAACCAGTCTATGCTGATGTGCTAGCCATAAGTAGTGTGCAGACACTGGATCAGTTACAAACAGTTTGCAAAAATTATGAGACATATAAAGCTAGGACTACACACTATCATGAACCAAGCAGAAGTAATCTCAGCACACTTGCACCAGAGTTTGCATACCATAAGCCAAACAAGACAACTAATAGCTACTCAAACAAACACTACAATAAAACACCACACTCAGGTCAGTCAAACTCGGTTTCAGCTATTAAAACTGAAAAACAGTCGTCTTCTAAAAAAGAGACTCCTTCTAAACAAGAGCCTTCCACTAAAGGAGGCCCATTCTGTCCTAGGTGTAGGGTAAATAGTCATTCTTTGAGAAAGTGTAAGGCAGAACGATACCCTATCTGCTTCAAGTGTGGACTCAAGGGTGTCACTTATCCTAAATGTACCAAGTGTCAGCCAAAAAACTAAAGGCAGTGGGTTGTTGTAACCAAATTAATAAACTAAATAACGATGATGGGTGGGCAGATTGGCTATCAAACGTTAAACAATTCTCCACTCATTATGCTGTTACAACAATCCACAACAAACCATTAAATGATACTAGGCCTTATGCCACTATCTCAATCAAAGACTTGACTACTTGTGGACTGCTGGACTCTGGATCCGCAGTTACTATTATTGGTAATAATTTTCATAAAGGTCTGATTAATGAACTAGGCCTAACCCTAGATTCATGTGATAACTCTCTAAAATTTGTAGCCGCTGGGGGACAAATGTTATCACCAATAGGTACCCTAAATCTACCTATTTCTTTTGAAAATAAAACCCATATACTAAAAGCCTATGTAATACCAACAGTTGACATACCCATTCTACTAGGTATTGACTTCTGGAATACCTTTGACCTATTTCCTAAGAACACTAAAGCAATCTTCCTTATGAACCATAACAAGCAGATCATGGAATCTAATCCACCTAACTCTGATCTACACCTTCATTCTTTTGCACAACTATCTAAGGCACAACAAACAACAGCAGACAATATAATCAAACAGTTCAAAACCGTATCTTCAGACATTAAGGGTATAGGTCGCACTAATCTCATCACACACTGCATTGACACAGGTGACTCGCCTCCTATTAGGCAACGATATTACCGGATGTCTCCTGAAAAACAGCGCATTCTTTGTGATGAGTTAGATGAAATGTTAAAGCTAGATGTTGTTGAGCCATGCGAAAGTCCCTGGTCCTCACCAGTACTGCTAACACCTAAGAAGGATGGTAAATTAAGGTTCTGCCTAGACAGTCGAAAGTTAAATTCAGTAACTAAAAAAGATGCTTATAACTTACCTTACATTTCTGAAATTCTAGACAACTTAAAGGATGCTAAATATTTAACAAGTCTAGACCTCTATAAAAGTTTCTGGCAATTACCACTAAATGAAGCTGACAAAAATAAAACTGCTTTTTACATTCCTAGTCGTGGTACCTTTAGATTTAAAACTACACCATTTGGGTTGACCAACGCTCCAGCTACCCAGCAGAGGTTGGTCGATAAATTATTTTACGGCCCAGAATTCGAAAACAGGGTTTTTGCGTTCTTGGATGATGTAGTACTAGTGTCCTCTGATTTTGATCATCATATATCCCTACTCTTAAAGATCCTAAATAAACTAACAGAGGCAAACCTAACTATAAACTTAAATAAATGTCAATTCTTTAGAGATGAACTGAAATACTTGGGTTATATAGTCAATTCTAAAGGTTTACACCCAGACCCAGAGAAGGTTGAAGCTATTACCAACTTTCCAATTCCAACTAACCCAAAGGAAGTAAAACGGTTCTTGGGTACAGCATCCTGGTACAGACGGTTTGTACCTAATTTCAGTTCACTGGCAGCTCCACTAAATAAACTTACCAGTTCCAGCAAAAAGGCTCCACCTTTTGCTTGGACCAATGAGTGCCAAGAATCTTTTGATAAACTAAGAAAGATACTCATAACAGCTCCAGTCTTGTCATGCCCTGACTATAGTTTACCTTTTGAAGTACACACTGATGCCAGTAACTATGGTATTGGTGCTTTGCTTACACAAACAAAGAACGGTGTGGAGCATCCTATTGCATATATGAGTAAGTCCTTAACTAAACCGGAACAAAACTACAGCATTACTGAAAGGGAGGCGTTAGCAGTACTGCTGGCTCTAGAACACTGGCGTTGTTATTTAGAGAACGGTCTAAAATTCACTGTCTACACTGATCACTCTGCGTTAAAGTGGTTCCTAAAACTACAAAATCCTACAGGTAGATTAGCCCGCTGGGGAATTAGACTCTCTGCATTTAACTTTGATGTCAAACACCGCCGTGGTTCAGACAATACCCTTCCAGATGCTTTGTCCCGAGCTCTTCCAGTGGCTGAATTGTCCACCCAGTCCACACTTGAAACAAACGATACATGGTACCTAAACATTTACAAGGGCTGCCTACACAACCCAACATCTTTTCCTAACTACTTAATTAAAAATGATAAATTATATCGTCATATGAAAAGTAAATTCGCAATCTTTGATGAGTTTGACTGGAAGGAGGTTGTCCCATCTGAGTCTAGGTCAAAGGTAATAGCTGACAACCATGCAGAACCCACATCAGGTCACTTAGGCATCTATAAAACTTACAAAAGACTAACACTTCGTTACTACTGGCCAGGTATGCACAGTGACGTAGTGAAAACTGTAACTTCATGTGAAACTTGTATTGCTCACAAACAAGTAAATCATGCCCCTCTGGGTATCATGGGTAAGCCTAAGGAGTGCTCTCGGCCATTCCAAATGGTCAGCATTGACATTGTTGGTCCCCTACCTGTTTCCAGACGCCAGAACGCTTATCTTTTCGTGATTACCTGCTGCTTCTCTAAATACTGCCTTCTTTTCCCAATGAGGAATGCAACTTCAAAGATAATCTGTAAACTACTAGAGGATAACTTGTTCTTGGTACATGGAGTACCACAATGTATAATACTAGATAATGGCACTCAGTTCACTTCTAATGAAACTAAAGCTTTGTTCAGTAAATATAAAGTCCCTAGCGTACACTATACACCTAGGTATGCACCACAGATTAATACTGTGGAAAGATATAATAAAACTATCATAACAGCTGTTTCCACCTACATAAATAATGACCAACGTTCTTGGGACTTGCATATACCTGCAGTACAATTTGCTCTTAACAGTTCAACTAGTGAAGTAACCGGTTTCACTCCTGCATTCCTTGTATTCGGTAGAGAGTTAGTAGCTGATGGCTCTCACTACCAAAGTGCTGATATTAAGGAAATAGTATTTCAACCTAGAGATCAATATGCTGAAAATCTTGGTTTTCTCTCTAACATATTTGATCAAGTACAATCTGCCTTGCTGAAGGCTCACTCTAGAAATGCTACTGACTACAACTTGCGTCGCAAGAATGTAGAATATAATGTAGGCGATGTAGTTTGGAAACGTACCTATTACCAAAGCGATAAGGAAAAGTATTTCAGTAAAAAACTTGCTCCAAAATTCACTAAGTGTAAAGTATCTGCTAAACAATCGCCTATTGTTTATGATTTGGTAGATATGCAGGGTAAACCTCTGGGTACCTGGCATGTCAAGGACTTAAGGCGAAATAGTCCACCATAATCACCCGTAGGCCTAGCTAACTAGTGTTTGATCCATACAGGGTCAAACGATGCCAAGGGTAAAAAATACTACGACATCTATCAACAACCAGTCGTAGAAGGTCTACTTGTACCTTAGATTAGTCCTAAACTAGTCAATGGCGTGCAGGAAAATCTGCATCCGCCAACTACCTACACTAACTATAATATAGTAACTGCTATTAATGTGGCATACAACACGTCCACAGAGGTTTATCTAATTGCTTCTGGGCTGCATGGTTGTAAGTTACATACCTTAAATACTGTACCTAACTAGCTACACACACACACACACACACTCACTTACATACTGCTGTCACACTCTTCACTGTGCTTATTAAAAGTGTAAGCACCTTTCTGTTAAAACGGCGTTGCCATAGAGGGTATTGTGGATCCCAAGGGATGTTTATTTATATTGTAGCAGAATATGCCCTATGGTACACTACCCTTATTCTTGTGTTGTTATTATCATGTTCCAACAAGAACATCTTAAAGACAGTGCCTACACATAGGTGACTGCAATCATACTAAACGTTCTATGTGCATATTACACATGTAAGCATCTTCTGTTGCTTAAAACACTCACTGCCATAGCACTGCATGCTGTGGTCACTAAGGAGTGTATTTATTTTTCTTAGATAGCAGAGTAGGTCATTAGGGACTACTATAAAACATTTGTGTTGTTTGTGTTACTGTAAACACTAACAAGTCTGTACTTTCATGAAGAATAACTGCAAAATTGAAATTGCAGACATTGTTCTACCCTATAATATGATAACTTAAAACTAAATTAGTTACAACTAGAATTTAAAACCCAAAATAGTAGAACAATAACTATAGAATTCAAACACTAGGCTCTAAACCAGTGTCTAAAACATTCATGACCAAGTTCATGGATATTCTAACAACTGTTGGCATAAGCCACAGTTGGACCTCATCTCGGCCTACCTCGTTGATAGAGGACTATTAATTGTGCTAATGGCCCTACACCATAGCACCTAATTTTATCATGGCTAACCATTGATAAAATACAACTGTCTAACACTTCTGGCTCTAAACCAGGTGTTTTCTAACTATGAGCGGATTGCAACTCAATAAACAAGCCTAAACAGCTACCTAAATACATATCTAACCTATCAAAAATCTAATACTAGCTGTAATCTAAACACTAGTTACAACTGCGTACTCACTATAAATCTATAAAGTCCTATATACAAACTGACTTCACTAAATAAATGCTAATTGATTGTTGAGATACACATACTGTAAACCTCTCATAAATGTCACGTAATCCTTACACATAATTAAAAACTAAACTTTAGTCCATAACGTTAACGACTTCTACAACTTCTGTAACTTAACAATTAATTCATAACCAAGCATGTTAAACAAATAAATTTAACCTATAATGCTGAGATGTCATAACTAACCTAACTTTACAAGTGTCATCGACTTATAAAATTTTATTCAACTTTGACGTTTGACACTTCTTTGACGTTTGACACCTAACTAGGATATTAGCCTTTCTGCTTGTCATTGTTTTATCGTTCAGAAATATTAAATCCAACATTATGGACTCTGACTAAAAATTATACAACAATAAAATGTGTCATAGACATAGAACATAGACAAAACATAAATTAATTTAACGTAGACATGGAACTTAAACTTAGCATGGACACTTAAGATTTTAAAACTTTAACAATTTTTTTAAATGCATGTTTTCTTAAAATAAACTAGATACTTGCAAATTTTTAAAACTATTACTATTCAAATTGCATTTTTTTTCTTATTCATGATATCATTCATTGACTATGAAGACTACATCTTCATGTTCGGATTACACACTTAGACATGTACCAGCACTCACTTGACACGTGTTTGTACTATAACTACTACACTACATAATAGTGATCAACAATCAATGGTGATCTTTAATTTTTGTTTCTAAATTTAACAGAACCTACATTATACACATTACCCTGCAATTTAACACCTCGGCGACCTGACCCCCAAGGAGATACACTTGCACTATCTTGTTGTTTTTCCGACTGACTGTCTTGAGTTAAGCTACTCTAAATTAGTTTACCTCTTGTGTGTTTAGTAAGTCACTGACTTAGGACTACATTCAAGTCAGTGACGGACTTTGAATGATGGATGTTTGACGATGAATAATTGATGATGGGATGGAAGCACGCGAATGAGATGTATGTACGTACAGGTAGTCAGTCTAAGTGGTTTAGGCCTTCTAGCGGATTTACCCTAGGGAAAATCCTTTCTTTGCAGGCGGGGTACTGTAGCATAAATTAGTCGATTCACTAAAAACCGACTAATTCTAAATAGTATTCACCAAACTAAATTATCGGTACAACCCTAAATGTTCTGATATGTCACAATGGAGGGAGAACGTCACTCAGGACCTCCTATAAAAACGGCTGCACGCATAGGCTCTGGCCTTTTTACATCAAGCGAGCAGCCTACTAATAGATAAGTCCCCAGTTATTGGGTAAGTGAACTCCGCCATTGTGTTCTTTTGCTGCTAAATTTATGTCCCGGCAAGCCATAACTATTTGTAATCTCTGTGTCTATTTAACATGGCTGCCGGCAATGTATTCTGTATCTAATATTAATTAGCACCTAGCTATTCACTATGCACATGTACTCTTAATTGGTTATATGGTTCTCCGCATGGCGTGCATCCTATTCTATTCTCTATAAACTAAATCATGCTCATCCATGCTGTATCATAAACCGGCGACGCTAGTCGACGGTCAATGAGAACCACGTGGCGATGTGACGCCACGCCTTGCCTCTAGTCTGTCAGCCTATTCACCTATCAACTAATCACTGTAAACCACTGCGATGTGTGAGTACCCATCTTCCATCTTCTTCACTGCCTTGAGCTTGCCGCATCTGACGCTTGGCTGGGACACGCACATCGTAGGGGCTTACAGGAACATCTTGAAGCTCAAGCGCCCCCCTTGGCGCTGTTTCAGGGTTCCTGGCGCTGGCTAAACGACTATCGCTGCTTCGCGCACGCTGCACTGCTCTGCTGCTTAACTGTGCTCCCGCGTGCCTACCCACGCGGTGAGAAACACTCACCTGCACGGCCGCCCTACCGCGAGCTACCTTAAGCCGCGGCCGTGTAGTCAGTGGCCTGCCGCTGCTACCTGCTGGCCGTCTGCGCTGTCAGTGCCGGCCACCACCAACGCTGCCTAGGGCTGGTTGCCCTGAGCCCGCTGCCGCCTGGTCGACCGCCCTGCCGCGCGTCCCTACCGACGCGTGAGGCCGCTTACCCGGCCTACCTACCGTGCGTGGCGATCGACATCTTCTGGTTGCTCAGGGCAGTACCGTATTACCTACCTTCAGTGACAGTGCGTGACCTTTAGAGACACTAGAACCCTAGACCCTAGAAACTTATGTATGTGTAGTGATACAATAAATGTAGAACTAAGTCTTCCGTGTCTCATTTAACTACCTAGAAATCCACTACGCTACATATTTATTTAAGTAAGGTTAACCAACAACTGTTTACACATAACAATGACAGTTAACAAGTTACAACAGGAAAATTACATGTGCAACAGTTAATTACAGGTTTACACCGCTAGTACAAACACGTTGGTAAAGACATTATAAAATAAAATCACAACAATTAAGAATAAGAATAAGAATAAGAATATTTATTTGCCAGAAACATGGTATAAATACATTATAGGTGGTCACAATGATAAATAGTGCTAAAGACATGTCTCACCGTTTAAACGGCATGCAAAATTAAATTAAGTATTAACATAATCATAATCATTTTAAAAACACATTAATTATTCTTTATATTAATTTTAGACATTAGTTTAGTTATTATTTCACACATTATTACATACACAACCTTTATAATGATATGAATAAAATTTAAGCAATACCTATTAGAAAAGATTAAGTTTAATACATGTCATGATGTTAAAAATTCTGAAACCGAATAAAAACATTTGTCAATAAGCCACTTTTTTAATTTGAATCTGAATTGAGTAAGTGGCAGTTCTCTTATATGCCTGGGCAATTTATTAAAAATTATAATAGTCATACAGCTGCAATTTTTTTTACACAGTGCTGTAGAAGTACCAGGCAGGACCAATTTACTGGGGTCTCGTGATGGGTACCTTTTACCTTCACTCACGCTCTTGAACATGCCACTATGCTTTTTGACAAATACCCCGATTTCAAATATAAAAAGACTCGCAACGGTCAAAACATTTAGTCTTTTAAAAAGAGGTCTGCACGAATCTAGTGGACCGGCACCACATATTGCCCGGATACATTTCTTTTGTGATATAAAAGCCCTGCTGATATGTGTCGAATTTCCCCAAATTATTATTCCATACCGTAAAACTGACCCTACGTATCCGTGATAGGCCAGTAGGGCGGTCTTTTCACACACTAACTTTCTTATTTTTCTAAGTGCATACACGAACCTATTTATGCGAGCGCAAACGCTTTTAATTTGGACTTTCCAGTTTACGTTTTTATCTAGCAATACACCCAAAAACTTGATCTCATTTACTTCTTCGATATCTAGTCCTCGATAGGTTATATTTAATGGTTTTACTACACTATTATAGTTCCTAAATTGTAAAACTTTTGTTTTAGATATGTTAGCTGTAAGGTTGTTTTCGTCGAGCCATTTAGTTACGTCTTCTACAGTTTTATTTAAAGAAGCTTCATAATTAGACATATTTTTGTTCAGTTCGGGAACAATTACTGATATATCATCGGCAAATAATGTACATTTGTGAGTTGTAACTTTAGGAATGTCGTTTATATAAAGTAAAAATAGTAATATTATAGTAATTAAATAAATTATGCAACAATTATAAACATAGTATGAACAAACAACAATAACACATTTGATACATCAATAAATTAATTGTAGTAGAATAATAATCATTTAATTTGAATCATTTGATTAAAAATGTAAGATTAATTTTTTTTTAAAATACTAAACTAATTAACATCTAATCCAATCCAAAATAATTCGACAACATAACAATAATTCTGACTGATAACCGTGAATAACAAATATACATATGTATGTATATTCTTTATTTAATTCCATGATATAAGAAAGAGACTTAAGAGAGATTAACTATTGATTAGAATTGTTCAGGACAACTTTACGTATTGTGTTAATACTGTCATGATGTAAATCTATTAGGTCGCTGCAGCTATTGAGAACCCTGCACATTCTAGAAATTGGTGAGTTTGCACCAAGTATAGACCTTCGAAAAGGCGGACAAAGTGGCGTTATGCTATTAATATGAAATTTACTTGACAGGTTGACAAACAGCTGTTTCCACATACGCCATTTTCTTTCTATAATAGAAATAGAATTTGTATAGTGGACTGTAATAAGGAAAAAAAAACATACATATATCAGCCAGTGAGCTGTACTTTAGCAGTGTGTATTTCTATAGCCATTTTGTCACCAATTAGCAAAAATGAATAAATTAAAAAAAAAAACATACAAGAACCGTTAAATGGTCAGCGACTCATCATCATCTGCCTAGCCTTTTCCCAACTATGTTGGGGTCGGCTTCCAGTTTAACCGGATGCAGCTGAATACCAGTGTTTTACATGGAGCGACTGCCTGTCTGACCTCCACAACCCAGTAACTGGGTAACATGATACCCCTTGGTTAAACTGGTTGTCAGACTTTCGGGCTTCTGACTACAAGTAACGACTGTCAAAGATCTACAAATGACAGCCGGGACCAACGGCTTAACGTGCTTTCCGAGGCACGGAGGAGTCTTGGTATGTAATAAATGGTCACCCATCCACGGACCGACCTCGTCAAGCGTAGCTTAACCTTCGATCGACCCATGCGGCTGTTATAATTTAGCCACAAGCTCCTCCTCCCTTAAATGGTCAGCGACTATTTGCTGGATATGGTGCGGAGCCCTCGTGTGTGAGAGTTGAACTCACACTTGATCAGTTTTTTCATATAAAAATATCCTCCTCCTTTCGATTTTGTTCGGTGACCCGTATCATTGTCACTCCGAAATTGGCTAGCAAAAGGGGTGACGGACGTTCAACATTTTTTAACATAATAATGAGCGATTTTTCGTCTTGTTTGAAATAGAAATAGATCACACATTTTTAGAGGATCAGGGTGTAAAGTTCCACATCCACAAAGAACAGGAAGGATCCTCGAAACAGACTGGTGTTGTGTCTGGTGGGCTAACTAAAGCCCGATGATTTTTGTCAGGAACTTGGATACGTTCAAATCGCGCAGATAACTTTAATACCGCGATGTAGGATGTCAGTCATTAGTTCGTATATAATAATAATAATAATAATAACTTTTTATTTCAGGCATCTGTGGCCCATATAAACAAAATAAACACTATAATCTAATATAATAATAAACTAATACATATGAAATATAAATTAAGCTAGAATTAATGTCTACGTGTGGTCGGCGACGCATTGCGCTGAGTCGTGGTGTCATGTAGCCTTCCGCGGAAACGACGATACACAACACCCGTCGGCCAAAATTCCTCCTTCATAAAAGTCTCGAGATGGTGGGTTGGAACCCGCACCACAAAAGACTTAAAATTTATCTTGTGGCGAGACTCCAAACTTTCGACTCTCAGGATGAAATTGGTCTTAATCTTAATATACTCCACGACCTCCTCTACCTTCGTGGAGTGATGTAGCCGTGACACATAGAGCTGCGTCGATGGAATAGCCGGACGCAGCAACATGTTCGGACCAGTCAATGCGGTACCGCACTGATTCCGGCGAGCAGGCTTACTCTTGGTCTTTTCCTTCTTCTTTTTCTTCTTCTCCACAAGAATAAAGCCTTCGTCATCGGCCTGTCCTTGGCTTTTGGAGCTTCGAACTGGTTCGGAGGGCCCCTGGACTCTCGCTTTGTTTGTTACCTGCTGTAGTTTTGCGGGAGCAGCAATAACAGCAGCTGAATAAGCACGTGCCGGTGTTGACGCGCTTACATTCGTCGGCGCCCCAACGGTGTGGGACGCGGGGAGGGCAGGGTGCGGTTGAGCATCGCTTGCAGTGACGACGGCCGGCGACGAGTCAAATTGTGCTGACTCGAAACTCAGCCGCGATGCATTGAACGCACCGTGACGTGTGTTGACGTTGGTAGCTGGCTCGAGTGACCTACATACCGTGTTGCGTAAGTCTGCTACCTCGGTACGCAGATCACTGATGGTGGATTGCGATACCTCCAACTTCAACTGCATCTCGGCTAGGCTTGACCTCAGGGTTGTTATGTCCCGCAGCAGCCTGGTGACGTCGACGTGGTCGAATGTGACGGGGGGCAGCTTGCGCAAATCCTTTGCCACGAAAGTCGGCACGTCATCCGGGTCGGTCTCCTTAAACACTTTAATCATGTCTTGTAGACTCCTCTCTCCTTTGTCATCCCTTCTGCGGGTTGGCATTCGGTCGGCGATATGCAGCGACTCAAACAGCAGTGTATATGGCGAGATAGATGTCGCTATACATGGATGTATAATAAAAAAAAAACGGTTAGGAGAGATATAGTGACTTTCCACTAGTGGTAGGGATAGTGTATAGGCCGATGTGTACATATAGCAGGTACACCCAAGTTTAATGCCATTTATGGCGAGTTTCATGCAATTTAAGGCCAATTTTAATGCCATTTAAGGCGAGTTTAATGCCATTTAAGGCGAGTTTAATGCCATTTAAGGCGAGTTTAATGTCATTTAAAGCTAATTTTAATGTCATTTAAGGCAAGTTTAATGACATTTAGGCGAGTTCAATGCCATTTACCAGGCATAAAGTAAAATCTGGGCTACTACTGAGAAATTCCTGATGAACTAACCCTTTGTAAATTAAAAAAACATTCATTTAACGAAACAAAAAATTTCTTTATTCTGTTAAAGTAAATATAATGTATAAAAATTACACTTAGATTAATAATTAATAAAATATAGAATAAATAATACAACTACTACTACATATACAAACATTCGTCAAATTATAAACTTTTTGTTCATTTATGTAGGATGTTCATTCAGAATGCATCATAATTTTAAGGAATGTAGTGAATATGAACGCAGCGATGTATGAACGAAAGACTGAATGTGGGTAGGAGAAAGAAGAAGTGTTTGTTTTTTTTTTTAAATAATTATGAAGAAAAGAAAAAGATGACGTACGAGCGACTAAGATGACAAGACGTGTTTTTCTATAAGAAGCATTACAATTTTATTAATTATTTTGATACGGTGGTCTATACCCCTACATTTATATAAAAATAAAAAATATGTTAAGTCTTCGTAACTTTAGAAATATAATTTTTATTCAAGCAAAATTGTGCTTATTTTTATACGTTTTAATTGTTTAATGTATAATATAGTATTGTACTTGTATATAGCCCAATCCGGGAATCGTACACAAAACCTCACGTTAAGCGAGGCAGCTATAAATATTTACTAACCTTTATTATGACAAATGCCTGTCTTAAAGAAACTCGACCTTTATACCAATCCTCAGCATCAAACTCAGTTCCTTCCTAAGGGATTACAAGGGTCACCAAGCCTTTACATCCCTGACTAATCCTAAGCAATGATGGCTGTCCATCCCTTTCTTACGTGGGAGATTAGAGAGGGATACAGTATTATCGCGTCGAGCAGGCTACTAAAATTGTATAGCGTTCGAAATGTGCGCTTTGCTTTTGTTTCGTTTATTTTTTCAACTGTTCGAGTAGGTTTTGTTAGGAAAAAATAATACTTTCCTAATCGCTATGGAAAACAAAGACATATTGTAGCACAAATGCTTGAAGTAAACTTAAACAATATTCACACGATTCTAAAATTGAAAATACTACTATATTGTAGCATTCAGGCTTAAACATTATAAAAAAAGCGATGTAAGTAGCGTAGTAGTCCAAAGCAACATAATTATTTATCTACAAATTAGTAACAAAAGTTTCTAAGTCGTAAGCAAAAACTCCGTATTAATCAGTTATTTTTCGCAACCGGCGTACGTGTACGACCAGTAACTTTGTTATTCTAGAGACAAGAGTATAAGGCTAATACAAACGATTTTCAAATTTTCATTTGAAAGTTAAAAACCTATTAAAGAAATTCGACACATAGGGGAAGCTTGATGACACATTGAACACCGAAGAAACGGCCTTTGTCTACAGACGAATCGGCAAAGTGACAGATTATATAGACAGAAACCTCAATCTGTCAAATTTCTTTCAATACACCTGCCTGCGTAGCATGAACACTTAATTTCTTTTCTTCCGAGACACGACGATTTTCTTTCTGTCCAACTTGACATTTCTTCTACCCGAGCATGAGGCGACTCGTCGACAAGCGTTTGTACGTAGAGAAAGAAATTTACATGTTGTCTATAGCAACTGTCAAGTTGCTCTTGTCTAGGTCTCATTTGATGTAGACTGTTTGACACTTGTTGACAGGAAATGTTTCGAAAATAACTGTCAAAAGTGGAGAAAATAGGTACGCACTTCATGCTCGGCAGTGTTGATTCTTGTCTACTGACGAATCTACATATGACTTCTCATCTTTCTTGACATTGTCATGCTCGAGACGAAAGAAATGTCTATATAATCTGTCACTTTGCCGATTTGTCTGTAGACAAAGGCCGTTTCTTCGGTGTTCAATGTGTTCATGCTACGCGGGCTGGTGACAGTAATGATAAACATATTTAAATTTAGCATTTATGTAGTACTAGCAAGCGTCCCACGGTTTCACCCGTGTAGGTCCCATTCCAGTGGGAATTCAGGGATAAAAGTTGCCTATGTGTTAATCCGGGGTGTCAGCTAACTCCATACCAAATTTTATTAAAATCTATTCAGTGGTTTTTACGTGAAAGAGTAACAAACATCCATCCATCCATACTCACAAACTTCCGCATTTATAATATTAGTAAGATGTAAAGATGGCGTAAGTTTATATATTTCAAATATTATTATGTAGGTACAGAGGCTAGCACATCTTTGTCAGTTTGGAACAAATGAAATTGCCATAAATAATAAAGGTGTTGGACCGTTCCCTATGTCCCTATTTGGTGAGGGCAGGGATGTCTTCAATAATGATTTTATTCTTTAGTTTAACATAAACGTATATTATATAACATTATAGAACGATTTTTTGGAAGAAAGCACATCGACATTGAACGAATTTTCAAGTGAAGTGACGTTGGCCCGTTGACAGGAAAAATCTAGAAAAATGTTCTAGAAAAATGTCACGATGTTCACGGCGCAGAATGCTTCAGCTATTCGCCGCTTGGTGGCGTTGTGGATATACTGCACAAAAGGCTTAAGTTCAAACTATTTTTTACCTTCTAATAGGCCTATAACAGTGTATTATTAGATTCAAGGATTGGATTTAAAAATAACTTCAAAGGGTTAAAGTGAGATTCGATCAGATTAAGGTTCAAAGGGTATTTTTGGAACGAAGCTTCAGGTTAACTGGACCGTTAATAATAACCTTACGTTTTACATACAGCTACCGAAATAAATGTTTTTTTTACGTGCGTAGGCAGCTTTGAGAAATACCAGATGGGAAATCTCTGTAACACAGGATCAGGAATAGTGCCTGGTTTTTGGCAATGGTCTACCTACTATACAGTCCTCCTGAAGCAGGTAATAGCTTAGTGAAGTGTCGTAGGTCTCCAGTTTGAACCCAGTAACATCAAAATTTTCTGATTCATGTCAACTTTTTGGCGGTATGGGCCGACATCAGGGGTGTCGTGGTACAAGGTACATAACGTTGAATAATAATCTCCATTGCAGTAATAACCTCACTTTAATAAAAGTAATCACATAACATAACTCAGATAGTAAACAGACAGTTTCGCACTGGACTAGTGTCTTCGTTGGTGTCTCAAACCCAACTCAGCTCTGCCTAGCTTGCACTTCCCAATACGACTCCATCCACGTGACATCGCTCGCGCCATTTGCAATGCGACAGCCGATGTCACGGCGTTTACCATAGATTCTGTACTAATGTAATCAACTTTACAACTTCTTATTTCTGAATATCGTTCGCCACGACATATATTTCATTTCATTTTAAGGATCGACCTTGAAAAGCGTAGTCTTACCTCCGATAGATCTCCAAAAAGTGATGTGCCAAGTTAAAATATAGGTAGGTACATAAAAGTGCGACTACGTAAAGTTACTTTAAAAAGTAGTGTTATTTTTTTGCTAGAAGTGCCTTCTTGTGAAATAACTTTAAAGTGATCTAAAGTACCGTAGAGTTTCTTTTAAAAATAAAGTCTTCAGCGGAGACTATTTCAAAAGGTGAATTGCAAAAGTGCTATTCCTTTGAGATAAAGTAGTGAGAATTAATATTATAGGAGTGGTGATGCTAGAAGTAAATAATATTGTCAATTTAGTTTTAAGTGTTCTAAAATAGGGTTTAGTCCTGTGAATCAAATTGTTCACTAATGAAGTACCAATAAAATAAATAGTACATTATGATATAAGTGCGGTAGGTTGATAATTACAGCCGAGGCAATATTGCTAGCCCGAGCTGCAGGCGAGGGCTACAAGAAAGCAGAGGCTGTAATTATCAAAGCGCACGTATGTCATACGACGTTTTATAACATATTTTCGAGGAAATAAATAAAACTCGGACTGAACTGAAATTTTCGGATAAAACCAATAGAGTAAAAAGAAAAAGCGCGCGAAATAATTTTAACTTGATCACAAATTGGCGATGCGCGCGCATCAGTGTTTTTTTAAGCACAAACACAGCCAGTATTACTAATAAAGTAAATTAATTAGTATTTTCTTGTTTTGGTTAATTAAATTCACGAATTAAATGTTTATTTTTTAAATTTATCTCCCAAAGTTAATTTTATTCATAATTATGTTGACCACTTTTCTGACATAAAAACTCTTTGCTATGATTTAAAAAAAGGAACCGTTCGTTTTAAGTTGGAGCATCTTGCAAACTTTGATTTTTACATTACCATTACGCACTAGTGCGTAATTAGATACATTATGATACTGAATTTCACGAAATAAGAGACCCTTTACGAGCAAATGTTTTATAAAAAATAAATACAACTATGCATTTTTTTTTCATTGGCAGGCAAAATAATTTCTTTATTTGTATAGAATGCAGGTGTTTTTAAAAATAAAGTCCCAGTACAGGCAAACAAAAATAATATTGGTTGACAAAATGAGATCATGGATCAGCTACCTAAGTCTAAAATTATAGATTAATAAATCCGAACGTTTTGAATTACAGAACTTGGCCTTCAGTTTAAGGTATTTTAAGTTGTTAGGTATAAAATTTTTGCCATTTCCAATATAGAAATAATCCAGATCAAGAAATAAAATCGGTGGTCAACACAACGGTATTAAACCGAAACCCGAAAACCACACGTAGTTGCGTAGCACCCCAGAGACGCTTTCGTAGCAAACTAATCCGAGCTACGAGCTACGAGTTTCGTAGCGCTACGAGTAAGTGTAGACGTGGATGATTGCAGCTACAATAATAAAATCGTATATTTTTAGTTAGATCGGATATTATCATTTTGAATTTAGAATTTTTGTTTACTGTTTAGTTTATTTATTCTACAATAAATAAACTAAACAGTAAAGGGGGACTAACATACGAAAATTGGAGAACAGAAAAAAAAACCTTTTTTTTACTCGATTTTAATTACTCATGGATTATTGGTAATGATTTTAAAAGACCATACTGTCATTGTATAAGCTCCTTTTAAAATAGCGAGACTTTTTTTTATTGACATATAAAAATATACGAAGTAAACACATCTATTTTCATTCTTAACCTAAATAAAAAAATAGCACTCGTATTTATTGTAGACAAATATCTTCTATTATATAGTCAACGTGCTACGTTAACCCAAAAACCGTACGTAGCTCTCTCGAGACGCATCGTAGCGAACTAATCCGCTACGAGCTACGAGGCCGCGTAGCCGCCTACGAAGTTGAAGAGGATTATTTCCTTGCGTTCACCTTTTCTATTTTGCTGTTAAGGCTGTGACTACGTGGTACGTGTAGTCGTGCTGGTGGGCTCCAGCATGACTACTAAACGTGGAGTTTTGGTTTCGATTCTCAGGTCGGGCATAGCGACACTGGGTTTTCCCGGTATTTCACGAAGATAGGAAGTTGGTGATGTAAAGCCTACGTGTAAAGGAAAGCACATAGTTTGCTATCTCATCCGAATAAGAGAGTTATGAAATTAAGAGCTCTTAATTACATCCGCGCATGTTTGCCAACACATATGTACACTTTAACAGCGCCTGAGCAAGCACAATAAAAAAACATAAGAAATTGATTTGAAATTGTGTAAGTAGTTCTGTGTGTCCTCTTTCGTACAAGTACAAATAAACAAATGTAACCTTTTTATAATACAAAGTAGTAGAGACATTATCGCAAATCCGACACAATTAAGTTCTTTAATAGATTTTGGATTTTTCTTTCTAAGAATATCGCTTTCCACGACATATCCAAAGAAGTTTCTATGGAAATGCGCGCTACATGACGTGTCATTATGCTTTTTTTTTCTGCCAAATGAATCCGAATGATTTTCACCACTCGTGTTCTGGGAATATGAAATGAAGTAAATACATTTGCTTTATGCCTCACTGGGAATGACGCAATGCTGTAATTTGCATAAGTAGTGAGAAATTGAAGAGCATTTGCACGTGTTTCGCGGTTCACATATTTTGCTCATTACCTATATCGTCATTATATAGTTCGGTTCATCTATATATGTGTGTTAACATATAAACATAAGTATATGAACAGCAGACAATTTAATGTTATGCGTAGGTAGAAAATGATGTGAAGGTATGTTTAGTGTCTTTATATGTGAGTGTAACTTTTTTCTTTTTTCACCAATGGTTTCTCAGATTAATTAGTTTCTTATATATTTTTTGCCACTGTTGATTCTTTCAGCATTTCAGTGTGTTTTAATTTTGATGTTTGCTCCTAGATTGCTTAGAGGCATCAAAACAAAAACGGAATATTTTGTTGTATTGTAAATGTTTGCAGTGTACAATAAATAAATTAATTTATAATATTCTATTTTCACGTAGGTACCATGATCCGCTAAATGGCCTAAGTGCAAAAAACAATACCAAATCGTTATTCGTAAGAAGCAATGGATTGAGTGCTGTCTACAAAATAATTCGGATTGTTACAGACATATTATATAACCAGCTGCCTGCTTTTTGTTAGGCTTAGTTATTGTTTTTTTTGTGTTTGTATAATACAGGGTTATTTTTTAATCACCAGCCAAATTTTCACAGGATGTTCTACTCATAAATATGAACAACTTTCACTACAGGACCAACTCGGTTATCTCGAAAAAAATATTTACTGTTGCATACAAAAGTTCAATAGGTATTCGACCGAAATGTATGCAACAACTGATTCTTTTTTCGAGATTTCCGAGATGGTTCCTTAGTGAAATTTTAATGTATTCATGGTTAGAACACCCCGTGAAAATTTGGCTGGTGATAAAAAAAATACCCTGTCTAATTAAGGTTGTACAGACGCCAGCACGTCAAGTTACCCTAATGTGTCAAATTTCTTTGATCTTTTTTCAACTTTATGGCAAACTAAATAAGTTTCATATTCAATTGGGAAAATTTGACACATTGGGGTAACTTGATATGCTGGCGTCTGTACGTACACTTTACATTTATATTACATTTACTAGCAGCTTCAGCAAGCTTCGTTTCGCCTTTTTTTACAATTCATAGTTTAATTCCTATTCTCAGCCTTACTGAATATACACACTAAATTTCATAGGTAGCGGTCAATCCGTTTCGGAGGAGTATGGTAACTGACATTGTGACACGAGAATTTTATATATAAGATTTACTAGCCACTATCACGTGGTTTCACCCGCGTAGTTCTCTTTACCGTGGGAATTTTCGTGTCCACAAAGTAACCCATGGTTCCTAGGGATACTGTAGCGTCCCAACCGTGAAAGATTTTTTTAAATCGGTTGATTAGTTTTTAAGCTTATTCGTTACATACATAAAATAATACGAATCTATTTTCTTTATAATTGTAGTACAGAAGTATAGATATTGATAATCCTTTAACGCAATTGTGGTGCCGGTTTAAATCCCTTGTGTAATTTATTGATTTAATAGATTGCTAATTACCAATAACTTCGTTAATTAAGCACGATGGCTTCTCTTACTACTGTAATTCGTATGTTTTTCATAAAAATGAGAAAGAAAAAATTTATAAGAAATCAATATTAACAACATTACCATTTTGTCTTGTTTTCTTGTGTCCTTGGCATCAATACGCCACTGCATGGATGTTGCAAAATGTCAGCGACAGGTACATTTGCTAGCATATGCTGAGCTGGACTCCCATTTGGTGCAACCTTGAGACGCCACACTCTGTCTGTCAGAGGCCAGCACATCAAGTTACCCCAATGTGTCCAATTTATTCCTACTATTCTGCAGGCAAAGCTTAATGTTGTCAAACACTCGTCACGTGTGCAGTCTGTCAATCTGTTTAACAAATTACCAGCGGAATTACTTAAAGAATATTCAGAATGTGAACATATTCAAAAACAAACTCCGGGCTCTGTTAGTTATTAAAGCATTGATGAATTTTGTACTGACGAAAAATCTTAAAATTATTTAATTGAATATGTATTGTGTTGCTCTATGACGGTCATATAGATATTTTATGTTTTATGTAAATTATTTTTTTTAAATTTGTATTTTTAACCGACTTCAAAAAAGGAGGAGGTTCTATGTTCGTGTGTATGTATTTTTTTTTTTTTCTTTTTTTTTTTTATGTTACCTGATTTCTCCGCCATTTGAGGACCGATTCTCAAAATTCTTTTTTTATTTGAAAGAGTAGACTTCTGAGGTGGTCCCATTTTAATTTGGCGAAGATCTGATGCTGATCTTCGGAGATATACATTGGAACTCTTCAAAAATAGACGGCAAATCTGTCGTGATTGCTGGAATCGCTTGGATGTTTATTGTTTATACAACATCATGACGTACCATCACGACTGTATGCTCTGAGGGGTAAGCAGATGTGTACAATATACCTAGATTTCGAGAGTTAGGTATGTTAAGTTTCATTTATTAAGGATAAGTGGATAACCCTATTACCTTGACATTGTATTGCTAACAATTAACAATATAACGTAAATTCATGGTAAATATTTGTATGGGAACAACTAAAAAACGGTGGCCCATCATAAATAAAAAAAAAACCAAAGCCACAGACTTCCGAACTTAGAGTTATTTCACACCGTTTAGTGTTTTTTTAAGTCGGTTTTATTTTTTGCAAAAAAGTTTTCAATTGTATAATGTTGTAATGTTTTCAATATAATAATAATGGATGAGGAATGTGGTTAGTCTTATATTAGGTATGTATAACTGTTTATGTTTCTTCTTTATGTGTACCTACTGTGAAAATATTTCGACACAAATGTATTTTTGTTATGAAATAAATAATTGAACTTGAACTTATTGATAGTTTCTTCTTTACAAACAGAATAAGCCGGTTCGTGTTTGATTGGGATAATTTGACAGATTGGGATAGTTTGATGTGGGCTGGTGTCTGTACATTTATTTTTTATTGTATTTGTTTTTTAGTCAGTGTGACAGATTTAATTTGTTTTTTTTTTTAATTATTTGCACACAAAGAGATTTAAAAGACTATAGAGCGGACATGCGAGGAAATGTCATAGAAAAACTTTGATCCCATGTCTCAGTAACGCCATCTAGAATAAAATATGAATATTGGAGCGGCAGCGGAGCGTACTAAAAAAAACTCAAAGAGTTGTATCCAGCAGGACACAAGTTTCGGACGAAAATTGATGTGTGAAAGTGATGTCCGGTATATAGGCTTTGAATGTCTTTGTTTCCACATTTCATTTTTTTATATATTATGTTACTTTTTTTTGTGTGTTACAATAGAATAGAATATTTAGGTATAAATTTGCTTAGAATGTAGGTACATCATATTAGTGCCTATCATATAGGGGGAGTTTGCCCATAATCGCCACGCTGGGCAGGCGTGTTGGCTGAGCAGCGTTCGGAAAATTGCGTAATGTCTTCTCGTCCGACATACCACAGTGTCTCAAGTCGAAGGTTTTCGACCAGTGTGTGTTGCCAGTGATGACTTATGGCACTGACACGTGGTCCCTCATTATGAGTAAGCTCAAAGTAGCCCAACGAGCTATAGAGAGGGCTAGGGCTCGGAGTCTCTCTGCGAGATCGAATCAGAAAGGAGGAGATCCGTAGAAGAACCAAGGTTACCGATATAGCCCAGCTGATTAGCAGTTTGAAGTGGCAGTGGGCAGGGTACATAACACGGAGGACTGATGACCGAGGTCGAAAGGTTCTCGAGTGGAGGCCACGTATCGGCAAGCGCAGCGTAGGATGTCCACCCACAAGGTAGACAGACGACCTCATTAAGGCCGCGGGAACGCGCTGGATGCGAGCCGCTTCCAACCGGTCTTATTGGAGATCTATAGGGGAAGCCTATGTCCAGCAGAGGACTTTCTATTGCTGAAATGATGATGAAAAACGATGAGGTACTTAATAATAAGTTCTTAAATTTTATAACAGGATCCTTGTACAGACGCCAGCACGTCAAGTTACCCCAATGTGTCAAATTTCTTTGATCGTTTTTCAACATTATATCAAACTGAATAAGGTTCATATTCAATTGAGAAAATTTGACACATTGGGGTAACTTGATGTGCTGGCGTCTGTACATTTTGCCTTAATCATGTAAATGGCACCCAAAATAATCATGCTTTATCTTTAATCCAATTAAGTATAAGATATTGGTGTAGCTTTTATACTTAGGTACAAATAAAGTGGTTTAATCATTTAGACTTCAACAAGCTGTGAAATAACGTTATCTTACATGATAAGTCAAAGCAATTGCATTGAAGCATTCACTGGCTCCAATTTGCAATCCAGTTAACAGTTCCATATTGTGCGTGATTGGATTCTAGACCACGTTTATCCACACATGGAGCGCATCCAGTAATAGCTCTGGGACATTTCAACGCTAAGATGGATTATGGCTTACCAGTAGATATTCCAGCATCTATATTGCTGATATGATTGTATTTTGTGAGTCTGCATCCTTAGATTGATGTGATTATGTATTTATAATATATACATATCGTGGAAAGCGATGTTCTTGAACAATAAGTTTTAAAATTGATTAACTTAGTACGGAGTCTATGACCAGACCAGCGTGACCTTACTTGTCATTTGAAAATGGCGCGAATGTTGTTTTTTGTTGAACTTTGTCACGTGGACAGAGTCGTGCTGGTGGGTGGGAGCTGGGCAGAGCTCAGATTGATTTGCGGCAACAACGAAGACACACATCCAGTACGAAACTGTCAGTTACCTATTTGAGTTATGTTTTGTGATTACGATTTTTAAGTGAGGAAATCACTGCAATGGAGATGGTTATTCTACGTTATGAACTCGATACCACGAAACCCCCATAGGTGTCAGCTCATCGCTCAGCCATCGCTGACGCCAACAAACATTTATATTATGTATACATTTTACAAATATTTAGAACATAATAATGATATCTTTTTTTCACTTTTATACTCTTTGCATATCTAAATAATCCTGTCTTTCAAAAGAAAAAAGATTAAGGCTCCAATAGGAAGCGAAGATTCAGCAAAATTCTAATCCGACAATCGGGGACTTCGAATTGGTTCCTCTTTTCGTAGATATAACAAGTAACGGTGCTATTTTTTTCAAGTACATGAACTCACGACTTTTATCCATGGAGGCAGGCAGAAATTAGAGACCTGTTAGGATTTTTATTTTTATCCATTTTGCAATTAATTTATATTTTAAGGTAGGTATATTTCCTAGATATAACTGAAGAAAAACATTGTGAGCTAAATAGAGGTGTGATTTAGTAATAAGTCACCCCGTGAGAACTTGAAAGAAGCGAACTTGCCTAGCATTAGTGTGGAATTACAATTCAATTTGCCTTCACTTCACCTACATTCTCATGATTTTGAGCGAATAACACTGCAGCTGCTGGACTTATAATCGTCATGAACGACTTAAATGCTGAACATTAGTTCTGGGTTCTATTACCATTTAGGGCAGAGTAGTACAATAATTATTCAGTAGCAGTCCGTATTCTGAATTTATGCCCAAATAATCGATATAGGCTCGTTTTCCAAGAGGACTAAATCAAAACTGGCGAAATGTGGCTGTACTATCTGTAGGTACAGCATAATCACCCTAAACGTTCCTAGTGTTGGGACTTAGGCCTTCTCTCTCGCATAATAAATGAACATAATCTTATGTTTGGACTTTAAAAGAGACCATACCCCTGAGTTTCTTTCGGCATTTCTTCTCAGGGATCAGCCACTTTGGAAATGCCATTTAGTGCCATTTAGTTAAAAAAAAGACATGTAATAGTATCTGAGAAGATCTACTTACAGAAATAAATATCATTTCATTTCATTTCTGTGAGAAGGATTGGGCCGTAACCTACCACGAGGGCCCAGTGCAGGTTAGTAGATGTCACTATTCGTACATCACTGCCTAACTTTTAGGAATATCTTATGTTATTTTCATTCATCATTATAGTTAAAGAGTAGACTCTGCAAGAGTTGGTGTTTCCTGATAGCTACAACCTAGGGGTCTTTAATTTAAGAGTGAATAGGTTTTTTCTAGGCAAACGTGCTTCATTGTCGACCACATCACTATTTTCCATCCAGTGAGATAATGGTTAAAAACGCGAGCCTTTTACTAATAATAAAAACATGTAATTAACAATTCCTAGTTTACGCCGTTTTCGATTCAAAATATGAGGATCAAATCATTTACATTACAACTAACAAATGGTAGGGCCAAATCGAACACTTCAAAGACTAGAGAACCATTGATTTTGACTTGTATTTTGATTGCGATCATTATAACGTGTCCAATACAAGCATATTATAGCATAGGAACGTACAACGTACATTGTATTTTGATTTTAACAGCATGTATGCTTATTGGTCAGTATTAACTATTTTAAATGAATTTTCTTAACATAGTTACGATAAATTAAAAAAATGTAATGTGTGTTAATATTTTGTTATTTAATTTAAGTTATTGGTAAACAAGTTACACGTAAAATATATTATTTCAATATTTTTATATAATTACAAGTAACTAGTTTATGTAGTAATTTTTATGTCAAATGGCAGACTGTATAAGGATACCAAAACATTTTGTAACACCAAATTTTATTAATTACCTACATTCTATGCAAATAAATAAAATATATCTAGATAGATTTTTTTCCCACATTAATTGTCTATCTAGACATAATGGTTATACAATGGACATAGCAATTTCATTTAGGAGCACACGCACATTTTAGCGCACTTTCTAGAGTGTGGGTTTTCAGTAGTCAGGATTTTATTTATTTCTGAACTTATTTCATACTAGCTTCTGCCCGCGACTTCGTACGCGGATCCTGTTGCTTATGCCAGCGACATCGGGGTCGTCAAAATTGAAGATCTGAAACGTCTGATGTCGAATTCTAAAAGCCCGGGGACAGGAAAACAATGGGAATGCTCGAGACGATTCAAGACGTTCCAGATTTTTTATTTTTGTTGGTCAACAGGAAATGCCATCAGACTTAACAACTTTTGCTAAGACGCCATTTCTATAAACATATGTTATATTGTCGCTGGGCTTTGGAGTTCCACTACAGGTGCTCCAGATCTTCAAATATAATCTCACAGCAGAAAACACTCGTCACGTGGAATAGTTTTTGCAATGTCACCATTTTTATATCTCTTTTACTTTAGGTGTTCCATTTTCCAAAATAAATTATACCCTATATGTTGCGTGACGTTCACGATCAGTGGTCAGTCGCGCATCTCCTTCCCCCACTTATCTCTAGAGTCTCTGCTGAAAACTCAAGCGTCATGCTTTTCCCGTGAACGTCTCCAACTCGCGAGACAGTGCATGATGTTCACGATCAGCGGTCAGTCGCGCACATATTCCTCACTGGTGTCTAGAGACCTTGATGTAGATGCGTAAATACGCTGAGAATTCAGGCGTGCTTCGCAAACCCAAGAAGTTTCCACGGAGCGATTTGCAGCCTCATGTTCTCGAACAGCATCAAGTCTCTCCTAACGCTCTTCGGTAGATTGTTGGGATCTTATGATCTTTAATCATTAAACATCTTTGGAACATTGGGAAAGATTTGACCTCTTTCTAGGCATGGTTATAGTTTTATTGTGATGATACCTGATCAATTAAAATCTAAGTAGCTGCTCCCCTGCGTAACCGGGTAGACTACCGTGTCACGAAGAAAAATCGAAAAGGAAATTAAACACTCAAATAACATAATCCCGAAGGCAAATTTATTCGATAAAGTAAAAAAAATGGGAGTTTTGGCCAGTTGAGTCTAATTTTCAATGATATACCATCGTCATCAAAAATCTGTCCTGAACTGTTCCCGCCTTCACCGCGTGGAGGTACTTATGCTATTTTATAATTATGCAATGAAATTAGTGATAGCTCTAATTTCTATATCAAATGTTTCTGATCTTCGATTTTTATAAGTCAACAGGAAATGCCTATCAGACTTAACAACTTTTACTAAGACGTCACTCCTATGTGAGTTATGGTGTAGCTGGGCTCTTGGAGTTCCACAACAGGTGCTCCAGATCTTCGATTTTTATACGTCAACAGCGAGTGCTCATAAGGCTGAACAACTCTTGCTAAGACGTCATTCCTATGTGAGTTATAGTGTAGCTGGGCTCTTGAAGTTCCACATCAGGTGTTCCGGATCTTCAAATTTATTCTCTCAGCAGAAAATGCTCATCACGTGGAACAATTTTTGCTAAGGTACCATTTTTGTATCTCCTATAGTTTAGCTGGTCTGTTGCGGTTCTGCATCAGGTGTTCCGGATCTTCAAGTTTATTCTCTCAACAGAAAATGCTCATCACGTGGAACAATTTTTGCTATGGTACCATTTTTGTATCTCCTATAGTTGAGCTGGACTGTTGCGGTTCTGCATCAGGTGTTCCGGATCTTCAAATTTATTCTCTCAGCAAGAAATGCTCATCATGTGGAACAATTTTTGCTATGGTACCATTTTTGTATCTCCTATAGTTAAGCTGGTCTGTTGCGGTTCTGCATCAGGTGTTCCAGTTTTCAAGATAAATTATAGCCTATGTGTTGCCCAGATTTAATATCTATACAACAAAAAAAAACATTCAAATCCGTCTAGTAGTTCCGAAGATTAGCGTGTACAAACAAACAGACAATCAGACAAACAGACAGACTTTTTTTTTTGATTCGTGCTCTATTACTGTTTCTAAACCCCCCTCAATTATTATTTTTTAAATATATTCAATGTTTTTTTACTGTCTTATTATATGTATAGATAAGCAGATACAGCTTAATCCTTCGCTTTTTATCCCAATAAAGTCCCAGCCGGTCACAAAGCAGTTTTGTTTCAACTGAGATTAGTTAGAGCTTCACTACATCTGACACGGCCTTAACGAGGCCTTTGACAAGTTAGGTAGTGACAAAAAACACTGACAAAAATAGTGTTGTGTCGTCCATCCAGGGTTCTGTAGCATGACGGGATAAATTTATTTCTAAATCTTTTATATATTTTTTTGTTAAAACATAATGTCAGCCGTAGAATGTCCACTGTTGAACATGCCCCCTATAGGCTTCTAATAGGACCGGTTGGACCATCGATCTTCCGACAGATAAAACTAGCCCACTGCCACTTCAGTTGGCTTACTCTACAGGCTATTTAATTCTTGTACTCTTCACCTACCCGATACTTTAAAATTTTGACCGCTTCAATTTCTTTACCTTCTGTTGCTTGGGATTTTGTTGTTGCTAGGAAGTTTTTCCACCACGACTTATTCCTAGCAAAAACAGTAGGAATTGGTGTAAGGCCTTTTAGGGGACTATCTTTTGTAATTTTTGACGTTCAAAATCAGCTGATTTATGGCCTTTTGCCATTTGAATAAACTATAATACTTTTGATTTTGATTTATTTTTATGTCGTATATTCATTGAACTTTCTTAGTTATTACATTTTTAAATATTTAAATATAAAAATAAAACATTTAAAAATATATAAAATAGTAGCCCACCGGTATTGGGAACAGGGTCCAAGCTGGGCGGTCAGGGCTCCAGGGAGAGGAATCGCCTAACAACCACGAGGTTCTCGTCATGTGGGACCGTTATGTCAACAAGCATTGCGCGCCTCTCGGTTCGATCCATCACCACTATATCCGGCTTATTAGCCATGATAGTCTTATCAGTGATGATGGATCGATCCCAATACAATGTGATATGACCATTTTCGAGAACTAGGTCGGGCACATACCCGTAGTATGGCACTTCCGATTCCACGAGGTTGTATTTTAGATCAAATTGCTGATGGATAATCCTGGCCACAAAGTTGTGCCTATTTTTATTATTATTATAGCTTTCATTAGTTTGTTCGGTCAAGTGTCCGAAATAAGCAGCCGTGACAGATAGATAGACGAAGTAGTGCCTTAAGGGTTCTTTTATTACCATTTTTGATACAGAACCCTTCACTTGACAGAGTTTGGAACAGCAAAAAACAGACAAAGAGACGAAACAAAGCAATTTCGGCAAAAACACGTCTGTTAGCTCTTGTTTGCACATCTAGACATTTTGCAAATAACTGTAGCTTAGTTTTGACGATTAATATTCTATGCTATAGTTAAATAAAAGTTGTGTAAGTAATGTTAAAAGAACAGTTTTTTACTTAATGCATAACACATCACGCCTCTGATTCCCGAAGGCTTAAGCACAACTATAGTATACCCACATTTTACCAAGACCTCTGTAATGAGCTAGCGATGAATCGGGTATACACACATCCAGATTCCAGGATGTTACAGAAAAAATCCAACTGAGAAAACTCAATAACATTTTGCCTGTCTTGGAAATCGAACCCGTAGATAGGGAAGTGGTGTCAAAGCATTTAATAATAATAGATATCTATTTAATTGAGGTTAACTCCAAAATGGCTGCATTGATTTTGATGTCAGACAACGTTTACTAGGCCGTATTTGATAATTAAGGTTGCAAAGATTATCTTAAGCTACTTTTATTTTAGAAATATAATTAGGGTTTCGCGTAAAAAGTACAATATATTATCAGCTGTCCCTGTCGTTCTTGAGCTGCAATAATTCAAGCTAGAACCCTAAATATTTACACTAACTTTTTAATGTCAAAACCAATTAAGATTTTACTTAATTTGTTTTGACATTAAAAAAATCCTTTTAATGGCTCATTGAAATAAATTATTTGACTCTGGTTGTGTCTAAATATTAATAATGATTCTAGTTGCCTTTTCCGAAAGGTAGTTTCAAATGGAGAGAAATGGGCAAGAAACTTCATACTTACTTTTTTAAACAATAATATAATTACTATAGTTGCTAGGCCAGCCTAACTTTTTCGACATTTCTTAATGGCATGTGATCATATTCTTTTGCAACAGTAATTTTTCTCACCCACAATTTTCCTCAATAAAAACATAATTTCCCAAAAATTTCATAACCCTCTAATGCCGCGCTCTTAAACCGACGTGACACATCTTTCACTTAACCCGTCGATGATTGCGTATTAATCTGACACGCCCGGTTAAAGGTTGTTCCCACCATCAATCAACGGCAGACTACGGCAAACACATTACCTCGTTGATTATATTATTGAACATGATGTATCTCGTCATCCATCTACATTAGCTATTAATTGGACACATCCTGTATCAATAGGTCGGTTTAATATTATATAGGGCTCGTTTAAAGTACGCTCTTTTTGTTGGCAAACTAGTCTAGGCTGTTAGATACAACTTCCTGTGGCTAGGCAGCTTAGCAGTGATCATCGTATTTTCTCATAAAAATGCAAAATTTATATGTCACACATTATGGCCTGATAGATATTTTTTGACGTCATGTGAATCAAAATCAAAACCCAATCATTCAAATTAGGCTGAGAATGAGCTTTTTCGTCAAAAATACATAATACATTTCCCCAAAACGCTAACTCTTTACCACTGTGTAGTGTTTTTGCTGGTAAGAAGAAGTGGCGGTACAAACTCCCCTGCCACACGTCTGTCTGTGTGTCTGAAGCCAGTCAGAAACTGGGGCAACAAAGTGGGAACAAAGTGGAGCATAAAAATCTTATACTAGGTAAGTCACTAGCACACAAAAAATATCAACATTAGAGGCGAAAGACTTCCTCAGAAGATCGATCATGCACTGCTCTCATTCGTACATTTCCTGCTTTTGTCTCTTGTAAGTATGAAATTCCTATAATAACAATAAAGTAATAACTTAAAGTATGTTGTCGGTAAAAAATAAACAACATTCAGACAGCTAAATAATCATTTTTTCTTCATCCAGCAGAGATACTGGAGCAACGATTTTAACAATAGAGGTTTCCAGTTTTGTGGAACAGGGGGTAAAGCTTCTCATCTTCTATAGAAAAGAGAGAATTCCTCGACTAGATGGGTGTGGTCTCTGGTAGGCTACTACTGCTTAACCGTTGTTGTCGGGAATTTGCAAACGTACAATCGCGCGTATAACTTTAACATCGCGATGTAGGATGTCAGTCTTAAGTTTGTATGCGGCGCGATAGATGTCACTACACCAGCCTGTCAGCCAACATGCCTAGGACACTGTTGGAACTAGCTTACAACATGCTAACCAATGACACACATATTTTATGCACAAATGCATAAAAAAACAATCATCACGCAGTTCCGCCAATATCTCTAATGCAATACAGAAGCGAGGCAGCCCTATCAACACACTGAAAGCATTATAAGATATACTTACTGCACGTTAAGAACATTGTACAATCTTTCTCCGTGTAATCGTAAAACGTTCCTAATGCAATTACGTATAAAAATTCAATAACAACTACAACGACATGAAAAAGATACAGAGCGAATTCAATCATCAGCAACAAAAAAATCACTACCACAAATTCTGCGCGGCGCCGTCACATATTTCAATCGTATCAGTAATTATTTAAAACGGATTACCTCCACTACGCAGAACGCATCGCACTGCAGTTTACACGAAAAATACATTGAAACTTTCAATAAACGGCTCGACGGTGAATGAAATACAAAAAACAACGGGCAAGAGGGTCTAGCGAGCCTACAAAAGGTTCCGTACAGTCCGTAAAACATTATTGACACAGTGATTGTTTATGTTGGCCAAAAGACGCTAAAAACGTGTGTTAGTATTAGGGAAAGAAAAATATTTCTTTGACACATACAATAAGGCGTGCATCAAATGTTTAAATAGTTTTTTTCTCAAATAAATAAAAAAAAACACCTCCCAGTAAAATCGGTGTTTTAATTTCTGACTACTCTGAGAAGAATTACCGAATTAAACTCAGGGATCACAGTCTTTTCTTATCATTGTCAGATAAAAAGACATCATGAAGATCAGTGTCTTAAATAGTGTTTTGAGGATTTCCACTCTTATCTGAGATGTTCTTTTCTTAAAAGTCCAATACATGTAATACCAAAGAAAGTACATTTTTTTCTGAATATAACACCCTACATACAAAAAACAAACTAATTTAAATTATTATTAAATAAAATTTTCTTGCTACAAATTTAACTAAATTAAATAATGGTAATTAATTTAAATAATGGTTCATGAGATGCAGTCCGCCAACAGACTGACTGACGAACAGTGGACGCTTAGTAAAAGGGTTCCGTTGGCACCCATAAAGTACTGTACCCAAAATAAGAAATGTTTTTTACTGCACGTCGTGTCGGATAGGCTAGGCACCGGAATTTTCATTCGAATCCGCACCGATTGGTTTTGTGTTATGGCCGGTTTGTACCGATGCCGTACGGTTTTTCTGGTTTGAAAAAAGATCGTTGCATTTAAGGGTTAATTTGTTTTTTCGCCACGCCTGTGGAAGCTGATTTTTTGATGATAAAGATCGTTAGAGTTGTGCGAGTAGCAGAGATTTTTTAAATCTATATGTGGGCGTCAGCGATGGCTGAGTGGTAGGGGAGGACATCAGGGATTTCGTGGTACCTACCAGATTACCAGGTTCATAACGCAGAATAATAATTTCCGAGTCTTGGGACTTTTTTAAAGGACTTTGCTCACTACATTGTGACTTACTTGATTTAAAAGTCAAAGGAGACATTTACTCACTACTTTGAGTACTTTTGAGTATTTAATTTTGGACACCTGACCAGTCTTATTGGGTTTTTTCCATCTGGAATTTCTCAGTAGCAGCCCGGAGTCTGGATTTGTTCCTGATTAACAGCAATAGGCTCGCCTCTTTTACATGGGTCTTAAACATAACAAGCTAAATGAAGGTCTACTAGAGGTACACCTCTGCCTAAACCTTTGGGGATTAAGGGCGTGAATTTTTAACGTTATACATTTTTTTCGTGTAAATACGAACCATATGTATTTTTTTTGTTTTACTAGAATAATATTCTAATGTACAAAAATTCTCGTGTTTGTAACAAAACTTCTCCGAAACAGCTTAGCCAATTCTCATGAAATTTGGTGTGTAAATTTAGTAGGTCTGAGTATAGTTTTATTTCCTTTTTATTGGTTTACGTATAATTTCTTAATTATTAGTTTGGCGGGGCAACTAGTATTTTTATAAATAATTTTTATCTGAACCAACTAACAAGTGCCAACATTGTTTTTGCTTCAATCGTGTTATAATATACGAAATCTATGACACGATATAGTTTTCCAATACCTTTAACTTTTAAATAAATAGTCTAGTTTCATTCGAAAGAAAATTCGTTTCGCTTACTGAACGATAAATCTAATCCCTTCTCGTTTGAAAGTACTCAGTTATTTGCTTCTGCAATAATTGCGTTGCTACATTTTTTTTTCTTTGTGGTATTTTGTTCCGAAGCGAGATTGAGTAAGCGGATTTAATTCTGAGCATACTCGCGTCAGTTAATCTTTGAACGTTTTTTTTTTCACGATGGTGGTTTCTGGATATTTTATTGCTACGGTGTGTTAGAAACTTATTTTTAAGCATAAGATATGTATAAGGCGTGAGTTTGTGAATGTATGTACGTATGTATATATATAAGATGTAAAGTTCATCTTAAAGCACAACACAATGTGATTCATCTAAAACAGAGTTTTATTTATTAAATACAATTAAAATTTACATCAAATATAACAAATGGAAAAGTAATGAAAAAGTTACTAACCTAAAACAGAGAATCGACAATTAAATGTTCATGCCTTACTCTTCTTAATACAAAACTTAAATCGTCTTTTGCACAATAAATCAAAGCAAATTCACAAACATAACTTCTACACATCAAAAACATAAAAAAGATTAAAGAAAAATCAACGACGTTTATTTTTTTAATTTAAATTCGGGAATGTTACATTTCTCTCGCTAGTGGCAGCCTTTGACAATGTCTTTGTCATTGTCAATGTCAATGTCGTGGTCAACGTCATTGTCAAAATCATTGTGAACGTCATTGTCACTGTCATTGTCAACGTCACTGAGTTTTCATATGTATTAGGAGGTGTTGTCAAAAGCAGTGAGAGCCTAGGTGTGGCCAATAGACTACCAAGTCATAGGTCTCAATCACAAACCCAAGGCGAAGATGGGCACCTTCGACTCTTCAACTTGAATAAAGTGAACTGTCAATGCCTAGCATTAGTATGGATGAGAGCTCAATGCAGGTTATTTTCACAGAAAAAGAATGCAGGTTTTCTTTGACTTTGGTTAAGAATAAATTGATCCATAAATACATCAGTTGTTGCCTTTTTTGAAGTCATAATTTTTTATTGATTTGTTTAATAAAGAATAAAAGAAATAATATTTATTAGCAACAGGTTAAAACATAAAAAGATAAAAAAAAGCAGAAAAAAAAAAAAATGACATGTGTCACAGCTGCGCCAAAAGCCTCATTTCAGCGGTAATGCCAGACAGTTGCTGTCTGACGCTAGTTTTCAAATGCACCTTTTGGGACGAGTGTCGGTTGAGTAACACATATCATAGTACCTACTTAAATATCAGTGTGTGGGTGGCGACTCAGCGCTGTTATATTCCTTCCATCGTACTTACAACCTCTTTTATTTACTGATCTAAAAGTTTATATATTTTGACAGGCCGGTTGGTCTAGTAGTCTGACTGCTATGCCGGAGGTCGTGGGTTTCTCAAGCTTAACTTGGGACAAAATTCCGTTGTGTGAAAAAGTTGTGCAGTATTTATTATTTATTGTTTATTTATACATGAAGAAGATTACTAACTTTCACACAATGCCATCTAGTTCCAAATTAAACAGAGTTTGTGCTATGAGTACTAGATAATTGTTAAACATTATGTACTTATATCCTAAGCTGTCTGGTTAAGTGACATAATACTAGTCTGAAATAACATTTATTCATCTGCTGTACAAAGATAAAGAACCCAATATTGATCTTACCCAACAAAATTGACAAGAGCAGATAATTTAAAACATTATTTTGGTGAAACGTCGCACCCAATAATTATATCGAAACATTCGATAATGACTTTTCACACGAAAGCGGTTTAGTATGAGATGTGTTTAAATTAAATACAAACATGAACCGACGATGTTGATCGACTTTGATGGTTATTTGAACACAATTATTGGTTTCCTTTGCAAGGCATCTACGTGTGTGTATCTTAGGCTAAATGTTGACTTGAGTATAAGATCAATAAGATCATCTTGGCTTGTGTTCTGAGGACAACTTCTAGCCTACTCCGGAGTCACTGCACGCATTTGGACCAAACAGATTTGACTGAACCTGTGTGACTATACTATGTGCTGAGATGGTCCTGAACCTGCCTATAGTTTTGGCCGTGGACAAGTTCAGTCAAATCTGTAGACTGGTCAGATGGGTGTGATTTTGTCTTGACTCAAAAGACCATTTCTCAGCACATGGTCCTCACAGGATTGATCTAACAAATAAGTGCACTTGCTGAAATCAATGCTCGCTTTTCTATTTTTCTCTTGATCAGAACCATCTTGGTAAAAAAGTTGAAAGTATCTTGCCCAGATAGCTAACCTGCTAAAGAATCAATATTGCCACTCAACCTGGCAATATCGTCAGTCTTTTGGACACTTTTTCTGTTAAAACCAAAGGGCACAAGTTCTCTAAAAACTACCAAACGAACTTTGATGAAACTTTACAGTATTATAGGTTGACTTTCAGAGTAACCCATAGGGCAATAACTAGTTCACAAAGATAGCCAGGAAAAGTCGGGTTGACGCTAGTATTAAATAGTTTTTAGTCAGCGCATTTCTGATTCTTCAACTTTTCAATGTCCTATTCTGCGCAGAACAACTTTTACCATCCAAAGCTGCCAAATAAACGTTTGAATCAAAGTCATATCAAAAGCGGTTTACATCCACATGTTTTCAAACCGTTCAAAAATGCTATGAATGAAAGGCATGAATGTGAAAATGGTATATGTTAGGATCGTAGCGCGTTCTATTTTGTTCTTTGTGTGTTTTGATGCACGAGAAATTTGTGGAATATTTGATTTCTGGTGAGTTTTTGGTGTAGTTTATATTTAAACCAAGTCAGATTAGACGATTGACCTTTTTTCTCGGAGTTAAAATGCGTCGCGTATTATCGGTCGTGTTACGCCAGAACAAATAAAATCAAATCAAATCAAATCAATTTATTGGCACACACAAGTTAGAGAAAATACATAAAAGAAAACACTAAGAAAGAGCATTAATAAAACAACAGAATAGTAGAAGTAGCCGTGAGCCCCAAACTAGACACAGCCTGTATCTTGGTGACCCAAAATATAGAATTAAAGACAGATTGAGTAGACGACAGAAAAGTGTGACACAGCACAGCAAGAGTAGGTAACAATTAGTTATAGTAGTTGCGATTCTAATCATCCAGAAATAAAAAGATAAATTAAGGAATAATCAATCAAATTAACAAACAAGTGAATAATATTAATTAAAATAGAAGCAAAAATAAAATCAATTCGTAATAATTCATATTAATGACTCATACAGAAATAAATATCAATAAAGTGAAAAATAATAATTGTAAATGAAATTAGTTAATTATTAAATTTGAATTAATAACTCCCGCCGAAATTAAATTAAATAACAGTAGAACAAAATAATACTTAAACACATAGACATTCAATACCTATAGACCGGACATCACAAACAAAATTTTCGTCCGAAAAAGTGTGTCCTACCGGACACAAGTCTATGAGTTTTTTTTAGTACGCTCCGCTGCCGCTCCAATATTCATACATTATTCTAGATGGCGTTACTGAGACATGGGATCAAAGTTTTTCTATGACATTTCCTTGACATGCTCGCTCTATAGTCTTTTAAATCTCTTTGCTTAAACATAATAAAATCATAGTATACTTTTAAGAAAGCGTATATGCAAAAGCGTATTTTCAAGACAAACATTTAACTAAACAACCTTTCACACTCAACCGATGATGCGTTAGTGCGTCGAGGTACAGTGTCACATACGCTCGGCGCATCTTCCGTCAAACATGTACCGACCTTTAGACCTACCTAATTGGACCGTCGACTTGCCTGCGTAGCATGAACACCGAAGAAACGGTCTTTGTCGTGTCTCGGAAGAAAATAAATTAAGTGTTCATGCTACGCAGGCAGGTGTATTGAAAGAAATTTGACAGATTGAGGTTCCTGTCTATATAATCTGTCACTTTGCCGATTCGTCTGTAGACAAAGGCCGTCTCTTCGGTGTTCAATGTGTTCATGCTACGCATGCTGGTGAGTTTTTGGTGTAGTTGATATTAAAACCGAGTCAGATTCGACGATTGACCTTTTTTCTCGGAGTTAAAATGCGTCGCGTATTATCGGTCGTGTTACGCCAGAACAAATCAAATCAAATCAATTTATTGGCACACACAAGTTAGAGAAAATACATAAAAGAAAACACTAAGAAAGAGCATTAATAAAACAGCAGAATAGTAGAAGTAGCCGTGAGCCCCAAACTAGGCACGGCCTGTATCTTGGTGACCCAGAATATAGAATTAAAGACAGATTGAGTAGAGGACAGAAAAGTGTGACACAGCACAGCAAGAGTAGGTAACAATTAGTTATAGTAGTAGCGATTCTCATCATCCAGAAATAAAAGATAAATTAAGGAATAATCAATCAAATTAACAAACAAGTGAATAATATTAATTAAAATAGAAGCAAAAATAAAAGCAATTCGTAATAATTCATATTAATGACTCATACAGAAATAAATATCAGTAAAGTGAAAAATAATAATTGTAAATGAAATTAGTTAATTATTAAATTTGATTTAATAACTCCCGCCGAAATTAAATTAAATTAAATAACAATAGAACAAAATAATACTTAAACATAATAATATCATAGTATACTTTTGAGAAAGCGTATATGCAAAAGCGTATTTTCAAGACAAACATGTAACTAAACATTCGATCTTTCACACTCAACTGATGATGCGTTAGTGCGTCGAGGTAGTGTCACATACGCTCGGCGCATCTTCCGTCAAACATGTACCAACCTTAAACATACCTAATTGGACTATCGACTTAGTGATAGTCGCGGGAATCCGATGGATGCGAGATGCACAGGTCTGGTTGTTGTGGCGACACTTGGGGGAAGCCTATTTCCAGCAGTGGACGCCTTTTGGCTGAAATGATGATGACAAAATATGGCTAGACAAAATGTATGATCTATCTACTGTTTTGTTAACAAAACCCAAAGAAACGTTGGATAGATTGTGTGAAAGATAAGACGGCTAGAGTTAGAAAATCGAAGGTGCCTCAAAGAAAATTCATGGTTGATTACGATAAATGTCAATAAACTAAAAAATATCTACTACTTTTTATTTCACAAAAGTATCTAAACAAAGTCTATCTTAGATAGGTACTGCAGTTTAGAATGTATTTGGCGACTTCCCAAGCTATTACGTGGCTTATAAAGTTAACTGCGGGTGCATTCAGATAAAACTTCACTAAGTTTAAGCTAATGGCCGTGTTGCTGTTGTTGTCTAAAGAGAAATAAAATGCCAGCCTATTATCGACCCACTGCGGGGTTCTTCTCATACGGAGTAGAACACGCGCATTAATCACCACACTTGCTCAAGGCTTGTTGGTCATTTGAGGCCTGCCGGTCGATTCTGTAAAAGTCACGCCGTGAATACTTGAGTGAAGTGAATTGTCAATGCCTTGCATTAGTATGGAATGACAGCTCAAATCGCCTTTACTACGCCTAGATTTTCACCCGGTGATTTGACCAGAATCGCACTGCAGGTAGTATAAGTCTAGATTTTTAGAAGACTATGTTTACCAATGTCACTCCTATCTAAGACAAATTTTAAATTACGGTATACAGAAGCAACTTCAAAGATTACATCACTTTTTTGATGTAATCATTAAAGTTACTTCTGTAAAGTAAAACGATACATTTTTGTTCTACAGATAAATTTAACCATCTTATTATCCAGTCATCCCTTCTCTTCCCAGTACCTCCCAGTAATAATATGTATTATCAAATCTAATCAAAAGTTATTTTTCAAATCTGGCTAAGAATCAGCCCCAAAAACTCACATGGTTGTTTTCACGGTCTAAATTAAATACCGTTTCTTCACCCAGACAAAAGTAATAAGCTTCTATTAATCTAACCTAAACGCCACATATTTTTTCCAAGGACATTAAGATAAGTAGACAGAATCAATCACTAATTGTCGTTCCGAAACTGACCTTTGATGAAACTTAGGCGGGGCTGACCGAAACACAAATTAATGGTTTGTCTCACACGCGTCACAACATAGGAAATTGTAAAAGGTCAACTTCATACATCTAGTAAAAACAGGGACACGCACATAGGCAAATACAGAAGCTTATCTGTAGCCAGTCCGATCAAAATAGCGTTTACCTCGGAATGAGAGAAATTATAAGTTGGTAACTGGTAAAAGAGGTAAATTTCATTCATCTAGTAATAATAGGAACACGCCCGAAGACAACAGAAACGTCTCGGCGGCCAATCCATTCAAATTAACCTTTGAATGTGAAAGAAAATCAATTGTAAATTCGTAGACACATTCATATGGGTATTTTAAAATGTATCTTAAAAGTCACATATAAACTCATGTTTCTGTAGGAAATTATTTAAGATTATGATAACATGTACGAAACAAGTGTAGTGCGTACAATTTTTAACAAACTTCGTTTAGATTTTTTAAAATCATTTTAAGTATTTACTTAATGATTTATGATCGAGTACGAACAAAAAATATCACTCGTATTACTGACAGCATTGTTAACACACAGACGCTAATGTCTAAGAAAGCTGTCCGTATCAGAAGTTGTGCGTTGAACAGCTAGGTTTTAAATAGTAGTACTATTTTTAGACGCTGCCGGATTAGCGATTTCTCGTTGCTCTATATTGTCTGTTATTTATTTAGGTGATAGGTTCACAAACAATTATTGTTTACAAGAATTATAATTATATGAAAAAGGTAAGATGTTCCGTAGTAGGATAACAGCTTAACAAGCACTTACCTAGAGGTAAACTCTGCATGCATGAGATTAAAAAAAAACTTAGATTAACTTCACAAACTAAAAAAAAAGGAAATCATTTTTATTTGTGAACTGAATTACCCTTTAAAACATAAAGGTAGATCATAAACGATAAAATACGCAAAACATTTTAAGAGGCTGTTTTTCGTCGTCACACCTAGCAATATGTTTGCGTCCACTATGTTTGCGGAGGCGCACACAGACGATTTTTATGCGATAATAAGAACAAGGACCGCCTCCATGTTGGGTCGGCTACGCACCGCCACCAACGGTCTTCTGAGCGTGTTCTCAGATCGGTGGGACTCCCCTCTGCTGCGTCATTGGGTAAGGATCCATTCCATCTGACTTTTTTATGTATTTTTCCGTTTGCCGTATTACTAACCCTAGCCATTAAGTTATTTTGTTACTAACACTATGGACACTTGTCTGAAATAAAGAGTTTTGAATTTGAATTTGAATAATTTTTGTAAGCTGATCTTCTGCACCTATCTACTTGGTGTCTACGTATTAAGTGAGCATTGGGGCGTACCCACACTAAGCGTTGGTTAGCCGTTAGTGTTATAGACGTATTAATTGCACCCTACTAGGTTGCTATTATGAGTTTATTGATTAGGAGATACGTAGCCTAGTGTTTAAGGTTCAATTAATTTATCATTAGAATGGAATATTCTTTATTGTATAGAGGTCAGCAGTGTGTCTAATTTCTTTAATAGTTTTTCAACTTTATGGCAAATCGAATAAGGTTCATGTTCAATTGGAAAAACTTGACAGTTTGGGGTAGCTTGATGTGCTGGTCTGTAGATCATGAAAACTTAGGAAATAGTTACTAAAAAGGCTACATTGTCATCTACTTGGTCTTTTTCTAACTATGTTAGGGGGCTTGCAGTCTACCCGCACTCTTATCTGACATCTATAATGCAGTAGAACTGCATTGCATTTGACGACCTAAATACGACTGTCAAATATCTTCAAATGTTAGCCGGGACCAACGACCTATCGTGGTTTCCGAGATACGTTGGGGTCTCGACATGTACTGACGCCAGCACATCAAAATCAAATCAAATTTCTTTAATAAATTTTCAACTTTATTACAAAAGCATAAGGTTCAAAATTGATTGGTGATATTTGAAAGTTTCGGTAGGTTGATGTGCTGGCGACTGAACTGGATGGTAACCCAACAACGTACCGAACTTAAACAAGCTTTAATGCGTGTCTGAGTGCGTACACAAGTGACCTTTTGCGCCTTTCAAGCATTTTTTATGTATGGGATATACCGTCAATCACGAGAACTAGTGATTTGCTATAAGCATATTCAGTTTATTAATTAAGATATCTTGTGTTTAACTAGCCTGTTGGTCTAGTAGTTAGTGACCCTGACTGCTATGCCGTAGGTTGTGGGTTCGATTCCCACCCAGGACAAATGTTTGTGTGATGAGCACGATCATTTGTTCTGTGTTTGGGCGTAATTTATCTATAATATGTATGTATTTAGAAATATATAAGTATGTTTATCAGCTGTTAAGTACCCATAACACAAGCTCTCAAGCTTAACTTGGGACTAAATGGCGTTGTGTGAAAAGTTGTGAAATATTTACAAAAAAAACATTTAAAAAACTAGTCTGAATTACCCTAATGCTGGACAAAGGCCTCCCTACTTTCTTTTCAACTTTAAACACCTATTTGAAACTACTATATCTAAAAATGTCCATTTCATCGTGCCGTTCATTAATTCCCCGGATTATTGTATTGGTTCTCAATTGGCCACGAGTTTATTTTTACTGTTACTAAATCTTAGAATTTAATAGAATAGAATACTCTTTATTGTACACCATACAAACATAGGTACAAATTATAACTTTAAGGGCTACATAGGGTGTTACAATGGGCGGCATTATCGCTAAAAGCGATCTCTTACAGGCAACCTTTGGATGGACTTGATAGTGGAGGAGAAAAGATGAGTGGGCAGTTTGTGGTGTACTTTTTCTTATACAATTAGCTTAGGTATTCAAAAAAATCACAATATCTGGTCGAAGTTTCGCATTTACAGAGACAGATATAAATGCAGAAGTTCTTTTTCTAGTGGAAGATCTAAATCTGTTCTAAGTTACAACCCTAATACCAAGCTGGAGGATAAGCCCAGGAATCTCACAGTCAGCAATTGCAGTCTAAGTCACGATCTAAAATCTCTCTTGTACCAACTTTTGCCCGCTATTGGAAGATCTGAAGATTCTTCTTGGAAATACGAGCTCTTTCCAATAGATAATTGGGTCTTGAGTAACATATACCCGGCTTCTAAACGCTCCTTGTTCTAGTAAGTTTAACCGTAAAGTTGGAAGTAAGTTCTTAAACATTCGATGCTTAGTCTTCAAGTTTGCGATAAATGTTTCAATTTATTGAATCGATACTGCTTTTGATGTTGGTGATATTATACATGGAAATTATAACTTGAAATTTGAGTTACCTAATTTTAAAGAATGATTTTAATTGGTAAAAAGAAATATAATTAGATAAGATAGAAGTATTGTTTTCATTAGATTTAAAGTAAAAAAAAACATTGTTTTCTACACTAGAAGAACAAACATACATTTTATTATAACAATAGTGTACATATTTGTGCAGGAGCTTGTGGCTAAATTATAACAGCCGCATGGGTCGATCGAAGGTTAAGCTACGCTTGACGAGGTCGGTCCGTGGATGGGTGACCATTTAGTACATACCAAGACTCCTCCGTGCCTCGGAAAGCACGTTAAGCCGTTGGTCCCGGCTGTCATTTGTAGATCTTTGACAGTCGTTACTTGTAGTCAGAAGCCCGAAAGTCTGACAACCAGTTTAACCAAGGGGTATCATGTTACCCAGTTACTGGGTTGTGGAGGTCAGACAGGCAGTCGCTCCATGTAAAACACTGATATTCAGCTGCATCCGGTTAGAACTGGAAGCCGACCCCAACATAGTTGGGAAAAGGCTAGGCAGATGATGAATAGTGTACATATTTGTGTATTTATACTGAACATATATTAGTATTGCTTGCTTTCTTTTCTTTTCTTTTTTCATTACAAATTGCACCTACCACTGCTTTTCTCTGCATCACCTAAAGGTTGACTGGTTGAAAATGCCTATGGTATTAAGTCCGCCGTTGTACATTAGTGTGCTTGAAGTATTTAATAATTAAATAATAAATGAGATCCAGAATTATGTAATTTTATTATAGAAAAAAAGTAATTTAGATGCTTTTGGCTAACTAGTAAAAGCCATACGGGTCGCTCCAAGGTTAAACTACGTGTGACGGGATCGGTCTGTTGAAGGGTTGACCATTAATTGCATATTAAAACTCCCCGTGCATCAGAAAGCATGTGCCTCGGCTGTCATTATTTATAGATCTATGACAGTTGTTAGGGGTAGGTCAAGCCCCAAAAATCCGACAATAAGTAGGTTTAGTAAAGTAACCGGTAAGTGGTCTTTCCGGAAGTCCAGTAGCATTATTCTACTCTATAACGCACTTACAACACTTTTACATGTCATTTTTTTAACTAGAAGGTAAGGTTTGTATTTTACTACCTGACTACTCTGTCCGAGAAGAAACACGAAAGAAACTCAGAGGTCACAGTCTCTTTTAAAGTCCAGAAATGATCTTGTTCAGATCATGTAAGAACCATGCCGATTGGTAAAATTGGTGAAATGGTTTTTTTTTGAGGAAAGAACCACACAGATATGAGGGGACCAGATCAGTCAGTGCAAGCATTTGTCAGAAATCGTGATACAAAAAAAGGATGACATGTGATTATATTGGCATGTAGGTATGTAAATTAACCAAACCATCTAAACATACTTTTTTAATTTTTGAAACTACATATTTTTGGTTTGGTCTCGTGGAAAGGATGATTGAAAGGCAAATAACGAAAGGACGGTGGAAACGCAGAGCGGGGACGCCATAGAAGGACATACATAAAACTTATTGGTGAGGTTCTTGATAGAGGTCAGGTGCGTAGTACTCGCAACTGGCGTGTGTGTACGACAACATGTATTAACGTAAACCAAGCAAAAGTAGTATGTAAGTATCGTGGCATATGGCGCTCTGGATTATCTGTCTACTCCTATGGGAAAAAAGCCTGAGTTTAAATTCAAATTCAAATTCAAAATAGTTTATTGTGGATCATAGTTTCATAGGATGTTTTAGGTACAGTTATTACATAGGTCAGCTATGTCCCGCCATTGAGGCATACAAAATTCACAGAAATAAAATATTCAAATCACTAAATTGACATGCAATATATTTTGAGTGTCGAGATATTTTTATGAGAATTACTACATTTATTTATAATTCAGATTTTATTTATTAAAAACAAAAGTCAAATTTCAATTTAGAATGTCAAGATACAATTATAGATACAGGATACAATTTATTGATTCGGGATAAATGTCAAATTAGAATCGATTGATTTTGAATAAATGTCAATTTACAAATTAATGTCAATTTTTAAATGTAAATTCAGAAGTGATTAGTCCACAGTCTGTGGCTTTTGTTTACAATTGGCAGTTTTACAATTATTTTCAATTCACTATTGGTCTGTACAACAAAGCGGCTGGTTCAATGTTTTGTCATTTAAATGTTCTCTTACAGAGTAATAGCATTTGGCAACCAGTAAATGCTGAAACTTACTTTTTAAAGTATTTATGCATGTATGTATGTTAGTAAATTGAATTGGAGAAGTGTAGTTTACATGTCAAAGAAGTAGTACAATTCATCAACGGGGTTTATTACTCAGCATAGACCTACTTAAGTGTATCACAGTTCACCCCAACTCGACAGGTCTATACGTCATCCAAGCTGTAACCTTACGACGCACTCCGAAAACCCAATAGATATTTCATAAGTCACGTTAAGTTGCCACATTAACCTGTCGTACCGTGCAAACTTGGCAGATAACGCATAAACACTAAACGGCTGAAAGTTTGATGAGGAATTTGCTAGTAGAGCCCAAACTGCGACACTTGAGTGGTAGGTGAGTTTCGGTATTGTTTTGTAGGTACGGGAATGTTGTGGTGCAAGTCACCAGGACTGAGACCTCTTAAGTTTCTTTTGGTATTTTTTCTCAGAACAATTAGTGTACCTAGAAATTTATGTGGCATAAAAATTAATCAGTGTGCTTAGCACAAATATTGACATTCAAGTAAAATCAAATCAAACGATTTTGAAATTAAAAATACTATTTGTTATTGTTTATTTATTTGTTTATTAAAACTTTATGCACTAGTAAAAGACACTGTACAAAGGCGGACTTAATGCCTTAGGCATTTTCTACCAGTCTACCTTAAGGTGATGCAGAGAAAGAACATGGTAGGCGCAAGAAGATTACAAAAACTATAAAGCCAAATCAACAATAATTTAAAATAAATACATACTTACACTACACTACACTACTACTTACTTATAACCACACCACCCACCACCACCACCACCACCACCTTATTTACTAACCACCGCTTGACAGCGATCTCACCTGATGGTAACTTGTAGTGATGCAATCAGTGATGTTGAAGCGCACTAGTTTATTAAAAGCCTATTCACTCTAGCCTTGAAGACACCTGAATTGTAGTCTGACGGGAAGACCGCAGTGTTGGCGACAGATCTGGCAACCCCGTTGCTAAGGGCTCGTTGTTGGTTGGCTAGCGACGCGACGGGGCGGCTTGCGTGTTTCTTTTCATATTTTCTTAATATTGTTTCCTACTTATTTATAAGACTTTTGTGATCTAATTATTATACCCAATTGCACCTTTGACTGTATTTCATTTGGTGTCTAACACGCAGCAAGCAAGTTGTTCCAGTCCTTCGATGTACTTTTGCCAACGATGCATGGGAATTTCGGATTATCATCTGCCTATAATTTTCTCAACTATGTTAGGGACGGCTTCCTGTCTTACCAGACGCAGCTGAGTACTTTACATGGAGTAACCGCCTATTTGACCTCCAGATTCTCTCGATACTCTTTGATTTCACAAGTTGTCAGACTTTCAGGGCTCCGAGTACTCGTGAGTGTCAAAGATTTACAAATGACAGCCGGGACCAAGTCGACGTCGCTCAACTTAACGTGCTTTCTGAAACACGTATATTCGTTTTGAATATAATATTTATTTATATAAAAAACTTTTTTTTTTTTTTTTTTTTTTTTTTGTGTTTCTACTGTATCTTTATTATTCAATACTATAACTATACAATAAAACTATTCTAAATTAACTGGTTACATACATACCTAAAAATAAACAAACAAAAGAACAGTAAACCAATTATAGGGCATCAAAAAACTCATCCGCATCGCTATCAACGGGAAAAGTGCCCAGAAGACTAGCCGTATTGCCACGTTGTATGGCAAAAAAAAAAAAAAAAAAAAAAAAAAAAAAAAAAAAAAAAAAAAAAAAACTTTATTTAAGTCTGCTAATTGACCGGCCTGTTGGTCTAGTAGTTAGTGACCCTGACTGCTATGCCGGAGGTCGTGGGTTCGATTCCCACCCAGGACAAATGTTTGTGTGATGAGCACGATCATATTTTGTTCTGTGTCTGGGTGTAATTTATCTATAATATGTATGTATTTAGAAATATATAAGTATGTTTATCAGCTGTTTAGTACCCATAACACAAGCTCTTAGCTTAGCTTGGGACTAGATGGCGTTGTGTGAAAAAGTTGTGGAATATTTTTTTTTTTATTGTGCTTGCTTCATACAAAACCTAAATGGTACGAGATAGGTATTTGTATTTTAAATTCAACAACGTTTGAATTGACGTAATAATAGATGTATGAACGTTGAAGAAGCAGAAAAAAATTAAGAATCGTAGAAGATGGCATTGTGTAGTTTTTGCCTATGTCCATAGAAAGAAGGCCTTAAATCTTTTGGTTGAAAATGTTTGTAACTAGAGCCAATAAAAAAACCCTTATAAAGAACAATAAACACAGTATCTTGGGACAAAATACTAGTTTATTTTAGTGAAGCTCGTAATCATGAATCAATAATATCCTTGTTTGCCTAGAGAAATAGATGATAGTTCTCCATACAAAGTTTATTAGACATGCCATAAACCCAGATTTACGTTCCGGATTGATTTTATTATATTTGCTTCTGGCAAAAAAAAACTGCCCCACGGGTTGATTGACGGTTAAGCTATGCTTGCCTAGGTAAGTCTGTAAATAGGTGACCATTCTTTACATATCAATAGGTACCACTTCATGCCTCGAAAAGCTCGTTAGGTTGCCGGTTCAGGCTGTCATTTGCAGATCTTTGACAACCGTTACGTGTAGTCAAAAGTATAAAAGTCTGACGAACAGTTTCACTAAAACGTGCCATGTTACCACCCAGTTCTCAGGTTGTGGTGGTAAAATAGGTATTCAGATGCCTATAGCTATACTAGTAGCCGAGTCAGGGACGTCCGCCGCCTCCCACGCGGACCCGAGTTGGCGGCACGTCGTGTTCACGCACGCCTCTCTTAGACAACACGAGGGGAGTTTAACACCTCACTCCCCTCGCTGACTTGGCGAGGCCTGCGGGGCCGGCACCAGTCGGGGGTCGCGGAAGTCTCTTCTGTTCCCGTGACCCCCGGCGCAGGTGTGAGACGGAACACGGGGTGGTTTTTAGTCAGTAAGAGTCTGACAGACCCCTTCACCCTCCCCGGGGCGGAGGACATCCATGAGGATTTTCCACCCAAAAATAAAAAAAAACTATCCTTAACATTTTTGGCCAAAGGTTAGTCTGATGATGAATTTTGTGGTATATGGTATGAAGATCTGTAGGCCAATCTTTAACACGGCTCAATTTCTGCAGTTTATAACTTGAGCCAACCGTTTACTGAATGCAAAGTTTCTTGATATTGTCCACGTCATATCATTTAATATAGGCACTATTTTGAATATTCCAATACCTACTGTATACGGGTCGTACGTGGTTGTTGTTATGTTAGGGTAAATGCATAGAGAAGAAACAAAGCTCTTTGTATAGAGACTTGGGGTCGAGTCTGCTATTGCAATCCTGTCTCAATGACCGGTCAATGATCGATTTTTGACGTATAACGTCAAACTTATGACACATTTCCCATACAAAAACTGTCAAAGTTGTCAAATATACGATCAATGAACGGTCATTGAGACACGATTGCAATAAAATAGCAGGCTCGAGCCCCTGGGCAACAAGAATTTAGCTGGAAGAAATATAAAGCAGGTAGAACAAGTTTTGTCGCATAGAAAGCATGTTCTACGTTCTCTATACTTACTTTTACATAAAATTTTAATAAAAACTTATAATGCGTCACGTAAGTTCATATTAATATTTTTCATGATGACTAACTGTGTCTTATTCACTGATCTGGACAATCACACAAGCCAAGTACACCACACCTAACCTTTCTAGAGAACGACCCCTGTAAGTAGTGTCAGTGTATGTTCTTTTTAACCGACTTCAAAAAAAGGAGGAGGTTCTCAATTCGGTTGTATTTTTTTTTTTTTTTTTTTTTTTTTTTAGGGTTTGTTACCTCAGTACTCCGTCATTTATGGACCGATTTTCAAAATTCTTTTTTTGTTTGATAGGGTATACTAGCAGATTGGTCCCATTTGTATCAAAACTTATACCTGATGAGGGATCTTCGAGGAATTAAGGAAACTCCTCAAAAAATATAGGCACACATGCACCGATTTCAACATTTTTAGTAACAAATCAAGCATTTTCATTTAGAAAGTATCATTTGGTGAAGAAAAACTGATGAAGAAGACAGGCAACGGAACTCTTCAACGCATAATAGCAAATTATTTGCGATTGCTATAGTCAGATGTCTATGCTGAGCTTTTGTATTTCCACAACATAACATTACGCCATTCTATTTTAAAAGGGGCCGGCAGATATGTACAGATGAATGTTTAGAGATAGAACTTCTTTAGAAATTGTTATCCAATTTCAATGATTATTTCAAGTTTTGAAAGACTTTCTTTACATACAAAGAAACTAAAAATTACAAAACAAAAACTTTTTTACAAAAAAAAACAACCGACTTCTTAAAAAAAACTAACAGGTGAAAAATAACTCCAGTTTCGGAAGTCGGTGGCCAATATTAAACAAAACAAAACCACCAAAGCCACAGACTTCCGAAACTGGAGTTATTTTTCACCTGTTAGTTTTTTTTAAGAAGTCGGTTGTTTTTTTTAGGCCATCTCCTCCTGGCGGGTCCACTAACATCTTATTATTTTTTACCTTGTTATGCTAAAACTTTTGTAAGCTTACTTTTATATTGAGAATTATGTTACAATAGAATAGAATATTCCATCACCAAACTACTATAACACTAACATACCCATAAAGTTAAAAAGTCCCTAAATGCATTAAAAAATACTCAAAAATAGCAGCACCTTTTATAAGGTCTACTATACAAAACTCTAAAAACGTAGAATCGTTTAAGCTTACTAAGCCAAAAAAGAAAGAGACTTTTCTTTGGCATCCTACGCTGACAACAAAAATATTTCATCATACTTCGTAATACAAACTTAGAATATAAAATCAGGTGTATCGCTTTTAAAGAGACTAGACGCCAGATGGGGTCCCAGCACTTAAAGTTTCGACATCATTGTGAGGTACTTTAGTTACTAAGGGGGTCAACTTGACCCTCTCATTCTCAAGCATGAATATTACAAACGGTAATGGCAGGTTAGCGATTGTTACGGAGACCTACGCAAAAGCTCGAAAGTCTAACTACTAGTCTAATGTACAGGCCTAGCCATATTACAAATTCTATTTCTATTATCGTAATCAATAAGGCGACAATAGAAAGAAAATGGCGTATATGGAATAAACGGTTTGTCAACTGTCAAGTGTTAACGAGTATAATTTGTAATACGGCTAAAAATGAAATATACTTGACAGTTGACAAACAGCTTATTCCATATACGCGATATTCTTTCTATAACAGAAATATAATAAAAATACAATTTGTTATATGGCTAGTCCTGTAGGGATATTATATATCTGTTAGGTAACTGGGTAGTACAGTTGCCAGCACAATCATCAAGCTGCCCCAAACTGTCAAAATTTCTCAATCGAATATGCACCCTATTCAGTTTCTTAGAGAGTTGAAAGCTATCAAATAAATTTGACAGATCGGGGTTTGACAGACGCCAGCACATGAAGCTACCTAGCTATATGTGCTGGCGTCTGTACACAAATCATTATTACATTTGCTCAACTTAATCCCTCCACTCAAAATAATGGGTATTAATTTTGTACTGCATTTGACTGCTCATTGGCCGCAAGTAGTAATCTTAGAATCACCTTTTAATACCGTGTTATAAGTAAATAAATATATAGTATTATTATTACTATTTATGAGTTTATAGTATTATTATTTATGAGTTTTGGATTATAGAGTTTTTCCATCTGTAATTTCTTAGTAGCAGCCCACAAGCTGATCTGTTTTGGAATAACGGCAACGCCTATTATAACACGGGACTTAAACATTACTGGCCAATTATGGGTGTACTTCTGGTACCAGTCTGCCTCATCGGGCAGGTCTGTATTATTAGGCGTAATGTTATGTATGTATACACAATTGGGTCCTTGGAATATTCTGTAAACTTGAACTGGTACACCTGCGTAATTGTTGTATCAGTGATTTTAGTTCTACTAGTAGCTAACCGCAAACACATCAATATTACATGTGTAGTTATACATCAAAGAGGATTCGCACTAAGGTAAGTTGGGTACTAAAGACCGCGCCTTAATGGTAACAAAAGTAGTATAAGCGGAGCTGTTTTGTCTGCTTCTACTTTGACTAATGTTATATGTATACTTACGGATTGCAGCAGTGATAGCCTAGTGGTGTGATCGGCGGATTGCCAAATCATAGGTCTAAAATCAAAATCAAAATCAAAAGTCATTTATTCAAATTAGGCTGAGGATCAGCACTTTTTGAACGTCAAAAATTACATAAGACAGTCCCCCAAAACGCCCGCCCTTCGCCACTTCCTAGTGTTTTTGCTGGGAAGAAGAAGTGGCGGAACAAACTCCCCAGCAACACGTCTGTCTGATATGTTAGAAGAACAGTTTAAACATCATTGGAAATTAATAAACTTAATCATTTAAATTAAATAATTTGCTACATGCTAGCTAGCACACACCAATATACAAGACAGCAGTAATAAGAATAGTACCTAAGTACCGACGTTGACAACTAAACTCATGCAAAAAATAAAATATAACTAACTGAATAAATATAAGCCTTCAAGTAAAAAGGGCGTGCCCGCTTACATGTACAAAACTGGAATACATGACTAGGTCTACGACATTACATCTAAAATAAATAAAAAAAAAAAAAAAACGATACAATAAAAAAAATGAGACACTAGGACCATCGAAGCTAAATAAAAAATCAGTTACTAATTAAACAATAACAAAACCAAGGTCAGCAAGACGACCAGTCACCACAAGCAGCACCCGTTCACGAGCATAACGCAAAGATCAGCCATTACCCCCCTCGCCATATTAGAGGGAAGGTGGTAACCCGACCCCCGACGCTACCGCAAGCAGTAACATCTAAGGGAGCATGACGAACTTGCTTCCGGTTATTTATGCAAAAAAAAAAATAATCAATTAATAGGCTGGGTCACTAGTTAACATGTAATTCAATGCAACGCATTATAAAACAATATAATGAGAAGATCATGTCATAAAAAAAAAATAAAAAATAATAAATAATACTTATTTATATATATAAAAAAAAAAGATCAGGCAGTAAGTTAATTACAGTGAAAGAACATTATAACATTGTCTTGCGTTCAGGAAACCGACCAACTATTATTATCATCTAAGTAGTCGTTAATGGAGTAATATGCCCTAGAACAAAGGATAGATTTAATTTTTAATTTAAACGCACTAAAAGGCAAATCCAGAAATGAGACTGGTAACTTATTATAAAAGCGAATACCGAGTCCCACAAATGAGTTATGTACCTTATGAAGTCGGTGAAAAGGTGCATGTAGTTTGTGCTTATGTCTCGTGTTCGAACCCAAGGCACGCACCTCTGACTTTTCAGATTTATGTGCGAATTGTATAATTATCACTTGCTTCAAAAGCGGCGAAGGAAAACATCGTGAGGAAACCGGCATGCCTGAGAGATATTTCTCAAGGGTATGTGATGCCAAGTCAGAGGCCCATGGGCGGCATTAAAACTCTGACACCAGGTTAGTTACTAACCACACGATAAGAAGAAGACGGATTAAATGGCAGGGGGTGACTTGTATATTTACACTCAATAATGGGCACTCTAAAACAGGTCCGCTAGCACATGGTGACATAGCGAGAAGATGGCGACATGTCCTGAAGTGCTTAAGCACATTCCATGGCTATCAGGACAATCCCGGAACTACGGTCAAGATCCCTACCAGCCAAAATGTGCGCAGAAGAAGGAAGCATTCCTACCTTACTGGAATGCTTTTTTCCTCCGACAACGTTTGCTCTTGCGTATCTCATCTCTAGCCGGGCAACTAAGGCAAGAAAGAGGTGGGAGCTCCGTTCATCGTCAGAGTTTACTCTGGTCAGCCAATTAAGGCAAGCCAGAGATAAGGAACAAGACTTCTCCCGGGAGATCAGGTCCGTGGGGTTTTTTAGTCATAGTCATAGTCGTTAATTGACAAGGGATTCTTACAAGTCTTATACGGATTAAAACAATTATTAAAAATACATGACCTAAATTATTAAAGAAATGTTTAAAATATGATGTCACGGGTTACGGATTATTTGTTTCCTTTAATGGTTAGTAAAGGAAACAAATAACCCGTTACGCGTAATAAGGGTTTACTATGATTAGCGTGGTGGTTATACTTTAGGGGCTCTGACTTCTTGTAATGAGTGTCAAAGATCTATAAAGACAGCCGGTAGACCGGGACGAACGGCTGAACGTGATTTCTATTCCACAGTTAAATCTTTCTTCAAAAAAAAAAAATTGCTGCATATTACTAGTATTCTTGATATCTCTTCAAACTAAGCTAAATATGCTTGCGTCTGGAGTATCTTTAGTAAGAGCTGAATTATCACATAAGAGACACAATCACTTTTAGTATTATTTCCGATTTTTACTTGATTTTAATACTGTAACGATCACCCAAAAACACACCAACCACGCAAGCATAGCTGAACCTTCTATTGACCTGTGCGGCTGCAATTATTTAGCCACAAGCGAGGTGCTATAAGCCACCTGCGGCTTACTGTACATAACTAATGTGTTTCGTGCTAAGTACGTCTGCCAGCGGTCATTGCCCGGGATTGTTATGTTAAGCGTTTGCCACAAATCCCGTAGGATATATGTGCGTAATTCGTGTACAGCATTAATATGTATAGGTGTGTATACTTGAGGTATCTGGTTGAATGTTACTGCGAAGGTCATTGAGGTATTGGGAGCAGATGAGAGTGTATAGGTAATGGCAGATAGGTTTAAGTTTATTTTCTTTCTTTCTACCTCTGTACAAATTAATGTCGTGATGGCCCAGAGGTTAAGGCGCCTACCTCTCATGCACGAGGTTGTGGTTCTAATCCGGGCAAGTACCAATGTGACTTTTTCAATTCATAATTATGTACCTTCTGAGTTTATCTTAGACATCTTTGACATCGATGAAGAAAAACATCGTGAGGAAACCTGGACTTATAGTTAATAAGTATAAGTTTGAAATCGCCGATCCGCCTTGAGCAAGCGTGGTGATCAATGAGCGCGCCTTCTCTGTATGAGAAGAGGCCTTTGCCCTGCAGTAGGACATTAACAGGACCACAACCTCGTGCATGAGAGGTAGGCATCTTAACCTCTTGGCTATCACGACATTCATTTTTTTGAGTTTTGTAATTTTTTTATGTTTTGAAACTGTGTATAACCATGACAAAATCACCATTTCTATCTAACTTGGTAAGATTTTTCTGAAAAAAGTAGGTGGTTTACTGAGTTATAATAAGAGTCATGATTTTATGTAGTGCAAAGCACCTACAAATAAAGCTAGAGAATATATAACAGAATCTGTCTATAATATGTGTGTATTTAGAAATACTTGTATAAAAGCAACAGCAGTACTCATAGCACAAGCTCTGCTTAGTTTGGGAACAAATAACGTTGTGGAATATTAATTTATTTCTTATCCTATTGTAGTAAGTTGAAGTAAATTTATATAAACTGACTGCCTCGTTGCTCTGGTCACGCTGCTGCCAAAAAAAAAACAAATAAAAAAGTATAATACAACTTTAACACATCTCATTCATTATTGAGACCTAAATATAACTGGAAAATATTTTCCAGTTATATTTAGGTCTCAATACCATAGGTATGATGGTATGGTTTAGCATATGGCAAAACTACCTATTACACCTGTGCCTTATCCTTCAAGGACTACAGACATATAGTTATGTTTATGTGTGTTAATAAATAAATAAACTACGAAGCAATACATTTCACTACTTTGATCAGTTCCGCTTACCTCTAAGAGTACTCCAGTGAAAACTGGCCACTACATAATTTTTGATTGCCAGTCGAACAAAGGCCGTTTGGAGTCCGCAGTAAAATCCCGGTTCAGTTTGATATTTAGGCATTGCTTCAGGCTATGTGCTACACGTCGGTTAGAACGCCTGTGTTCGACATGCCGCCGTCTCTTGATCGAGTAGAATCCATGCTGTTTAATTGCAAACGCCCCCCCTCCTTCCAATTGTAGTTCGAGAGATGGGCTGTGATTTTAGAAAATTTATTTATTTTTTTATTTTAGGAACCACTTCCCCTCACACATTTTTAGACAGTGTATAAAAATGTGTGAGGGTAAATGGGCATGTGTGGGTGTATGAGTGGGTGTATAATATACACCCACTCACATACCCACACATGCCACTCACACCCCGCACTCCCACACACCCAAGCAACACACAAGCCCTACACAAGCTGTCATTCACACTTCTTGTATAACTTAGAATTCGTTTTTGTTTTTATTTTATTTTTATGTCTGTTCAGCTGTTACTTAGTACAAATCATTGACACTGTCTTCACTTTCCATTTGGCTGAACCCTATCTTTTAAGATACAGGCTACTCCTAGTTTAAAAGATAGAGTCTAATAGATTGAATCGTAATGTATATATTATTTCAACAATATACAGTGCAACATCACAGTATAAATATAAATACAGTAGGACGACGCCTTTGATCTCTGGAAAAATGCCGACAACGTCTACACGCGTTATACCTCACGAACTACATACATCGTTTTGTTCGCAGTTCGGGAGCGGCTTTCCCGCGTTTCTTGCCCCTCACACCCCGCACGATTGCCCTGTCTAGACAGCTTCCGTCGGACGACTGTAGGTTTTTAGACTGTGGCAACATGCTATGTTTTTAGAAATACTTTTATTCTTTTATTATTATTTATGTTCTTCAAAGGAGCTTGTGGCTTAATAATAACAGCCTCACGGGCCGATCCAAGGTTAAGCTATGCTTGGCGAGATGGGTGACCATTAATTAAATAACAAGACTCCTCTGGGTCTTGGAAAGCACGTTAAGCAGTTGGTCCCGGCTATTATTTAAAAATCTTTGACACTTTTCATACTAGTGAAAAGCAAAAAAGTCTGACAGCCAGTTTATCAAAGGAGTGTTGTGTTACCCAGTAACTGGGTCGTGGAGATCAGATAGCCAGTTGCTTGATGTTAAACACTGGTACTTAGCTACAACCGGTTAAACTAGAAGCCGACCACAACAATGTAGGGAAAAGGCTACGCATATTATAATGATGGTCTTTTAAGACGGTTCTTTGAGATATGGATTTCTGAATTACCCAAAGAATTAGGCCAAGGTGTTCGTATAATGCTCTCAAATTACAGAGAAATTCCATATGGAAAAATATCTGGATACAAACACACGACCAGCGCAGGCAGCCTGCGTAGCATGAACACCGAAGAAACGGTATTTGTCGTGTCTCGGAAGAAAAGAAATTAGGTGTTCATGCTACGCAGGCAGGTGTATAGAAAGAAATTTGACAGATTGAGGTTCCTGTCTATATAATCTGTCACTTTGCCGATTCGTCTGTAGACAAAGGCCGTTTCTTCGGTGTTCAATGTGTTCATGCTACGCAGGCAGGAGGACCAGGAGGTGCATTAACTAGAAAAATAATAAATAACACACTCTAAATCAGCTGTCTCATGAGCCATTTCACATACAAACAACTGATACAGGTCAAAACATTAAGAAAATTGTGTTTTCTCTTGTTTTTTGTCTTGTAATTAACTTTAGTGTATTGTAATACATATAAAAGTAAATGTAGATCATTAATCTTTTTAAAACTACCTTAACGAAATCAATCACGGCCCACACTACAATTTTCTTTACTTACAATGTGTATTATGTCTATTTATTCAGAGTATTTTAGGTTTGAAAGTGAGCAAGCGTGAACACTGTAATGATAGACCTAACTTTTGATTTATGGATTCGGTAGAAATCGTGGGTGCCTAAATGGAATTCGTGGAAAATTCTCATAAAAAAATTGTAGAATTATTTGTGGCTATTATAAGTAGGTAAGTTTAGTTAAAAGCAAAGTTAAGGTTTAAAACATTTTTTTCTCAAAACAGAACCTTGTGTCGTTGTGGACAAAAGTTTATAAATTTAATTTAGTACGCTTCGCCGCCGCTCCAATATTGCTTTATTATTCTAGATGGCGTTACTGAGACATGGGATGCGTTTTTTTATGATATTTCTTTGCATGTCCTCTCTAAAGTACAGACGCCAGCACATCAAGTTACCCCAATATGTCAAATTTCTTTGATCGTTTTTCAACTTTATGTTAAACCGAATAAAGTTCATATTCAATTGGGAAAATTTAACACATTGGGGTAACTTGATGTGCTGGCGTCTGTACATTAAATACTTTTGATGAACACCAAGTTTGTTTATTTCTAGTTTTTATATTTCACAAGGTAAAACAACATGTTTTAATATTTGTTGACTCTCACTTATTTCTACTAAAGAAAAAATCAATGCTCGAAAAGTTTTTCAACCTATGTTAGTTAGATTATTTGGAAGGTAAATTAGCGTAACTTATTTGTTAAATAATAAAAAAAACTTGAGAGGAGTTAAAGGAGACCCGGATGAAACGAAGTTATATAGTTAGTTAGATACAAAAAACCTGCGTACAAACAAAAATTATCGTCGCGACACCACACTGTTCAATGTGAAATGGAAAGACGAAACGAAAATAACTGACTTGCTTTCTATGAGAGAGAGAGAAAGAGACAGACAGAGAAACACGCGCACGCCGCACGGCATACAACTATAGCAAAAAAGTGTCGTTACAACTTTTGGTCTTAATTTTTCCGTTTAGCCCCCTTTCGCAACGCGCGATAAGGAACTTCGTTCCAAAAGTTTACTTGCAGGTACAGATGTCAGCACATTAAGGTACCCAACTGTGTCAAACTTATTTGATAGTTTTTCACTAAAAACAGAATGAGGTTCATATTCAAGTAGCAAAATTTGACAGTTTGGGGTAACTCGATGCGCTGGCGTCTGTACTATCTTCTTTATTGCAAACAAATGTTTCACACGTCAACTTCTAAAAGTTTAATGTGAAAAGTTAAATGAGTTCTGTAAAAAGATTACTGCAATAACTTCTTTGATTGCATCTTCTAAACTAATTTCATTTTAATTTAACAACGAAGATTTTAATTAGACAAGCAGTCAAAGGTATAATCGTATATTTTGATTGGACTAAGGAATATGCCCTTAAAAAATTAAATTAAAAATTTAAAAAACCCCCATCGCAAAAAAAGTAAAACATTTAAAAAGTTAAAAATAACACTTTAACCATGAAATTTTACGTAACGTCGGGGTACCGGTAAAATAAGTACCTACCTACATACCTACAAGTACTAGGAACATTCTTTACTTAAGCGGTACCCCGACGTGAAGTAAAATTTCATGGCTAAAGTGTTATTTTTAACTTTTTAAATGTTTAACTTTTTTGCGATGGGGGTTTTTTAAATTTTAAATTTTTAAATTTTTAATTTAATTTTTATTTGAAAATTTTAAACGCATTAATTTTGTTTTATACAGTATACAGTTATGAGAATTTTTCAGTGCATTGTTTGTAGAGTCAAATGCTGGTTAAAACGAATCCAAACACGACGTATCTGTTATTATTTTGTCAAGAGTCTACCTACTGGTGAGCTGGATAGCCTTGCTGCAGCATCAGCTCATCCTGTAGCCATCAGTGCATTGTGTTTAGAATCAAATGCTGGTTGAAATGAATCCAAACACGACATATCTGCTATTATTTTGTCAAGAGTCTACCTACTGGTGTGCTGGATAGCCTGGCTGCAGCATCAGCTCATCCTGTTGCGGTCAGGGCATTGTGTGCAGAATCAAATGCTGGTTAAAATGAATCCAAACACGACGTATCTGCTATTATTTTGTCAAGAGTCTAACTACTAGTGTGCTGGATAGCCTGGCTGCAGCATCAGCTCACCTTGTTGCCATCAGTGCATTGTGTGCAGAATCAAATGCTGGTTAAAATGAATCCAAACACGACATATCTACTGTTATTTTCCCAAGAGTGTATTAGTCTGCTAGATATTCTGGCTCCATCAGACCAGATACACCATAATGTTGCTTCTTAATATTACACACATGGGTGTTTGAAATTTTAAGTCACACATATGTTTGTAAGTAAAGTTAATACCCATACACGTCTAAAATAGCAACGGTAGCTAACACAAAAGAGCTGATAACCTTGAAACGGCTGAACCGATTTTGATGAATTATGTCTAAGAACCATCGCAAGAAACTCTGCTTTCAAATAAAAAAAACCGCATCCAAATCGGTTCACCCGTTTGGGCGCTACGGTGCCACAGACAGACAGACAGACAGACAGACAGACAGACAGACAGACACACACACATAGCGGTGAAATTAAAAAAACATAGCACAAATACTAACAACATTTTGCTTCGTTTAGTTTTGTTTGGTTCCTATCGGCAATAGGTAGCTTAACCGACTCATTGCCACCAACATTTTCATGCATACTTTAGCCAGGCCCCGAACATTGGACGATGACGTACCTTGGGCGTCATTGGCACCCTATGATGTTTTATGCGTATTTCGCCGTTATCTTGCGTTGATCTCAATTTATTTAAATCTGTTTTTAAGTAAATTCGATATGACGCGCCAGGGGCGTCAAGGGCCTCCCGTGACATTTGCTTATGACGCCCCTGGGGTGTCATTGGCCATGAATCGGTTATGAAAAGTATTTATTCCTGCAAATGATCTTTTAAAACTTATACTCATTCAAGTCAAGTGACAAACAAAACCACGGATTTGATGATGTCTGTTTCTTAGTGGACTACTCTGAGCAAAAAACAGCAAATCACACTAAGAAATCACGTCTTACAAGGAGACAATGGCCTCACAGTCACTTTTCAAGATAACATGATGGTCTTAGCTGGTCTTTTGGCGAAATAGTCTTTATTATTCTATGAAAAATGATTTTTTCATCACGCCTGTAATCCCCGAAGGGTTGGGCAGAGGTGAACCTGTAGGACACCCATAATTTGCTATGTAATAGGGGGCGAGCCTATTACCATCAATCGGACACAAATCCAGACTCCGGGCTGCTGCTAAAAAAAACCAGAATGAATTAATTCCGGAATTCCACTATTTATTTTCTACCTCAAAAGACCATTTCCGATAAATCAACACTCTCTGGACAGGTCTGCTCAAATTGGTACACTCAATAAGTTAGAGGACTTGTCGAGTCATTGGACACAAAAAATAGAATTAAAAATAAATTTAATATCGAGGTCTATCTCTTGGAGTACAATCGGGCACATAATTACAAACAATACGTTAGTACAGTGGGAGCCAAAGCGAAATAGCGCCATCAATGACAGCTGGGAGTTTCGACCGGATCGTAACGGATAATTGACTAATTCAGAATTTCCTCTTTTATTTTGGTACCAACAATCCGTGTGAATTGTTTTGGACGATTGCCTTTATTTCTATGTGTATTATAAAAAAAAGATGTCAATGTCGTATTTGACATCTAAATTAAATTGTATTTTCTTCAATTTATTGTAGGTATAAATGATACCTAGACACAATATTGACTGGCCTGTTGGTCTAGTAGTTAGTTACCCTGATTGCTATGCCGGAGGTCGTGGGTTCGATTCCCACCCAGAACAAATATTGTGTGATTAGCACGATCATCTGTTCTGTGTCTGGGTGTAATTTATCTATAATATGTATGTATTAAGAAATATATAAGTATGTTTATCAGCTGTTTAGTACCGATTATACAAGCTATCAAGCTTAACTTGGGACTAAATGGCGTTGTGTGAAAAGTTGTGGAATATTTATTAATATCAACAGTCCTGTGAACATGACCTCCCAGCATTGAAAGTTTTTGTCGGTTTTGCCCAATTCGATATGTAAAGTAAAAATAAACCTACGCTGATTCCAAAACCATTTAGAGATTTTAGGGTCTTAAGCCTTATTTTTCTATGTTTAGCTCTCTATATCACAAGATTGTGTTTATTTTCACAATAATACTGGTAACCATTTGACTTTCATTTGACCCCTAAATGACGTCATAATGTAGCCTGAACAGACTACTTCCTTCGTGTTTTTCAAGATAAATTAAAAAAAAAACTGTTGGTAGCTTAGATCAATAATAGTACTATTGATCGAAGGTTGGTAGTCTAAATATCGTATCTGTCAAGTGTCAACTGTTTACAATGTCAAGTTTGAAGTTATCTATTAGTGTTTTTTTGTATGTACTGAAAACGTGGCAAAGACTTAAAGCTATTCAGTCTACGAAATGACGTCACATCACGAATGATACTTTAAAATATAATTTAAAAAAAAGATGGTAACTGGAAAAAAAACTAAAAATTAGTGGCTTAAAATTAATTTTAAGCCACTAATTTATAGTTTTTTTTTATCTTAAGATACCTGAAAAATACTTTACATACCAAAAAAAATAATAAAATAAAAAAATAATTATGTAATTTTACACCTCGACGAATTTCAATGCACCTTCAATTTTGGACATCCTACTAGTTTCTTGAAAACTAGTAGGATGTCCAAAATTTAAGGTGTGCGAATGTGCGCCCATGTTTCCTCAATCTTGTATATTTAAAACCTAGTAGTTCATAAACCTATCACAATGAAGCGAACAGTCAACAATACATGGAATCATTATCTTTCATATTTAAAACAAAAGCCTACACACATGGAAGTCTTTCAAACACTGAATGACGTCATTCGAAGAGTGCTTTCAGTGAGCTAATGACATGAAAATTGGCTTATAATGACATAGACATGACGAAAATAGGAACAAAGTAATCATTGTACAATGAATTTGAAAAAAAAAGGGCTGCTTCAGGGAAAATTTATGTTCTGCCTAGTAATTTTACGTAGTTAATCAACCTAAATTAACTATATTATAAAAATGAAATGACGTTTGTTAATCTCATTAAAACTCGAAAATCGCATACAAACTGTTGCTATCTGTCAAATATTTGATGTTCGTCGGCATGGTATATTCCTTTAAAATTAACAATGTTACAAAATTGGGATTATCGCGTATTTAGATATAAAAAAATACGAAATGATAAAAAGTGTTTCCATGACATCGGATCGACATAGTTTTGGTTGCCAACTTATGGCGTACTTTCTGAAATTCATTATGTGACTAAACTTAGAAAGAGGTATTAAGCTGAATTAAAAATCTATTTTAGAAGTTCGTATAACTTCTATAATTCTTTGCAAATAGGAATGCACTGCCTGGAGTGGACTTTAAAGTAGACAAGGGAAACTAAGTTAATTGTATGTAACATGAATAGACACCCAGTGAGGTAGTTCGCTGTAAAATTATGTATTTTGTATGTTTCAAAATCAATGCTTTTCAGTAAGGTAGTTAGGTTCGGTAGTTAGGTTAGCTATAGGTAGGTATGAAAGTTAGGTTAGGTTATATATATAGGTATATATGGCGCGGCACACGCTGGCAGAGTGTACCGCTAAGGAGGAGCCGCGCCGTGCCGTCGTCTCTGGAGTAGGCAGTGACTTGTCGCTGCCGGCCGTGGTCGAGAGGATGGTCGGCAGCGTCGAGTCCTGGTACGCGGTGGTATCTTTCTGCGAAACAGTCATCTCGCAGAAGGAGGCTGCGGGAAGGGAGAAGGAGATTACCTCCACTCATCCGGCCCGCAGCAGGCGCGCCGGGCGCAGGCGTTCTTTCTATTGGGTCTCAAATTGACACGATTGAACGGGTAATATCAAATTTTCAATTCTTTTTCTAGACTATGTCAACTATTACAACAGTGTAGTTTGTAAGACAACTATGTATTGAAGTGTTGGCAACAAATAGCACATCAGCTGGTTAGCAATAGCGTTGAGTGCAGTAACCTTTTTATTCTAAATTATAATGGAGTAAATACTAGTAACAGTGAGTGTAAAAATATGGAATCATAAAAAGAGATTGTTGTGAGGTAATCGACATATGCAACTATAATTTTATTTCAATAATATTCCACAACCACAACAGTTTACCAACGTCATTTAGTCCATTAATGGCAATTGGGCTCGCCCCAATTATATGGGACTTACACATAACTAGCAAAATGTGAGTGTACTATTGCTACACCTCTACCTAACCCTTTGAGGGAAACAGGCGTTATGTAATATTTTATAAAATGTATAAACCTTAGTGCTATTTATTGAGCTTTCCATTGTATAGATTCTATGTATACCTAGTTCTTCAAACGAATCAGACAGATGTGTTGCTGGGGAGTTTGTTCCGCCACTTCTTCTTCCCAGCAAAAACACTAGGAAGTGGCGAAGGGTGGACCGTTTTGAGGGACTGTCTTTATGTATTTTTTTTGACGTTCAAAAAGTGCTGATTCTGAGCCTAGTTTGAATAAAGACTTTTGATTTTGATTTTGTGTTTAAATTAAGCAAAAATTGAAAATTTTCCTATGTATACTAATAATATCCGTGAAGCCTAAGTAAATAAACCTCTGCTTTTCTAGTGACGTGTCAGGCCAGACTGACTGGTCAAGGCTTTACCCATCGCGCGTTGTATTTGCTCATAAACTATCCAGTACCCGACAGTCGAGCCCCGCCCAAACCTAGTTCAGCTAACGAATTGAAAACAGAATCTAAAATTCAATTACCGACTGCAAAACTTTGACAGAATATTTACATACTAAGCTGATCCGTGAGTTTTAGACTGAAATATATATCACTACAGACAAAAATATAGAGAAAGAGAAATAGAGAAATAAAAGCATTTATTTTACGCGCGCACAGACATATGAAACACTACAACACAATGAAAACCCAACGCAATGAAACACTCAAACGAAAGGAAAAAAAAAAAGAAAAAAAATGTCGAGAAATATTATTATTAAACCTAAAAAAAGACTCCAATCTCAGTATTAGCTGCGGTATTAGAGAAAGATAACACCACAGCACTGTCATTCTGATAGGGCCCACTGTGATACCACTGGGACACTGTGATCCACAAAAACGCTCAAAGAGGTACAGAGTAATCAAAATATTGTATGTAAGTTATAAATAAGATAATTAAATAAATATTATGAGATTGCAAAAAAAAAAAAATAACTAAATCAGTACAATAATATCGACTAACACCTGACGGGCTAGCCTTGTATTTTAAGCGCTGGACATACAGAAAAGACAAAAGACGAGGACGGCATAAAGATAAAGATTCATTTATTTGTTTAAACATTGTATACATACAAAAGCATGCAAGATATTACAGTGTTAGGGGTCCAATCATGTTTAGCAGTAGGTAAGTATCGGCATACGAAAAAATCACAACGGGGCACCCTGATGTAAAACATACTTTTCATGTTTTGCAACAGGGTGCAGACGAGTAAGCGTCGTGTCCGCGCCCTGTCTTTTCTATTTATTATGTTTTTCGTCGCTACATTTTCAATACATTTTGTATGAAAGGACGCAGAAGAGACATAGGTCCACGGTGCGTCCTAGTTTTATGTCTTTTCTATGTGTGCCGTGCCTTAGGATCGTTTATTAATCTCAGTCGCAATCTGTCACTGTTATCTAATCAATCAATCTTCATTTTTGATAAGTTTTGATATTGATTCTATCACTGAGATAAAGTTGCGATTTGAAGGTTTTGTAGTACGAAAATTGGCCTTCTGGTTTCGATAAGGACAATCGTTTTCTGATTTGAAATCTCAAGTACGGCATGATCAATTTAAGTATGCAGTTTCGGTGCTGTTTGTGAAATAAGAAAGCAAAAAATTTTAACAAATCGGTGCATTTCATTTTAGTTATGTGTTTCTTTGCCTGCGTAGTATAGATATAGTCACACTTGTAAGCATTTATTATGACTAAAGGTTGACAAACGGCTGATTCCATATACGCCATTTTCTTTCTTTAATAGAAATAGAATTTGTATCATGGCTAGGTCTGCTGGTTTTTGAGCTTTTTTCATGGTGATATGGTTAGAAGAACGAAAACACCCAAAATAATAGTAATAAGATAATATTAAATGACGTCATCAAAATGGCGCGCGAAAATGGCAGCGTTTAAACTGCTAAAAATTTTTTTAAGCTTTATTACTGCATTTTTAATTATGTTTATATTTTTTTACTAGGTATGTTAAAACGTTGTAAACAGTGAAATAAAAATATAAAAAATACATACACACACCCTATTACTGCTTGCCCTAAGGTATAATAATACTTTGCAGATTAATTACTAATTAAGAGCTTAAAGTAGGTAAGGGAGCGTTTAATTTCACCTCCTGTCGTACATTGTCATGTAAGAGGAATTGGATTAGGGCCAAGAAGAGCATTGTGCCAAGAAAGGTAATAGCAAAAGGTACGTGAAATATTCTCATTCATTTTTGGACTTGTTATTCATTTGATGAATTTGGCTTGTACTTACGTAGTTCCTGAATAAACGGGTAGTTAAAAACTTGAGAATATCACCAAGGGGTGTTTTTATCTGTCTAGCCTTTTCACAACTATGATAGGGTAAGTTTTTAGAATAAACGGATACAGCTCTGAATAAGTGCCATACCATGGGTTCGGTTCGTGGGAATCGGGAATTCGGGCTAAATGTTTGTTTGATGAGCACGTTCATTAGGGTTCCGTAGTGAACTAGGAACCCTTATAGTTTCGCCATGTCTGTCTGTCCGTCCGTCCGTCCGTCCTCGCTTAATCTCTGTGACCGTTAGCACTAGAAAGCTGAACGTAGCGTAACGTAGAGTTTTATTAGGGTAGCCCCCCTGTATGAAAAGTGGGAAGTGATTTTTTTTATTTTCGACCCTAACGTGTGATACATTGTTGGAAAGGTATTTAAAAATGAATAGGGGTTTACTACAATAATTTTTTGATAATGTCAATAATTTCGGAAATAATTGCTACAAAAGTAAAACAAAATGTGCCCCCCCCCCCACCTCTAACTATTGAACCATTAGTTTAGAAAATATAAAAAAAAATAGGAAATGTAGAACTTTATAAGGACTTTCTAGGAAAATTATTTTGAACTTGGATGGAAACACCAGTTTTTGTATAAAAAAGACAAAAAGTTGTACAAAATAATTTCTGGACTAAGTTTGTAGTATAATCGTATATGGAAGCATTTTTTTTAACTTCGTTTACATATTCTACGAAACCCTACACTGAGCGTGGCCCGACAAGCTTTGGGCGGTTTTTTTATTTGCAGAGTGTCTGGGTGTTATTTATCTATAATGTGTATGTATTTAGAAATACCTAAGTATATTTATCAGTGGTCTAGTACTCGTAGCACAAGTTTTGCTTAGTTTGGAACTAAACGGCGTTGTGAGAAAGTTGTGGAACATTTATTTATTTATTTTCCATGGACTTACTGCCTGTCTGACCTCCATAGCCTAGTTACTGGGTCACAAGATACCTACCTCTTGGTTAAACTGTTTGTCAGACTTTCGGGGCTACGTCTTACAAGGTTGGTCCGTTGATGGGTGACCATTTATTATACATCAAGACTCCTCCATGCCTCAGAAAGCACGTAAAGCCGTTGATTCGGGCTGTTATTTGAAAATCTTTGACCGTCGTTACGGGTAGTCAGAAGATCAAAAGTCTGACAAACAGTTTAGCCAAAGGGTATTATGTTACTGGTACTGCGAAACGATCATCTCGCAGAAGGAGGGTCACTCGACCCGCAGCAGACGCACCGGGCGCAGGCGAAGGGCGGACAACGCCCTCTTCCAGCCCCCCTGAATGGGTCCAGGGGCAACGGTCACGGGGACGTCCGTCGCCCCCCACGTACATGTACCCGGCGCGTTCGTGTTCACGTGCGCCCCTCTTAGACGTCGCGGGGGGAGTCTAAAACCTCACTCCCCTCGCACATCCATGAGGATTTTCCACCCCTCAAAAAAAAAGGCAGTTCCAGTTTAACCAAATGCAGCTGGTATTCAGCTGCATTTGGTTAAACTGGAAACCGACCTCAACATAGTTGGGAAATGGCTAGGCAGATGATATATTTTATTTATTTAATTACTACGGTTCAGCCAATTACAGTGCAAAGTCTGTGGCAAATAAATTATTATTATTATTATTATTATACGCTTATATTTCTCGGAACCCTTGGGTTCCGTACCTTTGGAAGGCGTACGAGGGGCCTAAGCCAACTCGCAGAGGCCCTTTATCGTTTTTAATGAAGTGAGGCACGCAGATTTTCCCTGTATGCATTATGCAAATGTACCCAAGGTAAACCTACGACTAGTGCAGGACTATTGACGAATTCATGAATGTGTTTTCAATCTTGTTTTTATTTAATGTTTTGTTTTTGAATATTTTATCTGTAAATTTAGTAACTGTACTTGACCATCGATCCGCAAACAGGTCACTTGTTGATGCGATCCAGATAACACTATAAATATAACAATACAAAGATTTTGTTTAGGTAATTGTAAATAAGTACAGTCGATAAGCAGCGTTATCTGACCCTTCTTTCCCTTATATATTTTCTAAGATGGATCAAGTAGGTAATGCAGAGCACTGACCGTACATACTTGGTCCTTAATTTTATTCAAAAAGAAAATCTTATGTACGCACAAAGCAAGAGAAAAGATTATACCCTTGGGTTGTTGCAAAAGGTTAACAATATTAACCCTCCCTTAACCGTACAACTTACTCCCTGAGATTTGTTCCCCTAAAAGGGATAATTTACACTGTCACTGTTACGTGCCGTAGCCCTTAGTACTGACAATATATTATGAAGTTCACCCTTGTGCATGTTCAGTCAGTTTATCTACTTAGCTCTGTACTAAACTATAGTGTTATAAAGGGGTGGTTGGAATACCAACAAAGTGTGTAAACTTAGTTTCGCCTAAGATTCCATTCTTTAGTTTTATTTAGATTTTATTAGCTTATGTCCTATTAACATACTCACAAAATTTCATAAGAATAGCACAAGCCGTATCGGAGATTTTTTGTAATAAACACTGTGATTAATGTGACACGAGAATTTTATATATTAGAAATAAATTTCTAGCTGCAATACAACACACTATAATATCCCTATATTTTTGTCTTTATAAATGAAATTAGTACCTACAATAATTTCATTAGTTAATGTAAGTTGCCATATTATTATACCTATACCAGTTGTAATAACTTTTTTTGTACCTACATAAAGCCTGTAAAAAAGTTAAATTTAATATCTTTTGTAACTGTGGGTACCTCATTTTTAAGTTGCACAGCTTGCACATGTTTTTAAGATAGTAAAGAATTTTGCTAAACTAAACTAAACTATGATACCCCTTCCACCCTGGAATCATACTGCAAACTTTGTAAAAGGTTACACTTGATGTCCAAAATACTATTACGAAAGTAGTATAGCACGTTAATAATGCTTTCCCCAAAATAGTCATATAAGAGTACGCAATTTATTGTAAACACTGCAACAATACCGCTCCACGAAAAACGTTACCACTTGTGCCGTGCTGCCGCCGCGCGCAGTGCCTTAGCCAAGTGGACAAGCCAGCTGCCACTACGTTTTTGCACAAAGGCTAGCACATAAAGCTACCCCAATGTGCCAAATTTCTATGATTATTTTTCAACTTTATAACAAACGAAATAAGGTTCATGTTTAATTCGGGAAAAATACAGTTTGAGGCAGCATGATGTGCAGGCTGGTGTCTGTACTTTTGAAATATATTATCTCATAACGACTAAATCAATTTGAATTAATTAGTAGATAATGAATGATAGATTAGTATTACCATAAGAAAAATAATCGAATGATAAATAGCGATACCGATGACCTGGAATTGCAATTAAACAGATGCACTTACCTTATGCTCGTTCACCTCTCATCAGATCGGGTACTATGCAGCAGCCACCTATTTTCAGTAATGACCTCACTTAACAATCATAATCACACAGCATAACTCAAATACCACACCAACACGACTCTGTCCACGTGATATTACCAAAAACACACGTTCTGGTCCGTACTAAGTTGATCAACTTCACAGCTTATTATTCAAGAATATCGCTTTCCACGACATATATTTCTAAATCACACAAACATTTGTCTTGGGTGAAAATCAGACTTACGGCCTCCATAGCTTAGCAGTCAGGACCACTGTGCCAAAAATTAAAAAATATGGGTAATGGGTTCATCAATCAAATGACAGAAGCGTGAACAAAATGATTGAACCAGATAGGTACTCGATTTATTAAAACAATGTTTTGAATCAGTTACAAGACAATAGAGTTCATTCAAACAAATTGAACGATAAAAAGTTTCGCTTTGATAGTAGGTAGATAAATTTTCTGACAATAGACTATCTAGGAAACAAATAAATTGAACCACTTTTCTTTTTGTACTAGGGAAACGTATCAATTCGATTCAAGCATTGCCGAAAAGTTTACTGAAAAACCTTTATGCACTTAACTTTACTTTTAGGGTACAATTATTGGATTACCACTTAAACTCAATCTAACATTACTAAATGACTAATCTGGCTCTAAAGGAAAAAAAATGTTTTTTATTGAAAATTTAGTAATTACTAGCTGCCCCTGAAAACTTCGTTGTGCCTTAGAGTCAATTTATTGCTCTTGTCATTTTTTTATATTAGATATACATACGTTTAATAAGACGACAACAAATAGATCCAAACCAATAATAACTACTACTACTTTTTATGTAGCGAGTCTCTACTGTGATCTTATTTAAACATTTTGTGTTTGATAGAATTAAAATTACAACATGTATATATAACCTAACCTTACTGACCATACCTATCCTATAGCTTACCTAACTACCTAACCTAACTACCTTACTAAAATGCATTGATTTAAGAAATACTAAATTCATAATTTTAATCTGAACTATTGCCTCTAACATACAATTTATACTTATAGTTTTCCCGGTCTACTTTAATTAAAGTCTTAACAGTAGAATAAGTTCTATTTGCAAAGAATTATTAAAGTTTCTCTCTGTCGTCATTGTTAATTACATAAATTGATTTCTGAAATATAAGACTTTTACATAAAACCTCTAAGTTTAGTAACAAAATAAATTTCAGAACGTAGGTGCGTATTATAAATTGACAACCTTACCTTCTTAGGTTTAGCTTAAGACTTGTCAATGTCAAATTGTCACCAGATAATGAACTGGGAAGTTTGACTCCTGTCATGTCATCCAAGATGGCGTTTGAAAAATGTTTGAGACAACGAATGTCAAATCAAATCATTTATTTCAATTAGACCCATAACAGGCACTTTTGAACGTTAACTTACAAAATAAAATAAATTAAGAGAATGATTCTAGTTGCACATTCCAAATGGTAGTTCCGTATGGAGAAGAATGTGCAAGAAACTCCATACTTACTCTTTTAAAATAGGATTAGGTACAATACTTCGTATACAACAATCAGATTTTATGTGAGGACGATGCACCTAGAGTAATAAGAGCTATACTGAGATAGGTATATAAAAAATAAGCAATGGACTCGATAAAAAGATATGTTGGTAGATCCATTGTACTCACATATTAACAAAAATACACAATACACTGTAGAATGTTATTAAAGGAGATACTCATTAAATAAACAAATGAATAAAGTTAAAAACAAACAGCAGATCAGTATGTGAGTTCAGAGAAAAAAGCAAACAAACAAAAATTTAAGTACTTTAGCAGCCAATTTGATTTTGTCAAACCTCCTATGTCCTATGGAGCAGGACCAGCATGTTTCCAAGTATTTTTATCCTCAATATAATCCTCTAATTTATAATAAGCTTGTTTACAGAGTGTACTTTTAATATAAGTTTTAAATTTCCTTTCATTTAATTCTAATACATCACGAGGTATTTTGTTGTAACATTTGACACAATACCCCAAAAAAGATGTTTGTACTTTGGCTAGTCTGAAAGCTGGTTGCGCTATTTTATCTTTATTTCTTGTGTTAAAATTATGTCTATCACTAATTTTGCTGAAAAGGTGAGGATTTTTCCTAACATACATTATATTTTCATAAATAAATTGACAAGGCACTGTCATAATATTAATTTTCTTAAAAAGTTCCCTAAGAGATTCGCGACTCGGTAGATTATAAATGGCTCTGACAGCTCTCTTTTGTAAAATAAAAATGGATTCAATGTCAGCAGCCCGACCCCAAAGTAAAATACCATAAGACATGTTCTTGATATTTATTTTTTCGAGGATTTTTCATGTTTTTTATTAATTATTATGCTATTCCGGACAAAGACAAACCCAAAAAGACCAAAATCATTCAAATTGATCCAGCCGTTCTTGAGTTATAAGTGGTGTAACTAACACGACTTTCTTTTATATATATAGATTTGTGAAAAAAGGAATGGCTGGATTTATTAACTAACCTCGAAGATTCCCATTTAAATTCTCAAACGTATTCAAAGATAATTAATAGAATTGAATACTCTTTATAGTAATGATACCATAGAAGCTTACAAATCAACACTTAAAGAGTTACATACGGGTGCTACAATGGGCAGCCTTATCGCTTACAGCGATCGCATAGACAACCTTGATAGTGAATGAAGACAAGATACCTATGCATCTAGTCCGCTATTCACATACTTATAGGTACAGGTGAGAAGAAAGATCAATGCACATAATGATACAGATACAGAGTATTATGATTCTAGACAACGTTGTATTTTTTTTGGTCTCAAATGTTGTCAACTTCAGTTAAATATAAAAGAAAAGAAAAGATGATACAAAGTCTTATAACACCTTTTTTACAATAACCACACACTAAAAAAAACCAGGGGTCAAAAAACACACAGCAAAATTTCTTCAGAATTATTTTTAAAACTACAAAGATCTACTCTCATAAAATGCTGCTGACAATTCTAATCCCAAACATTAACAACTAGCCGTAACAAATTCGTTCCACACCAACATTTAAATCTAGATAAAAATAAATACGATTTACATGCTACGGCTTAATTGACAGATGACATTGACATTTACCAACTGTCCTCAAACATAGACACGTACATGAACTGTCTAAATGAAAACGTTTTGCTCTGTAACAAACTTAGTACGTTTGACATTTATATTAACAGCGCGGACAATGATTTCCATTGTCAAATAAAAATAAATAGCATGAACAAGCTGTCGTCATGTGCCAAGAGGGTTCCGCGTTTTAATATTTTCGATTTTTTAATAAAATTTGTTGATTTGAAATACCAACCTAAGACAAGCAGCTGTCTAGAAATCAATTTGTGCAACTAATTAAGGCCTTATTGCAGTAAAATACAACTTGTTAGTCAGTACTTACATAAAATTTATTAGAAAGAAGACAGGTTCGTCCAGCTAGCTATCTAAAATTAACAAAAGATTTTTTTCTGGTCGCCGCACTTTTGTAAAAGCGGTTGTATTGCAGTAATATCAAGAAGAGCAGATTTGTGATACAATATCTTGCCATCTCTGTCGGTTTGGTGTCAACTGGGTGCATTCATGTATGAACAGCAACAGCGTAATTGATCTGGTCGATCCATCGTATAGGTGACCTCACTGTCGACTTTTCCTTGGACGACAAATCGTTCTATGTATAGGCTGCCTTAAATAAACATAAAAGATATATTTTTTGTCAAATCATGAAATGTGGGCAAACTACAATCTCATAATATTGGCATAGCGACCACTTTCCATCAGCATAATCTTAAAAAAACTCAGATATGACACTAGTAAATTTATTATTACATTTCTGCGCCAGTATTAAAACAATAAATCTGCGTGATATATGAACTGAATAAAAATTTCGAGAATTTAAGTAAAACAACTTTTTATTAATTTCATATTTTAATAGTCAAAATAAGCGCATATCAACGCAATGCAGAGCTCGAAACAAAGAGGTTTCATTACGGGCTCTGATAGACGCAAGATTAAAGGATAACATTATTTCAAACGTTTAGGCGCGCTAATGGATGCACTCTACTAGATTAAGATAAAAATTGCTTTGAAAATGAGGATAGATTTATACTAAACATTTTATGCTGATTGAACTTTGATTAAAATTTTGTACAAGTAATCCTCAGTTTTACAACACCATTTATATAAGACTGTTAATCAGAATTAACACGACGAAGCACTTTCAAAGTGCTTCGCCACAGCTGAAAGCAAGATCGTAAGTAATAAAAAAACGATTGATTCAACCCCTCGATTGCGGAACTCTGAAAAACGAATTCGCGATGGCGCGAATACATCATGGCGGTGGTGAATTTCGCGCGTTTTTCGCCTGCGTTTCCCGCGCTTTTCATCAAGCCAAGCCCCAGGCCAGTCGCTCGCGGATCGTCGCGCCGTTCGCACGTCCCCGCGTTTCGTCACCGAGCCAGTAAAATTCGCTCTTCGGGTGCCCGCACTATTCTCGTACTGTGACTGAAAATGTATATTTAGACAATTTATTTGTGAAGGATAAATTAATACCGAGTGTGACAGTGTAGATCCAATTTTTTTGAGTGTCCAGTGATGTGAATGTGGTGAAGATTTTTTTATGTGATTCCCTGTGATTTTTTTGCGAGACAACGATAAAGGGGTGAGTTACTAATATCATTTTTTCATATAGAATTAAAAAGCCGATGTTATTGAGAAACAAACATTCACGATTGTATAACTAATTGAGAATTTATGGTGATTAAAACTATTTTTATCCTTACACTATTCAATATTTTTCTTGACATGAGATGACATAATACGTTGGTATTAAAGATTGAAATGAGTGGGACCATTGATAAGTCAATCAATTTGCCTCTTAGCTTATGATTGATTAATCGTGTCTGTCCGTTCCCTCGTCATTATTTCATAAGAAGATCTCAAACTATTATATTATGATGTTTATTTATAAAAAACGGATTTTTACGATTACCCACTAAAATGTGAAATGATTTTTATTGCATCTTGGACATGACTGGTGACTTCTACTTTTATAGATTTTCAAAATAAAAGAGTAAGATTTTAAAATCAAGTCGCTTTATTGTCGACTTTATGTTAAATATATGACATTTTTGCTATTAAAACGGTGATCAATTCGTTATAAAATACGATGATATGTAGAAAAGATGACTCGTTTGCACGTAATAAAACCATTCTAATAAAGTAATAAAATAAAATTGGAAGTAAAATTGAAGATGTCATAAGTCTTCGGGGAATTTAAAATCGATTCTTGATTTTGTTTAAAGTTAAGACTTATTCTAGCCACCATACAATAGGTATAAGCTAGCATCTCAAATTTGATGACTGTTAAATTTTAATAAAGTAAATATTCCTACTCATTTTACAGTCTCAATTTAGAAATTGTTTTGAAGTAAAACAATAAATTGTCTTCTATGCTAGATGTGACCGACTTCTGTGCATTTTTATAAAACCATCGGCAAGTTTTTTACTGCTTAAAACCAGGCTATTACATACAAACATAACATCACGCCTGCATTTTCTAATGGATAAGACAGAGGTGTACCTGGTAGTAAACCCACATTTCACCAGTTATGTATATACCTAGGCCCATGTAATAGGCGAGCCTATTGTCATCAATCGGATACACGGAATCTACTGGTTTTCGTTGTACATACTACAGACATACAAATAGATTTTGATGTGTCTGCAGAATTACTGATTCGATTTTAAATAATTATTCACTGATAGATAGCTAGCTAGGTACAGGAGTGTTAAGTGCTACGGCATTTTATTTAAAACACGTGGAAAGGAGTCTAGTAGGTATTTAAAAAAAAAAAGTTTTTCTTTATTGTGCAATGCGTTTGACTTAGGAACGAGTATTAAAATAATAAAGAAATAAGGGTACCGCCATCAATCAACTCGACTGTTAGACTGACTGACTCTCAGTTCAACTGTTTCAATCGAAGTCTTTTTATTATGAATGCCTACAGATTTGATTTTAGTTTTTACTGTTTTTGATCTTTTTGTGTGGTAGGTAAGTAACTAGCCTGGTGTCATAGTTTTAATGCCGCCCGTGGACCTAAGCTATGATTTGGCTACACAATCATACATTACTCCGAGATTAATGATCCGATTTACGTGATTCTTTTAGTTCGATGCGGAATAGTTGCCATTTGGTCCCATAAAAATTTTGCATAGCTTGACCCGTTAGTTTTCATTTTATGAACATTTTTATGAACATTGAATTTATTTTTGAATTTCGACTTTGTTAGCCATTTCAAAATCAAATAGCATAGTCAGTTCACTTCACTCAGGTTTCTACGAGTTGACTTTCACTGAATCGACCAGCAGTAGGGCGTTTCCGAAAAAGGCTCGATAGTAAGGCCTAGAACTATCGTTCAATTTATATTTTTTCGGGACGAAGGAAAGTTTTTTATAGCATATACGGGTTTATTTGTAAAACACCAACAACCTTGCAGGAATAGATGACTAACATCATAAACAACAACATTTGTTCTACGACTTTTTCATAAACAGACAAAAAAAAAAACAACTCTCCATACATATATCCGAACAGTTGATCGAGTTTTGTATGGAGACTTGCTTTTTTTTTTTGTCTGAATTTGTCTTAAATGTTTATGGCGTTAAAAATCTACTCCTGCGAGGTTGTTGGTGTTTTACAAATAATCCTGTATATTTCTAAAGGTTTTTTGGAAAAAGATCACTAAAGAAAGGATTATGATTTCTTGACGGTATTTATCATTAACAGCCTAAACTAAGTAAGTAGGTAAGGAGTTTGGTTTAGATAAACATATTAAGTTAATTGTTGGTTTTGTTTTATCACTTGTTTTCTAAAACGGTGAAGGAAAACATCGTGAGGCAACCGGCATCATTAAGAGATATTTCTCGACGGCATGTGAAGCAAAGTCAACTGTTGCCCATGAGCAGCATAACAACTTTGACGCCACAGGCCTAGCCATAATACAAATTCTATTTTTATTATTGGTTTTTCTTTTTCTTTCTTTTATAATTTTAGTTTTTTTTTAAATCTTATTGTATTTATTGTATTATTATAATATATAAATGTTTTCTTTTTTTTAATACTTTGTTTTCTTGGGTGTGTCCGTGGCATCACAACGGGCCCTATCAGAATAACAGCGCTGCTCACTATTTAACAACTAGCTCTTCCATATAAGTAAGATAGTTATTCGTTGCCAGAGATAATCCTAGTGTAGATTTTCTATTTGAGATATTTTTCATTATAACATGTCATATCGAACGGGGAAAGGTTCTAGTAATTAGGTTCTATGAATCGATACTGACGTCATAAACGTCATAAGGTATATTAAGCTTCACGTTGCTACCCTATAAGAAATCAATATTCAACAATATTGATTTGTTGTAGTGTATTATAGTCCGGTAGTATTTTTATTGAAACTGTAAAACAACTTGAGATTATCATCATTTTTAGTAGACTCAATACCTATATTATATAGAAATAATTTATTTACCGACGTTAATTACAAGAAATTGAGTAATGGAGTCGATCTTATGTTGTCCGGAACAAGGACTTTATTATTAATGAGGTATTTCAGGCTTGTCTAGATGAACATACCTCTACGAATATCTTACTTCTTACTAATATTATAAACGCAAAAGTAAGTGAGAATGGATGGATGAATGGATGTTTGTGACTCTTTCTCGTAAAAACTACTGAATGGATATTGATAAAATGTGGCATGGAGTTAGCTGATATCTTGGAATAACACATAGGCTAATATTTATCCCTGTATTCCAACGGGAACGGGACCTACGCGTGTGTAACCGCGGGACGTCTGCTAGTTTAACTATAATACGTGTGTTTTTAGAATTATATAATAATATAAGATTGTTGTGCTATAGATAGAAGAGACATAATATTTATTTATTTCATTGGTACCTATAGCTTAGAAAAATACATGCATGGGTATAGCAGGACAGTTTAAATAAAAGAAACGCCATTGTAAAAAGTAAATCGACACAATTAATTCCAGCCGGTACGATTACATCACTAAATCATTTTTTTAACAGTATTCATTTTATGCAAGAAATATTAATATTAAACCTATGTGGTTAGACAAGAAGCTGACCCCAACTTAGTCTTAGTTGAGTAGGTAAATGCTAGACAGATGAACAGTTAACCTAGAAACTACCTTCAATATCGTAAATATAGCTAACTCAGTCTATGCTTCAACTAAGGGTTTTTTTTACTACCCATCGGTAGTTTGTACACTCTCAATTCGCATACATAATGTAGTATGTGTAAACATATAACATAATAAAATACTACTGTTTTTTACTCTTAATAGTATTTCATATAGGTATTTAAAAATGGTTCCTATGCGAAGTTTTTAGACAAAAAATATCTCAGACTCAAAAAGATGTTTGACAAGATATTTTTTATCATTCAAAATTTATTAAGTACCCAGTTAAAGAATTAAGAAAAAAAATTATTCGCCCATTGTTACAAAGATGATTGTAGAAATTAAAATAATAACATGTCATCACGCCTGTATACTTTAAAGTGTTAAGCAGAGTACCTTCATTATACCGATATCTCGACAGTTTTGATTAAGCCCTATGTAAAAAGGGACTGGCCTATTTTTGCCATTAATGAGGTAAAGAATGTACACAATAGGCTCAACATTTATTTAAAGTAAATGTTTATGCTATCGTTTTACTACCTGATTTAAAATAGTAATTTACAAAGTTTCCTGCCCATTTTTCTCCATAGAAACCCACCTTGTAGAAAGTCCAACTAGAATCATTTACTTAATTTATTCAAAGTCAAAGTCAAATCATTTATTTTAATTAGGCCATTTAAAAGGCACTTTTGAACGTTAAACTTACAAGTTAAATAAAATTTAATGATTCTAGTTGCCCCTTCCAAAAGGTAGTTTTGTATGGAGAAGAATGGGCAAGAAACTCCATACTTACTCTTTTAAAATAGTTTTTACAATATTTGTATACAATAAAAAACACATTATATGTGAATACGATGTACCTAGAATAAACAAAGTAAAATAAAAAAATAAATAAAAAATAACATACTACATTCAACTTGTAATTCTGGCCTTCAAATGTGTCTTATATGGGTCTCATTGAAATATATGATTTAACATTGATTCGTTTAGACAGTGGTCCCTAAACTAAGCAGTGATCTTGAGGACCTGAATTTTGACATTAAAATAATTCATAATAATAGTATGTAAAATTGGGTCGATATTATTACTATCCTACGGCAGGTCGAAAGCCTCATCATTTACAGAGAAGGCACCTTCAAAGGGTTCACGACATTGCAGTGTGTCGATATGAAGTCGGTTAATATTACACATTTTGTTGTTTAGCATGAAACGTGACATATCTAACAAAAATACATAATAGATGATAAGAAGTAAATAGAAAATAATGATTTACGTGTACCATGTGTACGTCGTTAGAGTAAAATAAGCAGATACTAGTGCCGTTTTTGGTAAATAGTTGAGTAAACGATTTTAATGTAACTATCAAATTATAGTTACATAAAAAACAAATACTTATTTTACCTATAACTAAATAGTTTTAGATAAAATAAGTACATATTTGTTTTTTTTATTGTTTAAGTAACATTAAAAACTATGTTAACGTGGTCAGACTGCATAACAATTTGTGCCGTATTCAATATGACAATCTTCTTCATCTGATTCATGACCTATCTGATTTGTATAAGTTTCTCTAAGCTTTTGTGAATCACGTTTCTCGATCAGACTATATCGCACGATCAAAATGTATGCTAAAGTAATATTATTACTTTTAATTAGTAATATTTTGATTGACTGGAGTTATCATAAAGTCAGAAATACGAAATGAAAACTAAAAGGAGAAATATGAAATTGGCGTCTGTGACAGAAAAGATAAAAGAAGTTGTTTGTCTTTGTATGGACATGTGATGACAAGGAAAGGAGCACATGTGACTAAAAGAATGATGAATTTGAGTGTTAGTCTTCCTCTCTCTCTTCATCTACATGAAGAGAGAGAGGAAGACTAGAGAAAAGATATTTTACCTGCTGCAACACCGTTGGTCATCGAATTTGAATCTATAATTCAGAATATTGGACCTTATTGTAATTTTTTTTCTTTGTTGTATTTGTGTTAGGCCCCGAATGGTTTAGATTTAATTGGATCTTGCAGAGGGTGTTGCGATCGGGTTCTAAGTCAACGTTTGGGCAGGATAATGTCTGTCGAGTCCGCTAAAATGAAATAGATTCAACGTAGGAAAAATTTATTTCATATGAAACATAATTAGGTACCATAATATTGGTAATTAGGTACCTAATCTTAGTCAAATCACTTATTTCAATTAGACCTATTAAAGGCAATTTTTTTTTTCTTTATTTATTTATTTTTTTTTTATTTAAAAAAAAAAAAAAAAATATGATAGTAAAGCCAAAGTCAAAGTCAAATCATTTATTTTAATTAGGCCATTTAAAATGCACTCTTGAACGTTAAACTTACAAGTTAAATAAAATAGAATTAGAATCATTATAGTTTTGCCCCTTCCAAAAGGTAGTTTCGTATGGAGAAGAATGGGCAAGATACTCCATACTTACTCTTTTACAATAGTTTTTACAATATTTTGTACACAATAAAAAATACATACCTTATATGTGAATACGATGTAGGTACCTAGAATAAAGAAGTATAAAAAATAAAGATAACATACCTACTATAAGATAGATTAAGCATTTTAGTAGATAAGTACATTATTATGTGGATAGGTACAGACGCCAGCACATCAAGTTAACCCAATGTGTCAAATTTTCCCAATTGAATATGAACCTTATTCTGTAAAGTTGAAAAGCGATCAAAGAAATTTGACACATTGGGGCCACTTGACGTGCTTTGTCTGTACATGGTACTCTCTCAATAAACAAATAAAGCTTGCTATGTCAGTAGCCGATATTTTACAACAGCATCATTTTAACAAAGATACATACCAACGCTATACGCCCCTAACTAAAAACCACTTCAGCTTAAAAAATAACCTTCAAAACGAAAAACAAAATTGAATACCTCATTTTATCTTGTCCAAAACATTAAAGAAAGAACAAGAAAGTAAAAAAAGCAAAAGATTGTGGTAAAAAAACCGCGAACAAGGTCTCATGGGGCGAAGTTCAAAACAGTTTTAAGAACGCAAGAGACGTTTTAACCCGTTTAAAAGTAATAGAATGGAATTTAGAGTAATAATACCGGCCTGTTACTTCACAAAAGAAAGAAAAAAAAAACATTTATTGGCAATAGCTGGACACACACACGCACTGTAAAAACATAGTAACACAAAAGAGACATAAAAATGACATGTTTTACGACTGCGCCAAAAGGTTCATTTCAGCAGTAATGCCAGACAGGTACTGAGATGCTGCCTGAAGCTGATTTTCAAATGCACCTTTGTGCACAAGTGACGGATGAGTAACCATTCTCAATATACAGGGTGGCGCAAAAGTACTGGCACTAAAGAAAATACTTTTTTTTTTTTTATATGACATTTTCTGTCATTCTGTTGTTGAAAATTGTGTAGTGAACAAATGTAAAATACACTGAAAATAAACATGGACCGTTTTACTCCCCAAGAACGTGGAATAATTGTGTCAATGTTCTTACGGAATAATTCATCAGTGATAAGAACACAACGTGAATTTCGTCGACGATTTCCCCACCGTCCGGCACCGATTGGTCGCACAATTCGACGCTTTGCCACACGCCTTGAAGCAACTGGCTCAACATTGGATAGACCTAAGTCTGGGAGACCAAGAACAGGCCGTTCAGCTGAAAATATCGATGCTGTGCGCGAAGATGTGGAAGAGTGTCCAGAAACATCAACGAGGCGACGTGCCACGCAATTGGGCATTTCCAGACGGACCCTGCAGCGTATTTTGGTGAAAGACTTAAAGATGTTCCCGTATAAAACTCAAATGACTCATCAGCTGCTGCCTGCTGACCACCGAGCTCGTCTAGATTACTGCCAGCGCGTCATAAACCTCAACCTTGAAGAGGATGATTTTCCTTCAAAATTGGTTATGAGTGACGAAGCGCATTTCCATCTCTCAGGGCATGTCAATAAGCAGAATACTCGGTTCTGGGGCACTGATAATCCGCGCATTATTCAAGAAACACCTCTACACCCACTAAAAGTTACTGTATGGTGTGGCATCTGTGTTGACAGAGTGATCGGACCCTATTTTTTCGAAGACGCTGGAGGCAATGCGATAACTGTCACTGGAGAACGCTACAGAACCATGTTACGTGAGTTTTTGATACCCAGTTTGGACGAATTGGGGCTGGAGCACATCTGGTTTCAACAAGACGGCGCTACGGCACACACAGCGCGCGACACTATGGACTTAGTGAGGGACGCTTTTCCAGGCCGAGTTATCTCTCGTTTTGGCGATTTGCCTTGGCCTGCAAGATCACCCGATCTGACCAGTCCAGACTTCTTTCTTTGGGGTTTTTTGAAATCTCGGGTGTATGTGAACAAGCCACAGACTCTCGCAGCTCTAAAAGAAAACATTCGTCAAGAAATAACGAACATATCGCAGGAAGTGTTACGGCAAGTTATGCAAAATGTCATAAATAGGGCTCAAATGTGTATCAACTCTGGAGGTCACCATTTAAAAGACATCATCTTTAAATCCTAATGGTACGAAATTTAATGGCACAAATATACATTTAAAAAAATCTAAATCTAGTTTTCTAATTTAGAAAAAATGTTATAGCTGAACCAAATAGGGTCTTTACTTTTGCGCCACCCAGTACAAGGCAAAGGCCTTTTTACTCGACAGCGCCATAGGGAGGGTTATGTTTTTCGAGAGTTATCATCAGTCTTTACTAATGTCGTAAAGAGGAAAGATTTGATTGTTTGTTAGCATTGATATGATATTGATATTGATAGGCTCCAAAACTACTGGACCGATTCGAAAAAATCTTTCACCGTTGGAAAGCTACACTATCCCTGGATGACATAGGCTACTTTTTATCCCTGTTTTCCCACGGCAATGGGACCTACGCGGGTGAAACAGTGTTACGTCTGCTAGTCCAAGATAAACTTGGAAAGCACAAATATTTAGAATATTTGAACCACAACCTCGTACATGAGATGTAGGCGCCCTAACGTCTGAGCCATCACGCCATTATTTAGAGTTAAATATTTGATATTAGTTTAACAGTAAACATGTTTGGCATGGCGAAATAGCCTGAACAGTGTTGTTGTGTGTCTTTGAAAGTTGTGTGGCAATATTTTGGTGATACATTGTTTGATTTTGTGCTGAAAGCTCTAAAGGCTCCCGTAGACAAGCTTGACGCATATACACAATGCGATACATAGTGCTGCCGTTATGCGCTTATTCAGAATGGAATGTTTCAAAACATGCATTTTGTAAAGCCTGTCTGTTAGAGATTTAATTTTTTCAATAGAGGTGTGGTTTTTAAGAAATATAAACTTGACTGCCTCGTTGGTCTAGTGGTCGCAAGCGCTACTGCTGATCATGAGGTCCCGGGTTCGATCCCCGGGTCAGGCAAAGTGTCATTCAGTTTTTCAATCTGGGATTTCTCAGTAACAGCCCGGAGTCTGGATTTGTGCCCGATGGATGGCAATAGGCTCGCCCCCTATTACATGGGACTTAAACATAATGGCGAAATGTGGGTGTACTACCAGGTACACCTCTGCCTAGCCCTTCGGGGATTACAGGCGTGACGACGATATGTATAAACTTGACATGATTCATGGATTTTATCTTTATAAATATTATAAAGAGGTAGTTTGTGAGTTTGTGACGTTTGTAGGGGGTAATCTCTAAGTCTTCAAAACCAATTTTGAAAATTATTTTACCAATAAAAAGCTACATAATTTGCGAGGGTATATATACTCGGTTAAATTTAAGTCATTTTAATCGTCTTCAGAGGTCATTGTACTCATCATTGTGAACAACTTTTACTATGGGACCAAACCCGAAATTGCGATAAAAAATCAGCTGTTCCCTACTTTTATGTGTGCACAAATGTAGGGAACAGCTGAATTTTTTTTCGTACAATGACCCCTGAAGAGGATTAAAACGACTTAAATTTAACCGTGTATAGGCATAGGCTTTACTTTATCTTCATAATTAAACGGGAGGGATTATAAAGTACGAAATGCACGCGGCCAAAGTCGCTAACAAAGTGCTAGTTAGTATATTATAATTTTTAGAGGTTTGTCATTTAGACAATAAAACCATCTAAAGACCAGCTCGCAAAAAAGAAAATTGTCACGAGTTCCACTTTCTAAATGTTGATGTCACTGTAATCTCCATGATTTTCAGTATTATATCTTTAGTAGACGCAGTAGTGTATTGTTGCACATCAAGCTACCCCAAACTGTACAATTTTTCCAATTGATTGTGAACCTTATTCTATTTGTGATAAAGATGAAAAACTATTAACGAAATTTCAATTCAATTCATTTAATTCCGATAAAATTACAACATAATATATTATAAATTATCCATATTGGGGGTGCTTAATTGATTAATTAATAAAATTAAAAATAAAATAAACAAACACATACAATACAATACAAATAATAATAATAATACAATAATGGACACACAAAATCATGCACGCAGGACATGTTGACTGGTCCAGTACTCCATAAAGGTGCTGTCAGTGTCCATTCTCCCAGCAATGAGCTGCAAGAAGCTGTTGGGGCTGCTCCGCAAGCGGCGCATCAGAGACGCTATTCGCTTGCGATGTATCGCTGTAAAGCTATCGACTCGCGCGTCTGCAAACATACCTGATGCGCTACAAAAGCGAGGCAGCCCCACCAAAACCCTGAACGCGTTGTTGTATTGGACACGCAGGGCATTATAGGTCTTCTGCGTATGCTTCACCCATAGGCTGCACGCATAAAATGACTGACAGTAGGCCCTGAATAGAGTTATTTTCACTTGCGCAGTGCAACGTGCAAACCTACGGGCCAGGCCAGCATATTAGCTCTGACTGACAATGCCCTGCGTTCAACATTTGACACATTGGAGTGGCTTGATGTACTGCCATCTATACCTTCGGATGATTTGAAGAGCGCCTAGATTATTATTAGCCATTTACATTGACATTACTTTTCACGGTTCAAAATTCTCGTTTAATTCCGCCATCGGTCTTGGGCACAGCCTGTGGCTATGTAATGAAGCACCCAATTTGTCAGCCAGGGAATCTAATTAGAAAAATCAATGAAATGCGTGTTGAGCCACGTACATGAAAGGGTTCTGTAGTCATGGCATATGTACAGCGTTAATTTTAGCGACCACAAAATAAAAAAAAAACATATATTGTAAATTTTCTGTACCTATTCTGTCAAACACAGGGTTGATTTTAAGGCTCACTAATTTAATAATGGCGTAAAAAACTAAAAAAGTAATGACCTTGCGTTTGAAAAGGACGAAAAAGCATTAATTAGACTCGCACAATACAAAGCTAACTTAGTTATTATTTTAACCAATAGAATACGGATCCATAAAAATATGTCACAAAAATCAGGTAACATACATAAAAAAAAAAAAAAAAATACATACACACGAACATAGAACTTCCTCCTTTTTTGAAAGTCGGTTAAAATATAGGACAGTTGCAAACATATATTATGAAAGTTAATAATTTAGAAATCCTCGGAAATGAATTTTGTCGTGTCATTTTTAGCTAGGATGTGCTATTTGATATTAAATTTGTAATGATAAGTAATGAAGGCCTTTTTATACGGCTGAAGAAGATAGGTACATAATATAAAGGTTGGAAAAAAATATTTCGGTGACTTTGATTACAGTTGAGGAAGCAAATACTATCATGCTCAATATGCTCAATGCATGTGTTATTTTAGACTAGCAGACGTCACGCGGTTCCACCCGCATAGTTCCTGTTCCCGTGGGATTACAGGGATAAAAAGTAGCCTAATGTCATCCGGGAATAGTGTAGCTTACCACCGGTGCATTTTTTTTTAATTGGATTATTAGTTCCGAACATTACCCCTACATACAAAACTTACAAACATGCAAACTTACAAACAAACAACAAATTACTTCTTTTTAATATTAGTATAGATGACAAAGAGAGATGTTTGAAATAAGAATATATTCTATGCCTACCCGGTATAAAAAAAATCTTACTGCATTCATAAGCTTCATTTAACATCAAGATTTGTTCATTAAGGGAGAGTGAAACTGCAGGGCACAGTATATTTATTTATATATGCAAATTTATAAGTAGGTAAAGTCCTACAACGTGTGTAAATAGTTTTGTGCTTTTGAAGAGTAACTCAAGTGATTACTAATATTTGAACAGTCAGTCAATATGTTACTGTTTACAAATAGATGGCCGCGTTCACTGAGTGTTATCCAAGCTGTTTTTATCTAACTAATGGCTGGACTAATTTGCTGCTATCTGTACTTTTTGATTTAGACGCGACCTTAATGGCACATCTACGGGGCGTTCACTTTCTTTAGGTCGGAAGTTCAATTTCCGTGTGAGATAAAGATATTTTTTAGTTTATACGAAATGTGTTTGTCTTCTTAAAGTTACGTATATTGTAAGTCATACCCAGATGAATCTAAATAAGTAATCCGAGCTTCGCAGACAATAATAGTTGTCAACCCACAAGGCAACCACGGTATGATTTACTAGTGGCAAAGAATAATAATAAGGAAGAGAGTGTAAAAATATTGATTATTTTTTACTTGTTCTAGTTCTGTTTCCTAATAATACCTATTTAACAGTAAGAAAATAATAATTTTCCACAACTTTCTTCTTGTGCTATGAGTACTAGACAACTGATAATCATATCATACTTTAAATATTATATTTCTAAATACATACAAAATTGTTAAGTACATTACACCCAGACACAGAATTAAACTCATCGCCATTATTTATAGAAAGGGAAATCCGTTGCCGATCCAGTTCTGTTGTTGTGTTAGTGAATTATAAACATTTAGATTTGGATGTTACTAATATTATGTATAACTACTACTAACAATTGGTACTTAAGTGTTTGACATTAGAAGTTGTAATTTTTTATCAACTACAAAATAATCTTAAGATGGTACGAATTGAGCTGACAGGAAGGATCGGTGACACTTTTTATTGTAAAATAGGTTTGACAATACGCACATTGTATGTTTTCCTTTTATATTAGTTTTTTTTTAATTTTAAAGTTCGTTTGGATATAAAAACAATGGAATGAAGTAAAAGTAATGCTAGCTAAATATATGCTTCTGTTTGTTTGTTGGTTTTAGTCCTTTATTCAACACTATACTCACAATGATCTGACTAAGAAAATAACTGGATATTAAAAAGGAATCAGACCGCAGCGTTGATTTTGGTGTTTCTTCTCAGAGTAGTCAGATAACAAACAATGTCCTCACCTTTTTTTACATACTATGTTTGTATGTGTAAAATATTTTGTTAAAATCATTCTAAGGAAATAGGTAGATATAATCAATCGCAGTATATAAGCCAGAAGAAGTTAATTTATGAAGATAATATTGCACAACGGATTGCTGTAATTGGATTACATCAATATATTTCTTTAATTACTAGGTGCAAATATTTGCTGATGGAAGCCGCATCATAATTATTGTATCTTAACTTGTTATTGCATAAAGATTAAAATGTATTTAATTAAAGTAATAATACATCAAACTAAGAGCTAAGTTTTCGCAGTTAAAATATTTTTCTAGATATGGTAAACCCGAACATGTTCCAAAATCTGTAATATTAAGCTTATGTGTTATCCGTGATCAAAACCTACTTACGTTTCCTAATTTGAACCTACAACTTAATGCCTCAGAGTAGAAACTTCACCACTTGTCTATCAAGACAAAGCGATTAGAACATAAAAGAAAACTGTAACGAAAGAGCGTTAGGATAACTTTATTAATATTTGAGCCCCAAAACAGCGATTTCAAAATATCTTTTTAACAATTTCAAAGCTTTACTTCTAATAATATTAAACCTTACAATTTAGTTAATTTAGTGGCGTCTAGAAGCGAATATTTTGCTCGTAACTCGTCCTAAATTTTGTGAGTAGGTACACTTTAATGAAACATTGTTCCCTTTAAACAGAAATACGGGTCTGACAGCACTTTACGAAGAATCTGCTTATTTGGACCCCGACCTTTTGGCTCGTAAAAAGATAGTTTATGTGTTCATACAATTTCTAATGCTAAAGTTTAAAGCGTGGGTATAAATAGACCTCGTAAATAAGTTAAATATATTGCGTACCTTTTCATAATGTTTGAAGCATCGATTTTCAGACATCTGCCGAGCGGCTACCCGATTGGGACCAAATCGGAAATCTCCAAAAAATATCTGCTGTATTTTTTCATTTTGATGGATATCAAACTTTTGTATGCAACAGCAGTTTTTTTTTTATAACATTTTGGTTGTTGTTGCTGCTGTGAGTTGGTCGCACAGTGAAAATTGTTCATATTCATGGGTCTTATTTGTCGCGTAATGAAAAAATGCAGTAAATTACCAGTACGTACTTATCACGGAGTGACTGCCTATCTGACTTACACAACCCAGTTACTGGGTAACATCACACTCCTTGGTAAGTCTGATTGTCAAACTTTTGGGCATCTAATTACATGAAACGGCTGACTAATATTCATCATCATCAAACTAGCCTTTTCCCAGTTTAACCGGATTCAGCTGAATACCAGTGTTTTACATGGAGCAACTGCCTATCTGACTTACACGACCCAGTTACTGGGTAACATCATACCCCTTATTAATACTGATTGTCAAACTTTTAAGCTTCTGATTACCCATAACGACTGATAAAGATCTACAAAATGACAACCGGGACCAACGGCTTATCTTTTTCGTGCCTTAGAAAGCACGTTAAGCCTTCTTGTTAACTATCCACGGGCCAACCTTGTCAAGCGAAGCTTAATCTCCGATTGACCTGTGAGGCTGTTAGTAACTACCTATTAGTAATTTAGAATAAAAATGTAAATTATATTTACAGTTCATGATTGCCTTATAAAGCTATTTGAGTCATTTTTTGTAAATTTTATGGTGTACCTACAATAAGGTTAGACATAGACGTTATTGTCTGCCAAATATAAATAATAATATATGCAACAGAACTTAATAAATAGGCAGGTGCTATGTGAATAATTTAAGGCAATTTCAATAATGATTTCTGTGCCAAATGATATATTGTCCAAAATGAAGGCTGATTGATAAAACAGTTGTCAGTTACAAAATTATAAATTAATGGATGATACACATAATGTATCTGTGGAACAGTGTTACAGAATAAACTGCAAAGTGAAAAATATTACACTTGCAATATTTTTATAAGTAATATGTATTATTGTATTGTACAGACGCCAGCACATCAAGCTAACCCAAACTGGCAAATTGAACATGAACATTATTCAGTCTGCAATAAAGTTGAAAAACTATCAATGAAATTTGAAACATTGGGGAAGTTTTATGTGCTGGCCTCTGTACAAAGTTTTTTTGTAAATATTTTGTATAACTAAGGGCAGTGATAGGTAGCCAATCAATCAATCAATCATTTATTATTTGTAAAACATAGGTAAGAGAAAAATACAGATCTTAAAAGTAAATATGGTGCGCTATCTTTTGTCTATGGTAACAAAACAAATATAGGTAGTTTTAAAGTAAAAAAAAATGTCAAAAAATACAGTTGATAAACATTAAAGAAAGAGTTTATTTTTTATATTGGCACCGAAATTATTTTATGTTGAAGTTACAAATTTACTTAAGTTACCTAGCGCTGTGACTGGAGACTGCCAAGTCATAGATATCGAGTTCAAACCAAAGGCACGTACGCCCTTCTTACTCGTACTTTCTGGATTCATGTGCGTGTCGTGTATTTATCACTTGCTTCCAATACGGTAAAGAAAAAGATCATCAAGAAAGGCGAAAAGGATGAGTATATTGCGTGCAGAGGAATAGATAATTTTGTGTTATTCGTATACAAAAATCTATAGGTCCTAATAATATAAAAAGAAAAGATTTGAATGTAATGGATAAACAATATCTTACTGGACCGATTTGAAAAAAATCTTTCTTTGTTGGGAAGCCACACTATCCCCGGGTGACATAAGCTGTATTCTTACGGTAACGGGAACCACGCAGGTGAAACCGCATGATATCTGCTAGTAGTTAAAATATACAGAATGTAAAAAGACCCTTAACGTAAACGAAAACTACATGTCCTACCTATCACTGGGATAGTTTTTTTCTTCTTGAACATACCTGGGAATTCACTAGTTTTGGAGATATTGAAGGTCAAACTGCAATATTTTTTTTTTCAAAATTGTATTTCCAGTATCATTAGTAAACTTTCTTCCCAACAAACATTATCAAAATTATCGATTTTTCAAAACAAATTACGCATTTGAAGTTTCAAAAATGCAATGCGGCCGCCAAAAACAAGCGGGCCGGTTGGGTCAACGACCAAGCGCGAGTGGCCACACGCTCAGCTGATCGAAAGTAGCGTTGCGTTGTCTTGTCGTGCTATGCAATGCGCGCAATAAAAAGCATATCTTTTTTAAAGATGAAAAAAAAAAGTATTTTCCCAGCATTATTTTTTGTCTAAGTTACTTTTAATTATATGTACAGAATGTGTGGTTATCGGCTATGTGATCGGTCTCTTTACACCCTGTATAGGTATAGAATGTGTGTGGAATGCCATTTTGACTATTAAACGACCACTAGTCCTAATTACTCGTCGTATTCAAAAGCATCATTCATCATAGAAGTAATCCATCGCAATAAGGTCACTAAGGAGATATATCCAAATGTCCTGTGATTATCTTGATAAGCTGGCAATAATCTATTTCATTTTCCTTACCACGAAGACCCGTACCTTTTACCGTAATCTGCTAAACACCCTATCATGTCTTTGAAAGCGACCGATATCAGCTTCACATTAACCAAACGTCCAATTTCGAAGTCCCTGAAGTAGCTATACGTACGTAGATATGTCAATTAAGTATTTACATTTGTATATACCGGGTGAAAGGGGTAATGACGCTTAAATTGATACCATGAGTTATTCACTGAACACGATAAAAAGCATGAAAAAAACATTATTTAAATTCTAAGAGAAAATTAATTGAAACACTTTTTTTGCTGTTGAAAAAGACATTATGTTTTTTCACATTTACAGTTGCAGAACCATAAGAAAAATTAGAAAAAGCTGACGAAACATTTCAATGCTTGCTAATAAATAAATTTAAAAAACACAAACTGTCCGACTGCAGGGCAAAAGCCGTACCCGATCGCTGCGCCACCTACCGGGTATTGTAAATGTAAACTATCAGAGCCCAACACAAATACAAAAAAAAATGTTATCCAATTTAGTGCAGTCATTCGGAAGTTATGCGCTAACATAGGTACATTTCGGCGAATCATTTTTATTTCGATAAATAGATTTTAAAAGTCCAGGTTTTATAAGTATGAAGAATGGACGTTAAGTTTGGTTGAATTAATGATTAACCACCCACCATGCTACTGTTACTTCTAGCTCATTCAATCGATAAAAACAATGTGGATAATTCATATCGGCAAGTCGGTCAACAGTTGGCGAAGCCGCGAATTGTTGTCATTTTATCTAGTAGGTAGGTACCTACTCTATTGTTTGTAGTTTTATCTAGTAGGTACTCTTTTGTTTTGTCTACAAATGGATAAGTAATCTAGAACGTGACATCGCGCCTGCTTTTCTAAAGGGATAACCAGAAGTGCTAAGCTAATTTACATTTCACCATTTTTGATACAAACAATCAAATACAGGTTTATGCAAAATGACAGGAATGTAAACAACTTTAATGACTTAATTATGTAAACAGCATGATTTTGATCCATTCGTGACGGGTGTGTCATCGGCCAGAAAGTGCCTGAGCCTTAGCTTTTTTAAATAAGATTTTGTTCATTCAGGTTTGTTCTTGTATTGAATACCATTATGTAAATTTAGTTTAAGCTTAACTGTTTTCCTTTTTTGGTAGGTAACTGTGTTGTGATGTTCACACTATCTTTCTTTTCAACCTGTTTTTTATAAGTGATGACTTTTGCCTGTCAGTCTCACATGCTATTCTTTTACTCTGTTTGCATTAGCTGTAAGTCATCCATAGTTTATAAATAAATAAATAAATAAAAGGCTAAGCAGATGATGATACTGACTGTGTTGTGTGTCATGGCGTTGAAATTTCATGAGTAACGAAACATGTTGTACCAACCTTCACTCATTCTACTTATACATCTAAATGTCTGTGAGGGACAGCCCTTATTTAATTATAAAGGATACAAGTGAACCTTTTAGAACCTGTAATTAGATACTGTTTCGCCAAATTTTGTAAGTTGTAAATTTAATTTAGACAACACTAAAGTTAAACAGATGGGATATATTGTAGAGGAAATGGGTTGAGAGGTAGGATTGAAGGGTTAAATAACAAATATTGTTTCAATCTTGATTACGTATAAATGGAATGATTTTGATTGTTAAAAATGTTACTGCCTTAATTGTTGGTCAAGTGGTCGCAATTGCTACTGATGAGGTCCTTTGTTCAATTCCCGGGTTCCATTTTGAATTTCTAAGTCTTTATTTGCTTGCACCCCTTTTTTAAAGCAAGGTTCTTCGTAGACTAAAAGGGGTGAAAAACTACCACTACATTCTTCTTAAGTTGCCTACAAATTCATATACTTTTAAGTCATCATCACTGTATGGTTTTGAAAGTTCTGTGTGAAAAGCACTTAATTCTTAAGACTTAATATTCAACTCCGATAGTTAGGGGTCTCTTTCTATTTGTTTGTCACAGTGTTTGTTACTATACTCCTACTAAACGACTTGACCGATTCTTATGGAATTTTGTGTGTATGTTCAGTAAGTCTGAGAATGGGAGGTAAACTACTGAAACCTTTAGTTTTGTAGACTAATAAATTGATACTAAGGCGGGACAAAGTTGGCCGGGGCAGATAGTAAATGTATATGTATAGTATATATTCAAATCCCAATTATTTATTGCGAAAATTCTGTTCACTTCGTTAAGTGAACAGAATTTTCAAGATTTTAACAATAATTTACGTCTTAAAAAATAATAATAAGGGTAAGATATCGAGTAAAGGTAAGGTACCTTCTGTGAAATATGCTTGCTGTCCTTGACATAAGCCAATGACCAAACCTCACCAAAGATTTAGAATTATAATAGAATTTTAATAATTATCTAAACCTGCAAATAAATACAATGTACTTATATTAGTGTCTGTTTGTAGTAAATTTCAAGACAACAGGTTATTACTTATACTTAATGGTAATCGAACTAGTACTTATATGTTTTTTTCTTTCTTGTACCTTTATGGTTTGTCTATCTGCCTGTCAGACTAATCTCCAAAATGGCTGGACTGATTTTGATGAGACTTTTACTAGAAGATAGCTCATATTTTAAGAAAATTTTTGAGACCCTTTTGATTTTTATAGGTACAAAATTATTAGTTTCGTGCTGAAATAAAATTCCGTCTGCACATAGTCTTGAATATTAGCTAGTTTTAAAAAGAATTCGGTTGTGAGTTGGCCCCACATTTAACTAAAAAAAATATTATTCTAAACACAAAAAATGTCGTGAGAATTTCCGAGATACAGATTAAGAAGTTTTTAGAACATGAACAACTTCGTGTGGGTGGTGTAATTTTTATGATTCTCCTCACTAATAACATAATCCGTTCAACCTAAAAATACCAAAGATTATTACATCAATAAATTCAATTTTAAATTGATTTACGATGTGATTAACTGGTTATTTGATTGATAACTCATCGTAAAGGAAGTAAAAGAAGTACCTATGAAAGAATCTTAGCAGATGGCAGTGTGTAGTTTTTGCCTAGCCTCGTAGAAAAAGGGTTAGATATTTTTTTATGTTTTTAAAAAAATATAACTATAGCTTGGTGATAATACCTTAAATCCTACTAATATTATAAACGCGAAAGTTTGTGAGGATGGATGGATGGATGTTTGTTACTCTTTCACGTAAAAACTACTGTATGGATTTTAATAAAATTTGGTGTGGAGCTAGCTGACACCCTGAATTAACACATAGACTACTTTTTATCCCTGTATTCCCACGGAAACGTGATCTACGCGGGTGAAACCGCGGGACGTCTGCAAGTTTTCTATATGTGTATCAAAGGAAAAGGAGTGTCCTATCACGGGCCTATCAATTTGAGTGTAAGTTAAAATTTAAGTTGTCGCATAAAACTTTTTATCATTTTAATATTTTATTTTTTAAGCAATCATGACCTAGTGGTGTGACCGGCGGATTGCCAAATCATAGGTCTCGAGTTCGAACTGAAGACTCACACCTCTGACTTTTTGGATTCATGTGGGTGTTGAATCATTATCACTTGCTTCTAATACGGTGAAGGAAAACATCGTGAGGAAACCGACATGCCTGAGAGATATTTCTCGACGGCATGTTAAGCCAAGTCAGAGTCCTATGTGCAGCATCATGACTCTGACACCAGGTTGGTAAATAACTGCACGAAAAACTAGTCATTAACATAATAATTAGTAGTTGAGCAAGCAATTTGTACTGTCCCTTACAAAGCGTTGCGCAAGACAATGCATCGTTTGGGTCCTCTTGCGAGAGCAGCGGTGGCCCAGTGGTGGCGACCCAGACTTATGAAAAGTAGGTCGTGGGTTCGAACCCAGGCAGGCGTACTACTTTGTGTAATTTTTTTCCAATTCGCACTGGGCCCGCGTGGTAGATTATAGCCCATACGCTCTTTGACGTGGAGTTGCGGATACCAGCTCGGTATTTTTAATCTTAGGGTCCTCTTTACAGTTCTGGTAAGAAACCCTAAAAATACTTTGAACAAGATCACCCATTCATCCGCTGCTCAAGTGCTCATTCTCCCCACTTTGTTTACTATGCCAACTCGTACATTCATCAACAAAGTAACACTATCTTTTGTGTGGAGACATTTACAGCCGTTTTATGGGCTCCCATTGTGGTGTGCTGTGTTTTTCTAAACGTCTGCTCTACAAAGTCGAATGGTGATGACACTGTAACTGTAAATAATTCTGACGTGGACGTCTGACGTAGGTATTGTCTTGAAATTTTATAGGGCAATTTCTTTAAGTTGATTGTGGGTAGTCATTTGCGGTTCGTTCGTGCAATTATGCGCTATTTTTAGTTCAAGCATTTGCAAGCATATCAGCAGTTTTTTCTTTCGTTGATTTTTGTATGAGATCAGTACAGAGATTCGTTTTGTGACTAGCATCTGCAGTAAACTCATAATGTGCGTAAACAAGCGGGGCAATTAAAGGCTAAGTCGATTCATGGATAGGTTCAATTTATAACATACTAAAACCCCTACGTGCTTAAGAATGCACAATAAGCAGGTTTGGTCTAGCACTGACAGATTTTTGACAGTCATTACAGATAATTAATCAGAGGCCCGAATGTCTGACTGCCAGTCTTATCAAGGGGTATCATCAATCATCAATCATGTCGATCTTGGACGACTATGATAGGTAGTTTTTTCCAAGTAGGTTACTGGTATTCAGCTGCACCTGGTTAGACTATAAACCGCTAGGCAGATAAAGATGATGCTGCTATTCTGAGGTTAAGCAAAACTAAAGAGATAATTCGTCAGCCGTCTCAAAATATTTGTTTCGTGAAACTTTACCCCACACTTTATTTGTCTTCTGTATCGTGGATGCATTTTACAAATCTGAGGCAGTACAATTATTAGTTGCGTGTAGGAATCCAACGCGGAATATCTAGCGCAGCAGTGAGTCAACCACTTCACCAACCGTGCCGCCAAAGATTTTATCTAATACTTGAAAGAGGTACTTAGTTATCATTATTATACTCAGTTATCTGTGGAGTTAAATGTTAATAATTGCAATAAAAAAATTGCACTTTGTCTTATCTATATGTCTCCACCAATTAAACTTGACTCTCTACAGTACTTCTTAAATAATGTCAACAATATATTAAATTGTGTTGATGATGTTGTGATTCTTGGGGACTTTAACTTGGGCTTTATTGATTGGAACTGGAAAGACGATGAATTACATCTCTCACCATCAAATTATGAAAATTCACTAGGTTGCTCACTGGTAGACTTCTTGTCAGTTAATGAACTTCATCAGTGTAATAACAGTCTAAACAGTGACGGAAAAGTTCTAGATTTAGTTCTAACCAACATAACAAACTTGACAGTCACTAAGCCAAATGACCTGCTTAGTAAACTTGATTCCTATCACCCAAACTTATTATTAACAATTTCATTCTCAAACATAAACCAATTAAAATCAAAACATCGTTCTGGTAACAATTTTTTCAAGGCTGATTATGAAGGTATCCTAAATTATCTTAAAAATATTAACTGGTTTGATACATTCCATAAATGTGCAGATGTAAATGTGAGAGTCGATTCCTTCTACGGAGTGCTAGAAAGTGCTATTGATAAGTTTGTGCCGAAATATAAAAGTAAAAAATCTAAATTTCCTTCTTGGTATACTGATTCACTTATTAGGGCCTTGTCTGAAAAAGAGAAATATAGACAAAATACCGTAAACATTAAAATCCCCGAGACAGACTTACCTTTGAACTGCTTCGTAGTCGCTGTCATACGTTAATAGATAATTGCTACTATAAATATAAATGTAAAATTGAAAATGATATTCCCAAAAATCCTAAGGCATTCTGGCGGTTCATAAAAGATAATCGTCGTGGAGATTCTTGCATACCTGCCGAAATGTTCATGAGTGACCAAGTGGCTAGTAGCGGCACTGAAATTGCAAACTTATTCGCTGATCAATTTGTATCTGTATTTAGTCAAAACTCTGCACCCCGTCATAGTCCCCTCTATACCTCGGGTATCGATAATGTTATAAGTACTATTAAGTTTACGGAAGAAGTAATTTTGAATAAACTTAAACACTTGGATGCTTCGAAAGGTCCTGGACCGGATTCTTTGCCTCCCTCATTCATAAAACGCTGCAGCCACGTGCTCGCATTACCATTACAGTACATTTTTAATTCGTCTCTGGAGGAAGGAATTTTTCCTAAGTTGTGGAAAAGCGCTAAAATCGTTCCGGTCTTCAAAAAAGGTGACCCTTCAAACGTTAAAAACTACCGCCCTATCTCAATCTTATCATGCTTTGCAAAAATATTTGAATCTCTTATCTGTCCAGTTATCACTAGTCATATAAATAAAATTATATCGCCTAATCAACATGGTTTTAAAACTGGGCGCAGTGTTGAGACAAACCTTGTCGAATTCGTATCAGACGTGACTCTAGCTCTTGACAAAAGGTTAGAAGTGGACGCCATCTATACTGACTTTAGCAATGCATTTGACAAAGTCGACCATTCTCTGCTACTAGCGAAACTAGAATACAATGGTATACATGGTTCATTACTTAACTGGTTCTCGTCTTATCTAGCTCGTCGATCGCAGATTCTTGTCGTGAATGGTTATGAATCTTACCCATATTATGCTGAATCAGGAGTTCCCCTGGGTTCTCATCTAGCCCCAATTCTATTCTCGCTCTTCATCAACGACATAGCTAATGAAATCCACCACTGTAAATATTTAATGTTTGCTGACGATCTAAAAATGTATAGAATCATCAATTCAAGTGAAGACGCTATACTAATTCAAAACGATTTAGATAGCATTGAGCGTTGGTGCAACTCGAACCATATGAAGCTTAATGTTCAGAAATGTAGTCACATACGATTTTCCACAAAAAAACAATCGAAGACTGACTCATACAAAATAAATGGAATTCCTATTGAATCTGTGAAAGAGGTTCGCGATCTTGGAATTATCATGGACGAAAAACTTAACTTCAGAAGTCACATTGATAGCATAGTAAATAAATCGGCACGGCTACTTGGATTTCTTAAGAGAAGCACTAAAGGTTTTAAGCTTGTAAGAACCAAAATTGTTTTGTACAATGCACTAGTCCGTAGCCATTTAGAATTTGCTAGCGTGGTGTGGAGCCCGCACTATGCAGTACACTCACAAAGAGTTGAACATATCCAGAGGGCTTTCACGAAGCACCTAGCATATACCTCTACTAAAATCTCTCCTAGGTGTCCGTATGAACAACGTGTTCGATGCTTCAATATGAATTCTCTGCGCGATCGTCGACTAACGCAAGGTCTTCTATTTCTGCACAAATTAATTAATAATAGACTTGACTGCAGTTAGCTAGTCGAGAGTACTGCACTTAATACTACTACTAATCACTAATTTATTTCACGTTCAGCCATCTAAAACTAATATAGGTGTAAACTCCCCAGTTAACAGACTCTGTAGAGAGATGAATTCTTTTGTAAAATCTGTACCAGAAGTTGACATTCATCATGATTCCTTAAAAGTCTTTAAGGCCAAAATTCAACAGTACCGAAGAATGCAACCGAATATTTAAATTTTAATTCCAATACCTACTCAATATTTATATTAATTATAATTTGATTATACGATTTATATATTCTTGAAATTTTTACGTCATTATTTTCTGTTAGGTGTGAATATTTTATTTTGTTTTGTTTCTATTTTAATTTTATTTTAATTTTAAATTTGTTGTCTCTCTCTCTCATTAGCTCTCATTATGTATGTACTTGTTATTTTATTTTGTTTTCCTTTTTAACTTTAATTTGATAATTTGTAATTTTTCACTCACATGAATGTTGGTTGACCTGTTATTGGCGACTGTATATGTCTGATACTTTTTACTATTATTCTAATGTAATGCTGTATACAGAAGCTGTTGGTTTACCTCAATAAATAAATAAATAAATAGTTTCGCAGTGTTTTCAGGTAGATATATTATTTGTTCTAACCGGGGGACCACACAACGTAATCGATTTGCATAACATTATAACTTTAAGAATATTAGTCTCGAACCTTCGGCCTTCAATTTTCACCGTATCGAATGAATCTGTTCGTTGTATTTGATAATACTTTGCATGTAATTAGTTGTTACAAAACATTGTGACATAAATAAAATAAAATCTTACTACTACATTATAATTTTTTAATTTTTTTATAAATATTTTTTTTTTTATTTATTTTTTAATTCATAGTTTTTAAGTGCACTTATACTAACATAATATGGACATGTAAATTAATCAGATTTTTTTTTATTCTTCTCTATATCGTGTGGTTATAGACCAACCAGCTGTCAGAGTTTTAATGCTGCCCTGTCTTTGACTTGGCATCACATGTCATGCCCTCAAGAAATACCTTTCAGGCATGTCGTTTTGCTCACGATGTTTTCCTTCACCGTTTTTGAAGCAAGTGATAATTTTTACAATATGTAGGTACATGAATCCGAAAAGTTAGAGGTGCGTGCCTTGGGCTTGAACTTGAGTCCTATGACTTGGTGGTTGTACTGCTAGGCTATCACTGCTTAACCTTTAGCAATATTAATAGCTACTAAGTAATAGAAGAAATTGGAAGTTGAAATTTGACGAGTTCAAACATTTGAAGTTCGATGAATCGGTAGACATGTGGTCGCCGCTAGAAATAGTAGATGATGTTCCCGTAGGTATCGTAAAGTTCAAACACATATTTATTGCAAACACACCCGTTCTAGATACGTTTCATTATCAAAAGGTGACCTTCAAAATATAAGTGGGGTCTTGTTTCATCACACGTGCCCATTCGCTTAGTTTGGGCGGTCTGCCAAGAATAATTAGACTTGAACATGATCTTAACCTTTTCTTAATTGCTGGGGTTGGCTTCGTATTAAATTAAATGTTAACTTGACAACTGTAGACCTAACCGTTACCATGTATCATCATCATGTGCCTAGCCTTTTCCCAACTATGTTGGGAACGGCTTCGATACTAAATTTTTATGATTTTTTATTATTTTTCTCTTGCATGTCAACCTACATCTATAAATGTGTCTTAATTTTAAGTTTTAATTTTTTGTTTATTTACTCATAATTATAAATATTTATCATAAATGCATATTGAGCACAACGTTATATTTTGATTTTATGTTACATTAGACCTATAAGTTATATGTGTAGTATTAAACTGTTAGTATAAGTTGGTCAATAAATAAATAAAATAAAAAAAAAAATAATCGGTTGCATATGTAGGTATACCAGAGTTTAGTATGGAGCTCGGCCTGCCTAAGACAGTCGCACATGTACAACTCAAAGTCTGCCCATATAATACCCCTTAATCCTCATGGATGTCCTCCGCACCCAGAAGGACGGAGGGGAGGGGTGTGACAATCTGACGGACAGGGGTGAACAGAAGATACTTCCACAATTTCCGAGTGGTGTCAGCGCAGCGGGTCTCGCCAAGTCAGTGGGAGCAGAAAGGTCTCGCGACCTATAAGAAGAGTGCGCTTGAAACACGTTGCAACAGTACCTCAGAGTCCATATAAGTGGGTACGTCTCCGAATCCGTCACTCCTGAACCCAATGTAATACCCCTTGGTTTAACGAGGTGTCAGACTTTCGTCGCACTGTCAAAAATCTACAAATGACAGTTGTGACCAAAGGCTCTTCATTTATTATAATATAGAGGTATCTTGATATTATACATGTCGTGGAAAGCGATATTCTTGAATAATAAGTTGTGAAGTTGATTAACTTAAAACGGAGTCTATGGTGACCAGCGTGACGTTACTTGTCATTTGAAATGGCGCGAATGTGTCTTTGGTAATGTCACAGAGTCATGCTGGTGTGTGCATGGGAGCTTGATGGTGAGAGGTTGATTTGAGGCACCAACGAAGACACACATCCAGTACGAAACTGTCAGTTACCTATTTGAGTTATGTTTTGTGATTATGATTGTTAAGTGAGGTTATTACTGCAATGGAGATTGTTATTCTACGTTATGAACTCGGTACCGCGAAACCCCCATCGGTGTCTGCTCATCGCTCAACCATTGCTGACGCCGACTTACTTATAATAGTTACCCACCCATGGACTGGCCAAATATAATGTAGATATATTTACTTTTATCAATACGTAGGATCATTTCTTGATCCTATTGTAGCTATGTTCGTGGTATGAGGACAAAGTCTTTACTAAAACTTTGAGAGCCCTTTTCTGTTAACAAAAGACGCTCAGCACGTGTTTCGAATTATTTTGTTATTTTAATACAACGTGCCTAAGAAATAGCAGCGCATATCTCAATCAGTATTTCGATGGATAACCGCTTAACTCCTTTTACATCTTGGAGACTAAGGTAAGCCGTTAGTCTTGCACCTGTAAACCTCATCACACACTGTCATCATTTTAAAATTGAAAATACTCGTGGTGTATTTAATTGTAATATTACAATATTTATTTCTTTTAAAGGTTTTATTCATATTTATCGGTGATACCAAAAATATAGGCTAGCCTCATAAATTTAAGCCAAAAAATGTAGGATGTTGTATTTTCAAGTATAAATTAACTCGTCTCGGTTTTAAACATTCGTACTACGGCTTCAGGATACCTAGCTATTCTGCGGAAACCTCCCCAACAAAATCTAGATGAAGTTAACTAATGCTAAGAATTGACAGTTCACTTCACGAATACTTTACCTAACTTACACTGAGGAGGTTTTTATATAATAGAATTGGCCTGTCGATCTTCATTGACACGCATCTGATTGACGTCCAGAGGGAACAGAACACTTGTCTTGTACACTATAAATCTCGTATTTGAGTTAATCTTTATTAAGATCCTCCACTATTACCAAAATTAGCTCAGGAGGAATATTACGATTATAATGGTCGCTGTAACAGAATATGTAAAGCCATGATGCCTCTGCGGTTAACGGTGACACTGAAATGTGCCAGTCATAATTTGTCCAGGACCAGACATTGACCAATAAACTTGTCTTTTATACGATTTTATATTATATTCTATTATTAAAATTGATTTTGCATATTATATGACATGTAACCATTGTAACCATTTTATCATTTTACTTTTTTATTAATTTTATATTCATAATGACTATTATTTGACATTAACATCTCTTCTGCTAGTATATTTAATTTGCATATTTAAACTAATATAATTGACTATACGCATGGATTTTTACGATTTTTTGTACGCTTCAACGCAAGACGTGGATGGACTGCTATATTTTATTTATTTGTAACACCCGTGTACAACCTATGTCTACAAATAAAGATTTCATTTTCATTGTCATTTACATACACAAGCAAAATAATAAAAATAATATTACACAACTGTCACACAACGCCATCTAGTTTCAAGTTTCATTAATAAATTAGTAAATACATACAAATTGTAGATAAATTACACCCAGACACAGAGCAATAATGATCGTGCTTATCACACAAACATTTGTCCGGGGTGGGATCGACATTTCGACCTCCGGCATAGCAGTCAAGGCTACTTACTACTAGACCAACAGGCCAAAGAACTGAAATGACTGGAGTAAAATGTTAAAAATATAGGTGATAATCAAGACGTGCTGTTTCTACTGATACAGTGTTTGTTTTTCATACTCTATACTTATCGAGTAGCGTAAAATATTACAATGTTCGAAGCTGTTATCTTTTTGTAGTTCTAAAAGGTGAAGGTAGTGGAAGTGCAATACACGTTCTATTATCCCTTGATTTTATTAACTTCTTATTAAGTTATAATCTAAAATTGCAAATTGACCAGCCCACTAGGTTACAAAGCAACACATGTATAGATAATTTTGCACACAATTTTACGCATAAGTGTGTCCACGATGTAATTGACCTTAACATGTCAGATCACACAGCCCAAACCTTAAAGATCCCCGTAAAAAAGACTTGTACATTGAACAGTTGGAATATTACAGCTCGTGATTACAGTTACGATAACCTTATGAAATTTAGATCATGTTTATGTGCCTTATCGTTTTGTGATGTTTATCAAGCTGAAAATCCTAATGTAGCGTACGATGGTTTTATGGAAATTGTGCAGCTATTTTATGATTTATGTTTTCCCTTGATCAACAAAAAAATGAAGTTAAAAAGGAATCCGAATTGGTTAACACCTGGTATAAGACGATGTAGCAAAAATAAAAGACGACTTCTTTGGCAACTTCGAGCAAGACCCAACAGCAATAACTTAATTAAACTTAAAAATTACTCACAAAGACTTAAGAAAATAATAAAACTAACACAAAAAGCAAAAAATAACCATATTATAATGTCATCAACAAATAAATCAAAGGAAACATGGAAGATCATAAATGAAAATAAATATTGCCCCCCCTACGAACATATAACAGAAATAAAAAATAACGGAGTTACAATAACAAACCCTAGTGACATAGCAAACGCATTTAACGATCACTTTGTGAATCAAGCAGAATCATTATCGAATGTCAAAAGATCTGCGACCTATAGGACCTCGAATACATGTTCCGAATCAATGTTTTTGGCCCCGACTACACCTAATGAAGTTTATCGGATAATACAGGATTTAAAAAATAAAGTTAGCGTAGGATATGATGGTTTATCAACAAAAGTATTAAAATTTGTCTCAGATGTGATAAGTGGCCCAATTTGCCACATCATTAATGTAAGTATCTGCTCTGGAATTTATCCCGATAAACTAAAACCAACAATAATTAAGCCCTTATTTAAAAAACACGACAAAACTGATATGAATAATTACAGACCCATTGCCCTAATACCAGTCATATCAAAAATATTTGAGAAGGCTATTTATTACCGTATGAATTCCTTTTTTACGAAACACAACATCTTGGTAAACGAACAGAAGGGTTTTAGAAAAAACAAATCCATAAATATGGCCATCTATGATTTTCTTAATATTATAATGACAGACATCGATGGAAGAGTTCCCATTAGCGCTATATTTATGGACATGACGAAAGCTTTCGATCTAGTGGATCATAATATACTACTACAGAAACTTAATGCGTATGGAGTAAGAGGTAACGCACTTTCTCTTATACAATCTTATTTAGCCAATAGATCGCAGTGTACGGAAATTAGACGGATTTCTAAAAAAGATAAAAAAGAACTCAAATATATTTCAGGCAAACGTAAAATCACTTTTGGCGTACCACAGGGTAGCGTATTGGGCCCGCCGTTGTTTCTAGTCTATATAAATGACCTTCCAAAACACGTCGCTTTTCCTATGGTTCTTTTTGCTGATGACAGCACGTTAATTGTAAGACATAATAAAAATATAAATTATGAATGTGACATTAAAGACGCATTGCAACAATCAATTAACTGGCTTGGACATAATAATCTAAAATTAAATTTAAATAAAACTAAAATTATACAATTTCGACAAAGAATAACCACTCCTGACATTAATATAACATTTGACGATAGTAAAATTGAAGAAGTAGAACATATAAAATTTCTAGGCTTGATAATTGACTCTCAACTGACTTGGAAAGACCATGCAGCAAGTCTTATCACGAAATTAAGTAGGTTCGCTTTTGCTCTATATAAACTTAGGAAAATTGTTAATCAGGCAGCTGTTGTAGCTGCGTATTATGGTTACGTAGACTCCATATTACGTTATGGAGTAATTTTTTGGGCAAATTCCTGCGAAAAAAATAACATCTTTAAAGCACAGAAGAGGTGCATTAGATCTATACGCAATCTTAAACCAACGGATAGCTGTAAACCACATTTTAGATCTCTTAAAATTCTAACTTTACCTTGTCTTTACATTTATGAGACCGCATTGTTCGTCAAGAAAAACAGTGACTTATTTAAAAAAGCTTCACAGCAACGCTATAGGTCGACAAGACCAGAATATCGACACGAATTATGTCTAAGAGCCTCAAAGACCGCCCTTATGCACAAAAGCATTCTCTGTATGGCTCCGAAAATATATAATAAAATTCCAAATGGCATTAAAGATTTAAATTTGACGCAATTTAAACAAAAACTAAATAAATTTCTAATCGACAAATGCTACTATACCATTGACGAATTCCTTCTTGACAAAATGTAACAAACCAAGCTGGCAATTATGTATTTATTATCCTTGACAATTGAAAACTTGACTAATTTGAATAATATTATTAATCTAAATTGTAATCTGATATTTTTTTTTATGAATTTTATTGATTGTATTCAAAATCATTATTGTAGAAATTATTGGTTGTATTTTAAAATTTCTTATATTGTTAATTGTGTATGCCCTGACGGGTAGTTTTTTGAGATACATATCCTACTGTAAGACCACACATCACCAAAAAATACGCAAATAAATACTTTGACTTTGACTTTGACTTTGATTGCATTTTACCCATTGATAAAATTCAAACTATGAGAATGTGACGCTGCATTTTAAACGTTGCATTTTTTTAGGTGAATCTACGAGGAGGTGAGAGGGGAGGGGATAGGGGGACGGGGAGAGGCAGGGGTCGGGAGGGGTTAGGGAGGGGAAACAGAGGGAGGGGTGAGGGAAGGGGAGGGAGGGGTGATAAGAGGGGCGTGGGAGGTCTGGGGGAATGGGAGGGAGGGGTTGAGGGGGAGGAGAGGAATGGGAGAGGAGAGGAGTTGATAAAAAATGCTATGCAATAGCTTTACCGCGGCAGTCTCCGAGTGCCAAACGTCATTTTTTTTTTTTTTTTTAAATTGATGGAAAACTGCTTAGATTAAGCGCATTAAAGTTGAAGAGAGGGAGCTTTTAACGTCATTACCTAGTATAAACTGTACTGGCTAGTACGTCATGCGACATTTTGACTCGATGTAGGTATTGCTGTTATTTTTTGATTACGTGAAAAAAGAAAAAAATATGTGTCGAATATTTTCTTGTAATCTAAATGAGGGACTAAAACTAAAATTTTGTCAAATAACCCATTTGAAATTAATACAACAGCGCATAATACTAGTCCCTGTGCTGGACATCGAATCCTCAAAGAAAACATCCTGGTCTTTCCGCCATCTCCTTCGTGGTCTGCCGTGGCCTCGTTTTACAGTTTAAGGGTAACAAATCTTATGTTTTACGGGCCCACAGCTCGTTCGGCACATAATCAAAGCAATAAAATCAAAACCCAAAGGCATTGAATATCCAAGTGACATTAGTGATCCCAGTCCCAAAACGCGGCTACCGAATGTTCATAAACGTCACCTAAATTATACCTACACGAAAGTTCTTAACTGAATGCAAATGCATATCTACTGGGAGCCCGTGTGATGTTGCTTTTAACTTGAGTTAAACTTCCTCTGTTTTCACTTAGCGCGTTTTCTCTTAGGGAGAGTGGAAGCAGTAGTAACATTAATTGCGTTAACTCTGCTATGGTTAGTGTTAAAGTGCTCAGTGATGCATGGTGTGCTAATTTTTTTAAAGTAAATTTTGGGGGCTTTGTGGTAGAGTGAGCCGATGATATTCATTGCAATGACTGATTTGGACTTCATCTATCACACCACACACAAGGAGGCCTTTTTTACACTTTTTACACTTTATAACCTTAAATTATTTATTAATTATTTGTTTTCACTTTATTGATTTGTTTTGTATACAGTGAAATGTATCTTTTAAGGGAGGAGCGCTGCTGACTGAAATACAGATATTTAGTTATCTAGTTCAGACACAGATGTTCACATAATTGTATTTGTTCATAAGCTGTATCTCAAAGTGCTTGTATCCTAGAAACTAAGATAGCTTGCTTGCTTGCTTGAAAATAAAAAATAATATAATATAATATTTATTTGTGTTTTTTTTTCATCAATTGATCATCATTGATGCTAATCTGTCTGATCATTTGTCTCTCTTCATTCCAATAAGGTAATCTGATAATTTTCATTGCACGAACTGGTCAGGCCTCCTCATATCTTTATTTTCTCAAAAGGTCGTCATAGTCACTAATCTGTAAGGTCCTTCTTCCCTGTTTATTTCGATAGGGAAAGCTAATGATTTTTATTGCACTGACAGCCTCTTGAACAAATTGGAGTAGGCCTGTCTAGGCCTACTCCAATTTGTTCAAAAGATTACGAGGCTTCTTTCCTCAATAGATTAAAATAGATACAGACGCCAGAACATGAAGCTACCCCAAACTGTCAAATTTTCCTCAGTAAACATGAACCGTATTCGGTTATAAATAAAATTGAAAATCTATCAAAGAAATTTGTCACATTGGGGTAGCTTGATGTGCTGGCCTTTGTACATTAATTTGTCTTCATTCTGTGTATCATAATGTATTTTCTCTTCATTCTGGTGGGGTGTGCTATAATACACGATCGGACAAAGATCTGGATCTGGGCTTTAAAAGAGACTGTCAGACTCGTGATGCATTATCGACTTTGTTTATTTTTAATTGAGTGACGTGTAAAAGTGTTTCTCCATTTGTCGTTAATTAAACTTGGTTAGGTTGATACTATGCAGCATTCTATGGAAATGTAGGTGAAGTGAAAGCTTAGTGAGCTATCATCCCATATTAATGTTAGAACTGATAGTTCAGTTCACTCTCAATTCACCCAACTTTTCGCAGGAGATTTAGAACAGACCGGGTGATGGTCGATAGTAAAAAGGCTTCATCATCAGCCGATCTGTCAGAAAGACTTCCACTGCCTGCTGCTGGACATAATAAGCCTTCCGATAATTTATTGCATATCTACCGGTTCTGTTTTTCTCACATCCAGCAGCTTCCCGCAGTATTTACCAGGTCATCGATTGACCGCATAAGAGAGCTTTTAATAGAATTAAATTAGGCTTTTAACGTAATACAACACTGATACTTTATTAGTAGTGTTTGTTGTGGTCTGGTCACGTGCTGTTGGGTTAACATTTTTAATTTGGTAGTTAATCTTTAGCTATCCTTGGAAACTTCGCTTTGCTTTCGAATCAATTTAAATTGTCTTTTAATCGAAATTACTAGATGGGTTGAATTTGGGTCAATTTCCTTCATTAAAGTGTTTTGATATTTACGGAATTCATTGTTTAGTTTTATGGTGCTAGAACGAACGAAAGTCACTGGTTTGCCTACTTGGCTATGCCAAATTGTTACCTACCTAACAATGAACTAGAAAGATAATTTGACATGTAAATATCATTCAATTTGTCACCAGAAAACTGAAAAACACTAGCCCAAAGGGTCGAGTCTGCTATTGCAAACGTGTCTCAATGACCGGTCAATGATCGATTTTTGACGTATAGCGTCAAACTTATGACACATTTCCCATACAAAAACTGTCAAAGTTGTCAAATATTCGATCGATAACCGGTCATTGAGACACGATTGCAATAGCAGACTCGAGCCCCAGGTCTAGAGTAGGTACTTTACTAAAAATTGGGTAAGATTGAGGCAGCATTAACTCTCAAATTTTTGTACCTCTAAGTTCAGCTATGACGTTAACACAGTTAACTAAAGGAGGATTGGCACATTTTTATAATCATAAAATAAGGAAAGATAGCGTAGTGGTGTGACTGGCGGTTTGCCAAATCATAGGCCCCGAGTTCGAAACCAAGGCACGCACCTCTGACTTTTCGGATTCATGTGCGTATTGTATAGTTATCAATTTCTTCAAAAATGGTGAAGAAAAATATCGTGAGGAAACCGGCATGCCTGGGAGATATTTCTCGAGGACTTGTGATACCAAGTAAGAGACACATGGGCGGCAATAAAACAATGACACCAGGTTTGTCACTTACCACACGATAAAAAGATAATCACAAAACAAGTTACCGACGAATAAACAGCTAAATTTATAAAAATCCTTTTAAACCAGCCAAATTTAACTCGTGTTAAGTTTTTCCTCTCTGAAAGGTATAAAAAAATGGAACTAACGAATCGAATCAAGGAAAACGCCTCAGAAGGACGTGCCGAGAAAAGGACCCAAATGTTTTATCGTAAAAGAACAAAGGATTATTTGAAGTGTTTTGGATGTGAAAGATTCGTACGTGCTCATGACTGCGCAACAACTGTATTGTTTGTATGTAGTTATGGGCGTAAAAAATATAGAACTAAGAATGTTGGCGTGGATGCGTAAACTGTCGTTTGTCAATCGGACCTGTTTTTTTAACAAAAATCGAAAAATATATTTCAATATTAATTATACACCATAACCGTAAACTTAAAAATGATAACTTTGAAAGCGTTTTTAAGCAACATAGGGTATCTCGATGGGCGGCCTTATCGCTAAAAGCGAGAACTTTAAATTATGGTGTTTTTAAATCCATTAAAATGAATAATATTATTATTTTTAACCACTTTCCTGTCCCATGATACACATATGACTTTTCTTGATTGTTTAACTATTATGTCTTCTTTGTGGACAGTGGAAGTGTTAAAAATGAATAAATTAATAAAAATGTTTTTTTTTTGCTGAGTATTTGAAAATTTAGACAAAAGAGTAGATTAATATTAAATTTTATTTTATTAATATTAAATTGATCATACACTAATGCACATTATTATTCTTAATTATGTACCTACCACCTAAGTTAACATTGTGGAATGCAATAAACATTTCGAGTATTGAGTATCTTTTTATATTCTTACTTTTGTCAGATACATTCATTCATATATATATATTATTATTATTATAATACTTCGAGGAAGCGTTCAATTTGCGATGTCGTCGGGCAACGACCCTACAATGCCGAAAATGTTTATCATTCATTTAGGTATTCGTCAATGCTGACAAGTTAAGTCTACTACTTCTACAATGCTGCAGAAACACCTATGCCAAACCCATTAGAGAATACAGGTGTAGTAGTACGTTTTATGTGTTATGAGATCAAATCGACCTACAATTACTGTCAAATTCCAAAATAAAACTAGGAAAAATGAACCTACCTACAACAGCAATTTCTTTTAACATTTTCGTAAAGGCTAATCATATTTTTATATGAAACTGAAAGCTAACTACCTACTAATATTCACTGACAGACTTCAGCTTTGCACTGTACTTAGAGTTGTATAGCTTGAAAGCGGCCAATCTAGACGCTTAAAATGTTGCACGAAAAATTCCTAATAATATTAAAAAAGTGAAAATCAGAAAAGATTAGAGAATATTGTTTTTCTAAAGGGGTACTTCGAATGTTAATTTGTACGAAAATTCACAACTTTGATTTTATGATAAATACTGTCAAACGCATTTTTAAAAATAAAAACCTTTTAATTCAGACAAAACAGTTCATTAAAGTTGTAAGTAATATAATACAACTAATCTCTGAAACTAACTAACGGATTTGTAAAATATGTTAGTAAATATTTGGTAACCTAACTCTTGTGGCTCTCCAATATAACGTAACTACTGTTTAAGATGGCTTAATCAGTGGCACACTGAAGCTAGCATGTACCTATTATGTCAAATCAATTTACTGGCACACACAAGTTAGAGAAAATACATAGAAGAAAACACTAAGAGAGAGCATTAATAAAACAGCAGAATAGTAGAAGTAGCCGTGAGCCCCAAACTAGGCACGGCCTGTATCTTGGTGACCCAAAATATAGAATTAAAGACAGATTAAGTAGACGACAGAACAGTGTGACACAGCACAGCAAGAGTAGGTAACAATTAGTTATAGTAGTAGCGATTCTAATCATCCAGAAATAAAAAGATAAATTAAGGATAAAACCATAATTATAAATTTTCTTCGTTATCATTTTAGTATGAAACTCTTGCTAGAATTGCGACTGTTACCAAACATTTTCTCACGGAAGGCGTAGTGAAACTGTTACCATAACTTTCATTTCTAATAAATACAAATATTTGCGTATGTGACTAGAAGGAAGAGGGTCCCTCCAAGACACATAGGTACGCAAATATTATTGTTTATCAAATGGCTTATGGCCTAATCATTTTTACGTAACGCTCGCATACTTTACGCGTCTATCATTTTTACGCTCCCTATCTATTCTGTTATTTTTTTCCGCAAAAATACTCGTAATATTATATCTTATTTGATATTTCTATCACGCTAAGCGGATTACTGGCAGATTATCTATTTCCACAACAAAAAATAAAATTGGAATTCGTTAGAAAAATGAACGATTGGTGGAATCTTTAATTAGGTTTTCAATACAATTACATAGATGGGCCTTTGTTAATTTGTTTTTGGCGAATTTTTCCTTCATTTGGTTCATCTTTGTTATGAACACGGAGGCCTACACAAACTCACATTTTACGATAACGTTGACGAAATTCGATAAATCTGAAAAGAAAGGAATTTAGTTAGAATTTCGCAAAGTATGCCAATTACATAATTATATTTTGGATTTATAGAACTTCACAATATTTAAATGTTACTTTGTCTGAACCACATGGTAGTCCATTCGCAGAAACTCCAGTTTTTTAGTTTAACTTATGAATAGATTTTCGAAATCGGCGTCGCGAAGAATGCTATCCCATATTTTTGTGAAGAAGTGCCCCATGCACAACAGGTGGTGGAGAGTGATACGATACCAGCTTGTCACTGTTCCACCACAGAGCATGGACCTCTTCTCATGCAGAGAATTTAAGAGGAACATCATACTAAAGGCTGTTTCGTGATTATACGACATAACGATAGTAAATACAGAGAGTTTTACTACACTAAGAAGACTCTTCATTCTACACATGCTAGCATGCGAGTATATTAATAAAAAGGAGGCAAACTAGTTGTGGTTTGTACAACGTAAATATTACTAAAACGTTAGATGCTATATGTACAAAACGTTTAGCGTGCGTTATATCGGCTTTCACCTCGTATTACAATATAACGTTGTGGTAAACTAATTGTTATAGTGCTCTCAGCGGGAACCCTACGGTGTAGCGACACTGCATCTCGGTATTTTATTGTACCGATGCTATGCAAAATAAACTTGACAACATCACAGCGTTCAGTTCAACTTTTTTACAACGCGTTATAATAATAGCGTATAAAAGAACTCGTTATGAAAATATAACGTATAGTTTATATCGCCAGTTCCCCATTTAGAACATTATTTGAACATCACTAGTCAAAGACAATGCCAAAATATTTTATTTTTGTCCATCGTTAATCTAAAAACGTTTTGAAATGATAATATGATAAATGGTACAGCAGCTGAGCGTGGGATGATAACAGATTTCGTGATTTGTGTGTTGTTGTTGATGATGATTATATTGCAGAGGTTTAGGATTAGACTAAAAGAGTTGACGCCATTTTGAAATAAAGGTTCAAAGGTTTTAAAATACTTTTCTAAGAAGCCCTGTTAAATTTCTAAGTTATTATAATATTAAAATTTTCGTTAAATTTCTTTCAACAGAAGAATCAAAATCTAAACAGCTTAATGCATTAATCAAAGGTAGTCAGTGTCAATCTTTGGATGGATGACCATTTAATACGTCATATCGAAATCCTTTCGTGTCGTAGAAAGTACATTGAACCATTGGTACGGCCTATATTATTAGTCGATTATAGTATTTAGTTTATGTAGTCTTTCTGAAAATTTTAGCAAGGGTCTCCCAATGCCCAGCCAATACGACGAAAAGTTCTGATAGACAGCTGTTTTTTGTTAGATACCTACCGATATTCAGCAGCATAAATAATATAATAAATAATAAAAATCTTATGCATACAAAAACCTTTACCATTGTTTAACGACTTTCACATAAATTTTCATTGAATTAAAAGTCGTATAGATAGAATGCGCCTAACTCTCATGCACGTGGTTGTGGTTTAAATCCACCAATGTGACTTTTTCAGTTCATTATGCACTTAAGAAGTTTATCTTGGAGATAGACATCGGTGAAGGGAAACATTGTGAGGAAAACTGGTCTTATAGTTACTTTATACATACATACATAAACTCACGCTTTTTTCCCATGGGGGTAGGCAGAAACTACAGAGCGCCATATGCTACGATTCTTACATACTTCTTTTGCTTTGTTTACATTCATACATGTTGTCATACACACACGCCGGTTGCGAGTACTACGCACCTTACCTTTCTGAAGAACCTCACCAATAAGGTCTATGTATGTCCTCCTAGGGCGTCCCCTCCCGGCGTTCCCACTTACATCTGCCTTGTTACACCTTACCTTTCGTTAGTCGCCATTCATCCATCCTTTCAACGTGACCAAACCATCTAAGCATACTCTTTTCAATTTTTGTTACTACATCTTCTTTTTAAGGTCCGAAATTGCCAATCTGCTTTGAGCAAGCATGGTGATCAATGATAATGCCTGCTCTGTATGAAAAAAGGCCCTTACCCTGTAGTGGGACAGTAACGTGTTAGTATTATTTGTTATTTTACAGATAGAGTAACCCTGACCCCCAAACGAGGAGATCCTGTGACTTAGGAGTCAGTTTTATAAAAGACTAGGCATATGATGATGAATAAGACATGGAATATTATCACAGTCGTACGTAAACGATTCGTTATAGATTAGTAGTTGTTAGTTTGAGCAATCCATACATTGTTGTTTCATGTAATAAATGCGTGCCGAATTTTGAACATTTATCGGCGACATAATTATTTCACTGTCCGAATTACAGAAACTCAAAAATACTCTTGTACATCCTAAATCACTTTCAACCGATCGTAATGACATACTTACATAAAGTGATGTCTTTTTTTATGGGGGCAGGCAATGATATAATAAGTAAAAAGGTAGGCAGGTATGTTACTTGAACAACATTGAATTTCGATCTTCAAAAACGGCGCACAATTGCACGCGTCCGTTTACGGCGTGACGCGACACTGTGTGTCAAGTGTGGCTAGTTAGCCACATTTTGACGTGTCGCTTGTGAAGCGCTTATAACCTATCTACACTTTTTTACTTATAATTATCATTGCGGATAGGCAATAACTACATACTGAACACCACCGGTTTCGATACTACCATACAAACTTCATTTGCATTCTTATAATGTTGATGATGATTTATGCCAATATTCTGATGATATTAGAAAAGAGGCAAAGCAGTTAAGAGCGGGCATTTCGGAGGACAGTCTTGTGATGACGTTTAAGAAGTGCTAATTCTAAGCCTAATTATAATATAAAAAATAGGTAGTTACATGCTAAAGTTTAATACCTACTCGACCAAAATATATGAAACAGCTGTTTTTTTTTCGTGAGATCCTTGTTGGGCCCATAATGAAAGTTGTTCATAATTTCATGGGTAGTAAGTACAGCCTGTGATTTTTTGTCCCATGATTTCCAAAACACAATGTAGATTTGCTAAAGAGCTAAAAAAAATTGTAGCCATTGAACAGCCACATAACATTGGAAATTATTTTGATTGCGTATTATAGTGTTTTCCATCTATTGCCTTGTTTAAACTTGAACAGTTAAAACAAAATGAATCGCTACCGTCACATATTAGCACAGATGTTTTGCTTATCAATAGCTAAGAGCATCTGTTACTTTTAATTGTTTAACTTTAAATACAGTTGACTACAAATGTCTATTAACACTGTCTGTCACGTCTGACTTAGGTACTTACAAAATCTACACAAAATAATAATTCCAGCAGTTTTTAAACTAATATGTTATAGTACAGACGCCAGCACGCTAAGTTACCCCGATGTGTCAAATTTCTTTGATCGTTTTTCAACTTTATGTCAAACAGAATAAGGTTCATATTCAATTGGGAATATTTAAAGGAAGGGAGGTAGGGTTTCTTTTTTTTTTGGGAATTTTTATTTTTTCTAAAGTTTTTATTTATCAGGCCCCGAGCGGAAGCCGGCTTTCGTGAACAATTATATAGGTAATTTAATTGTATCTGGAATTCTAGTAACTGACGAGTCAAATGTTATTTGTGTTTTGGTTTTAATTAAGGTTTTCGCTCAATGTTTTAGATTTAGAAATCAAAGTGTAACTTTATTCGCAATCGACTTCGGTTGCCGGCTGTAGTCGGCAATATAAAACAATTTTCGACAAAAGAAAGCATATCCTAAACTAAGTACACTTAGAGCATTGTGCTCTGACATTATAAGAAGTTGTAGGGGTTATGTGTTGGGAGTAAAGAAAACCCACGTTAACAGTTTATATTATATTACTTTATAAAAGGGCAAAACAAATGATATCAAATTGCAAAAGTTATGAGTACGAACTGTTAGCCTAAACTCTAATCACAATAAACCCTACTCACGTCGCGCCGTGCACTATCCGATAATCGAGAGGTTCGCTAACGAAAGCCAACTCGATTATCTAACAGTACACGACGGGGCGCTAGACTGTGTCCAACAAGTAGCGAGGCAGAGGAGACCGACCTAAGTCGATACAGCCGTTGCACCCGTTACCGTGCCGAACGCAGACTGCCTATGCTCGGTCGGAGCGCGGCTTTTAAAGGCGGGCCGGGTCTCGCGGGCGGCGTGTGCGGCGAGACGGGGGGTCCTCGCATGGTCGCTCGGCGGGCACTGGAGCTGGCGCGTGTCGATGACGTTGTTGCGTTACAGTCTCCCCCTCAGGTCCCGAAGACGTCCCGACGAGGAGACCTGTTGCTGCTTCTGGGGTAGGTTGCTGTTTCCGCGGCCTGCCACGTCTGCGCAAGGGTTTTTCTGGATTAGGTGGTGTATGAGCTGAGCCTCGGTAGAGGCTCAGCGCGGAAGAATGGTATATACCCAATGGAGTGTTGCGGTCTTCCGGATGAGCCACTTCATAAGAGCATGGCCCGTGCTGCCTCAAGACGATGTAGGGCCCGTCGCGACGCGGGGCCAGCTTTGCTGTGTAGTGGCGCGCTGCGTTGCTCTGGACATTGGAGGCCACCATAACCAGGTCGCCAGGTTGAAGGACTGGAGCGGCGCGGCGATGCTTGTCCACATACTGCTTTCGTGTTTCTTCTTCCTGTTCTTGCGCTTCTCTTGTTTTCTTAAAAGTTTCTGCTAACAGAATAAGTTTAGGGGTTAGTTCTGGGATAAAGTTTTCAGACAAGGCTATCTGACGAATATCGTGCTTAACGTCATCATACGTTCTCAACTCTCTACCGAATGTAAGATATGCTGGAGTGTATCCCGTGCACAGGCAGTGTGCGGTATTCATGGCATATCGTATACTTGGAAGTCGTTCCGCTTTAGTCAACAGTCGACTAGCGTATTCGACAGGGTGTTCGTCAGTACCCTCCCCCTGCACCAAAACGGCTCCTATAGCATAATCGCTGGCGTCGGTTCTAATTGTATATGGCTTGTCGGTGTCTGCTTGTTGTAAGATAGGAGCACTGGTGAGTCGAGATTTGAGCTCATGAAAAGCTTCTTCTTGCTGCGGTCCCCACTCCCATGCTGCAGCTTTTTTCGTCAGCCGAGTAAGAGGTTCTGTAATTCTGGCAAAATTTGGTACAAAACGTCGGTACCATGAACAGGTCTGGAGAAATGACTGTACTTGACGTAAGTTTTTAGGTGCTGGTATATCTAATATCGCAGATATTTTAGCGGGGTCGGTGCATAAACCTGCCTTGGTTATAATGTGTCCCAGATATGCGATGCGCTCTTCACAAAATCGACATTTTCCTTTGTTGACAATTACGTTGTTTTCACGTAGAAGTAGAAACAGTTTGTCCAGGTCTTGAAGGTGCTGCTTAAACGTTGGGGAAAACAGAATTAAATCATCCAAGTAAGCCAGCAACTTTACTCCATCCAATTGCAATTTCAATCTATCGATGAACCTTTGGAAGGTTGCTGGCGCATTACGCAACCCAAATGGCATTTGATTGAACTGGTAGAGTCCGAAAGGCGTAACAAAAGCCGTTTTCTCTTGATCTTCAATGCGCACTTTGATCTGCCAGTAGCCGGCTCTCAAGTCCAGGGATGACATGTAGGGCGTCGGTTTGGCTTCATGCAGCAGATCGTCTATCCTGGGCAAAGGGTATGCATCCGGTACTGTTATGCTGTTTAGTTGTCGGTAATCGATGCAGACCCTTACATCACCATTTTTCTTAGGGACCATCACAACAGGTGCGGCCCATGGAGAGGTGGAGGGTGTAATAATACCCTCATCCAACATGTGCTGTACCTCCTTGAGTAGAACTTCTTTTCGTTGTGGTGACATTCTATAGGGTGGAACAGCTATCGGTTTATGGTTCCCAGTTTCTATAGCATGTTCAACTAAGCTAGCTGGTTTTCCATTTCCAATGAATACATCAGCGTTGCGTTCTAGTACTTCATTAAGCTGTGCTTCATTAACAGCATTGTCTTCAACATTTGTCAATGCGATCATTGCTATGTCAATGTCGGGGCCAAATAGTGCCTTGCTGTGAGGTGACAGAGTGACCTCAGCGTTGTTAATGTTTGCCTGCGCATCTCGGAACAGTGACGAGACAAATCTTGGCGAATAACCATTTAGTGCGCGTTCTTTTCCCGAGGGCGAGCAGGGGGGAGTATTAAACTCTATTAGAGGTGGTGGTCCATAGGAGTCCGCCATTCTGGTTTCTTCTGGAGGGCTTAGTATTGAAGACGGGCTTATCATCGGTTCCAGAGCTGTGATTTTGGCAAGCTTTTCGATCAGTGACTCAGCTTCTGTAGGTTCCGCCTGTATTGTGGATACAGGTGCGTCATCTTCTTCCTCATTCTGCAACTCATACTTCCGACCAGGTTCATCCAGAAAGTGGAATATGAGTTGGGGACAATTGAGTACTAGGTTTGCGTCCTGAATAAAATCAACTCCTAAGAGTGTTCTATTATCGTGTGGTTCAGGCAGCACGATAAAGTTAGTGGGGATTATCCGACCACATAAAGAGACATCTACTAAAGCAGTCTGGACTTGCTTCCTTCGTCGAAGCCCATCCGCAAGAGTAATCGTCGCCTTTTCTTCTTTAAATTGGATGCCCTGCCGTTGTAACACCCGGTGCAGTGAAGTGGATGCGACACTTAACTTCGCTCCAGTGTCAATATGAGCCTTGCCTTGGATTCCACCAATGGTTATGCTCATGGTTGGCCTAAGCCGTGACGCTGTTGCAAGAGCGGGACTCAGCGCATAAAAACCCACCTGCGCTGCTCCAAGTTTATTTTTGTTGCATTTGGGACATTTGGTCCTTACTACGCCAGGCTCACCGCATCCATAACATGTGATCTTTGGACCTAGGATCGCCTTCTTGTTGGAAGTATTGGATGGTGGCTCTTCTGACACAGTGGCTGTTGTCGATTTCGCGGAAATTTGTTTTTCAGCCGCCTTTCTCCGACAGTCATTTTCAAGATGGCCAAACGATCTGCAGAAAGTACACCGAGATCTCTTCGTTGAGGAGGCATTAGAGCGATTTGCCTGTCTCTCTGTCATTACTTCCTCTATTTGCCGGGCCTTCGTTAGAAAGTCATCAAAAGATGCGACGGTATCTCTGGGTATTCTGTCCTTGATACTGAAGTGGAGCGATGTATACAATAAGTCCAAGTTCTGTGATTCGGTATGGCCTGGTTTTGGGAGCTCGGCAAGTAGCGCTCCAAATGATATCAAATTGCAAAAGTTATGAGTACGAACTGTTAGCCTAAACTCTAATCACAATAAACCCTACTCACGTCGCGCCGTGCACTATCCGATAATCGAGAGGTTCGCTAACGAAAGCCAACTCGATTATCTAACATTACACGACGGGGCGCCAGACTGTGTCCAACAAGTAGCGAGGCAGAGGAGACCGACCTAAGTCGATACAGCCGTTGCACCCGTTACCGTGCCGAACGCAGACTGCCTATGCGAAGCAATCGCTACGCCCCCGTCAGGGGGCGTGGCAGGCGAACTCGGGGCATAAGCCCCCCATCGCAGAGGCTTTACCTTGGCCCGCTAAAACGGACCCGTCTCTGGGCTGCCTCACAGGGCAAAAAGCGTGATGGCGCGTTGTAAACAACGCGCCTGTGAGTAGTTGCATGTGTTTATCCGCAGGTGCGCCATGGCGCTGTCATCGCACGACGCTGTCTAGCAGCGCCGCGGTGAAGTGCCATATCTTCACGACACCTCGGCGGTCGGTACCCGCCAGGTGAGACCCCCGGTTACCCGGGGGAGGCCCAGCGAGCACGACCAGCGACAGAGGCGTCGACTTGGGGCGCTCCTGCGGAAAGAGAGGTGAGTGGCGTCCGTCCGTCCCGCTTCCAGGTCTAGCCGGTCACGTTTCAGACTAAGACGCCGTCGTGTGTGTGTGGGCGGTACTGTGTTGTGTAACACCGCCCGTGTTTTTCGTCGAAACAGCGAGCTCGCACCAGCTGTCCGACGCGTGAGTTTACGTGTATGTAAAATTTAAAAAACCCCCACCGCAAAAACGTAAAACGTTTAAAAAGTTAAAAATAACACTTTAGCCATGAAATTTTACTTCACGTCGGGGTACCGCTTAAGTAAGGAATGTTCCTAGTACTTATAGGTATGTAGGTACTTATTTTAACGGTACCCCGACGTTACGTAAAATTTCATGGCTAAAGTGTTATTTTTAACTTTTTAAACGTTTTACGTTTTTGCGGTGGGGGTTTTTTAAATTTTTAATTTAATTTTTATTTTAAAATTTTTAAACGCATTAATTTTGTTTTATAGAGTTTACAGTTATGAGATTTTTCAGTGCATTGTATGTAGAGTCAAATGCTGGTTAAAACTAATCCAAACACGACATATCTGCTATTATTTTGTCAAGAGTCTATCTACTGGTGTGCTGGATAGCCTGGCTGCAGCATCAGCTTATCCTGTTGCCATCAGGGCATTGTGTGCAGAATCAAATGCTGGTTGAAATGAATCCAAACACGACATATCTGCAATTATTTTGTCAAGAGTCTACCTACTGGTGTGCTGGATAGCCTGGCTGCAGCATCAGCTCACCCAGTTGCCATCAGTGCATTGTGTGCAGAATCAAATGCTGGTTAAAATGAATCCAAACACGACATATCTGCTGTTATTTTCCCAAGAGTGTATTAGTCTGCTAGATATCCTGGCTGCATCAGACCAAATACACCATAATGTTGCTTATTAATATAACACACATGGGTATTTGACACACATATGTTTGTAAGTAAAGTTAATACCCATAGACGTCTAAAATAGCAACGGTAGCTAACACAAAAGAGCTGATAGCCTTGAAACGGCTGAACCGATTTTGATGAATTATGTCTAAGAACCATTGCAAGAAACCCTGCTTTCAAATAAAAAAAACCGCATCTAAATCGGTTCACCCGTTTGGGCGCTACGGTGCCACAGACAGACAGACAGACAGACAGACAGACAGACAGACAGACAGACAGACAGACAGACACACACACACACATAGCGGTGAAACTTATAACACCCCTCTTTTTGCGTCGGGGGTTAAAAAGAGGCGATTGTATGTGTGGTTATGTGACACGCCTATATTAACTTAGTACGCGTCACATTACCGGGTGCGAGTAGGAGTGGAGTCTTAATGTGTGAGTAAGCCGTGTGTTGGGTGGTACGACTTACTCGGGCGTCAATCCGGTGGGGGTGGGACGCCGCGCCCGCGTCCAAGTCGCAGGGCAGGCGTCCCACATCAGGCATCACGTCTGGGTCTTCACTGTTTGAGGAGGAGGCGGAGTGGGGCGACCTTGTTCCTAAGGCCGCGGCCGTTCTAGCGGGTCCCCCTCGGCGGCCTGGCCACTGTACAGGGCTAGTAGAGCGGTCAGACCGTCGAGGATGATCAGCTCCGGATCCTGTCCCTGCCTGATGGCCTTCATCAGGTCCATCAAGAGTTGGATGGCGCAGGTTGTGAACTGCTTCTTCCTGGCTGCCTCTGGGGCGAGCTCGCCGGCATCTGTGTCGGCACTCGCGGCTGCTTGCTTTCTTTGTGGCTTCTTTGTGCCGACAACAGGTTTGCCGGCTTCGGTCACAGTCTGCGCCCCCGTTGTAGGGACAGGCGCGGTCCTGTTCAGTGGAATCACTGCCTGGGTCGCTTGAGGCGCTGGCGCTGGCTTCTTGCCTTTGGCCTTTGCCTCTTGCTTCCTCTTCCTCCGCCGCTGCGAGGAGGTGCCCGCTCCTCGAGTGGTGGGCCCGTTCGCTGCCGCCATCAGTGAGGCGCCTTGGGCCTCTTCGGTGGCTGCGACATCGGGTATGGGGGCAGGCGGCTGTTGCTGCTTGCTGAAGGCGGTGATGGCGACAGTGCCCGCTCGCCTGTTTTGTATCTCCGTCTGAAATGTGGGGCACTTCACGTTGCACGCCGGGTGGGGGCCCCCGCAGTTAGCGCAGGTGGCCGGCTCCTCTCTCGGGCGGGGACAGTCCCGTGCAGCGTGTGGCCCTCCACATTTCACACAGGCGAGCGGTCGGTGGCACTGGTGTGAGCTGTGCCGGAACTTTTGGCACCGGTGGCACTGGGCGGGCCCACGTTTGCTCCGCCAGGCTTCTATCTTGACACCACGCATATTCATGAATGTCGTGGTGTCGTAGATGCGACGCGCATCTGGCGTCCGGGTAAGCACGGCGTGGAATACACAGCCGGGTCTTCCTTGGCGCGCCTTGATGTGGCGCACGTACTCCGGCTGGTATCCCAGCTGGCGGAGTTCCTCCTCAATATCAGTGGGGTCGGTGTCAGCCGGTATCCCCCTGATGGCGACTTTAAATTTCTTCTCCGCCGGTAGGGAGTAGGCAAACCAAGGTACGGCCTCCCTCTTTTCCAGGTCTGTCAGGTACCTCTGGACCAGCCGGAACTCGACCTCGGACTCGGGCGAGAACCTGAAACCCCCGCCATAGGGGCGGGCGTTCGGTGGCCGGCCCAGTTGTCCCGTCAGTGCCCTAAAGTGGGTGGCCCAGTTTGGCAGCCTCTCCACTATTAGCGGAGGGTAGCGCAGCTTCTTCCCCGTCGGCGGCTTCTTGCCAGCCTGGCCGACGGTGGCATCAGGGGGGGGGAGCGGTGCAGACGAAGTAAGTGGGGCATCACTTACCCCTGCAGCTCCCGGCGTCGGTGTTGGGGGCGTCGGTGTCCGGCGCAGCACGTCCGCGAAGGTGGGCGACGCGGTAGCGTCCCGGTCGCGGGGCGCCCTCGCGCGCTGCGGGCGCGGCGGATCGAGACAGTACCGCTTCGCCTCCTCCGTGGCAGCGTCGTCGGAACTTCGGCGGCGGCGTTGTGGCCGCGCCTCCAGCTCAAACTCGTACTCGAAGTCGAGCTGGGGCGACGGCGACAGTGGGGTGTATGCCTCCTGGCGCCCCGAGCCCATGGAGGCCAGCGACATGCTCGATCCCGCTCTGGATGAGGGGGAGAGCATCGCCGGCGAGTCATAGGCCGAGGCGCGCGGGGGGGCCGGGGATGGCTCGGTGTGCACCGGTTGAGAGCGCACGGGGGTGCGCTTCAAAGGCGGCGCAGGCTTGGGCGCGGTGGTAGGCGCTGTGGTGCGCTCAGTGACCGCTGTGGGCGCGGCCGAGCGGGCGGGCTGCGCAGCGGGGCGCGTGGGCGCTCGCGCAGCGGTAGCTGCGGGGCGCACAGGCGTCGCGGCAGCCGCACGCGTTGGCTCGCGGGCAGAGGTGCGCGGGGCGGGCGCTGGGGCGCGCACGTTAGGGGCGCGGGCAGCGGGCGTGGAGGCGCGAGTTACGGGCGCTTGGGCGCGCGCAACAGGCGCAGCGTGGCGCGCATGAGGCGCACGGGTTGGGTTGGGGGCGGGCCCTGGAGCCTGAATGGGCACCGGGCGGAACGCCGGGGGGCGCACGGGCACGGCGTGCTGACGGCTCGACGACGGCTGCGGCGCAACGCGCGCAGGCGCCGGTGCCGTCGGCGGGACGGCAGCGTCCGCCGTGTCAGCGGCCACCCGACGTCTCGATGCGGTCTCCCTCGGCTGAGGCTCCCTCCGCTCCTGGTACACGGCCGGGGGTGCACCAGACGACGCGTCACCGATGTTCTCTGCCTATGCTCGGTCGGAGCGCGGCTTTTAAAGGCGGGCCGGGTCTCGCGGGCGGCGTGTGCGGCGAGACGGGGGGTCCTCGCATGGTCGCTCGGCGGGCACTGGAGCTGGCGCGTGTCGATGACGTTGTTGCGTTACAAAGTCAATAATCATAAAATGCACCAGAAGGTGAAAAAAACAATAGAACAGAAGTTTAATTGTGTTTGTAATCAAAGGGGCAAATAAAACTGTAACCAGTGAATAAATATGTTGCTTAGTTCCAATATTAAATGCGGTCATCATTTTCGTAATTTCGTATAAATGTTTAAGAAAGTACCTACTTTAATAAACACGGATCATCTGTGTAGTCAGTTTTAAAATACATTATTCTGCTCACATTATGCTGTCTGAATTTAAACGGAACAAAATCCCAACGAAAAATTTATACGTAATTGAATAACAAATCGTTTACATCGACAATGGTAATCCTATTATGTGTAATGAACTAATTGAGTTTACGTAATGACACAAATCCGTTAAAAAAACTAAGCCTTGGAATTACCTGATCAGCAGTTATTTAGAGATGAAGTCATTACCACAGCATCTGTGTTTATTATTAAAACATTAACAAAAACAATAAACAAATTGGCATATTTTACGAAAACTATCTCCGACACACCATTAATATTTGGCCATCAGCCAAAGTCTTTGAAACAAAAATAATTGACCTAATTCTTTGGCCCTTTATCTTTGTATTCACCTTTTTATATTAAAACTATTTATAAAAATATAATAAAGATTACGGTTTCTCCTTACACGTCGAACAGCTCACCAGGTGGTATCGTTAAATTTATAATATTTATATTAGAACATAAGTATCATGTATATTGTTACGATCGACACCTCTATTAATAAAAATATTCAAGAAAGGTTAGTGAACTATGAATGGATTATTATAACCCATTTCACTCAGACGCTCAATGTGGCATCCTGTGGGCAGCTGTTTTTCTATAGATTATGTTTGTCATTTGTGGCAAATCATAACGACGACGGATCTGTTAAGAAATTGGATTGGTGGCCAATCATTACGTCATGCTCTTTTTCTTTTCTTGTGGATAGTGACTAGCCTGGTGTAAAAGTTATAATGCCATCTATAGGCTTCTAAATTAGTATCACATGCAGTGAAGAAATATCTATTAGGCATCAGGCCGATTTACGTTAGTTAGTTTTAAGACTGATTGTGTGCGATTTAATTTCACAATTGAACATGAACCTTAATATGTTTCAAATAAAGTTGAAAACCTATCAAGGAAATTTGACACATTGGAGAAGGATGATGTGCTGGCATCTGTACAAAATTATGAATTAAAAAAGGCACACTGGTACTTGCACAGATTTGAACCGCAATCTCGCATATGAGAAGTAGGCGCCTTAACCTCTGGGTCATCACGGCAAAAAAACTAGCTGTAGCATGCAAAGTAATGAACATCACAATACATAGAAAGTAGATATTGAGAACTAAACTCAAACAAAAAATGTAAACAAAACTGAATAAGGAAAAGGCTTCAGGCAAAAATTTGCTGTCCGCTTATACATATACGTGTGTAACGCAGGAATCCGCAGGACTAAAAGTACACACGGGAAAATTGATTTGCACATTTTTATTATAAAATAAAAAAAAAACATTTTTGTCCGAACAAAGAACAAAAGCACGATAGTTTTTCGCCAGTTACGCGTCAAAATAGATTAAATAAAAAAGGCACTGTTGTTTCCAAATGGTATAGTGCAGGATATATAGGGTGAAAGGGGCGTCCACGAACACCTTGAATAAAAACCATGATTTCATATAACTAAAAACGTAGCAACTCACTTTTTTAGTTAAAAATATCATTAGGTTACATATAAAATTGAATTTTTTTTATTGATTTTAATTAGTCAAAAGTACCCTAACAAAAAGTAACATAAAACAATGAAAAAATTTAAAAAGCAGACGAGGGATTTTAATCTGCCTGCCGATTCAGTAAAAATCACCCCGTGAAGTGAAGTGAACTGTCAATGACTAGCGTTAAGTAGGTACTATGGAATGACAGCTCAATTCGGTTAGGTTATAAAATCTTAGTATTAGGTGATGTATCGATGTCGCTTTCACCCAATTTAATCCAATCAGTAGCAATCGTTTGTGAACGCCTAAAAAGCGCAGTCATGCAACTGACAGTATCAAATAGGTACTATGTGTCCGTTGAAATAAAAAAAAAATGTAGAGCAATACAGTCTCTGGTATCAGGAACAGTGCCAACAGAATAAAGATAAACACGTTAAAGTGCAAAATAACAGTTGCTGCGGAAGTCGGCGGCAAAATAATGAATAAAATATAACAACCAAAACCACCGACTTCCGAAATTAAAGTTATTTTGCTCTTTTTTATTGTTTTTTTTTTGTATTATTTACTGTAACAGTGGCAATAAATAATACAAAAAAAAAAATACTGCCGACTAAAAAAAAAACACTTCAAGTACAGTACTTGAAGTGTTTTTTTTTTTAGTCGGCAGTATTTTTTTTTCGCTGTGTATCTATTTTATAAAGGAAGTTGAAGTTATTATTACATTATTAACATTGTACAAGAAGTTATACTAAATGAATGATAATAAAGCTGACTAAACTAGCTAACTCCAAGAACGAAAAAAGAAACTAACTGTTTAAAATAATTAACTATAAACATATACACTAGAAATCAAAATAAAACGAATAATTATCGCTAAAATATGGCGTAAAACAACTCATCCGAATCGCTGTCCACGTAGAAGTGTCCCTTTGAGACTGGTGGCATTGCCACGTAGTATGGCAATGTTTATCCTTTAACCAAACCAGACCTTTCAACTACTAACATAATTCTTTAAGACTGGTGGTATTGCCACTGGCAATGCTTTTCCTTTCATACCAGACCTTTGAACTACTGACATAATTAAAATTAAAGGTTTTCATGTCATGTCAGTAATTATACACATCAACAAAATCATTTGTGTAAATTGAGAAATGTACATTTCACTTTCTTAAAATGTTAGGTTACATTAAATTTAAAAACTAATTAAAGGCTTTAACCAATAAACCATCTTCCATTTAAATCAGATATTAAATTAATGAGTAAATTGTATGTTACAAAATGCAAAGTTTCGACTGTACGTAATGTAGACAAAATGCGAAATATCGATCACAAGATTTAAATGTAAGCTAGACGGCTGTGAAACAGAATATAAAATAAACACTTCTGACATAGAAATAAAAAATGTTAAGAACTTTGAAACATGTGTGCCTTTATGTTTCCAATCTCCTGAGATTTATTGACACATTAACGGACGTTTTAAAGACCATTATTCAAATAAACCTTTCAACAAAACCACGATTAAGTAACCGTCCAATTTGTAAACGTTAATAAATGATGAACTTAAATTATCATTTCCATTATTCAAGAGATTACAAACACAAAAATGTGAGCATTAATATTAATTCTTCACAGTAAGTAACAGATTAAAAATTACTCTCAAATGTAGACAGATGATGACACGTGTAATTTATAACATCATCGAGATGTCAATTGATAACTCTGTCTATACTTAATACCTCATTCATCTGCCAAATATGTCCAACAAAAGTGAAAACTATACTAGCTGGTATCTGGCAACGCCGCCCAATATTGATTGATTTGAAAGATTGACAATTTGGCACACGACACATCACGTGCAATAGAGTTGTGCAAAAAAAGCATGTGTTATTTCACGTTCTATTGCCGCATGGCCTAAAAATGGTGACATTTGGATATTGGAACAAAAATTACGTGGAGAATGAGCTCAGTCAGTATAGTTTGAAATTGGAAAAAAATACATGGCCAATTGCTGGTCTAGTCCAATAAATATCATTATTCCATTGTTTTGTAATTTATAAAACAACCTACTTGTGGATAGGATTCTGTTGTTGGTTCGATCGAAAGTTAAGCTAGACCGGCGGGTAATAATTGTTGATCCATGAATGCACCGACAAAACCCCAAATCCTGTACTATCTGTTACATACCCAGACTCTTTCGTACCTTGGAAACTCAAGGCCTAGTTGCTACTGCGTCAATCGTGCCTTCTTCATGTAAAATGAAGAAGGCACGATTGACGCAGTAGCCGAGTGAACAGGCTGTTGTTGTACCGGGTGTCTCAAGCTAAATTCTCGCACGGAACAAATAAATAATAAATATTAAATATTCCACAACTTTTCACTCAACGCCATTTAGTCCCAAGTTAAGCTTGAGAGCTTGTGTTATGGGTACTAAACAGCTGATAAACATACTTATATATTTCTAAATACATACATATTATAGATAAATTACACCCAGAACAGAACAAATGATCGTGCTCATCACACAAACATTTGTTCTGGGTGGGAATCGAACCCACGACCTCCGGCATAGCAGTCAGGGTCACTAACTACTAGACCAACAGGCCAGTCAAATGTTTGTATGGCCTACGGGGAATTGTTCCGGGTCAGGTTTTTTGTGCATGTAAGTGTACATTTTTGACACAGGAGAAAACCCTAGCATAGTTGGGAAGGTATGGCGATGATGAGCACTAGCTCAACGACACTGCTAAAAATAGTTGCCAATTTACTTGCAAATATACAATCATATTCTGTTGCTGTAAACGATGACTATAATCATCACGTTTGTAAGCTAACGTCAAAAACACGTAGTTTGAATAATAGCATAGTTCTACATAATTACTTCCTATTGTCCGTACAGTGCACGGTGGGTATTTCAGAGGTCAAACACTTTGAATAATTAGAATTGACTCCAATTTTGATAGGGGCATTCACTTTGAATCTATCAATGAATGCACCAATGTTTTTAAACATTCACATTTATCATTCATTCTTTCATATCCCGATGAGTAGTAGATTGATGAATACATTTCAATCACGATGATTTTGTGACAGTGCGAATATTTAATTTTCTCATATTAAATGCCCCGGCAAACCTTAGAATCAATTTGTTAGTTTTATTAGTTTAAGCTCGACTGGTCTAGTCGGGCTACTGAACATAAATGCAAAATTTCACAAAACTCGATCAAGCCGTTTTATAATATATTCGATACTAGCTGCCCTCGTTCCGCCTTTCTCCAAAAAAAAACAACTCTAAGTACATCCTATTCCCATACCTACTAAATTAACAAACTAAATTTCATAAGAATCGATCAAGCCGTGTCGAAGTAGTTTTGTTACAAACACTGTGAGAATTTAGAACTCGAAACGATTTTCAAATTAATGTGTCACCAAATTAAAAAAGATTAATTTCCAAGGGGCTCGAGTCTGCTATTTCAATCGTGTCTCAATGACCAGTCATTGATAGAATATTTGACAACTTTGACAGTTTTTGTATGGGAAATGTGTCATAAGTTTGACGTTATACGTCAAAAATTGATCATTGACCGGTCATTGAGACACGATTGCAATAGCAGACTCGACCCCCAGATCTTTTACCGTCACAATCAACTTAATTCTAATCAACACGTATACAGTAAAGCATAAACCTTGATTTACTGCTGCATCCACAAAATTAGTTTTTCCAATCATCATCCGGAGCCTTCCTCGTTAACAAAAGGGTTTCAAGTAAATAAGGAAACCCAAAGACATTACAAGACAAAGGAGTATAGTACGTAGATGTATAGACGTCATCGGCATTAGAGATGTAGATAGGTAGTCAGACCCCGATGGCCAGAGATCCCTCGATGCCAGATTTTGATAGCTTAATCCAGTCCCATCGTTGATGTACTCCATTTGAAACTTATACTTTTTCCGATATTTTTTCCGGGTGTTGCAACCCTAACTTTATTAAGTCGGGTTCCCGAATCAATAGAGGTCTTTCGGCAAACAGATATTGGGGCAGTATCGGAGATTTGGACCCGAAATCTTGAATTGGATTCTGTGCTACACGTTTTTATGGTGGACAGTTAAACGGTTGCTCTCCGTTTATCTAATGTACTGGATTAGAGGGAAACTAGAGATCGCCACCTTCCACGATCTTTACATGTTTTTTTTTGCTACGTCATTTATGGTTCGTACGTATGTTACGTTACGTTACGTTATGTTTGAACGTATCTGGTCATATATGCAGGCCGGTTGTGAGTAGATACTACGTGCCTGATCTTTTTGAGACGCTTTTTACTAACTTAATTGTGTTAATAAATTTACTAGTTTCTTCTACACACACACACTTATATTGTCAAAGGAAAACAAAATTGTACTAACAGTACGACAATATAATGACATGGAAATGTTTAACATATTACAAATAATAAAATTCAGTGAATTTTAAGGTATTTACTTTACCTGTATTATATAGCAGTAACTTGACTTAGGTCTTTCAGAATCGGAACAAAACGTTAAAACTCCCCTTTGTAACTAAGTCACTTTAAGTATAAAAGCAATACTGTTCAAATTCTGAAATACACATACAATTGTAACAATAGCACGAAAAATATAAAATTAAATAACATAAAACCATTACATTAGAGAACACAAAAGCCTATTCAGGCAGTAATGGGCAAACATTTTTTGAAAATATACTGGTTTCGGTGAATTGCTGACCACTTTACTCGGGTTAAAATATTATAAAACGTACGTGAACTACGTATTTTCCGAATACACGTAAACCATTTATTATTTGAACATTATGAAGGCCAATTTAATAGCCACGCTTCAGGTACAAATGCGGATTGTCTGCCGAATATTTCTTTTCCCTTTTTTTGTTCATTAATTTTTTGTAATATTTAAGAGGTACATACATACATACATACATAAACTCACGCCTTTTTCCTATTGGGGTAGGCAGAAACTACAGAGCGCCATATGCTACGATTCTTACATACTTCTTTTGCTTCGTTTACATTCATACAATATGTTGCACGCCGGTTGCGAGTACTAAGCACCTGACCTTTCTGAAGAACCTCACCAATAAGGCCTAATTGAAGAGGTAATCCCCATGAAATCTAATTGGACGCTAGTTATGGCTTTAATTTAAGCTTTGTTTGAATCATCATCATCATCATCATCATCATTTCAGCCATAGGAAGTCCACTGCTGGACATAGGCCTCTCCTATAGATCTCCAATAAGACCGGTTGGAAGCGGCTCGCGTCCAGCGCGTTCCCGCGGCCTTAATGAGGTCGTCTGTCCACCTTGTGGGTGGACGTCCTACGCTGCGCTTGCCAATACGTGGCCTCCACTCGAGAACCTTTCAACCCCATCGGTTATCAGTCCTCCGTGCTATGTGCCCTGCCCACTGCCACTTCAACCTGCTAATCCGCTGGGCTATGTCGGTAACCTTGGTTCTTCTACGGATCTCCTCATTTCTGATTCGATCTCGTAGAGAGACGACGTCGTTGTTTCGTCGTTCGTCTCGTTTGTTTGTTCCTGTGCTTGTCCCAAATAAATATTTTTCTTTCTTTCTTTCTTAATATTATATATTTGCTAAATAGGCATGTAGACAGAATATGGATATCAAAATATAATAAGTCCATCAGATAGATACCAAAAAAGAATACACAAGTATTTTTTTATTTTTCAAATTGATGGTAATCTACTTAGATTAAGCGCATTAAAGTTGAGGCTTGTAACGTCATTATTCAGTATGAACTGTATAAGATTGTGACGTTATGCGACAATTTAATCGATGTATCGCCGTTATTTTTTGATTAGGTAAAAAAAAAGAAAAATACGTGTCAAAAATTTTCTTGTAATCTAGATGAGGGGCTAAAAACTACAATTTAGTCAAACTAGCCTATTGACGTGTAAATTTTTATGCTTAAAGTGGTTTTAATAACCAATTTACACAATCTAGTTGCTTGGTTTTACCAGGGAATGTTGCTCCCAAAAAGTACAAATTTGTTCTCTTTGTTATTCCAGCAAAAATATTGGTACACGTACTGAAATGTGTGTTCATCTGTGAAAACTTTTTTGCAAAAAATAAAACCGACTTCAAAAAAAACACTAAACGGTGTAAAATAACTCTAAATTCGGAAGTTTGTGGCTTTGGTGGGTTTGTCTTACTCATGATGGGCCACCGACTTCCGAATTTAGAGTTATTTTACACCGTTTAGTGTTTTTTTTGAAGTCGGTTTTATTTTTTGCAAAAAAGTTTTTATTTTTCCATTTTTAGTTGTTACCATAAAAATATTTGCCATGAATTTATTTTATATTGTTAATTGTTAACAATACATGTCAGCTTAATAGGGTTTTCCACTAATCCCTAATAAATTAAAATTAACATACCTAACTGACGAAATCTAGGTATATTGTACCCACCTGCGTACCCCTCAGAGCATACAGGCGTGATGATACGTCATTATGTTGTATAAACAATAAACATCCAAGCGATTCCAGCAATCACGACAGATTTGCCGTTTATTTTTGAAGAGTTCCGTTGTATATCTCCGAAGATCAGCACCAGATCTTCACCAAATTAAAATGGGACCACCTCAGGAGTATACTCTTTCAAATAAAAAAAAAAATTTGAAAATCGGTCCACAAATGGGGGAGAAATCAGGTAACATACATAAAAAAAAAAAAAAAAAAAAAAAAAAAAAAAAAAAAAAAAAAAAAAAAAAAAATACATACACACGAACATAGAACCTCCTCCTTTTTTGAAAGTCGGTTAAAAATACAAAACTACGGACATGTACCCTTGCGTACAATGTTTGTGATTTTTAGAACGTAGATTCCAATTTGAGGTTCACGAACGTTTAAAAATTTAAAGGTAGAAAAGCACCTTTAAAATAAAACTATACTGCTTGAAACATTTTTTAAATTTGTGAATTGGATGTAACATCTCAATACAAATCCTACTACAAAATTGTTAACAAACATTCAAAATAAACAACTACAGATTACTAAGAAGATAAAGTGCACTTGTCTTGCTATACTTTGTAAAAGCAAATGAATGAGTTTAATAACAGCAAGGTGAGAGTTAACCAACACTTATTGTGTGAATAATCTTTAGAGGACAAAAAAGATTTCAATATTTTTAGCAACTTGTTTATGAAATTATAAGATCGTTGTGGTTTTAATAATCTCAATCTTGTACTCTTTTATTTTGTCATAGGAATCGTGTGATTGGTAGAAGAAAATATAATTTTGAGATTTTAGATTTGTGTAAATTCGGGGCGCAAAGAAAGCCCACGAAACAAAGACAAACTCTCAGATTTATATGCGTACTGAAAAATTATCACTTGCTTTAAAAACGGTAAAGGAAAACATCGTGAACATAATGTCTTGACGGCATGTGAAGCCAAATTAGAGTTCCATGGGCAGTAAAAAATGTGACACCCAGGTAAGGAAAAAAGAATATTTATTACACATTTAAGATTAAATAGATTCTCATCAGGTTCTTTTCTTTTACTACCGTTAAAGGACCATGCAAAAGATTGTATGGGCGCTGTCCCAACCCACCAACAGACATGGGACTTGTTTCAATATTATTATGAAGTCTCATAAAAACACAAATAACAATTTTTAGTCCGTAAATATATGGGGTACCTAATTAAAAAAAAAGTGTTTACTTAAAAAGGGTGTACTTATTTTTTTTAAATAACCTTGTTTTAGACATTTTACAATAAACAATTGATCAACTAAACACTTTAGGTTTTTATAACATGTATAATTTATGAAATAACAACATTTTGGGATAGTATTGATCACATTTTTTGTTATTGTTCAAGTACAAACATATTTATGTCAACAGAACTGTTATCCAGTTTTGTAAGTTAGTAATGATTCGTCTATCATTATAGTAGATAGCATTTCTGCCGGCAGATTAAATTCAGTGTGACGACCTTTCTCCAAATACCAAAAAATTTGACTATATATTATGCGAACCGCCAGACTGGTTTTTTATCCTGTGCATCTCACGGCTGTTCACTATCAATAGTTTTTTTTATAGTTAAATAGTGTTCCTGTACGTTTTTACAATTTACTGTACCAAAAAGTGTGTATAAAAAATATTTTTTTTGTGCGATACCCCTATGACTTACGAAGATGTCGTTATAATAAAAAATGATCATGATGCCAAGATTAATTGATTGAGATACGTTTGAAATCTGTTGGTGGTATGGGACGATTTTTTGCATGGTCCTTTGTACATATTATTAGTACAACTAAAAACTCTCTTAACACATTATTATTATAACACGATTAATTAATAAGGCAATCGCCAATCTCTTTTCAAAGCGTAGCCATTACTGCCATTCATTGTCGGCGATAATTGACCAATTATGAAGGCCCACGTTCAGCCAATTATTACATATGTGATGGGATTGTAAGCCGGTTAAATGAGCAACAAAATTCGCCTACCAATCTAAGGGTAGGTAATTAAGAGGTTATTATGTTAATAATAGTCTATGGCACCAGTTTTCCGGGAAAACGAGCAAGCCGATTACAATCAGTTATTATCTCTGTACATTGCCAAGTACGTACGTACAGTGTCTCATTTTGTTCAATTAAAATTGCATCTACAAAATTCGCATGCAATTTTGATGCTGTAATTTTTTTGAATGTGTCAATTTTGTTTTTGTATGACAAAGCTATTTCGTGCGATGAATGATAAAATAATGATACTGCAACTGTTCTTGTCATTGTCCCGCCCTCCAATTTGGGCCATTCAAAAATCATTGACCGGCCATCTCCCGTCTAACACACACCAGACAAATGATCGTTAAAAAGAGCTATAAAAATGATAAACGTATTTTCGGCGCAGACACCCATTCAAATCAAATGTTCGTAACTGAAACCTTTGAGATAATGGTTTTATTATCTCGTTAAGTTTCAGTAACAGAAACCACTCATTTACTTAAAAAGAAGTGATTTAAATAAGTATTTCACTAACGATTTTTTTCTTTTACAGGCTCATCTGAAACGCAAGGATCTACAAAAACTAAAGGTAATTAATATCTAGCTTTCTAATAAAATAATGTTGGTAATGAAGTCGACAAATATGATAAAAATATAAATAGAATTAGCAGTTACTCGTACTTGCCACAAAGTAAAATCCCAAGACCAATCAAACAGGTTGATGCGACAGAATACCTTAGTAACAAATAATGTCAGACGAGTCCTATGAAAAAACACTTATGGACTCAGTTCAACTACTACATTATATTCAACAGATTCCATTAAATGTTATTAAAGAACGTATGGGTATCTACGAGTATATGTGCATATACGTGTATAGAAATAAGTGTGCGGATTTATATGATAATGATATTTTAAAGTTTCAGTACAGCAAAATAAGAAAATGTTGAATAATTTGTTTCGTTGTTATTTCTTTCTTGTACCCTATGAAATTACTTGATAGTTTATCTGTCACAATAGGATTCGACATAAAAAAAATATAAAACTAAGTATATTGAAGTGAAAATTACATCCACTCACAATAAAATTTTACGCAATACGCTAACCCTACACTGTACAGACAACTTATACAAAGTGAGGTTAGCTTTTACTGGAAATTTTTAGTTTGTTGTGCTGTTGTACATACTCGTACAATGTTTTTGACTCTTTTCATTACTGCGAAGCGTTAGTTGATTTCATTTTCACATTGTTTCAGTTTTTTTTGGAATCGTTTATCAAATTTTTCATATTTGTGAAGGTTTCAATTATTTTAGTATGCTCGCTTAGATTATTTAAAAATCGTTCTCTTCGTCGTATAAGTTAAGCATTTGTTCTAAGCACACTGGTCATCAACGCACGCCAGTTGTGAGCACAACGTACTTGAACTTTCTGAAGAGCAACACCAATAAGATGAGTGTAAGACGTTAGTGGTCTTTGCATAACCACTGTTAGTTGTTTTAGCCCTCGAGCAAACAAATGAGTTTTCTTGCTTTTAATATTATATACCACAGCTATCTTTACTGTATCAACACCTAATAAAAATAGACTTTCAATTATTCTAATGTTTTTAAGCTGTGTGCAGACTGCTGAATTAAAACGGACAGCTTACTAGCTGGAAGAGGTATCGTGGGCATTGTGGCATATTCGGAAACCATGAGTTTAAGACAAGATCCTGAATCCCGCAGCGTTGAAATTTTTCGTCGGCCTCTTCCTATTTCCATGTTTAATTTTGGCTTTATACTGTATAAGGTCGTGACTTTTTTCCTAACTAAAAATAACATTTTTAATGAAAGTAGTGGGGATTCAGAATTATGTACAATTGAACATGAACCTTATTGTGTTTAGAATAAAGTTGAAAACCTTTCAAAGAAATTTGACACATTGGGGTAGGTAGATGTGCTGGCGTCTGTATAAAGCTCATGGTATGAATATGTGCGACCGTGTTCCCTATACCCTTGTATATTCTTACGCTATGATTTTTTCAGGGGGCCGCAGTCTATGAAAATTGCTTTCTTTTTGGAATAAAAAATAGTTTTGTTCTCAACTGATTAAGTGGATTTGACTCTGATGTGCGCACCGCTTTTAAATAAATAGGGAAGATTTATAGTTAATAAATTAGAATCGAGTGTCGAAATATTATTTATTTACATAGAGCTTCGATGACTCACATATCCATCGATATGAAATTCTCGATACCCAATATTTAGTGTAAATGAGTTCGTTTCGTGAAATTGATGGATTATATTGGTGTGTCTTTGATATTGTAGTAAGTTGATTAATTATTGAATATGATTAATTAATAGTTGAGTGCTGTTAATTATTAAGTTACCTACTGTTTATTTTAGGCCCTTTACTGTAAGAGATTACTGGCTTTACGTATAATATTGAACACAATTACATTTAACAACTAAATAGGTTCTAACGAATACTTTTAGAAACTTTTTTATAGTCTAATAAGGAAACCGGGACCTATAAATTGATTTGAGTCTGAAATTGCCCACTAACATTGAGCAAGCATAATTTATACTTACCGTCTCGGTATAAGGACAGGTATTCGCCCAGTAGTAGGACAATAATAGCCTTGTCATAATATAATTTTGTTAAATAATACCAGCCTGTTATTGTTCTACTGCAGGGCAAAGTTGTCATATAGAGAAGGCACGAGAAATGATCACCACGCTTGCTCAAGGCAGATTGGCGATTTCAAACTTACATTAACAATAAGTTCAGGTTTCCTCACGATTTCATTCCTTCACCGATGTCAATGCTGTCTACGATTAACCTAGAAAGTACCTACATATGAATTGAAAAAGTCACATTGGTAATTGCCCGGATTTGAACCACAACCCTGTCTATGTGAGGTAGGTACCTTAACTCCAGGGCCATGATGATATTATCATATTAAAATGCTTGGCATATATAAATTATGGCCGGTGTCAAAGATATTCAAGTTAAGAAAGCGATCCCATAGGGGTCCAGCAAACCTCGAACGACAATATAAACTTTAAAGGTAAAATCGTCGTCACATATCCTTTGAACGGTTCAAAATTGCAATATTCGTCTTTTAAGAAGTCTTTGAAAACCGTTCGCGTTTGTCGGTCCAGTTACTGAAATGATAAAAGACATATTCGTTTGTTGCCTATATTATTTTGTTTAGATGCTTTTATCTATTGACATTGTACGTAGCATCGTAAAAATACGTATGGTTTACATAGAATAGAATAGAATACTCTTTATTGTACACCATTAATACATGTTACATGTTTGTTGTTGTTATGTTGTTGCCATGTTTGTAAAAATATGTGAATACAATCATGTATATGAACTCACACATTTTTCCTAAAGGGACAAGCTGCAGAAGACGTGAGCTTATGGATGGTGGATATCCAATGTGTTGCAGATAAGTTTGAATAATAATTTATTTGTTTAAACAGTTCTAACAAAAAAATTGTTCGTTCTCCAGAAACACTAATAAATAACATAATAAAATTCTGTAACAGATTAATTTCAAAGGTCTATGACGGTCACATTGTTTATTTTTTTAGAGTCCTGTTATTTTTTCCATACATCTCAATCAGCCCCATGTCTTATTTTTTATTTTTATTATGTTTCTTTTGTATTTAACCAAAAACATTCTTTTCTTGCAAAAAAAATAACAATTTCAAACTCGCACGGAAATTGTCGGCCATTCGTAATTTCGCCTATATTCGGGTTCAAAAAAGTTTATTAAACTTCTAATTTTTATAAAACAAAACGAGCAACATAATCCCAAACCTTATTTGAGAATTTATCTTTCAAATTTTATCTCGGCTCAAATGAAGTTTACCCAAATTGAGTCAGATAACATCTCATTTTGCCATTTCGGTTTCAAATTCATTGTAATTTGTGTCTAAAGTTTATTTAGTCTGCAACTTTAAGTTGATGTCTTTGACTGTCTCTTGAACTGAAGTCAAATTTGAGATGTCAATCGAATAAATGTCTATATTTGGTATTCTATGTACTTAAATTACTTAGTAACAATTAAAATCTTTACAACAAAGTTTATAAATCCTACTAATATTATAAACATAAAAGTTTGTGAGGATGGATGGATGGATGGATGTTTGTTACTCTTTCATTTAAAAACTGCTGAATGGATTTTAATAAAATTTGGTATGGAGTTAGCTGACACCCTGGATTAACACATAGGCTACTTTTTATCTCGGTATTCCCACAGTAACGGGACCTACGCGGGTGAAACCACGGGACGACTGCTAGTATACACATATTCGTATGGTATTCGTGTAGTATCCATACATATTCGAATAGTTATGTATTAGTCATATGTAAGTAAAATATACACCACTAATTTTTAATTAGTGCAACTACTTAAAGGGCTTATTCAAGACGGTCTTCTCATTATACACACATCAAAAGTGTCTAGGGATCAACATATATTTTTGCAATAACTTTTCTCCTGATTGATATTATTTAAATTTTTCTTTAAGGATTCATCAAATAAAGTGTTTTCGTTTGTCACAGTAACGATAAACCAAGTCACCTTTGCATTAATAAAGAAATTTGCCATTTTCCTAATAAAGGGATTTTTGACATTTGAACCACTAACATTAAAGTTCGAAAAAAAGACTGAAATAACAGTTTTCTTTAAAATTTTATTGGGTAACTTAAACAATTAATAATCCGTGTTTCTACCGCGAACACTAACAACACAAGAACATCGGTTTGGCATACTCAAAATGAGTTCATCCAAATCACGCTGTGGAATGGCCGCCCATGTTCGTTGCAACAACAAAAAAAGGTCTTCTTGCGACTGGATACCCTCCATATTCGGCAGAGCTCTTCTCTGTAGCATATCCCATGCATGCTCAATCGGTTTCAAGTCTGGCGACTGAGCAGGCCAGGGCAGGACATTGATGTTAGCTGCGGCGAGAGTCTGTCTTACAACTCTTGCGGTGTGCGGTCGTGCATTATCATGCATTAACTGAAATAAGGGACCGATTTGCACTTGTAGAGGAACGATGACGTCTGATACAATCGTCTCGGGCGTACTACGGGTACCACCTATAGCAATGCACAATCGTAGGATTCGATATCAATGGGCTCTTGAACACAGAAATTGGGCAGAAGAACAATGGCGTTTCGTGTGCTTTTCTGATGAGTCTCGTTTTGGTATGAGACCGGATACAAGACGTATACGACACTGGAGAACCCCTGGACGCCAACAGCGATTAAAATCCTGCCAGGAAGTCCATCCTTATAGTGGTGGAACCATCATGGTAGGGGCGGGTATTTGGATCGGCGGAAGAACTGAGTTGATTTGGATCAGAGGCAACCTCAACGCTCAAATTTATGCTGAGACGATTGTATCAGACGTCATCGTTCCTCTACAAGTGCAAATCGGTCCCTTATTTCAGTTAATGCATGATAATGCACGACCGCACACCGCAAGAGTTGTAAGACAGACTCTCGCCGCAGCTAACATCAATGTCCTGCCCTGGCCTGCTCAGTCGCCAGACTTGAAACCGATTGAGCATGCATGGGATATGCTACAGAGAAGAGCTCTGCCGAATATGGAGGGTATCCAGTCGCAAGAAGACCTTTTTTTGTTGTTGCAACGAACATGGGCGGCCATTCCACAGCGTGATTTGGATGAACTCATTTTGAGTATGCCAAACCGATGTTCTTGTGTTGTTAGTGTTCGCGGTAGAAACACGGATTATTAATTGTTTAAGTTACCCAATAAAATTTTAAAGAAAACTGTTATTTCAGTCTTTTTTTCGAACTTTAATGTTAGTGGTTCAAATGTCAAAAATCCCTTTATTAGGAAAATGGCAAATTTCTTTATTAATGCAAAGGTGACTTGGTTTATCGTTACTGTGACAAACGAAAACACTTTATTTGATGAATCCTTAAAGAAAATTTTAATTAATATCAATCAGGAGAAAAGTTATTGCAAAAATATATGTTGATCCCTAGACACTTTTGATGTGTGTATTTGTAAAGTTTCAATTAATAAAATTCATAAACAGCAAAGTTATTAGCGTTTGCTTATATCCCAAAAAGTCACCCAATTTTTGGAAATATTATACAGGCTATTCACGACATAGTCGAATTCATTAATCGTCATCTCTAGCTCACGTTCGCGTGATATTGCTCAAGCATGTCCCGCCTCTCCAACAGCTGTTTTCGTTATTTAAGTTTAACTAAATAGAAAATATATTTTAAAATTGAATGTCGTTTTTTTTACTTTTGATTACGCAAATATGATCAGTAACAGGTACGGATACACCCCAATTTTTTTTTGTACTAATTAATAATAGTGGTGTGTAATCTAACTCAACTTTCACATAAAGCCATCTAGTCCTAAACTAAGCAGAGCTTGTGCTGTGAATACAAGACAACTTATAAACATACTTATTATATTGCTACATACATACATATTACAAGCACGAAACAAATGATCGTGCTCATCACAGCAAGCATTTGTCTAAGGTAGGAATCGAACCCACGTTTTCCGGCATAACAGTCAGGGCCACTAACAACTAGATCAACAGGCCAGTAACTGAGACTTACTGCCATCATTCGGGCACAATCACAAACCAGACATCGGGCTGCTACTTAGATTAAACGCTCTGTTTTGCTACCATTAAACGAACAAACCTGTCAATTTGGTTATGAATCTCATTCTAAATTACTCTTCAAAATGTGCCAAGATTGAATCTGGTAAAGTACCTCAAAATACATTATTTAAAGACCATTTTTTTGTCAGTTTACTTGTTTTTTTTTTAAATATTTCTATGATTGTTATCATCAAACAGCCCACCATAACAGAGGTTATCCTGCCTTTACAGCGGGACCTACTGGTTCCAATTGTGAATCTTAAGTATCTAGGAACCTATTTTCAAATGCAAAGCAAAATCTTATTATTATTTTCTTTTTTTAAAAAACCTTGCCTTGCACAAGAAATTTATATACACTGTATTGCGAGTGCGTTTGACAATATATATTATTGATGCGTGCCGGAATGAAACCGAAACACGAACACAATTAAAATTCAGCCAGCCACTGCGCCAATCGTCCTGGCAACATTAGAAATGGGTTCAGATGTTTGCGAGTAATCCACAGAGGCATAAACACGAAGAATTACATTAATGATATAAAATTATACTGATCGTCGTAACTGATCTCAAACTTCTTACAAGCCATATCGTAATACAACCTCCCATCAACATCTCGTATTAAAAATAGTTAGTAGTTATGATACGAGTTTTTAGGACGTGCAGGCAAAAAACACTGTTGATTGATATTCTTATCGACACAAAAACAAATGAATGTCTATAACGACCGTCTTTTATTTGGTCGTGAGTCACGAGTTTCCGCGGTAAAGATGTTTTGTTGGTTTTTAGGGAAACCCTGCGCGTTTGATATCTATAAATCTATCACTTTGAATCAATCTGAAGAAATACATTTATAGTTTAGTCAACAAGTTCAAAACTGTGTTAATTCTTGTTCACTACGTTTTTTATCAATAAAGTTAATGTATCTTTACTAATATTGCAAAGAAGAAAGATTTAAATTTGTTGTTTGGTTATTCGTTTGCAAGAAATTACTCAAAAACTACTCAATCGAATTAAATAATTCTGGCATTATTAAAGTTTTATTATCAGCAATACAGGCTATGCTTTACTTATTAAACTACGAGAATAAGAATCCAAGAGGCAAAGGGGATGCCAAAAATAAATTAATGCCAGCAAAGTGCTAGTCTTTCATAGCCCAATTATTGAGAAATGTTTCACGCCTTATTATATACCAATAAAATTATTTTAAAAATCACTCTACATTTGTTCAGGGCATGTGAAACCGCAGGCAGGTGGCTAGAATTTACATTACAAAATTGTTGACGTAACATGTCAAGCCGTAAGAACCTTACGAAGTAGGGACGGGACGCATTTGTGATCTTGAAGGTAATATAGCTTTCCTAGGTGAGTCAGCAAAATTGGTAGCAAATTTACTACCGTTGGTGTTTTGTGATGAACGTGGAACACATGCCTATCTTCACTCAAATCATCACGCTCGGTAAAGGTCGTTCTTAACGGGATCCCATACTAATTTTAAACCTTCTTAATTTTGTAGTTAGTTAGAAGTTCTTTTATTTAATTTATTTTACATTTTGTCTGGCAGTTTGAGTTCTTTATGGGGCCAACCCAAATGTTATTTCAGCATGGATCTTACATGATTTGACCAAGATAATGTCTGGACTTTAAAAGAGACTATGACCTCTGAGTTTCTTTCGGTGTTTCTTCTCAGAGTAGTCAAAAAGTGAAATACCGAACTCATTTACTAAAAAAGGCGACGTGTAAAAGTGTTTGTAAAAACCTATTTACAAAAATAAATATAATTTATCATTTATCATTAATAGGCGTCTCAGCCGTGAGAACATTACTATAGGCTGATTGTGCTACAAATGCAAATTAAATACATCGGTTTGCTTTCCTATCTTTTGATACCTATACTTTTCAGTACCATCTGGCTAAGTAGACACCATTGCCTGAAAATGACTGGCACGTCAATACTCTGACGTGTCTAACGATTCGGGACAGAATTGATATGCCCATACAAAACCATTCGTTATCTGTGGTCCTGTCAGTTCCCATTCATTCATTATTGTCGCCTTACTATCTCTATTGGCGTTTAATGGTATTAAATCAATAGGGTATAGATAAAGATGGGTGTATGGGGCTTCAAGTGGGGTAAAAGAGATGGCTAGATAAGAGATCTGAGATGAATAAGTTAATTGAAATGTAGGAATTAATTATAATGAGCAGAGTAATTTGGATTTGGATGGTAATGTGGAATGTACCAGCGCACAACTGTTAATTTTTCCCAATTGAACGTGAGCCTTATTATTTTGTTAGTTGAACATCTTAAAAAAAAATTACTCAATTGAGTAGTTTGGTGTTGTTTTGATGTGTTATAATAGCCTGATTTCGGAATCTTACCCCGATTGTCCTGGTCAGCAGTAGATATTGCAATCAATATCATTTTATTACGTCATGTTGTTTATCTGCACAAGTCCTTCAATATTTGTTGCCACAGTTAACAATGGTTTAACTATAAAAGTTAAACTTACTGAAACTTATCTTAACTTAGTAAAACATAACTAAGCTACGAAGTCTGTATGTTTTACACTGTTTGCTTTACTTAGATTGGTATCATATTAAACTTGCTCGAACACTATACAAAGCGAGCGAATTTATGAAATCCTAATTAAAATATTAACAAAACTAGCAGACGTCTCGCGGTTTCACCCGCGTAGGTCTCGTTCCCGTGGGAATACAAGGATAAAAGTAGCCTATGTGTTAATCCAGGGTGTCAGCAACTGCATACCAAATTTTGTTGAAATCCATTCAGTAGTTTTTACGTGAAAGAGTGACAAACATCTATTCATCCATCCATCCTCACAAACTTTCGCGTTTATAATATTAGTAGGCATAGGGTACCTAATAATAGTAACACAGGAAAACCAATTATTATTAACCATACAGGACCGTTATACGAATAACCTGTAATATATTTTAAGAATCACCGTTGGATTCCTAAATAAAGAAAATGCAATAAAATAATCCCAGCCTGTTACTGTCCCACGACAAGGCAAAAGCCTCTCTTCATGGAAAAAAGGCTCGTCCATTGATCACCACGCTTGCTCAAGGCAGATTGTCACCCTGTTTTACCCAGCACATCAAGCTACCTCAATTTATCAATTTTCTTTGGAAGTTTTCAACCTTTTTACAAATACAATAAGGTTTAAGTTCAATTGAAAACAAAATGAGTTTAGAGTAGCTTGATGTGGTGGAATCTGTACATATTAAAACAATCATTGTTCCACTAGTTAAACAAAACGCATTTAATAACAACACGACCGTTAGACCTCAGTTTCTCATTGGTCAGTATAATAAATTCAACCCCATAATCTCGGTTTACCATTGGTCAGTTGAATACATCACATTCCCTTTGAATTCATCGCTTGTGGTCATCAACCACTTAAATGAATTGGTAGTTAATGAAATTAATAGCTTTGTAACGTGCAGATTGTTCCACGATTTATATTAATTGAGGGAAATAAAACATACCGAAGAAATGAGGGTATTTTTCTCTACATTAGTCGAATTTCTTTGTTTATGTGGAAATGGGTTAGTCATCTATTTTAAGCCTGAAATAAACATTTTATAGATTACGATAGATTGTATTGCTCCGTCAAACTTCGTTTGACATACATACATATATTAACTCACGCCTTTTTCCCATGGGGGTAGGCAGAAACTACAGAGCGCCATGTACTACCATTCTTACATACTTCTTTTGCTTCGTTTACATTCATACATGTTGTCATACACACACGCCGGTTGCGAGTACTACGCACCTGACCTTTCTATGAACCTCACCAATAAGGTCTATGTATGTCCTTCTAGGGCGTCCCCTCCCGGCGTTCCCACTTACAACTGCCTTGTAAATACCTTTCGTTAGTCGCCTTTCATCCATCCTTTCAACGTGACCAAACCATCTAAGCATACTCTTTTCAATTTTTGTTACTACATCTTCTTTTAAACCACAACGCCCACGTCGGCGTCGTCGTCCGTCGTTCCACTATAGAATCAACTCTTTTGTTTGTTTTTGTATTAGTTTACATACAAAATGTTATAAGAATCGTTCAAGCCGTTTTGGAGAAGTTTCGTAACGAACTCTGAGACATGAGAATTTAATATATTCGATTTTTTTTCAAGATTTCTGATAAAAATTGGCTGGTGTATTTTCCAGTAAAAAAGTCCATGCTGCCAGTTTCTTGGGCAAAGTTTCGGATGACAGCGATGTTAAGGACCATAATATATGGACACCTAAGTTTTAGTGGTTTTATTACAATTTTGTTTATTAAGTGCCCTTAGAAGAAAAGGCATAAGTGTGGACACTGAGTTTAGAGATAGATAAAAAAATGCTCTTCAATTCGGTTGATTTTGAGAACATTTGTGCTGCATTTATGCTTGGCTACTATGGGAGATATCGCCAAAATTCTTAGATAGAAAAATCACATTCTTTTTGCTGAAAATTAATTTGTAATTAGGTAAACTAAGTGGACATACATATTTTTTATTATTTAGATTGAGTTTAACGTAAGTAAAAGTTCGGGAATGGTCACTTTGGTAGTTTGTAGGTTCATGTATATTATTATAGTTTTGAGTAGATAAAGTACCAGTCACTTGTTGGATTCCTTAACACCATACTATATTATATAAGCTTGGCGTTATCCATCTCTATGGTTACCGGTGTTTTATGTTACGTACGAGTTTCTAATAAAATCTGTGTTAATCATAATCTAATACTTTGATTTTTCACATAATCTATCTTTACCTTTGTCGGTCGTGGCTATCCAGCGGTTTGTTCATGACTTTGGCTTAAGCTTTAAAACCTCATCTTGCCATGTGGTATCAACGCGACAAATAGTGCAGACTCGCACTGTTTACTTTCGATACCTACACTGAGGATTCAATTTCCGCATCGGCAACAGGACAAAATGATATTAGTTCGGCTTTTCATATCAGTGGTTTGGCTATGGAAATTTGTTGGATACTGAATTCCAGGAAAAAATCTACAAAGAATTAAATACTCAGTTACCCAGATTCCGCACGAACTATTCATATAAGTGTAACTCTAATTCAAACAATTATAAAGTTTTAAATACATCAATTCTACGGCATTTAGGTTCAAATTAAGTGTCAAAAGTGTCTCTAAATGGTTGGAATAAAATTACACACGGTGCGGCTCGCCAGTTCTGTTAGCTTGAACTTGGCCTGATACCAAAGACATTCAATACCTATTTAAGACCGGACATCAAGAACAAAAAGACAATGCCAAAAATTGTATGAACCTGTGCCCCAGGCTGTACATAAATGAAATCTATGTAATTTAATAGTAAAGATCTTCTACAACAAAAGTATAAAAGGCGCATATTGCTCAGCAGTCGTGGACAAAAGTTATAAAGGTTTAAAGAAACCGTTTTTGTACCTACCGGCTAAAGTATTTTTATGTTTATTGTAAACATTAAGGTATAAACATGTTTAGATATCTGTTCCAGGCATTAAAATACACAGTGTATTCGTTTTAAAGCACTGGGAGGGCATTATTTTTCAAAATAAATCTATTATGGTTAGTATCATTTGTAGACAGAATATTTTGTGACATAATGACATTTGACGTTTGATCGAAGACTTGAGTGTTGCCAAAATAAAAGTAAAATAATGTTAGCTAAGAATACTCAGATTATTTTAAACTATTAATCTAACAATATTACAGTTCGATTTATGGATAAGAAAACATAAAACACTAATAATAATGTATTACGTTTTAAGCTACGCTAACTTACAAATATTTAACATTTTAGGCCAGGTATGTGTTAAGATTGTTTTTCCCTGTTTTGCTCTTTGTTAATATTATATGGCAATGTTGAGGGTACTTTCAAGTGAAATAAAAAGAAAGATAGTTTTTATTGTGAGTTTTTTTCCACGTCTGGTATGGAATGTTAGTTATCTTCTAAAATTCGTATCTTATTTTATTATAAGTATTTGTATTACAATGATCTCCGTACACTTTGGGGCACAAATTGGCATTCACCTTTTCGTCCGAAAAAGTGTGTCTTGCTGGATACAAGTCTACGAGTTTTTTGTAGTACGCTCCGCTGCCGCTCCAATATTCATAATATTATTCTAGATGGCGTTACTGAGACATGGGATCAAAGTTTTTCCATGACATTTCCTTGACATGCCCGCTCTATAGTATTTTAAATCTCTTTGCCTGATACACTGCCGCGTGTACGGCAAGCAATTAATTGGTAACACACATGGATATTCCATGGAAGTCAAGTTCGATGTCTGTCAATATTGTAAGATATTACTTTGTTGGTAGGTAACCTGTTAGAGCTGCCTAGTGCCTAGCCATTTCGCATCGCAGTATCGGTTTGTGAATTTAGTAAGTGATTTTTAGTTGGTGATACTTAAACAGTTATTGCTTTTCGATAAATATGTGTACGGCTAAATATTGGAAAATTGAATTAAGTTCCCGTCTAGTATTTGTAAAAACACACAGAGATTCTTAATCCTTGATTTTTGTAGGTCTACCCAGCAGTGTGATTCACAATCAATTCATTGCGTTTATTCATTGACAACATTTATCGTGTCATTATCACCGTCAAGCAGATGACTTAGTCAGAAATATATATATTTTTAATGAAAATTAATGTTTAAATGGATGAGCGTTATCTATTTCTGTGAATTGGTTTTTACTAACACTTTTACACATCAAACGATTTTTTTTTTTTAAACTGGTGAGATCAATGTTTTACTATCTGATCACTCTAAGAAGAAATACCTACCTAAGAAAACTAAGAAGATACGCTCAATTAAAAAAAAAAAAGTACAAGGCAGGCGCATTTATGATGTTTAACAACTGACATGTTATCGTAGTAAATACACCGGCATGATAAAAAATGACGTGGTAGGTACCAACCTCACGCAACAGGTGCCAAAACATTTGGCCAATGAGTTTTAGTATTGGTCTAATCAAATACCACGCGCATCCTCGGTGGCACATAACACTTATTCGTCCCGTTTCAAAAATCACTCCCACAAAAAATATCCAAGAATCGAGAGGAATCAAAAAATGCTAAATCAAAAACAAGATAAATGCATTATTGAGAATGAATAGGATTCTATTATATAGGTAAATTACGATATCGGAATGCAAATCACGTAAACGATTAGGCTATACAGAGACGTCAAATACCAATCAAATGGTACGCTGATAGTCTAAAGAAGTCATTTCAACAAATTGCCGACTGTCATCTTGTAGAATAGTTGCAATATAATAATTTATTACGGCTCAACTGATAGTAATTTATTCTTGCAATCTAAATGGCTACATATTGATGCGGTATTTCGCATCAAATTAGCAAGCTTGTCATCTTTGATTACTCATCTTACTGTATGGCATCTATTTATACTTACGGATATTAGCTATAGATAGACTTTAGTAGTCTACTAGTTTCTAACCTAAATATTGTCTTATTACTAGGTACATTTATTATGTCACTTTATTTTGGTTTCTTTCGATTATGCATAATTAGTTTTTATTCCTCCATGCCATCATCTGCCTAACTATTTAATTCCAATTACGTTTGAGTCCGTTTTCACTATTAACCAAATCAAGCTTAATACCAATATTCCTTATGCAGTAATTTGCTTTTGACCTCCACAAGCAAGTAACTGGCAAACACGATACCCCTTAGAAAGACTGGTTCGGACTCTTGACTGACCAGAACGGCAGGCAAAGGTTTACAAACGAAAGCCGGGACCAATGGCTTAACATGCTTTTTAATGGATGGTTCCTCACACACATTTATTTATTTATTTAAGTTATATAGAACGGCCGAAGCCAATTACACTATTTAACTTATTTATAATTTACTAGCTTCTGCCCGCGACTTCGTCCGCGGAAACTTTCTTGTTTTAACATAAGATAACACTCGATTGACATTACTGTACTTATTTAATTTTATTAGTAAAATATTTTTTGGAATCAGATCAGTAACTTCAAAGATTACCGAATGTTATGGCATTTTGCCTAGCGAGCTGTTGCGAGCGCTCAGCGCTAGTCTCCCTATCCCTTGTTTCAGAGACATGCTGCCTTAAATCAGTGCCCTAAGTGCGATTTTTTTTACGCTAACGCGATCGAAACGTTCACCGCGTTTGGCTCTCTGATTAGTTAAAAGCTTGGAGCGGGCCAATCGGAGCGCCGAACGTCATAAACGTGTCGATCGCGTTAACGTTAAACAAACTCACACTTAGGGCACAGATAGACGCTGCGCACGTTCAGCGCTAGATTCCCGAGCACGGGCCTGCGATGCTATTGCATTTTGCCTACCAAGCCGCTGCGAGCGCTCAGCGCTAGTCTCCCTATCCCTTGTCTCAGAGACATGCTGCCTTAAGTCAGATAGACGGTGCGCACGTTCAGCGCTAGTTTCTCGAGCACGGGCCCGCGACGTCCTCACATTTTGGCTAGCGAGGCGCTGTGAGCGCTCGGAGCTAGATTCTCTAGCGCGTGCTTGCGAAATGTATTCTCTATTTCTCGAGAGGCGCTGCTCATTTTCAGGGGCAGATTCTTCCGTACGGCGTACTCGAGCGGCTCTTGTCTGTGATGTTTGCCGGGACAGTTGAGATTTCCTGCACGCTCTCAACAAACTACGCACAGACTTTAGACTTGAAAGCAGTTATGAACAAAGAAAGGGAGAGCGACTCGAACACCGTCTGACCGTCTGCCTTTACAAAACAAAACAATCGTAATATCGAATAACTCGTATCGATTATTACGATAAACTTAAAACGAAGTACGAAACTACGAACATTTAATACAAACGTAGGTACAACGAAATAACGATATTTTCGATTATGAGGTATCTATTTGCAACAACAACCATGCGAACGATACCAATAAGCTATTGACATGTAACATTTTGAATTCTATCTTCCAAAGTTCCTTCTAATAATTCGACAGGGTCATCAATCCACGAAAAGTCATAACACCGCGATTCAGAAAAATGACGTAATTGCAGAACGCCATCTATGGGCAAATAGGTAAAACGTCTGCACAATGAAAGTTATGCTAGGGGCATTTTGCGTTTTAGTAATTTTGTATTATCTCCGAAACTGTATGACCAATTAATATACTGTAAATGGCAAATCTTATCTGTATGATGTTCTTGTGATACTGAAATAATTTATTGTCATAAGAATTAATATTTTGTTGCTCAAATAATCAACCAAACATAAGTATGCCGAAAAAATTTTTTTTTAATGCAATATAAGAAGTTTAAAAGACAAAATATAAAAGATAGAGGTATGGTATCGCGGACTTTTTTGTAGAAATAATTAAGACGAACCAGGTAGCCATACATTGTTTTTAATTTTAAGCTACTGTTTGGGCAGCGCACGCAAATAATTCTGTTTTATTAGGTATTTTTTTCCGACTTGCTAGACAAAAGTTGTGATAGCTCGGTTAATATACATGTTATAGAAACAATTTATAGCCTATAGCACTCAGGAATAATGTAGCTTTCTGCCAGTTAAAAAAATTTTAGAATTGGATTATGAGTTCCAGAGATTACCCCCTACATACAAATTTACAAACTTACAAATTTTACCTCTTTATAATATTAGTATAGATTAAATCATTTACTTCACACTTCTCAATCATGTATTCTTCTCACAAAAATTCAAGCATTCTGACATTATCATCTTCCATTCATCCGCAAACATATCAAGACCTGTGCCTGAGTCCAGGAGAGCGTTAATAGACGCTACAGTCCGAGGAATAGGTGACTTGGAGTGCGCAATAGTACGGCTAGTTGGAACAGCCAGTAAGCGGTGCTTTCTCCCACGACAGTAATTGTCTGGGACAAATAGATTGCAGATTTCGTTATGCAGATCAGGATCATCGATAATCCCCCTAAGAATTTTGAATACACGTGCTGACCTTGGCAAAGATAGCTTAACCTTCGATCGACCCAAGTTATTTTTCTGTCTAAGAGAAATGGACCGATGGACTGCCAAATTATAGGTAACTAGTTCAAACCCGAGGCACGTACCACCGTCTTTTCTGATTCATGTGTGTACCTATTGTATAATTATGAATCAGTAAAGAGATACATCGTAAAGAAACCGGATATATAATTCATACAACCTGGGAGATATTTCTCGACGGCATAACATGCCTAGTCAGAGGCCCGTTGACGGCAGTACTGACACCAGATTAGACCACACCAAAAGAAATATCATAGTTTTAAGCAGATCTTAGACGTTATTACCAACCGCAAGTACTTACCTGTGTTCTTCTGATTCATTAATAACCTCACCAACAGCATCTTAAGAATGATTGCAAGTCGCATGGACTGTGTTTATGTGGGTCGCTGTTGTGAAATTTCTCATGGGTTGTCGCAGCAGTGATCCACCGTTGAGTGTGTTTTGTTTTTTTTTTGCGTGTAAGTATTCAGTACTTACTAACTTCGGTTTCAAGAATTTATTTCTCTAAAAGAATTTTACAATATTCACTTCACAAGTGAAACAAAAGAAAAATCTTAATAATAAAGGTGCAACATCGGGAAGAATGTCAATTTAAATTATTTTTATCCAATAATAATAATAATCTTTAATTCAGGTTATAAAAACCCATAGCAAACAGCACAGTAATAAGAAATAAAAATAATATTTAAACCACACTCGGTATAAGTCGTGCTTCATTAAAGCGTCTGAAAACTATTCCAGCCGGCCAAAAGTCAATACTGAGGAAGACTGCTTTATGCGTCGTCGTCGTCCAATATCACTTACAATGAAAATGTTTACTGTCTATACAAATCTGTTTCTTCTAAGTATTTTTTTTTAGTTTAACTTTAAAGACTTTTATCGATTTAAATGATTTAATATCCTTTGGTAAATTATTAATTTAATTTGGCTCCCTCTAATCTTATGTTATATCTGCCATAATTTGTTCTTGGAATGGAGATTTCTAAAGAATTTAGTTTACTGCTTCTAGTGTTATAATTATATTTTTTCTGCTAAATGATATTTGAGACCGTGTACTATTTGTAATGTTTTTTTTTAATAAATATACACGTGTGATATACCTATTTAAAGATGTCTTAGGTTAAATAGTTTTGTGTTTTAACGGTTGGTGTTAGTCGATGATATGTCTTTATTAGCTTGTTTTGTGTAATTTGAAGAGTTTTTAAATTTGTTTTTGCTGCACTGCACAACTTAGTTATTAGTTTTACTATTATAATATGAGAGTCATGGATACTCTAATAAAGACAATATTCAATTCTATTCTATTAATAAGAAGTACTTCAATAACTACACAAATGCTGCCAACCATCTGTTACTTTTCAACGTACAATCACTGATAATATAGTTGTCAAGTTAGAACTACACGGTAATAACAAGTCCTGTAGAATTTGCATTCCCTTTGTATTTACCTGTTTGTGAAGGCCGATATTTGGCTGCTTGCCTCTTTCGTTACGCTACTGACTGGTCCATCTTATTTCCATAACTATAGAGCTACGTTGGCCATCATTCATTATGTTCTAGGAAAAATCTGTTACAATCCAGTTTAGTTTTCAAATTTACAAATCTGTTTTGGTAAATTTTTGAGAATGTAGGTATTTTTTTCTGGTATTCTTGTCGTAAACAAACGATTTGGGGCCATAAAACACCATGCCTAGTGCGTTTATAGGCAGCGTTCTGTATATTAAATCGATTTACAATCGAAAATACAACTATTTTTTATCCAGTCTTTTGGGCACGTTTCTCGTTGACAGCGATGCGGATGAATTTTTTGATGGTCTTTAATTATTTTACTTTTCTTACTGCTACCTATCCTATTCAATTAATATTTAAGCAACAATAGAATTATAAAAAAATCTTTATACCTAGGACCAACTCATTGTTATTTTTTTATTTTTTTTATTTAATATAAAATCTGTAATTGAATTGTACATACCATATTTATTTACAATACATATAACTTAACTTTATACACTAGATATGAAAACAAAATCTAAAAACTAACTCTAAAATATGGCGTCAAAAACCTCATCCGCATTGCTGTCCACTAGAAGTGTACCCAAAGGACTGGCAGCATTGCCACGTTGTATTGCAATGCTTATAATTAGGTTTTATTAAATTAAATAAGGTTCACTACACACGTTGCACGTTGGTGCTAGTAGTGCAAATTCGTTATAAGTCAGCTCAATACGTAGTCGCTACTGACTGAATAGGAGCGTTACCTTACTGCATGCATACCTCTCAACCTCAAGCGCAGCTGTGTGTGTAGCAATTTTTTGTATTTCTACTTGATAGGTACTTACACGACAATAATAGAAAAGGCCTGCGACATACTAAAATAAATTCAAGGTATTAGGTATTTAAAAACCGTGCATGATTATTTATTTTATTGTTTTTTCTTGTTTTTAATCTTTCTTTTACAGTGCGTTCAGGTTTTCTTAAAGAAAGAACCATCATTTATAGATGCTGGTTCTTTGTTTAAGAAAAATAACACTAAGCTGTCATAATCTGAATACGTAATCATTTTCCTATAAATCAAACTAAACCAAAAGCCACAACAATGATGAAATAAGAACAGCGATATAATAATATAGACCTAAAAATATTTAAAAATAGAATAGAACAGAAATTCTTTTACACCAGTTGTATTAAAATAAACCGAATCTTCGTTTGTCTATCAATAAAAATACTGATATTCCAAGCCAAACAGCTGACATGATGAGGTCATCCTGATATGATACTATTCAAGCGCCCGGAAGCATTTAAATGAATTTACAAACATCCATCAAAAATTGATGTAAACTGGTTATTTTTAAGACAAAACCAAGTTTTTTTTTGCCAAGAATCCGGTCATTGTTAATTACGACAACGTCATTAAGTAGACTGAGATGAGGCCGAATAAAAAATAATAACTTTATTATCCGACTGGGCGATAATGACCCGGAAAGCAAGTTTTTCTGGTGAACTCGGACATTCAAATTTAATGTACTACTAACCGGGTATCCATATTTTATAATACTATTCTGGAAAATTATTTTAAAGAAAAAACCTTAATGCCAGATCGTGCTCCTGAAGATTAAGCGGGCTGGATGATGTAACGCAAATTATTATGTAGTCCTTTGAAAGAGGAACAACAGTATGAAGATTTGTAGTTAAGCAGGTTTTAAGGAATTGGTTAAAGCTACTGGTTAGCAAATCCTACAGGAAACAAAAAAACAATAGCTAATCTAGCTCTGTCTGGAGATACCAAGGAAGATACACATTCGAAATTTGATTTATTTTATGCGAATGGTATATTCTGTTACAAATGGCCAGCAACAAATCTCTTTAAATAAATTTTTGACGGTAAAAACTTATTCATTTAATACGAAATATTGCCTAGCGTATGTCAACAAAAAAATTGAACTGATTAATTTCGACTATGAAAGTTAGGCTATAAATAAAATAAATAAATAAATATTCCACGACTTTTTCACACAACGCCATCTAGTCCCAAGCTAAGCTAAGAGCTTGTGTTATGGGCACTAAACAGCTGATAAACATACTTATATATTTCTAAATTCATACATATTATAGATAAATTACACCCAGACACAGAACAAATGATCGTGCTCATCACACAAACATTTGTCCTGGGTGGGAATCGAACCCACGACCTCCGGCATAGCAGTCAGGGTCACTAACTACTAGACCAACAGGCCAGTCAATAGAATAACGCACATTATTCTAGCTCAAATTCCACTGGTAATATTGGCTGCAGCGTTTGCTATCATGTATATGAGAGTATCCTATAGAGTTAAAAATAATGTATGTAATACATCAGCATACTTCATAACACTAAATAGTGTTCTAGACTACCTCGCTGGTCCGATATAGCAATAGCACTAGAGACTCTAGTAGCTGCAAGTGTCACTGCTGATACTTTTTATAACGCAGGTACAAATCTAAATCGAGCAAAGTATTGTAGGATTTTTCTATCAGGAACTGCTCATTAGGCACATGTGACTTAAACATAACTGTCGAAATGTTCGTGTAATATAAATTCATTCACAAGTAACTAGGATTCATTATTGCCAAATACATCTTAATAGAAACATACAAATACAAAAACATGATATATATTTTTTTTTTATTTAAAATATATACCTGTGCTTGACTGCAATCCCACCTGATGGTAAGCAGTGATGCAATCAGTGATGGTGATGCGCACTAGTTTATTAAGAGCCTATTCACTCTAGCCTTGAAGACACCTAAATTATAGTCGGACAGGAAGACTGCAGCATGCAATTTGTTCCAGACCTTCGATGTACGCGGTATAAACGACGATTGTCCGAATTGTGGAAGTGCCAATGGTATAAGGGTGGACAGGACACTCGCCGTTCGCCGGGGTTGTCCGATGGTAAAAAGGTGATGGCGGAATGAAGTCATGTAATTCCCGTGATATAAAGTTCCAAATAAAATATTAAGAAGGAAATAGCCTGTCCGCATTTAAATTTAGTATGCTGCCAGAGCTTGCCCGTACCACAATGCGCGCATGGCTATGTACATACTTCTCTCAATATGCCTTAGGAGAATATAGACATCATGATAACTATAACATTCTATAGCCAAATGGCGGAATACTTTCCATTAAACGAATGAAGACTTCAGTTAAGTTCAATATTATGGCCAATCAGATTATATAAGTTCAAAACCATTCAAACCACTTTTAATCTTAGTACAGCGGCTAGCATATCAAGCTACCCCAATGTGTATTTGAACAGTTTTTCAACTTTATTTCAAACATAATAAGGTTCATGTTCAATTGAAAAAGTTTAACAATTTGGGGTAGCTAGATGTGCTAGCGTCTGTACAACGAGAATGCAGACGTCAAGATAGTTACATCATCAATGGCCAAAAGGCAAAACACTTTTTATAAAAAACAGTAAATTCTTCAGTGCAAATTTTGTTCGCCATTCAGCTCTCAATATTCAAATCCATAACTTTAAACTCGACAATTGATAGAGAAAATCACCTTTGATAATATTGAGATGAACACAAAGTTAGCTATAATCCTTACAAAGAGGTGAGCGTACCATGCATGTGAAAGGTCTCTGGAGGCCTTACGAGACTGAAACTAAAGCTTTAAAGGACTTAACAGGAATATTGGAGGCCAGGTCGTCAAAGCCCAAGTACTTGAACATGACTTGCTTTTATTACAAATAAAATGTGAAGTAACAATTTTGTTGGAGAAGAGATTGTTGTAAAGGAAATCGTTTTCGAAAATGTTGTGAGTATTAGGCATTGATGCATCTCGAGAATGTAGAAAATGGTGTCGATTTTACTTTGCGTCAACTCTTTAAGCCATACAATATATTATACAGGCTACGCAAGCTACGGTTTCTTAGTCCTTTTTGTCCAGAATAAATACTTACCTACGTAAAGAAGAGACTTTGAGTTTTTAATTTTGTTAGTTACTGAAAAATACTTCAAAATTACACTACCTAAACATAACTAGTACCTAACCATAAATGTAAACTAAAACTGATTATAAAATAAGTGATAAATAAATCGTGTAATACATATATAATTAAAGTAAAGCGGCAATAGCCGGTAATGACCGAGGCGGTAGTGGTGGTCGTTTGATTCCCAGCCATAGCACCATATTGACGTAAACCCACTCCAGATACAAGTCATCCGGAATCATCTTTAGAAAAATTCAAAAATAATAATGTATGTATTTTAATTTTATGCAGGTTTTATTTTCTTAATACTAATAAAGAAAGGAAAGGCATTAGAAAAGACAATTCGATACAATATAATAATTATTACAAATTTATTTATCATTATGAACAACATTGATGGTCAGTTACATGTTAGCATAATATAAATAAATTGAGCAGCTAATGCTTCTTTTTTCGTTATTTCAGGGTCTCATTATTACCTATAGTAATTCAAATTGATGATAACAAAGACATTCAATATTTTTACATGTTAACTAAAGACACTTTTCATCCCTGGACCAACTTCTGGACGGGACTACTGGACACAAGTCTATGAGTTTAATTTAGTACGCTCCGCTACCGCTCCAATATTGCTATATTATTCTAGATGGCGTTACTGAGACACGGGGATCACAGTTTTTCTATGATATCCCTCTTTCGTAAAGTGTAGATGTGTAGAAAGTCTCTTAAAAAAGTAAAATAAAGAGTATCTTCAACAGATAGTTCAAAAATTAATGATTGAAAATCGGGAAATCATGGTGTTCATACAAATACGATGAACAATGACAGCGTTAGAAAACCCCATTGATCCTATGACGATATTCGGAGACAAAAGTCTGCCGCTCAGCTACACACAATGCGTCTGAAACTTGCCACTGACAGCCATGGTGATAAATAATTTCAACGTTTTTGGTCCAAGTTAAGAGCGCAAATTGTTTTACCGTATTGTCATCATCATCTGCGTAGCCTTTTCCCTACTAAATTGGGGTCGGCTTCCAATTTACCTAATGGAGTTGGATCTCTGATGCTTAAGTGTTGCCGTTGGACATCTGTCATACCAAGAGTATAGCCATATGTTGCTTACACAGGCACAAAAATCCAAAATATGAATATATATCATGTGCTTGTAATACACTCCAAAATTTTAAACAGAGCAGCGCTACTTGATGGTAGTTATAGCTATGAAGATTCCCTAGACGAGCTGCTTCGCAAAGAGCTCGATTACTTTCGCATAAGATACCACGTGAACATTAATTTAGATTACATGTAATTAAAGAGAATGCAGAAGGCGAATAAAGCGGGCAGTGGAATTTAAAATTAAATTGAACTAGGCTGTGGCTTTGGTTGCTTTTGATTCTGACATTTAACAATGACCTAGGAACTACCACTTTTTAATCAACCAAATGAACGTTATTATTTATAGAAGAACCACATGCCACTTCATCCTTGGTAAATACGGGAAATCCGTAAAATCATACTCCTCGTTTATAAACAAGGAAAGTTAGCATGAATGACAGTATAACAACTCAAATTGGACTAAGCATAGATAATAATATCCTCAAATAAATTCTTTACAGGGAAAACATAGGTATATTTATTTTCTCCAAATGTGTAAACAACAAATAGCGGAAAAAATAAATTGCACGTGTTTCTTGATAAAAATCAAAGGTCAGATGCTGTGAATAACTTCAAGACACGCAACGCGATCTTCGCCTATCAAGTCGGCAGGAAGTATATGAAAATAACTCATCTTTTCCATCTTGCCTGTTATGGACTGTGGAACAACACTCACAATACACACTCACACCGCACATCTCTCACTCTCTCTAACACACTCATTTTTAAACGTACTTCTGTCCTATTCTTAGCACGTCATAACGTAGCACTGTAATAATTTATTAAACTGTTCAGGGTGCGCAGAGGCCAGCGCATCAAGCTACCAAAATCTGTAAAATTTCTTTGATAGTTTTTTAACTTTCCTACAAAATAATAAGGTTCTTGTTTTATTTGGAAAATACAGTTTGGGGTAACTTGATATGCTGGCGGCTATAATACAATAGATGTATTTGTACTTTTACCCTTCGAACTTTAACATCCACTCAATCCAAACAGCTTAAATTACTCGGTGATAATATGGATTTCTAAAAGTGAAAGTATTTTCAAATCGGTCTAATAATTTTTGAGTTGAATCTTTACGAACAACAAAAAACATCTCCTTATAATATTATCATACATATTTATATAATAGAAAAAGGTGTTTCCTAACACGTATAGTGTGTAATTTTTGTTTATCAGTTGTTAGTTGTTCTATCTTTCCGTTAACTTTAGTTAAGGTTATCGTTTTATAACTACCAACTGTTACTTTTAACTACAATATTTAAGCTACTTATGTTTTCCTCCACTTTCTAGTTTTATATAATGCACGCTGTAAAACTCATTAATTGGCTTCAGTACCTTATAAGACATTGTTATTTCCATATCTTTAACGTTAAGAAAAAAGCTGTTGAGTTTCCTATCAATCTATATACATATAATAAGACTGTAAAAAAACTGTGTCTGTACATTGAATATAATTAAAAAATAATAATTGAGGGGGGTTTAGAAACAGTAATAGAGCACGAATCCAAAAAAAAAAGTCTGTCTGTTTGTCTGTTTGTCTGTTTGTCTGTTTGTTTGCACACGCTAATCTTCGGAACTAATGGACGGATTTGAATGATTTTTTTTTTGTTGTATAGATATTAAGTCTGGGCAACACATAGGCTAATTTATCTTGGAAACTGGAACACCTGATGCAGAACCGCAATAGACCAGCTAAACTATAGGCGATACAAAAATGGTCCCATAGAAAAAATTGTTCCACGTGATGAGCATTTTCTGCTGAGAGAATAAATTTGAAGATCCGGAACACCTGATGCAGAACCGCAACAGACCAGCTAAACTATAGGAGATACAAAAATGGTCCCATAGAAAAAATTGTTTCACGTGATGAGCATTTTCTGCTGAGAGAATAAATTTGAAGATCCGGAACACCTGATGCAGAACCGCAACAGACCAGCTAAACTATAGGAGATACAAAAATGGTCCCATAGAAAAAATTGTTTCACGTGATGAGCATTTTCTGCTGAGAGAATAAATTTGAAGATCCGGAACACCTGATGCAGAACCGCAACAGACCATCTAAACTATAGGAGATACAAAAATGGTACCATAGCAAAAATTGTTCCACGTTATGAGCATTTTCTGCTGAGAGAATAAATTTGAAGATCCAGAACACCTGATGTGGAACTTCAAGAGCCCAGCTACACTATAACATATATTGGAATGACGTCTTAGCAAGAGTTGTTCAGCCTTATGAGCACTCGCTGTTGACGTATAAAAATCGATGATCTGGAACACCTGTTGTGGAACTCCAAGAGCCCAGCTACACCATAACTCAAATAGGAATGACGTCTTAGCAAAAGTTGTTCGGTCTGATCTGCATTTCCTGTTGACTTATAAAAATCGAAGATCAGAAACATTTGATATAGAAATTAAAGCTGTCACTAATTTCATTGCATAATTATAAAATAACATAAGTATCTCCACGCGGTGAAGGCGGGAACAGTTCAGGAGTGATTTTCGATGACGATAGTATATCGTTGAAAATTAGACTCTACTGGCTAAAACTCCCATTTTTTTTATCGTATGCCTTCGGGCTTATGTTATTTGAGTGTTTAATTTCCTTTTCCATTTATCTTCGTTACACGGTAGCTTACCCGGTAACGCAGGGGAGCAGCCACTTAGATTTTAATTGATCAGGTATCATCACAATAAAACTATAACCATGCCTAGAAAGAGGTCAAATTTTTCCCAATGTTCCAAAGGTGCTAAATGATTAAAGACCATAAGATCCCAACAATCTACCGAAGAGCGTTAGGAGAGACTTGATGCTGTTCGAGAACATGAGGCTGCAACTCGCTCCGTGGAAACTTCTTGGGATCGCGAAGCACGCCTGCATTCTCAGCGTATTTACGCATCTACATCCAGGTCTCTAGAGACCAGTGAAGAATATGTGCGCGACTGACCGCTGATCGTGAACATCATGCACTGTCTCGCGAGTTGGAGACGTTCACGGAAAAAGCATGACGCTTGAGTATTCAGCGTATATACGCATCGACTCTAGAGATAAGTGGGGGAAGGAGATGCGCGACTGACCGCTGATCGTGAACGTCACGCAACATATTATAGGCTATAATTTATTTTGGAAAATGGAACACCTAAAGTGAAAGAGATATAAAAATGGTGCCATTGCAAAAACTATTCCACGTGAAGAGTGTTTTCTGCTGTGAGACTAAATTTGAAGATCTGGAGCACCTGTAGGGGAACTCCAAAGCCCAGAGACAATTTAACAAATACATAATAGAAATGGCGTCTTAGCAAAAGTTGTTAAGTCTGATGGCATTTCCTGTTGACCAACAAAAATAAAAAATCTGGAACATCTTGAATCGTCTCGCGCATCCCATTGATTTCCCGTCCCCGGGCTTATAGAATTCGACATCAGATGTTTCAGATCTTCGATTTTGACGACCCCGTTGTCGCTGGCATAAGCAACAGGATCCGCGTACGAAGTCGCGGGCAGAAGCTAGTAAATAAATAAATAAATAACACCTCTGAAATGGGAATAAAAGTAGATTCTTTTTTACAAAAAAATAATTTCGTAACCAAAAACCAAATAGCAGGTAGAGAGAGTTAAAACTCAATCAAATCACAATACGTACTATAAAAGCTAAGCCTAATGAAATTACTGGATTGTTTGTTTGAAACGCTATCCAAACATTGTAATAGCATTTATTTAGTTAGCTAATAAAAACATTCCTACATGAATCATGGAAGTATCGACAAATAATCAATTCATTTATTATTAATGAAGAGACTAACAGTGAATATAAATGCAGAGAATCGCGTCGAAAATCATTTAAAATTCAAATGAATGCATCTAATTGCTGTCAGAATAATTGTCAGGAATATTTTATTGCCGCATTAATTCTTTGTTCGAGTGTTTAATCTATTGATTTATTGTTCATCCAATCTATTATTAAGTGTGTCTTTACACACATAGTAATGCATTTAACGAGCTGTTCTATTAAAGCCGCAAACGTATTTGAATTAAAGTTAACAAATAGTAGTTCCAGTTGTGTTTATTGAAGGTGGAACTCAAGTAAATTGCTGAAGTAATGTGTCTTTGCTTACGTGTATGTGTGTGCGATGTGTACAACATGTGGAATGTATAACGTGTGTATATACAGGGTTATTTTTCAATGACCTTTTCAACCACCTCTGAAATCACGATTAAAAAATCAGCTGTTCATACAAAAGTTCAATACCTACTCGACTAAAATGTATGAAACAGCTGATTGTTTTTTTGTGATTTCAGAGTCGGTCCCATAGTGAAAGTTGTTTATATTCATGGGTAGAACACCCAGTGAAAATTTGGCCGGTCATTGAAAAATAACCCTGTATTGTATTATGCAGAATAGCTTGATTGTAGAAAGAAGATAGTCATTTAGACCCAAAGCTGATCATACCGAATAGTGAATAGTCCCGGGAAATCCCGGAACCGAAAGTACCGGGAAATCCCGAAAATTTGCGTCGTTTTAGGAACCGGAATTTCCAAAACTAAATCTCGGTTCTTTCGGTACTTTCGGTACTTTCGGGAAAAGATACTTCGCGTTTAGAATTCTTCTAATTTTATTGTCTGAAAAATTCTACAGCTGCACTGTTACTATTATACTACCTAGCTACCACCGTTGCTACCTAGTAATACAAGAGCATGATGCGCGAGGGTGCGAAGGTGCGGAAGGGGCAGGTGGCGGCCATCTTGTATACGCGCGTCCCGCTCAGTTACATTGTGTACGCGTCTTCGAAATGTCGTGTTAGTGGGATTTCGGTGTAAAGTGCTTTGCAAAAACTACTCAAACAAGACTACTTCTTTTGGAAAGTGAGTATTTATTTTTAATAAACTAAAATAATGAAACATGAGCGGCTAAATATAATTATTTAGTTATTGTAGCCACCATTCTCATTCTCCATCCTCATTTTGAATACAAAATACGAGCAGCTGATTGATCACCAACCGACATGAGATTCGGAAGTTGATTTTAATACGTACACTAATAAAATTTGCTGTTCTAAAGTTTTAGTTTTTCAAATTCAGTTTATTTTTAATGTTACTACGGCACAATAAAACTACAATGCACTGTATTAATTAAGCAAGACGTAGTTTAGGTACGACTAGCTGTTTGTTTACCAACCTACTTACATGGGATTGGGAAGCTTATTTTATTCGTAGAATAATATTAGCTGTTCTAATGATATTTTTAATTAGCTTTTTTTAATGTTACATACTTTACCTTAAAACTACAGTGCACTGTATTGATTAAACATCAAGTAATTTAGTCGGTACCAACGTTTTTCGTTTAACTTTGTATTTCAATAATTACTCTATATTTTGTTACAGACGACGGATTTTGAGGCAGTCCTTAATAAAGCCAACGATAAAACGTCAGTATGGCATTATTGCCGCGTGTAAACGAATTTTGAAGTGTACTGGAGGTAGTACGAGTGGTCTCCAAAAGCATTTAAAAAATGTGCATCAGATTAGCATGAACACAGCAGATAGTCAAGTTCCTCAACATGTCGAATCTCCATCAACATCGACAAATACTGAAATTATACCAAAGAAAAAAGCTTAACTGATTACTACGAATCTGACGCAAAACCTTCCAAGGAACTTATGGTTTCCCGAATGTCAGCTATGGATGGATATCCTTTCCGAACATTTGTAGAGTCTGAACATCTGCGAATGCTGTTTCGAAAATTCGGGCATAAATTGCCGAAGGCTGCAAATTCAATTCAAAATATTGTAATAAAACAAGCAGACAAAAGAAAACAACACCTGATCGGCGAAATCCAGAAACTATTATCAAGACATAAATTTTCATCTTTTAAGCCTGAATCTGCACTCACACAAGAAATAAAACGTTTTATTTGATTTGATTTAAATGTTTTTACTTTGCCCGGTCATTTCGTCTTATTTTTACTTTCTCCGTTTCAACACTTTCAACTCTCTTACAAAGACTTATTAAAGTAAGTATCAAAAGTATCGATAGTACCGGGAATCCCGGTTCTTAAGCCAAAAGGTCCCGAAAATCCCGGTTCTTCAAAACATCACCGGTTCTGCATTCCCTAATACCGAACTTGAAAAAAAGGCTAGGCTGATGATGGCAGTGAGGACCTAATGACTGCGAATGGTGTTGCAGTAGTTTGAATCATCTGCTCCAGTTTAATGGGATGCAGCTGAATACCAGTGTTTTACATGGAGCGACTGCCTGTCAGACCTCCACAACCCAGTAACTGGGTAACATGAATCCCCTTGGTTAAACTGGTTGGCAGACTTTCGGGTTTCTGACTACAAGTAACGACTGTCAAAGATCTACAAATGACAACCGAGACCAACGGCTTAACGTGCTTTTCCAGGCACGGAGGAGTCTTGGTATGTAATAAATGGTCACCCATCCACTGAACGACCTCGTCAAGCGTAGCTTTACCTTCGATCGACCCATGCGACTTTTATAATTTAGCCACAAGCTAATAATTTAGCTACGGCATAATTGCCGTCGTTTGAATACTGGGCCAAAAACAAAGTTTAACCAAAATTAACTGGTTGGGTCCCGGCAGACGCGCCGGTGCGTCGTCGTCACAGCTATTGTTTTTTTTTGATAGCCGGGCATTAATCGGTTTAGAAATTAAGTGTCCTTCTGGCCTGGCCATATTTCAAATTCTATTTATTTTCTATTGCGACAATAGAAAGAAAATGGCGTACCTATATTAAATCAGCTGTTTGTCAACTGTCAAGTGTTAACGAATAGAATTTGTAAATATGGCCGAAAATGAAAATACACTTGACAGTTGACAAACTGCTGATTCTTTAAATGCCATTTTCTTTCTATTATCGCCTTATCGATTACGATAATATAAATAGAATTTGTAATATGACTAGGCCTGCTTGTTTGGCATTGACACGTTCAAAAGAAGACTTTGTTTTGGTCCTATTAGAGTAACATATATTTTGACATTAAACTGACTTTTGACAAGAATATAATCTTCCCTTTCTATCTGTCACTTTACAGAGTAACCTATAATGTTACATATCGTATAACTTGCACCATACTCTTCCTAACATTGTCTAACAATTTTCGTCATTACGTGACAACGTCAAGACAAGTGCGTACCACTTGTCTTCACGTTCTTTATTTTCTGTAGGTTTAGAGTTTTTGTGTTAAACATTGTCTTTTATATGTTCATTTAGTATTTTTCTTACCAGTTTTTCTTAAATATATTTGTGTTATTAAGTTTTTCTGTGACGTTTTTGTTTTGTACAAATGGGAAAGGTTTTACTTTATACACAAATGTTATTATTACAATTCTATTGGTAATTTTATTTAAAAAAAAATGGTATGCAACTACTACCAAAATTGTGCACGTCTAAGTTATTCATTGTTATTATATTGTACCAGTGTGCCAGCACATCAACCTACCCTAAACTGTCAAATTTTCCTAATTGAACATGAATCTTATTGTGATTAAAATAAAGTTGAAAACCTATCAAAGAAATTTGACACACTAGGTAGGTAGGTAGGTTGATGTGCTGGTATCTGAATTAAATAAGTTCCATACAACTAGGTAGGTATTTTAATAATATTTCATATTAATATTGTACCAGCCTGTTACTCTTCCCTGCAAGACAAAGGCCTCTTCTCATACAGCGAAGATACGAGTATTACATATACACTTAATCGTAGTGTGGTGTCTTAAGATTTTTAGAAATCATAAATTAATCAATAAGTCTAGGTTTCTTCACGACATTTTTCTTCATTGATGTCAATGAAACTTGAAAGTACCTACATGTTTATAGCAAACGTCACATTTGTAGGTAGCTACTTGGTCAATTTGAGAGGCAGATGCTTTAACCCTTTGGTCATCACGGCATTAAAGAAAAATTAAATTAAAAATTTAAAAAACCCCCACCGCAAAAACGTAAAACATTTAAAAAGTTAAAAATAACACTTTAGCCATGAAATTTTACTTCACGTCGGGGTACCGCTTAAGTAAGGAATGTTCCTAGTACTTGTAGGTATGTAGGTACTTATTTTAACGGTACCCCGACGTTACGTAAAATTTCATGGCTAAAGTGTTATTTTTAACTTTTTAAATGTTTTACGTTTTTGCGGTGGGGGTTTTTTAAATTTTTAATTTAATTTTTATTTTATAATTTTTAAACGCATTAATTTTGTTTTATAGAGTTTACAGTTATGAGAAATGTTCAGTGCATTGTATGTAGAGTCAAATGGTGGTTGAAATGAATCCAAACACGACATATCTGCTATTAGGTATTTTGTCAAGAGTCTACCTACTGGTGTGCTGGATAGCCTGACTGCAACATCAGCTCATCCAGTTGCCATCAGTGCATTGTGTGCAGAATCAAATGCAGGTTCAAATGAATCCAAACACGACATATCTGCTGTTATTTTTCCAAGAGTGTATTAGTCTGCTAGATATCCTGGCTGCATTAGACCAAATACACCATAATGTTGCTTATTAATATTGCACACATGGGTGTTTGAAATTTCAAGACACACATACGTTTGTAAGTAAAGTTAATACCCATAGACGTCTAAAATAGCAACAGTAGCTAACACAAAAGAGCTGATAACCTTGAAACGGCTGAACCGATTTTAATGAAATATGTCTAAGAACCATCGCAAGAAACCCTGCTTTCAAATAAAAAAACCGCATTTAAATCGGTTCACCCGTTTGGGCGCTACGGTGCCACAGACAGACAGACAGACAGACAGACAGACAGACAGACAGACAGACACACACACATAGCGGTGAAACTTATAACACCCCTCTTTTTGCGTCGGGGGTTAAAAAATGCACTTAGATACTGAACAAATGATCGATCTAATGACACGAACATTTGTCTTGAGTGGAAATTGAACCCACGACCTCAGGCATAGCAGTCAACCACTAACCACTAGACCGACAGGCTAGTCAATAAATAATCCGATACATAACGTGACGTAAATACAAAACTTACAAAATGCATTCAATACCATTAAATATTGCGTATGAGTTGAATTTTTGTAAATTACTATAACACATTCCTCCTGAAACATTTTGATTAAATTTTCCGAAGTGCAAAATGATAGTTGAAAAGGTATTCAAAGTGCTTTTGCATACGTGATTTCAATATTGAAAATTCCCTTGAAATTGCCGGGGAGCAATTTCTACAGACTACCTATATAAATTCAATTTGAGTGCTAACTTATATTAATTTTAGTTGTTGTTTGAAAAATCAGGGATACGATTGGGCTCAGAAAGAAATTGTTCATTACCTTCATTATCAAAAGGTCGTAAGCTATTTAAAGTCAATGCCTCTAAACTACTCCTTATATCAGTTATACTAAGGTGCAATGTACCTTATTTTATTCACAAGTTGGAAAACAGCTGAAACATTCAATGATTCCATTACTCCCAGACCATCGTAAAAAGCCCATTAAATTATCGAGAGATTTACCGTCTCAGAGCATTTTCTGATCACTTTTTCCGGGTCTGTAGTAAACTCTCCGGGTAATCCAGATCAACCTCTCAGGGTTCCGGAACTTTGGCAAAAATATTTTTGTAAGAAAATCGCGTATTAATTATGTAATGGATAATGGATGCTTCTATCAGTTTTCCACTATCCCTATCCTTTATGGCATACATACATATACCATTTTCTTGCCCATAATGATAGAATAAATTCTGTATAAGTGACATTTTAGTTATATTTTTTTAAACTAATACAAAATGTATGCCAGCACATTAAGCTACCCCAAATTGTCAATTTTTCCCAATTGAACATGAACTTTAAAAATTTGGAAAAACTATTAAAGAAATTTGACACATTGGGGTTGTTTGATTTGCTGGCCTCCTACAAAATAATTATCAATCATTGATATTGGAAAAAAAATCGAAATGTTGTTAGTATTGCGATAAAAAGTGTAAAATTATTACCAAAAATACCTTATGTTGTGTAAGAAAATTATTGCTGCTGATATAAATAAGGACGATAATTTTACACGAAAATTTGACCCCATATTGCTTGTACCTGGACATCTTAGCAATATCAGAAATCCGTTCTGTCAAGAATACACAGACATCCCGGATTCACATCTTATGAGCTGTCTAAGTGACACGGGTATTGGGTATCATGAATATTGTATAAATATATGTTGTATTTCTGGCCAAGGAGCTAATGGTTTACACTAAAGGATTTGAAACTAACTCTAGATAATGAGGGTTGAAAATTTGTTTCGAAACTACACACATCAAAAGTGTCTAGGGATCAACATATATTTTTGCAATAACTTTTCTCCTGATTGATATTAATTAAAATTTTCTTTAAGGATTCATCAAATAAAGTGTTTTGACTCTCGCCGCAGCTAACATCAATGTCCTGCCCTGGCCTGCTCAGTCGCCAGACTTGACAACTGACATGTTCAACTGGCAAAACTTGACAGTATGGTTCAGCCTGACACGCATTACAGTCCTATATGTACCTACATATAATATCTTAGTGATTATGATGAGTACAGCAAGAATTACAAGATTTAAGTATTAACAATGGTAAAATCAGGTTTGGCAATCTTTATATTCTACTACTTATAGTATATTATATTATGTGAGAATACCCATTAGGTAAGTAGTAGGCATTCTCTCACCAGCTCACTAATGGGCATTCCCACATCCTGCGACAACCTCATTAAGGAAAGCAGTTTTTAATTTATGCTTAAGTGTTTGTTTACTTAATTTAATATCCTCTTTTCTTAGCCAATCGAGATCATTGAAAAGTGTAGGGGTCAAATACTTGTTGGTTCTTTTCCCATAATAATTTTTGACTGGTGGTCGTAATAGTTTACGTTCTCTAACGCTTCTAGTATTATACCTGTTTTGCACCTGTACTTTGAATTGTTCGCTATAGAACTGTTCTAGAACCAGCAGGTACTTGACTTTCTCATGTACAGGAAGCACCTTACATGCAATAAAAAGCTTTTCATAGTTATCTTTGCAATTCATTTTTGTTTGCTGGCTAACAAGGTATTTCATAAAACGAATTTGCAGTGATTTAATACTGTTTAAATAAGTTTTAAATGTACGGCCATACGTATTTAATCCGTAGGATAGCAGTGACTCGGCGAGAGCAAAATATATGACACGCAGCGTTTTCCTACTTAAAGTTGCCTTCAGGATATAAAACTTACTCAACACCGCTCTAAGCTTTGCACACACCGTGTCAACGTGTGTTTTTTGATGTGTGTAGTTCAAAAATAGGCATTTTGGGCTGATGTTTAATTTAGTAGATTTATACGTATGTCCTAATTTTCAATGTTTTATTTCAGGTAAAATCGATGAACCTCAATTCATGTTGACTGGTGAGTTTAAGTATTCAGACGTCTTTAAAACAACCAAGAAGCTATGCATTTTAAATTAAAGCTTGGAGCCTGGACAAAGAGTTTATGAGAGAACTGAAAGAGTGTAGAGCATGTCAATTCCATACAGGAGGACTTTTAATTACCATGATTTAGATGTAAGAAGAACATGGAAGAATGGAAGATTTACAGACAAGTTAAATCAGTTTAATGCCAATTAAACTGATTTAACTTTACTTAAAATTAATGTAGATTACACAGAGGAGGTTAAAAAAGCGAGCATTAAAACAGAAATATCAGAGCGCGGAACTATTATCACTGATTAACACTTGTCTTGGTTTTTGACTACAGAAGTATTACAGATAATATCAAGGCTGTCATTGAATAATAAATCGTAACTCTGCTTTCATAAGGTTTACCGGAGTCAAACTATAATATCCGAGGCTGCCAGTGAGGTTCTTTACGGATTTATCAAAATGTCACCTACATCCTCCATGTTAGATTCCGCTAAAATATGACGGAAGATTTTCCAACTTCTTTATTTTGGTTAGATTCACTAAATCGTTTACTTTGACTTAGCTTGAAATAACATCTTTGTTCAAATATTTATTTTTTAATCAAAATAAATTGCACTTGGCACTTTGAATGTTGCATGTTATTGAATGCATTTTTTTTTAGGAAGAAATCTCGTTTCAATCAATTTTACAGTGTAAAATAAAAAAATACTTTAGAAATAAACCATCAATATTTTGACACAAAGGGGGAACTATCATTTCACTGTATCAAATTGCTTGTCAATGCCTCTTTCTTTTTATATGCATACATATAAAGATTCCAAAGATCATTAATGTTATGTCACCAAAGTAGATTATAAAACATTGTTCCAACTATACTACTGTGTTCTATCTGATCCGATTCAGCGTAAAAACGCAATCATTTAAAACTAACTAGTAATAAATTAAAAACGACAATCCTCTGTCAAGTAATTTGACACTGCTGACTTTTAATTGGTGTCTGGGTTCCGACGTGAAATGAATTATTTAGAAAATGCTGGTTATCTAGGAAAGGATTTAGTACATCTTCAATAACGATTGTGTCATCATTTGCCTTTATCTTTCTTTTCTAGTTTTCATTAATCATTAAATATAGAATTTAATAATGTAATTTTTCTATGTCTTCCATGTGATGAGTATATTAAAGGTCTTCAAGCAATCAAGTCTTATAAGGCATACGGACATTGATATGCAGCAATGGATGTCTCGCATTAATAGAAGTAGATTATTACACACGTGATTAAGTTCTATCACAATTCTATGATTGTATTTATCGTTCCTTTTAGTAATGATCATATTGCCAAGTATAAAACACCATCAGCATGTCTTTATGATTATCGTCAAATATTTTATAACACAGTCAGAGTCAAATAACTTTATTAAATGAAACCACTTTTAAACGTCAAACTTATATGATATAAAAAGAATTGCCAAGAAACTACATACTTACTTATTTATGTTAGACTTCGTTATCTTTGATAGATGATATATTTTTATGTCTGTTTACTGTTCAGTGAATTGTAGGAAATACTAGTATTGCAGTAACAATTTAAATCACACAGATCCCTAGCGTATTATGTTACGTAAAATCATATCGTGTCCATTCACAATTGTGACCGTAACGAGTGCTCAATGACTCTGGCCCTGAGCTGCAGAGATTGCGTCTACTATTTTGTTGTAAATCATTTTTGTAATGTTGCGAACGAAATATGTGCGGTTCCGTTAACTATAAATGATTATAATAGGAATCATGGAATAGAACAATGTCCTGATTAAAAAGATAATGCAGTGTCAATAATTGAAAAGAGTATCGTTAGGTGATTTAGTCACGATAAGAAAGGGAGACTGCAATAAAAAGTTTATAAGGCAGATGTAAGTGGAAAGGACATACACTCACCTTACTGGTGATGATCAGGTGAACACATTAAGTGCGTAGAACTGAGAACCGGTGTGCGAGTATGACTAGATGTGAGGACGTTAATTTAACAAAAGGAGTGTTTAACAAACGTAGCAGTTGACGTCCAGTTTTTATTAATCTCTGTGAGAAAAGGTGTGAGTATGACGGCAAACAACGTTTATTGATATTTTAACTAAAAGTGCAGTAGTATTTTGTCAAATCCTCTGAACGTCGTAGAGGGAGCTATCAAGAACATTCCTAGAACTTGGATTATTCTCATCAATTACTTCAATTTATTTTTGATAAATTAAGGCTAAGCCTTACTGTTAGTTTTAATTTCACAGTAGCCTAGAAACTAAGACAACTCATGTTATGTTTATTGTACTAATAATACATTTATTACATACTTAATAAAAACTAAAAGAAAAGAAAATTATAAGGCATCAAAAAATTCATCCGCATTGCTCTCAACGGGAAACGTGCCCAAAAGACTGGCCGCATTGCCACGTTGAATGGCAATGCTGATTCTCTGACCTAAATAAAGGCCAGCTTTCTGGTCACGCGAAGAGTCGATCAACCGCTTGGCGATGTCACGGAAAACTATATGGGCATTCGGACCCCATGGCCCGAGTGTTTCAACCCCAAACGGTTCAAATATATAACTTCCGATAAGGTTGTTATATTTTATGTTACATATGTTATGTTGAAAAAGATTTATCATTTAGTAATGTTCCTTGCGGACTGACAGACTGCAGTGAATGTACCGGAAATTTGTCGACCGCCCAAATGGTTAGTCATCAATCCTTTGAGATCGTTGTAATACACACTATGATTCTCATATTATATAGTTCACAAGTACTGATACAAAAATACGCTTTGACTGTTGATCTACTAGTCGATTTTACGATTACATTACTTATATAACTTCTTATTTATTCTTTCAAGTCTTTTATTTCTTGTTCTCGATATTATAATAAGCTGATAAAATGTTTTCTTTCATCTCTTTCAAGATAGACTTTCTTTATATTGGAGACTATAAAATTGTTTTTATTATCGTGGGGTAGGTTACGATGATTGGTTGTAAGATGACGTCACTGGAGAACCGGGTTCTGCTGAAGCGTTTTATTGCAGGCATTACGTATTTTGATATGAGTAAAAACTAAATTTGATTACTTTCTCGTTGTAGTTAGTAAGATGTGTTTTATGAGCTTTTTCCATTTTAGTGTTTGCAAAGCCTAATTTATTCTCAAAGTTCTCGTCAGTCGTTAGTGTGTGTATTGTGTGTGTCTCTGCAACTTTTTATAAGTAGATAAGAGTTTTAGTCCCATGTCCTTTTGCCACCATCTCAATAGTCATATCTGTTTTAGCAATGACATCTTTTACACAACCCATTCATTGCTTTTCCTTAACCCCTATAGCCATCCATATTATAATGTTTATCCTCACAACTTTCCTTGCGACAAGTTCCTCGTTCCTTTACATAACATTTCAGCAAATTTTCACACCACGTCACGGTCACTAGCGCCACTTTCAGCCTTCCTCTAACACACTCATTTATTATTCTATCCATGCGCGTGATATCGCACATCACTTCACACTCATTTGTTTTCTAGCCCAACATTCTGATCTACATTGAATAGCAGACCTTGCCATTGTGTTGTTGTATAAATTGTCTCCTTAAGACGATGGAAGTCGATCTAGAGATTTGAATGTGTATGGCAAAAGTTAATTATAAATTACGTCTGTCCCTATAAGCATTGACAGTGGACCACATCTCGCACACATGTGAGCGTAGCTTGTGTTGATTTAATATTGTTTGTATGTATACACACACACGGTATTAAATGATTAGTAACATTTATTCTACCTCATGTATTTGTTCGAGCAAAATATTTGTATGTATTTTGTACGCAGTTCGACAAACGATTCCTGCGATATAGGGAGCTTTGCTTGCCAAATAAACTTTAATGTGTACATAGTCTGTGTTGCGTACGTACCTAAGTATGTTATGTCGAAAACACGCAATTCTACCTACTAAACAAAATTGTTGTGATTTTCTTTAATGTTATCGATAATTTTGCTTACATTACGCTTGAATAGAATTGAATCATCTTTACGATTGAAGTCTTTTTTATCTTTGATTTTTCTTCAATATGTTTTATGATGTTTATTTTTTTTACACTCATTGCTATTTTGAGTATAAATTCTACATTTATATCATTCATATTGTCATGCTCGTATTTTTCGGCACGTGTAAACATAATATAGGTACTCAAAGATTGCTTAAATTTTTATGGATCATCAAAAATACATTTGGGCAAATCGATGACTCTGAAAGTCATAAGAGAGATGTAATTTGGTTTACGATTCCAAGGATCTATTCAATCGTATTTATACGCCTTGTGGTAGATCAGTTTTGACTGCTTAAACATGGACGTGCGTTATTAGCATGCATTTGATTACGACTCTCATCTTTGATGTATGTGATGGTCTATTCTAAGCTCACTGTAAGGGCAAGATTCACAAAGGACAAACAGTCACAATAATAATAATAATACCGACCTGTTACTGTTCTACTGCTGGGGAAATACCTCTTCATACAGAGAAGGCACGCATTTAACCACCACGCTGTCTCAATGTGAATGGATTCAGTTTACTTCACTATGTTCCTTCATTGATGTCAATGATGTCTATTATAAACTAAAAAAGTCACATTGCTACTTAGATCTGACCCACAACATCGCGCATGAGAAATGAGGTCCTTAGCCATAGGTTAAAATGGTGGTAAAATGTTCATATTATTACAAGGACATTCAATATCTATAGACCGGACATCGCGAACAAAATTTTCGTCCGAAAAAGTGTGTCTTGCTGGATACAAGTCTATGAGTTTTTTGTAGTACCCTCCGCTGCCGCTCCAATAGTCATTTAATAATCTAGATGGCGTTACTGAGACATGGGATCAAAGTTTTTCTATGATATGCCCGCTCTATAGTATTTTAAATCTCTTTATATTAGTTTAGTTCATAATCGTATTATCAAACACTTCACTTTCATGAATTAGAACTTTAAACACTTAGAAAAAAAAACACAATATTCGTAAAAAACGCTTACTTTACTGGACAGAGTAAAGTCGCGGTGCTGTCTGTGAAATGTGCCCTTACTGTCTACTCCATAAAACATACAGTATCTTGTGCTTTGATGTATTAATTTCCGTCATGATATTATTAGCCTGTCATAGTTGTTTATGACCTTGGCTAGATTTAGTCTCATAATGATATTAACGTGCGTTTGGATTGGTAAGATTGGTAGACCAAAAAATGCACATTATTGATATTTGATTTGAGAACCCTCATCATCTGCCTAGCCTTTTCCCAACTATGTCAGGGTCGGTTTGCAATTTAACCAGATACAGCTGAACACCAGTATTTTACTTGGAGCGTCTGCTTGGTACTGGGTATCACGATTCCCCTTAGTTAAACTGAGTGTCAGATTTTTCGGGCTTCTGATTATAAATTATCTGTGACGACTGTCATAGACCTACAAATGACAGTCGGGACCAACGGCTTTACGTGCTTTCCGAGGCACGGAGGAGTCTTGATAATAATATGTAATGAATGGAAACCCATCCACGGACCAACCTCGTCAAGCGTAGCTTAACCATCGACCATCCCGTGAGGCTGTTATTATTTGGCGAAAACCCTCATGGTTTTCGAATTTAATATCGATAAAGTGCATGTAGTATTTTATTCTAAGCCTTGAAAATTTTCTTCGGCTTTTCGTAACATATACGTTTTTTTCTGATGTTCATGCTCATGAGGAAGTTGTCTTTCCTATGTAACTAGAATTATGATCTAAAATCATCTATTTGTGATATCAGTAAGTGCGTCCATGTCCGCAATGTATAAATCATTTCTCTAAATTATAAATTGAAACCGCAGAATGAACTGATTTTCCATTATAGATTGAAACCCATACGTCACATCAAAATCATAAAATGATGTAACATTAGAAGTTCACTCTAACTATATAGAGTAATCTGTATTGTTTCATCAATTAACTTGCCTACACCATATGTATCAATTTCGACTAGATTGATGTCATGTATTATGTTCGTTGGACGATTAATTAGATAATGTGCGGGACTAAACAAATGTTTACTAATATTGAGTTGCTTTGTACCTTTACCTGCTTTCCTGAAATATTTTATAAAGTATAATATTAAAATTGTGTAAATGATATTGTACATATAAATGCTTGGCAACAGGCTGGTTCTGCTTCGTAGATAATTTTAAATTCTTGACAAAATAAAACTATTTAATATGGTTCAATGAGTGTGTGTTTCTTTTTTATTAAACTCACACACAGTTCTGTTGTTTGTGATTTAATACGGCAAATAAATGGATTTCAAGAAATTAATTAAAAGATCAACAATGTAGTATGCTCTAAAACACTAGAAGTTGAATGCTCAATATGGGAGACGATTTCAATGATAGTACTCATTTTTGCTGTATAGAACAGTCTTATGCGTCGGTTTCAATTAGACTTCTAATGAGTATGGAACTAATCATTAATTAGTATTAAGAATAGACAGAATCTGTCATAACTGATAAAATTAAAACGTATTCGTATGAAAACCTTACATCCATGTAAATGGGGCCTTGAAAGCATGATCTTAGTCACACTGTCGTTTGAAGACAAAAAATAAATTACTAAAATTTATGGAAGGTGCCGCCTATTTGAGAAGGTAATTTACTTACTACTATGCACTTGGATTTTGACGTAAGATTTACTTACTCCAAAGCCATTTTTAAGGGTCTTTAACAAGGTTTCTACTTTTTATGTATTGGTACAGATTAATGAGAAAATTAATACTTTATATAGAACAGATTAGGCAAGACTTTATCATCTTTAAAAAAACTAAAAACCGGTTGCAGACCGAAAACTAAGCTATGCCAAGGCTAAACTAAGCGATGCCAAGCAAGCTAGGCTAAGCTAAGCTAGAAATAAATAGCGTGCACACCAACAACTAGGCCAAAGCTCAGTCAGCACTGGCGAAGGATGTGCAAAGGGTGTGCGGGGCAGCGGGAGGGGCTTAGCTTAGCTCGTGTAGCTGCGCATCGGCATACATAACTACTCGTAACTTAGTTTCGCATATTTTAGTTAGCTCACATAGCTTAGTTCGCATAGTTTGCGGTCTGCACACAAGTATGGAAAACTGCGTCAGCTATGCGAGCTAAGCTAAACTAACTTAGCTTAGCTCTTGGTCTGCAACCCGTAAAAGCCAGAAATCAACCATATAATAAATATCCTACAAACATACGCCTATAAGTATCTGACTGGCAAATATGACCAAATAGTGATCACGTATAAACTAGATCTCGATGCAATATTACGCACCAAGATCGAATTGCAATGAAGCTTTATCAAATTATTCATAAAGACTTCTGATCTCACTTCTACAATTCAACCATGAGGCCCAGTTTTTATTAACACCCACAAACATGGTGACTTCAATAAAGCGTTATGAGTTATTCATAGAGAATGTGGGACATTCCTTACTTAACGCTGAATGCATGACAATGTGGTATGGCGTCCCAAGGGAACTATTATTCACTTAATTCAACGCTTTTATTACGATAACTTGGTGCAAATTGTGCTTGAAACTCCCGCTGTTAGTTTTGTATGTTTGAACTATTCGTTTGTATTTGCGTTGATTTGTGGTTCAAAATTCGTCGGGGTTCGTCCTTATTATGATAGTTCTGCTTTGTTTGCTCTCCTGGGATCAATTCTAGTTCTATGTTGGAAGTGGTCTTCTATTGTACAGAACTCAGCAGTATGGAGGGAATATTTTTCTCACTCTTCAGCAGAGCTGTTATTTTCGGATTAACTTTGTTGTGGAATATAAGACTGTTAAACCTTTTTCCTGGAACTCATTAGGCTTTAATAACTCAACGATTTTCTGGTGGTTGCTACTGTTGATGATGATGGATTTTAGGAGATTCAGTGGTTAAGGAATATAAGTATGGTAAGGTTGTAAAACGAAATCCTCAGCTCTAACCACATTACCTGTCAAACGCATTATATTACTATAACGCGATTGTGATTTTCTTCCATTTATCTTGTTCTTAAAATACAGTGCGATAGGCACTGTATCAGCCTGGCTATTGGCTATAGGTATTTTCATTGAAAGTGTCGTAGTGGCGTCCAGTTGCACACAGATTTTTGATAATAAATAAGAATTAAAAAAAAATGCACTTTAAGGGGACTTCAAGTTACGGTGACTATCATACAGGGTACGATGCGGTTCGTCACATCTGTGCGAGTACGCATGACGTCACGTAGATACACATTGATGATAACCAATAAGAAGCTATAGTTTGACCAACACTGCTGTACCGCGCCTTAGGAAGGCGCGCGGCGAGACGGGGGGGATCATCGGCTGTTGCGCTTTGTCAGTCTGCCGTCAACGCTCATGGCGGTCGCTAATGTCATTTGTACCGGACTGTCGATGTGAAAAGCACATGAGATGATTATTCAAAAATGGGTCGTGCGTTATCTCGTGATGTTAAGACCGTCATTTTTAAGGTGGCCGAATATTTTAAGAAAAGAAAAGCAGACAAAAAAGCTTTGCATTTAAAAGTGATGCGAATATTGCCCTGTTTAGTTAATTGAAATGAAATATTTGGGTATTTTTATTTAATTAATTTCCATTCAATTAAATAATTTAAAATGTGCCTTAGAACTGTGCACTGATATCGGAAGATCTATCCGTCAATATCGATCTCATGTGAACTCATGCTCTTCTCTTCTCAGCCCGCACCTCGCCGCGCGTTCCTAAGGCGCGGCACAGCGGTATTGGTCAAAGTTAGAGCTGATTAATACTTAATCTATAAACACTTCGCCTAGTGATGATTACTATGAACTGTCAACGGAGATCTATACGTAATTGCCCTGCTAAAATAGTAAGTAACGCCTAGTAATTGGTACTTATGCTGAAGATCTTAATAAACAATCTAAAATGCAATTCTATCGCAGCTGAGTTCAGTGCAATCTCCACTTGACTAGTTTTCATTTAATAAAAGCTTGTCCCTCCCCACAATATACAGGCGATGCGTGAGCATCCCATTGTCCGCGTCGCGCAGTTTTGTGCATCATTTTGCTGTATACGTGCTTTCGTTTTGTATGTAATTTTATTTTTCATTTTCAAAAGGTGTGGAAAATGTGTGTGATTTTTTATTAACAGCCGAGTGGCTATTGTTCTAATGTTTTCTAAGTTTACACCTCGTTTTTATACTGACAAATTTTTAAGCAAAATTTTCACCGGGTGTGAAATGAATACGAACAATTTTCTCCGTGGAAGAAAGTCGGATCACGATAAAAAATGATGGAACAGCTGAATAGACTATATCTGGTCTACTTTTCAGCAAAAAGTGTTTCAGTTTTATGCACTACAAGCGCTTTAAAAGATTTTCTGCGTACGGGTGGGATGTCAATCATGTGTCGTCGTCACCTCACATTCGTAAGGTAGATTAGCAACAATGAATATCCTGTAGATCTGGTAGCGACGTGTGACGGTGACGGGTTGCTGAGCTCCATCAAATAGGGTTGAGTTACTCGATGACTGATGCATGTATGCCGTCTGTCGGACAGGTCAACTTCAAGCTTTAAGGGAAGGTTCATATCTGACGGAACATGCGCCGAGCGTTTGCGACACTGTACCTCGACGCACTAACGCATCATCTGTTGAGTGTGAACCGTCAAGTGTTTTTCTATACATTTGTCTGTTCTGGCGTTACGCGACCGATAATACGCGACGCATGTTCCGTCAGATATGAACCTTCCCTAAAGGTTCATGGTTTTGTTGTGGGTCTATCTTCAGATGGCTTTTCCAAATTGCTTTGATTTGCTTCGACTGAATTGCATAATATCGTAATTGTAATTAAATAACTGGACTTCAAAAGACCTTCTGAGTTTATTCCGACATTCCTTCTTTTCTTAGTTTTAAAAATATTGCAATGTAGAAGTGTATATAAATCAACTTGCAGTTACGAATATTTAATAGAAATTTTATTAAATTTTAACAAAAAATGCATGTAGAAAAATGGATGACACAACTCAAAATGCCGTCGCTGGTCAGGCAGTGTTAATGAATTAACGTCCGCCAATATTATTATATCGTGTGTCCCATAGATAATGTTCGTGTTTTTTACGAGAACTAAGAAGATATTCTGTAAAGACATGGACACAAGTGTGTCATAAATAGAAACGGTATGGACTCAAGATGATGGACAGTAGTGTTCCCTTTTTTAAGGATGGGTTAATCATCAAAATGACTCCTCCCGCTCTGGGTGAAGCAGAAGGTAGTATCAGGCTCTTACTGACTAAAGCCCATCCTAATGCCTTTTGCTTTTCAAGGCCGCGGTGACTCTTCAAAATAAATTCCGCGACAGTAGTGTTCCCCTGTGAGTTCAACAGCACAGTGCGCTAGTCCATCAATCTGCCAACTTTGGTTACTAATGAAATATTTTAAAAGGACATCAATAATTTTCTTGGAAACCTAGCTATTCCTTTTTCATTTTATCGACTCCGTACGTTAAAATTCCGTTGAAATCAAACTGATATTTAGATTTTGAGATCTTTATAGACATCTCAAACAAAGGAGTAATCATAGTAGTCTATACTGATATCGTACAAAGGTAAAATTTGTGAGTAAGTGAAGTTGTAGGGGGTAATCATTGAAAGAAAGAAAAAAAGAAAGGAAATATATTTATTTGAGACACGCACAGGAATTTAACAGTTTAAAACTAAACACTAAAACTAAAATAAAAAAGACCTGAGCGAGGCCAAAAAGGCCCCTATCTCAGCAAGATGCCACGAGATATCGTGGCATCTTACTGAGATAAAAAATTGAAAATTGGAAAGAATTTGCAAAATCGGTTCAGTTGATGCAGTGTGGTTTATCAACCACACTGCATCAACTGAACCGATTTTGCAAATTCTTTCACCATTAATAGAAAGCAACATTATTCGTGAAAACTACGAGACGATTGAGGAAATCTCAAAGTTTAAAGGGACAAAATTCACGTGGACGAACAAAGTGCTAGTATTAAATGTTGTAGCTGTATTAAAGCCAATGTTTGAGCCAAGTCAAGTAAATAGGTGTTAAGAGAAACACAATCATTAATTTCCCTTCTCATATTTTACTTGGCAACAACAAAAATGGCTCACATTTTCTCGCCGACATTGTTTTAGTATATTTGTCGACGTTCCCTTCAATAGAAAATCAATCAATTGATGCTGTTCGCTGGTTTTCTATCAAATCACTGTCAGAAAGGTAGGGTTGTCAGTCAGTAAGTTTTCTTAATCCGTCTTTCAACACGAGTTGTGTCTCAATGCAAATGAAGTGTTGAATAAACTTTGTCGTAATGTAAACACATTTTGCAGCTGCATTTGCTAAAGATGAAATAAGTGACTGTGACGATTGGCAGGGAGGGAGCACATCATACGATAGCTGCATGGCGCTTGCTTTCACGGGATATACGAGTCGGTTTTACTACCAAGGCGGCTATTAGATGTCTGACATTAGCCTAATGGTTAGCTTATCGATTCCTGCTAAATAAATAATAGATATAATTTGTTATTATTTTGTTTATAAATTAGTCAGTAAGATTATTTACTGTAAATAGTTAAAAGTAGGGAAACCGATAATCGAATAATTTACTTGTTAAAAAGCTTGGAACAAACAAATTGGACAACCACCTATTCCACCGCTTCTAGGTCAGGTTTAGGTGACCAACTCGTAAAAGTGCTGGCATCGGCGTTTTCCTACTTTTCTTGTTTTTGTATTTACGCTGTCAATTTCAGTATAACTGAAACTTTCATTTAAAAATATATATTGTGACTATTTCGACACCTCTTACTTAGTTTTTTCTGTCCTTTTCTCAAGCTATCTGTCAGAAAGAGATGTCGGTACTCTTAATTAAGTATTCAGGTTAGTTTTTTATCGAGGGGAATAAGTGACACTGCTTTTCCCTTTAAAAATTGCTAACTATAGTTTTAATGCTTAATGATTCTTGTCAGAAGTTTTACAAGCATTTTCTTCCATCGTGGATCCGTGACCGAATCTAAGTGGCAGCCCTATCTTTAAATAATGCTACACTGTCAGTTTGAGTGTTTTCGTCCCAGAATATTAATAACCTAACCTTGGAAAAGTAAGATGTGACAAAAATCGAAAGAAAATTCTATAAGGGAGAAATGAATGATGAATGAATTTTATGTCGATCATCGTTTAATTGCGTTAGTATCTACTAGGTTAAGAAAGTTATATTTTCCGGTCTTTTTTTAATGTAAAAAAAGACAAACAACAAACAAATAAACTTGGAGCTAGCGAATGTTCGCTATCAAATCTTTATTTAAGCTCATAAACTGAAAATTTAATTACAATATATTACAATATTTGTAAAATCAAATCATACATTAAAAACGAATTCAATACAAAATGTTAAATAATAATTAACGTCTCAACTGCATTAATCTCCAAAGGGTTCGGCAGACATTAGTTTGCTTGCTGATTATAGAATCTTATTGATTTGTTAAACATACATACATACCTACACTAACACTGTTTTCCTTTTTTTTCGATCAAAGTTTAGTTACACTGCCGAGGGGTCTTCGTGATTTGTTAAATGTAATCAAATTTGATACTTGTTGGTTGCATCGTCGTTAAGTAAAAACTTCATTTACATTTCTGCATATATTTTTGCTTTTTTTGGTATAAGCAGGTACAAGTTAAATTTTTGTTGTATTACCGGCCATGAAAGGGAAACGCCCATTTCAGGAAATGTTTTTACCATGTATGTAATAAATACTGAAAATATACTAATTTGGTGACTTAAATATGGCTATAACTAATTTTTATTAGTAAAAAGGTATCAAAAGCCGTTTTTTTTTTGACACAATATTTTTTATTGCATTACATGAAATACGTGAGTAATTTGCAGTGAGATTAAATTCAAATAATATTGTAATAACTATTTTAATCGACTACGTATGGAGTTTCTTGCCCATTTTTCTCCATACGAAGCTACCTTTTTGAAGAGGTAACTAGAATCATTATAATTTATTTAACTTTTAAGTTTAAGGTTCAAAAGTGCCTTCTAATTGAAATAAATGATTTGACTTGGACTTTCAATTATTATAAAAACAACAAACACATAAAAGAAACAAACCTCTCTCTTCAAAGAAAATTGCCGGAATCCTCAAGATTAGAATCCAACAAAACCTAAACACGCATTTTTATTCTAAAATCACGGAAGCAATCTCGAAGCATTCATCAAAAATATACGCGAAACGTTTCACAAAGTGTTTCTGTAGGTACATTTTTTTTTCTTTTTTTTTTTGTTCGCAGACTCATTTTTTCCTCATTTGAAACTTCATATGTCACGGGTATCTCCTTTGTAAAGGAAATTGTGGGAAATACGAGAGATTTAATATCTATGCCCCATTCCTCAAACGGTATGCGATGCGGTATTTGTTTGTTTTCTACATAATATAGATTAGAGATAAAAGAATTTTATTTATGGATGGTTTTGTTTTGATATAGGAATACGCTATAACTTAACATTATGAAATAGGCTAGTTAACCAAATTTTAGTTTTTAGTCCTTCATCTAAATTACTAAAATATATTACACTCATTAATTCATATAATCAATAAATCGAGTTAAAATGTCGCATGACGTCGATTTCGTACTACAGTTTATGCTGAATGATGACGTCACTGACAGGACCCTTCTCCTTAATTTTAATGCACTTAATGTACTCAAGAAATATTTCATCAAGTTGAAAAAGCAATTAAACTACTACTTGTCTAATATTTTAAAACATGGTTTTGGTATAATACACCGTCGTCATGCCTATTATCAAGACTATTATGTCAAACTATTTATGTTAACTGGCGAAATGTGGCCTTTTTGGTTAAGCAAAGGTCTTTTTAATTTTTTTGTCTTTAGTTTTTAAATCTTTCCTTGTTTTTTTTTTTATTATCTGTATTGCTGTTCTTTTGTTTTACGTTCTGTGCATCCAAATAAAATATTTTTTTTCTTTCTTTCTTGATATTATCTGGCTTGTCTTGTGTTTACGTAAAATCATCTAGTTGTTATAATATACGTTGTTCATAATATTGTTATTCTAGCATGAAAAGTCGTGCAATAATCGATTAACAAGACAACATTTTGTTATTCCATTTTCTATCTATCAATATAATGCTTTTGCTAAGGCTAGGTGGACCAATGATCGTCACAAGATTACTAGAAGCAGCTGATGAGATGAGAGATGCCGTTGCTAAAGGACAGGCCTATGCGGTGCAACAGTGAACTGCTATAGGATTATGATGAAGATGTAAATGCTTAAAATCAACACGTTTATGTACATTAACAAGGGATTTGATGGTAAACATTCTGACTAATCGTCCATCTCTTGATAGAACACATCGCTCACCATTCGAGCGGAATCAAATCAAAATCAATTAAACCGTTGTTACATAATTGGATGATCAATTAACTATATTAATTTAACAATAACGACGTCGATTCTTAAGGTCATGTTCAAAATGATCCTCGTGGAGTGTAATTAGTATTAATACTTGCTTAATTTTTTACTGCAGAGTAAGGGATCCTCTTCTCTCTTTTCTATCCCTAAGCCTATGCGGGACCAATGTTTATCACCAATGACTGGCCTGTTGATCTAGTAGTTAATGACCCTGACTGCTATGCCGAAGGTCGTGGGTTCGATTCCCACCCAGGACAAATGTTTGTGTGATGAGCACGATCATTTGTTCTGTGTCTGGGTGTAATTTATCTATAATATGTATGTATTTAGAAATATATAAGTATGTTTATCAGCTGTTTAGTACCCAAAGCATAAGCTCTCAAGCTTAACTTGGGACTAAATGGCGTTATGTGAAAGGTTATGGAATATTTATTTTATATATACCTATATATTTATCGGGCCCAGTCTGTTTATCTTACCATTTCTGTCTTTTTTTTGGTGTGGGGTGGAATATCCTCATGGATATCTTCCACCCCAGGGAAGAAATTACCACGATGTTTCATCTCACACCTGTGCCGAGGATTCCAGGAACAGAACACACTTCCACAACCTTCGACTGAACCATTTTCCATCATTGCCGCGAATTCATGTTAAAAAGCACCGAAATTTCTAAAACCTTGAAATTATGCTGTCTGGAATCATCTTAAAGTATAAATGACTCAATTTTAAGTTGTCTAACTCTCAATCTGAGTTCGACCAACTTAAAATTCCTGATTAATTGAGATTCTGGTCGGTAACTAATAGAAATATCTTATAGCAGTTAAAAACGTCGTAAACATAACAAAAGTAGGTAAATATAGCATAAAACAATTTCTCGGAAACCATAATAAAGCAAGAGTAACTCAAGATAGAGGAATTTTCGTAGAAATTCGTTGGGAAAATTTATTATTAGTTTCCGACAAAACCGCGAATCTGCGAAGCGGGTTTATTGGATGATTTCACAAAAGGGGTAAAGCAATTATAATTTTAGGATACTTGGAGTATTTAAGTAAGAATTAAGGGTTATCCAACTTTAGTTTTTGCTTACCATAAACCAGAAAAGGAGGACTAGATGTTACTATAATCACTATGAACCACATTTATTTATCTCTATAACAGCAAGAGACAGAATAACCTAAAGAGACGGATTCTAACTCCTAAGTTTTCTTTACTGATTATTTGTGTAGCTGGCTACAGCCTATAAGTGGTTTGACCGGCGTCGACGCATGAGTCTAAAATTTAAAGTCAATTAAATCGAAAACTATTATCCGTTCTTGTTGGAGACTCATCATTCCTTGTTTATCCTTAGCACGTACATACTAACAATAAGACCAGACTTAGACAACGATCCATTTTATTACTTAACCATTTCAATATACATCGACGCTCCACTTGGGGATTGATTCTAACGTCATCATTGTAAGCTGTCAATGCACGCAAATTGTCTACAGTTGTTCGAGCAGGAAATTCGTCGCAGTCAGTAAAGTTTGTAGGGGATTAGCTACAAAGCCGCGCCTCTTCATTATTTCTTATCCTCTTCTGAATTAATATTTCAACAGTACCAATAGAACTTGCTTCTTATTTCTTTTCGCTGTTAGTTGACGAAGCGTTAATTACTTTGTGGTTTCTTTTGGAATTATAAAGAGCTGTTAAATCTGACTTTAAAGCCCTGTGCGAGCTAATTGCCAGTTGTACATCACTACACAGGTTTGTCGATTGTCAAAATTATTTTTTTATTTGATAGGGTATAGTAGCAGATTGGTCCCATTTGTATCAAAACCCATATCTGGTGAGGGATCCTCGAGGAATTGAGGGAACTCCTCAAATATTAAAGGTACTTACGCGCCGATTTTAACATTTTTAGTAACAAATCAAGCATTTTCATTTAGAAAATATCATTTGGTGACGAAAAACTGATGAAGAAGACTGGCAACGGAACTCTTCAACGCATACGCAGCAAATTATTCGCGATTGCTACAGTCAGATGTCTATGGAATTTTTTTGTATTTCCATAACATAACGCTTGTCTATTTAAAAAGATTAGATTTCGATGATTCTTTCAAGTTTTGAATCACTTTCTTTACATACGAAGAAACTAAAAATTGCAAAATAAAAACATTTTACAAACAAAACAACTGAACAGTTGGTGTTCAATAATGAACGAAACAAAACCACCAACGCCACAGACTTCCAAAATTGGAGTTATTTTTCACTTGTTAGTGTTTTTTTAAGAAGTCGGTTGTTTTTTTGTAAAAAAGTTTTTTGGCTCACAATGCCATCCTTATGATTACGAAATAGAAGTTAAAATCGGTTGATCGAACTGTAAAACGGTTTGTTTAATTTTTTTTCTCATTTCAAATGGACTTTTATTACGAGCAAGAAACATTTAAACCTTGAGTTGGAAAAGTTAACACGAGGTCTATACTTTAGTTATAATACAATATTCCACAACTTTCAACCAACGCTATCTAGTCCCAAGCTAAGCAGAGCTTGTGTTATGAGTACTAAACAAGTGATAAACGTATTGATAATCATAATCATTCATTTATTGCATTTCATGTTGTTTACAGGTTGTTACATTATGATAGTTCCAAACAATGAACCCAGCTAGGGCACAGCAATGTATAGGCGATAGGTTTTAATTTATTTAACATGCTATCATTATTTTATACAATTTGTTAATATAGATTAATTTAAAATTATTAATTATTAAACATTAAGTTTGTCATTCTTATAAACTAAATAAATAAATAAATTATCATTTTCATATTATAATCTCATACTACAATTTAAGATATATATCAAAATACATACATACAGGTACTATGGATGAATTATAAATAGTATAATTATTATGACTTGGATGGGAATCGAACAAACGACCTCCGGCATAACAGTCAGAGCCACTAACTACGTACTTGACCAACAAGTCAGTTAGTCACATTTTTAACATTTCACTAGACGATTCAGAAGTAACTTAAACTAGATTTAGGATTCTGGTTCAGTTAAAGCGTAAATAATACGAAACATTTAAGTTATCCGAATGAGCGTAGAAATACGGCGAAAATACTCTCTCGTTTTCAAATGAAAACCTATAAATTTTGATAACAGTTATATCGCGGATAATGGAATATATTATAACAGTTATTAATTATTCTATTGGGGCTACTAAATCAATTGGTTTATGGGTACTGAATATTTATTAAAAGCCTCCAATATTCTGATTCACTTGAACAAAGAACGGGTTTCTATAACTTTTAAATATTATAATACTAGCAGACATCCCGCGGTTTGACCCGCGTACGTCCCGTTCACGTGGGAATACATAGATAAAAAGTAGCCTATATGTTAATCCAGGGTGTCAGCTAACTCCATACCAAATTTTATTAAAATCCATTTAGTAGTTTTTACGTGAAAGAGTGACAAACATTCATCCATCCATCCATCCTCACAAACTTTTGCGTTTATAATATTTGTAGGATTTTTGTACACCATCATGTATGTACTAGGTAAATTCTTTCTCAGTATTGTTTCACGCTAGGTATTTCATCGTATCGTTGGTGCATTTTCCAATATTTATACTCACATGCACACACAGTACGAATCAACTGGCGGTAAGCCATATAATTATTCGTTCAATGGAAAAATCGAACTCACAATATGCAACGCAGCAGCCAATCCCTTAGTCACTTTACCAGGTCGAATCCAAAATGTGAATTTGTGCAAAGTGATGTGGGTCATAGAATTATTTCTAGGGCGTGTTGAGCACAAATTACGCTCTCCTGTATATAAACCTCGGTTTTCGACTTGACCTTATGTACGTAGGAACCATCGATTTGTTTTACAATAATTCGTGTAGTGTGTGGTCCCTCACTATGAGCCTTATGAGTAAGCTCAAAGTAGCCCAACGAGCTATGGAGAGGGCTATGCTCGGAGTCTCTCTACGAGATAGAATCAGAAATGAGGAGATCCGTGAAGAACCAAAGTTACCGACATAGCCCAGCGGATTAGCAGGTTGAAGTGGCAGTGGACAGGGCACATATCATGGAGGACTGATGACCAATGGGGTCGAAAGGTTCTCGAGTGGAGGCCACGTATCGGCAAGCGCAGCGTAGGACGTCCTCATTAAGGCCGTGGAAACGCGCTGGATGCGAGCCGTTTCCAGCCGGTCTTATTGGAGATCTATAGGGGAGGCCTATGTTAAGCAGTGGACTTCCTATGGCTGAAATGATGATGATGATGAATTCGTGTAATGTGTTTTTAGCGCATTTTGCTTGTGGCCAGGATAACGAACCCGGGATTTCATATAATTGTGTAGTACTGAAATAATAAATCAAAGTAGATACCTACCATAACAATCAATTTATCACTGCAGAATCCCCTAAGATCGCCTTTTCGGTAAATTAGGACGAAGACCACAGTAAGGAAAAATTATGGGCTATTACTATAGAATTGTTACCACATTTCCAATGATATGTTACACCTACCGGGTCTACTTTACGAGCACCGATGACTTTTTCCTTCAAATGGTAAGGCTACACTGAGGTTCAGAATTTATGAGCGCAGTGAAATGAGAAAAATCCCTGAACACAATTACAACATGTCGACTACCTTTTTTTTATAACTGCAATAAGCGGTGGTTGCAGTCAAAAGTTAACAAGTATTCAGTGATAAGATCATTGAAAGGCAATTTTGAACGTAACATTTTATTAAATACCTACCTATAAGGACCATACCATACCTACCATCATTATACCATTATCATACCTACCAATTATCATGTTTTTATCATTGTCTTTTCAAGTTACCAGTAGACAGCGATCTGATGTCAAAAACGCACTAGCCACTTCAAACTACACCGCGTACACTTTGGATTGTGGAATGAGCTCCCTGACGAGGTGTTCTCAGAGGGCTACAGTATGGGGTTCTTCAAAAGGGGAGTAAATAAATAAAATAAATAAATTTTTATTCATAATTATTATAAGGTATAACGGTGTGGTATAGGTGTAAATAGGTTTTTAAAGGGTCGGCAACGCGCGTGTGGCGCCCCTGGTGTGCTTGGTGGTCCATAGGCTACGGTAAACGCTTACCATCAGGCGTGCCGTAAGATTATTAACACCGTCGTGGTATAAAAAAAAAACTACTACTCGTCGTAAAGGACATAGCCCGCTTAAAAAATATCTCAGTTAAACTAAGTGAGCTTGACAACTTCCAAAAGATTCAACTAATGAAGAACAGAACACCCGGCTCCTCCCAGCTAATGTACATAAATCTGAGATTATTAATTTCTTCGAGGGAAGCGAAGTTTGTCTCGAAGTTATTGCTGTGGATCTTGCTTTTACGTTGAATTTGTTTTATTTGTCTCTTCTCTGATTTTGTGTAATTGTAGTATTTATTATACTACAATTAGATAGTTAGATAGATAGTTAATAATATTACCACACACAAATATGACGACCTATGTTGTTATTATGACCGGGATAAGTAATATTATAACAGCCTTGTTAGTCTAGTGGTTGCAAGCGCTACTGCTGGGCATAGGAGTCCCGGGTTCGATCCCCGGGTCGGGCAGAGCGTTATTGAGTTTATGATCTGGACGTTTTTAGTATCAGCCCGAAGTCTGGATCTGTGCCCGATTGATGGCAATAGGCTCACCCCATATTACATATTACTTAAACGTAACTGGCAAAATATGGGTGTACAAATAAATTACATTTTTAAAATATTTAACACAAGCCCTGCTTAGCTTGGGACTAGATGGCGTTGTGTGGCAGTTGTCGAATATTTATTGATTTTCACAAAAAAAATATATCATGAAAATATGAGTTCCACCAATGACTGAAGCGGGGTCCAAGAAATTCGTATAAGGGTGTGAAATGCAGGCACCTGCAGTGCTATTCTCAAAGAATCATCCAGTAAAAATGTAGGTGAAGTGAAAGCAAATTGATCTGTCATTCCATACTAATGCCAGACATTAACAGTAAGTACACTCCACTCAAGTTTACATGAGGTGACTTTTACTGAATCTACCGGCTGGTCACAATGCGAGTCGTAACAATGAGTACTACTTTTTGTATAAATACACTAGCAGATGTCACGCGGTTTCACCCGTGTAGTTCCCGTTCCCGTGGGAATACGGGGATAAAAAGCTTATGTCATCCGGGAATAGTGTAGCTTTTCATCAGTGTAATATTTTTTAAAATTGGATCATTTGTTCTAAAGATAACTCCCTACATACAAACTTACAAATTGTGATCTGCAAGGCTAATGCGTATATCCCCGTTGAAAGTTCATAGTGATGATCACTAGGCAAGGTATTCAACGATTAACTGTCAAACAGCTAGTTTCATCATAGTATACAGAGGAAAAGTAAGTCATCTTTATACAAACGCACCGCGCGCGGCTTATATGTGTGCGCCGTAGTATCTATGCGTCGGCGTCTCCGCACGCACACTTAAACAAAATCTCGACCCGTTTCTCAGTGCGCCAGTCGGGGCACTGCACGAGGTTCGTGCCACGGCTTTTCGGTTTTTTTTTTTTCATTTTTTTTTATAATATTAATGCTCTGAATCTTGAATACATTTATATATTTGTTAGGAAAACCATTTATTGACTATTGATCACTGAATTAGTTATACAGAGATGTGTTAGCTTTGTCATACTGATAAGTAACCTACCGTTAACTCGTGCTCATCACCGCCCCGTGCCGCCCGTCTGCTGGCCCGTCGCTGTTCCTTTCATCATGAAACGTTTCATCATTGTTTAGGTAAAATCGACCTAACAAACCACGTAAGCAGACAATACAAGTAAAAAATACAACTTCCCGAGCCTTACCATTTTATAGGCACTGAATTAAAATTGAGTTAAAAGTAACAACCCTGCGACAGTAAGCAAATACATCGTGGATTGGGCTGGAGATATTTTTCTTCCCCTCTTAATTCTATGGTTTCGTATTGGCTATCATGAGTGTGTATCCAGAATTTAGGATGACGTCATGCACACTCGCAGAGATGTAACGATGCGCTTGACAGTACCTCATCAGATAGTCACCGTACCTTGAAATCCACTTATAGTGTTATAATATTTTTTGTAAATTCTCAGTTGTCATCAAAGTACGGTGTGTTAAGATATTTAAAAAAGTAAAAGTTAGATACAGAAAAGTGGTCAATTTAAGTCAAAATTTTAACATAAGTGTGCTATTTATAATTTTTATAATTAATAAGTATTTATAAATAATGGTTATAATGATATTTAGAATATAATAAGTATATTTAACAAATGTCGTTAATAAGAAACCGGCGATATTTATAAACACTCTAAATAAAAATTATAGACAGTCATAAATCGGTAAAATTGATAATAGTAAAAAAAAATAATCATATTTCTAAAATAAATAATCGAATCATATTAAATGAAGATGCATAGAAGGTATAATACAAAATAAAAAGAAAATAAACACACCACCACATTTCTCCATAGGAAACATAAATTATATTGATAAAAAACGACAAAACGGAACACAAGGGCTTTGATTATGTTAGAGGACACTAAAAGCAAAGGCAGGAGTGGGTTTTAGCCAGTAAGAGTCCGGCACTGCCCAGACTGGCTCCCAGTGGGCCAGTGTGGGCGTCCATGAGGATTTCCCTCTACTGTCAAGCCTAAAAAAAAAAGTTCGGTGCGCACTGGACGCCGGTTTATCACTGGCAATGGAAAGAGAGCCAATAGTCCTGTTGTACAGACGCCAGCACATCAAGTTGCCCCAATGTGTCAAATTTTCCCAATTGAATATGAACCATTATTCTGTTTGTCATAAAGTTGAAAAACGACCAAAGAAATTTGACACATTGGGGTAACTTGACGTGCTGGCGTCTGTACTACTACTAAGTGTGTAATAATGAATGACATTGTTACACTAGATAGTAATTTCCGATCAGAGATTTAAATATAGGACAAATATTTTAATGTGTTTTCAAATTGTTATGATTTCGTAATAATTAAAGTATCATCTTTTACTTTTTCATAATAGCTCTGTCGTCTTAACTGTCATCAAACTCAGTAGGGATTTCCTCATCTTCGTAATAAAAGTTCACTTGGTCATCTGGCACATTACGTCTAAAGTTATATTTGCAGTTAAATCCATCACCATTGTAGTAATAGGTGTAATAGATATCATCTAAAAAATAAAAATTACCTCACGTTAGGAATTATTTTGTTGAATTTCAAACGGAGATAATAAAAACACAGATAGACATAAAATCACTTAATAAATGTATACAAATATTAGAAACTGGACAGATTTTTAGTTTGTTTGTACCAAAAAAACATACTTCTAAAACAATTAAAAATTAAATTGACAAATTGGTTTATGACAGGAAGTAACATAGGCTTTGCTATATAGTCTAGCCGTATTATACAAATGTACGGAAGAATCAATTTTGAGAAAAAAGTTATATTTAATTATGAGTAGGTATTATATAAGTATTAGTATATCAGTACATTAGAAGGTAGAGACTAAGCACATATTAAGGTATTAATGATAATGAAAGGTACTAAATCTTACAGTACTGTCTGACTCCCGTTCCATAAATTCCTTGATATGGTTTCCAAGTCTCATCTCTCACTCTATACCTGCAATTCTCCAGTTCCATTTGACAAGGGTTCGCAAAGCTGACAAAACCCTTGTAGTAATGATACCCACAGACTGTGTGAAAATATGACCTAAAGAACAAGTTGCAATAATTAATAATCATCAACTGCCAAGCCTTTTCATAGTCGTATTTATGTTAGGGTCGGTTTCTGGTACAACAATCATAAAAACAATGTACAAGTGAAACTTACAACACGCTCACGTGGAAATAACAAATGCTTATAATCCCCGAAAGGTTAGGTGTAGAATATTTAGCGTCATTGAAAATCCAACAGTGAGCTATTTATCTAAACTGTTCAGCTCGACGCCAAGAGCATCCAATGGTGTAGTTAAATTTAGTCATACATTTACGCCCGATATTAATATTCTATCTCAATCCAAATCCCGTTCCTTTGTTTTTGACGGCTACTTCTGATTGGACATCTTTAAGACTCGGATAGGCGAATTCGGTCGTTGATTGGTTACAGACAAAGATCGGGATCAAGATAGCAACCGAGATAGATTATTAATATCCAGCGTTAGAAGACTTATGTTTGATAAAATGATTCATCTAGGAATAAAAGAATAATAAGCAAATACATACGTGTCTCTGATGCATTTTGTATGCCAATAAAAACAATCATAATATTCGTCATAATACTTCTGACTCAGGTTCTGTAAGAGATCATAATCCACACCTTCGAATATTAAAGGGGCTGGCGATGTAAGAAAAGGCATTGGTGGTACCAGCATTAAGCCTTCCAGTTTCTCCTTAACACTCTCCATGCCTTCTTTAGGCTTTTTTTCCTCTTCCTCTTGTGGCATATCATCACAATTAAAAATGGCGACTAAAACATGAGACACCATAACTTTTTACTTACATTTAACTTTTTTGCTTTTCATATTTTTTTAAGTATGAAAACAAGCTATTTTTATTTATTTTATATACGATAGAAGAAAAACGGAGTCTTCATAGATAAATTTATTACTGGCAACATGCTCCAGCAAACACTGTAGAATGTGCGTTCTGAAGTGGCTACCACATACTGAAAGACGAGGCGTTAGTAGACCTTCGATAAGGTTACACCAGTTAGTAAAGGTCGGGGGTACCCGATAAATATGAGAAACATTCAGCCTATGGAAAACAATAGGCATCAAAAAATTCATCCGCATCGTTGTCAACGGGAAAACTGCCCAAACGACTGGCCACATTGCCACGTTGTATGGCAATGCTGATTCTCTGACCGAAATTAAGGCCAGCCGTCTGGTCACAAGAAGAGTCGACCATCCGCATGGCGATGTCCTGGATAACAAGATGTGCATTCGGATCCCAAGGCCCGAGTGTTGTTTATTTTTTAGGTGTGTATACATAATAGTTACTAATAATAATAAAATCAATAACTTATTATTAAAAAAAAAACCTATGGAAAGCCTTTGACCAACTTGGACGTAATTCGACTCAAATGATGATTATGATGATGTACCAGAACTTCGAATTAATTGAAAACAAACTTACAGTAAGAAGCAAATACAACAAACACCATTGAACAAAATAAATGTTTTTCAAGAAACATTGTCAACACTTTACGATATCGACTCAACGATTGAATTACAGACAAGAAGTCACCAGTTAAGAGGTTAATTAGTTGATGCTAATGAAATCCTGACGATGTTAAAATTGATTCTAATCTGCACAATCGAACATTTAATTAAAACGGTTCGTGTTGGCTTTGATTGCATGTCACATATTCATGATATTCCAGGTAATGCGCTCTTCCCTTCTTTTTCTGTTAGGTGAAATGCTGTTACGGAGCCAGCGAAGTTCTAATTTTCTTTTGTTTTTTTAGCGTTGCGTATTCAGATGTTGTTTCTCTGCACAGGATTTTTTAACAACAGCATTTCAAATGATTCTAGACCCGAGACGCACAGTGTGGGTTGGTATAAGATTAACTTGTGTATCTGTATGTCTGCTTGTGGTTTCGTAGCTCCCCAAAGAATATAAATCGTTTCTGATTGTAATGGTTCTTAGATACAATTTATAAAGATTTAGTTTAGGCGTTTTAGGGTCATTATATAATTTAATACTTGATAAAAGGGTTTTATCATATTTTACAGATCCGCTTGATTTAAAAAAATAAAACAATTTTGGTGTACACATTGCGAGGTAGCGTGATATGCTGGCCTCTGTACTAACATTATGGCATCAAGATATGTGTCGATTTCAAAGTGGCAATTTTTACATGTACACCACATTGTAAAAGTACAAATAAAAGAAAACTTATCACGTAGACAGAAACAAAAATGACTTTATTGAACGTACTATTTTATCACATAATTATTATTAATATTATGTTAGATTCAATCAAATCAGTAGATATCAAACGGTTGCGTAATATTTAGTTTCTCAGCATCGAGCCCGCCAAGTTTAAAATACCATATCACCGCTTGCTTTTCAGACCTTGCGTGTGCACCATAGTACTGACAATCAAAGCTTTTTCCGTTGTGGTATATTTCATCTGAAAATTAAAAACTTACATTATGAAGAGGTAAACTTTGTGAGTCTGTGACGTTTTAGGGGAAAATCTCTGGCAGGCAGTTATTTCCAAAACAACACATTATCTGATTTAAAGTAACTTAAAGAAAGCTCTGTTATTGTTGATTACTTCAAGATATATTTGACCTCTATGCGGATGAATTTCGGAGAAAACCTAGTAATCTAAATAATTACATACCATCTAGAGATGCAGACCCATCGTTTAATTTCTTTTGTTGCGTAATCAAACAGTTTTGTAGTTTTATTGCGCACAGGCCTAAAAAGTTAGTCAAACCCAGTTTCTTTTTGTAAACGCAAATTGTTTTGGGAATATAATTTCTGAAACATAGAGAAAAACTTTAGACAAATATTACTTCAGTACAACTTGTAAAACAAAAATGAACGCGAAACTAATGCGACAATATTTTGCACGTCATGTTACTATGATTGGTTGAATGTTGAATTTTGAACAGCCTATCGCATCAATCGTTTCGTTTACACTATGACGTGTCGATATTTATTTCCAGAAATGTGGTATCGATATTGACTGAACTGAATTCTAGTTGAGCCGATCTAACCGCAGTTGACAAAAATCGATAATTATAAAATCGTACGCTGTTGCATCGCAGTGATTCTCTTCTCTGTAGCAGTTTGCACCAATTATTGGATCATCATAACTCCCATATGGATCTGGGCCTCTCATTTCTTTGACCACGTTGTTATTAAGACCTTGTGCTTTCCGTTCTGCATCTTGTGAGAGATACATGTCAACTAAAATACAAAAAAATCTTATAAAGGGGCTCAGTTCCTACACTAAAACTCTGTTAGCTTAGTCTTTTTTTCATCTCATTCTTGACAGCACCAATGTCTGTTATTTTGTTCTTACTAAGGCACAAGTACATAATTATATAAACATGTACGACTGTCATGTGCCATGTTTAAGGATATACCACCCAAATATTGTTTACAGAGTGTACTTTTCGACAAAATTTTAATATACACTGGTATTTTATTGTAAAATTGAACGCAGTACCGCATAAAAGATGAACACATTCGTTTCAAGTTCCTTCATGACACATACAATAGATATCTGAAGTCATCGGAAACCTTGTTACTAGACATATCGTTGCATTCCACTAGCTTCTATGACAAATCTGTTACAGTTCAAGCAGAACGAATAAGGAAAGCTTGCCCGAGTCAGTAGCATATGTACATAACATGTACAACTGTAACTGTTTTGTTTACTTTTAATACTTTCGTAAAATTTTATAATATTATCAAGATGTTAATAGATAAATCTATCATATAGGTTGTCTTAAAATTACATTTTTTTAGCGATGAGACTGGTGTATAGTAAAAATTATTAAATGTAAATACTCATAATTCTTAAAACTGAGTTATTACGATTTATCTCAGTTGATTACAGTAAAAAGAAAAGGGTTTTTGGTTATATTTTCTATCTGTGGTAAAAGTGACTTAAACAGGCTTCACTTTCTTCTTCTACTTTTCTACATTAATAAAAATAAATGCTAATAGGCCAAATTTTAAATATATATCATCATATTATTATCATTTTTCTGTCTCATATATTATGTATTGTTTTTGATTATGGTTTTAATTTTAATTGTAATTTGGATTTAATTGTAATGTTAAATTTTTTGTGTTGGTTGTTTTGTTGTGAATTTGAAATGATTTATTAATTTTGTAAAAATGTTACTATGATCCGAAGTTGATTGACATAAATAAATAAATAAATAACACACTTACCGCATAGTCCAAAAATTAAATAGATGTATAAAATACCTCTCATTGTTAAAGTTTTACTAAATTCGAAATATCTGTTAAGAGTAATATCGGCGACCATACAGTGCAGTTAAATATAAAGACTTATGAACATGTACATGAAAAAAACTTGATAAGGCTTAAGTAGATCTTGATAATAGAACGATCTTAATTAACAAAGTTTAAAGTGATTAACGTCACATTGCGCCTTAAAATCTTGTCTGCCTCCCCATTCGAGTAATACAGGGTAATATGACAAAATGTAGGTAAATGTTGGTAGGTTGGTGATGTGTGTAATGTTTTAAGTCGTAGGCCAAATAGGGGGTAAGCTTATTGCACTAACATGACACAAAATTAGGGTTCATAATTATGACATTTTTACTTAATAATATACCATATTTACTATATTTATATGGAACTAGCAGACATCTCGCGGTTTCACCCGCGTAGGTCCCGTTCCCGTGGGAATACAGGGATAAAAAGTAGCTTATGTGTTAATTCAGGGTGTTAGCTAACTCCATACCAAATTTTATTATAATCCATTCGGTAGTTTTTACGTAAAATAGTGACAAACATTCATCCATCCATCCATCTTCACAAAATTTGCGTGATAGGTACTGATCTGATACTCTTTAGATAGAAAACGAAATAGAGCTTACCCAACTTGGTAATCGAACCGTAGATAGGATGTTGTTTTCCATCGTCCTACTTGACAACGCCACGTGTATTTAAGAAGCTACAATTAAATAATTTTGCTCTCCTTAGCGCCAAAAATTAAATCAAAAGAATTACACAAATCTTGTACATTGTACTTGTACATTATACATTAGTCTTGTGTCATTATCATCATCATCAGTCCACAGTAGTCCACTACTGGACTGCAGGGCCTCCCCTAATAAGCACCACAGTGCCCTGTATTCAGCTTGCCACAACTGCCACATCTGCCAACAGACTTTCTCGGGTAATCATCGTCATTGCTGCACTTAAGATAAGATAAAGATACCGGGCTGGTATCCGCAACTTTACGTCAAAGCGCGTATTTTGCGTATGGGCCATATTCTACCACGTGGGCCCATTGTGAATTGGTAGATGTCACATGTCTTCAAATTTTTGGTTCTGGGACGTGCCGGTTTCCTCGCGATGTTTTCCTTCACCGTTTTTGAGAGCAGTGGTGATGAAATAAATTACACAAAGTAATGCGCCTGCCTGGATTCGAACCGCTTCAGGCTGCCTCCACTGACCTACCGCTGCTCTACCATCCAAGTATCCCTGCACTTATCCCAATTTATTTTATTTGGGGTCGTCACAACAATGTCTTCTTCTTCCATGCATCTCTATTGTTGTTGTTTTGTATTTTGCTAGTCACCTCCTTTCTAGCCCCATCATCTTTCATAAAACCTGTGTATCGTTTCTGTGGTCTTCCTCTTCTATTGTAAACCTGCACATTATTTTGTACTCGAATCTTTCTTATGTGTGTTTCACTTGTGAGGCGAAGTAAAAGACAGTTCATTAGCACGGTAATGAACTTCGTGATAAGTTTTAATAAGTTCATGATAATGGAGTACTCGTTCATTCTTGTTTCGTTTGTTTGGGTACATTTCGACGTCACTAATCATTATCATACGTCATCATATTTTTTTACATTGTAGTAAGTTTTTAGTCTAATGGGAACAGCTGAATGACAGGGTTTTATATGTATATGCAATGACTGCCTACCTGACCGTCACAGCCCAGTTTCTAAGAAACATGTTATCTCTTGGTAAGACTAGTTTTTAGACTATTAAGCTTCTAACTACTCAAGCTCTATCACAGTACCTGCTCTTATAACCAGTACATACAGCGTAACCAGAAATCTTTAAAGAAAAATTTAATGATCACAACATTAAAATACTAAACATCAAGTAATGTTTAACAAGAGCCCGCTTACCTTGAGTTTCACTAAAACTGCCTCTGCGATCTTTAAATAAGTTCTTTGAGATATTGGATTCCCAGTTTATTATTGTCTCGTATTTAACGTTGCATAAAATATCTCTGGTCTGTTCTTCCAAGGTGTCTTTTATTAACGATGATCTTTAAAAATAAATAAATCTAGTTGCTTGAGATCTCCACTCTTTTTTTTTCTTTGAACTAAAGACTTTTCACAGCTTTATATGGGTGCAATCATCTTTTACATTGTAACTCTCATTCAAAAGTGGAAGTCATCGACTGTTCCGGTGATATTTTTTTTAATATTTCCTATAAACTTATTTAATCACCAACGTGACAATAATATCAGCCAAATTGATGATACTATCCTCAAGGGAGGATTTTACATATAAGAGGCAAATAAAGAATAGAATAGAATATAATAGAATACTCTTTATTGTACACCATAAAAACATACAAATAAAAAAAAAGTAAAGAAAAAATAAGAAAAAAGTAAAGAAGAAAAAAGAGACGAACAAAAGACGAAAAGAGAAGAAGAAAAGTAGAAGTCAAGTTTTGCATAGATAGATAGATATCAATGCATGTTATAATAGAAAACATAAAATCGTCAAAATATCTTTCACGGTCTTGTATGATGCCACAAAAATCATAATGTTGTCAGTATGTACTTAGATTTTCTTCAGATTTCAAAAATAGTTACACAAATGGAAAGACATTGTGATAAGTGACATAAAATGATATCCTGTGTATCAGATTAATTTAAAACTCAATCTGCTTCAAATTCCTACCCAACGTTGTTACATTCATACTTACTTCTTTAATCCAATCAATTGATATTCATTCGGTCGCACAATAATCCCAATGCCATAACTGGGCTTCCAATACATCATCAATCATGACAATTGTGACCCTACATGGACCAGAAACGAGTGAACGAAATGAAAAGATTGAACTATGAACGGAAAACATGTAATTGGCAATCTGCGCACACTATACATTAACAATAAATACTATAGGACACGGCAGTTTTGTTGGCTATAATTAATTGTAATTGTCCATTCATTCAAGCGGCTGTGCCAATTTGTAGACTCAATAGAGACCGGTGATTTTTATAGTGGCGAAGGGCGAGAGTATGTTGTACTGTCTTTAGTCTAAAATTGTTGGCATTTCTTCGAGTTTTAATCTTTATGGCGAATCCTAGGCTGGTGGTGTTCTACTAATGAATATGAACACTTTTTTACTATACTCAGCTGGTGATGGGAGCACCTATCGTATAAAATTGCAGATAATTTCGTGATTTTAGGCTTGGTTCGTCTGTGTGTTGTTCATATTCAAAAGTGAAAACGTTTATAGTGAAATATTTGATATTAAACAATATTGCCCAGTATGAAGATTTATGTGAAGAGAAAAAAAATCAAGTATCTCTTTTTTAGAAAATTGCGCACAAGAATTAGTGTGATAATGAATTTAATAAATAAAGTTCACGTGAAATAAAGGAAAAGAAAAAAGAGAGTGCAGAAAGAAGATTAATCAAATGACCACTTGCTGACCATTCGTTTCAACAAATTTAATTTTTGCAGTTGATCAAAATACTCACAATGATTTTGTATTAATGATGACGACACAGTATCCTTTCTATTTCAGCATTATTACAATTTCGAAAAAAGTTGTTAGTGCAATAATCGCCAAATGCAAATACTTTCCATTTCAGTTAGTTCAACTATGAATAGGTACTTTTGTGATTAAATTCAATAGTTAATTGCGATCACAGAACAAATATTTGCATACCCAACTAAAGGTTTAATATCACCAATTTTAGTATTTCGCTTAAATCTGTATTTAACCTACTTTGGCAGTTTATAATGATAATACGACCGAAGTTTCTGTTGATTAAATATAAGCCTCCCATTTGGTCTGATTATGAACAAATTTGAACCAAATATATAAAATAATCTCGAAATTATAATCTACTGCCCCATACATGTTGTCGATTTTTTTGAACGCGCACAATGCTCTCAATTCATTGGAATCACCGCATGACGTATTTTTTGTCGATACATGTTCATCAGTCGTTATCACAGAATTTACTTCCGTATTTGCCATATAATATCTATCTTCTCTTGGATTTTCTTCGTATTTTCTTTCACACTATGAACAACATAAAGCTATATGTCGTGTCCAAAAATTATATTATTTAACATTAGCCGATATCACAGAGTTTATTTCCATGTTAGAGATCAGGTTCTATCCCTTTCTTTCTTTTTTGACAGTCAAAATATAATATCGACGAATTTTAATAATAATAATTATGCTAGTTCCTGGTACCAACGGTGACACAAAAAAAAATTGCGGCGCAAATGTTGCTATGAAAATAATAGTAAATTAATACAAGCCTATTATAAGAACAAATGCCACTTCTTCTGTATTGAAGAAGAGATAAGCGTGAGCATTGATTACTACCCTTGCTTCAGCAAGACTTATATTTATTTGAAGTCCAGGATCCGTCACACCGTTTTCCTTCCCCAAAGTCAGTGAAGGATAAGCACAAGTACCACACTCCCTTAAAGTATGTCCCTACTTATATCTACTGTATAAACTAAGCCTATATTTACTGAAACAAACGACCCAGATTATACTGAAGCGTCGAAGCCTATATGCAGACGAGCACTGGGAATCAATAGCATGATTCTGTAATATCAAGATCGAAATCCCACGGGGTGCTTATGTGGTAGGTATATCAATACTGCAAATGTCAATACAGTTAACAATAACAGAAGATACATGGAGTAGGAAAAAGTCCCATGGTATTACTTAACTGTGTATTTTGTGATACAATGCAGTCGATTTCAAAGATTTTTCACCTGTTCGGTGAAGTTAAATTTAATTATGTCTTAACAAATATTACCCGAAGTAAGCCAAAAGAGCCCATTGGTCTAACTGGGCAGTAATTTACATTCAAACCTGCTACTCAACAATGTGTTTCGAATATAGATCTTTTATTAAATTTAGTATAAATCCATTTTAGTACTTCAAATAGCTCATTTGGAAATCGATTGTCAAATGTGCTGCATTTGAATCAAAATGTATGTGCGTAATGGTTATGAAAAAAATGAAAAATAGGTTGATGGTAACGGCCAATACAATGTTAACACAATTAATTTACAAAAAAATTACTCCTTTTTTAGAAATACGTACCGCCCGTTATATGATTCCTGAGTACTCCTTAAAAACGTAGACTTGTCTACTTGCATTATTTTACAAAAATGAACACTTGTATGTATATCTAGAGACTTTTCAATGTGTTAGCAAAGTTTGAGACAACATTTTGCCTCTGGCTTGGGAATGGGAAAATATACAAAGACCACACAGAATTTCTCCTCAATGCCTCTCGAAATTTCAAAGAAAGAAATCGATCTAGCCTTACCACATCCAAACAATACGTCTTCCTGACTCTGAACCATCATTGTGACGGCGACCCACATTCGAACGATTGTGCATTCATTCCGATGCACCAATTGAGAGACTCATTGTTGGCATACCGTACTAGAGAATTTAATAGCCATCCGTGATATATAACGCTCATTTTTATACAAACTGTGGATTATGTTGAATTTACTTAGCTGTTTATTCAATCATTCTCAACTTGATAAATTAACAAATCACTGAAATATACAAGCGCTACAATTTGAATGTTTAAGCCTTTATTGAGATATTATGAGTAGTAGATGAGACTTTCTTGGTCCGAACAGAAACGTTCTTTTAGTTTTAAAAGTAAGTACGATTGCGGCGGTGGCACACGATGCAATCCAGGTACAGAGTTAATATGAATGAGTGAGGGAATGAGAATGTATACAAACACTGCAGTGCCCATTGCAGAAGGTAATTAAGAAATGTTCTCAGACGTTTGACTGTCACTGTCATAAATGTCTTGACAGGTGTCATTATGACGTATTATGACAGCTGTCATTGTGACAATATATTGATACCAAACGTCGTAAAAATATCCCTAATTAATTATGCTCCCACTAATAAAGCTACCATTAATTAAGCTACCATCCATCCTAACATTTTGTTTGAGTGGATAAATACTTAAATTTAGTGCACAATGTGTTCATTTAAATATCGCCATTCATGAAGGTAACAAACAGAGCCTTTTCATCCTCCACTGAAAAGGGAGGATCCTCCAACCAGACGGGTGTTGTGTCTGGTGAGTTTACTGCCCAAGAGTTGAATGTCGGGTTTTACACATGATATTTTTATTACAGGGTCTACTTTATATCTCTAATCTGTTAGACGTTCAAATCATTTGACATTGACCACTTTCACTAATGGAGGCAGCTCTAAAATCGCCAATAATGGTTCACACATTTTTTTTTTGTAAGTATTAAGTTATTACTTTTTTTGTGATTCCCATGATACCTAGTGATACTTATCCATACTCGTGGAATTTGGTTACTCTGAAGTTGGTTTTGGCTTACTGTCGTTGTTTTTGTCTATTCAGCAGGCCTAGCCATATTATGACAAATTCTATTTCTATTATCGTAATCGATAAGGCGACAATAGAAAGAAAATGGCGTAATATGGAATCAGCTTTTTGTCAACTGTCAACTGTTAACGAGTAGAATTTGAAAATGAAATACACTTGACAGTTAACAAACAGCTGATTCGTTCCTTAATAGAAATAGAATTTGTAATATGGCTAAGCCTGCAGCTTTTGTTAGCTGTATTTCTATCAAGTTTTAAATAATATGAAAAAATACCCTGCATACCTCAATTACACCGGGATAGCTCTGCTTGCGCGATTTAGACTTTCAATAACGCAGATATAGTTCCAATGTAGCGGTATAGATGGCACCACAAAATTATGATAGAGTTAAGTGGTTTCGTTTTCAGATTAAATGGGACTAGGAGTTCATTTGAGCAATGAATCAAAGTCAGCTTATTTTTAGCTTATTTACAGTAAATGAATTACGTAGAAATTGTTTGTGAGAGAACTAATGTAGCGTTGCATATGGCACATCTCGATAAAAATTTATTTATAAATTCTTAGAATCGCTTTTTTAGATCTTACATACGTAAATGGGTGTGATTTCTAAAAAAGTGCCGTTAAATAGTAAATATCGCTTTTTAGTTCCAGACAATCAATCATGGTTTATTTCTGTTTTTGTGTTTGAAAACGATTTTCATATAGATGAGGCCAGTGTGATAATAACAAAATAACAAACCACACAGTAATCTGAGTCGTAAGCGCTAACTAAGGGATTTCGTTTAATTAAGTCTAACGCGTAGCTAGAATAGCAAGATACTGACAAAATTCCATTATTTTTTTGTAGACTGACCGGTGCAAAATGAATACAAAAGCTGGGGTATATCTATTCTACTAATGTTAATTGCCTCTGTTGTAGTAAGCAGTACCGCCGAACATGAGGTCCTGGATTTGATTGCAGGGATGGCCAGAGTATTCTTTGGTAATTCAACTTTTATTCTTCCTTTTTTAATCTTGCAATCACTTAGTTGCCTTTTAGCAGATCTTTTGTGTGGATCTGCTTCTAAAAGTTATAAAGATTTTATTTAGCAGAGTCGCATAATATATGTGGTGGCGTTTGAGCCTTTTAATAACTACTAGTATACTTAAGCTGTAACTAAGGTGTTGCGACTTTATTTGACATTTTTCTGACTAGTGTTGAATTTGTTCATTTGTTTTGTTTTGTAGATGCTCATTTATTTCTGACGTCTTCATAAACCAAGGAGCATTTGATGTAATTTTGAGGGTTTCATTTTGAAATGGTTAAAGATTTTCCACATTTTGAATTCCTCGCAGAGCCCTACAGCTGTACTCTGTATGTCCAGACAGCTTTGAAACTGCTTTGTAGATAAAGTCTTTGATTTCTAGAGATATATGTGATGTGTTTTCTTAGAGGAGGGAGTAACCTCTATGTATATTTTTTTAATAGTAGTAATCTAGATTTGTGCCCATTTGACAGCAATGGGCAAACATTAGTACCGTATCTTTTATATAAACCGCATCGGTGCTTCATAAAGCACGTTAAGCAGTTGGTCCTGGCTATCATACGTAAACCTTTGATAGCCGTTACAGGTAGTAAAAAACCGTCAAGTCTAAATAAAGTATCTCAAGTTACCCAGTAACTGAGTTGTAGTATTCTGATACACTTGGTTAGATTGGAACCCGATCCCAACTTAGTTCATAGAAGTAACAAAAGCTAGGCATTAAGTTGGAGTCGAACTCAAAATTTCATGCTGAGCAGCAACTTTTGTAAACTTTACACTAATCACGGTGCGTCATAAAAAATAAAACAAAAATGATGAAATGATAAAATGATATTTATTTCTGTAAATAGGTTTTTACAAGCATTTTTACAAGTAATTTTTTAACGAGTAAAGATTGGAGTTTCACTATCTGACTACTCTGAGAAGAAACACCGAAAGAAACTCAGAGGTCATAGTCTCTTTTAAAGTCCAGACATTATCTTGGTCAAATCATGTAAGAACCATGCAGATTAGTGTCTGAGATGGTCTTATGAGGAAAAAACCACACAGATATGAGGGGACCAGATCAGTCAGTGCAAGCATTTGTCAGTAATCGTGAGCTCAACACGGAACTTGAGGAGCTCTATCATCATCACCAGCTCACAGTAGTCCACAGCTAGACATAGACCGCTCCAAATGCGCGTCAAAGAGTCCTGTCTTCAACTCGCCGCAGTTATTGCATATTATAGAGTAAAGAAAGAAAAAGAAAAGAAAGAAAAATATTTATTTGACATCAGTCATCAAAACACACATACACACAATAATTTATAAAACAATAGAAAATATACAATAGTAGGTAGGTACATATCATGTGCTGTGTGCCTCACGGCTGCGCCAAAAAGAAAAGAAAAAAAAGAAGAAAGAAGAAGAAAGAAGAAGAGAAGAGGAAGAGGAGAAGTAATCTACTTCATCATAAACTTGAGGATTATAATATGGCTGCCCGAAAAACAAAGTAAATGAAGCGTACACATGATTATTGGCTAATCCATTTCTAGGTCAACGGGTAACAAAACGTTAATTAATTTCCATCTTAGCCGTCTCTACCTTTTCCGTTGAACGAAGAGATTAAGCCGATAATCTCTCTTCTGTACAAAAGCCTTTATTAAGCTCTACTATTGGAGCAACTGTAAACAGAGATATTATTGAGTATTTGCGATTAGGGTTGGGTTTTACCAGGTCATTTTTAATGTATAGAGTTTTTTTTAGATGTTAATGTGAGGTAGTTAGTGGCGCTGACTGCTATGCCGGAGGTCGTGGGATAATTCTCATTCAAGACAAATGTGTGTCTGGGTGTAATTTGTCTATAATATGTACGTATTTATGACTATTTAAGTATGTTTATCGGTTGTATAGTACTCCTAGCCCAAGCTATGCTTAGTTTGATGGCGTTGTGTGAAATTTGTAAATATTTTATTCATTTAAAATTACTTATATTATGTTTGGTACTTATAACTACTACAAACTTCAGTATTTATGTATTGGATTGGCAATACCTCAGCAATGGCCAGTGAAATTAATAGATATCTCATATCGTTTGTCGATAATTGGATGGCATCGATGAAGCTAATCTTATCTTGTGGTAACGGAAACCAGTTTAACTACACATTTTGCTGTATACTGTCTAGGTAACTATTATAGTTTACAATTACCTCAGTTGATAGAATTTTGGTCGTCGTGTTAGATCATTTTAAGCATTTAATAAAACTGATAAACATACATCAATAAAAAATCTTAATACCCAAGAAATGAGTAGTGATAATAAATCTCACTTTATTAAATACAGGTGCTTCATCCCTTTAGAAGGGAAACTAAAAAAGGATAGAAGTTAACTGGCAAACATAGATTCCTGGATATAGGTCTTCTACTAGGCCATTTTTAAATGATCTGCGCCAAACAAGATAGATCGGTGATAACAGTTTTCATGTCCGTACAGTTTATCATTTCCTTCAAAAAACGGTGAAGGAAGACATCGTGAGAAAACCATGCCTGAGAGATAACTCTTAACGACACATGAAGCCAAGTTATACGCCCATGGATGGCATAAACTTTGGCAGCAGGTTGGTCACAAACCATACAAAAAACAAAAAGATTAGCATAAAGTTTTAATAAATAAGTCAATGTTTTACAAATAATATTCTTGATAGACAAGAATCTTTTCCATCTACGCTTTGAGTTAAATCCTAAGTTCTAACAGAAAATACGCACAAAACAAGTGTATGTTCAAAGACCGAACAAAACTCAACAACCGTCTAAATAGCTAAATCCAATTCACTGTAATTGAGCTCTTTTTGTCCGCTTTCGCTTCACGAAGTCTGCAAGACCTAAATAATTAACTAAACGCTGAAGTGGTTCGGAAACTAGTACTAAATCCAACTAAATGTCTCGTATTGGTTGTAAGAAATTTTAACGAAACTACATACATACCTAAATAAACTCACGCCTTTTTCCCATTGGGGTAGGTAGAAACTACAGAACGCCATATGCTACGATTCTTGCATACTTCTTTTGCTTCGTTTACATTCATACATGTTGTCATACACACACGCCGGTTGCGAGTACTACGCACCTGACTTTTCTGAAGAACCTCACCAATAAGGTCTATATATGTCCTTCTAGGGCGTCCCCTCCCGGCGTTCCCACTTACATCTGCCTTGTAAATATCTTTCGTTAGTCGCCTTTCATCCATCCTTTCAACGTGACCAAACCATCTAAGCATACTCTTTATTAACGAAACTATTACATAAATAAAAAACCTCGTCAAGCTACAAAACATTATTAACTTGTTTTTTTTTTGTACCACTGTTATATAATAATACCAGCTTGTTACTGTTCAACTGCAGGGCAAAGGCCTCCTATCACACTGAGAAGGCACAAACTTTGGTCATTACGCTTGCTTAAGGCGGATTGGCGATTTCAAACTTATATGAACTAAGTATTATAGCCCAGGTCCAGGTGAGGCCAGAGGCTTTACGATGTTTTCCTTCACCGAGGTCAATGGATGTCTAGCATACACTTAAAAATAACTGATGTACACAATTATATTGTTTAAATCCTTTTTTTTTATTTCATACAAACAGTCATCAAAGTTGGTCAAAATACATGACCAATACACATTGGGGTAGCTTGATATGCTGTACAATTTATTTAGTAGACCCAGCATGACTTCTTTTTCCCCACTGCAATCATCCATAATCTGGTTATTTTTACTCCTTACTTAGCACAGCCACACCATCTTAAAATGAAACCAGAGGTGCGTATCTTGGGCTTAAGCTCGAGATCTGTGACTAAGCAGCCAATCACACAACTCAGTTATCACAGCCATTAGAGAAATTTCTCGACAGCATACGAAGCCAAGTCAGACACCTATTATGGGCGACCAGATCTTTTTTCATCTATGCCATTCACCTCCATTACCATTCCATTTCCCACCCCATTACCATCATCATCCCTTCTGCCATTTGCCTCTGACTATTCGGTTTCATGTGCGTATTGTTTAATTATCACTAGCTTCAAAAACGGTGAAGGAAAACATCGTGAGGTAACCGGCATGCCTGAGTGACATTACTCGAGGGCATGTGATGCGAAGTCAGAGGCCCATTAAAACTTTGACACCAGCAGGCCTGGCCATAATTACAAATTCTATTTCTATTATAGAAAGAAAATGGCGTATATGTAATCAGCTGTTTGTCAACTGTCAAATGTATTTAATTTTCAGCCATATTACAAATTCTACTCGTTAACACTTGACAGTTGACAAACAGCTGATTCCATATACGCCATTTTCTTTCTATTGTCGCTTTATCGATTACGATAATAGAAATAGAATTTGTAATATGGCTAGGCCTGCAGGTTAGCCACTAGCCACACGATAAGAAGCAATTACCATTGTATACTATCTAGAACGAAACTAAACTACTATGTAAGAAGCTTAATCCAATTCTCTTAATTGATCTCAGTCCGCATTCATTTCTCGAAGCCTAGACGGTTTACAATTCATTTAACTAGCCGAAGGAGGTTCGATTTTCTCCAACTATATAGGTAGCACTTGTGAAGTCTGACGGAAAAGTGGGCGCTTATTTATGAAATTGAATGGAAGTCTGGAATAGATGTTTGAGTTATATAGGGAAGTTTGTTAGAGAAAAGTTTGTGGTTTTGAATGCTGGTTCGGTTTTTATAAGTTTGTGATGTTTCAATGTTTCTTTTGACGTCGTATTTGCCTGTTAATGGCTAGTGGAAGTACTTAACAAAGTTTGGAAGTGTAAGGTAGATGTTAATCAAAATCTATGTCAATGCTGATATTTAATACTGTAAACTGTAAAAATAAATTGTATTCAGATACAGAACAACTGATCGTGCTCATCTCGCAAACATTTGTCTTGAGTAGGATTCCAGCCCACGACAGAGCTACTGACCTAATGGTCAGTAGCTCTGTCGTGGGCTGGAATCCATCATCCATAATAAGCAGTGGTCCGACTGGCCTGTTGGTCTAATGACCAACAGGCCAGTCGGACCACTGCTTATTATTGACTTTATTAAAAGAAGGAAGGAAGCATTTTAAGTCATAAGAATTGAGACAAAAGTAAGTTATAACGTAATTCTAATCCTACTAATATTGTAAACGTGAAAGTTTGTGAGGATGGATGGATGGATGGATGTTTGTTACTCTTTCGCGTAAAAACTACCGAATGGATTTTAATAAAATTTGGTATGGAGTTAGCTGACACCCTGGATTAACACATAAGCTACTTTTTATCCCTATATTTTCACGGAAACGGGACCGACACGGGTGAAACCGGGGTCTGCTAGTATTACATAAAGGCCAAATTTCAGGCAGACATTAATACTATGAACAAAATATAGTTATTGCACTCGAAGCCACACAATTTTCATATGTAAATGCTCTTCAGAAAGACATGTCTTTATTCCATTTATTATTTAAGTAAATGTGACCCGGGAAATACGAGCAGCTCGCTTGAAAGAGCATAATAAGGTAATAATATGGAGCATTACTTCAAAGCCGATCTCGTTCAATGGACCGAATACCCAATAATTGCACATCATTATTCTGAAATAACAGAAGAGTATTTAAATTTTATTTGCAATATTTATGTATACACAGTCCGGAGTTTTCATTGTGATTATAATTCATTGTTTTCTTTGCGTTATGGGATTTTGTGAGTGCAGTCGCCGCATTAATGTGTGGTTGATGAATCGTTTCATAATCGTCGTCACCATCTTTGAATTTCTGTCCTTATCTCAATATATTTCAAGGAAAAGATTTCGCACCATGATTAGTTGCAACAAACCAAATCTCCAAAGGTGAGGTTTTGCATAATATGGCACCGATTTTTGTGCATATGGCCCTATACGGTACCTCTCCGCAAACCATGATCCGCCTTTTCGTTGGCGCTGCGTGCCCTGTTACCTGCTCAAGTGAGGACTGCGTCAGTGGATAGTGTAGCCGTGACTTAATACTGAACCCACCAGAAAATTATAAAAAGATTTGAAACATTCGCGCGTTTTTTTTCCAGACTGGAATCGAAGGACTGGAACAACTTGCCGCTGCGGTCTTCCCGTCCGATTATAATTTTGGTGTCTTCTAGGCTAGAGTGAATAGGCTTCTAACCTAGTGCGCCTTACCATCATTGATTGCAACACTGCTTTCCACCTGATGGAATTGCAGTCGAGCATTAATTAAAAAAAATCCTTTGTTTGCCGACGACTCGCTAAAAAAAATCTTTATGTAAATTTGGGTTAGACACATTATTTGTTGTTTTATTCCATAAACTCTTTGCTAATATTTCAAAAATTATGTTTTTGAGCAATAGAATCTCGCATCCTCTATTTTTATAATACTAATTGACAAGTTATGAGTTTAATGTGACAATGTAGAGAAAAGAGAGCCAAGACGAGAGTATTCAAGAGTATTGTAATGTCCAAAAGTGGTTAAAGTTTTTGTTACATGAATCGCACGGTTGTTTTATCTGTCTTTATTGACATCTAAATTTCTAAGAACCTTTTTTGTGGTTAAAATTCGTAATTTCTTCACCATTCTAATAATATAGGTAGAAATAATTATATACAAAACAAGTATATTCTAGTAATAAAGTTTATTTCTCTCTAATTTTCTGTGATTGTAGCAAATGGCCGCGCTGGGATTATATCCGAACGTGGGCAACGTGGCCTGCTTACAAAGTATATCGAATGTCAATACCAAATTCGCTTACCAATTTATTATGATATAGGTATAGAATTTATTATATGCGCCTATTTATGATTCGGAGATTGATTAGAATGAAACCTTCCTGATTCAATAAGCCAGTATATATGCCCGTGGAATATGTATTAGTAAGTAGGATAGGGTCAGCCCCACGACAGCTTCAGCTACGAATATCCTCATAATTGCTTCGAAATAAACGATAATATGATAATGCTGATTGGCCTGGTTGATCCAGTAGTTAGTGGCCTTGACTGCTATGCCTGAGGTCGTGCGTTCGATTTTCACCTAGGACAAATATTTGTGTGATGAGCACGATCATTTGTTCTGTGTCTGAGTATTTAGAAATATATAAGTAGGTTTATCAGTTTTTTAGTATCCATAACTTTTTTTTTTTATATGGCGACCATCAGGTCGTTGCAGTAAAAGTCACACCTTCAGTGAAGTGAACTGTCAATGCCTAGCATTAGTATGATGTGATAATATGAATGACAGCTCAATTCGCCCTCACTACGCCTACATTTTTATGCGGTGATTTGACCAGATTCGCACTGCAGTTGCATACCGTACATTGATAACAATTGAGATTGATTGATTGATTTTGATTGATTCACTGCAAAACCTTCAATTGTAAATGGCCTATTTTACAAAAAAAAAATGTTTTTATTTCCTCATTTAGATTACAAGAAATATTCGACACAAATATGTTTTTTTATGTTTTCAAGTAATCACAAAATAACGGCGATACATCGAGTCAAAATGTCGCATGACGTAGCCAGAAGAATTTATACTAGGTAATGATGTTACAAGCCCCCTCTCCCCAACTTTAATGAGCATTTTTACATCAATTTCTTGTAATCTAGATGACGGAATAAAAATTTAAATTTTGGCAAATAGGCCATTTACAATTTAAGGTTTTGCACTTTAAGTGGACTTTAAGTTACGGTGACTATCAGATTGGGTACCGTGTGCTTCGTCACACCTTTGAGAGTCCGCATGACGTCATCCTGGATACACACTGATGATAGCCAAAACGGAACTAGTTAACTGATTGACAGTTAATCGTTGAACACTTCATTACTATGATCTGCTAAAAGAGGTACGCAATGCAATAGCCCTGCTGAGTGATTTCAATAATAATTAAGATCAAATAATGAACCCAGCTCTGCTTGCAAATACCAAAAATAACATTAACAAAATCACCCGAACAAACCGTTAAAATCAGATAAAACTTTCTTGCCCACTTCAACATTTGATTTACAAACGTGTCCCCGAATAGCTAATGCAGAGAAAACTTGAAACAGTGAAACTGTAGAACGAAACTCAAACTCGAAAAAGACTTGTAAATGAGTTTGTGACTGTGCAAACACCTGATGTTTCTCAGGGGCCATTGAATAAAATTATGTTTAAAACATTCAATTAACATGAAATTCAAATTCGTTGTGTTTTCATTTCGATTGGAGTCGAGGATTAAATGTAGTGTCCTGTATTTATTAAACGACAACACACCTATAATTATAATACTTCACAAACAATTCGACAGACGAGGTGTAGCATATATTATGTCCTTCTTCTCTATTCTGTCTGAGTGACCAGCTGCTGCGTTCTGTATTGCAGTTTTGATTCTCGTTCAGAATAAAATATTTTTATGGTCTATAAAAAGTACTTTATAGGGTCTGACTGTTTGTAAATGCACCTGAGAAATCATCAGTAAACATTTTGTTTAGTGTAAACGTTGCCCACGTTTATAAAAGTAATATTTAGATCAATAAACAGCGTTCCTTTATGATATTTGGAGTACTTTTAAGAAAGAAAATGCTTGTAGTAGAAGCTAGCCAAGGTTGTTTCAATGTCTGTTGGTCTAGTAGTGAGTGGCCCTGACTGCTATACCGGAGGTCGTGGGTTCGATTTCCCACCCAGGACAAATGTTTGTGTGATGAGCACGATCATTTGTTCTGTGTCTGGGTGTTATTTATCTATAATATGAATGTATTTAGAAATATGTATTTAAGTAGGTATGTTTATCTGCTGTTTAGTACCCATAACACAAGCTCTGCTTAGCCATCTAGTCCCATAGATGGCGTTGTGTGAAAGTTGTGGAACATTTATTTATTTATTTATTTTAATGTAAAATCTTGTGTGATTCTTAAAGTTAAGTTCATAATATTATGATGTACAGACGCCATCACATAAACCTACCTCAAACTGTCATATTTCCCAATTAAACATGAACGTTATTGTGTTTAGAATAAAGTTGAAAACCTATCAAAGAAATTTTTGACAAATTGGGGTAGGTTGATGTGCTAGCGTCTGTACAGACAATAAAGAGTTTTATGTTTCACACATGAACTATTTCGTGCAAGTCAAGTTGAATATAATAAAGAAAAAGTTTATTACCGTGAAGAAAAATCAAGACTCACATTATGCTACTGCAAAATTCTTAATTAAAAAAACCAATATCACTTTGGCCGGTCTCGGGATCGAAACCCTTGATCCAAGACTCGGCTCCCCTTGTTCTTACTAGGCTACGACAAGTATGGTTGTAGTGCTAGATAAAATGGGCTTTGGAGAATCCCTGGTTCAAAATGTGACTTAGAATGGTTACAAGCCACATGCTAAGTTAAACAATGGACAGTGAAACCGTTAAGCCATAATTAATACGTGTTAAATTTAATTAACATTGTATTTTATGGTGATGATGAAACATTAGGCGGTCACAACATTGGTTTTGGTATACAGGATAAAAACAATGATGCCCTAATTATATGACTCATACAGGTTAATGGAAAGATACATATGACACCCGTATGATAATTACTAACTTATTGAATGCTTCGGATATCAATAATTGTAATCGCATGGACACTGTACAGTGTACAGTCTCGAAAACATTTCATCAGTGCTATCGCGATTTTAATCTTGATTTCGCTTTCCGGAGCCATATTTTGACAATGCTATCGTCGAAATATGGCTCCGGAAAGCGAAATAATAAAGTTCTTTCAGCGCTTTATTTATCAATTGCAAACAGGTGCAAGTTTTAATAAAGCGCTCTATGAGTAAATTTCACTGTTTATGATGGTGACCATTTACCATAGTGGTGGGCTATATTGGTGACGGTTAATATTGGGGTTGACAGCTCGGTCGCGCTTAAATTATGTACCTATTTACTTAATTGTGACACAATAGAAAGACAATGACAGCGTGGACACCGGTGTCCTCTTGGGGTTTAATGAATTAAAATAGTGTTCTTGTAAATTTCAAAAGTGAACAATTAAATAAGTGATCTTTGAGGACTACCCGTGGCGTGCGAAAATTTGTTACACTCCACCTCAGACCAGTTTGTGGAAGGATACCTCTACGGACTTAGCGCTCTGGGTGACGGTTCCGGTTGACCGGAACTTCTAAGGCTGGCTGTTAGCACGCTTCGGCTTAGATATTATATAAAAAAAAAATCTACGATTAAGCCACCACAATTTGTTAAAATGGAAAGTACAGTCGCCAGCACATCAACCTACTTCAAACTGTCAAATTTTCCCAATGGAACATGAACGTTATTCATTATTGTGTTTATGATAAAGTTGAAAACCTATCAAAGAAATTTGACACATTGGGGTAGGTTGATGTGCTGGCGTCTGTACATAATCACAATCATAATATGTTGCAAGTGTAATCCAGAAGAATTTAAAATTTAACCACTTCCTTGTTCCACGAGTCACATACATCTCGTGTTTATTGTTTAATTATTGTATCTACTTTGTTGAAAGTGAAAGTGTTAACGTTCTGTAATGAATTATATTTAGTAGATCATTCACATTAAGAAATAAAGCCTCGTGTAGTTCACTGCAGTAAATACCAACGAATTTCTTTTGCATTAGTTTTTAAATCTCAGGTGGTTATGGTAAGAGTATGCTTAGTTGGTTTGGTCGGTCACGTTGAAAGGACGAATGAAAGGTGACTAACAAAAGATATTTACAAGGCAGATGTAAGTGGGAACGCCGGGAGGGGACGCCCTCGAAGGACATACATCGACCTTATTGGTGAGGTTCTTCAGAAAGGTCAGGTGCGTAGTACTCGCAACCGGCGTGTGTGTATGACAACATGTATGAATGTAAACGAAGCAAAAGAAGTGTGTAACAATCGTAGCATAGGGCGCTCTGTAGTTTCTGCCTACCCCAATGGGAAAAAGGCGTGAGTTTATGTATGTATATGTGGTTATCTATTACTTGCATTAAATTTTGTTGGAATTTGGTCATAATTTAGAACGCGAAGAGTAAATTTCTGTTGCAGCAGAACAATCTCGCTTTGTTAATGATAATTACACCTCCTAGTTAGGTGTTAGTAGATACAAAAAAAAATAAAGAAAGGTTAAACAAGCTAACCGTACATACATGAACAAAAATATTAACGTTTCCGCCACACGGTCAATATTTTTATTGTGTGCGTAATAATATTGGAAGCTTACGGCATATCTTACTTCTTAAGGAAAACAGGTGTACCTTGTTATCATAAGAGATGTGATGTCTCTGACTTAATTATGTTGAAGGAATAGGTACATCGTAAGGAAACGTGTAGGTACCTGTACGTAAAGTCTGATATTCGCCAAACGTGGTGCTCACCCGTTCTTTGTATGAGACTCTGCATGGGATATAGTCAATAGTATATTGACGGCCTAGGTTGTAAAAATCAACTTGCGAAAAGGACATGTAGAGTAGAGTTAATTTTCATTCCTTTTTCCGTTGCTTGACTTTAGGTAAATACAAGTTTATTTTTGCTGTACAGTTGTTCACATTTTACTCTTTGATAGATGATTTTTCTTGTTATGTTCATGTAGGGACACGCCAATCATCACAACTCGTGTCTTGATGATTGGCAGATATGTGATGTGACAAACTTACCGTTTGAAAGTGAACTGTTAATTTCTTTACATTCTGTCTTTACATTTTTTATTTAATTTGAGCAAAATAGCAATGTGAGCTGTTTATTACTAGTTTTTATTGCTAACCCTTCTAACTAAGCTCATTTTTTTGTTTCTACTATTACTGCAATGGTTGGGTTAATCTCAAGACCTCTCTCGTTCACCAGCCCAACGCCATAACCACTGGGCTGTTGCACCTAGATTTATTTTAACAACTTTTAATTAACGTTAACATTGATACTATTACAAGTATTCTTTCTATTCACCTCGGTGCTTATATTTCGCCTATTTGACTGTTTTATACAAATTAAAGAAAACTAAAATGAAACCGATTTTGTTAAACCTTACAACAAAGTAACACATGGCGTCGAATAGTTATTCCGCAATGTCGACTGGTAATATGCCCAAAAGAATGCCGGCACAAATTTGCCACGTTTTATGGCAATACCGTACAACGTGGTACTATCTATAAAAAAAAATCAAAAAGCTTTCACTATAAATTAATGACTTGATTGTCTTTTCTGCAATAAACAACGGAGAGTCAATTTATTTCGTTCGTTGCACCGTAGCTTTTATAGGCTTATTTTATCATTGCATGCAATTTCAGGCTCTATTTCCCATAAAGGTGTACCGATAAAATGTAGGTGCTGTTGTTTAATCCGGCTTATAGAAATATTGAGTAACGGTTGACACAATAAAGAGCAATGAACAGTATTTTTTTTAAATAGTTTGACTTTTCTCAAAAAGTAAGTTTTGAGTGTATTGTAATCAATCATTATCGTCTGCAACTTTGTCTATCTATGTTGAGTTTGGCTTACAGTATAATCTGAGGCATCTTATTACCGTAATGGAGAGATTGGCTTTCTTAAAGTCAAAAGTCAAATTCAAATGATTTATTTCAATCAGACGTCTAGTTAAAGACACTTTGAACGCTTTAACGATTTAAAGTGATCAAACATGTTTTTTTTAAGTTATGATAGTTGTTATACAGGATTTTAATTTAATTTCCTAAATTGACGATTTAATAAAGATTGCAGAAAACTGATCAAACAGGGCAGCCTAGAACCATTCTTTGTGGATTTTTTTCCCAGCAGTGGACATTTTTAGCTGAAATGTCAACGATTAAGCAAGTTGCAGGCAAGACAGTAGGTATTTATTTATTTATTTAATACTTCTAGCACATCGATGCTGCCTGCTGGCATTAAGATCGTCTCAGTACATTTCAGAGGCGTACTAATGCCATAGGCATTTTTATCAAAGAAAAGAAAGAAAGAAAGAAAAATATTTATTTGACATCAGTCATCAAAACACACAGCCAACGTCGTATCAGTCAACTATTGGGTAGTAAACTGTACCCAAAGGTTAACTGGTGAACTATTTAGTTTAAAATTTTGAAATCATTGCTTAGTTAAAAATTAACGAGTTCTCAGAATTTTGCTTCATGTTAAAACAATAATTTTCTGTCTCGCGAAATTCTTTCACAATCTTAAAAAAGTTCTCGCGCCTTTCAATAGCTATAAGAAGAGCAACTGAATTGGAATAAGTATAATAAAAATTAATTATCCTTTCTTACTTCGGATAGGTATAGCCCCAAAAGTTTTTACGATTACGTTTTTACTGTAAACCCGCAAACTTTCCGCGTCGAATCGTACCTCTATCGTACGATATAAAATGGCGGGCCTCAAAGTAATTTGTCGCAAATAAACTTCGAAGGCCCAAGATATAAGGGAACGATGAATAATTAACTTGCGGAACTGATCACGGACATAATTGGACGGATTTTAGAAGCGTCACGGTATATTGAAGATTAATGACAGAAAGGACGACAAAGTTTCACTTGGGACACTGCGCCCGCGATAAGTAAGAATACTTATCGCGGGTTTGCTTACAAGCCAGTACCTTTTACACAAAATTCTCGAAGCAAAGTGAACGTCGACATAGCAGCAGTAATTGGCTAAAGGTGCGACAAACTGCAAGGGTTTCTATAAATCTCTATGAAATTGAGGCCTGCAGTAAGCCCATCCATAGAAACTCGAGCAGTTTGCGGTTGACGTTTGCGGTCTGTAGTCCATCTGGGACTTGTACCGTTTTTTGTTCTTTTCTTTTTAAAAATCAAAGTTAACAGATAAGTATACAGTTAGTGATAAGTATACATGGGATAAATAAAATAAAACAAATATAAAAATCTAAAATAAACCTTTATGAATCAAAGTAGGTACTACTAGCATACCCTGAAGTAGTACACGCTATCAAGGTTCGAAAAGCGATATGTTCATATGTAGATCCGATGGCGAGTGCGTTTAATAAAAAAAAACTGTCCAGATATTTAATATATTGTAGTTCATATCTAAAAAAGAGACTGATAAATTATACTTCCCCTTATAAAATAATGTATGTAAACGACAAACATTTTTTAATTTTCTCAATGATACTCGTAGTATTTTCCATCAACCATGCCCAAAATAGTCGTTTGTTTGATACAAAATTAAACTTCTGTTAATCTTTTGTTACGTAACAAGGTTCGTTACAAGAGAACGGATTTAATTAATTAATTATAATTTCGTAGGAATCTTTGTCGCAACTGTTATTACGTGTCGTTGTAACAAAATTAAATTTTAATTTAGATTTTATTAACGACAATTATGTTAAGGATCGGAATTATAATCCCGGTATAGCTTTAAACACTTTCGGGATGAGACAAGATAAAAATATATATAGAATTTTGCCATCTGCATTTCCCTTTTTTTTGGATACGGGCTGGAAAATCCTCATGAATGTACATTTGACTGGCCTGTTGGTCTAGTAGTTAGTGACCCTGACTGCTATGCCGGAGGTCGTGGGTTCGATTCCCACCCAGGACAAATGTTTGTGTGATGAGCACGATCATTTGTTCTGTGTCTGGGTGTAATTTATCTATAATATGTATGTATTTAGAAATATATAAGTATGTTTATCAGCTGTTTAGTACCCATAACACAAGCTCGTAGCTTAGCTTGGGACTAGACGGCGTTGTGTGAAAAAGTTGTGGAATATTGATTTGATTTGATTTATTGATTTACCCGGGGAGGGCAGAGAGGCCTGTCAGACTCCTACTGACTAAAAACAAACCCTGGTGTTCCAACGCACTCCTGCGCCGCAGGAGCAGAAGATGCATCCGCAACCGCTGACTGAATCAAACACAAGCTTTGCTTAGTTTGTAACTAGATGGCGTTGTGTGAATATTGTGGCTAATATTTTATTATTATTAAATAAGTTTTTTTGTGAGGTTTTACTCCCGTGGGATTGCCAACAGGAGCCGTGCATTTTTCGGGATACGAGTAACACTCGAGAATAATGTAATCTCTAGAATAATGTGTCTTCATACCTGTGATTTTAAACTCTTATACAAAAGCAGGTGGATAAGAACTATCTGTAACTATCTATCCAATTCCGACATTGACTTATTCGGCGACAGCATAACTGAATTGAAAAAATCATTATGTGTTTGAGGTGGATCTGTGGTAAGCTCCCAATTACTCAACTTATAGGACTAGTCATTAGGTATCTATTTTATAATTTGAATATTAATTTATCGTTCATATAAAATTATCGCTCATATCAACCTTATTTAATACAATTTTAATTTAATTTAATTTAATAATTTAAAATCTTATTTTTTTTTATCCAATGTCTATCCAGTATTAATTCAATTCAATTCAACTAAATTTATAAATATTTATTTATATGGAATGTATTGTCATATTGTATAAGCTGTGTTCGCCTTTAACTGACATACTTACACAGAATTGGATGTCTATACTATTTGTACCTGTATAAGATCTTGTAATAATGACGTTGGTGTTCCCTTTAAAATAAATAAATAAATAAATAAATCTGTTAGTCATACAAATATTTTTTCCGTGAGGTAATCAAATCCACGGCAGGCTACGCAGCAGCCAACTGCTCATCCACTACTCCAATCGTGTCGTCAAACTAAATAAATCGGGCGTGGAATAGTCTTCAGGCATCATTAATAATTTCAAGACCATGTTTCTAATTCCTACTTCTAATAGTTAAAATAGAATTTAAATGACCACACAATTAGTCAGAGGAAATAAAAATATTCTCAACAGAGATGATAGATAATTTCAATGTCTTCCTCAATGTTTTTCCAGAGGTTATCATTGAGATTATTTTCTTCTCGCATTCAACGAAGGCCACACTTATTTCGGATTCGTCATGACTTTCTCAAATTGCTCGCAGATGTTGTAAATACTCACATAATTGCGTATGACGTGTTACCTGTTTATAAATTGTAGGGACTTACTGTCTGACCTGTATGTTTTACTCGTAGCTTCATAAACGCTTCAACGAGGTTAGTAAAATCCATGTGAGTTTTTCTATCGATTAAATGTTTTTGAGTTTTAGCAAAGATGAGATTTTAAGGCCGGAAATAATAGATTTTACCCCAAAAATTAGGTTTTTTTTTTACAAAACTTAAAGCTGGTTAAATTAAATATTTTGCAAGCGTGAACTTTAGCTAAGTTTAGCCCTTTGGCACTTTACAATAGTTTAGCTTTCTATCAATTAAATAATTCTTGAAATCAAGCGAAGAGTTTCGAAGATAATCGGCTACATATAAACGAATAAATACCTCTTTATACTGTAACAGTATAGATATAGATTTTATGTTATTATCCTCTCGACTGAATTTCGGTCATGGCAGCCATTAGCCAAGTACTCAGAAGATATTATAATGCAAAGGAGATTACGCAAACACAGATGCACTTTCTGTTTCTTTACCTTTATATTCCATTATCCCAATCTGACATTTCAAGGGCTCTCCCTGGAAGTGGCAGACCAACATCTTCCTAACACTGGGTTGCTGCTGAAAATGTTTTAATGGTAAACTCTAAAGGTAGGTACTACTTTACCAACCTGAGTATCAAACCACGTAGAACAGTCTGTTAGCCACGGTGGCAGCGGGGAAGTTATAAGTACGTAAAAAATACTGATGCAATAAAATGCCTTAAATTTGTAAGCATTCCGCTTGACAAGCACAAAGTTCTGTGAAATCTTGATGAATTGAAAGTGATTAAAAAACAGTTTTAATAAATATACTTTTTCATCGTTAAAAAATGTTCTCAATATCAGCGAAAAGATTCACAGCGTAATTACTTTACAGTTTATAATCCCTTTGTTCAATCAGTTCAATTCGCTATCGTCAACAATGGCAATTTTTTTTTTAAATTTTATTTCACCACCTTTCTTCTAAGTGAGGAACTTGTAGCTAAATAATACCAGCCGCACGGATCGGTAGAAGGTAAAGGTAGGCATGCTGAGGTTGGTCCATGGAATGGTGACTATTTTATAAATAAAAACCTCTCCGTGCTTCGAAAAGCACGTTAAGCCGCCGTTGCTCGAATCTCGGGTGTCATTTGTACATATTTATTTATTTAAGGTAAACCAACAGCTTTTGTATACAGCATTACATTAGAATTAGACCAGTGCCGAAGCCTTCAAAAATGGTAAAAAATGAAAAAAAATTACAGTAGGATGAAACCCATTAGAAAAAGAGGGGAATATGATAAAAATGAAAGGAAAAATAAATTACGGTCGATCCGAGTTCGGGAAGTGGGAGGGTTTAAGGATAAAAATGGTTTATCTTGATTTCCGGCAAAACTACAAGTCCTACGGAAAAAAGTAAAATAGCAAAGTTGTAGGTAGTAAAAAGATCTACAACTTTTGTATTAACAACTTTTTCACATAACCTCAAAATTTAGGTTAAAAATTCAAAAAACCAAGTTTTTGGTTTTTTATTTTTATCTTTTACAAAAATGTTTTATTATTTATGAAATTTGGTGAAAACTTACCTAATTATGTCCTAAACACACTGTAATTTATTTGATGAAAAATATTTAGTTTTTCGCCTTATTTTAACTTAATAACAAAAAAGCACCCTAATTTTCAATCGAAAATTCTCCCGTCAAAATATCAGCTTTTTCCAAAAAGTCTGAAAGCTTTTTGTTTGTTGAAATCTCTTCTTTCTGGTGGTGTAAAAAAAAATATTCACTACCATAGTAAATATTCTCAGAAAATGCATAAAATGGAAAAAAACTCAAATTCCAAAATTTGTTATCAGTACAATTTTAAGCTATTAATTATAATTTACACTTTAATTACTCATTAAACGTAAGATTTCATGTTACATTGAAAAACGAAAAAAAACGTTCCGAAGATTAGCGTGTACAAACAAACAGACAAACTTTTTTTTTTGGATTTATAGACGAAAAGCGATTTAAAATGTTTGGCAGAAGTAAGTGGAAACAACCTACCACAGAAACCACACCAATTGCAACCAGTGTGCGATTGGTGTGGTAAACGTATAAAACTGTGTCCAGAACCCTTAAAAAATATGAATGTCACCTACAATCAACCTCTTCAGTACAAAAGTACGTTATAGTGGTCTCATATTATTCCAATTTTAAAAACTACACAGCCAGCCCCATCCTCATTTTTAATTCAGACTCTAAAATTAAAAATTTAAATTTCCCGCCACCGTATTATTCGCGAAGAAAAACCGCATATTCAGGGCTAGAATAAAAATGTCTTTAAGAAACGCTCGCTTCAAAGTTAATGGTTTTCTAGGCCGCAGCCCGTAACATAGTACGTACCTACTTCACTGAATATAGCGGAGGTATTTCTTGCTGAAAGAAATATGGGCTCATGTCCTCGTTTCGGCTCAAGGGGTAGAAATGCTAGAGTTGTGGGTTTATTAAAGTTATTTTGATTTACACATGTCGTTGTGAGTGTGTGCTTTTTTTGAGAGTGGAAAGACTTTAATTATTTATTTAATTACTAGCGAACGTCACGCAGTTACACCCGCGTGGTTCCCGTTCCCGTGGGAATACAGGGATAAAAGTAGTTTAATTATGTTATCCGGGGATTGTGTAGCTTCCCAACGGTGAAGGATTCTTTCACATTTTGTAAAAAAAAAGTATAGATTTATGAACAGGTTTACTAACAATCAAATTGTTAAGACTTATTAAATGATAAATGTAACGTGTAGAAAATAGGATAATATGACAATCACTGAGGACGTAAACCCTGCAAACGTATTAAGAGTTGTGAAAGATTGATAAAATAAAAAAAAGACTAAAATCAAGTTATAAACTCGTCTCTGTCTCTCTCATCATAGGTTCTTACAATACGCCTTATATCTAACGAACGAGAAGAAAATATAACATCATAATAGCTTTAGTTTAGTCTTTAGTTTTATTTTCTTCTCCTCTCTCTCAACATAGTCTTTTCCCGCTTGTATAATATGCCTTACATCTCGCTTAGAACTAAAAAAAAATAGTTATTTCGAAAGAAGTTGCTCCTATTGTTAGTAATGCCATTCCCCGCAGATGATCAACAAAGGTTGGTTGCTAAACTGGACTATCCCGTTAATGCCTTAAAATAAATAAATCCTGGGCATAAAAATACTTAAAAACTAAGCGACGAAACGCTAAGGGCTCCTGTGGGGTACGGACCTAGGATTAGGGCGTACTACGTTAACCGAGGTAAAGCCATCTATAAATTATATTTTAAAGCCCCTCTGTGTCTTGAAAAGCACTTTAAGGGATGATTGATCCTGGGTGTCACTCATAAATATTTGACAGTTCTTACGGATAGTCAAAAGTCCAAAAATATAATGTTTAGTCTTACTAAACCATCAATACCCTTATTGGGTATCAAGATACCCATCTTGATACCCAATAAGGGTATTGATGGTTTGAAACGCAGTTGTTCCATATAAAATGGTGCCAGTATTCATGCTGCATTTAGTATGACTAATTAATTAATAGATTGTAGGTGCAATCGCAATCAAGCACTAGTTTTTTAACATGAATAAAAAAAAATTGTTGGTGAAGGATTAATGTTGGAACTAATAATGATGAAGGTTATAGCGCATCGACAAAATACACGGGGTGGAAGTGAAAACGACGCAGATCCGGACACCTTTTTGTTTTCTAAGTGAAAAAAAAAACTATTGTAGTTTAAACTGCACTGTTGAGCTGTGAAATTACAGTTTTGAGCAAAAAAAACAACAGAAAAAAATGACGATAAATCTCAACGCTAGTGTGGTGTCTGGATAGATGTGCGTCGACGCCACCTTCACCCTGTGTGAGTATTTTGGTAATTTAGAGTTTATTTTTTATCACGAGATGAATCGGCCTACTTTGTACCTACTTATACCTTCGCAAACAAAAATATTTCTTATTAGGTCAACCAAAAGAAATTCTTTTCATACCAAATTCCTATTTTCCTTTATGTTACTTTTATTTTATGAAAGCTAAGGGTATTCTTTGGTATGCTTAAAATATTCAGGTCTAGTGTTGGTCAGTTCTAAAGGCCAATATTGGTTGTAAAGGTATGTGGTGCGTGTCCAATAAAAGGGCCTAGCATGTTTCAATATAACCTAGTACAAAGGCGCTACCAACTTTGCCTGGGTTTTAATGATATTTATGGTATTTTGATTCGTTTTTAATAGGTTATCCTACTGTTGGTGAGCGTGTGGACTGTATGACTGACGATAGGTATTAAAACGAAGACGATGGCAATTATTAAGTAGCTTTAATAATTTAAGTAAAACTATGTAAACCAAATCTACTACGTTGACAGACACAAGACAAAGTAAAAGTCACATTTTAAAATTATAGAACAAACCATAGAAAAACAAATAATTAAAAAAGGTTTAAAACAAAGCTCCAGCCAGTCGCCAACACCTACTAATATTATGAACACGAAGGTTTGTGAATATGGATAGATGGATGGATGTTTGTTACTCTTTCACGTAAAAACGACTGAATGGATTTTAATAAAATTTGGTATGGAGTTAGCTGACACCTTGGATTAACACATAGGCTTTTTATCCCTGTTTTCCCACGGGAACGGGACCTACGCGGGTGAGACCAAGGGTCATCTGCTAGTGATAATATAATCTAGCTAATATATCTTTGACTGGCCTGTTGGTCTAGTAGTAAGTGACCCTGACTGCTATGCCGGAGGTCGTGGGTTCGATTCCCACCCAGGACAAATCTTTGTGTGATGAGCACGATCATTTGTTCTGTATCTGGGTGTAATTTATCTATAATATGTATGTATTTAGAAATATATAAGTACGTTTATCAGCTGTTTAGTATCCATAACACAAGCTCTTAGCTTAGCTTGGAACTAGATGGCGTTGTGTGATATTGTGGAATATTTATTTATTTTTATTTACCATATTGTTTTTTCTTTGTTTCAGACTCTATGTGCTGCACCCGGTAAGTCAAACTTAACCAACGTGAAAAAAGGTCGTTTATTTTAAACAAAAATATTATGTATCTACAACAATTAAAACGCCTAAGTTTGAAGATAAATAATGATTTTGTACTGTTGAAAACTAGTAAGAATAGGATTAACCGACGTATTTTTTCCAGAATTGTGCACCAGCACGTCAAGTTGCCACAATGTGTCAAATTTCTCTGATCGTTTTTCAACTTTATGACCAACAAGGTAAGGTTCACATTCAATTGGCAAAATTTGACACATTGGGGTAACTTGATGTGCTGGCGTCTGTACATTTTACGCTAGAAGGTACAGACGCCAGCACATCAAGTTACCCCAAAGTGTCAAATTTTCCCAATTGAAAATGAACCTTATTCTGTTTAAAATAAAGTTGAAAAATGATCAAAGAAATTTGACACATTGGGGTAACTTGATGTGCTGGCGTCTGTACATAGTTGAAAACAAAACACTACTTTGTATATGATTTGATTTGCCTTTACCAAATCAAGTCTCCATTCGTTCACAAAGAAGCCAAAGCACTGGTAGGGACATAATTCTACACAAAGGATGTTACTACTTAACATCTCAGACGGTAATGCGGAGCAACTTTGTGACATATCTCTTGAAATAAATCACATTATATCCCTAAAAGCATATTACTGTCCCCATTGGGTCACAGGACATGAAATACCTGTTTTCATACCACTGAAGATGACAATCTTCCTTACACTGTTAAAATGTATGTCAGAAGATATTTAAGATTAAAAAGATTAAAGATACCGTGCTGGTATCCGCAACTCCACGTCAAAGCGCGTATTTTGCGTATGGGCTATAATCTACCACGCGGGCCCAGTGCGCATTGGTAGATGCCACATGTCTTTGAACTTTTTTAGTTCTAGGACATGCCGGTTTCCTCACGATGTTTTCCTTCACCGTTTTTGAGAGCATTAGGGATGAAATAAATTACACAAAGTACTTAATGCGCCTGCCTAGGTTTGAACCCACAACTTACTGTTCGTAAGTCGGAGCCGCCAGTGGTGGCGGCCACCGCTGCTCTCGTCAGAAGATCTTATTTCATAAACGTAAAGTTTTTGGCTGTATAGGAAAATAGTGCATTATCCGTCTGCCAGTATTTGCTGCCAATCAAATATCAACCTTCAGGCTTTTGGCTATCTTTTCATTGACAGTGACTCACCGGCGTCCAGTTGCACACCGTACTTTAATGACAAATTAGAATTCACAAAAAAATAGTATTGCGTTTTAAGTGGACTTCAAGTTACAGTGACTATCAAATTCAAATTCAAATAGTTTATTTGATAACCTTAAACGTACAACAAAATTTGAGATTGGAGCCTCATTTTAAGCAAAAAATGCCTGTATTAGGAGATTCCGCACCTTCAAAAACAAGAAGTGTAAACTATAAAATACGAGTACATAATCAAAAACAAGGTAATTTGAGTGAATGAGTATGGGTGTGTGTGAGTGAGGGTGTGTGTGTGTGTGTGTGTGTGTGTGTGTGTGCGAGGGTGTGTGTGTTTGTGACGTGGTACGGTGCGGTCTGTCACATCTCTGCTGAGTACGCATGACGACATCCTAGATACACACCGATGATAGCCAATACAAAACTAGTTTGACAGTTAATCGTTGAACTCTGGCCAGTGATCAAAATAGCAATAGCCCTGCCGAAAGGAATTGTCACAAACTCGTCAATGAATAAACTCTCATAAACCCAAAATCGCAACAAAATGGACAAAGTTTAATGAAACATGAATTGTTTATTTACAAGTTTATTTTAAGACATGCCATGCTGATTTTTATTTAATTTGGCAGTGACAATGTGCTGATATTCGCGAAGCCAAGTTTGCCACTATCAATTTTGTTTGAAGGCTGCAAAATCATACAATGTATAAAAAAACTGTGTCATATACTCGTAGTGTGTCCTTGCAATTAACACTCTGGTGTTTTCGGCAAAGGTATATTTTTCTTCTTTTTTTTGTAAGTTTCGGAACTAATCTGGTGATAGAGTTTTTATGCCGCAGGCTTCTGACTTAGCTTCACATACTGATGAGATTATATTTTTCAGCTGGTTTTATGCTGGTTAACTCACAAAGTTTTCCATCTTACGAAGAAAATGGCAACCCAATATAAAAATTTAAACTGTAATAAGATTTCTACGTCACTTCAATATTTTTTGTAACTAACACAAAATTATTAAATTTAATTACCTAATTAGAGTAATAACAGTATCGTCCTTGTGTTTATCAAACAACTTTTCACTAACGTGAGAATCCTCTTTAAAGTTTTTTTTCTATTCACTTCGTTTGAGTGTACAGCATCAATTCAATTGATGAAGCCTTCTTAAGTAAATCTATTGACGGTATTCAAAGGTTAAGGTCTTGCAGACAGAATAAATCAGTTTAGGCACAAAGGAAGTTGCTACTATCAGTGAACATGCAAATACCTTCCCATTTGACTATTCAATTTAGACAAGATGGCGACAACTCCGCCATCTTTTCCACTAATGTCAAAGTAAATAAATCAAGTGACACTACAAAGAGCACATTACAGCCTTCTGCTCCGAAAAGTCGTGGAGAATAGTTCTAAAACAAAATACCTAGTGGCGAAAGTAAGTAATTGAGTCAAACTTCTTACTGTCCTTGTCTTTTATTTGTCGCTCGCTGAGTAAACTAATAAACTGAGTGTGTTTGGAAACTGCGAAGTGATAAACAATACGCGAGGTGTGTTCGGTTTTTGGATTTAGTTATAAAAATTGCTGTATTGAGAAGAAGCTTGTAACATAACGTCATCACGCCAAATACTCCCACAGTTTATATCTACGTACCTATAGGTTCTTGGCTATCGTTTTTTGTAATATAGTTATAGTTAAAAGACTGGGCCGTATGTTAAGTACCTACATATTAATGTATGGCATGACCGTTAGTATGTTCAGTATGCTTATTTAACTCAGTGAGCTTAGACAAAGGGTGTTTACCGCAACTGAGGACCTTCTGTTTGGGTGAAGAGGAGCTTAAAAAGTTTTAATTAAGAAAAAAAATACATGATGGTGATCAGGCGGGATGCGAAAACCTGACAACAAGATAAAACTAGCCCTTTATCTTGTTGTTAGAAAATACTACGGAAATACGTACCTACTTATTGTTACACTTATAAAATTAAAGAAAAATTAATTGTTATAAAAATAAGGATCATTTTACCGTAAGACAAATTTAATATGGATGGTTACAAGAGTAGGGATAGACCAAAATCGGGAAGGATGAGTTTTGTCAAAAATGATATTGCTTCAATGGAAGTGACCGTTGAGATGTCAAATAGAGATGTATGGAAGAAGAAGACGTTGAGCTAACCCCAAATAAACTGGGTTAAGGGCAGGAGAACGATGGAGGACTTTATATTATATTTAAGATCACAGTGTCTAACACACTATTTTTTTTGTATAGTTTTTCAACTTTATCGCAAACAAAATAAGGTTCATGTTAAATTGACAGTTTGAGGTAGCTGGATTTGCTGATCTCTTGTGTAGTTGATCCTACATCATAACGTGTGTTTTACCCGCAAATACAAACAATGGTTAATTAACGTTATTTAAACAAAAAATTAAAACCTTCTCTGACCAATTATACATTCATAACAACTTAAAGGTTCAAAAGGTTTAATAACAAACTTGAACCCCCGCCAATCATTCTGAAGCACCCCTTATTGTCGGCCGAAATTCATGAAATACAAATCTCCCTTAAAATTAAAGTGGGCTGTTATTAACCCTTCATTATACCCATTGATAGTGCATAATGGGTTTTGAATAGCAATCAATACTACGGTGACTATTACAGACAAACTACACACATCAAAAGTGTCTAGGGATCAAGCATTTTTATGCGGATTTCTTGAGATTGAGATGTGGCTTTGTAATAAATTTATGATTTTATAAATTTATATGGATCCTTTTTGGTGCATTTCATAATTTGAATCAGGAACTGTGAATCAAATTCGAGTAAAAGATGAAAATCAGTTGTCAATATTTTTCCTATAAAAACATACAACGCATTGAAGACATTATTAGTGCTACTGTTTCCCTACTACTGATTAAAACCAACGTTATTATGGAGCGGCGACGTCATTTAAGCAGGGAAGAAATGCTCAGAGCCGTGGGAATGATAGAAGCTGGTTCCCGGCAACGTACTGTGGCTTTAGCTCTGAATACAAGTCAGAGTGTTATCAGTCGACTTTGGACACGTTACCGAAGCACTGGTACCGTGGCTGAGCGCCATGGAGGACGGTATCGCTGCACCACACGGAGACAAGACCGATACATTCAAATCTTAACTCGAAGAGCTCCAACAATAACCGCCATGATGTTAGCCGTGAGGCTTCATCACTCTTCAGGGAACTTAATTAGCGACCAAACAGTCAGAAACCGCTTGCATGAAGTGAACCTTCATTCCCGAAGACCGCTACGGGTACCACCTATAGCAATGCACAATCGTAGGATTCGATATCAATGGGCTCTTGAACACAGAAATTGAGCAGAAGAACAATGGCGTTTCGTGTGCTTTTCTGATGAGTCTCGTTTTGGTATGAGATTGGATACAAGACGTATACGACACTGGAGAACCCCTGGACGCCAACAGCGATTAAAATCCTGCCAGGAAGTCCATCCTTATAGTGGTGGAACCATCATGGTATGGGCGGGTATTTGGATCGGCGGAAGAACTGAGTTGATTTGGATCAGAGGCAACCTCAACGCTCAAATTTATGCTGAGACGATTGTATCAGACGTCATCGTTCCTCTACAAGTGCAAATCGGTCCCTTATTTCAGTTAATGCATGATAATGCACGACTGCACACCGGAAGAGTTGTAAGACAGACTCTCGCCGCAGCTAACATCAATGTCCTGCCCTGGCCTGCTCAGTCGCCAGACTTGAACCCGATTGAGCATGCATGGGATATGCTACAGAGAAGAGCTCTGCCGAATATGGAGGGTATCCAGTCGCAAGAAGACCTTTTTTTGTTGTTGCAACGAACATGGGCGGCCATTCCACAGCGTGATTTGGATGAACTCATTTTGAGTATGCCAAACCGATGTTCTTGTGTTGTTAGTGTTCGCGGTAGAAACACGGATTATTAATTGTTTAAGTTACCCAATAAAATTTTAAAGAAAACTGTTATTTCAGTCTTTTTTTCGAACTTTAATGTTAGTGTTTCAAATGTCAAAAATCCCTTTATTAGGAAAATGGCAAATTTCTTTATTAATGCAAAGGTGACTTGGTTTATCGTTACTGTGACAAACGAAAACACCTTATTTGATGAATCCTTAAAGAAAATTTTAATGAATATCAATCAGGAGAAAAGTTATTGCAAAAATATATGTTGATCCCTAGACACTTTTGATGTGTGTATATATACAAGCAGAGGGTCGACTCTGTATAATGAATAGAGAAAAATAAGCATTTTTTGGGACTAGCAGACGTCACGCGGTTTTACTCGCGTATTTCCCTTTCCCGTGGAGATACAAGGATAAAAAGTAGCCTTTATCACCCGGGGTCAGTGTAGCTTCCTAACGTTGAAATAATGTTTCAAGATATCAGAGCCTATGCTATGCAAACAAACAACCAATCAAATCTTTCCTGTTGATAATATTTGTTAAGATTATTATTATCATTATAGTATAGACAAGGCACTGGTACATAATAATAAATAATCATCATAATTTTAGGCAAAAGTCTTCCACTGCTGTACATTTGCCTCCCCCAAGTATCTCCACAACGTCGGGTCCTGTGCCTCTCGCATCCATCGGATTCCCGCGACCCTCACCAAGTCGTCGGTCCACCTTGTGGGGGGGCTTCCAACGCTGCGTCTTCTAGTATCTACGTGGTCGCCACTCCAGATATTTGTGGCCCCAACGACAATTGCAAATCGGTCATTAGGAGAATGGTTGCTGAATCGTTTTGCGAGCAATGTGCCCTGCCCACTGCCAGTTAAGTTTGGCGATTCTTCGGGCTATGTGGGAATTTTGGTATTATATAGAAAAAAAGAGTTGGTTAAAATACAGTGATGAAGCAATCATAATTAAGCACCTTGTGGCTGTGACAAACAGGTTCCATATAGCAAAATGCTAGACTACTAGCTCCTGAGTCGCCTTTACCTCCTCGCTTTAGTTTGCCTTGATCCTAATTATAATCAGAGTTAACTGGATTCACGTAATTCACCTTTCATTTATCCTTAATTTCACCTTTATTTTCATGAGGATTTGTGTAAATAAGCACAGCACTGCTGGTCGCACGTTAGTGGTAACAAACCTAGCACCACCAATGACAGCCTTTTTAATCTATCGACTCTGCGTATTTTAGTACACTACCAAAAAAACAATAGTAATAACAGAGATAATTTAAGCAGCCATTTCAAATAATGGACCTAGTTTTTGAGCTAACTACGCTAATTATTTAAAATAGCTAGACAAACGAAGCAAAACCTATTTGGCTAAATGACAAAGAGATCTTTTGTCGTTTAGCGAATAAAATAGAGGTCAATGTAATTTACTACTACTTTGGAATCTTTGTTGGACTAAAAAATGCTGAATGACTTAAAAAAAACTTCTTGATTTTTTAGACTATTGGTTGATGGTTTCTTTAATCACCATCGACGTCATCAACGTCCTCCTCATAGCAGTGTTTGCTTGTGTGATCGGCGGCCTGCCAAAACTTAGGTCTCGAGTTCGAACCCACAGCATGCACTTTCGACTTTTCAGAATCATATGTACGTAGGTATTACATAATCATCACTTGCTTCAAAATACGGCGAAAGAAACATCGTGAGGTAAACGGCATGCCTGAATTGCTTGATCGATATTTATTGACGGCACGTAAAGTTATAGAAATAATCATCCTGCAGGCTCTTAATTTATTTCAGTCAGAACAGCATGCTTTCTTCTTCTATACGTCTGTGTTAACCGTCACCACAATAGTAACCTTCATTCAAACTATAAACCTATGTAGTTTAGCTTTCTAGAGGTGAAATAATTTTTAAAATAAATAAAGTAGTTTTGAAGTTAAAACCTTACTAATGAAACCAAAAGTTGAATCTGTTGTTACGTGAGACGGTGGAACGCATGCTCTGTCACAACCGGAGTTTTGTCGTCAATTGGCGACGCTTAACCCCAAATGTATGTTTACATACGTCATGTATATATAAAATGTTTATACTTAGTGCGTGGCAAACTATGCAGAATGTTCTTTAGGCATTTATTTATAGGTTTTGCCATATAATATTTATTGTGGGTGTTACTTATCAGTTAAATAATGTTATTTATGTGGATTAATTTATATTCATTTAGATTATGCAGTGCCTACGCAGTATACATATTAAAGCTGGTACTTATAGATACAGAATAAGTAAGTATTGTATCTATGTCTCTTTTGGTGCGGGCTGACAAAGCTTCATGGATGTCCTCCGCCCCGAGGAAGGCGGAGGTGTCTGACTCTTATTGACTTAAAACAATCCGGTGTTCCGATCCCGATGCTGATGTTTCGTCTCTCCCTTGCGGTGGGGGTCACGGGAACAGAAGTTACTACCGCATCCTCCAACTGGTGCCAACCCTGTGGGCCTTGCATGTCAGGGATGGGAGTGAAGTTCATCTCCCTGCGCGACCTCTAAAAGAGGCTCACGTGGAACCCGTCGCGTAGTCACCTCGGGTCCATACACGTGGGGGGTGACGGACGTCCCTGAATCCATTTAGGGAGACTGAAAGAGAGTGTTTTTCGCCTTCCACCTATATGTAGCTATGGCCAACGATTTTACTCGTTACTAAGGTTGTTTGGCTATTTAAAATTAAAATAATGTTTTTATTCAAATCCGACTCTTAGTTCCGTTAGATTGGTGCGTTCAGACAAATGAACAACCTATTTTTTCAGCTTTATTATGTTACTATAAGTAGATACTAAGTAATTAGGTAGATGATTCTGATTTGATTTGGATTAAAAATAAAAATGAAATTCCACACTAGGAATTTCTCCTCTGTTGTGGGTGGTTTTACAAACATTTAAAACCACAAAGACAAACAGCTAGACCCTGAACAAACGATACCTGTAAGCCATACAAATATTTGCTCCGTGTGGGAATAGAATTCGCGGCATGCTTACACATAGAAATACATAGACACACGATCACAACGATTTCAGACAATGAAGGACAGAGCATAAAAGAAAATTATTATTGTCTTGAATAGGGCGTAACAATAGAAATAGGATAATAATGTATATTATGCGTTTCAAATAAAAATAGGAACGTCAATGACCTCAATCTATCAAAAGTCGCTTTAAAAGTACGGCCTGCAACGAAACCTTAATCGCGTATAATTTTTTGTTTTTTTTTTAATTTTACCGAGTCAAAGTTATTCAAAATAATAAAAACGTCTTAAATTAATTTATTAGTCTTGTGGAGTGCTTACGTTTTATTTATTAATTCTGAATCACGGTTGTTTGTTGTTGTTGTTAATATTTGTTTTTGTTTTCATCTCCCTGACTGCTCGAAAATGTGTGAACGAGGCGCTGTTTTGCATGGGAGTAGGGCTCGAGAGATTATCTCCAATGTAAACAAATACTTTGAGAGTACTATTTAAAAAATGTTTCGTCCGTAGTTCGTTAATAAATTTTATTATATTAAGAAAAAACCTTGTTTTGCTGATCTTACCCAATTTATTTAAATTGACAGCTATGACGTCACAAGATGGCGAAAAATCATTCCTATTCTCATTTGTAACGCATAGTACTATCAACATTGCTATCACAGGCGTTCAAAAATATATAAAATTAAAATTAACTGAACAATCTTATTAATATTGATAATTATCTAATACTATTATCGTCTAAACAAGTCAGACATGCCTACTATAATGTCCTTTTTACATTAATCCAAGCTGTAAGCGCGATACTTAACAATACCTTTACAAATCATACTGGATTCTTTTACAGCTCTATTTTGTTCTTGGCGTGTTGTTAGTAACTAACCTAGTGTCAGAGCTTATGCTGCTCTTGGGCCTCTGACTAGGCTTCAACATGCTATTCACAATGTTTTCCTTCGCGGTTTTTAAAGCAAGCTATGATTTAACAATACGCATATGAATCTGAAAAGTCAGGGGTGCATCCATTGGGTTCGAACTCGAGACCTGTGACTGTACTGACTGTACTGAACTGTGACTTGACAGTCCGCCGGTAACACTATTAAACTATCACTGTTTACAAACAGCCGAGTACCCTTCAAAATATTTTATTCCGGTACAGGATTAGGCATTATTTAAAACTAGCTTCTGCCCGCGACTTCGTACGCGGATCCTGTTGCTTATGCCAGCGACAACGGGGTCGTCAAAATCGAAGATCTGAAACATCTGATGTCGAATTCTATAAGCCCGGGGACGGGAAATCAATGGGATGCGCGAGACGATTCAAGATGTTCCAGATTTTTTATTTTTGTTGGTCAACAGGAAATGCCATCAGACTTAACAACTTTTGCTCAGACGCCATTTCTATTATGTATATGTTATATTGTCTCTGGGCTTTGGAGTTCCCCTACAGGTGCTCCAGATCTTAAAATTTAGTCTCACAGCAGAAAACACTCTTCACGTGGAATAGTTTTTGCAATGGCACCATTTTTATATCTCTTTTACTTTAGGTGTTCCATTTTCCAAAATAAATTATAGCCTATAATATGTTGCGTAACGTTCACGATCAGCGGTCAGTCGCGCATCTCCTTCCCCCACTTATCTCTAGAGTCGATGCGTATATACGCTGAAAACTCAAGCGTCATGCTTTTTCCGTGAACGTCTCCAACTCGCGAGACAGTGCATGATGTTCACGATCAGCGGTCAGTCGCGCACATATTCTTCACTGGTCTCTAGAGACCTAGATGTAGATGCGTAAATACGCTGAGAATGCAGGCGTGCTTCGCGATCCCAAGAAGTTTCCACGGAGCGAGTTGCAGCCTCATGTTCTCGAACAGCATCAAGTCTCTCCTAACGCTCTTCGGTAGATTGTTGGGATCTTATGGTCTTTAATCATTTAGCACCTTTGGAACATTGGGAAAAATTTGACCTCTTTCTAGGCATGGTTATAGTTTTATTGTGATGATACCTGATCAATTAAAATCTAAGTGGCTGCTCCCCTGCGTTACCGGGTAAGCTACCGTGTAACGAAAATAAATGGAAAAGGAAATTAAACACTCAAATAACATAAGCCCGAAGGCATACGATAAAAAAAATGGGAGTTTTAGCCAGTAGAGTCTAATTTTCAACGATATACCATCGTCATCGAAAATCAGTCCTGAACTGTTCCCGCCTTCACCGCGTAGTACCTCCTACTTATGTTATTTTATAATTATGCAATGAAATTAGTGATAGTTTTAATTTCTATTTCAAATGTTTCTGATCTTCGATTTTTATAAGTCAACTGGAAATGCCTATCAGACCGAATAACTTTTGCTAATACGTCATTCCTATTTGAGTTATGGTGTAGCTGGGCTCTTGGAGTTCCACAACAGGTATTCCAGATCTTCGATTTTTATACGTCAACAGCGAGTGCTCATAAGGCTGAACAACTCTTGCTAAGATGTCATTCCAATATATGTTATAGTGTAGCTGGGCTCTTGAAGTTCCACATCAGGTGTTCCGGAAATTCAAATTTATTCTCTCAGCAGAAAATGCTCATAACGTGGAACAATTTTTGCTATGGTACCATTTTGTATCTCCTATAGTTTAGATGGTCTGTTGCGGTTCTGCATCAGGTGTTCCGGATCTTCAAATTTATTCTCTCAGCAGAAAATGCTCATCACGTGGAACAATTTTTGCTATGGGATCATTTTTGTATCTCCTATAGTTTAGCTGGTCTGTTGCGGTTCTGCATCAGGTGTTCCGGATCTTCAAATTTATTCTCTCAGCAGAAAATGCTCATCACGTGGAACAATTTTTGCTATGGGGCCATTTTTGTATCGCCTATAGTTTAGCTGGTCTGTTGCGGTTCTGCATCAGGTGTTCCGGATCTTCAAATTTATTCTCTCAGCAGAAAATGCTCATCACGTGGAACAATTTTTGCTATGGGACCATTTTTGTATCGCCTATAGTTTAGCTGGTCTGTTGCGGTTCTGCATCAGGTGTTCCAGTTTCCAAGATAAATTATAGCCTATGTGTTGACCAGACTTAATATCTATACAACAAAAAAAAAATCATTCAAATCCGTCCAGTAGTTCCGAAGATTAGCGTGTGCAAACAAACAGACAAACAGACAAACAGACAAACAGACAAACAGACAAACAGACAAACAGACAGACTTTTTTTTTTGGATTCGTGCTCTATTACTGTTTCTAAACCCCCCTCAATTATTATTTTTTAAATATATTCAATGTACAGACACAGTTTTTTTACAGTCTTATTATATGTATAGATAAATAAATAAATAAGTAAATAAAAGAATTAAAAAAAAAAAAATATTCCACAACTTTCCACACATCGCCATATTTTAGTCCCAAGTTAAGCTTGAGAGCTTGTGTTATGGGCACTAAACAGCTGATAAACATACTTATATATTTCTAAATACATACAAATTGTAGATTAAATACAATGAAATATCGTTTTGTTTTTTTTTATTATTAAAAACTAGTGCTTGACTGCAATACCACCTGTTGGTAATCAGGCTCTTAAGAGGTTTATCAGGTTTATTAAGAGCCTATTCACTCTAGCCAAATTTTTAGCCAATAGACCCAAAAAAATGTTGTCTAAAGTAAATGATTAGGTATTTGTAATATAGACTCTACAACAAACAAAAACATTATATTTCATTCTGAATCCGTACTTCAAATAATAGTTTATTGCTAGGTTACCTCATAGTGACAATATATGTAACATGCACCACAGAATAGTTTCTCAGAAGATATTCGAGTTGTATTTACGACTGCATAGGAATTTGTATGAGCATCATACATCATGACTGTCCGAAGAGGTAGACCAGGTATTAATTTCGCGGTGGACGGTTTCGCGATAAAAACTAGTGCAACCAATCTTGAAAATGTGCATTTTGAATATAAATCCTACTAATAATATAAACGCGAAAGTTTGTGAAGATGGATGGATGGATGTTTGTTACTCTTTCACGTAAAAACTACTGAATGGATTTTAATAATATTTGGTATGGAGTTAGCTGACACCCTGGATAAACACATAGGCTACTTTTTATCCCTGTATTCCCGCGGGAACGGGACCTACGTGGGTGAAACAGCGGAGCGTCTGCTAGTAAAACAATAAATGTCACCATCTTGCCTGTATTCCGCGGAAAACGAAGCAGAGGTAAACGAGTACACCCACATTCAGCCAGTTATGTACTAGCCCTACATAATAGGGGGTGAACCATCAACCATGCGTAATATTGCGCAAGTCCAGACTTCGGACTGTAGAAAGCTTTCGTGCGCTTTTATGTCTTCTCTTTTCCGTTCAAAGTACTATAATAGGCAAGCCGAATTACTAATTAATAATAATAATAATAAATAATAAATATTTCACAACTTTTCACACAACGCCATTTAGTCCCAAGTTAAGCTTGAGAGCTTGTGTTATGGGTACTAAACAGCTGATAAACATACTTATATATTTCTAAATACATACATATTATAGATAAAAAAACACCCAGACACAGAACAAATTAATGATCGTGCTCATCACACAAACATTTGTCCTGGGTGGGAATCGAACCCACGACCTCCGGCATAGCAGTCAGGGTCACTAACTACTAGACCAACAGGACAGTCAACTCTGGGAAGGACACTGTCCAGTCTCCATGACGGCAGTATAGTAAGTGTTTGTCGTCCCAACGCTCCTGTATCAGCCAGGCTCTTTCATAGTATGAAGTTAGCCGCCATGGCGACTGTGTTGCCATTGATCGAAACTAGTGCTGCGCTTCGATTTAACTTCATTCTTAAAACTGTCTCCAACATATCTAAACTAATATTATAAAATAGTGTTTGTTTTTTTGTAATTCAAACGCAATTGGACTCAAAACTACTCGACCGCTCATTAAAAAGCTGCGTCTTCTCTGAGAAGCATACGCTATGATTACATATTTTCAAAACTACGAAACCCTTTCGTAGTATGGAATGTTAAAGTGTGAAAACAAAATTCACGCAAACGAAGTCGCGGACGAAGTGCTAGTATGTAATATGTTGATATAAAACTCTTTTTTGCAGTCTATAGAAAATAATAGAATAGATTTTTATTATCTCACCACTAATTACAGTAAAGAGTTTCATTAGCCTACAGATACAATTTTTTATTTCATTTGTGGAAGACTGCTCTCAACTCCTGCGACAAACTGCATATTGTGACAACGCACATTTAAGTACACAATCACGTGCCGCTGACAGTTGACAATCATCACCGCCCACTTTCAAGCCAATCTACTGGAAACGTGGAAACACAACAATACAGTGCGTACTAATTAACTAGTAGTACACAAGATGTATGAGTGTCAATGCCAGGGGCTTTGGCACCGTTTGAGGCCAATTGAAGTAGGAAGAAAATGTTACTGTTACATTTTAGTAACAGTATTTTGTTGGCGTTTCACGGGTTCCTTTGCAAAGAACTTTATTTGTGGTAGACAAACTTTTTCGGAAGAAATGGAGCTTGTGACTAAATGAGGTTTTAAATGCATTTTTTCACAAAATATGTTACTGATTGCTTACGAAAAGAAATCCTACTAATATTATAAACGGATGGATGGATGGATGGATGTTTGTTACTCTTTCACGTAAAAACTACTGAATGGATTTTAATAAAATTTGGCATGGAGTTAGCTGACACCCTGGATTAACACATAGGCTACATTACATCCCTGTATTCCCACGGGAACGGGATCTACGCGGGTGTAACCACGGGACGTCTGCTAGTAAAATATAAAACTAAACTTCAGTCATTTAAAGTGCAATCTTCGTAGACAGTATTCTTAAAAATAAATATCTGAGTATAATTTTACCTGTTTAAATAATAATAAAAAAAATATGGTTGAATACGTTTGTCGAGGTTGGTCCATAGACCTAGCCATGGACCAACCATTTACTTCTTAAGACTCCTCTGTGACTCGGAAAGTACGTTAAGCTGTTGGTCTGTAATTTGTAGATCGTCCATATAATTATTTTTAGTAATCTGAATCCCTAAAGTCTGACAAACAGTCTAACCAAGGTATGGTGTTACCTAGTTACTAGGCTGTGGAGGTTAAATAGGCTAGTCACTCTATGTCGCTCAGAAATGCGATCTGACCAACATAACTTTAATTGCAAGCAATGATGGCGGTAAGACTTTCAGCAGGCCTATATAGCCATATTACAAATTCAATTTCTGCTATCGTAATCGATAAGGTGACAATAGAAAGAAAACGGCGTTTATGGAATTAGCTGTTTGTCAACTGTCAAGTGTTAACGAGTAGAATTTGTAATATGGCTGGAAATAAAATCACTTGACAGTTGACAAACAGCTGATTCCATATACGCCATTTTCTTTTTATAATAAAAATGGAAAGGAAATAGAATATGTAACATGGCTCGGCCTACCTATAATTACTGACCTGCTGATCGATTCTGTCAAAATCACTGCGTAGAAGTTTAGATGAAGCAAAGGCCAATTGAGCTGTCATTCCATAATAATGCAAGGCATTGACAGTTCGCTTCAGTCAAATTTTTACGGGGTGACTTAAAATCGACCCGCTACTTTTACTAAACGAAAAATTGATTACTCTTCCGATTTCTAAACGCATCTTCAAACTCATTATGATACATCTAGCTAAACAGTTTAAATTGTGCGGTGGGCAGATAATTAAGCGTTTGGCTTGGCACTCAGTGCATACACGTGGCACTAACTGACCTAGACCGGTATCAAGGTACACTGCAGTGAATCAGTGACCTTATTAGTAACGTTTTTTGTGACTTTGATTTTTGGAATACTTATTGATATGGCCTCCCATATGTTACAGTATAAAGGCATGGTCAAAAAGGTAGGCAGGTGATCTCGGGCAAACACCGCAATTGTTCTACGGCTGCCTTGCAGACTAAGACACGCCTGCAAATCTACTGATTTTACAAATCACGCCTGCAAATCTACTGATTTTACAAATCTACTTTTTGGAAGGGGCAACTACAAAGACATTCAATACCTATAGACCGGACATCACAAACAAAATTTTCGTCCGAATAAGTGTGTCCTGCCAGACACAAGTCTATGAGTTTTTTTTGGTACGCTCCGCTGCCGCTCCAACATTCATATATTATTCTAGATGGCGTTACTGAGATATATGGGATCAAAGTTTTTCTATGACATTTCCTTGACATGCCCGCTCTATAGTCTTTTAAATCTCTTTGGGCAACTAGAATCATTTTTTAAAGTTAATTTTTGTTCGACGTTCAAAAGTGCCTTATAGGGGCCCAATTGAAATAAATGGTTTGACTTTGACTTTGACTTTGACTGCGAAAGTCAGATCGTAATTGAATGAGTATTCATTACACACCAAGACATGGTGTGTCAAATGTACGTGCCTCAAAATACACTATAAGTCGTTGGTCATTTGTATCTGACTAACTTCCAGTCTTGCCATTGAGTTTTGTTACTAGAATGTGGAGGTCAGAAAGGCAGCACAAACATAGTACATTTTAGTGTAAGTATGATATTAGGAAAGGAAATAAACACAAACCTATTTTGTAATATCTTTCTATAGACTTCATAGATTTCTATCTTTCAGAACAGAAGTGGCAGTACTTTGCATAATTTTGCCCGTTCAGTTATTACTAGGAACCTATTTATCAACGGGCAATCTAATCAGGCATACAACATTACTGTCTTGGCTCTGCTGTTCTACGAGACATCCAGACAGATACCAAAAAAATCTCAAAGAACCATATACCAATTTTCCCGACCAAGAAACCTTAGCAAAAATCTCACGCTAAGGAGTCGCACTTAACTAACAGACCAACGAAACAGGGTTAAAAATGAACAAATAAAAAAACAATCGACTTCTTAAAAAAACACTAACAGGTGAAAAATAACTCCAGTTTCGGAAGTCTGTGGCTTCGATGGTTTTCGTTCATTATTGGCCACCGACTTCCGAAACTGGAGTTATTTTTCACCTGTTAGTGTTTTTTTAAGAAGTCGGTTGTTTTTTTTGTTAAAAAGTTTTTATTTTGCAATTTTTAGTTTCTTCGTATGTAAAGAAAGTCTTTCAAAACTTGAAAGAATCATTGAAATCGGTTACTAATTGCAAAAGTAGTTCTTTCTAAACATTAATCTGTACATCTCTGCCGGGCCCCTTTTAAAATAGACAGGCGTAATGTTATGTTTTGGAAATACAAAAGCCCAGCATAGACATCTGAGTATAGCAATTGCGAATAATTTGCTGTCATGCGTTGAAGAGTTCCGTTGCCTGTCTTCTTCATCAGTTTTTCTTCACCAAATGATACTTTCCAAATGAAAATGCTTGATTTGTTACTGAAAATGTTGAAATCGGTGCGTGTGTACCTATATTTTTTGAAGAGTTCCCTCAATTCCTCGAGGATCCCTCATCAGATATGAGTTTTGATATAAATGGGACCAATTTGTTCGTATACCCTATCAAATAAAAGAAGAATTTTGAAAATCGGTCCATAAATGACGGAGTACTGAGGAAACAAACCCTAAAAAAAAAAAAAACATACAACCGAATTAAGAACCTCCTCCTTTTTTTGAAGTCGGTTAAAAAGTTATAAATAAATAGAGGACAATGCCAAAATTCCCATCAATTTAAGAAATATGTCGTGGCACAAAAACAGCTGATGCATTCACATTGAAACCAAGATCAACAGTAAAACACAAAACATGCTTACAAAAGAACACTCATGTCTTATTTATTTTGTCACAAACTTGGCACAGATTCAAAAATGTAATATGACGGTTCCGCATATAACATAATACGGATGTCATTGCTGTACTGAACGTTTATGCGTTCCAATTAAAATTTTACTAGCACCTTCGTCGTTTGAACTTGAAAGTTTATGTCACTTTTTTTTGTGAAAGTACTCTGAACATACGCATGGATTTTAATGTCTTAACGGGTGAAGCGACATCTATATCGCCACATAGGAACTAAACAGACCGTAAATTGTGATATTAGGTACAGTTATTTGTGCAATTGATTATGTGCCGTCTGGTCGGGGCATCATCCTTTTTCTATGAAGCATAACAATCTTTATTCGCTGTCCCTCATACCCCTAAACGAGTTAAAGCGTTAAAACAATAGAGATTTTGGGGACGACGCAGTCACGACCTGTTACGTGGCTGACGGCAATATTCGCTTTAAAAGCTTCGACCAAGAAGAAAGTTTGGTCGTACGACAGGTCTTCCGACAAGTTGTATGTAAGATGGCGGCCATTAGTGCGACAAGCCGTAGTGCGCAAGGTCCTGTTACATAGCACACAATATTTTTTAAAATTATTAGAAATTTTAGCCTTTGTATCGTGACGGTCTCTCTACAGCTATAAAATACAAACGCTAATAACTGTTAATTTGTGGTCAAAACAATTAGTTCAGAATATTCTTGATAGGTTTTTTGTTAAACTTAAATTTAGCATATATTACAGTTAAACCATTTACACCTGCACTTTATCATTTAATGAGGCAAACAGGCAAAAAAAAATTAACTGATTTTCCTATAGAAAACCGTGTGCAAGACATTTTCATAAACAACCTTTTATAAATACAAACGCAGATTACTTGATATACCACAGTGAAATAAAAAACCTTTCTATTACAATTAATATTTATTAGGCCATGGTCATACATTCGTGCAAATATTGGTATACTAAAATATCATCTTTCTTGCGACCATGATGACAAATGACAAAATATCATAAATATTCAAAATCATTGCCGTGTTATTATTAATTCCAGCTTCAGGACACAATGTAATGTATGTCATTTCAGATTCGAGTACAACAGTTGACACACATTCACAGCTTTGCCTAATGACTCAAAACCTTAGTGATAATAATAAGGATATTCAAATGAAAATAACAATAACAGTTAAAGCTTCGTAAATAAATAGTTACATACATTTTATTTTAAGCCACTGAAAATGCTACTCTGAAATTGTCGCAAAACAATTTATTAGCTCCGTACAAATGAAGAATGTTTATAGTTTTGGTTAATTGAAGTAATAAATTGAAGATTGTTTTAATTAATGCGAGTGGAATGCAGAATTGCAAACAACCAGAGAAGTACAGTAACGGTCGTGCATTTTTCAAACACTTAAATAATTGTTGTAAAAGTGGAAGAAGACCAAATATTGATGTGTGAAAGAAGCTATGACTAGAAAAGAGATTTTTATTGAGATAACTGCAAATAAAATGTTCGGAAGAAAAAAAGTGCTACATCGATCCGAAAGAAATTAAGATAAAAGTCTGGAAAAAATAAAATGCTGATGACATTTTTTACATTCGTGCTAGCCAAACCTCATTAATTATTTGTGTCTTAAGTTAGAACAAGACAGACTATGGTTTGTAATTATGTTTATCATCACTCCTTCTGCTTGTTATAGGATTGCGCAACATACAAAAGTAGAGCTGTTAATTAGTCGAAATTATACGATTTTGAGTCCAAGTAGGTTACATTTGTAATATTTTTTGTTTATAATTTCTATCTGTCCAATGAAGACAATAATTGTGTCAGCTTTTGTCATTCAGGTCAAATACTCATAAATGTAACTCGAAATTAAACAAGTCTGATGTCAAAATCGTTAAAAACCGACAATTTTCAAGTAATCTGATGCTGGCTTTAGTTATTATTCCACTTCAATCTCAGATTTTATGTCACTAACTGATAGGTACAGATAGCTTCTGATATTTAAATTTATTCTATTTTTTAGTGCGTTAGATATTTTTGGTGGTGTCTCCTTAAGATATTTATTTTGATATCACATATAGCCATATCTTATTATTGTGACTGTAGATACTTTATATTTATCCAATGGCGGGTGGCGGAATAAAGCGGTGACTGAGTGGCGTCCAAGAAACGGAAAAAGAAGTGTTGGTCGTCAGGCAGCGAGATGGGCTGGCAACATTGTTGCCATTGCAGGAATATCCGGGATGAAGCTGCCACAAGGATGTGGAACTTGGCACCAGTAAAGAGAAGTCTATGCCCAGCAATAGGTAAAGACAAAAAACATGCATTTGAAAAACAGTATTTCTTTCTAGGGCTGGCGGGTTTTAATTGGGTTTCCTAGATACCTAACCCATTCATAAAAATATTATTGGTCGTAAATTCATATTTTTTTTTTACTTTTCCGGCGGTCATCCGTGTTTGCACCGCAACTGAACTGATAATACTATTATATTGGCAATCGGCCATCTTCGCTCATTACGAGTGGGGACAAAACTATTTTAGGCTCATTTCAGTACACGGCGGGTTCAGCCGACCAAGGTTATCCGCGAGGTCGATCGATGATTACTGCCGCATCAGTATATGGTAATTGTTTGGGCTGTACTGATTTGATAGATATGGAAGCAATTTGGGAATTAAAAAAGGATTAGTTGTATTTCGAGGTTAAGTGGCAGGGACACGTTCGCGCCGGTCTCAGAACACCTTCTTTAATTTAACACCAGTTATAAACATGTATTTGTTATATTTAAGGGAAGGTTCATATCTGACGGAACATGCGTCGCGTATTATCGGTCGCGTAACGCCAGAACAGACAAATGTACAGAAAAACACTTGACGGTTCTCACTCAACAGATGATGCGTTAGTGCGTCGAGGTACATTGTCGCAAACGCTCGGCGCATGTTCCGTCAGATATGAACCTTCCCTAAGAGTTTGACGTAGGCATTGGAAAGGATTGGAATTGTAGGTAACTTATGAATGCATGTTACCCTATAAACATAGTTGACAAAAAAAAATTAGTCGTAATAATTAATTATTAAGGATGAATGAGGATGTGGAGGAAACTACTACTGAGATAACAGTAAATAGAGAAAAAAATTGACCATGCTGTGGACCACAAATAAGTTGGGATAATAATAAGGGCAGGGGGATGATGATGGTACGAAACAGTGATTTTATGTTTCTCATACCTCTTTTTAACTGATTTAAAAAAAAAGGAGGAGGTTCTCAATTCACCTGTATGGTTTTTTTTGTGTTTGTTACCTCATTTCTGCGTCATTTATGGACCGATTTTCAAAATTATATTTTTATTTGATAGGGTATACTACCAGGTTGGTGCCATTTGTATCAAACCTCAGATCTGATTATGGGATCCTCGAGGAATTGAGGGAACTCCTCAAATGATATAGGTGCACATGTACCGATTGTTACATTTTTAGTTACAGATCAAGCATTTTCGTTTAGCAAGTATCATTTACTTAAGAAAAACTGATGAAGAATGACAGGCAAAGGAACTCTTCAGCGCATAACAGCAAATTACTCGCGATTGCTACAATCACATGTCTGTGCATGGTTTATGTATTTCCATAACATAACATTACCCCTGTATATTTTAAAAGAAGCCCTGGGGGCTTGTCTATTGTACAGATTAATGCTTAGAAAGAACTTCTTCAGCAATTATTGTTAACCGATTTTAATCATTCTTTCAAGTTTTGGAAGACTTTCATTACATTCGAAGAAAATAAAAATAGCAAAATAGAAAACAAAAAAAAAACGATTTCTTAAAAAACACTAATAAGTGAAAAATAACGCGATGTTTCGAAAGTCGGTGGCCAATAACGAACTAAACAAAACCAACAAAGCCACAGACTTCCGAAACTGGAGTTATTTTTCACCTGTTAGTGTTTTTTTTAAGGAGTCGGTTGTTTTTTTTGTAAAAATATTTTTTTTATTCCGACACTCATTGTAAGAATTATAGCTTATTTACTAATTGTATTATTATTATTCTCTAAGTAAAGTTAAGCTAAACTGAGCAATATCTAAAACCATTAATGAGTAATCTGAAAGTTAAAATGAGGGGTATATTTATGTACATACTAGTCAATATAAAAACAATATACTACTTTTATTTTTATTTTTTTTTAATTTATATTTTAAACACATCGTCTTGGATCATTATTATCCTAATTTATTTGATTCAATGTCGGCGCAGGATGTGGTCCTCTTACTTTAATTGTCGTCATCTCAATATTTACTTCCATCCCTTCCATCCCATCTTCATCTTCCACACAAAACATCCATTGTTTCTTTGGTCTCTTAAAAAACATTGATACTTTAACCTTTCCTCATGTACAAGCCACCTATATGTATTGAAAAAAGAAACTCCCTTTTCTTGATGAAATAAGTCGGCATTGTAATAAAGCAATAAAAAAATTTGCAAGTCTAACAGCCATAGGCCATTGCTTCTGGAAATGGCACCTAAACACAATAAATAATTATTGTTATCGTTATTATTTCAACTTCTCGTATAAACCGTAAAGATTCTGTTTTATGCCTACTTCGTGTTTATTTTTTGCTTACATTTTTTCTGATAAATTCTATATCTGTTATTGTTGATGTTTAGGAAAAACTTTAATCCACTCTGTATAAAAATATGAATATGAGACACGTCAATAGCAGGTGTCCCTATTTTTAACCGACTTCAAAAAAAGGAGGAGGTTATATGTTCGTGTGTATGTATTTTTTTTTTTTTTTTTTTTATGTATGTTACCTGATTTCTCCGCCATTTGTGAACCGATTCTCGAAATTCTTGTTTTTTTGAAAGAGTAGACTCCTGAGGTGGTCCCATTTTAATTTGGTGAAGATCTGGTGCTGATCTTCGGAGATATACAACGGAACTCTTCAAAAATAGACGGCAAATCTATCGTGATTGCTGGAATCGCTTGGATGTTTATTGTTTATACACATCATGACGTATCATCAAGCCTGTATGCTCAGAGGGGTAGGCAGATGTGTTCAATATACCTAGATTTCGACAGTTAGGTATGTTAAGTTTCATTTATTAGGGTTAGGTGGATAACCCTATTATAATGACATGTATTGTTAACAATTAACAATATAAAATGAATTCATGGCAAATGTTTGTATGGGAACAACTAAAAATAGAAAAATAAAAAACTTTTTTACAAAAAATAAAACCGACTTCAAAAATAACACTAAACGGTGTAAAATAACTCTAAATTCGGAAGTCGGTGGCCCATCAATAATAAGACAAAAGTACCAAAGCCACAGACTCCCTAATTTAGAGTTATTTTACACCGTTTAGTGTTATTTTTGAAGTCAGTTTTAATTTTTGTAAAAAAGTTTTTTTATTAAGATGTTTTAATTTAGGTATAGACTAATAAAAATGTGTGAGGATGGATGTATGTTAGCGTGTTTGTATGTTACTCTTTTACTCGCAAATTACTGAAGTGAGTTTAATAACATTTAACGGTTTGTAGCATAAACATCAAAATAACACCATAGGCTACAAAAGAGATATTGAGGAAATTGACTTAAATATGACGAAAACCCTTAAATAAGTAAGATGAAATTCCGACATCTGCTACAAATTTTGGCCTGCGCTGCCGAAACGCCGAGAGTTACGTCAATATGACGGTAAAACCGCAGAGCACGGCTAGTATGTGTGACTGCCGAAATATAACGATTTGTTGATAATAATATGGATATTTTGTTTAACATTTTAAATGATCATGTTAACCTATTGACTCACTCAGAAAAGTCTACCATGTTGACACAGTTATTTCAGTAAGTAATTACTTTATCCAAAGGCTCTCATTTCCATTAATCAAGCTTTGAGAAAACTCTCACTAAGTCTATTGAAACATAAAATAAATATGATTCCATTCAAACAAATTTAGCAATATTATTAAACGTACTTTATAATTGAGTCCATTTCAATCTATTAAATGTATGTATTTATCTTAGTTCTTTATCTAAATTGCTTTTATCGTTATAGTGTCGCTAGTGTCGTAACTAAATCTAGGTTTTGCAGGTAACTCGATAGCAACATTAATTATGTTACCTGCAAAACCTAGATTTCGTTCCAGCTTGATAAGTATGTATGCTCATTGAAGGTTGGTTGCTCATTTTGCTTAAGTGTAGGAATAGGGAACATGTCGTGAATTTTGTAAAGTTTTTATTAAGAATGTGAACAGGAACACCAAAGATGATTTGTGTGCAAGATGGTATATAGCTTGAAAAGAGGTGACTATTAGGATAAAAGAAAATAGAGATGTTTAGTACGGAATAAGAAGAAGAAATTAGGACAAGGAGCAGTAGACATTTGAGGTTCCCTAGGGCGTTACCCAAGGTAGAATGTCACTACATTAGGGTACAATGTCACTACATTAGTCAGTGATAAAACAATTGCATCTGTTAAGAGGTCACCTCAGCTGAAGTTTATCTGTATTTATTTCGTATTCAGTGAATTAGGATCAATATCTTTACACATAGACCTTACATTCTAAACACACAGCCATATCGTAAAATTTGATATCAGGGAACGTTTTCTATCCAATTTCCAACTGAGAATTTAATAGATTTTGCGCAAAGTTACATACGTGCTTTTCTTTGAATTTTCACAGACAATAAAACAAAACAAAAATATATAATTCTACTATTATTTAGAACGCGTTCAAAAACGATACGTTATTTCATTTGTTGTGTATAAAATACAGTGCTGTTTGTTCAGCAATATTCTTTAAGACCCACTCATGACAATCAAACGTAAGTTTATTTTTCTTTGAACAAGCTATATTTTGATATATATTCACACAAACGCCATAGAGAAGAGTTGAAATTGAAGTTGATATATATTCAACAACTTTAAAGGTGACAGTCCATGTGTTGCAGACAGCAAATATATTAAAGGGTCTAGTATATGAGAAACGTGTTAAAATTTATTGTGTGAGTGGTGAAGTCGGAAAAGTGTGTTTCTTTAAATAAATCGCGTGTTGGGCAATAAATTGGTTAATATATAGAGGTTGTTATGTTTGTGTATGAGGTGATATAGTGTATGTTTGTGTGTAATGGAGTCTAGTTTCCGTATATTTATATCCTCATTTATCTTTAAGGTTTTCTTTGATATTTTGACTACTGTTTTTACACACACTTAGTAACATGGAAAGTTTAGTAAAGTAATTCCATTAGTTATTTTTAAACGTTTTTGTATTTATATTATTTATAAAAGTATTATAGTTGTTAAGAAGATGTAGTAACAAAAATTGAAAAAAATATGCTTAGATGGTTCGGTCACGTTGAAAGGATGGATGAAAGGCGACTAACAAAAGGTATTTACAAGGCAGATGTAAGTGGGAACGCCGGGAGGGGACTCCCTAGAAGAACGTACATAGACCTTATTGGTGAGGTTCTTCAGAAAGGTCAGGTGCGTAGTACTCGCAACCGGCGTATGTGTATGAAAACATGTATGAATGTAAACGAAGCAAAAGAAGTATGTAAGAATCGTAGCATATATGGCGCTCAGTAGTTTCTGCTTACCCCGATGGGAAAAAGGCGTGAGTTTATGTATGTATGTGTATTTATGTATTATAGTTTTCAAGTTAGAAATATACCGTACCCAAGACTCCAGGATCAAAAATATCTTCAAATCCGTCTGATGTTATTTTGACTTCAACAAATATATCTACTATAAGTCAGTGAAAATTGCGTTATTTTCACTAGTGTGATTGGAAAAGTTACGAAAATCGTCAAAGTTTTAACACAAATTGAACTTGGTGTGTAGGTGTTAAATTGGTTATCATAAAATATTTGTATAGATCTATCTAAGCTACATTACAAACACAGCATAGAACAGGCAATAAAGAAAGTGGTAACCATTCTGCTGGCACCACAAAACTATAAGAGTTAAGATAGTTTATAAAAAAATATTTAAAATTAAAATGAGTGTGTTTAGTTTCAAGGAATATTAGTAGGCTAAGAATCAGTAAGAGACGCAACTTGTTCCATCATTGTCGTGCCTATCTCAGGGTGCTGACACTGCTGTTGTGGCTGCTAAAAATCTCAAGTAATGTAACATAAGAAAATTGCCATCAATTTCATTATACTTTCAAAATGTTTCGGTTTGAGACTGGTGTCCGAGTGCTCAGCTTTTCAAAAAGATTTCGTAGCGTATTTTGGACGCCCCCCCCCGACTCAAGGCCTGACCTCTCCTTTGGCAAAAGGCTAAGCGATGCCATTGAACGTGGCAATAGTGCCTGTGTTTGGCGGCACGTTACCGGTTGACAGCTGTTATTCATTGTTTTTTATTTATTTGTAACTCTACTAATACTTATTATAAATTTTAAAGTTTGTGAAGATGTTTGGATGTTTGTAACTGCATCTCGTGCAAATTTTAAGTAGATCTGGATGAAAATAAAGCACATACTTAAACCATTTTCTGGATTAACACATATATACATAATGCTCAAATACTATTTATCTCAGTCGTGTGTTCCCTTGGGATAATAGTCCTATATCTTCAATGTTATTTAAACAAAACTTCAGTTGTAACCTGAACACTGTGAACTTTTTTCTACTTAATCAAGCATAATCCGTTGAAAGGATTTAATTTATAACAAGATGTAATCTTAAAACAATCCTTTTAAAAAGTAACTATTTTTTACGGGATTGAAACAGAAGGCTGAAGCTAGCATAGGTAATAATAATTATAATGCTTAAGTTCGTTTACTATACACCCCTATTTTTTAATTAGTACAAAAAAAAATTGGGCTGTATCTGTACCTGTTACTAATCATATTTGCGCAATCAAAAGTAAACAACGCGAAGTTAATTTTTTAAATATGCCACCACATTTGGTTAAACATAAATAACGAAAACAGCTGTTGGAGGGGGGCATGCTTGAGCGAGATCACGCGAACGTGAGCAAGAGATGTCATGAATAGCCTGTACAATATTTCCACAAATTGGGTGACTTTTTGGGATATAAAAAAAAAAAAAAAACGCTAGTAACTTTGCTGTTTATGAATATTATTAATTGATACTTTACAAATATAATGAGAAGACCGTATAGAATAAGCCCTTTAAGTATTTGTACTATATAAAAATTAGTGGTGTATAGCATAATTGAATTCAATATTCGCCATCATCATAAGCTTTTGTGTGTTGTTTGTTTGCTATTCCTGAACCTGAAAAATTAGGTTTTGTAAAGACCTTAATCACCTGTCCCGTAAATTATTGACGCTATTAATTGAAAACTCGTTAAGTACGTCGAACAGAATCTACCCTCCTATCGAACTTTGTGGAGATCCGGTGAAGTTTGCACGAAGTTTTCAAGGCTTAATGGATTTGGTTCAATAAGTAGGCAGGTATTTTGTAGCTTAAGATATATACATTGTTCCTGGTGGCTTTTGTAAGATACAATTTAGTACCTCAGTGTAAAGAACAAGGGTTATATCTGATTTATAGGAAGCAGGAATGAGAACTACCTAAGTTTTTGCAATTTTTTTTTCAATATTATAAACCAGTGCTTGACTGCAATCCAACCTGATGGTAAACAGTGATGCAATCAATGATGGTGAAGCGCATTAATTTATTAAGAGCCTTGCCTTACCTACTTGCCTACTTTTGATGATGTTCAAAAGTACCTATAATAATATAATTGAAATAATTTATTAGATTAGATTTTGTTAAGCAGTGATAGCCTAATGATGTGACCGGTGGATTGTCAAATCATAGGTCTCGAGTTCGAACCCAAGACGCGCACTTCTAACTTTTGAATTCATGTGCGTATTGTATAATTGTCATTTGCTTCAAATATGTTGCAGGAAAACATCGTGTGAGGAAACCAATGCCTGAGAATTCGGTTGTATTTTTTTTTTTAGGGTTTGTTACCTCAGTACTCCGTCATATATGGACCAATTTTCAAAATTCTTTTTTTGTTTGATAGGGTATGCTAGCAGATTGGTCCCATTTGTATCAAAACTCATATCTGATGAGGAATCCTTGAGGAATTGTGGGAACTCCTCAAAAAATATAGGTACACACGTACTGATTTTTACATTTTTAGTAACAAATCGAGCATTTTCATTCAGAAACTATCATTTTGTGAAGAAGACCTGATGAAGAAGACTTGCGACGGAACTCTTCAACGCATAACAGCAAATTATTCGCGATTGCTACAGTCAGATGTCTATGCAGAGTTCTTGTATTTCCATAACATAATATTACGCTCTTCTATTTTAAAAGGGGCCCGGCAGAGATGTACAGATTAATGTTTAGAAAGAACTTCTTTAGCAATTGTTAACCAATTTCAATGATTCTTTTAAGTATTAAAAGACCTTCTGTCCATACGAAGAAACTAAAAATTGCAAAATAAAAACTTTTACTGCATGTAAAAAAGTTTTTAATTATAAAAACATGATCAACTCGCACTTCTTCGATTTTTTACAAGCTTTGATTTAGCTTCATCTGTCCCAATATATGTCTGTTATTAAATCGTGCAAGTTAAATTAGACACACTTCCCGGTTTCCGATTAAACTAAAATGGGCTACCTGACAAAATTTTAGTTTTTAGTCCAAGAAAATATTATTCGACCCATATTTATTTCTTTTCCAAATTGATGGAAAACTGCTTAGATTAAACGCATTACAGTTGAGGAGAGGGGGCTTGTAACGTCATTATCTAGTATAAACTGTACGAGTACTGGCTAGTGACGTCATGCCACATTTTGACTCAATGTATCGCCGTTATTTTTTGATTACGTGCAAAAAGAAAATTATGTGTCGAATATTTTCTTGTGATCTAGCCCAATAATAGCCCATTTTCCACACATTATGTATATTGCCTGACAATGTAATAAATGTTTATTCTTTAATTAGTCAACTCGCACTTGTCCGGTTTTTTGCTGTTTAAACAACATTTTTTCATCGATGCATCATTTGGAATTCTCTCCCGACTACTAATAGCCAATTTCCGGAGACGTTCACTTCTTAGATAATATTTGAAGACTATTTTCAATGCCGTTGTGGGAGGAAATATACGCCGTGGAATATAAGTAGCTTTTTCTTTATTAAGAAGCTTTAAATAGTTTTCTTTTAAATTACTTGTTATTGATAGAGAATTGTATCTGTAATTTATATGCTCTCAGATTTAATACGTTAATTTAATATAAGTGTGTGTCACGTAAGGTACCATTTATCCGCGACACTGTAAACGGAAAAAGTACCCAAAGGCTAGAAAACATACATTACCTACTAGTTTAAATGATAATGTCTTGTTTTTGTGTCCATGTGCAATCGACTGCAAAAGTAAGTTTGTATCAGTTAATATTTCTGAAAGAAATAATATTGCAAAATTATTTTGTAGCTCATATCTTTTCAACTATTGGCGTAAATTACATGAAAAGTTGTTGCAAACATTACATCTAGATGATTAAAATTACCACCTTTTATATAGATACCTGCCACAAATTACTTTTTTAGATAAGTACCTACATTAAATAGGTAACATAACAAATGGAGAGACGGATAAAATTATAGGGGTTCTTTAATTTTCCTTTTCGGCAATTTGGTTGCAAAATTATAAAGAAACTTGTGTTACAAAAGGCTCACAGTCAGTCTCATTCTTCCTAAGGGCCCATGTAACTATTCTATCTATGAAAGTGCACTGCAAAATAATGCGTTAGTGCAATTCCGATCTTTGTTGGTTTCATATAACTCAGTGTTAATTTAAATCAAGTGTAAGGCTTCAATTGTTTTACTATCACGACGTTTTATAGTTAGGTACGTTTTATAGATAGGTACAGAAAGTACCCGGCTTTCTGAGAACACAAGAGTTCAAGAAACAGCTTATAGTGTTTTTTTTAAGATCGTTTATCTACATTCTGATCTCAGTCTGGCAAAAACATTTCTAATGACGTTTTTAACCTGACCCAGAGACAGATATGATTTAATTTCTATATAAGAATCATCTGAAAATAGGGGTTTTAACAGAATATGAACATCAAAATATAATAAGTTCAACAGTTAGAATAAAAAACAAATACTTATACAAGTATTTTTTTTTCTTTTTCAAATTGATTGAAAACTGCTTAGATTAAGCGCATTAAAATTTCGGCTTGTAACGTCATTATCTAGTAGGTATAAACTGCATGCCTAGCCGTATTACAGATTCTATTTAATATTATATTATCGTAATCGAATAGAAACAAAATGGCGTATATGGAATCGGCTGTTTGTCAACTGTCAAGTATAAAGAGTAGAATTTGTAATATGCCTGAAAATGAAATACACTTGACAGTTGACAAACAGCTGATTCCATATACGCCATTTTCTTTCCATTGTCGCCTTATCGATTACGATAATAGAAATAGAATTTGTAATATAGCCTAGGCCTGCGGTACTGGCTAGCCGTTATTTTTTGATCACGTCAAAAAAGAAAAAATATGTGTCGAATATTTTCTTGTTATCTAGATGAGGGACTTAAAACTAAAATTTTGTCAAATGACCCATTCTGATTAGCTTTTTAGCAATTAAATTAAAAAATATATTGGGGTAGGCTTTTAGTCATAGCAAATGCAACTTACTGTTTTATTATCGATTCTATGCTGCACCGACTTTGAAAATGATGAAAATCTTGTATTTAATAAAAGCAAAATAAAAGAAAAAACGCCTTCGAATCCCACCTTTCTGCTCATAAGGGTTTCCACTGAAAATTTATGTAACCCCAAAATGAGACAGCAAATTATTCACACCTCGCATTATTCAATGACTAACGCTCTTGCTGACATCCCTGACACACGGCACTCATACATGACACCTGACACCCATTGTACTGAAACCACTGAAACTGAAATCTATCATGTTTTTTGACATAATGCCATCTTGTTTGTGTATTTTGTGTTTGAAATATGTTACGAGTGTGCTAAGAATAATTAGCATGTTTTAGCTGTCGTTTGGAATTAATGGGTATCGTGTCATGGAAATTAAGTGCGGATATGTTCTACCTTATTAAGGATATTCAAACGGGTTTCACTGCGAGATTCTTTAGGGTTAAGTAAATACTTAACCCTAAAGGAAGGAAACTAGTGGAGGGGTTAAAGAAACCTACACTCAAATGAGTGTAGGTTTCTTTAACCCCTCCACTACTTTACCCTGTGACTGGATTGTAGAGGTCAGATAGGCAGTCGCTCTATGTAAAACAATGTTATTAAACCTAGAACATGATACATTCGACTTTCAGTCTAATCATAATGGGCTATTAGATACAATTTAAGTTTTTAGTCCCTCATCTAGATTACAAGAAAATATTCTAAACATATTATTTCTTTTTTCAAATTGATGGAAAACTGCTTAGATTAAGCGCATTAAAGTTAATATTATTACAAGGAAATTGAGTAAATATAACAAAAAAAAGACATTAAAATCTCTGACAGGCAAGCATTTAGTTTCACATTAAGGCTGCTATCCCATTAGACAGATTAACCATCAATCTCCAACGAACACGAACCCGTAACATTAAGTAACCACCTATAAGAAACACGTCGTTTGCCGATCATAACTCACTTCCTCGCACTCGTATATTTTTTTTCTTCAAATCTATGCAGCATCCATTCTATTTCAGACTCGATTTTGGATACTTTCCAGGAAATTACAACGGTCCTGTGTCGTATGTCATGTCAGCATCATAAATATAGTAAATTGTTGGTTACTGTTAACGTCGCCGTTCACTGAGGCGTAACGTAAATATTTCTTTGATATTGAACTGATAATTTATCAATGTGAATGACGATACAGGAAGAAATAAAGAGTGCTACAGAGTGTTATGGTAGGAGGTGTTTTTTTTTCACGTTATTATGAGGTTATTTGAAGGTGTCAGAAGCCGATTTGGCACAATTTATTCTTTTTACAAGGCAATGGGATTTCCCATGGGGAGTATAACGATCTTCATATATTAATCTAAACTACATTGACTCTGAGCAATCACAACAACAAAACATATTTACCTCTCTGTATTTGACACTGACAGTTGACATTTAATGTAACGTTCCGTTTTACTAAGGCCATTCCATCTTTTGCACCTGTAGGTACCTACAGAGTTTTAAAATGTTGAAGATTTGAAGGGCTATGGTTTTTTACGCTTTTTAATTAATCCGAAATACATAAAAAAGTGCGCAAAAACCTAAGTGTTGCCATAATTCAATTAAATCTGTATTGGCCCTTGTACCACAGCGGCTCACCACCTGCTCCGAATTGAATAAAAAAATATAATACCAGCGTACTGTCCCACTGCAAGGCAAAGAAAGGCCTCTTCTCATACAGCGAAGGCCCGAACTTTGATCACCACGTTTGCTCAAGGCGTATTGTTGAGTTTAAACTTATATTGACTATAAATCCAGGTTTTCTTACGATGTTTTTCTTCACCGAAGACAATGGTGTCTATGATAAACTTAGAAAGTACAAATGAATTAAATAGTTCCATTGATCACAGCTGGATTTTAACCACAACTTCCCTGATTGGTAATAATAATTTACTAATTTTAAAAAGCCAATGGGATGGCATGGGATTGGAATGGGCCAATAGGATTTATTCATGGCAGAAATCACACAACAGTCATGACGAACTTTAAATGAACTTTCGTCATTGGTTTACGCACTTGGTGGCACTACGTAGTGTGCAATTAGCTCTGAAAGTAACTTCGGCAGCTACATGCTTCAATGGGAGCTTGGCTTTATCTGAACTTTTACAGGAGGCTTTATCTTTGAACATACTTGAAAGAGAAAAAGAAAAGATATGTAAACCTAGGCTTTTCTGCAATATTATGTTAAGTTAGACTTCCAGTTTTACTGGATGAAAAAAATATTTCTATACTACACGTATTTTAAGCTTAAAATTTTCAAACTAAAAATGAAACAATAGACAAAAGCAGCTGCGATGTTTCCTTCAGTTTCCTGTCGCGTCGGCCATTTTGTAATAAACTGCAGGAATGGGGTGGAGTTTTTAGATGAAAACATGTCACACCTGCACTGTTATACTTTTCAGTGCATAATGGTAGAAGAATATGTATTGTAGTATTTATATCGGGATTATAAACCAGATAAATAGGTTATGGAGTTCAGAAAGTCAGTTACTCCATGTGAACTGCTAGTACCTACGCAACCAACATTTTACATTGAGTGACTACCTATGGGTAAGTCTTCCACAACCCAGTTTCTATGTAATCCAATAATATGGGTATGGGGCTTCGGCTTTGCATACGCCTTCCAAAGACCCGGGACCCCACGGTTGTGAGAAGTTTTAAACATAAATATAATAAAATTGAAGGTCTTGGTATCATCGTCCACAGTCTCACTTCACCTACTGCAGAGTATAAAAATACTCTCTTTTTTTTGGTACATCCATGTCCCTATGCCAGCCTTATCCACAATTTTTTCGCAATGGCAACAATATCTTCCACCCATCTTATCACATAATTAAAATAACTTTGTATTACTGCTTCAATCAATTCTGCTATACTTAACATAATAAAGTATTACCAGGTCATGCATGCTGTGACATCTTAATATGTTGTACATTAAATATTATTTTAGAATAGCACTAAGTTAAAAAGAATTCTTAAATGTAACAACTACTGATTGTCCAAATAAATAAATAAATAAATACTTACTATTATCGCAATCTTCTACTGGACAGTCGTCTTCTAAGTTATGCTACAACACTAATGATATTTAAAAATACACTAATACTCTACAACTTTCGCACAACGTCATCTAGACCCAAACTAAGCAGAGCTCTAGTACTACTGATAAGCATACTTATAAATTTCTAAATGCATGCATATTTAGCTAAATTACACCCAGAAACAGATCAAAATATGATCCTGCTCATCACACAAACATTTGACTTGGGTTGGAATCGAACCCACGACATCTGGCACAGTAGTCAGGGCCACTAGCCACTAGACCAACAGGCTAGTCAGACACTCAGTTACTAACTCATTACTTATTTCACACCTAACTTAACTTGAATACACAACTTTAACATTCAGTGTGTTAACCAACAACAGTCGTTTCCAGAATCACTTCTCAGTTAAGTCAAACAAATCAAGATTTACAAAGTACTGTGAGCCTCAACGATCCACAAAAATCACTCAAATCAACCCCTTTACCTAATCTTCGACTCGCATACTCAATATTTGTATCCAATAAGCACAAACTATCCCATAATGCTCAAAAGAAAGTAAATTCTCGCCTCTCGACGCGTACGAAGGTGTGAAACGTGTTTGCATCATTTCACGGCTCAACGCACTGTTTCTAAAGCGCCATTGATCCCGATATCCGTAAATAAAACCGGTCCGGAATATTTAAACCGGACGAAACTGAGTATTCAAGTTAGGCTCGCAAAGGTTATTTATGTGTAGGGTTATTCACGCTCTAGGTTATTCACGCCGTGAGTTATTCAAGATCTTTTTTCTATTGAAAGATGGAGGCTGGAGTGAATGTAAAAGTGTTTAGATATGTATTGTATTTACGTGTTTTTTTGTGATGCTAGGAATAAAAATAAATATAATATACAACACCCTGTAGGTACTTAACCAAATTTGATGTATTGTAACTTTGTACTCGGTGAAACCTCAAATTATGTGGTTATCCACTCAACCCTATTCTTCATTGTTACATCAAGATTTAATCAACCTGTTTTTAATACGATCTTGGGGCTGTCTTCCTTGACTCGGATTTTTTTACATCAATGAGCATTAAAATAAGAATCTTAAAGCACTTAAGGAACGAGTTGGCTTTTTAAAATTAACAAATCTACCTACAAAATCAGCCTTGTGGTGTGACCAGTGTAATGCTAACTCATTGGTCTCGAGTTCAAACCCAAGGCACACAATTAGGACTTTTTGGATTCATTTGTATAAATATCACTTGCTTCAAAACGGTAAAGGAAAATATTGCGAGGAATCTGGCATGCATGACAGATATTTTTCGTTAACATGTTAAGCCAAGTCAGTGGTCGATCGCCATCAAAACTCTGACACAACTAAGATAACTCAATAACCACAAAAAATAGAAGAGGAAAAGATCTCCCTACAGATGAAGGAATCGTCTTTCTGTTTACGCCTACGCTAGAACAGTGCCCACTCACAAGCATCATACATAAGCCACAGCTTCTTCGCAAACACCTACAGTACCCTGATGTAAAAGCTGGGCTTTCCGAATGACGTCAGTGTCAATCAATCCAGTGTGATTGACAGTGGTACTGCAGATACCAGAAATAACATTTTTGCTACACGTTAACGGGCTTATAACCTTACTACATGTCGTTACATCTCACACGTTCTAACCCACAGATTTTTAGTCTAGCATTGGCCTTTGCTGTATTTTGGCAACCTTTTGGCAGGTCACAAAGTTAATCTTACATGTTAGGAAAGTGTTGCTTTACTTGCGTTTTAATATTCCATCCATTGTGACGTGACCTTAGATTAGTTACTGCTGCCTCTGACACTCAAGTTTCAAGGTATAGCAATTTTTGCTAGGGTCGGTCTGCGGATGGGTGTTCATATATTCAAATCAACCTCTTTATGCCTTGGACTTCCATTACATACCTAATCCTTTCAATACCTTGGAAATCACATTAAACCTGGCATGTAACGACTGTCGAAGATCCACGAATGGCATCGTAGATCTTCGGCTATCGTATCGGGTGATCGAGAGTTGAAACTTCTTGAATCTTGCTAAGATATTTTACAAGAACATCTGAAAAAGACAACAATGTTGGGTTCTGAATCATGCACCTACTGAACTCATGATATCAGGGGTGCACATGTGCACTGATGTCCCTTTCACACTGTTTGTCTACACTAATACAATAAAGAGTTTAATAATATATTTAATTCTTTTGTTCATTTTACTCATTTTAAAAACTCACATCACTATTAAGAAGCTTCTTAATCATTAAGTAATATTCACATGAATGTATTGTTCATTTAAAGTCATAGGTGTTAGTTACAACGATTGTATTTACATGTAATGGTAGATGTTAGATTGAGATAAATAAATTGATAAAACGTAGGCTAGGTATATTCAATACTTAGAGATTAGAGAGAGTAGGAGAGTACAGCGGCAAAAGTACGAATGTCACGCAGACGAAGTCCCAAGCAAAGTGCTTTAAAGCCACGATAAATACTTCGCCACAAAGTGCTTTAAAACATTTTAACTTTTACCCCAAAGTATAAACAAAACACGCTAAGTATTTCATGCATGATAACATTCGCTTAACTTAACACTTAGGTAACCAATTATCAAGGACTAAGCGCCTCAAGAACTTAGCTTAGTTTAGAATTTCAGAGGGGGTACAGCTCGATAGTTCAGAGTTTGGCATAATCTCTAGACTTTCCAAATTTTGTATTCAGAAAGTGGGTTTCGGTAAAATATTTATGAGTGAACGTACCGAATATTGTTAGGTTATTTATTTATAGCAAGTAATCTGAAAAGCCATTAACACTCTAATTAGTTATTAGTTTATTTATTGCATGTAAGATTCACAGACAAATAAAATCAGTTTCTTAAGTTTAGTCAATAGTCCTTCATAAATAAGTTTTATAAGAAGATTCACAAACAGGAGATTTGAATGAAAGCAAAATTTTTAAGAAGAACAACATGATATAGAGTATTTTTTAAAAAGTAAGCAGATTTTGATCTAAAATAAGAATTACTACCTAATTCTAATTTTAAATTTAAATGTTTCCATCACTGGATCAACGTCACATTAATCTCAATTTACAAAATCTGACAACACCTATTGAGTACGACGTCAATAAAACGCTGAGTACAATTAAAAATAACCTCAGCAAACGGGAAATTGAAAATAGTTTCCGTAGTTATCTTAAGCAGTTGAACAATAGCCATCATTATTCCCTTCGCCTGTCAGTAACTATTTACGTATAATAGGAACACAGATCATCATTGACAGCTTTATTTTCAGATGTTAAAAGCATAAAGCTTGGCTAGACGAGATCAAGACAGCGCAATTTGCGTCGCTCAAAATGAGTCGAAGAATTTCTGTTCGACGAAATTGCAAGGAGTATCGCAAAATTCTACATAATTTAGAGCTCTTACGGCCTGGCCACAGCCAAGCGCGACGCGGATTGCGACGCGACGTGAGGCGCGACAAGCGGTGAGCGGCGAAAACAAATGGTAGCAAACCTACGAAGTATGCCACAGCTACCGGCGTCGCGACTTGCGGTGCGACATGCGACGCGACAAGGCTCGCGCGGCACGCGGCAGCGACGGGCTGCGCGGTGTGCGAGTGAAACAAATGTACTCGCGAGTATCGAGGTGGCCACAGCTCAAAGCGGCGTGCGCGGCGACATCGGTGGACGCATTCAGTCATCGCGCGACCGAAACAAATAATTTTGTTTTTAACGCGCGTTCAGCTTATAAAAATAATGGTTACGGAGCAATTTATTAGTGAACTACTGAGTAGACCAGCAATATGGATGTCAAAACATCCACATCATAAATATAGGCATGTTATAAAAAAATGTGGGACGAGCTGTGGCATACCACCGCAAATCGCGCCGCTCGCCGCGCCTCCCGTCGCACCGCGCGTCGCACTGCCAGAGACTGTGGCCAGGCCGTTACACACCAGTAACATGTTGTGTTGCTAACGGTAGCCGTCGGCACGCCTTGATGGCACGCCTCGACGGCAGCCCAACTGACGCCTATACTGAGAGAGCTGACAACGACTGCCGTTGATTTTTGAAGTTGGAATTTTAACGGTCGCCGTCGAGGCTTGTCGACGGCTGCAGCAGTTACCTCTGCCGTTGGCAACATGCCGCGCGTGTGTGAGAGCTCTTGGGCGACGCAAATTACGCTCGTTCAGCTTTATCCTGTATATTAATTTTGACATCATGCAACTGAATGCAACGTAATTTAAGCGACTTTTTGCTAGAACTTTTAGTAGATATCTCTTCTCACGTCTTTTTGTTTTTACGTAAGGAAGGACCTAAATATTTGTTTTAATTATTGAAGTAACTATAATTACGCTAGGTTACGCTCGTCCACCTTAGCCCTTACCAATAATACGTTTACTAATGCTTTAAAAAAATAAATGAATGACTTACGAAAATAAACATAAGATTTTCTAATACTAAATAGTTTTGCTAAATGCGTGTGGCGCCAACATACACCCACGAGGTATTTTTCTATTTTAAAACACGCAATGTGTCATTAGATCACTTTTCTTTGCTTTTTAAATTTTATTCATAGACTAGAAGGAAATGCTTCGCTATCATGTTCGTAAATACTGACATAATTTACTTTGAAAATAGCTGTGGTGGAAATGCCTGTCAATCTCTTCTGTTCTTTGTTGCTATTGATAATGTTCCTTCAGAAACGATGTTTTCCTAGGCAAAAAACAATGCTGTTAATTTTTAAAGTCAACTGGAAACTGATTTTATACTGCATCACGAAAAGCTTTTTATTTTGCATTAATTCAGCATTAAAATAGCCATGGGTTGAAGCGTAAGGGCCTTTGCACCTGACGTTTTTAACCTTACAAGAAATACAATAAATAAGTATGTTTACCAGCTGTATGGTACCCATAACGCAACCTCTGCCAAGCTTGAGACTAGATGGTGTTGTGTGAAAGTTGTGGATTTTTTATTTATTTTAATTGTACGTACCTATTTCGCCTATCTAACATCATTCCTGGATCAATTAATTTGAAATGTAATTTTGTGGGTGGATTATAAAGTATTTAAATTAAATGATCTCGAAATATGCCCACGTTCTCTGCACTTAACATATTACAGAATTATATTGAACAAGATAATTTTTCAATTAAAATTGGAAAAATACAAGCGAATTAGACTACAGTTTTAAGCTAGCGAAAATCATCTTACCTCAATAATATTTATGTAACAGTCTGTATTGTGAGTTGATTTTCGCTAGCCTAAAACTGTAGCTTAATTCGCTTGTATTTTTTTAGTTCCTCTTTTTTGAGTTAAGAAATAATAAAACTGAATCTAAATCAGCTTACCTGTTTAAGCGCTACGGTGCCTCAGACAGATAGACAGACAGACAAATACACATTCACACACACACACACACACATAACGGTCAAACTTTTATCACCCCTCTTTTTGCGTCGGGGGTTAAAATGTTAGTAAACAGAGAAGTTTTCTTTACATTCTGCATTTAGTTTCTTAATATTTAAACCAAAGTGAGTGCAATGGCTGACATTGAACAATGTCTTACCACATTGCTGCCAATTATAGCTTTGATAAACAAAAATGCACTGAATAAAAATACATTGAAAAATTGTTTTGTGTTAGGTCATCGACATTTTAGTCCTTGAAGTAACAAATTGCAATTTTATTATCGTCATAATGCGAGTAGTCGGCAGTCAATTGTAAAGTGTTTGTATTCTGGTCCTAACCGATTTGAATGAATCGTAAAACCGGTGTTCAGTCATACGTTTTCTCATTCAGTTTATATTTGCATAAACAACAATGTCGTGTTAAGTCTGATTTACGTAAAATATGTAAATTTATTAGTTTTGTACCAATTTGATTGGTATGATAATTATTTCAGTTTAAAAGGTAAGTGACTAAAACATTTTGTAGTTATTGAAATAAATATCATGTTGTTATTATTTGAAAAAAAAAAACATTAAAAAACAAATAAATTACAACACTTAGTAAGTGTATAGTGCACAATAATAATAATAGCCCCGCAGGGCAGCTTGTGGCGAGCTGTTGGGCAGTAGGTAGTGACCCCAAAGACCAGATCTCCCGCGGGAGATGTCTTGTTCCTCATCTCTGGCTTGCCTTTATTGGCCGGCTAGAGTGATCTCTGAGGAGAAACGGAGCTCCCACCTATTTCTTGCCTTAGTTGGCCGGCTAGAGTGGAGATTCGCAAGAGCAAACATGCTCGGAGGAAGGAAGCATTCCAGTAAGGTGCTGGTAGGGATCTTGCCCGTACTTCCAGGATTATCCTAATAGCCGTGGAATGCCTCTCCACTCCTCAAGCACCTCAGGTTATGTTACCCTCTTGTCGTACGTCACTATGTGCTAGCGGCCATTTCAGAGGGCCCATTCCTGAGTGTGCAAGTCACCCCCTACCATTTTATTTGTTTATTTGTAAAGCATTGTTGAGGCAGGGGCCATAGTCCTTCCGTAGTACTAGGTAACCAGTTTACCTTATCCACCCCTAACTTAAGCCAAATACATTTGTTCCTTTAGTCTGCAATAGTCCTGCTCTAGTCGTAGGTTTTCCTTGGGTGAATTTAAGATAAAGATATTTGCACAATGCATACAGGGAAAATCTGCGATTGGTGCCTCACTTCATTAAAAACGACAAAGGACCTCTGCAATTTGGCTTTGGCCACTCGTACGCCTTTCAAAGGTCCGGAACCCAAGGGTTCCGAGAAATAAAATAGAAAAAATACTAATAGGGTACTTAAGTGCAATAACGAGCATTCTATTCTTTTACATTCAAATTACGACTGGTTACCGTTTATAAAACAAGCAAGAATCTATTACACTATTTTATTGTACTACTTAACAAGCAAGATATATAAAAGCTATCAATTTTAGTGGAAATCAAGCTTGCAGACAAATTTAGCTGACATTGCAAACGTATCAAACAAAAACTTAGCAAAATTCAAAACTAAAAAAATAATTTGTCTTATCTCATTTACTATTTGGTGATGAAACAAAAGAATCTGCAGCATTATCAAAATAATATTATCAAGGACTCATTATTGCTATACTGACTCTTACTTTATAGTCATCAATAGCCCAACACCGGTCGTAGGTTTTCCTGGGTGGACTTGTCTAGTGCAAACAGGCAAAATCCTCCTATAGGTTTATCCTATAGTTGGCTTTGACCCATATACGCCTTCCAAAAGTCTGGAAATCAAGAGTTCCGAAAAATAAAAAAAGAAAATAAGTATATCGAATAGGTAATCACATCAGCAGTAATTTGCTCATTAATGATCACATAAAATCGTCAAATGAGTGTCTGGTAGCTTAATTTAAATGAAAACAATTAATCGTTAAATCAGACACTCTTTTAACTCGCAATTGACCTTTTCTGTAATTACGAGCACTTTCTGTCTGAATTCAGTCTTAATTACGTAAGTGTGTGCGGACAGGCAAATTCATGGAAACATGTGTATTGATAAAAGATAATTTATTTGTCCGAAACATGAGCATACACACACATGGCATGCAGGATGTTATATCAAATTATATATATGTCAGTCATGTTTTGCCTGAACGGCGTACAAATGTAAGAGGTAGTAGGACGCTAGATAGCAAAATTTGATTTTAAATTCGTCCATTACACACATCAAATTATAATAGTGATTAACAATCAAATGAGAGCATAACTTGTCGTGACGGGTACACAGAAATCCGAAAGTCTGACAACAAGCTTAACCAAGAGGTATTAAGCTACCTAGTGACTACACTGTAGTGGTTCAGTAGACAGTCGCTTCATGAGAAACACTGGGATACAGCTGCAACTGATTAAACTGGCAGCGGACCCCAACATAGTTAGGAAAAGGCTAGGCAGATGATGAAGTCTAATTTATTAGAACTCCAATTTTAATCATTTTACCTCATCGTCTCCATCAAAGAAATTGTAGCGACATCTATCTCACCACATACAAACTAACGAGTGACATCCTACATCGCGGTATAATCGTATATATAATCGTCTCGGGCATTGTTGCTCATCAGACAAGATACCCGACTGGATGGAAGATCCTTCCTTTTCTATGGGGGATGAGGATGTTTACACCCTGTTCCTCATTCCTCATGCCTCTAAATACTTTTTTTTTGTGACCCCGACGTGAAAAAAAACCGTCTATGGAATAACACATGTGTGTAATATTGAATGTTGATGGGGTTCATAATTATTACGGCAGTATTCCTCGAAGGGATAGGCTATGTTGTATCAATAAAAGAGACTAATTTATTTCGCCATTCATGTTTAAGCCGGTAAATAGTAATGTGATTGCCTCTATTTCATAAAATAGGGGCAAGCATAAAATATGACTAACCATTGGGAATAAATCAAGATCCCAGACTGGCTACCGAAAAAACTGAAATGAAAATACAATCTGACATGAATTTCCTTTTTTAACAAAATTTTATATTTTAGCTTTTTAAGGCCAGGTTCAATTTATTTCGTAATGCGAATACAACTAAATTTTACAGTTAATGTTACATGTTAGTCTTTAAAAAAGGAACTCAATTTTGAGCTCCATTTTATTTACCAAGCGTTTGCAAATGTATACCAACTCAAATGTTACCCTTTGGTGGATTCCAAGGAACAGTTGACTATCTGTCGCATTTCATTCAAAATTCTCCGAAACACTTTTACTCACTCCACAGCGATTACACTTAAATATTAAAATTAAAACCATGTTGGTTCCGCACATAAACGAGAACGGTCGCTGTAATTAATTTGTCCTGCACATTGAGAGAATTACAAATGAGTTTGCTGTGTAGCATACATTCTATTAATATTGAACAGGAAGTTTATTTTGTTTACAACACCTGACTGTATAAATATTGGGGTGATGGTGTGATGATGTTTGGTAAGGCAGAAGTTCAAAAGACATTTACATAAATCCTTCTATATACGGTCAGATTGTAAGAAAATGTCATTCTAATCCAGTTCTTATACTTAATTGTATTCGGAGTCAGCGCATTATGCCTGTCTTCTTCTTCCATACCGTCATTTCAATAATCGACTCCTTCTTACCTTTATTCTCTGTCACAAAATGGGCTATTTGACAAAATTTTAATTTTTATTCTCTCATTCAGATTAGCGAGAATATGTAACGCAATATGATGCAAGTCACGTTCCGTAACATGACGCACAACTTTTGTTTAGCAACAGTGTTACAAAGGACATAGCTCTGCCGCCATACATTGTCATCATAAGACAGCAAAAACCACGTTTAATTACTTTCTGTGTTCTAAATTATGACGACTTTCAACCGAAAATTGAATAACTGTAGCTAACGGACACTAAATAAGTATAGAGTTTAGTTAGCTAACAGATAGCAAATTAGATAATACGTATGAATTTCAAATATAGTGAGTTGAACTTTTACGCAGATCTACTCTTCGCAATTTCTGGTCACAGCTTCACAAAATTGTAACCACATTTAAAAACAATAAGAAATAGATGAGTGAGTCAATCAAAATGACATCTGTCATCGCCATTATCCACCACCATGGTGCATTAACTGTCAGGCTATTGTTACTGGCCAGTAATAATGTCGCCTATCACTTTAGAACACTTACATATCACATGCACCTGTTGTTCATTATGTTTGCAGATAAAAAAAAAATAAAGCATAAATAAAGAGCTAAGTGTGTGTGTAAAGTGCAGACCGTGTTTGTGTAAGTGTTTCACTCGACACTTTGGTGTTTGTCATTTACGCCAACTATAGTACCACTCTATAAAATAAATACGAGATTTTAAAGCACCCGTTCGCTTATAATAAATAATAAAATAATGAGTAATTATTATAGTACCTATGTTGTTGACGTGACGTTTCAAATGACATTTTCGGCAATGTCATTTGATAAACAAAACAATTTTGGGCATATCAAACAATTTTAGGTCAACAAGGCATCTTCAATTCCTTGTGGGCCAGTCACATGAATTCCAATTTCTGTCAGATATTTTCTGGGTCTGCTTTCGGAATATAGGATTATACAGGATCATAGCGAACTTTAATTTTAAATATGACCAACCTCTGTACCTATGTATCACAAATAAAATGTTTCTGATTTCTACATTCCTACTCTTCTTCAGATACATACATTTGACATTTTTCACCAGCAAAGGGGTAATCAATGTCTAATGTGTGGATGATCTTAAGGATGCACTTGGTGGGCAGCAGGAACTTTACCCTTAGCTAGCCTTACAAAGCACGTTACAGAGCTTCAATGGACGAAGAGGTCATCGTATACTGGTTTCATTACCACTAATGTGCAGTTTACTATTACAATAAAGTATAAACACTCATAAAGCCTATTTTAATGTTTCTGTCCAGTTCATTACACGTCTATTTCACTTCAGAATGATAACCATTACCATTAATAGTAACCACAGTCAATTTGCATTTCAAAACAATAGCATATAATGTGTCATTACATTCAGAATTTAATGGACTGATCCACAGTTTAAACATTATAAATTGTAGGCCTACCGTCAAACAACGACGATTCCAGAGGTAAATGCACGATGCAAGAAGGGTGGGCCGCCCTTCAATAGGAGGATTACTGTTCAATAAGACACACACACAGCTCTTTATTTCGGAGAGTGTGCATCGGAATTGCACGATTTAATTCCACCAAGCCCTTTCCATCACAGGACCACCAAACGTACAGCACTGCACCACCGGTACATGGTAGATATCCCAACCATACGTACTAAACGCTATGGAAACACATTCATTGTGCGAACAGCCAAAGAGTGGAATTCCCTGCCGGTGTCAGTGTTTCCTGATAGCTACAACCTAGAGGTCTTCAAGTCAAGAGTGAACAGGTTGCTTCTAGACAAGCGTGCTTCATCGTCGACCACATCATCGCTTACCATCAGGTGAGATAGTGGTCAAACGCGTGCCTATCAGTAATAAAAAAAAATAAAAAAAATAAGACATGTGACAAACGCCTCTAACACTGCGCACTTCACTTCGAAAACATCAACGAGTCTCCGTTACTAAGTTAATGTGATTATTTTTGTAACTAATATTATTACATATTTTCACATGGAACTCCTGCGAGCCTGTCTTTTCCCAATTTTATTGGAGTCGGCTTCCAGATTGGCTGGATGCAGCTGAATACCAGTGTTTAACATGGAGCAACTGCCTGACGGATCACCACAACCCAGTAACTGGGCAACACAATACCCCTTGGTTAAACTGGTTGTCAGATTTTTAAGCTTATGATTATCTGTAACGACTGTCATAGATGAAAATGAAATCTTTATTTGTTGACATAGGTTGTACACGGGTGTTACAAATGAAATAAAATATAGTAGTCTACGTCTTGCGTTGAAGCGCGTCTTGTGGAAGCTTGTAATTAGCAATTTAGTTATCTACTATTGTCATTATTTTGATATTAGTCTGTAAGCTTTCCCAAAATTGTAAAAATAAATAAATAAAATAAAATAAATATAAATCAATGCATAATAGTCAATTATTATTATCATTATTATTTATTATGAGCCTGTGGTGTTCCACTGCAGGGCAAAGGCCTCCCTTCCATTCTTCCACTCCTTCCTGTCTTCAGCCACTTTTGGCCAATCCTTCAGAAAATAGTCCAACTCGTCACGCCATCTCCTTCTGGGCCTGCCGCGTCGCCGGCTCCTGTCCGGGATCCAGTTGGTTGATACCTTTGCCCAATTTCGTGACGACATGCGGCAGATATGGCCTACCCAGTCCCGTTTTAGTTTAGCGGCTGAGCTGCTTACGTCTGCGTTTTGGAACGAAGTATACTGTTCCTTAATAGTCAATAATATCAGTTTAAATATGCTAATTAAATATACTAGCAGAAGAGATGTTAATGTCGAATAATAGTTATTATGAATATAAAATGTATAAAAAGTAAAATGATAAAATGATTACAATGATTACGTGTCATAATTATAATATGCAGGTATTACAAAAAGATGTACAAATGACAGCCGGACCCAACGACTTCACATACTTTACGAAGCAGGGAAGAGTCTTGATATGTAATTAATGATCACCCATCCACGGACCAACCTCGTCAAGCGTAGCTTAACCTTCGATCCCGAGAGGCTGTTATTTTGTATCCACAAGGAGCTTATTAACAAATAGATAATGGCATAGCCTATTATTGCCCCACTGTATTACAATAATAGGCTAGTATTATTTTTCTTCCATACAAAGACGGCATAAGCATTGGCTGAAGGTAGACTAATATCACAGTCTAAAAACATACAGTCGTCCAACGAAGCCGTCTAGACAGGGCAATCGTGCGGGGTGTGAGGGGCGAGACGCGGGAAACCCGCTCCCGCACTGCGAACAAAACGATGTTCGTAGTGCGGAAGGTATTATTCAAGTCTAACGCGTATAGAAAAGGCGTCGTCCTACTGTATTAATATTTATACTGTGCTAATATTTTTGAACTAAAGTTAAAAATATTCCACAAATATATTCCACAACTATAAAAAAAGTTACAGTGGTGACATGGTTCATGGCTACAAAGAAAATGGAAAAGGTCTAAAATTACATAAAATGGCACTTACAGAAGATAAATGCACAAGACCGATATAAATAGCGTCGCATGATTGGTCACAAATACAAAAAAGAAAATCCAAGTAGGCACTGAGGCCAGCATATCAAGCTACCCCAATGTGTCAAGTTTTTTTAACTTTAAAACAAAAAATTAAATAAGGTTCATTTTCCTAATATTCCTAATATTCCGGGCCGCCAATAAGGGCGTGGATAAAATATCCTGATGTTTCTTTAAATGGTGTTATCTTGAACCGTGTTTCTCAGTTTAAATATTTGGGACATATTGTGACTGATGATCTAAGGGACAATCTAGATGTTGAGAGGGAACGAAGAGCGCTGGCGGTGAGGTGTAACATGTTGGCTCGAAGGTTTTCACGCTGTTCAGGTGCAGTCAAAGTGACACTATTTAAAGCCTTTGCCCAATTTTTTTACACGTGTAGCTCTAAAATCAGTCAGTGCTCTTCGTGTCCAGTACAACAATGCATTCAGGATGCTGTTAGGGCTGCCACGCTTCTGTAGTGCATCAGGTATGTTTGCTGACGCGCATACGGATGGCTTCGCTGCGATCAGACGCAAGCGTGCAGCGTCCTTGCTGTTCCGAGTGCGTGCCAGCTCTAACAGTCTCCTGCGTGTCATTGCTGGTAAGCTTGATTGTCCTTTTGTGCACTTTTTGAGTCAACTACACGAGGTTGGCTCAAAAAAAAATAACCCTTTACTAACATAGTTTTTAAGTAGGGCTACTAACATTTTGTTGTGCATACTTTTACTAAGTGATATGGATTGTTGTCTGAAATAAATGAATTATTATTATTATTATTTTCAATAGGGAAAATTTCACTGTTTGAGGGGACGTGCTAGCGTCTGTACATTAAAATGATATAAGAAATCAACACTGATCTATCGTAACTACAAAAAAAAAACTACAACGGTACTATTATTATGAGTCACCCATACGTAAAACACAATTACTCTCAGACCACAATAGAAACAATATACAATTAGTTATTCACATCAACACACGTTTAGTGTGGAGCCCGTGAGCGGATATATCCGCGTAATGACCGTCCGTTCCCATTGTGTGGACTAAGGACGACTGTCAGAGTAGCTGTAATAAATTAATTTTAATAACCGTACTGTTTGGACATTGCGAATACGTCAACTGTAGTAATGTTCAGATTTTTAGACTTTAATGAGGAGCTTGTGGCTAAAAAATAACTAGCACACTGGTCGACCAGACACTAGCTCCTGTAACACAGGTTGCTATCTAGCTCAGGAGCTAGGGCTTTAAAAATAATTGTTTTCGTTTAATTTTTGTGTCAATAAACTTATTATTGTTATTTCCATTTATTTCTTGTATAAACATATAAATGTGCTTTAATTGAAAAAATAATATAAAAACTATGCAATAAAACTAATTAAAATAAATTACATTATGTACACTTAATGATTTATCCAACTGGTCGACACTTTGCATGACCAGAGGCCTGGCTTATTCTTTGGCCAAAAAATTTGCATTGCCATCCAACGTGGCAATGCTGCTAGTCTTCTGGGCACTTTCCAGATGACAGCAATGCCGCCTGAGTTGAGTTGAGTTTGACGCCTGAGTGTTCCGATTTTGGTTTCATTGGAGGTTTTGTTTTGTTACTATTTTATTTGTAGCTAGTTTAAGTGTACACAAAAAAACTATTTTTTTATTATTATTTTAATATTGTTATTATTTTTCATGCTACGTTAGCGTTTTCCAACTTTATTTTAAATAAAATAAGGTTCGTGTATATTTGGGAAAAAAATACAGTTTGGGGTTTGAGGCGTCTGTACTGTTTGGTTTCTTTTCATTTGGGAAAAAAATACATCACTATCTTCGTTATCATCATCTAGCCTTTATTCTAATGTATTTGCTATCCATAGAGACACACAGTAATTAAAAATGATGTATTTTGTATCGTTCAAAATCAATGCATTTAAGTAAGGTAGTTAGGTTAGGTAGTTAGGTTCGCTATAGGATAGGTATGATGAGTTAGGTTAGGTTATGTATATTAAGTCGTCATTCTCGTTCTATCCAACACAAACGGTTTAGATAAGGGCTCATTAGAGACTGGCTTGATAAACAAGGAGTACCTAGTTAGTAGTGTAAGTGTGTTAATTAGAATAAAGACTAAAGGATGACAACGAAGATTATGATATATTTTTAAAAAACATTTATTTTTTATAACCCCGCCCTGAAATATAAAAAAAATCTGCTGTTTCGGTAATTTTTTATCTGGTAAATATGGTAAAATCAACATTTCTTTGCACTCTTTAAAAGATTTTTGTACAATATGATAATTAAGATGTCCATTCGTAAAAATGTGAAATTGTGCATTATAATAATTATGATTTCTATTCGAAATATCATTCGCTAACAACTTAAAACCACAAAACCAGCAAACGGCAGCTGTTTCAATAAAAATAAATCAGCGATTCACATGAGTGTCCCCACGTGTTTAGAGCGGTGGACAACGTAGCGGATATCACCGCGTAATGACCGACTCTGTATTGTTGCGTGTGAACACAGCGGAGGATTCTCTACACACTGCGGTTGCGCGCTGCCAGTATTCGCAATGGGTAGTATTTAATTGTTATTTACACAAAACCATATAGCTTATACAGTGACAAAGGGGGTGCGTGTAACCAATTACCCCTGCGTTTGTCAGTTTTTTTTTCTCTTTTCATAATGTCTTATGTATATCGTGTTTGGTCCAGTGGACAAGGTAGCGGAAATCACCGCGTAATGCCCGTCTCTGTATTGTTGCTTGTGAACACAGCAGAGGATTCTCTACACACTACGTTTGCGGGTAGCCAGTATTTCCCATGGATAGTAAGGTATTTAAATCTTATTTATTGAAAACCACATAGTTTACACAGTGATCAAAGGGGTACCTGTTTCCTATGATTATTACAACTATCCCGGCGAATGTCAGATGAGTTTTTCCTATCAACGTAGTTTTCAGTCTTTTATGTGTGTGTTTATTTTTGTTTAACAAACTGCTATCTGCAACTTAAATAGTGCGTATTTTTTAAAAATATACTTTTTTTACTTTCATGGAGTGGAATGAGTTAGGCATGTTTCAATTTAACTTATTGCAGTTTTCTTTTTATTTTCCGTAAAGTATTAATACGCATCTACACAATCTTTGTATGTAGGTGTAGGTGTAGAACATATTAATAGTACAGACGCCAGCACATAAACCTGCCCCAATGTGTCAAATTTCTTTGATAGGTTTTCAACTTTATTTTAAGCACTTTAAGGTTCATGTTCCATTGGGAAAATTTAACAGTTTGCGGTAGGTTGATGTGCTGGCGTCTGTACATATGACTTAAGTGTTAGTGATTATAGATGTATATACCTACATATTTAAAAAAAATGTTTACGGAAATAAAAACTTGACGACAATTTAGAAGGGAAAAGAAGAAAAACATTTAATTTAAAAGCAATATACTCTCTGACAACAATATTTTTACTATTATCACTCTAAAGATCATAATAACTATTTCATCACCAACAATAAATCCCGACCTATTTCAAAGACATGATGTAGTCCCTTTTTTATAACACTATCCATTATCGAGAACCAAAAGCACACATATTTTACATTATTGCTAATTTTGACCGCTATAAAAATGACAAATGACAGCATTAGTTTAAAAAAAAACATTTTGAAAACAGAACGCTATTACCGCCATTTTGTTTACAAAGGACAGAACACAATGTATTTTAAGATAGGCCGGACACATTATAATATAGAATACAAAATACGCGCGTCATCTGACAATATTTTCGTCATTTGGCTCGAACACAAATTCAATGGTCGGTATGGCCGTGTGTATCACGATGGTAATGTTCGGATTATGACGTCCAAATACAGTTTGTATGGCACATAAATTAGTTTGATGGAACTTTGTATTGCATTGATGATTTTATTATTAATTTTGCTGAACTGTTATTCGGAAGGATAAGTAGGTTCGATAATGCCATAATGGACAGAGAAAAACATGAATCGCATGATGATAAAATAAGTACGTTTTCCTTACTTTATTGAAGGTTAAGCTTACATCATTGTTGAAAAGTGCTTTTTAAAGGGTCTTATTGAAATAAATTATTTAACATTGACATTCTATGGCTCCAAGTAAAACAACCATTAATTCAATATCTTAAAGTGACTATATTTGTAGTACATTTAAACTTACCATACTACATAACGTCGTGATGGCCAAGAAGTTACGGCGCCTACCTCTCATGCACGAGGTTGTGGTTCAAACTCAGGCAAGTTCCAATGTGACTTTTCCAATTCGAATGTATTTTATAAGTTAATCTTAGACATCACTGACATCGGTGAAGGAAAACATCATGAGGAAAACTGGACCAGTAGTGCGATTCTGGTCAAATCACCGCGTGAAAATGAAGGCGTAGTGAGAGCGAATTGAGCTGTCATTCCATACTAATGCTAGGCATTGACGGTTCAGTTCACTCAAGTTTTCACGACGTGACTTTTACTGAATTGACCAGCTGTAGTCAATATAAGTCTATGGTGGTAATCAATGCCATCAATGCCTTCACCCTGTAGTGCGACAATAACATTCAGCCTATTATTATCCCACTGCAGGGCAAAGGTTTCTTCTCATATTGTTATTCATACTACTGCGTATACAAATACAAATTAAAAATGAACAAGTAAATACCTATAGAAGAAATGAATACGTCCATTTGCCTAACAAGCCGTTCTCTTGGGACATAATATCGTGATGAGGGACATCAGTTTACCGGGTTATTCCACCGAGCTATGCCTTCTAATTTACCCAAATTGAAAATAAATCAAAACAGGTCAGCAGCCAATATCACTCTTGTTAGGAATGAACTTATACAAGTTTGGGAAAATAATAGACATTATTTTCCTCCACAATTTGGTGAATACTAATAATGAATGGTTTATTATTATTATTATTGATACAGCTGAACTTCTTCTTCCCAGATTTGTATAGTGTGATTTATCGGATTATACATTTCTACTATGTTTCATCGTTTATATAAGCTGTTAAAAATCACAATTTATGTAACGCAATACAATTTATATTAAATATTATATATTCTAAGAAAGATTTGTATTTTTGCATGTAACAAAAAAACCTAAAAACTGCTTGACCGATTTAAATTCTTTCACGGTTGGGAAACTACACTGTCTACGGGTACTCGTAATATAGGCTACTTCATCCCTGTATTTCCACGGAAATGGAAACAAATTCAATATTTCCTGTTTTTAAATTAAAAAACTCATAGTGTTAATCATATTTTTTTTGCATTTTCAGTGTTGGGGAGTTCAGAACCGTTATTGAACTCATGACTATTGATTCTGTAAGTCAATGTCTTTTCAACTCTGTAATTAATGTAATAATGCAAAAAGTAAAGTTTTATTAATAATAGTACTTTCTTGATGAATCTGGCCTTTCACCGTGTAACGTCAGCATTGTGTTTCTTCTCAGTACACGCCATTACAGTTATTCCACCTCTGACAGCAACCTTATTGCTATAAAAATAAAGATTAATTTGATGCAAAATTACAATTAAAGTATCTGTGAGTGACTGTAGTTCCTTTATATTCTTTGAAGTAAGGAATTACAGAGAACAAAATTCCAAGAAATTCTTTCAAAGGAACCATTTGAAGGTAGTTCGAGAAGAAACGCAAAATTGACCTTTCGAGTCTCGAAAACAAGTCAGATTTATTTTTATATTCAAATATTGTTTCATATTCTTAACTATGATCACTACTATCTTTCTAGGTTGTTTCCAAAATCCCTACCTTGTTGAGGTCAGTTTCCAATCTAACAGAAATAAAGTTGCATTTGATCCAAACCTACTTTATATCAGTTCAAGCCATACATACATTATTGCTATATGTAATGAATAGATTCATGGTCATTGCTTCGACCCCTTTTCAATAAGTTAATGTTATCGGATCATTTACAACTAAAATCCAGATACCGCTGAACACTAGTCTTTACCCAGAGTGACCTACCTAACCTCCTAAAACGCTGTAAATGTGTATGCAATACCTTTTGGTAACTTATTTCTATTTTAACCATCTAGTTACATCTTCATAATATTATATCAAAACACAAGGTGACTGATGATACAAAGATACATTTTCTTATTCCGAACATTTCATCTACATTTTTGATTAAAAAAGCCTTGTAACATCTAACAAGATTTGCAAATGACGTCACACGAGCCGTAAAACTCTTCAAGTCAAGATTATCCTTTAAATAACGTATAAACATTACATTTCTTTCTTATAAGGTAAAAAGCTTTTCTTGTCTGTTTGTTTCACCGTTTTTTTTCTTCTAGATTACCCGGATTTTAATGGAGTTTTCATAATCATTTAGGCACTATATATTTTTACGAGTCTTTTCTGATAGAAGAAAGCATATTATTATCACAGGACCGTCGAGGCAGTCTGTTGTGATATAACCAAATCGATAATCCCGTCATCAGATTCAATAGGAATTTTATGAATGAATATCGACACAGTAATATCATACCAGCTATAGCCTTATAGTATCATCATACTATCAGGCTATAGCAATATATGTGGCAAAAGTGTCATCAAACTATTGCCACATACCAACATTGAGCTCATCCGTGAAGACCGGAGCAACTTGGAGAATTTATTTCGGAAAGTTTATGTGTAATAAAGATTAATAATTGAGCTTAACTGCCTTGTTAGTCTACAATCTAAAAGTCATTCTGAACATCAAAATCTCACTTATGGAGTTTCTTGCCCATTCTTCTCCTTATGAGACTACCTTTTGGAAAGTGCAACTAAAACCATTCTTTTTGTGTTCAAAAAATGTTTGATGCTTTTTATGGTTCTAATTGATTTGACTTTGATTTTGAATCTTGAATTTTTCTGACCGGTTGATATAGACCCTCTAACTCATTAGAGGGTCTACATCAACCGGGCAGAAAAATGTGAAAAATGTTCAAGTGACATGAACACATATAGCCTCAGATAAGGAATCATGTTATAGTGTTATACAGCTTAGATTTGAAATATAAAATACCAACATACAATGTTTTGTCAAGACATGGAAACCGAGCGCAGCAAGGCCAGATAGCAAGTATAATAATATAATCTTAAGGCAGATGTCATGTAACCAAGACCGTAAAAACCAATTTTTCTCCATATATTACTGACATTTCATTCGTATTCGCGATAGGTACATTTTTATTCGGCTGGTGTGCGTGGCTTTCTTTAATAATTTGCTTTAAGGGTGTGTTAATGGTGTTAGCGAAAGGCGGAAATGAAATAAATATGGGAACAAAACATTTTTTAATGTTAATAAATTATTAAGAAAGTACGTAGGTACAGTAGACCATACCGTCTATTTTTAAAGTTACCTAACAAATTAATGAGAAATAACGCACAGAGTAAAAAACACCGAAATTTTGCAATCTGTGTAGTTTTAGCAATGACATAATATGCTTAATCTAATTTATTATCAGTAACTTGTAATAGGTAGTATCGGTTTCATTGTATGCTATGGGCTCACATACACGTACGCTTCCAATGTTAGCATATTAAGCTTCGTTTTTGTCTTCGTTATACATCAGGAATTCAGGATATATGAAGCAAAAGAAGTAAGAAAAATTGTAGTGTAGTTTCTGTCCCCGGGCAATGATATTAAAAGAAAAAGGTGTAGATAGATTACCTAAAAAACATTCGATTTTCAGAAACGGCACACAGACGCACGCACGCGTCCTTTGACGGCGCGACGCGACACTGAGGTAAAATGTGGCTTGTTAGCCACATTTTAACGTGTCGCTTTCTGAGGGCTTATAATCTATCTAAACCTTCATTTTTAAAATATCATAGCCCTCGGAGGTAAAAAAGCGTGATTTTATATATTAATATACATGTATGTATTTTTAACTATCTGATAAATAGCGAGGTATATTATTGTTCTAATCGCTCCTCATTAACACACAGGACACACCCTATTACCCAGTATATTTGTGGCATCCGTCCGCTCGACTGTCAATGAACAAAATGAAGAGAAATATGCCAATGGGACTCCCATAGAAATCCTTCAATATGCTAGTCCGGTTTTTCATTAAAAGTAATCTCGAATTTCGGGATTTCTGTTTTATTATGTGGGAATATAATAGAGCTTGATCTATAAATATGGATTTTTCGTCAAGGTTTTTTATAAGAAAAGATAAGATATTTGTGAGTTTATAGAATTCAAGAGAGATATTAGATTACTGTGTTACTAAGGTGACGAAAGATAACATGGAATTTGATATTTTTTTGCTACTTAGCTTGTATAAATTAGATTGCTAACGAACGATCAAAACACGAAATAGGATAGCTCCGAGGAATGAGAAAGCATGTTTTTTTGGAGTCGTCTAAATAATGCGTTTTTAAAATAATAAAAAAACCATAGACACTCACACAGACAGTGTTTTTATTTCATTCAATAACAATTATGTATTCGTTCTAAAACATGAGTCTAAAAGATTTATTATTACAAGAAATAGTCACTAATTATAGTTTTTCATGTGTAGGTATTGGGTCTATTTTCTTCTTTGTTAATATCTATATGTACAGAAGGTGCCTTTCATAGTTTTTCAACTTTATTATAAGGTTCATGTTCAATTGGGAAAATATGACACTTTGGGGCAGCTTGTATTGATGGCTCTAAAGTATATCTTACACGATTGATATCGTAGAAGGAAGGCATCGTGAGGAAACTTGGACTTAAATTATACGTTCTTATAAACTAGAAATCTTTAATTCATTACAACCCAATAGGACACCAGTGTCCGCGCTGTCATTGTCTTTCTATTGTGTCTCTAATTGACACGATTGAAAGGTTTAACTGTTTTGAGTACCTACGCGTGGTGATCAATGCTCATGCCTTCACAGTATGAGAAGAGATTAGTAGTACGCCACAAACTGCCTTCTCATCTTTTCTTCTCCACTATCAAGTACATCTAAAGGTTGTCTAACAGATCCTCTTTGCGATAAGGCCGCCTATTGTATCACTCTAAGTAGCCCTTAATTGGGACAGCAATTGAATGGTTTTTATAACAGTCTAAAAACCTACAGTTGTCCGACGAAACCGTCTAGACAGGGCAATCGTGCGGTCTGTGAGGATTTTGGAGACGCACTTGAAATATAAACTATTATAATTAATAATTTGCAACCGGTGACAGATTAAAAGGTTCCTATTCCAAAATAGTGCTGTGATATTTTGAAACAACTGCATTTTTTCATATTGGGTTCTTAACTGTAACTCGGATCGATCTTCTGGGTTACGCAACTCTGGTTGAGGTCGATTCCCGGAGGAGATCCCGCTGTGCACATTAAACCTGTTCTAAATGTTATTTACAGACCATTGCAGTCGTTTTATAAAGTCAAAGTCAAAGTCAAATCATTTATTTCAATTAGGCCATATAAAAGGCACTTTTGAACAATAAACTTACAAGTTAAATAAAATTTAATTATTCTAGTTGCCCCTTCCAAAAGGTAGTTTTGTATGGAGAAGAATGGGCAAGAAACTCCATACTTACTCTTTTAAAATAGTTTTTACAATATTTGTATACAATAAAAAATACATTATATGTGAATACGATGCACCTAGAATAAACAAAGTAAAATAAATAAAAAATAACATACTATGCTAAGATAGATTAAGCATTTTAGTAGATAAGTGCATAATCATGTGGATATATACATGGTACTCTCACATTTACAAATATTAAAATCACGGATTAATATTTAATAAATCAAGAAAATATTAAATAAATAATAATAAAAAAAAACACAGCAGAATAGCGTGAGTGTCAACACTCACTCAACCACTCACTCAATTTGCTTTATTTTGCTCTCAAGAGCAAAATAAAGCAAATTAAATCATTAGAAATGTAACAAGTTTGTTTTTGTCAAGTTCCTTGATTGCCCTATGGAGCTGGACCAGCATGTTGCCAAGCATTATTATCTTGAATATGATCCTCTAATTTGTAATATGCCTGTTTACAAAGTGTTCTTTTAATATAAGTTTTAAATTTTCTTTCATTTAGTTTTAATATATCAAGAGGTATTTTATTGTAACATTTAACACAGTACCCCATGAAAGATGTCTGTACTTTAGCTAATCTGAAAAATGGTTGAGCTATATAATCAACAGGCCTAGCCATATTACAAATTCTATTTCAATTCTAAGATCTATAACAGAAAGAAAATGGCGTATATGGAATCAGCTGTCTGTCAACTGTCAAGTGTATTTAATTTTCAGACCTATTACAAATTCTACTCGTTAACACTTGACGGTTGACAAAAAGCTGATTCCATCTTCGCCATTTTCTTTCTATTGTCGCCTTATCGATTACAATAATCGAAATATAATTTGTAATATGGCTAGGCCTGCTGCATTATTACAAATTCTATTTCTATTATCGTAATCGATAGGACGACAATAGAAAGAAAATGGCGTAGATGAAATCAGCTGTTTTGACAGTTGACAGTCAGCTGATTCCATACGACATTTTTTTCTATATCTTTATATATATAAAATACTGGTATTCAGCTGCATCCAATTAAACTGTAAGCCAACCATAACATAATTTGAAAAAGTCTAGGTAGATAATGATCTCTAGATTACTTCTGTAGCCAGAAAGTAAAACAAAGCGGTTTTATTTTCAAACTTTGCTATATTTTTCCAAATAAAAATGTTTTCAGAAAGATTTATTTTAGTATATTTGTTCATTACGAGTCGTATATCATCCAATAATGTCTCTTTGAAATAACAAAGAATATTCAAGATATAATTAGGTGTTTTCATCGTTTTCACATCGTCATTCGGTTTATAAGTAACTCTCTGATGAAATATTTTATTTTTACTTCAAAGAAATTATATATTTCAAGGATTTTAATTGTGACTTTTCCATTCATATTAGCCTCTGAATGAAATCACGTAGGTAGACTCTGAAATAAATACTTATTGAAATTTATGAAACCGACGCAATACACTTAATGTTGTGAGTCGTAGTGTACTAGAGACATGTTTTAGGTGAAGTAGGTATACCATCAAAAAACCAACTAACAACAATGTATAATGAACATCTCAATAAAATATGATAACTGAAAAAAAAACATACTGTAAAACATACCAGCTGTTCTCCAAAACAATCAAGAGGTCGGAACCAACTTGCAGTGCTGCGATATTTTTTGTTTTTCTTTAAATATCGTGGCATCGTGTTGAGATAGGGGCCTTTTTGGCCTTGCACATGCCTTTTTCTTTATTTTAATTTAATATGTTAGTTTTAATTTTGAACGGTTGAATTCCTGTGCGTGTCCCAAATAAAAATATTTTCTTTCTTCCAACTTATTTTTTATAATTTAGAATAATTCTTGTATTAAAAACTAGAATAGGTCTTGTAGTAAAAACTCGTACTTTTGCATATTGTGACACCCTGAAAGAAGGTTCTTCCTTCAACCAAACGTTCGTCACTCTGAATTAAAGATTTACAAAACACGTACCACCGTACCACCGTACTGTAGGTAGTTACTTATATACTTCTGGCCCCTGTAACCATAAAAGTAATGGACGCTTGTGCCGAAAAAACCCGGCCAGGGAATCGCGTACACATTTATGTGTTCTTATTCTTTGCTTTTAGAATGAATAACCTAAGGCCTTTAGACTGATATTACGACTGTCACTTTTTTTTCCAAATATAAGATAAATAAATAAATACAAAATAAAAAAATAAAAAAATAAAAAAATCAATGGGTCCCGGAGGTAACACTTTTGTTTCTGTGTGTATAGGATTGTTTCCATGTGTTGTTGGAACAACAATGTCTTTCTCGACGAGCAGAAACGAACCAACTAAAAATTCAAAACATAAACCCTCATTATTTCATTCAACTAATCGATATGAAATATTTTTGATGATAAAATAGCTTATTACATTATTTTTTTATTATCAATTTGCTGTCGAAGCCGCAACCGGACTGCAATCGATGATAAAAAAAATATTAGACGTCATGAAAAAAAAAAACCATTTTATTTATAAATTTTTCATAATAACGCCTCGTGAGTATAATACCTAAATGAAATAACACTGTCTGTACATACCAGTTTGATAATTTCTCATATAAAATCTGTCAAACCAAACAACTCGTTAAACAGTTATCTGCAGTTTAAAATTCTGTCCTTAATTGCTGACTGTCTGAACACAAAAAAAATATACCAAAAAGATTTATCTCCGTCAATATTAAAATGTCGCCACCAAAAAATAAACACAGGTTGCTTTTGCAACGCGCGTAGGCACAAAAAAAAAAACAAAAAAGACAATGAACCTATCCTCATACATCTCGACGAGACCTCTCCCCGAAAATTGGCTGAATACACAAATACTTTTGCACACCGAAATAAACAGAAAAACAAAGGTCGGCAAAATGGCGGCAAGCGGACACGTTGTTCTGTGTGTAGCAATTAAAGTTGTTAAATGGCTTTCGTTTACGGAAAATACAAGGTTTTACTATTACTGAGCTTGATTCTAAGGTATGTTTTAATTGAAGAGCTGTAAAAAATCTGTAAGATAAAATACCTAGATTCAAGATTCAAGATACCGGGCTAGTATCCGCAGCTCCACGTTAAAGCGTGTATTTTGCGTATGGGCTATATGTATATCTACCACGCGGACCCAGTGCGAATTGGTAGATGTCACATGTCTTCGATTTTTTGGAAAAAATGCTTAAAGAAACTATTATGCTCTCAATGTTCCTATTATGGCTATCTTTAGCAGTACTAATGATAGGACCATGGATGTTGATCGTATTATGACAGCCAAAAAGGATGACTATGTCGCTAATAATAAATAATTGTATGAAAGACAAGTGGAACTATGTATAAGACTGTTAGCCACCCCAATATCGCCTAAATTAAATCATGAGTTTCTCAAATATAAGAATCAAAAACACGTGTCGTCAAAACAGAGATAACATGTTAAAAGCTGTCCACAACGAAGGGTGCATTACAACTACACTAAAAACTCAATAACAAAACAAAATGTTTATTGGTTGTTAAAAGTACTGAATGAGATCCTTTTGTATAAGGATTCCATTCATGATTTTGCGATACGAAAGTTAAATATTTGCGAGAAACATCAAATTTCTCACAAAGATAAAATAGCTGTAGAAACATTGGAATTTGTTTCATAACAGCAAGCAGGTAAACATGAAGATAAGTAAATACATTTTAATCAAAATGAAATTGTAACAGGAATCCTTACGGCGCGGCGCTATAAATAACGTTAAACTAAATTGAATTTGAAGACATCTAATTTACAGGCAAATGAAGTTAATTTAAAACATCTATAAGGTTTCCGAGATACGAGCTAGCTTTTATGAGAAAGCCTTGATATACGATGTCAGCTTGTATGATAGTTTAGTAAGTCATCTTGCAATACGTTTTGTCTAAAAACGCATTGTTTTTTTAAAGCAAATACAATAAGGACTGCCAGGAGGGCAAAATACATTATTATAAAATTCTTAGGTAAGTACTAGGACAGAAAATTCTAAACATTAACTATTGGTTGCAAAAAAATCCCACATACACACATAACGTCACGCCCTTAACCCTCAAAGACCCTAGGCAGAGGTGTACCTGATAGTACACCCATATTTCGCCTGTTATGTTTAAGTCTCATGTAATAGAGCACAAGCCTATGACTATCAATCGGACACAAATCCAGACTCCAGGCTGCTACTGAGAAATTTCAGGTGGAAAAACTACCTAAAACCTGGGACTTCGTGCTCAGCTTTACCGCTTGCGACCACTAGACCAATGAGACAGTCAAAAAAATCCATATTCATAATTTTATTATAACTAAATCTAAGGGTCAAGAGTTCTAGATTTCGCATGTACAGACATTTTCTTGTAATTTAGCAACAGAGAATACCTGACATATTCAGACACATTGTGACAAATGGCGACGGCCATGCAACATGAGCAATTTAAATTCAAGCAGAAACAATTGCTCATACAAAGCACGTACGAAAACGAAAAGTGTCAAGGGATAGGTTAACGTTTATTGTTTTTCATCGTGAATACCACCCAGGGGACGAGCCTGGCTGATGTTGTGTTATTATGGTACAAACGACCAACTTTAGCGGGTACCAAGGGAATATTTATCAAGGAAATGTGCTACTACCCTGTCATTACGGGGAACTTGCTTTTATGATACTATATTTTTATCGTTCTACAGCGGATGATAGCGAACGGTAGGCAGAATTATGCGACGGTTATTAGGTGAGACTGGCGCATAAAAGGTTTTGTGTTTTGTTTTATCTACGGAATCTGTTTCGTCATTGGGTTTAGAAGGGAAGGGTTTGTCGTTTTCAAAGACATCTTTCGTTTGTGACTCAGTTTTGCTATTTTAACTGACTTCTAGTTTTTAAATTTCGATTTGAAAAAATAGTTCAAACAAAATCAAAAGGGTAACCGCCATTGAGAAGCAACAGCCGTACGATTTAATTTATTAAACCCCAAGAGGACACCGGTGTCCACGCTGTCATTGTCTTTCTATTGTGTCTCTAATTGACACAATTGAAAGGTAATGATAGGTTAAGCTATAGTGGATGAAGTCGGTTTGCGAATGGAAGACTACCCATCACATATTTCACGACCCTTACCATGGCTTGGAAAACACGTAAAGTCGTTGGTTCCGACTGTAATTTGAAGATATGATTGACAGTCAATACAAGTGCAGGTGAAACTTGATGTCTTCGGTAAAACAACCAGTCTTCACTCCATATAAATACTAGTAACTATTCAGCTACTCTGCCGATCAAACTGAAAGCTGTCGCTAACATAGTTGGAAAATGCTAAGTCGATGATGAGAAAATGAAAAAAAGATGTCTAAGCTATACGGGGTATAATGAACTATAATAAAACAACGAGGGCCATCACAGGATCAATATGGACTATCTGGAGTGTATTTGTAGCTCGAGTCCCTGTTGAGAATGACAGCCTCTTTCCACAGCAGTATAATGCTTTCCAGTGTTGCTTTTCTTTATGGTTCTCTGGAACTCTCGACTCATGTAAATTGCAATTATGATGCGCATTCAAGTCGTCATCAATGCTACACTTAACCCCATTGTTAGAAATCACTGGAGCAATTTGCGTACCATTATAAAGCACCACTATTTTCTCGTAACAACGGATTGATAGTCGTGGAATTCAGCTTCCTCGTACTATTCAATGGAAACTGTAATTTGAATTATTAGATAAACTATTTATGGAACTCAAGATAACAATAGTTATCCGCTAAATAATTTTATGAACACCATTATGATGCATACACTTTTTACTGATTATACATCTATAACGTTTTGCCTACTTCACTTCTTTGAACGTCATCTCTTCTGGACAATCCATCAGAATGATTGGCACCAAGTGTAATATTAGAAGTGGCGCTCGTACGTTAAATTTCACACACGAATATCTCCTATTTTCTACCATTTTAATACATGAAATCCCTCATCACTCGTTGTCTCATTTACTAATTACACCACGTACCTCATAAATTGTGCCAAACTTTCTAGGTAGGGGTGTCAAAATTTATAACACCGGCTTTGTTCGGTACGACGTTATTAACCAAATAAATTTTGATTATGTGTATTCCTTTTTGTTTATTACACACTCTATTGTTATTTATTCCATTGTAATTTAAGGAGTGTGTAGGAGGTATTTTCGGTTCAGGTGCTTATTGTCTTTCGGGGCTTAAATGAGGTGGTACTCTTTAGCTGTAGTCTAATACTGTTAACTGAAATGTTCTTTTGTAGGAGGATCTTCTAGATGTAATATTTGGATTTTATTGTTTGAAATTGGTAGTTTAATGTTACTTGTCTATTGAACAGATATACTCGTGTATAAAACTTATGTTTATGAAGTTATTGTGCTTATTTTTTTTTATTTCGTTAAGTCGTTTACACTTCAACATACACTCAAAAACACACGGTTTTGAAGTAGTAGGCAGAAACTTAAAACGTCATTTGCCTGTTTATTCTTCAAGACCTATCGTAATTGTCATTTTGGACCGTCAGCCACACATCCGACTAAATACTAGTCGTAATAGTTAGCGTGATTTTCGCGGTATAAGACATTCCACTGGTGTGTTCTTTTAAACATATTAAACATCCTAATCTTCACCGTCTCATAATCTCAACGTCTTATTTCCTAAAATTTACCATTATAAGAAAACAACGCTATTTTTCACAAATTTCAATCTTCGCTAAGCCAAAGCTTTAACTCTTAATCTCGGCTTTCAGACTAAAACCATCCCCTCAAATTCTCAGTTCATTAAACAAATGAAAGGCCGGAATCCAAAGCATTGATTTTGGGACTCTTTGTAACAGAAACATAGAGTAAATAGTTACAGAAAGTCAGCAACAAAAAGATGTGGTACAGAGACACCCACACAGAAATTTGTGGTAAGTATGGCAATTTCCGGGTGTCTCGGTAGATTGCCAGTCGCAAAAGCGATTGCACTGGCTGCACGTAAAGCATGTTAATATTGTATGCGCCTTTTTTGCTCAAAGTTTGTAACTGACAGCAATTCCTGTATTTTCAAGAAAGTTTCAATTATAATCTTAGTCTTAATCTTTCCAGTCGCGAAAGCGATAGCACTTGCTGAACGTTAAGCACGTCAACATGTATGCGCCTTTTTTTCTCAATGTTTGTCATAGTAAATTTTCTCAATGTTCAGTGTTCTTGTATTTTCAAGAACGTTTGAATTTCAAAATCAGTCTCAATCTGTTAGAAATATGTCTAGTTTCCCAAAATTGAAGACATTGATCGTGATTGCGACTAAGTTTTCATCGTTTTAAATTACAATAATGGGCATGTTAACGTTGTATGACTATCAAAATTCAATGATCTCTGATCAACGACGAATCCATCAGTCAGTTAATAAAAAAATTTAGACAATTATTTTATTGCTTTTTCAAATTGATGGAAAGCTAAGAATAAGCGCGTTAAAATAAGGGAGAGGTGACTTGTGACAACATAATGTGTAACGACGATGTGTCTAGTATTTTTGAGTAATCTAAATGAGGGGCTAAAAACAAATTTTTTGTCAACTAAGTCTGTCGGCCTTCGGCCTTCTGTTTAGTACTACTCTGTGACGCAACTCTCACTTTGGGAAACAATAGCAGTATTTATTGGTCTGTCATTATACTACGGACTAAGGGAAATGACACGCAATCGTTTGCGTGCGGTTTGATGAATGCCAGGAAATGGGGGTCGGCAGATATCAAATTTATTTACTTTGTTCCAAAGTTTATTTGGTTTTGGTTGTGGGAAATATATGGGGGAGCTGGATCCTTGTTAACATAATAATAGCCAGAAATTATCAAAGATTTGCATGCGGCTTTGGTCGCGTAGTAGCTGGAAACTTATTGCTAATTTAACCATGTCTATAGAAAATATTACCTGAAATAAAACTTAAAATTTTGGAATACCTATAAAGTATTCTAAAAGTGATTGCTCCACATCTTCGTACATTCAATCATATTTCTTTGCAAAGCACGAAACGAAAGCAATACTTCAATATTTTATTCAAGAATGTAGGACATTTCAGCATATGAACGCATTACACAAGAGATAGGAAATACCTTTCCGTCTGAATTTTTGCTGAAATAGAAAGAATATTGGTATTTTATAGAAGTCTGTCGTCTTTTGGTTTTGGCCGTACCTCTCATACACGAGGTTGTGTTGTTGACTCCAGTCGTCCATCTCCATTTGGTTTTCATGTGATGTAAAATTGACTCCGTACTGTACTCTCGAATTTTTAACCGTCGACAAAATAATCAGTGCCCTTGCAAGCGGTGAAACAAAATGTTGTTATATTTTGTCACCATTTAAAAAACATATTGGTTGGCTTTTAAGCTCCGCAAAAGCGGTTTACAGCTTTTACTCGGGCATCAGGGGATATTTTACGCACTCTGTATAAAAGAGATTAGGTTTTTCTGGTAAATATTTTTTGTGGAAAGTCAGTAAAATTAATAATTAATAGAGCAAGAAATAAACGAGCTTGTAAATAAATTTGCTCTTTAAATGAAGAAGTCGAATATTTAAGTAGTCAAAACAAAAATTACAGAATGACTTCTTTATCAGTACTATCTTGAAACAGAATACTTTGTTTACTTACATCGCGTGACATAATATTAATAACAGAGACACAGACACACACTACAAACAGTTAGTCTTTTCTTTTTATTACTCGCGTTTGAGAACAATCCCACCTGATAGTAAGTGACGATGTGGTGAACGATGAAACAGACTTCTACCTAAAAACTTCAACACCAAAGCCACTTCTATGTTTACCAATAGATCAATATTACAAACGTAGCTACGTTACATTCATCCCTTGTAACAAGTTAAAATAATTCAGTGACTGCTAAAAGGATCATCATTATAATCATATCATCAGAAAGACGTCCACTGCCAAAGTTCTCCTCCAAGGACCTGTCTTAATTTATTGGACAAGATTATTTTTATTCTGTTAACTTTGTCATATGCTCCTGACTTATTAGGATATTCATATATTAACCCCACGGACAAAATAACGTTAACCCTAAATTATTGAATACAAATTAGATTCGTATTCGTATGACCCAGTCCAAAATTACAAATTGGGAAAGAGGATTATTCAGCTGACCATTGAGGTTTAATTTCAAAAACGTCCTTCTTTTGTTAAAGGGACGTTGCTCTGTAGGTTACATTGACTCCTTGACTAATTAGAATTGAAAAAAAAATATTAATACACACGTACAAATATGTCTACAGGAAAATTGAAATTGCAGAAGTTCCAAACTTGACAACATGCACATCCATTAATATTATAAAGAGGTAAATATTTGTTTTCTTCTGCCTTTGTAAGTATAGGAAAATCTCTGGAACTTCTTATAGGATTTCAATCATTCTTTCACTGATCGAAAGCTACATTATCAAAAAGTACAAAATAGTAGAACACTTTAAGATAATGTAGTAGTGGATGAAGAAATATAATTTGAGCTAACTAACTCAAGCCGAGAAGAAAATTTTTGAGTATGAATGTGGAGGGTTGCAACAGTAGAGGAAAACCAAAAAAACAAAGGATATAAGGATAGAAAAGAGGTGGCTAAAAGTGGTGAAAGGTTTTCGGGTTGGATCGTAGACTATCTTACATTCGCAATTTGCCATCCAAAAATATGTACAAATATGGTGTTAAAGCATAACATTTATATTTTCAAAAATCCTTTTTTATTTAAAATTTGCCACTGCGATATTGACTTAACTAATTCTTATAGTAATCGTCTTGTAAGCATTTGTGGAAATAACATCAATAGAAATAGGAATTTTAATATGGCATAGTCCAAATATAGGGGCCTTTTTGAAATCTTTTGGCTAGTCACGCCAAATGTAGCTTGTGCACTTTAGTATATTATTTTAAAAGGTAGTTAACCTTAATTTTTACATTTTTGTAAAGTTTACCTTCTACATTTATTTATTCTGTGAACACATTTATGCTCATGTTATTTGATTTTAATTCAATTCTTTGAAGTATTGAACATAGGGTTGTCTGATTTCACTTTGTTGCTTTGCTTTATATTTGCCTGGCTTTAAACTAACTAATTAACAACATTGTTTTGCACGAAGAAAATGAGATCAAAATTGTTTTAAAGGAATGTTTAATTAATAAAAGTAACGTATTTTTATTTAAGAGTTAAGTGTAGAAATCATGGATGTAACTAGTTTTAGCGACCAGTGATTGCGCTTTTTAGGTTGAAAAAATTAATGGGAATTTTATCCCCAAAAGAATCTAAATTTGATGTCGTCAAGTAGAGAATCACGTTAATTTGATCTCTATAAACAGCCATTTTGAATACCGAATAGATGGAAGGGACATTAATTAACCCTTTCAGACATCATGGGCTATGACAAGATTCTAGAATTCCTAAGTTTTTCCTGATATTCTTATTGCTTTAAAGTGTATAATGTCGTGATTTCTGTCCAAACCTATGAGATTTTTTAATAGGAAAGAGAAATATCAACCTGAAAAGGAGAAACTATTGAGTCAATACATAACATCAGTTAAAAACGTAAGTTACAAAATTTCATACGTGGGGGGGGGGGGGGTCCAAAATCATATACAGTACTTATGATATCAGTTTGTGCGATGGTGTCACTCCCACCACTTATAATCTTTTTGAAACTGTCATCCTTATAAAACAAAATGGTAAGTAGTGGCCGCTACCCATGTAACCATAATATTAATGAGAATATCTATTGTTTCAGATTTTGGTAGTGACGCGCGGAAGGTGAGTTAATACAAGCATTAATTAAATTATTTCTTTGTCGTTTGCTAATTAAAAATGATAATTTCATTGCTTTTTATTGTAACTTAGTCTATCAGAACAGTCGGAACTTTTGCGAATACTGAAATATTCATCAGTTTTATTCGTACAGATTTTTTATTTAAATATTATATTTGATGTTTGAATGAAATATATTTGCATAATTAAAAATTATGTCCTTTTTGTGTACTGACGCTTTTTTTTTCGGGAATTTAATATGAGTTACGTAGAAACTTACTAGTTTTTCATTTTGTTTTGACACTTAACTATGGTCCGGGTTCCTGAAGTCTCTCTCTTGAAATGCGGTTTTAATTTGTTCCTAGGCAGAGTACCTACTCAGCAGTATATTCTTCTCCATACAAAACTACCTTTTGGAATGTGCAACTAGAATCATATTAATTTAATTTATTTGTAAGTATAACGTTTAAAAGTGCCTGTTTTCAGGCCTAATTGAAATAAATGATTTGACTTGACTTGACTTGACATAGTTACATGGTATTCATCATCTGCCTAGCATTATCCCAACTATGTGAGGGTTGGATTCCAGTCTAGCCGGGTGGAGCTGAATACTCTTGTTTTATGCTTACTCTCTTTTTGGATGTTTGATCATCCATTACAAATTAAGATCACTCCGCGCCTTGCAATTCACGTAAAACGTTCGTCAAGCGTAGTCAGAAGCCTAGATGTGTGAAAACCAGTTTTACCAGTGATCAAATCGTGTTACCCAGTTCCTGGGTTTTAAAAGTCAGATTAGCAGACATTCCATGTTAAATATATACAAACAACTGATTCCACATAAGCCATTTTCTTTCTATATTAGAAATAGAATGGTAATAGAATTTGTAATATGGCTAGGCCTGCTGTACTGGCTATTGACATGGCTATTGACATCGCCATTGACATTGTGACATTTTGACTCGATGAATCGCCGTTATTTTTTATTACGAGAAACAATATGTGTCGAATATTTTCTTGTAACCTATAAAAGGGATTAAAACTAAAAGTGTTCCATTACGTCGAGACTGTAAGACCCCTGTAAAAATTCCTCATGCTACCAAGAATTTGAATGTACGGTGCGGTTACCCAAGAGAATTATTTACCTTACCCAGTAAGAACCCTTTTAGAATCTTAACATATTTAGTGAGTATATATGTGAGGTTGGAACGCACCAACCACATGTACCGCATAGGATCTAGCTAACGCATGTTACTTGCAGTGACGTTGACCGCAGGCTGTGGTTCCTGAGTGGAGCACCAGGATTCGGTGGCTGAAATAGCTTTTATGGTTTTAGATTACATACAAGCAATAAAGCCAGCAACGCCTGAATATTTAATAAAATCACTGGTCCCTGTTTTTGCCACGTTCATTGAGGTTTTGAATTTCGTTATTTTAAATAACACCAGTTTGTAAAGACCTCTTCTCATACGTAGAAGGCCTAAGCATTTTTAAGCCTTGCTTAAGGCGCGGATCGGTGATTTCAAACTCATATTAAGTATGAGTCCAGCTGCCTTATTCTAAACCGTTCGATTGGTCGGTGTCGGTAAGGAACCGTATTCGACAATCTCATTTCCGAGCCGAAGATCTGTCAAAAGGCTATTTACAGATCCGAACGGATACCTTTTTTTTTGATACGATTGATCATTGTATTTATGGGGAACGCTACAAAATGGTAGTAAAAAGATCAGCGTGGTAGAAAATTATAGAATATACAGCTAGTAGCTTAATAGACAGCAAACGGTACAAAATGATTTTATTATTTAATCAAACAAACTTTATTTCGAATAAGCTTGCTTTGTAAACAGCCGTCTGTCAAACTGGCATTGCCAGTTTGACCTTCTTTTACTTTTTAAACTTTGTCCAAAAGTTTTTATTTGAAATAAAACTATGGATTTCTTTTTATTATAACTTTGCTTATTAAAGGCTAAATGACTGTAAGTATTTGATATCAATACACAAATCTTGCTATTTGCTCATTGTCAAACAATAACACGTACAACTATTATACGTATAACTACATAATTACACTTTAAATTTATGTAAATGCGAAAGTATCAATGAAATACGGTCAATACTATTATAAAACTTTATTTATATTCATATCTTTATTTGCATTCCATAATGTGTTGAGATCTTACAATGGGCTTAAAGCTAGAGTACAATTACGGACCCTGTAGGGTACAGCAAAGGGTATAAAATTAAAATCAGTGTTTTACAGAATATAATTTACTTAAAAGTGCAGTGTTTTAAAGGTTTACAGTGTTTATATTTCTCTGAAATAACCTGGATTTATGAATAATAAGTCGTTTATTTTGGTTCGGTATGGCCCCCGATAGCAAACAGCTGTCGGAAAGATTTGAGTCTTCTTATCGAATTTGAACTGTCTAAAAAAATCGGTTTCGGATTTGTGAATTGCGTTGGGATGACATCTTCGACATCTTAGACGTTCGATTCGGTACGGAATCTAGTCGAATGGTTCTGAATAAGCCAGCACGTTTCCTTACGATGTTTTCTTTTACCACTTGATTGAAACTTTACAGAACATGTGAATTTAAAAAGTCGCATTGGTACAGACGCCAGCACATCAAGTTACCCAATGTGTCAAATTTCTTTGATCGTTTTTCAACTGAATAAGGTTCATAATCAATTGGGAAAATTTGACACATAGGGGTAACTTGATGTGCTGGCGTCTGTACAATACTATTTATGAATACAATCTAATGGGGCAGTTGCTAACATCAATTAAAGTTTACATAATTATGCACATATAAGTAAAAAATAACAACTAAATTAAAATATAATTATACAAATACTAGTTATTGATACCAAAGATGCGTTAGTGCCATCAAAAAATGTAAAGAAAAATAAACATAATATTTAAATCTAGGTACTTAACGAACTTTAGTGGTGGCATGAGCTACTGTTAAGCTTGAAGTCCTGTCAATTCTCAGGTCGGGCAACGCATTTTTCAATCATTATTTTTTTTGTAGCAGCCCAGGGCTTTTTGCCTGGTTGATTACATTTGGCTCACTCCCTGTTAAATAGGGCTTAAATATAACTGACTGTGCTTGGTACGTTACTACCTACACCAGTACCTAACTCTTCTGAGAATACAGGCGAGATGTAATGTTATAAAAAAAACTTAAAAATATATTCTAAAACTCTAGTCTTCTTTTAAAAATCTTTCAGAATTACCAAAAACCACTATTCTCAACAAAAGTCGGCTCATTAAACGCAAGGGGAAAAGTATTTTCTTTTTAATGGCGGGCACTTAGCTCTTTTCAACACCCGGCACCGGATTTAGTGCTTTCTTCAAGTAAACTTTGCAGTTCCTTAGTGCGCTTGTTTTACCGCAGTCGAGTCTTAACCAAAGCCATTCCTTGTTAACGGCACTAACTATACAAGAAATAGTATTAGCAGGACTGTTTTAGTATAGGGTGAGACATGGTAACAGTTAGTTGCACCTTATTGGAGTCAAAATCAGTTGATATTTTTCAAGTTTCGCGTACATAATGTTCTCACTGCTGGGTCTGGTCTGGGTGATTTCGTTTACCGGTTTGAGAACGGTGGTGATGAAATCATTTACCACGACCCTACGAGAACCCACGACCCACGACGAGTTATATATCTCAGGCGTTACCACTGGGCCACCACTGCTTGTGTTTCGTATAATATTACGTAGTCCAATTTGAACGATAACAGCTGAGATTAACAACTATATTTATAAGTTTATATTAATTAGATATGAGTTACTTACATCGGTGAAAAACATTGTGAGGAAAAGAACTTACAGCTAAGACTTCTTTCAAGTAAAGTTTAACAATTCCTTTTTAGCAGAATTGTCGGGGTTATTTCAAATTAAACTGGCCATGCCTTACTCCCTAATTAAATCCTTATAACTTCAGCTTTGTGCCAGGAAAAGTCATGAATCAATCCACCCGATTAGCATATTAGCTCAAATAAAGAGACAGACAAAATAACAAAAAAATACTTTTTCCACTTCTAAATGCATTTAGTAGGTATAATTGCCGCCATCTCTATTTAAGAAGAAACCCAGCCAGAGGTCCAGAGTTGGATTGTAATTGACTGGTATTTAAACATTCAACTAGTTTTGGTTCTGGAAAACCATTTCATCCTGCAAAAAAATCTTCATATTAGTACCTACGAGGCGTCTTTGTCTACAAAGACGTCAGCGTTGAGCACTGTGCAGACTCTGTCCATAACTTAATTCAATTCAAAAGCCTCGTTAATGCAAAAGCGTTTCGATGCGGATGTTTCTGCTAAAGATCCGACATGTTCCCGTGTTGTGTCAATGCATGGTCTATCCAGTGTGAACGCAAGCTTAGTAAGTGGGTAAGTCAGTTTTGATTTTCTTTGGAAAGGTTTCAAGTCCATCTTGTAAGAATACAGAATATATATTGTTAACGCATAAAGACACTTTTAAATGTGTATTATCTTAACACAATTCGGCCTGTCTCTTTTCAAAATCCAGGTATGAAGTCATATGGTAGGATGTGATAGGTATCTAGAACAATGGCAGCTAATTCTAAACACATCATAAATTAATTCGTAAAACATCTTTATGCAACCACTAAATCTATTCTCGTGTGATAATGGCATGTTTAACAGCCCATTAAATTATATTTAGAAATGTTTGGTATATATTTGCCTTTACCATCCGCGTAACCATGAACTAGGAACTGAATTTACTGGGCTTTTACAATCGGGAAGACGTGGGGTAGTCTCTTTATAGATTTAGTACTAATTACGTACACACGGTTACACGTCATCAAGCTATGCATTATAGCTATCCAGTATAAGATAAACTCGCATTCTATAGGATTTTTGTACAATGCGAGGAAAGCGTAAACTGGAAATGTATAACTTGATGTATAGCCATGTGTACTGCGTATAACTGGCAAAATATTTTGGCGCGCTAGCCCAAATAAATATGAATCTGTGCACTCACTGCTCGAGAACAAAAACATACCTTATTACTAAAAAATAATTCACGGGGCAGCAACTTGATGATAGTCTTAAAAATTTAGTGAGGACATAAAAACACTAAGCTTATATTACATTATTTACATATAACCACTCTAGCAGTCGTTATTTATAAATCCGAAAAAGAACAAAAATAGGAATATTTAGCTAGAAAAGCTTGCAAACTGTGATTGTCGCAATGGCCATTGGAGCAGAAGAGATCTTGATAACAGACCCAGCCAGATACACACAGATAGACATACAACGTAACGATAGCTGTGGTACACTGGATATTGAAAACGAAAAGTTGGGTAATGCAGCACAACTTGTAGAAGGCCTTTAATGTCTAGCTGTAAAATGGTTCTTGATTGATCCAAATCTGTTTTGTGTTACGAAAATAGAACATCTGAGACGTGCAAAGAAGCTAGGGATTTTTTTGAAGCGTTATGTAAAAAGTCCTATAGTATAGTATATTTAAGATTACAAAGACACTGAATAGCAAAAAAAAATATTAACTAATTTAGTTCCTCCCACAATAATAATTGTTTATAATGATGAAATGGTACAGTAAGAAATTTCACATTTCCAACTTAGCTCTTATGATAATAAGACACGATAGCTTCGACGCCACTATTATTAAATTTTAGTGCTGTCAAAAGCTCCTAAATACACAATCTAGTATCTGGGACTTTTTTTAAAAAAGAATTGCTTGACCTTCGACTTTAAGCCACTATTCTTCAGGCAAATGCAGTTCAAACTTAGTGTTTTTATTAGAAAACGACAAAATACGTTCTAAATATAATATTATTATCATGTTCGGAAGTACGAAAATCTGAGTAATTTTGATTAAATTAATCATTATCAGGAAGATGAAAGATGATTTTTGACGTATCCCACACAGGTTTTGTAAAGTTAAAAAATCACCTAACAATTTTATGGAAATTCGTATCACAACCGTGACTGATGAAGGTAAATAAATGCTTTCAGAAAGCTTGAATACCTTGCGTGTACAGTGTAGACCATGAAAATGCAGCTCATATATAACCTTGTTAATCGATCGATTAATGATAGATTAATGTGTTTTACCGTTAGCCACACAAGGTCATTTTGGTATAAATTATAGTGTGCTAAGGTTCTTCGATTTTCTTATTAGCTCTTAAAGCACATTCAAGAAGTTTTCAGCTCTATTGGGACTTATAATGACTACCGCTCAGTTGGTTTAGTGGTACTATTAAGCATCCGAGTAAAACCCGAGTCAAAAATCTAAATTAGGAAATTTAGATTTTTGACTCGGGTTTTACTCGGATAAAGGTTTCTCATCATATTTTTGCTTAATCTGAGGAAAATTTCAACATTAGTGAAGTAATTAATAAAATCGATTAACACAATATAACACCTATTTATTATTTTAAATAAACAGTTCACACTGTGTTTTCAATCACTCTGTTTGAGTAACACACAGGTTTCCAAATATTTTGATTTACATCAATTAAAATTGACAGCTAGCTGAACATATGCCAAACGCTTATAACATGGGTACATGTTATGTCAAATCTGAGACGAATCAAGATGATGTTTAAGACAGAGTTAGATAATGGTGAGCAGACTATCAAGAAAATAGATTCTGAGGGTTATTATTAGTAATTCATTGTTTTTGTCAGTTTTTTCTGCTATAAGTACAGTACGAAAGATTTATAATCCCGACAAAAAATAAAACTAATCCTGTTTAATACAAATAAAACTTTCAAAATAATATTGTCAAGCAGTCTGGGACAACTAGTTACTTTCGTGCAAGCTCGGTTTGCACCAATTTATATTGAATAAATTTGACACAACATCTATTCTCACCCATAGTCGCGTTTTAAGCGCGGTTTCAAAATTGCACCAAAGTTATTTTTGTTGGTCACAATATCGAGCTTCCGTCAACAAAATCGCTGGTCACCGATATATACCCATTTTTCTCTTTTTTTCTATCACTGGGCGAGTTTTTAATAGATGCGTTACATACAAAAGCACACTTTAAGATTATATACTTTCGACGCTAAGCCGAGCGTTGAAAAGTTACCTAATCTTGCTATTATAAAAGAACATATTTTTGGCATCAACTGCATAAAATCTGTTCAGACTTAATTGAAAGCTTGCCTGTCTGTGACATACAAAATTGTCCAGCACAATCACAACTTCAAATCCGTTTGTGATGCCGCGTAAATTGTCAATCACAATGATTACTTGTTGGTTACAATTCATAGCTTTCTGGGCTTTATAATTGTCCAATTACGACCACTTGGGCCGTCAATTTGTCCAATTCGTAATGTTTACGACTCTCGAGCCATTAAGTTTATGGCCTATCGCCTGTATCGTGCGAACGGCTGTATAAACTGCCGTGTTTCAACCGTTGTGTAACAAAAAAAAAATAGGTATCAGCTGTAAGTGGCACAAGATTGCGATTCACAGAACTGTTGGAGCTCAATACCATTAAATGGATTCGGAAAAATGTAAATTGCTTGCTGTTTATAACCCTGGTTCTAGGTACGGACGCCAGCACATCAAGTTACCCCAATGTGTCAAATTTTCCTAATTGAATATGAACCTGACATAAAGTTGAAAAGCGATCAAAGAAAGGAGATTGCTCTCAGCCCATACATTGTTGGCCCTGGAGCCAAGAGCATCGGAAAAATATGTATGTATTCTTTACCATGAGTAAACTCCTATAGGATCTTATTTTTATAGCGGACTAGATGCAGAATAGATATACACACATCAAAAGTGTCTAGGGATCAAGCATTTTTATGCGGATTTCTTGAGATTGAGATGTGGCTTTGTAATAAATTTATGATTTTATAAACTTATATGGATCCTTTTTGGTGCATTTCATAATTTGAATCAGGAACTGTGAATCAAATTCGAGTAAAAGATGAAAATCAGCTGTCAATATTTTCCCTATAAAAACATACAACGCATTGAAGACATTATTAGTGCTACTGTTTCCCTACTACTGATTAAAACCAACGTTATTATGGAGCGGCGACGTCATTTAAGCAGGGAAGAAATGCTCAGAGCCGTGGGAATGATAGAAGCTGGTTCCCGGCAACGTACTGTGGCTTTAGCTCTGAATACAAGTCAGAGTGTTATCAGTCGACTTTGGACACGTTACCGAAGCACTGGTACCGTGGCTGAGCGCCATGGAGGACGGTATCGCTGCACCACACGGAGACAAGACCGATACATTCAAATCTTAACTCGAAGAGCTCCAACAATAACCGCCATGATGTTAGCCGTGAGGCTTCATCACTCTTCAGGGAACTTAATTAGCGACCAAACAGTCAGAAACCACTTGCATGAAGTGAACCTTCATTCCCGAAGACCGCTACGGGTACCACCTATAGCAATGCACAATCGTAGGATTCGATATCAATGGGCTCTTGAACACAGAAATTGGGCAGAAGAACAATGGCGTTTCGTGTGCTTTTCTGATGAGTCTCGTTTTGGTATGAGACCGGATACAAGACGTATACGACACTGGAGAACCCCTGGACGCCAACAGCGATTAAAATCCTGCCAGGAAGTCCATCCTTATAGTGGTGGAACCATCATGGTATGGGCGGGTATTTGGATCGGCGGAAGAACTGAGTTGATTTGGATCAGAGGCAACCTCAACGCTCAAATTTATGCTGAGACGATTGTATCAGACGTCATAGTTCCTCTACAAGTGCAAATCGGTCCCTTATTTCAGTTAATGCATGATAATGCACGACCGCACACCGCAAGAGTTGTAAGACAGACTCTCGCCGCAGCTAAAATCAATGTCCTGCCCTGGCCTGCTCAGTCGCCAGACTTGAACCCGATTGAGCATGCATGGGATATGCTACAGAGAAGAGCTCTGCCGAATATGGAGGGTATCCAGTCGCAAGAAGACCTTTTTTTGTTGTTGCAACGAACATGGGCGGCCATTCCACAGCGTGATTTGGATAAACTCATTTTGAGTATGCCAAACCGATGTTCTTGTGTTGTTAGTGTTCGCGGTAGAAACACGGATTATTAATTGTTTAAGTAACCCAATAAAATTTTAAAGAAAACTGTTATTTCAGTCTTTTTTTTGAACTTTAATGTTAGTGGTTCAAATGCCAAAAATCCCTTTATTAATCCTTAAAGAAAATTTTAATTAATATCAATCAGGAGAAAAGTTATTGCAAAAATATATGTTGATCCCTAGACACTTTTGATGTGTGTATTTCAAAAAATGTTTCAGATTTTCAGGTTATAATTGAATCATAACAACGAATATGAGGTATGATTTTGCATAACTGAGTGATTTTGAAGAAACTGAAAACCGATATCATAATTAATTTAGCTATTTTTAGTACCTACCTTGATAATTAGGGACCTATGCAGTTTATTATTTCTAAAACTTAGATGGAAAACACCTAAGTGACATTGACAGTGATAAAGATCCATAGTTACGTCAAAAATAGGGATGTGAAATGCGACACAATTAATTGATATTTCCTAAGATTTATTATGCAATACATTACAAATTACCTTATTACATACTAACATCTGTATCTAGTTTGCAATATTGATTTTTAAAATAAAACTTTTGTAATGTATTAATTTTTTTTTCATCAAAGTCCAAAAGGAGGGTTACCTTTATCATAAATAATCGTTACAATCACACACTTTTCTAAACGATCACTAGAAAACCCTGAAAAATGATCATAATGCAATATGTTTTGATCATTTTCTAACTACCTACATATGTAAAATCAAGTATGACCTCATTTATAAACAATATTGAGGTTTTTTTAAAAAAAAACACTAATAGAAAAATCATCACTTAGTCGATTGAATTAGTAATGATCGATTGATGATTTTTGATTAGAATTGATTGGGCATCCCTGTGACATTTGGCATAGATGGCGGCTGGTGGATGTTATTAGTCGCTTACAATACTATTAAATGTACATTTGGCATTCAGCTAGTCCGTGTTGCAGAAGTATTTGCAACTTTCATTATAAAAAAAGACAATTAATTTTCGTATATTCCGATACTCTTTAATGCACAGGGCCATTTTGGTCATTGTCTTTTGACACATTGGGGTGATGTGCTGGCGTCTGTACAATGATTTCTTATTACGATACTAGCAGGTCTATTGGCTATCTTCTCATTGCCAGTGACTAACTGGCGTTTGCACACTGAGCTTTAATGACAACTGAGACTATTAAAAAAATGGTATTGGACTTTAAGTGGACTTCAAGTTACGGTGACTATCAGAGTGGCCATGACGGTACCTTAGATACACACTGATGATAGCCAATACGTAATTAGCTGTTTGACAGCAAATTGTTAAACAGGGTTGCCCAATCAACATCACAAGGAACTGTCAAAATAGGAAATACAAAATAGCCCTGCAGGTTAACTATTATGGCCAGTATTCATTTAAGTCTTTTAAAAACAAAACCCCTTTTTCTAAACGTTTGTTACAACAATAATATTTCTAAGACATATGTACAGAGGCCAGCACATTATGCTACCCCAATGTGTCAAATTTCTTGAATCGTATTTCAACTTTATTCCAATTAAATAAGGTTCATGTTCAATTGGGAAAATTTTACAGTTTGGAGTAACTTGATGTTCTGGCGTCTATTGTACATTGCTTTACGAACGCAAAACAAATGTTAGTACACCGCAAATCTGTGATGACACATTTACACACATCAAAAGTGTCTAGGGATCAACATATATTTTTGCAATAACTTTTCTCCTGATTGATATTAATTAAAATTTTCTTTAAGGATTCATCAAATAAAGTGTTTTCGTTTGTCACAGTAACGATAAACCAAGTCACCTTTGCATTAATAAAGAAATTTGCCATTTTCCTAATAAAGGGATTTTTGACATTTGAACCACTAACATTAAAGTTCGAAAAAAAGACTGAAATAACAGTTTTCTTTAAAATTTTATTGGGTAACTTATACAATTAATAATCCGTGTTTCTACCGCGAACACTAACAACACAAGAACATCGGTTTGGCATACTCAAAATGAGTTCATCCAAATCACGCTGTGGAATGGCCGCCCATGTTCGTTGCAACAACAAAAAAAGGTCTTCTTGCGACTGGATACCCTCCATATTCGGCAGAGCTCTTCTCTGTAGCATATCCCATGCATGCTCAATCGGGTTCACGTCTGGCGACTGAGCAGGCCAGGGCAGGACATTGATGTTAGCTGCGGCGAGAGTCTGTCTTACAACTCTTGCGGTGTGCGGTCGTGCATTATCATGCATTAACTGAAATAAGGGACCGATTTGCACTTGTAGAGGAACGATGACGTCTGATACAATCGTCTCAGCATAAATTTGAGCGTTGAGGTTGCCTCTGATCCAAATCAACTCAGTTCTTCCGCCGATCCAAATACCCGCCCATACCATGATGGATCCACCACTATAAGGATGGACTTCCTGGCAGGATTTTAATCGCTGTTGGCGTCCAGGGGTTCTCCAGTGTCGTATACGTCTTGTATCCGGTCTCATACCAAAACGAGACTCATCAGAAAAGCACACGAAACGCCATTGTTCTTCTGCCCAATTTCTGTGTTCAAGAGCCCATTGATATCGAATCCTACGATTGTGCATTGCTATAGGTGGTACCCGTAGCGGTCTTCGGGAATGAAGGTTCACTTCATGCAAGCGGTTTCTGACTGTTTGGTCGCTAATTAAGTTCCCTGAAGAGTGATGAAGCCTCACGGCTAACATCATGGCGGTTATTGTTGGAGCTCTTCGAGTTAAGATTTGAATGTATCGGTCTTGTCTCCGTGTGGTGCAGCGATACCGTCCTCCATGGCGCTCAGCCACGGTACCAGTGCTTCGGTAACGTGTCCAAAGTCGACTGATAACACTCTGACTTGTATTCAGAGCTAAAGCCACAGTACGTTGCCGGGAACCAGCTTCTATCATTCCCACGGCTCTGAGCATTTCTTCCCTGCTTAAATGACGTCGCCGCTCCATAATAACGTTGGTTTTAATCAGTAGTAGGGAAACAGTAGCACTAATAATGTCTTCAATGCGTTGTATGTTTTTATAGGGAAAATATTGACAGCTGATTTTCATCTTTTACTCGAATTTGATTCACAGTTCCTGATTCAAATTATGAAATGCACCAAAAAGGATCCATATAAATTTATAAAATCATAAATTTATTACAAAGCCACATCTCAATCTCAAGAAATCCGCATAAAAATGCTTGATCCCTAGACACTTTTGATGTGTGTACTTTGACCTTGTCTTAGTGTAGAAACTATAGAGATTTCAAGGATTAGGAGACCAGCTAATACTAGTCTTACAACCATTAAATAATGTGCAGCCTACATATACAAATATGTAAATAAATAAGGCTGATGCCTATTATTACGTAGACGCATAAAAGAACTAATAGCTCAGGAGATAATTTTATGCATGGAATTAAAATAATTTCATGAATATGAAGTGAGAGCGCTCTCTCTCCATCATAATTAATTTTCTTTTAATAATCTTATTAAAACAATATATCCACAAACGTCCGATCAACTTAACGGTAAATAAATTAATTCTGGAAAATGATACTGTTTTAACGACCTTCGCTGCAGTCTCGAGATTCTCAATAATTTCTAATTTTAAAATCTTAATAAAGCTGTTGACTGTATTAACTTTTCAACATATAAAAAAATAGTTCAAAAATTATAACAGCCATAAAAGATACTCATATTAAAAACTCTCTCCCTCACCAGTTTTAATTAAAACTTGCTTGAAATAAAATATTACAAATCGTTTAAAAATACGTAAGTCCATAAATTATTACCAAAGATAGGAGGGAACTTGATTTAATTAAATTCGAAAAACTTTTCTAACAAAACGTTGGAAAAAAAATAACTATTCTCCACTTGAACAATTCAATAGATATACGAAGATTTATGAGACTTCATGGGTATTGAAATTTATAGTTTCTATCGCCACTTATAAAACTAATTTAACCATATTGAGAAGGTTAGTTCTACTACTCATATTTTATAGTAAATTTGTCGGTTCATCGTTTTTATTGGCAGTAAAATATTGTTCCCGCTAACGCCTTTTTCCCATGGGGATATGCAAAAACGACAGAATGCCATCTGCTACGATTCTAACATACTTTTTTTGCTTCGATGATATTCATACTTGTGGTCATACACACCGGCCGGTTGCAAGTAACGCACCTGACCTTTTTGAAGAACCTCACCAGATAAGGTCTATTATGTCCTTCTAGGGCGTCCCCTCCCGGGCGTTTCCACTTACATCTGCCTTATAAACACCTTTTGCTAGTCGCCTTTCATTCATCCTTTCAACGTGATCAAACCATCTAAGCATACTCTTTTCGATTTTTCTCACTACATCTTCTATTAAACCACAACGTTGCTTTATCACATCGTTCCCAAATATGCCATTCATTGTTACACACACGACGCTATTATTGATCGAAGCGCATGACACACACTTCTCAACTTTGACATTAATTCTGTTGTTGACAACAAAAAAATGTGAAGTGTTCTAATTGGCTGACAGTCATCTTGTCAATTTCTAAGTAGTTTATCTTGTTTTACTTGTAAGACTTCCAAATTAAATTAATAAATAATTATTAATTTATCAAAGATATTCGCTTCGGTGTGACTGTGGTTTACGATAATATCGACAAGCATTCTGGAATGACATCGATGGGACATTATGTAATATATCATGATATCTATATAAAATAATGATATTATCATTTTAGTTCAGCCTAAGGGCTAAAATTATCACATTAGGCGTACCTACATACTTTCTTTTTATCAGTTTGCACTTTGTACTCGTATTTTTATCGGAAAACAACATTGATACAAGTATGTTCCGGTTGAAAGTAAAATTCTAAGGCCAAAAGAATCTTCAAATTTATTTGAAGATGACAGATTTTACAGATTGCCATGAATATTAGTTTATCCTTTATGCAAGTTGTGATTGATGATTTAAATTGCGTTTTCAGTGTCGATCATAATCATTTTAAAATGTTTTCAATATCTTTGATAAAACTAACTAGCTAGCTAACTAGTGCGCTTCACCATCACTGATTGCATCACTGCTTACCATCAGGTGGGATTGCAGTCAAGCACTAGTTTGTAATATTAAAAAAAAATAAAAATAAAAATAAACTAGGTATAGCTGGTTCACGTAGTTTTAGTCATAGACTAACCACTACTTAACTTAAAACGTTCTTTGGTTTAGGGGTAATCAATAAACTGGTTAGGTTATTTTTGACCCAGTAGATACAATGACATAGTTTCGAAATCCTCTATTTTTTATAAGGGATCAATTTTAAATACGTACTAATTATAATCCAATAATCTAAGTTGCCTTCAAAATTACTAAGTCAGCCACAATCAACGCGCATCGGAATAATATCATCTTACCCAACAGCTATCTTCTATTATTATTATTATTTATCTTTATTACAAGTAACATTGACTCATTGTGTTAGTAACAATTTTTCTTATTCCTATGTTAGTATTCCTATTCTAATTACTTAACCTAAAACCATAAATACATACGAGCCATGATTATTGCCATACGCTTATCACAGATGTGGACAGCTTGCAGCAGCGACTCACATACAGACAATCGAGTCTGCTCGCAACACAGTGCAGGATGATGTTGGGCCTGGCCCGCACGCGGTGCACCAGGGAGGCGCATCGCTTCCTCATCGTTGCATAAAAACAATTGACTCGGGCTTCTGCAAACATGCCTGACGCACTACAGTAGCGGGGCAACCCCATCAACATCCTGAACGCATTATTTTATCTATGTAAGCCACTCTAAATATAACTCGGCAAGGTGGTTATTCTTTAGCATCTTAATTCGTTGCATGCATTCAAGCAACAAACTTCTAAAATATTAATAAATGGCACCAAAATAGTAATTCTATTAGCTTCTTAATTAATAACTCAGTATGGTGTATGTAGTGTCTGATTAATAATCATCAAGATCCATGATGAAGTGGTGGCTGCTGTTGATATTATTTTATTTTTTTAATTCATTTTGCTCCATTATTGTTATAAAATTGCTGTACGGCGTTCTGATGCGAGGGTAAGTAAATAAATAAATAAATGTTCAAAATGTAAATACCCATAACCAAGGATAGGTATTCAAAAAACCTAATCATGGATCTTGATGATTATTAATCAGACACATAAAATAAGTCCAAGTATCGACCAATAATATAATAGTTGGATATATAAAAGCTCAAGCATTAACAATATTCTACAATCGTAAAAGCTAAAATATCCATTAATTGAAATCAACTTTAAAGTATGCATTAGGTTAAAATAAACACTGATCACATTTTAATCGCCACTGTAGTTAAAGTTGAACCAAACTTTTCTGGCAATTTGTCACGAATAGCATTACGGTTAATTTATGTTTAATGGCTGTTTTGGTTTATGTTTCAGATTTAAAATAACTGAGTTTTATAGAAATAAAAGTAAGGTATAATGAGTTGACTGTCTCGTTAGGTCACACACTAGTCATCATGTGTTTGATCACCGGGTTCAATATAGCGCAATCGAAATTTTCTATCTGGAATTTCGTAGTAGCTACCCAAAGTCTAGACTTTGTCAACTGTTGGTAATGGACTTGTAGCGACATCTATCTCGCCACATACGAACTATCCTACATCGCGGTATCAAAGTTATCCGCGCAGTTTGAACGTCATAAGTACTGAAATGTGGGTAAACGTCCGAAATTTAAGATTCACAAGATCGATAACAACCTTACCAAGTTAATTGTCCAGGAGTTTGGAAACTTGAGGTAATCCGATACGGACTGATGATGCTAAAGGAAGCAACCAAACCGAGTGAACGAAGCCCCGCCATCCCTTTGTGTCAAGTTCTATTAAACCCCGCAGACAGAAAAAGGATCCGCGTTGACCCTGCTTGATCTGATGGTTGGTTTAAACGAGACGAATGTTTTTATTACAAACCTAAAACTCCGCTTTTTTCCATGGAGATTACATATTTTCAGATTTATAGTTAGGTATAGTAAGAAGCATTCTTACGTTCATGTTAAACTTAAATACGAATCTGACCTTTCTGAAGAACACCAAATCTTTAACTGGTGTCGTAAGGTGTCCTTCTAAATCTTTATCTGGTTGCACTTACCATGTTCTATCTCTGTGTCACCTTTAAGTAAGCTGATAGAAAAGGCGTAAGGCAATTAAGTCCGCTTATGTACAGATTTTAAATCGCGCATAAAGTTTAAATATAAACAACAGTATTAATGTAAACTCCAGGCTGCTATTACGTCACTGGATGACCCAGGAAACAAAACCAGGACAACGTGACAGCTTTCTATATTGAAACAGCTGATTATGATAATACATGTTTAAGAACCACCGCTAGAAAATTTTCTTTCAAGTAAAACAAAATCGTATCCAACATCAACATAACGATGAAACTTATAAACACCCCTCTTTTTGCAATAGTGGTTAAAAAGAAAATAGGCCACAGTTATTGACACACTGTAATATATACGCTCCACATAACAGCTGAGAATACTTTATAAGTGTGGGTGTCAGAACACAAGGTGATCGATTTTGATAAGTCTATTTGCGTATTGCAGCCAAGTCTGAATGTCATGGTTGAAAACGCCGTTCATTCACGCTAAAAAGAACTGAGTCGAAGCTTCAGTGGGTATTGATGACCCGTCAATCATAGGTAAGGGTAACCTTTAACATAATAACGTTTATCTTGCCCTACTATTGTCTTCTACTTTGTATTATTAGACTCTTGATTACTGTTCCGTTATCTAGCAGCCATTATGTAAATATTATTTGCTTAGTAATTGTAAAAATGAACAGTACGGTTTTGACAAAGTTAAGACCCTGATCTTTACTCATTTTGAATGTATTTAAAGTAAAAGCTTTGTGCATTTTTGGACCAATTCCTACGAGTATATAATTTTCTCCGCCGAATGGTTTAATGTTTTGTCTTCAAATTTCAGTTATTGGTTGCCTGGTACCTGTGCTATATTTATTGAGGTCAGGAACAAAACAGTCGCAATATGTTAAATACTAGTAATCATTGGCAACCAGTAAGACTGCAATACAGCCTTAACTAAAGATAAATAAATTGTTTTCTAAGCAACACTAAAGTCTGGACGAAATCAGATGCGTCAAATCTGTCTATAGTATCAACCCCGTTTGTAAAGTCCATTTAATTTTCCAATTCTCGATCTGCAATAAGTCTATACTACTACATGTCTACAAATTCAGGCTCTTCACAAAAATACGAAGCAACTTTTTCCTCATAAATGATTCAACCGGTTAATATCCACCGAAAATCCAAACTCATCTACGTGTCATCCAAGATAGAACAGCGAAAGCATTGGCAGAGGTCCAAATTAAAAAAGTTTCGTTTCAGTAAAACCTCCTGTATATTTAGTAGATACAGGTATTCACATAATCTATATTGGAAGCCATGGTTTGAGGATAACTAACAGCTGCGTAGATTCACAGATCAGTGTTGTTAAATTGCACTAGCCAAATTTTTTTCATGGATTGGCAACAGTCTTTTCACATATCGAGAGCCATTACAGTTTAAAAGGATAGGAACAAAATTATCAAGACAATTTTCACGTGTATGTTACAAACAACTTGTTACTGACGTAGGAGTCTACAGTTCTAATTGAATCTCGTACTAAACGCTATGGAAACACATTCATTGTGCGAACAGCCAAAGAGTGGAATTCCCTGCCGGTGTCGGTGTTTCCTTGATAGCTACAATCTAGGGGTCTTCAAGTCAAGAGTGAACAGGTTGCTTCTAGGCAAGCGTGCTTCATCGTCGACCACATCATCGCTTACCATCAGGTGAGATAGTGGTCAAACGCGTCCCTATCAGTAAAAAAAAAAAAAAACTAAACGAAAAATTTTTATACCTTGTTTGAAAAATTTGGACACCTTGTTTGAAACAAAAAGTATTGAACGAACGTAAAATCGTCTTAAAAGTTTTGTTTCTATTCTCTTCTTCGATCATAAACACTATATAAAACACCTCGTTTGACGGTACAATTTTTGAAGCTATAGTACGTTCGCGTTAAGAATGCAGTAAAGTCATCATTATCCGTCGGCCTAGCCCCGCCCCCTAACCAATCAAATCTTTTTAAATTCATTTATATAAATTCATTAAACTTAATCTTTTAAAATATAATTTGTTTGAATTTAACACCACTGTGGAATACAGCTTTATCTTGCAGTTGCACTGCATTTTTACTGCATTCTTAACGCGACCGAACTATAGTGATAATTATTCAATACGCACATGAATCCGAAAACATGGAGGTTTGAACTCGGGACCAATGAGTTGGCATTTCGCCGGTCACAACACTTGGTTACTTCTTAGTTGAAATACATTATGTACTTGCATACACATGTTCTTGCATGCTTTAATTTCTCCTGAGGCTTGTCTCCATTGGAATCCGCTGTGACCAAAATTCGGACTGGATGTTATTACTACGTAGGATTCATGTGGTATTGTAGTCAAATATTTTCGTTATTTACGTGTGTGAGTGTTTTTACATATTCATGAGGATTCGAAGATGGATAGATATGATGAATGGTTTTGCCTGAATTGTATTATTCTGAGTTACTTAATTAATTAATTGCGTGGGTTTGTTAGTTTTGGGGCAGGGTTCTGCTCTTCTTTCATCATTAAGGCTTATTATGTCTTTGTTTGTGGAAGGAGTTTCTGGTTGATCGATACCACGGTATTTTTGTTTAAAGCCGCCCCTACACCTAGTATTGCGCAATGTTTCGTATCATGCAATGTTGTGAACCATTTAGTTAGGAGTGCATCGCTAAATGGCCAAGTTTTGTTTGTATCAACTGTGTAGAATCAATATGCTGGCCACACTGCTGGCCCACCGTTTAGGAGTTAGAATTTAAAATTGCACAATGACCAAGAAATAGTTTTGAGCGTGTTTAAATATTATCTTTTCCTAATATCGTTAAATACATTTAGCTGTAAAAACTATTAAATAGTGCTGATTAAGTCATAATGCTCAATGTTAATACAGTGGTGGAAATTTTTAGTTCAATAACAACAAACAAAACTTCGGGGTTTTTTCTGTTCTTTACATAATAATGTAATATTTTAAAGGCATTTGTGTTGAGAAAGAAAATCATTTTCAACTTAATACAAAAGCTATCGTTTCTAACATTCCCACCATTTCTTCTTTCTACACAAAAATTTGGAAACGCCGCATTATTTTACCGCGTTTCATCCACCATGTTTGTGTGAGAAAAGTTGTGCTTTGGCAAATAAAACTCCGCTACATAGAAAGCGGAAAACATGAGCGGGAGGAGGGCAATATTGTGACACTGTACTGTACTGTAAAGTAGTTACTTTTGCCATACAGAAATGCATTCGACAAAAGGCATATCCTATTCATCTTTGAAAATTTCTTTGAGACATGAACGCACCTACATTACAACAATAACCTGTGTTATTGTTATAGTAGTTAAATATTCTTTTTTTATAAGAATAAAACAGTAATTTCATCAAGTTCTTCAAATTTAGAATAACAGTTTTAATAGTAAACGCCTATCTAAAGTGCATGTATAAGTAGCTCATTTTATATCTTACAAAGATCTTGTATATAGTACAAATGACAATACACAAATTAAAAGTAAAGAAGTTTGGCTAAAAGGAAACACGTATTCAATAATTATATTCTAATTTTTACTAGTATTACAACGATAAAAGATGTTTTATTTTTGTATGTAACGAATAAACTTAAAAACTACAGGACCAATTTTAAAAATTCTTTCGCTGTTGAGAAGCTTTATTATTCTCGGGTGATCAGCAACGAGCATTTATCGAGTGAAATTGCGTGACGTCCGCTATTTCTATAATATAGCACAGCTTCATTTAGCCGTCAATGAACAATACAGGTGCCGTAATACTTCGCAACGTTTCCAATTCGCTTTCTGTATAGCATGACTCCTAGGGCTAACTTGCTAGTATAAAAATTCTGGCTTCGGATCTAAACGCTCATAAAGGCCTGTCACTTGTCCTTTTCAAAGTATTTTGCTCATTTTATTTTCCTGTTTGTTAGGAGGACAAATTTTCTATCAGTATTTTGTGAAGTACTTTATAAGTTAATAAACACTCTTTGTTTGTTTGTGCCTTTTGATTTTGGAGATATTTTTGTTTGTCTTCGGCTTGGAGGTGGATATAAGGTGTTTCATTGTTTTAATTCGATTTTGTTTTTATAGGAATTATTGTTAAGACTGCTTCTTTGGATATTGTAACGTGATGATTAGTTATGTCTGTCATTTTTTTAACAGTCGTTACGGATACTTTTACTTTGTTCTCATTAGCTCTCATTGTGTATGTATTTGTAATTTCATTATGTTTTCTTTTTAACTTTAATTTTATTGTTTGTAATTTTAGTAATTAGTAGTAGTAGTAATATGTATGTACTTAGAAATATATAAGTATGTTTATCAGCTGTTTAGTACCCATAACACAATCTCTCAAGCTTAACTTGGGACTAAATGGTGTTGTGTGAAAAGTTGTGGAATATTATTTATTATTATTAGTAGGCTAATAATAATTAAATGTTTTTTCACTCACTTGAATGTTGGTCGACCTATGATTGGTGACTGTTTATGTCTGATGCTTATAACTCTACTATTTTTCTAATGGAATGCTGTATACAGAAGCTGTTAGTTTACCTTTTATAAATAAATAAAAATACTTAGAAGCCCGAAAGTCTGACAATCAGTTTTGTCAAGGGGTGTCGTGTTATTTAATTACTGGTTGTGAAGGTCAGAACCGCTGAGTGTAAATCAATCGTTTGCTGCTGGACTTTGTCATTCCCCAAAGAAGTCCACAACAATTGGTCCTGTATTGCCTTTGTTTATCGAAGATCTATCCACTGGATTTATGATGATCAATGATCTGCTCTATTTTAAAACGAGCCTGTGCTACGATATTTGCATAAAATTAAACTAAATATTAATGCTTTGTCTTCCAATATACATAAACACTCACTAAAAAGATTATTAAATCATAAAAACAAACATAAAAAATTGATAACCCTTACAAATTACGACCTACTAACTCGTCTATTATAATGTCTAGTACTGAAAGTTACTGCTTTATCTTAAATGAAGCAAAGATGTCCCTTGTTTACGGGTACTTAAGAAATTGTAAAGGAAAGGGTTGTCTGTTGTATGGAGCAAGCGTGAGGAGAATAATTTAAATAGAGTTCAAAATTGAGCACGAAGAAATCTGACAAAGTAAGGTGAATAATAAATTTCCACAACTTTCGCACAACGCCATCTAGTCCCAAACTAATGTTAACTAGTTTGGGATAGTAGTAATCAGCTGTTTGTGAACTGTCAAGTGTATTTCATTTTCAGCCATATTACAAATTCTACTCGGTAACACTTGACAGTTGACAAACAGCTGAATCTATATACGCCATTTTTTTTTCTATTGTCGGCTTATCGATCACGATAATAGAAATAGAATTTGTAATATGGCTAGGTCTGATGGTTGACAGACTAGAGACTTTCGGGCTTCTAAACACCTGTAACGACTGCAAAGATATATAAATGACAGCCGGGACCAACGCCATAACGTCCTTTCTGAGACACGGAGAAGTCTCGTTATGTGATGATTGGTCACCCATCCACAGATCTACCTCGGCAAGCGTAACTTAACCTTCAATCGACATGTGCGGCTATTATTACTTAGCCATATACTCCTCTTTCAAACTTACGACTATCTTCAGTGACGTAATCCAAAAGATAAAATAAATACTGAACTCAGTTTTTTCCACAACCGTAAATACACACATCAAAAGTGTCTAGGGATCAACATATATTTTTGCAATAACTTTTCTCCTGATTGATGTTAATTAAAATTTTCTTTAAGGATTCATCAAATAAAGTGTTTTCGTTTGTCACAGTAACGATAAACCAAGTCACCTTTGCATTAATAAAGAAATTTGCCATTTTCCTAATAAAGGGATTTTTGACATTTGAACCACTAACATTAAAGTTCGAAAAAAAGACTGAAATAACAGTTTTCTTTAAAATTTTATTGGGTAACTTAAACAATTAATAATCCGTGTTTCTACCGCGAACACTAACAACACAAGAACATCGGTTTGGCATACTCAAAATGAGTTCATCCAAATCACGCTGTGGAATGGCCGCCCATGTTCGTTGCAACAACAAAAAAAGGTCTTCTTGCGACTGGATACCCTCCATATTCGGCACAGCTCTTCTCTGTAGCATATCCCATGCATGCTCAATCGGGTTCAAGTCTGGCGACTGAGCAGGCCAGGGCAGGACATTGATGTTAGCTGCGGCGAGAGTCTGTCTTACAACTCTTGCGGTGTGCGGTCGTGCATTATCATGCATTAACTGAAATAAGGGACCGATTTGCACTTGTAGAGGAACGATGACGTCTGATACAATCGTCTCAGCATAAATTTGAGCGTTGAGGTTGCCTCTGATCCAAATCAACTCAGTTCTTCCGCCGATCCAAATACCCGCCCATACCATGATGGTTCCACCACTATAAGGATGGACTTCCTGGCAGGATTTTAATCGCTGTTGGCGTCCAGGGGTTCTCCAGTGTCGTATACGTCTTGTATCCGGTCTCATACCAAAACGAGACTCATCAGAAAAGCACACGAAACGCCATTGTTCTTCTGCCCAATTTCTGTGTTCAAGAGCCCATTGATATCGAATCCTACGAATGTGCATTGCTATAGGTGGTACCCGTAGCGGTCTTCGGGAATGAAGGTTCACTTCATGCAAGCGGTTTCTGACTGTTTGGTCGCTAATTAAGTTCCCTGAAGAGTGATGAAGCCTCACGAGTTGTAAGACAGACTCTCGCCGCAGCTAACATCAATGTCCTGCCCTGGCCTGCTCAGTCGCCAGACTTGAACCCGATTGAGCATGCATGGGATATGCTACAGAGAAGAGCTCTGCCGAATATGGAGGGTATCCAGTCGCAAGAAGACCTTTTTTTGTTGTTGCAACGAACATGGGCGGCCATTCCACAGCGTGATTTGGATGAACTCATTTTGAGTATGCCAAACCGATGTTCTTGTGTTGTTAGTGTTCGCGGTAGAAACACGGATTATTAATTGTTTAAGTTACCCAATAAAATTTTAAAGAAAACTGTTATTTCAGTCTTTTTTTCGAACTTTAATGTTAGTGGTTCAAATGTCAAAAATCCCTTTATTAGGAAAATGGCAAATTTCTTTATTAATGCAAAGGTGACTTGGTTTATCGTTACTGTGACAAACGAAAACACTTTATTTGATGAATCCTTAAAGAAAATTTTAATTAATATCAATCAGGAGAAAAGTTATTGCAAAAATATATGTTGATCCCTAGACACTTTTGATGTGTGTAATTCATGTTACAAAATGTTCAAATTCAATGTTAGGTATTCTTCGGGTAAACCGTTAATTAAAACCTCGTAAAAGACGTTAAGTTAATAATTTCGGGAGCAAAATTAATGTCTGCTTGGTACCGTATGCTCGTTATTTACTTCAAGTAACTAATTGCTGTTTACTTTGCTGACAGAATGTTTCCCGCAATAGAAGTTTATCTTCACGTTTATTTTGCTGAAAAAGCATTTGAAAATTTTTCGCTAAAATGTTACAACAAATCGTTGTAATGAGCACAAGACAAAACTAACAACACTTTTGAAGTACAGCAGTAATTTTCTGTAAAAAACATCACGCGAAAGTGTATATCGAATATTTTCTTGTTATCTAGATGAGGGATGAAATTTTGGTTAGGTTTATGTTAGGCATAACCTAACCAAGATTTTGTCAAATAGCCCATTTAAATCAATATGACCAATATAAGCACGTCCGTCGCGTTTAGGCTCCGCAGCCAAAGTGACCGAGGCGATCAAGCACTCAGCTCACGGTGTGCCATCCCCTCCACCGACAGCGTAATCGCAATGACGGGATTTTCCCACCCTCTCAGCTATAAAATCCTCTAAGAATACATTTTATTTTCTTTTTAATGTATTACTCTGGTAACTGTTTCATCTCTCCCCTCTTCTATAAACTTTCATTATTAATCCACTAATCTAAATAAGTTGTTATACAGTCCCTCGTTTCTCATTAAAAACTACTAAACACCTAATTTGTACCAGCATCATTATTAACCTCTCCAAAGATTAATGTTTCTGGATGACTGATTCTTATTTAATAAACTATTTTATGAGAAACAGGGTGTAGTTCCGTAGCCCTATAGAAAAGGGAGGAGCCTCCAACTAGACGGGTGTTGTCGGGATCTTGTATACAAGGTGTATTTAGTTGGTAGTCATGGGAAAAATTATCACAGAGTGTTCCGTGACCCATGAATATGAAGAACTTTCAATATGGAACCGACTTGGTAATCGCGAGTAACAAATCAGCTGTTCCATACAAAAAATTGGTACCTACTGACAACACTAGCTGATATTTTTATCGCGATTTCCGATTTGGTCCCATAGTGAAAGTTGTTCATATTCATGGGAACACTCTGCGATAAATTTTCCTATGACTAAAAATACACCTTGTTTATTTAATAGCGCGGATAATATTAACATTGTCATGTAGGATATCGGTTTATAGTTCTAATGTTGCTATTACACTGTTTTCTGTGAATTAACTCGAATTACACTTAGCTGACAACCATCAAATTTGATGGAGTCAAATAATTAGAAGATTTCATTTTGCTTTCCCCTCCTCCATGTTTAATGACACCGCAAGAGATAAAGCTTGTAAATTAATTATGAGCAATATTAACCAACACTACTAAAAGCCCTCATTCGGTGTCTAGACCAAAACGTTTGACTACGTACCTATGACCTTGATATTTCAGTACTTAGACGAAAACATTTATTGATGAAACACGATGTATACAGTACGTATTAACATAAGATAAGTACGAAGTAAAAAGATATGAGAAAATCTTGTTTCAAGTGAGCAAACAATTTTGAATTTGTCAAGTCTACCGCCTGTCGTCCATAAGCAAACTTTTTACTGTATACATAGATACATTGCATGACTTCAAATATTAGAAACCGGAGTGCCTATAGAGCTGATAGAGTTTTAGAGATATGATGAACAGGGTGTAAAGTTTATTCTCTCATCAACCATTGAAAAGGGAGGATCCTCCGACCAGACGGGTGTTGTGTCTGGTGGGCTAACTACTGCCCGACGGTAGTTGTCGGAAACTTGTTTACGTTCAAATCGCGATCAGATAACTTTAATACCACGATGTAGGATATCAGTTATTAGTTCGCATGTGGCAAGATAGATGGCGCTACAGAGTAAAAATTGTGTCTTGTGCGGAAATGAAAATAGCACTACCCTAGTGATGTAAACATCACTATGCATGTAAAGGCCGTATACTTTTCTACTGTTGTCTTTTTAAAATATCTTCATCTTATGTCTTGCAGCTTGCAGTCTACCTACATCTTATTTACTACTACATAGATAGACAAGTATTACAACTTTAATACCACTTTTGTTAAAAAAATACAAGAGTATTGTCAAGTCACGGCGGCCTGTCTCGCATCAAGGGCTAGCCAAGTATGCACGAAGATATTACAGTGCACAAGTGTGTGTGAAAAAATATATATTTATTTTTGTGAATAGGTTTTAACAAACAATTTTACACTTTATTTTTTAAGTACCTAGTAGATGTGATCGGTGTTTCACTATATGACTACTCTAAGAAGAAACACTAAATGAAACTCAGAGGTCACAGTCACTTTTAAAGTCCAGACAATATCTCAAATCATATAAGAACCGTGCAGATAAGTGTCTCAAATGGTATTTGGAGGAAAGAACCACACAAATATATGATATATAATAAAAAATATTATTATACATATAATATAATTGTATAATAATGTTTTTTTTTATTTTACTTTGTTTATTCTAGGTACACCGTATTCACATATAATGTATTTTTTGTTGTATACAAATATTGTAAAAACTATTTTAAAAGAGTAAGTATGGAGTTTCTTGCCCATTCTGCTCCATACGAAACTACCTTTTGGAAGGGGCAACTAGAATCATTAAATTTTTTTTAACTTGTAAGTTTAACGTTCAAAAGTGCTTTTTATATGGCCTAATTGAATTAAATGATTTGACTTTGACTTTATGAGGAGACTAGATTAGTCAGGCAAGCATTTGTCAGTAATAGTGAGGTCAATTTGGAACTAAAGGACCTTTTTAAAGAAAGAACATTTTCATTTGTGAGTGTAAATACAGTGCACTTCTTTTTTCTCACTCTCAAGTCTGATGGGCCAGTGACCTGACACGAGTGGGGAGGGTTTAAATGCAGCACTAACGGCTCTGCAAGCTGCTACTAAGAAATACACACATACACAGTACCTACCCTAAAAGCTTTCACGGAACGTTTTGACTGCCAGTACGTGAACTACTGTTGCGTGGTTCACGTACTGACTAATGTCAATATATAGCTGGACTCTTTCGATAAGGACTAGTCCCAAAAAGCCCTAAACAGAAAGAAGTGGAACGAAAGTGGTGAGGCCTTTGTACTGCAGTGGGAAAGTAGGGGCTAGTAATAATAATACATAATTCAATTTCTACTAAAAAAAACTTGCTAGAAAAATCAATAAGTTGCATGGTATGGTTTTGATGGACACAAAAATTAAATATATGCTACCTACAAAAAAATAAAATCTCATTCAGAACAATGACATGACAATAACAGAGTTCTTATTTTGCTTGAAGAGCTTGCCCTAGAAAACAAAGATTACTCAGCTGGCCTAGAAGACTGGTAAGCGCTTATGATACTAATTAACTGCAAGCCTCTGTAAGCTTTCTTTGAATGGAAGTTGTTACTACCTGTAGTTTTTCAATGCGCTTACAAGAAACACAGAACAACGGCTAGGTGATTCTTTAAACTTAACCATCATTACCTTTCCTGAAAGATACATGACTTTTTGAAATCATCATTATCAAGGAAATTTATAAATCCTAAATACATACGTACTTTATGTTACAAATTATAATTATGCAACGGCCTTTTATAAGAATTCAAAAACCATTTATTTATTTAAATTGGGCTGCAAATTAGATTTTTTCTAACGTCAAAAAAATATTAAAGAAAGTTGCCCACAACGCTTACCCTTCACCATTTCGTAGTGCTTTTGCTGGGAAGAATAATAATAATAATAATAATAAGATGAGCATAAGCCCCGCAGGGCAGCTTGTGGCGAGCTGTTGGGCAGTAGCGACCCCACGGACCTGATCTCCCGGGAGATTTCTTGTTCCTCACCTCTGGCTTGCCTTAATTGGCCGGCCAGAGTGAACTCTGACGAGGAATGGAGCTCCCACCTCTTTCTTGCCTTAGTTGGCCGGCTACAGTGGAGATTCGCAAGAGCAAACGTGCTCGGAGGAAGGAAGCATTCCAGTAAGGTGCTGGTAGGGATCTTGACCGTACTTCCGGGATTGTCCTGATAGCCGTGGAATGCCTCTCCACTCCTCAAGCACCTCAGGTTATGTTGCTCTCTTGTCGCTACGTCACTATGTGCTAGCGGCCGTTTCAGAGGGCCCATTATTGAGTGTGCAAGTCACCCCCTGCCATTTTATCCCTGTATATAAAACATTGGTAAGGCAGGGGCCATAGTCCTTCATAGTTTTAGATATCCAGTCCATTTTAGACACCCTAACCTATAGTCCAGTACTTTTGTTTTCATAGTCTGCAATAGTCTTACACCAGTCGTAGGTTTTCCTTAGGTGCACTTGTGTAGTGCATACAGGGAAAATCTGCGGTTGGTGCCTCATTTCATTAAAGACGACAATAGGCCTCTGCGAGTTGGCTTCGGCCCCTCGTACGCCTTCCAAAGGTCCGGAACCCAAGGGTTCCGAGAAATAAAAGATAATAATAATAAAAAAATCCACAAATATAAAAAAAAAACAATTTGTATGTTTAAAAGTCAAAGGCTTAGTGGTAAAAGACAGCGGTATTCATGAACAAGTATTTTCTGAAAGGCTTTCAACTCACCACAGACAAGGAATGGTCTTTTAAAAGTTTTATTGTAACTCAAGATTGTATGAAAAGACTTTTCTCCTTTTGAATGCGGTATTTGACTTAAGTTTTGCTAGAATAGTTGAGGCAACGTTGCTATAACATAAAGATTTGATTTTAGAGACTTATGTAAGTAATGATCACCTCGTCGTGGTCGAAATTCGACCGTATGCTTAACAGAAAATCACAACTTTGCTTTGAATTCCCGTGTACGTCAATGTTGACTCAAATTGAGTATCGATAAATGTTGTTTTAATGTAGTTGACTTTTGAAAGTCGTGTTCACATAAATAAATAAATAAATAATAAATAAATACTGCTGTCATGTTTTTGTTTGTTTCCAAAAAGTTGTTCACTGTAGTAACGTTATGAACTTGATGTTGTCAGAATTTATAACCGTCTAAAAAAAATGGTTTTTCCTCTACGTAAACTTTCATTAGGCTAAATCTCACACTCTTCTTTCCGCGCATTTTTTTGAAAAAGGGATCCAAACTGTTCGCTTGGTGTATTATATTAATAAATGGATAATACAGAAATATTATTTACACTTCTGAAAATAAATGCATCTCGACAAACAGGTAGTACAAATATTTATTTAAAAAAATAAACAAAGTAATTACTTCCTTACACAAAGTGTAGTGAGTGCACAGGGAAATTAAAAAATAACTTTAAAAATAAAATCTTTGCTAATTAGAGAATGGAATAAAAGCCCGTGGAGTGTTGATTACAGTTAATAACAGATTTTTATCCCACTTTGGTTGAAAGCCTCGACAGGAGGAAGTTTGCTGTTGTGTAGTTAGTAATTAATATTGTACCCATCTGAGTGTAAATGTAAATAGTAAAAGTTTTCTTTTGTAACAAGTAAATTTACATAATTTTAAAGACAAGTTCAAAGTACGAGTACGTTGCATAGAAACAGACCACCAATAATGTCAATTGAATTTATTTTAAAAATAGTTTCATGGTAATGATAAATGTTTTTTTTTCTGTAAATAAGTTCATACAAAAAACTTTAACCTTGGTATTTTTTAAGTAAAAGGTGAGGCCGGTGTTTCACTATCTGACTATTCAAAGAAGAAACACCGAAAGAACCTCAGAGGTCACAGTCTTTTTTAAAATCCAGACATTATCTTGGTAAGATCATGTAAAAACCATGCAGGTTTGTGTCTGAAATGGTCAATGCAAATAAGAACTTAAACATAGCAACAAAATTTTAATTAAAAATGATATTAACAATATCATTTTTAATTAAAATTTAGTTGCTATTTAGTTTAGCCCTAATTATGACAAGAACACATCAATATTACTCCATATGATAAGGAACAATGAGGATATGATATTAATATTCCAAACCCTGATCAACATTAATATTTATAAAATTGTATATAATAAGGATCTGATCATGAGCGAAGAGATTTGTACAGTGAAAAACGTATTGAGCAACGCGTTATTGAAACAAAAATGTTTTTTACTTCTCTTGTCATTTTCATCGAAATTCCTTTGTTTAATATAACTTTTAAGTAGAGTTTTTATCAGAATGGAACTTAACAGTAAATTAAAATGTCTTTGTTTATTCGTTTAAGTACTTTAACTGTTTGTGCTTGAAAACCAATGTCTTGTTTTATAGAATTTCAACAGGTAAACGTATTTTTGTGTGTTTTCTGTATGTTTCGCTATTCTGAATTTTATGATCTTTAATTACATCTAAACGCAGAAATATACGTCTTTACTTAAGGGATTCTATTCTGAAAAAACAACCAGAACTTAAATTACATGATTTGAATTTTGAACTGCTGCCACTTGCTCTGTTTTAATATAGGTACTAGCCTTTGTCTGGTTTCATAATCAACGAATTGCCAAACATATACTAAATCCAGGTCTGTAAGATTACTAATAGCTTTTCTAAAAAATCCTAAAACATTGTGCCAAAATATTCAATTAAAATTTACATCTGCCTCACTGGAACAGGGTCAAATAGGATTACAAGCAAAATTGTTTTCAAATCTACCCGTCCGTCCTCATATGATTGATATGACCCACTCAATATCTCATTTATCAAACCGGGTTGAACGAATCGCTTATAAAATTTTGTACGGTCGCATAGTAAACCTATTTTTTCTCCCCTCACTTAATGCTAATGCGGGGTTGTTAATTATGAGTTCGTACATTATGAGATTAGATTACAGCGTTTTTGTTAGTCAGGTGAAAAGGTTTAATTAAAATTTTGTGCAAAGTGTGTAGTAGCCGGCTTTTCTCTGTATTTTAGCATTCTATGTACACTTAACATAATTGAAAAAAGGCGTGAAAAACTGGGTAAACTTAAGGCTGCCTTTCCATCAGAGATGTGCGAGGATTCTTAGCGAGGGATATGTTAAATAAAGAATCGCAGCTCCAGTGGAAACGGCTTAGCCGAGCGAGGTTTTTGAACACACAGCTACACATTAAGCTAATACGTTTCCAGTATGAGCTGAGCTCGTATTATTAAAATTTTCTTACAATGCGAGGTCAGCGTAAACTGGCAATGTGTAGCTTGATAGGTAGCCGTGTACAGGACAAGCGAAGGATGGGTGCGAGTGATGTGTGCGAGAGATATGTCCTAGAGATAGATGCGAGCGAGATACTGCTAGCAATCAGTAGCCCGAATTACATTCTTGTTTCACAGCGTAGCTACGCATGCTCACACCGCTCAGCTACCTAGTACGTCTCTGGTGAAAACTCTGGCTAAATCAAGTTGGTCTGGTTTGTTGTTGGTTTTCACTGTCAGAAGAGTGTCATAACGCTGGAATATGTTGTCTATCATTTATGTCAAAGCAATAGTAATTAATAATTGACTCGATATTGAAAATGGTTGAACATTAACCTTTAAATACCGGTTTAAAATGTGTATTTCATCGTACAAAACTAAGTAATTACCAATTTGGCAAAAACAAAAAACTCACAAAAGTCCTGTGTACATTTTCATTTATGTGAAAAAAAAAACTCTGCACATTTTAAATGGAACAAACTAATTTAATTAGTAAAATTTTAACGCTCCGTTGTTTTGTCAGATAAAAAGACTTTTAACAAAACTCAATATGTCTGATGTTTTATTCAGTTGCCTGTTAAACAAAGTGCAACTATGAAACAGTTACGGATAAAATTATTCTGCTCTGGATTTAAATTATTTATTTTTCTTACACTAGGTACTTAATCATCATTTGCATAGCCTTTTCCCAACTATAATGATTGTGGTTAGCTTCTAGTTTAACTGGCTGTAGCTGAAAACCAGTAAATTGCTATTGGGTAATACAATACGGCTACTTATCAATACATTTCTAGTATAAAAAAAAACATAACGTCACGCCTGTAATCCCCGAAGGGCCAGGCAGATTTCGCCAGTTATGTTTAAGTCCCGTGTAATACGGGCGAGCCTATTGCCATCAATCGGGCACAAATCCAGACTCCGGGCTGCTACTGAGAAATCCCAGATGGAAAAACTCAATAACACTTTGCCCGACCCGGGGATAGAACCCAGGACCTCATGCTCAGCAGTAGCGCTTGCGACCACTAGACCAACGAAGCAGTCAGTATAAACTGACCTCTCTATATTTCGGAAATACTATAATCTATGTAGTAGTAGTACCAAAAGCAACCCAGAAAGTTGGACACGAGGCAATATAAATATTTGGTTTCTTTCTTTCATTTTACTGGCTGCTGTACCATAAAAATCTTATTAGATCAACGGACCCGCGGAGGTCAGTCCTAAGAAAACAATCACCCATATACATACAGCCCTTGACCACTTACCAGCTCATTATATAAAGAATCTGCGTACCAAACATTAGTAACGTGCCCCCACTGTTTATTGAGACATTATTGCAACTAATTTTAATAGATATCAGCATGCAGATTTTTATTACCCCACCGTCCCTGATGACGTCATAGCTCTCCTCTGGCCACCAGTGCAACCTCTGAACACAGTCCTTCTGCCTTCGCCAACCATGTTCTTTTGTTTTTGATTCGCTGTGGAATCGTCATGGATTTCCTTCGCTCCGGGGAAGGTGGATAGGTTTGTCCCACCACCCAGTGTACCGCCAGACTGATCACACACACAGGATATCTCGGTTCAGCAGCCTCCTAGGATGACCTGCGATATGCCAATTCAAAAAAAAAAAAACTAAGAACATAATTTTTTTTCTGTAGTTTTGAGATTAAAATTAAAGAATTGATCTGATATCGATCAAAATTATATGAGATCATCTCTGACCGACCAAACAAAAAATATTTTTTTTTTGAAGTCGGTTAAAAGACCAACAGAGTTCTTTCTTTCCAATGCACCAAAGCTGTCGTGTTGCATGTTCCGATAACGATCTGATAAGGTATCGATAAATAGTCAATCGACTGCTATAACTCGTCCTAATTTCGTCACGCTACTATTATAGTTTGCGTGACAAAATGCAGCGTTTCTGAATAAACAATTTGCAGCAACCCTTTATCTTTTTCGGTATACCTAGTAAGAATAGAAACACACACTGCAGAAAACTCATCTTGGTAGTACCTATTACTTACAGCTTATAAGATACAGAGCTTCTAGACAGACGCAGGGTTACTCCAAAAGCATAAAAAGTAATAACGACAATATAATATCATTATAAACGACTGCTTTCCCCCATAATCCTATTCCAGTAACATATATTAATAAACCGTATCGTTTATAACAGCCCGCACACAAACATTATCCTAAAATTAATCACGAACCTAATTTGCTGCGGCGTAAAAGTGGATGAAACCCATCATTATATGCGTGACTGGATACATTTGCATTGCACGCTACCACAACGCTTACCACAGAGTAATAATATTTCAGAAGGTTCGTCTCCATGTAATGAGCGAAATCGCACGCACACATAGACATGCTTCACGTACAGATGGTGCAAGCCAAAGAGATTTAAAATGCTAGAGAGAGGACAAACGAGGAAATATCATAGAAAAAACTTTGATCCGATGTCCCCCTAACGCCATCTCGAAAAATATAGCAAAATTGAAGCGGCAGCGGAGCGAACTAAACGAAACTCATTGAGTTGTGTCCACTAAGTCAGAAGTATCGGATGAAAATTTTGTTCGTGATGTCCCGCCTATATTAAGTATTAAATGTCTTTGGTACTAGCCCAATGCAACTGACATTTAGTTCAAATAGATTGAGATTTTCGCCGTGTGCTGCAATTCATGAGTGCGTCTTATTTTGTTATTGATATGGAGTTAATCTTCTGTATTGTGGTGTCATGTAAAGTTATTTAATGTTTTTATGATTTACACAAATTGTATTTAGTTATTGTATCGCTGTGTAATACGGTAGCACGATCGACGGTGACGATGAATGTTGAATCATATACCAAGAAAAAAATTAACTTGACAGCTGGGTCAAAAGCCACATGCAGCAAGCGGTCGTCTTAATAGCTCAATAATTGTCACTATTGAGACCGAATTACTTTTTCTATGAATTGTTACAGATCTTTAGTAGATTTCGACATTTAAGCGTTCGCTTCATCGGAGCGAACAATGCACGCATTGCGAGAAGATTTTGTCACTGCGGATTCCTATTCACCGTTAGGTTTTATCTTATTATCTCACCGTGGATCGTAAGCCATACAAACAATGTTCGCGAAAAAACGACGACATGCGACAGGTTAATGCACAATGTTTTCTTTTTTTAAACTGTTAATATGTCATTTTAATTCGGGTAAATGAAGTCTCTTGGAGATTGGTTTTTTTTTCTCTTTCCTTGTTAGCTTGAAATCAGAACTGAGAAAAATAATCTATACAGTTTACAACGTGAGACCCTGGATGGTGCAGGCAACCGTGTTCTATTAGACTCCCATCTTGTACTTAAACACCGTCTTTTTTGGTCTCTTCCTGTTATGTACTTAAGAAGTTCCTACTTGCTGGTTTCGTAATTATGTAATATTATATTTTTGACAATCAGCTTTATAAGGTTTTATTTTTGATTGTCCCGTTCAGCTATTACTTAGCCGCAAGCACCTTTTTAATATTCTAGCTTTAAGATAATAAAGACGTCGAAAAAACTCTGCAAACAAGTATACTAAAAATAGAAGAGATCTACTCAAATACCCCTTCACACTTTGATAAATCTCTATGTTGATTCATGCCAAGAATGTTTATAGGGATTTCCTTATCAAAAGGGTTGGAAGGACAGTGGTATCAAAAATAGATGGTTTCGACGATTTTTTTGAAGAAACGAAAGATCAGATTGACAATAAAATATTAGAGGAAACATTATGCTTATGGTCCCACTTCATAGTGAATGTAAGAATCTCAAGGGGAAGGAAAAACGAGTATGAGATGGCAAATATGGTATGGATAAAATGATAGGTATAATGAAGACAATATTATTCGGATGTTATCATAATATATTTAAAATATGTCCTGCACTTTGAAGAATATATTATATAATATACATATTTTTGGGTAAACATGGATAGATAAACTAACGCCTGTTTGAAATTGAAATCGATAGCACGCCTGCTATAGATTTTAATCTTTGCTTCTGTTACGTTCATACATCTTGTCAATACTATACATACTATTCGGTGTAAGTCTTCTAAGTGTCCTGTCTGAAGAACATCACCAATAGACTTTCTATCCTTTAAGGCGGCCAGTTTGAAGAACATCACCACTTTCTATCCTTTATGGCGGCCAGTTTTATAGGTACAGACGCCAGCACATCAAGTCACCCCAATGTGTCAAATTTCTTTGATCGTTTTTCAACTTTATGTCAAACAAAATAAGATTCATATCAAATTGGGAAAATTTGACACATTGGGGTAACTTGATGTGCTGGCGTCTGTACATAATGTCAAGCGAAACAAACAAATATTGAAAATATTAGCTGGATTTCACTCAGATATACTTTGAAATTCAATGACATGATACGTTTAAATATGTTTCTGAGTTTCTTGTTTTTAAAGACGTTTTTTGCATTGAATGAACACACTAAAGGATATCCACATTGACATACCTACCTTTACTTGGGATTAGCATTCCAAAGCATGAAAGAGTCATGTTTGTCCAACTTTATAATATTTCTAATGACAAATTTCTGTAAGATGAAACAGTTCTTATTTATTCGACCCTTTTCGAATGAACATTTAGTAAACAGGTCCTTTTATGTACGATGATGTTTTCTTAGGTAAGTCTTTATTAACCGTACTTTTGCGACCATTCATCATTTCTTATGAAAATATTGTTGGGTTGAATTGATACGTCTCATTTATTTACTTATTTATTAACAAAATCCACAGTTCTTTTACTAAGTTTTACTCAATTGTAAAACTCATATTAAAGCCAATTATCGATTTACAATTTATTCATTAGATAATAATTGACTGGGACTGCCTCGTTAGTCTAAAGGTCGCAAGCGCTACTGCTGAGCATAAGGTCACGGGTTCGATCCGCGGGTCAGGCTTTAAAGAGTTATTGAGTGTTTCTATCTGGAAATTATCAGTATCAGCCCGGAGTCTGGATTTGTGCCCGATTGATGGCAATAGGTTCGTCCCCTTTTATACATAACTGGCTAAATGTGTACTACTGTTACACCACTGCCTAACCCTTTACGGATAACATGCATGATGTTATGTTTAACCAGACAATTATTAAATAAAGATGTTGATTTAATTTTAGCAAGCTTAACTAAACTCAGTCTTTTCCTATCTTTTTCTCTCTTATGAAACAAGATAAAGATGAAAATTAAATAAAAGCTGTAAATTTTATCTTTTATTGCTACAAACATAGTTGACGTTTAGAACGCATCGATCTAAACCGCGGGTCGTAGACCAATTTGACATCGTTTTTAGTTTTAATCTGTCACCGTCCACACGGTGTGGATCTTGGGAGAAAAAAATGATAATGCTCTAATTTTAGTTTAGTTTGAGAACTAGTTAGCAATTTATTTATCAAGATCATTATCGTCCAAAAAATAATTTAATCCTATCTTGACAAACGGGTTTATGTGGTTTATGTAAACAAATATTAGTCGGTAACTACACGATAAGTTGGAAAAAAAAAGTATTTGTCTCAAAAAAGGCAAACAAACACATACACACATAAACTCACGTCTTTATACCATTGGGGTAGGCAGAAACTACAGAGCGCCATCTGCTGCAATACTACATACGTTATTTCTTTTGCTTCATTTCGTTCAGAAAAAGGCATCTCTTCATTTTTATCCATTTTACCGAACGAACACCATTATTTTAAAATCTGTAATGCTTTTAGCTCAGCTCAGTGATCGTGTCGTGGAAAATATCTCAACAGAAAAGCCATTTCTTTCTCGAGTTGTTCATCAACAAATTGAATTCGATAGTCGAAGTCCAGATTAAAGAGACTCGATTCAATTTCTATTTACTAGAATAACCAGGTCAATAGAAATAAAAGATTCCAGCAGGCCTAGCCATATTACAAATTCTATTTCTATTATCTTAATCGATAAGGTGACAATAGAAAGAAAATGGCGTATATGGAATCAGCTGTTTGTCAACTGTCAAGTGTTACCGAGTAGAATTTGTAATATGGCTGAAAATGAAAGACACTTGACTGTAGGTGCCGTAAGAATAGTTTCGGACCACTAGAACGTCCAACCTAAATACCTAAAATGACCTAGAACGTCCGCGCCCGCGATAGGTCTTGCCCCCCGTCGGGCCCCCCCTGCCATTAATGATTAAAAATGTATTTTCTAGCAAACTATTGCAGCTACAGTAAAGTAAAAAATACCAGTATAAAGCTGAATTATTAAGGAATTAAAATATGAAATAATTAAAGAACGTCACTTAATTAGAAGTTCATAAAAAAAAAATATGAACTTAAAAAAACGAATTAAATTTAAGTAAAATATTTTTTTTGACGAGTTAAAACGATACTTTTTTTTTTACTTTTCTCAATGTTTTTACTAATTATTAATCTAGATTACATAAGCTTTTTTTTGACACCAACATATCATTACTTACAATAAACAGTGTAGCACATTAAACCAAAACAAACAACACGGCATCAAATTACAGGCGGCCGTGTCACGCGCCCGCAACAATGTAAATGTGTTTTTCTAGCACACTGTTGCAGCTATAGCAAAGTAAAAAATACCAGCATAAAGCTGAATTATTAAGAAATTCAAATATGAAATAATTATAGTACAACAATCAATGAAAAGTTGATAAAAAAAAAACATGAACTTAACAAAATGGGTTAAATTTAAGTAAAATATTTCTTTCGACAAGTTTTAACGAAACTTTTTTGTTTACCTTTCTCAATGTTTTTACTAATTATTAAACTAGATTAAATAAGCTTTTTTTTGACACCAACACATATCATTACTTAAAATAAACAGTGTATCACATTAAACCAAAACAAACAACGCGGTATCAAATTACAGGCGGCCATGTCACCCGCCCGTAAACAATACAAATGAGTCATCGTAATAATTTTCGTCGTATTTGTTTCCCCTAAGTCTACTTAAATATTGATTATGGACTGTTTTTTGAATTATAGGAAGTATTTTTCTGAAATATGTTTAATATCACAAAAAAACTTGACAAAAAACCGATTCTTATTGGAAAATTTTTGGCCGGTCGACTTTAACACATGTTCGTACATCTTATTAGAATGTGGATGCTTAAAATATGTAGATAATCTGAAATAATAAACTTACAGCATTCTTTTAAATATGTAATACTTACACATTGGTTTAATAAATTAAAAGTTAACTTTCATTAAAAAAGCGGATCTCACAAACACTTAAAACACTTGACACACCACTTGTAAACAATTTTTTGTTCAATACTTGGCGTCACCCGGAATGCTGTTCTTATCGACCGTAGACGCGTTATTTAATATAGAGCCATCTAGTAGCAGGCCTATGAAGCTCTTTGAAAAGTTTCATTGATGATTTCGCGTTTTTTTCGTACAAATCAGTTGGGTCGCTTTAGTTACCCTAACGTTTTACGGTGTTTTTTTTGGGTCGCTCTAGTTACCCGGACGTTTGAGTGGAGCACTAAAACGTTATGTAAACAGTATAAATGATAACATTCCAATTATAAGCAGATTTCTTAGTGGTGTAACCCACCCAAGTGGCTGCCCAATCACAGGTCTCGAGGTCGAACCCAAGACCAACCTCTGACTTTTTGGATTCATGTGCACAATCACATTGTATAATGATCAAATTGCTTTAAAAATAGCAAAGGAGAACATCGTGATTAAACCGGCATGCCTGCGAGTTATTTTCCGATGGTATGTCCCTGTGTAGATCAATCAGAGGTCCATGCAAAATTTATACAATTTAAGTACCATTTATTTTTCGACAACATAAAAATATTGTAGCGAGTCACAATATTGAGAAGAGAAAAAGTAATGGAAGCGGAAGACTTCGCATAGATTCTCATAGACAACTAGTGTTGTCATACCAAAATGCAGAATGCAAGACTGATATTCAAAAAAAAAAAATTTTTTTATTTTTTTACATTTTTTTTTTTAATTTACGGAAGGACTGGACCCCACGACACAGAGAATCCTAGTGTGGGGGCCAGAGTTACATTGTTATTCTTTTGCTTTATGCACTTAAATGATGACCCTAATTAGTGTATCATTATGTTCTGTATTAATTGTTTGAATGAATAAAGATTTATTATTATTATTATTCTCACAAAATACTTGTACTTATTTTATTATTTTTATGTTCTGTATTGAACAGGTGGCAAAAAGTCCGACACTTGGTTAGTAACTAACCACCCGATTAGAAGAACATAATATTTCAAAGTCTGTTATCAGCACCCGATGAGAGGTAAACAAAATTTAGATGAACAAAATGACAGCAAGCCAATCTTCATCTCCTTGTCGTGTGTTTGACTAAGCTGGTGTTATAGTTATAATGCTAACCATGGGCTTCCGACATGGCACATACCCTCAAGAAATATCTCTCAGGCATGCCTGTATCCTCACGATGTTTTCCTTTACAATATTTGAAGCAAGTGATAATTAAACAACCAAGCCAATAATTATTTAATTATTTAGCCCAAATTGTCCCACTGCTGGGCAAAGGCCTCCCTACATTCCTTCCATCGGTCGCGATTCTGCGCCACCTCTCTCCAATTCTCAAGGAAGACATCCATGAGGTTGCGCTTTAGTGACAGGGGTAGAGTACCCTTAAATCGCTCTTTCATGGACCAGTAGCTTTTCCAGGCGATTTCTGTGCGTCTTGCAATCTCTTTATCTTGTCTTGCCTGGAAAGAGACTAATTGGCCCAAGTAGATATATTCTTGGACATACTGTATATTCTCCCCTCCTACGTGTATGCTTCTCGTAGAGCTATTGGTCATAATTTTGGTCTTTGTCATATTCATCTTCAGTCCAACCTCAAGGCTCGCGTTGCTAAGATCTTGAAGCATTTGTTCTAGTCCTGCGGCTGTGGGAGAGAAAAGGACAATATCATCGGCGAACCGAAGGTTTGTCAATCTAGCCTTACCGATGACAATACCCATCTCTTCCCATTTGGTTGTTAGTGTCTGAAACACAAGCCAATAATAAGGAAATTAATAATTATTTTTCTTCTAAACAACACGTACTTTCTCGTTGTCATGTGCAGCTAAAATAAACTGCCTCCACGTTAATTACACCACCATTACTCTCCGCTCATAAACTACTATAATGTATGCCGGACGACCGTATCATCCGTCGAGGCTAAACTGCGGTGTCAGATCTTGGCTCTTGAACACCGTTTTATGACGGTGTTAATGGCTTTTGTACGTTCACTGTTTGTTCTTTGATGCATTTAGATGGTGGAAAGGCAGAAGACTTGATTGATTTGTTGGACTAATGAGCCGTTGGAACTGGTGAATACTACGTTCATCTACAGTTCTGCACTAATATTACAAAGATGATTTTCTGATAGATCTACATAACGGTTATATTCAAATTTTCATCCAATGGAATTAATGTTAATCATAATCTTTACCTTATTTTATACCTAAATAAATTTTATTTTATTTTTTTAACTATACTTTCACCAATAGTAAGCTAGATCGTCATTAAGTAACGTACGAATCAAATCTAATCTTTCGTTATATAAATTAGCTACTAAAAGCTACTACAGAAAGTTACGCGATAAGAATAAGACAGAACTCGAAGTAACATATAGAAAAACTGCATTAATGAATAAAAGTACCTTCAGTGTGGCCTACAAAATATTCAACACAGTACCTGAGAAAATAAAATCATTAAATCTGGACAATTTCAAAAAAGTGATCTTAAGAATTTTTAATATGTCGGATCCGGTCAATAGTACGGACACAACGAATCGCAAGCGCGCCAAAAGGCGATAGCACGTGATCTTCCGACACCATGGCGCGCTTCTACAGAGTCGTGATGTTTTAAGCCTGCAGCGAGGACGACATTCAGTGCCCGACCGCAGTGGAGCTAAGACGTCCCGGAACTGTCATTCGTTTCGTTGTATTTTATTATAAAGTGTTAAAATGTAACGGTTAAGTTATCCTGAAGAAACGTTTCTGCTTGTAACCCATAACGCCGTGATAATCATGTTCGACGATGAGTTAACTTATCAGACAGATGTGTTGCTGGGGAGTTTGTTCCGCAACTTCTTCTTCCCAGCAAAAACACTAGGAAGTGGCGAAGGGTGGGCTTTTTGGGGGACTGTCTTATGTAATTTCGACATTCAAAAGTGCTGATCCTTAGCCTAAAGTGAATAAATGACTTTTGATTTTGAGTGAATTTGATTTTAATGAAGATTCAACCCCAACCGTAAGCCATCTCCGACAAATAAATAAATGGTATTACTCAATAAAGGACTATTTCGATGACAATTCTATAATGACTGCTCCTGAAACTTGCACACCGTCCGACATATTTTAATTGTATTGAATTTTATTTGACATTAGCACCAATATGACATGTAATTAATTAATTCATTCACTTTGATATTTTTTTTAAACTGATTATGTCTAATACGCAATGATTGTGCATGTAACTATTTATATTGAATTGTTTAATGATGTGAAAGTCTACTTTATAATACCTACTAGAACCTAAATGTAAATTATAAATATTTGTATGCCTCTGGGAAAAATATAGAGGATCTACCAAACTTTAACATCTCACACTCTGTTGTAATCGGACCTATGTTTACAAATAAATTATTCTGATTCTGATTCTGATACAACAGGCTATCATTTATTTTCAAAATTAAAAAAAAAGTCGCGAACAAAGTGCTAGTATGAGAAAGGCGGCTTTTTTTCTTTCTTATGTTATTTTGACGTTCAAAAGGTGCTGATACTCAGCTTATTTTGAAAAAATGACTCTTTATTTTGATTTTGAAAGAATAATAACCATAAATAAGAGATGAAAGAGTTTCCTAAGAGTTTTTAATAGTAGGTGATTTCAGTTTACCGTAGTTGCTGGCTGAATACGTTGCCTCTATGTAAACAGCGCTTTGATCAAACTTCTTTTGACAAGTCAAAGTCGCTTGTCGAAATCGCTTGCCGAAGGCGGTAGGCATGCACTAAGCTCACTGCCACTTGTAACCTTATCCAAGTATGCACATAAAGAATCTCATAAATACAGGACTTTTCTTTATTTTGGATATCATCTTTATTAATATTATAAAGAGGAAAAGTTTGATTGTTAGTTTGTTTGCATTGAATAGGCTCCGAACCTACTGGACCGATTTTAAAAATTCTTTCACCGTTGGGAAGCTACACTATCCCCGGGTGACATAGGCTACTTTTTATTCCCGTACTCCCACGGGAACGGGATCTACGCGGGTGAAACCGCGTGATGTCTGCTAGTAGTTATTATAGTTGATCTTACTGTTTCTATATCCGTAAATATTTATCCTGAGTAAAAAATAACGTGGATGTGCAAAGTACACAACAATAACTGTAATAAAGCTGTAAAATTCCTCTCCATTATCACTCGCACTTATTCAAATCAGCGGAAGTAAGAGCCAACGTTTTCCAAACGATATATTTTTCAGTAAAAACTCACTTATCAAGCCTAATGTCCTAATTTAAAATATTTTCCCCTCCCAAGCGTTCTTAATGGATTAAAAAGGTAAAAATCCTCAAAATTCCGTTGGCAAGTGGAATTCCGCACAATTTTGTCGTCCGTCTCTCCTTTATTATTGTTCATTTCATCAAATACCTCCCTGCCTACCCCCGTTTATTACCTCGGAGAGTTTTCATTTAGACTGATTTCCTTTTTTTCTTATTTCCCAAGCTTTGCGGGATTTTCGTATTAAGTTTTAGATTTGCATATTAAGTAGCTAAATTGGGCACATGGTGTTACTACGAGATATTTTTTTTACAGATTTAATGACTTATCTTTTTGCAAGTCTTTCTAATATAGTACGGCATATTTCGTATCAAAAGCACCGAATATTAATATTAAAAGAAAACTCAGCAAACTTTTTAATGAACAAGTCATTAATGTAATGTGGTTTCCAGTAGTTAGCACTAACGAGGTTATGAAGAGCACTTATAAGCAATCATTTGAAACAAAGTTAATATCATAATCTAAAGTCCAATGATTTATGTAATTGTAATACTTTATTGTCTTATTGGAAGCAAAAATCATTCCATTAATATTATGTTTAGTAAGACCCATTTTTGATACAAAACCCAACCTACTTTGTTCCAAATATATCACAAGTACCCGTTTACACATAACTAAGGATATTTCACGACTCAATACGTCAGCTACATAATTGGTAACAGCCCTTACTTAATTAACTTGTTACAATTAATTGTTATATTAATACGCTTGTTAGAAATCTATTAACGCTTGTACAGCCACTTCACTATTATCAATAAGATTGAGAATGTTACGTTTTGGTATTTTGGTATTTCAATAATAAGCACGGATCTTTGTACTTTATGCATCACCATAGATCTAGCCATGGTGATTATTTGGTTGGATTGGTTGATAATGGTTAAATTGTCTTAGGGTACAAAATTAGCTAAACTGATGATGGCTCTGTGAAGCTTAGACGTATGGCTGCAGGTGTGTTGGTGGTAGATTTGTTGAGTCCAGGGTAAATAACTTAGTCCCAAGTATATAACACAAATATAGTCTATTGTTCACAAGTAACACGCAAGAAATAGTTCAACACAACACTACGTAGGAAAGTCTTAGCCACAGAAATGAAGGAGTAGGAAGAATAACAGTGATAGCATACAGTAGAAAAGCAAAAGGGTCCAGGGTAAATAACTTAGTCCCAAGTATATAACACACCTGCAGCCATAACTGGTGACCCCGACGTGATGTGGTAGAAGCGACGTTGTAAGATGACGTCATCTCCTGAATACGGTCAGCCAGGTCTGCAAGCTGTTCCAAGGAGTCTGCCGCCTAATATACAGGCAGTGCTAGCATCCCAGCCGACACACTCCTTGGAACAGCTTGCAGACCTGGCTGACCGTATTCAGGAGCTGACGTCATCTTACAACGTCGCTTCTACCACATCACGTCGGGGTCACCAGTTATGGCTGCAGGTGTGTTATATACTTGGGACTAAGTTATTTACCCTGGACTCAACAAATCTACCACCAACACACCTGCAGCCATAGACGTAAATTACTTTTAGTTTTTAGATGGGCAGTTGAAGTTTAAATTTTTGTTACTTCAACGGTACTGGTCATGTTGAAATTCACTTAATTAATTGTTATACCATACCTGTTCTTCGTCTATTACATCAAGCATACCTACCAGACAATCAAGATCTGCCTAGAAAGCAAAAGTAATCCCTACAGCCATCACAAAGTTATTAAAACTAAAGTTGTCGAAAAGCCTCTTACGATTCGGTCTCGAATTTTCCATTGGGTCCTAAATCAAACCCACATTAGGCGTTCCCAACATTAAACTTCACAGACTTGTTTTAGTCGAGCATACGGGTAGATGCCTGCGGCTCATAAAATGTTATATAAACGCTACGAATTCAGGTCACTCTAACTATTCCACTATATCTCTCCCAAAAGTGGAAACTACAGTGCACGAGCAAAATTAATTCATTCCTACACTTTCTAATATTGACCTTTTACTAAGTACTAGTGACAAACATAATATATTGAAGGTGTTAGTATGCTTGAACTTTGGCTCCCAATTTGTGGCTCTCCAGTTCCTTTTCAATCCCGTTAAATTTCTTATTAGGTTTGATGTCGTGAGTTAGTGCGCCCAGTAATAAATATATTACCAAGTATTGAATAATATTAACTTCTTCTATAAGCGTAACATCTATAGAATCGATATCGAAACTATGTCCATCGTCTGTTTACCTTGAAAGTCTTTAATAAAAGTCTGACCATGGATCTATGCAGACAGTTTTCATAACAGTTCTGCTTCTCCAAATTCCCGAACGGAACTCCAAAACGGGACTAAAGCAGAGATTTATTCATGTTTCGGTGACAAAAAACATTCGTAATCTTTCAAAAGCGGGTCAGCAATCAATCCTCGCTCCCGTAGTGTCCCCATTCTACCCTTCCAGACCGTTGGCATATCTCATAAATCCCCAGTACTCCCCACATAACAATAGGAACATTCCGCCCTTGAGGGGAAGGTCGGCTTAAATGGACCACTTCGTATATTTTTATTAAGGTCGAAATGATAGTTCTCTTGGGTTTTGTTTGTATGAATCTTTTGTATTCATTGTCTGTTCTTTGGTGACTGAAATAGTGTGATATTACGATATGAATATAATGGCAATAATGAGGCTTTGAGGTCATAAAAAAGAAAAATCATGAGTTTATTAGTATGGTTAATTATTGAAGTTTGAGAAACGCCAACACTTCTTTAAATCACAAAACTCATAAAAATTTTAGGTACCATCGTGGATTTTATCCCCACTGTATACATTTAATATAGGAATTAACAACAGCTATATTTCCCCTGTTTGAAAATTATCACGGACCGTAAGTCGTACTCAGCACCCTAGACCAAAATATCTCATATAAAATGGCTGGGATTTCACACGTTATATCCATTTACAGTGACATAAACCTTCAAAATATACAAATATTTTTTTATAATAAACTTCTACGGCTGTAAAATAATTATGTTATGTTTTTAGAGGCAGGACTTGTATTTGGGATTCAGCGAAGTAAAGTCGTAGTGAGAGTGAGAGACAATGCTACAGATTGGCAGTTAAAATCAGGGAAGTTTCCAATAGGGGACTTTTACAGAATAATAGCAAAGCTGACTAACTAAAACTAGGGAACAATCAGGTGAAATGGCGCCGTACGATTTATGGCCCTTGGCGTTGAACCGAGCGTCAAAGACAAATCCAGCAGCGTGTTTCATAGGGCCTTTATTAAAAAGTCTTATATTGTTGATCGAAACGTACATAAGTTTCAATAACATCGTTACATTAAAAAAGCTACTATTCAGGTTAAAAACTCGCACGCAAATGACGAGGAAAAGAGTCGTAAAGATTTAAGTATCTTACAATTTTATAAGATTTTTTATAAGTATGCTACTTAAGACGTAGTAAAAAAGTAAGATGGCATAACTAAGTCTTACAAAGAAATTGGTTGACGCAGCAAATTTCATTAACAAGTGACCTATTGAAAAACACAGCACGATCTTTATAAACAATAAGAAACAAAACACACCCGTATCATAGAATTCATTAACTTTAATTACTATTTACTATACAAAACACGTAGCACCAGTATTGTGTATCGCTTTAATTAAAACAATAATGTCCAATATAATAAACGGGCAGTATTTCATAATTCAGCCAATTTGTTGCGTCGCCACTATGCCACTGATAAGTATTACGTGTTCACGATGTAATTTGTAATGTTCCTTCGTTTTTATAGATGCTAATTTTAAAATTATTGATGTTATTGTTACAATGAAGGGCAGACAACATGCAGTTGAGATTATAATGCCAAGAGAGATGTCTGGTGTTACGCGAATAGACATAATTAAAAAGTAATTGTAGTAGGAATTTTGATAGTAGTGCCTGTGACCGAGAAACTGTGTGAAAAATGGTTGTCATAATATGCAGAGCTATAAAAAACGTGTCGTTAATAAATGAAAATGAGATAATATAACTAAATGAAATCCACATCCAATAAATTGTTGCCTTGCTTACAACTAAGTGTGACAGTTACTGTGAAGATATATTATAACAAATTCGGCGGCAATTGTAACATGCTTAATTGTACTTTCGTTACAAAGTTTGCATTAACCTTTAATAACTTCTGTCCAATGTTATTGTAAATGGAATATACATAGAAGAAGATTACAGAAACGATCCATGCGGGAAAGATTATTTGGATAGAAAGAAGGTGACTGCTGCGATGACGGTAAATATACAGATAAATGGCAGAAGCAAAGAGATTTAAAATAGTATAGAGCGGGCAAGGAAATGTCATAGAAAAACTTTGATCCCATGTCTCAGTAACGCCATCTAGAATAATATATGAATATTGGAGCGGCAGCGGAGCGTACTACAAAAAACTCATAGACTTGTATCCAGCAGGACACACTTTTTCGGACGAAAATTTTGTTCGTGATGTCCGGTCTATAGGTATTGAATGTCTTTGGGCAGAAGAGATTAAAATACTAACCCTAAATCTAAATAAATTGAGATACGGGCCGGAGGATATTGACGATGATGATTGAATTCATGTTTCCCTTACTCAAATTAAATGTCATTAGAAAATTTTAAATCAGTCCTATCAACTGATATAAAAGCCGTAGTAATCAGATCAATGTTATCAATATGTAATATACCAGCCTGTTACTATCCCACTGCAAGGCAAAAGCCTTTTCTCATACAGAGAAGGCACGAGCATTGATCACCACGCTTGCACAATTGGCGATTTCGATATTCTTAGAAAGAATATACATTTATAGCCAATGATATTATAAGTAAAAAGGTGTAGGTAGGTAGGTTATAAGCGCTCAGCAAGCGACACGTTTCAATGTGGCTAACTAGCCACACCACGGCACACGACACTGATGTCGTGTGCCATTTTTGAAGATCGAATGTTGTTTAGGTAACCTATCTACACCTCTTTACTAATAATATCATTGTTTATAGCATCATTATTTTTTGTTTTAGTTGAATAAGGTTTATTTTATTTTTGTGCCTAAATCTGTGTTATCAATATTAGCCTTCGTTCTTCGAAAATTGTGATAAAGTTGCAGGCGTTACAAACAGAGTAATGGCTTATATTACAGAGGTCTGACTTAATAAACGTATGGTGTATTGACCCTAATTCGTTTGACCCTTTGACAAATTGTTAGCTGAAAGGTTCACTTGACATTATGGCCTTATGGATTAATTTAATATGTTTTGTCAAATGTGCTGTCATTTTATATTAAAATGTCGGTCTTAAGTAGAGGGCACATTCGATACATCATCTTTAATGTATTATGTAGATGTTGTCTAAGCATATGCCTCTTGTGCTATACACAGAATTATTTCTTAATAATGTTGCTTACGGCCTAAAAGCTCTGTCATCGCCAAGTTGAACGTTCTCATGATGTTTCTGATTTGTTAAATTAAAATTTTAAATAGTTATCATTGTTTAACATAAAGAATCGCTTAAGTAAGAGTTTTGTAACGGAATAGAAGCTATATTCTGAGATTCTAAGTGAGTGATGTTAAAAATTATACATATATTTGTATTATTGACGCTAGATACATCACTCGATATGTATTTGCTACTCAAAAAAAGGTTGAGTGATTTTATTATCCTTTGCTAGGTTTGAATTTCTGGACTGTTGCCACCGAAGAGATAGAACTTTTTTTTTTTTATACCACGACGGTGGCAAACAAGCTTACGGCCCGCCTGATGGTAAGCGGTTACCGTAGCCTATGGACACTTGCAACACCAGAGGCGCCACAGAACTGTACAGATCCCAGCACAGCGAACTAACCCAAACTGTAAAACTTTCCAACAATTAAACAATTGAACATAAAGCGCTTATTCAAAAGGTTGGAAATGTGCTGGCTTCTATACCTACAATTGTATTTACTTGTTTCAGACAAATTGCAAGACAGTTATAAATCGTTCTTACGAAACACTAGATCAGGAATGCAATATGTGCATGCAATATCATGTGTGTATGTTTCACTGTCTAGTACTCCATAAAGGCGCAGTACGCAAAAGCAAAAGGCGGAATCCTCTACAAAAGGCAAATGCAGTTAGCAGTTAGAGCAAGTTAAATTCTTTTTCAATGCTAGTTTTAAATGTTGTATGCGCCCAGTCTGAAACTCAGTGTCCAACGTGGATATTGTGAAGATGAATTGAAAAACTTTACGTTTTATAGTCTACCTAGATTCAATGCAGACTCGTGTAACGTTGGGACTGGACTGGGCTTGATTGTGGACGCAAAAATAAAAAGTAGGTTAGAAATTAAATGCCTTTTTTGTCCATTTTTTACATGTCTTTATTATTATTATTATTTTATTTGTAACACACACACAACATCACGCCCGAAGGGTGGGGCAGAGTAGTACCTGGTAGTACACCCACATTTCGCCTGTTATGTTTAAGTCCCATGTAATAGGGGACGAGCCTATTGCCATCAATTGGGCACTAATCCAGACTCCGGGCTGCTACTGAGAAATTCCAGATTAAAAAACTCAATAACACTTGGCCTGACCCGGGGTTCGAACCCGGGACCAACGAGGCAGTCTTTTTTTTCATTTGTTTATCTCTATAAGGGTAAACAAAACCTACTATGTTACTCTTAACCTATGTAGGATAATAGTAATAAAGTAGTGTTTGCGTATCGAATGAGAAAACTGTACCTTATATACTTATAATAATAAGATAGGTCTCTACACGTCATATTTAACTAATAGGTGAGGTCGTACACTATCTGACCACTCTGAGAAGATGGCGTTAATTCCGCCTCTGTAGGTACATTAAGGTGCTTGAAGCATTTTATAAGTGTGCTTAAATTATTACAATATCTAGATTTCTAGGCTAGAACAATAAAAAGCAGGTAGCTATAAAATATATCCCATTTTAACTTCAAAGGCGTTTCATATTTTGACGACACAATATTAATAGTCTTTAATCTGGGTCATTTATCAACCTAAAATATTTTACGTTGACCATAAATCATTATAATAACACACATGCCACTCAAAATGGCGGCGTTTTTAGGGTTTTCCTGCCGTTTAACAATAAGTTTCGATTGGTCGAAATTTCGGAGGAAATTAAATATTACGCTGTGTCCGGTGCGCGGGCATTGCAACGGAATTGAAGTTGCTAGATGTGGCTTTTAATTTTTATTTGGTTTCACCCGCGTAGGTCCCGTTCCCGTGGGAATACAGGAACAACAAGTTGCTTATATGTTAATCCAGGGTGTCAGCTAACTCCATGCCAAATTTTATTAAAATCAATTCAGTAGTTTTTACGAGAAAGAGTAACAAACATCCAACCATCCATCCATCCTCAATTACGTATGCTGCAGTTGCGGAAAAAAAATTGAAATAGGCAAGATGAGTATACACAAACAATGATAGGAAAAGGGGAACATAGAAGTATTTAATATAATATAAATATTTTAATCTGGCTGGTAATTATGAGGATTAAATTATTACAAATGTTTTTTATTTCTTAATCGTGTGGTCCATGGGCTTCTGACATTACTTCACAGCCAAGAAAAATCTCTCAGGCATCTCAGGTTTACTCTGTATGTTCTCCAACACCGTTTGAAGCTAGTGATGACTATATATTAAGCGCATGATCATATTTGCGTAATCAAAAGTAAAAAAAACGAAATTCAATTTTTAAATAATGCCACTATTTAGTTAAACTTAAATACCTAACGAAAACAGCTGTTGGAGAGGGATGGCGGGGCATGCTGTAGCGAGATCACGCAAACGTGAGCAAAAGACGACGATTAATGAATACTACTATGTCATGAGTAGCCTGTACAATATTTCCATAAATTGGGTGACTTTTTGGGATATAAACAAACGCTAATAACTTTGCTGTTTATTGATACTTTACAAATACAATGAGAAGACCGTCTAGAATAAACCCTTTAAGTATTTGCACTTATTAAAAATTTGTGGTGTATATTGACTCTTCTATGCTTCACAACTTTAATTTTCCAAAGCAACTATTTCTGAAGAAATTCTTGAAATAACGATTTTCATTTTAAGACCTTTAGGCATTCAATAGTGACGTTCACATTGTTTACACAGTTTATTGAACCGCATTTGGATTGTCCTTATTTGGCAGATACATTTCATGAATTTCCTTTACAGGCGTAGGTACAGCAACGCCAATGGTAGCAGTTTAACCTAAAAAGCGTGTTTTTCCGCAACTGCAGCATACGTAATTGAAGTGTTATCTATCACACTGACGTGCGAGTTTTGGAGACATTCATTGCCAGTCCAACCAGTCATCGACATTATCATTGGGTTGTATTGACTGTGACTGTAAATCTCCTTGTTGGGAACACAATATTCGAAAATAGCAGCAATAATACTGGATTGCACACGAAATGATCAAACTAAACTACATTTTGTAGACCTACTGTTTAACGTGTAGCGTCATCCATATGTTGTATATTTTAGTTAACTAAAATGTGAAGAAGGAACCGAGGCCAGCACATCAAGCTACCCTAATGTGTCAATTTTTTTAATAGTTTTTCATCTTTATTACAAAAACTGTAAGGTTCATTATCAATTGGACAGCTTGGGGTAGCTTGATATGCTTGCAAACTGTTTAAAGTTGCTTATAAGACTAAAGACGGGTATCAATTGATAAAAAACTGCTAGTTGTTATTTATGATTAAGCAACGAATTCGTAGCAATTTGTGACAATTGCAAAAAAAAAACTAACAAGAAAGATTGGAGCCGACTAACGAACAGCTCTTAAACTATGCACTATTAACCTAATCAATTGAAAACCACATGATTTAGCTAACTAGTAGAGGAAATAAAGCAAATAATTTTTATCCTTGACTAGTTAGTTCATTTCCGTGAACTAACTAGTCAAGGATAAAAATTATTTGCAACATAGTGCAGATTATTTTTTTCCTTGAAATTATTCCCTTTGGTGCATTCATATTAGTAACGTGCAACGTCACAGTACAGTTAATAGAGTAGACTAGCGACCATTCTCATTTCTCAGTATAATTTAGTACGAAACCCTAATTTTGCGACCTGACTCGCTCTTGGCCGATTTGTTTTTCATACCCGAATGACAGGGATTCATAGTTTTCAACACGAAACTGAGTAAGTCAAATGAATCATTAGAGCTTATTTTTAAACAGACTTAAACAACTTTGTTTCTGACGTGTAGTAATAATAATCACCCGGTGAAAATGTAGGTGAAGTGAAGGCAAATTGAGTTGTCATTTCATACAGGCATTGCCAGTTCACTTCACTCAAGTTTTCAGTGGATGACTTGATGAAATGCATGTTCCGAAAAAGTGCATGAAAACGCTGAATGACGTTATACTGGCTAGTAACACTAGCTTGATAGTTAATACCATTGCGAAATCCTACAGTCTTTAATAGAGAAATAGTTAGAATCGTACATACATTTTGTAGTAATATCAACATCTTGTCATCTTACACACAAACATTCACCACACACCACACATTACACGTAAACACATCACACTACACACATACACAGCCACAATATTATTCACTCACTCTTTCACTGTAGTATGTACTTAGTACTGAAAACCGTCTTGTCGGGGTCCTGGTGTTCTAAAATACAGGCTTCGGCTTAGTTTAGGCACCAGTCTCCCACAAATAAATTTATGTAATATAATTTTAAGTACCCACTAAGTGTTTCTTTGCTTTTATTTGTGGAAGGGAAATAAATACATTTTATTATTATATTATTATTACATACGACGAGGTCGGTCCGTGGATGGGTGACCATTTATTACATACCAAGACTCCTCCGTGCCTCGGAAAGCACGTTAAGCCGTTGGTCCCGGCTGTCATTTGTAGATCTTTGACAGTCGTTACTTGTAGTCAGAAGCCCGAAAGTCTGACAACCAGTTTAACCAAGGGGTATCATGTTACCCAGTTACTGGGTTGTGGAGGTCAGACAGGCAGTCGCTCCATGTAAAACACTGGTATTCAGCTGCATCCGGTTAAACTGGAAGCCGACCCCAACATAGTTGGGAAAAGGCTAGGCAGATGATGATGATGATTATATTATTATTAATTTGTACAGAAACTATGAATGGACAGTAAGATTTTCGCATTCTCTGATTTAGTATTCAATACTAACTAATCAATATCCAATTATTTATTGCATTAAACTACGTAGGCTTAGATGGTAAACATTATACAAAAGAAACAATCATGGACCCTGTTGGGCACAGCAAAAAACACATCATTTGTGGAGAAATAAATCATTCTAAACTCACTTTTCTGAAATGTAACTTATTCTAAAATCACTTTTACAACAAAAAAAAAACTTTTTCAAACTACCTTTATTTTTGCGTGATCGGTCTATAGGATTCTCGAAAATTACGCTATGACTGTAGTCGTGGTTTTTTCGTTGTGATGACGTTTAAAATTGCAAAAACACAGAATGCACGCGAGGATCGCGTAGGTACTTATTCGTATTTGAGCGACGATAGCTTTAGTTACCAGTTGGCCAGATACTTGTGTTTCATGTGTTTGACGTTTATGTGTTTTTGTTTGTGTATTATTGAGTGTGTTGTATTCTTTGAGGTTTCGTTACCTTATTGACTCATGTATTACATATTTCTGTTGGGACTTTCGAAATTTGTGTAACAATAGGCCATTTGGATATTATAAAGTCATAATCATAAAGCCAAGATTTCAGAACTTGTAATACTATGTAAATATCCAATATGAATAAAAATATGTAACGAATCTCAGGTGAGTGTGTTAATAAGTTTTCCATTTTTGTACGTCTCGCTAAGAACGTGTGGCAGCAGATTTACCTATATTTTGACTGTTTTTCAAAAAAAAAAAAAAAATCTCTGATAATTCGTTTTATATTATAAGGAGGTGTTTAATTGAGCTTTAAAGTAACTTATTATTTTTTTAGATACCTAGATACATAATCTTATGCCTTTCTTCCATGGGGGTAAACAAAAACTACAGAGCTACGATTCTTACGTACTTCTATTGCTTTGTTATCGGTCTACACGCACGCCGGTTGCAAGTAAACCGAGTTAGTTGCAAGATCTGACCTTTCTGAAGAAAGATCAAGTCAGTTTACCAATAAGATCTTAGTATGTACAGACGCCAGCACATCAATCTACCCCAATATGTCATTTTTTTCCGATTGAACCTTATTCCTTTTGTAATATAGCTGAAAAACTATCAAAGAAATGTGACACATTGGGGTAGCTTGATGTGCTAGCCAATATATTTCTAGGGCGTCCCCTACGGGTGTGTCCACTTACTTCTGCCGTATTTTACCTTTTTTAAGATGTATTACTATTAATCGAGTTTAGCACATAGTTCCTAAATTGAATTAAACAATATAATATAACGCCACATTCTAGATAATATCTCTTCTTCTTCTTCCGCTGACATTTGGAAGTTTCTTGGAACTCTTGGTATCGGCAAACCGCGACATTTAGACCTTCCAAGTTCAATTGACTTAGACGATCTCAACCGTCATTTCTCCACTGTGTTAACCATGGATCGTCTAACCAAACAAAGAACTCTGTCACTAATTTCTGGTCTAACGCGTCCTCAAATTAATCCTTTTTGTTTTGTTCCAGTTGAACCGGGAGAGGTCAAAAAATGTATTCTTTCTATTAAATCTAAAGCGGTAGGATGTGATAACATCACTCGTGAAATGATCATTGCTATTCTGGATCACGTCCTACCTGTGATTACACATATTGTAAACTTTTCTCTATATTCCAGTGTATTCCCCTCCTTGTGGCGCAAAGCCTATGTTCGTCCACTCCCCAAAGTCTCTAATCCCATCCTTCCCGCTCACTTTCGCCCAATTTCTATCCTTCCTTTCCTATCCAAAGTGCTCGAGGCCTGTGTTCACAAACAATTTTCTAATTTTGTACATCGCAATTCTCTCATTAGCCCACTCCAATCTGGTTTCAGGCCCGGGCACAGCACTGTCTCCGCCCTTCTGAAAGTGACTGGCGATATCAGGGCTGGACTGGAAGATACCAAAGTTTCTATACTGGTATTGGTCGATTTTTCAAATGCCTTTAATACTGTCAGTCACGATATCCTGTTAGCCATTCTTTCCCACTTTATGATCTCTCCCGAGGCACTGGAATGGTTCTCCTCTTACCTTCAGGAACGCCAGCAGTCGGTTCGTTTTGGGGATTTTTCATCTCGTTGGTGCGGATTGGACACTGGCGTGCCTCAAGGCGGCATTCTTTCTCCTCTTCTGTTTTCTATTTTTATTAATCTTATTACTTCCGAACTTCAGTGTGCGTATCATCTGTATGCAGACGATCTGCAGTTGTATTGCCAGGGGAGTGTTGATAATTTGTCTGACGCTATTAACAAGTTAAATAGGGACCTCTTAGCCATTGGAGCTTGGTCCGATAGGTTTGGCGTATCAGTTAACCCTACTAAGTGTCAGGCGATCATCATAGGAAGCCCTCGAAGCATGAGTAGAGTGGATATTGCAAACTTGCCGCCAGTCCTGTTCGACAGCACGATTATACCATTCAGCAAAAATGTGAAGAACCTCGGCTTGCATTTCGACTGTACCCTAAACTGGCGGACCCAAGTTGCCAATGTCAGCCGGAAGGTTACTGGAACGCTGCGGGCTCTGTATCGACTTAAGAATGTTTTACCATCCAAGACAAAGACAATGCTTGTGCAGACCTTAATTTTTCCTATCATCGATTATGCTGATGTGTGCTACTATGACCTGAATGCAGATCTCCTCAATAAACTTGACCGTCTTCTAAATAACTGCATTCGATTTGTTTTCAATCTCCGTAAATATGACCATGTCTCTATACATCGATCACTTCTAAAGTGGTTGCCCATACGTCAACGCAGAGAGCAAAGGGCACTAACCACTTTGTTTTCGTTTCTTAACAGTCCCAATTTTCCGTCTTACTTAGCCCCTCACTTTCAGTACATTTGCGCCAACCACAATAGAAATTTACGATCATCAAATAATCGTCTTCTCCAATGCCCCACTCATCGTACTGACTTCATTCACTGTTCCTTCTTCGTCCAGGCTATTTCTTTGTGGAATGCGCTTCCCCAGGAAATCAGGATGGCTACCAACCGATTGGCTTTTAAATTGAAGGTTCGTGAGCACATTCACAAAAAAACGGCTGTAGTTTCGTCACAGCGCTAATGTTTTCCCTTGGTATGATTATCATGTTCATGTGTTTGTTTTTCTTTTTTGTATATATTTATTGTATTATATTATACCTATTATATTTTATGATATTTATTTTATTTATTGTTTACATATGTATAAATAAACTATGTTTACTTCTCTTGAAATTTCTTACGGAATTGCACCTACCACTGTTTGTCTCTGCATGACCTAAAGGTTGACTGGTAGAGAATGCCTAAGGCATTAAGTCCGCCTATGTACATTTGTGTGCTTGAAGTATTAAATAAATAAATAAATAAATATAATATAAATATTCCACAATTTTTTTTTTTTCACACAACTCCATTTAGTCCCAAGTCAAGCTTGAGAGCTTGTGTTATGGGTACTAAATAGCTGATAAACATACTTATAAATTTCTAAATACATACATATTATAGATAAATTACACCCAGACATAGAACAAATGATCGTGCTCATCACACAAACATTTGTCCTGGGTGGGAATCGAACCCACGACCTCCGGCATAGCAGTCAGGGTCACTAACTACTAGACCAACAGGCCAGTCACTACCATACTACAAATAGACAGTACCAAAATCTAGAGCAATAAAGTGACACCACTTCCAGTAGCGAGCTATGTATCTCGGAATAGCTGGTAACCGACCGCACAAGTTTAAATAGGCAGTTCCTGTCAGTAATGTTTTGTTCTAAATCAAACACTTATGAGCAGCTATCATGACGTCACAGGCCACTTAGATTAACTTTACCATCTACCTTCAAATAGTTCTTAATTTAAACGAACAATAGATACTAATACCAAAATCTGGAGCAGTACAGTGACATCACTTCCAGTAGCTAGCTATGTATCTCGGAACAGCTGGTGACCGACCGCACAAGTTTAAATAGGCAGTTCCTGTCAGTAATGTTTTGTTCTAAATCAAACACTTATGAGCAGGTATCATGACATCACAGGCCACCTAGATTAACTTTAGCATCTACCTTCAAATAGTTCTTAATTTAAACGAACAATAGATACTAATACCAAAATCTGGAGCAGTACAGTGACATCACTTCCAGTAGCGAGCTTTGTATCTCGGAACAGCTGGTGACCGACCGCACAAGTTTAAATAGGCAGTTCCTGTCGTAATGTTTTGTTCTATATTGTTCAGTTCCTATAGCAGTTCGCACCTACGTAATGTCTTTATTGTTTCATCTAATACAGTAATATTATCTATTTACGTTGCATTTTTTAATTATAGACAGTTGATGAAACACACATCTATACTAATATTATAAAGAGGTAAAATTTGTAAGTTTGTAAGTTTGTAAATTTGTATGTAGGGGGTAATCTCTGGAACTCATAATCCAATTCTAAAATGTTTTTAACTGGCAGAAAGCTACATGATCGATAAGAAACAGTTGCTATTTATTATTACTCTAGGAAATCGATTTTATGTTTATTTTTTCTAATATGTGTAATTAAGATATTGGGCCAGTAATCAAACAGTATTCCATGCTGAAATGAAATGGAATTATATTAATATCTGTGGCTAGTAAAGCTGTAATTTGTAAGTTCATCTTTGGGACGGATCCGCCAAATACCAGCTTGATGCGCTTGAGTCTATTGAGAAACGAGCCAAGAAGATCATCGGCAATGATGCACTCGTTGAGTAAAAACTCAAAGTCTTGAGCATCGACGCGGAGTGGCTAGCCTGTCGGTTTTCTATCGGTTATATTTCGGAAAGTGTGCATCGGAATTGCACGATTTAATTCCACCAAGCCCTTGTCATCAGCGGACCACAAGACGTACTGCAGCACTGCACCGTACATGGTAGCACCGGTACATGGTAGATGTCCCAACCATACGTACTAAACGCTATGGAAACTCATTCATAGTGCGAACAGCTAAAGAGTGAAATTCCCTGCCGGAGTCGGTGTTTCCTGATAACTACAACCTAGGGGTTTTCAAGTCAAAAGTAAACAGGTTGCTTCTAGGCAAGCGTGTTTCATCGTCGACCACATCATCGCTTACCATCAGGCGAGATAGTGGTCAAACGCGTGCCTATCAGTAATAAAAAAAAAAATGGTGTACTAAATTAAGAGTATTCTATTCTATCTTATCAGGCAATTTTACATATCTATACATATAATAAAATTGTAGAAAAGTGGTGTCTGTACAATGGAAATATATAAAAAAAAGTATCCGAAATTGTATTTTTTTTTTGTCTGTTTGTCTGTTTGTCTGTATGTTTGTGCACGCTAATATCAGAAACGGCTTATTCTATTTAAATGCGGTTTTCACTAATATATTGTAGTAAGCTTCACTTAACATTTAGTGTTTATTTCATGATAATCGGTTCATAAATAAAAAAGTTATGTCAATTTACAGAATCACGGCAAACATTTGTTAGGTATTCTATCAGAATACACGCCTCGCGATTATTGCGACTCACTTGAATACTGTTTGCATATTTCATTTATTTAAATTTTAGGGTTTGTAGGTTGGGTTCTTTTTAACCGACTTCAAAAAAGGAGGAGGTTCTCAACTCGACGGTATGTTTTTTTTTTTAACCGACTTCAAAAAAAGGAGGAGGTTCTCAGTTCGGTTATATTCTTTTTAAGGGTTTGTTACCTCAGCACTCATTTGTGTAATGATTTACAATTTTTTTTTTAATTGATAGGTTATACTAACAGATTGGTCCCATTTGTATCAAAACTTATATCTGATGAGGGATCCTCGAGGAGTTGAGGGAACTCCTCAAAATGAAAAATCAAGCTTTTTCATTTAGAAAGAATCATTTTGTGAAGAAAAACTGATAAAGAAGACATGAGACGGAACTCTTCAACGCATAACAGCAAATTATTCGCGATTGCTATAGTCGGATGTCTGCAGATTTTTTGTATTTCCATAATATAACATTACGCCCTTCTATTTTAAAAGGGACCCGGCAGAGATGTACGGAGTAATGTTTAGAAAGAACTTCTTTAGTAATTGTTAGTTGTATAGTTTTTTTCTTTACAATATTTTGTATACAATATCAAATTCCTTTTGAAAAATTATGTTAGTACGATGTACTTACCTAGAATTTAAACTACTATACATTAGCTTCAAGTTTTTTTTTTAAATAATCGTTGCAACAGGTCCCTAAACCAAATTATTACATCGATAGATATTTATATTATGCTAACACTTGTCAAGCTTTTCAACTTTAGGCCAAACCTTACCTAAAATATTTTAGTATTAACCCTAAAAATAAGTCTTACATAATAGGGGGTGCATGTTTATTATCCATAATGATTGGCCCGTCCTTGAACTAAAATAGACGTTTAGCAGACAAGCTATTATCGTCCCCCAGGGAGTGGTTTCCCAAAATGGCATACGTGTACAACCTTTTCACGGGAATTTGCTCTTTAGCAGTTTAACGCAAGTTATGAAATTCCGCCCTGAAAGTTGTTGTTGAGAAGTTCAATTATTCTCTGTAGATTATTACAGAAGTTTGTCTTCTGTAGTGGACTGTCATTTAATAAATTGCTCTTCTATTGTTGTTCGTTAACGTTGACATGGGCTTTTGTTTGTCTTGTAACTTGCATACTGGCAGATATTATGTTCATGTTTTCAACTCTTGATTAATGTTGACTACATTTTATCGTAGCTTACTTAGGATAAAGAGACTACATAACCGACACGCTTGTATTCCCCAAAACGTTAGGCAGTGGTGTTTTTATTGTAGGCATGCCCACATTTTGACTGTTTTCGGCAATGATATTCTAATAATAATAATAATCGTTTATTTCAGGCATTGGCACCCATAAAATTACAAATTACATACCTACATAAAATTAAAAAATTAAACAAACAATAAACAAAGAAAGAAACAATAACCAAAAGAAAATAAAATAAAATTACATTACGCTTCGCCAAGGAAGCCAGAACAAAATTATGTTCCTTACTATTTGATAGGTACATTTATTCTGACTCCCTTAGTATGTGTACAGACGCCAGCACATCAAGTTACCCCAATGTGTCAAATTTTCCCAATGGAATATGAATCTTATTCTGTTTGACATAAAGATGAAAAACGATCAAAGAAATTTGACACATTGGGGTAACTTGACGTGCTTGGCGTCTGTACAGCACAAAATACAGCAGTAACGAGAGCATTATCACAAGCTGCCACTCATGTATAAAATGAAACCTTAAGCCTTAACCTTATTATAAGTAAAAAAGTGTAGATAGGTTATGTTATGTGTCGCGTCGCGCCGTCACGGACGCGTCTGTGCGTTAGTGTGCCGTTTTTGAAGATCGAATGTTGTTAAGGTAACCTATCTACACGTTTTTACTTATTATATCATTGGTTTTTGGCGAAGAGATTTTCTTAGGTACTATAGAGCGGGCATGTCAAGACACTGTCTTAGAAAAACTTTGATCCCATGTCTCAGTAACGCCATCTAGAATAATGTATGAATATAGGAGCGGCAGCGGAGCGTACTACAAAAAACTCATAGTATCCAGTAGGACACACTTTTTCGGACGAAAATTTTGGTCGTGATGTCCGGTCCATAGGTATTGAATGTCTTTGTAGTTAAACAATAACAAAACCAAGGTCAGCAAGACGACGAGTCCTAGATCCACACCGATGATAGCCAATACGAAACTAGCTGTTTGACAGTTATTCGTTGAACACTTTAGCCCAGCGATCATCACAGTGATCTGCCAACGGAGATACGCCAGCATAGCCCTGCTGAATAAAACTTCGGACCACGTGCTGCTCAGTAGAATGGTTTGCGAACACTACATCAACACGGCAGTTTTTTTTTTATATACAACGAGGTTTTTTTTATATCCCATAACTCTAGACTATGATTGAGACCATATCAAAGAATCAACTGGCATATGAATTATGTTTCAATCATCCTTTTTTTTTACTATCATACAAAATAATTCGACAAAGTCCCGATGATTAATGTAAAACACCCTTACGTGAAAGAAGAAGATTCGTCGTACTGGTGACAATTTTTGAACTAATTAGGTTATAAAAATAATATTAATAATACTTAATAATAATATTCCACGACAATTCACACAACGCCATCTAGTCCCAAGCTAAGCAGAGCTTGTGTTACGGGTACTAAACAACTGATAATTTAATTATGATTGATGATATCTCCGAAACTATGCATTTTTGGACCATCTATTCTAGGAGTTTTAGTATTATTTTGACCTACAGAATATAACCCTAGAGTTATGGGATATAAACAAAAACACCTTGTATACTATAATGGGTCTACTCTTGACCTCAATCTTGTCCTGCGGTCAAAGATGAGGTCGACGATGGAACGAGCTTACCCAAAAAAAGCCTATAACTCGCGACTTAAACAGATTGGGGTCATATGAACTCGGGAACACTGATGCAGGCAAGGATTTCCACTCCTTGGCTGTGCGCATAATGAAGGAACAGGCAAAGCGCTTCGTGCGAATGTGTGGAACATCTACAAAGAATGGGCAGTTAAAAGACCTCTTAAATTTATCGTATAAATACTCGTATATTCTGAATATTAACTAAGAAAAAATGTAAACATCCTGCGACTGTATTTGACGCTTAGAAAAGGAAATTGGTTTTTTTTTTAAATCTCTTTTGATATAATAAATTGTCTGACTGAAACTGGTACTAAGTTTAAGACTGTCAAATCCAAGTCACAATTTTGTCCTTGATGTTTGTTATTTAAAATATTTAGTTACTTACCTTCAATAATAAATTATAGAAAGACTTTACTCGTAACTTTGAGCCTGGAACTCGCAATGCAGGGAATGTTAGTGTGAGTTTCAAAGTCAAAGTCAAAGTCAAAGTCAAATCATTTATTTCAATTAGGCCATTTAAAAGGCACTTTTGAACGTTAAACTTACAAGTTAAGTAAAATTTAATGATTCTAGTTGCCCCTTCCAAAAGGTAGTTATGTATGGAGAAGAATGGGCAAGAAACTCCATACTTACTCTTTTAAAGGAGTTAATGCATTGACTGTACTTTAGGAACATTTTTTTTTCCTTTTGTACTTTTTCATCAATTGCCCTTCCCCTCGTAGTTTTAAAAATAAAATAAAACCTATGTTACACGGTGACAGTCACGGCATCCACCTCAAAGTGATGGACAGACGCCAGCACATAAACCTACCCCAATGTGTCAAATTTCTTCGATAGATTTTCAACTTTATTCTAAACACAATAAAGTTCATGTTCAATTGGGAAAATTTGACAGTTTGGGGTAGGTTGATGTGCTAGCGTCTGTACGGTGGTAGACAATACAATTTTTTTAACAATTACCCTTAAATCACACGTAATGTAAACCACTATTAGCCTAAATGTGATTATTAATATTTAGAAATAGTCTAATTTAAGCTTACTTAGGTAAATGGTGAAAGTATTTTTAAAATTGTTTGAAAATGTTTTTTATTTAAATTCCTACAGTCAAAATAACGAGGTATTCCTCGAAGCGCTACTATTTTGAGGCGCTCCTATTTTATTCCTCGGAGCGCACCTTTTAGGAGCGCTCCCGTTAGCAATTTAAAAAATATATATTTTTTTCGAGGAAAAAAAAAACAAATATTTTTAATTGCTATCGGGAGTGCTCCTAAAAGGTGCGCTCCGAGGAATAAAATAGGAGCGCCTCATTAGGAGCGCCTCAAAATAGTAGCGCTTCGAGGAATACCTCAAAATAACGACATTCAATAGTTATAGACCGGACATCACGAAAAAAATGTTCGTCCAAAACTTGTGTTCTCCTGGACACAAGTCTATGAGTTTTTTAAGTACGCTCCGCTGCCGCTCCAATGTTCATATATTATTCTAGGTGGCGTTACTAGGACATGGGATCAAAGTTTTTATATGACATTTCCTCGCTTGTCCGTTCTATAGTATTTTAAATCTCTTTGAATCAAACAAACAAAAAGTCAAATCTTTCCTCTTTATAATATTAGTATAGGTTTAGACCAGGCCAGTGCACCTGGAGGTCTAGAGCTTCTTATCGTACGATGTACTCATAGGTTTCGCTTACCACGCTTACTCCAGATGGGTTGGCAATAACAAAGTGTAAGTCCAGACCTGGTTTTGTCTTGATGTTTTCCTTCGCTCATGTTAGTGAGTGTGTTCATAAAGTAACGTTCGTATTTGCTTCCATTCATCTTTACAGCCAAGCCCACCTATAAACCTTGTCGAAGAGATACGAGACCATGACCAGTCTACTGGGCTTTAGGGGTATGAGGGACAGATCTAATGTTCCCCACCCCCTTTTGAAAAGGGGAGTCCTTCGACCAGACGGGTGTTGTGTCTGGTGGGCTATTTCAGCCCGACGATTGTTACAGGGATTTTTGTTTACGTTCAATCACGTGGACAGCTTTAATATCGCGATGTAGAATAATATGTCATTTTAGTTCGTATGAGGGAAGATAGATGTCGATACAAAGCAATTTGACTAATCAATAATATTTTTTTTCGCTAATAAACACTTATCTTTATTTTCCACTCCTTTCCATGAAATACACTAAGTGTTTTAAGAGGGTGTTATTTATGTAATTTTTGACTTTCAAACAGTTAAAATTCTTACCCTAATTTGAATCGATAAACTTTTGAATTTATTGTTTCCGCTCTGACCAATAATTGCTTACAAAAAATCAAATCTACAATCCGAAACCAGTACCCTCTACGAAAATTTTATACCGATAAACGTAAAAACCCCCTAACAATTTATCGTTCTCTATTGAACGCTTTTATTTGAGTTTTTTCAGCTAAATTAGGCAATAAAGTACAAACGTCTAGCACAGTATCGTGTACCATCAGGAGATTAAGTTATAAATCACTTGGCTTAATGGATCAGCTTAGATAAGTTAACTACTTAGATATAATATATATTTTTTGTCTGACAGTATTGAATTTTTGGGCGAGTAGAAGAAGCACGTGCACTAGTAAGTTTTAGGTCTTCTTTTTTAATGGTTTTATGAATAGTATAATTAAGATTTTGTATGAGATCTAGCAGTCATTACGGGTATTGAGAAGGCCGAAAGTCTAACAACCTGTCAAAGGGAATATCACCAAGTAATAATTGAGCTGTTAAAGTCAATGAGCAGTTGCCTACTTGACTTTCACAGCTCAATTGGCATTAATCTAGAGAAAGGTGACACCAACATAGTTACGTTGAGTGTTAAGTTTTTAAACATTTATTTTTACACAAAAAGGTATTAAAACGATTAACTTAACACAAATATTTATATAAACACTGTCATTTACCTTTCAATCGTGTCAAATAGAGACACAATGACAGCGCGGACGCCAGCGTCCGCTTGGGGTTTAATTAATTGAATAATTATCTAAAGACATTGGTTAGTTGTCTTTATGTCATAATCGGTGAATCTCAGCAAAACCACATAAGTAAAGACGTCAGCACATTAAGTTACCCCAAACTGTCAAATTTTCCCATTTGAACTTGAACCTTCTTCTATATATAATTGAGTTGACAAATTATCAAATAAATTTGACACTTGGGGAAGCTTGATGGCATAAGACAATAATCACCAAAAATAGTACTGATTGCTAACCGTAGATCGCAATATTGTTTGAAATACATCAATAAGAACACTAAATTCTCCTTCTCATTATCTTCGAACCAAAATTTCAACGCTAGATGCTCGGGAAACTGCCATATTCTACACGAATTTGATGACATTGTGCCACGCTAAACTGGCAATATAGTTTCGTTTAAGCTCCTGTACGAAACGGGAGCGTAGCTTGTAAAATATAAAATTAATGGGTACTGCAAAACATTTGGTGCAGAATATATACGAGAGTATAATATTCTGGAATTATAGTGTGGCTTCTAGTAGGTTATACAGTTTCGAAAAGCTCTTGTTTTGTGTTGGAAGTGTCCAGGTTTTGAGATTTGATTCTTGAAATACCAGCCTGTTACTGTTCTTGGCCCAGAGGTTAAGGCTCCTACCTCTCATGCACGAGGTTGTTGATCAAATCCGGACACGAACCATTGTGACTTTTTCAATTCAACAACTAAGTTGATCTTAGACATCATCGATGTCGGTGAAGGAAAACATCGTGAGTAAACCTGGATTTATGATAGTAATAAGTTTGTTTTGCCTTTGCCCAGAAGTATGACAGTTACAGGCTGGTATTATTACTAATAGACTGTCCTTCTGGAAGTCTTAAACTTTGTCTCATTAGTGTTTTCGAGTTGGTGATAGTAAACTGATATAAAATTATAATTCTAGGTTATTTCAATACTGGGGTGTTAGCCGAAAGTTCAGTGTGCTTAGGGGAAACGGTGTAGTTATTGGCCCCTATACAGTGTCCATTTCGACTTTGTTATTAAAAAACTAGCAACATTCTACTCAAATGGTAGATTTAAAACAACGTCCTTGGCGACACTGGTATAACTTATTAGCAGTTTAGTACTGTATAAAATAAGAATTAAATTAAAAAGTCACATTTGTGCTTTGTACTTGTTTTTAGTTTTTATTTAATTTCGACCACAACGTTTCTAACCTTTCAACAAGTTATGTTTGTATGAATGCATGGATGGAGTGGGTATAGTATTAGATAAATATTATTTGGAAACTCATTCAACTTTATCGAATTATTCATCCCTCTGTAATATGTTCATAACATTAATGATCTGAACTAATAAAATTAAAAAATTTAAAAACCCCCACCGCAAAAAAGTAAAACATTTAAAAAGTTAAAAATAACACTTTAGCCATGAAATTTTACGTAACGTCGGGGTACCTAGTAAGGAATGTTCCTAGTACTTGTAGGTATGTAGGTACTTATTTTAACGGTACCCCGACGTTACGTAAAATTTCATGGCTAAAGTGTTATTTTTAACTTTTTAAATGTTTTACTTTTTTGCGGTGGGGGTTTTTAAATTTTTTAATTTAATTTTTATTTTAAAATTTTTAAACGCATTTATTTTGTTTTATAGAGTATACAGTTATGAGAATTTTTCAGTGCATTGTATGTAGAGTCAAATGCTGGTTAAAACGAATCCAAACACGACATATCTGCTATTATTTTGTCAAGAGTCTACCTACTGGTGTGCTGGTTAGCCTGGCTGCAGCATCAACTCATCCTGTTGCCATCAGGGCATTGTGTGCAGAATCAAATGCTGGTTAAAATAAATCCAAACACGACATATCTGCTATTATTTTGTCAAGAGTCTACCTACTGGTGTGCTGGATAGCCTGGCTGCAGCATCAGCTCATCCTGTTGCCATCAGTGCATTGTATTTAGAATCAAATGCTGGTTAAAATGAATCCAAACACGACATATCTGCTGTTATTTTCCCAAGAGTGTATTAGTCTGCTAGATATCCTGGCTGAATCAGACCAAAAACACCATAATGTTGCTTATTAATATTACCCACATGGGTGTTTGAAATTTGAAGACACACATATGTTTTTAAGTAAAGTTAATACCCATAGACGTCTAAAATAGCAACGGTAGCTAACACAAAAGGGCTGATAACCTTGAAACGGCTAAACCGATTTTGATGAATTATGTCTAAGAACCATCGCAAGAAACCCTTCTTTCAAATAAAAAAAACCGCATCTAAATCGGTTCACCCGTTTGGGCGCTACGGTGCCACAGACAGACAGACAGACAGACAGACAGACAGACAGACAGACAGACAGACAGACAGACAGACAGACAGACAGACAGACAGACACACACACATAGCGGTGAAACTTATAACACCCCTCTTTTTGCGTCGGGGGTTAATAAAAGGGTTTATGTTGTGCGTCGACCGTAACGCGTGAATACAAAGAATAATAAATGTTGTAAATTTTAATGTCATTAATTTAAAACAATAGTTTTGATGCGATATTTTCGTTGTAATATTGTTGGTGGTGAAACACACTGCCATACAGTATTTATTTTAGAGAAAAAAAATATTTATTTTGTTATCTTAATAAAAAATACTAATTAGGAATTTACGTAATCGGAAATGGATAAAAACATTTTGAAATATTAATTTAATTTAAATGGACATATTATTATAATAGTCTTTAAACTTATTTTAAAGGGAATATAATGGAGTTTTTTTTTCATTTAGTTCCAAGAAAAGTCCAATTTAATTTTATACCTTAGTTTTCAACTTAATTGCAATTATTTCATTGTATTAAACTACCCTCTCTTTTGTTTCAGAGCAACGATGACTTGAACGGAACGAAATCCTTTTAGAAAATGAAGCAGTGAGAACAATCGAAGATGCGTAATGAAATCTCACTTCAAAAGTTCAGAGACGAGACGGTGAAGAAGAAAATGAACGTGTACATTTCACTGAAATGTGTTATATTAGAAAGTTTATAAAGGAGTTGTAATAATGTGCGAAGATAAAGAAGCAGTGGAATACACCGCGTGTAAGGTACGCGGCCGGATTGTCAGTGAAACGGAGATAAAACGAGCGAGATAAAGGTAAGGATGACAAATTGTGTCCTGTTATAGTAGATTTTGTACACACTGGAGCACCATTACCTCCATATACTGTTTAGCTATATTTTCTAATTAAAATTCAAACTTAAAGGTTTATAACATACTTACATTGATACATGAACTCATACCTCTTTACTATAGGGGTAGGCAAAGACTACATCTGTTACGATTCTTACATACCTACTTCTTTTGCTTCGTTAACGTTAATACACACCGGCTGGTGGCGAGTAGGTACTACGCACCTGACCTTTCTGAAGGACATTGTCAATAATGTCCGTATATTTTCTTCTGGCGCGTCCCTTCCTGCTGTCTTCATTGCCATCATCCATATCTTACTTATTATATAGGGTGACTGGTAATTAGTGACCGATACTTATACACGTGGATTATACTCATGTAAACAAACAACTTTACCAAAGAATTGTTTAATTCTTTTAATTTAGCAACGATCTAAACATTGTCATACCGCTGCTGTATTATTGTGATGAAAGTGAATATATATATTTAAAAAAAATGTTTCTTTGGGAAAGTTCAAGTTGATTATCATGAGTAAAATCACATGTATAAGTATCGGTCCCTATAATTACAGGTCACCCTATAAATGTCTAACATATATAAAACGGATTCTTTGGGAAAGTTGTTCGTTTAAATTAATAAAATAACGTGTATTGTATAAGTATCGGTCACTAATTACCAGTCACCCTATATAATAATCTAGAGAATTTATGCTACATGGGGTCCATTACATAGAAAGAATAAAAGAAATAAAAAGTATGTTTGATTGACTCGCACAAGACAAAACAAAAAAACAATGCGGTATGATTAGGTCACCAGGTTATAGAGAGTCATCATCATTAGAATTAGTTTCAGTGTTCATTTGACAGTCTAGTTGTTCACCACTTTTCGTATCGCTTGACATGGTATTTTCATTTTCAATATCGATGAAGCTATTTATTCTTGAATGTAACTTATTTTTATTTTCGAGTTAGGTTATATTTGCTTTGTCGCACCTACTTTGTTCTGCCTCTGCATTACAGTAAGGTTAACTTGTAGGATATTTTCCAAGGCGTTTGTAAGTTTGTACGTTTCTTTTTACATAAGCATGAAGTTTTAATAAATGTTCAGTATCACATGATTAAATAATATTACAAATAGATAGCTTGTAGTGATAGCTTAGTGTTGTGACATGACGAATGCCAATTTACAAGTCTTGCATTCTAATCTAATGCCTCTGATTTTTCCAATTCATGTGCATGTTGTATAATGATCACTTGGTTTATAGTCTAAGATCCCGTTATGAACGAACTTCACCGAACTGGTTAATAGATGAAACCTATTTTATATTTAATTAAGTATGTCAATAAATATATTGCGTATGGGTTGCCTAAAAAAGTTCAATCCAGGATATAAATCATTAATAATTAAAAAAAAAAAGTTAATTGTTCACCGGTTTGGTTAATGGACATAGGTACCAATTTTCGATTGGTATGGAATTTGTCTGAAATCTTAATTTTCATTTAACTTTCATTCATTAACCAGACCGGTGCAAGTTACTAGTATCCATTTAGCTGTTTATACCTGCCTACCCAGAAGTTGTGACGGGGAAAAAATAGATAACCTAACGTTTGCATATTCTATGAACTTCATACTTTCGATTGGTAAGGAATTTGTCTATTAACCAAACCGGTAAAAAAAAAATCTGGACTGAAATTTTTTCGACAACCCATTTGTAATATATTTATTGATATACTAAATTAAATTTGAAATAGGTTTCATCCGTGAACGATCTCGGTGCAGGTCATTCTGAACGGGATCCTATACTATTAATAAAAGGTCAAGGAAACACATCTTGAGAAAACGGCATGCCTGCCTGAGAGGTATTTCTCGACGGCATGTGAAGCCAAATCAGAAGCCCATGGGTGGCATACTTTCTGACATTAGTTTAATTACTAACCAAATAGTAAGCAGAAAACAAATAGGTAACCCAAAGTAAATATCGTTGAAACGTGAGTTGAAAAGATTTTTTTATATTTATAATCTGGCTTTTTGCTTTTCAACCAACGGAAATCTTATAATTCCCCAGTTTTATCTAAAAGAAGCGAAGATTTTACGAGAAAATTATGAGCAGCCACGCAAATATTCACTTTTTATTTCGTCGTCATTTTCAATTTCTCGGTTTGTTCTTATTTTGCTTACTTATCTTCCTCGTGCCTTTCTGCTTGAAAAGGAACAGGATTTAACGTATTAAATTTAAATAATATAGTATTCCCACAAGCTTTTTTGTTCAAAGATAATTTTCCTTCGGGAAAATAGCTCTTATATGCGTTTCTTGTTCCCTACAATCGGTGAATTTTTCGGTTGGCTGTTGACAACCAGTCGGTCGATTCAGTAACGGTCACCCCGTATAAACTGCCTTCACTTCACCTACATTAACGGAGGACGGCCATAATTGAAAAATACATAATAATATAATAAAATTTTCCAGAATAGCACTGTTGGTCGCTTAATTGAAAAATATAAATACATTTACAAATATTTTTTCCAGAATAGCACTGTTGGTCGCCTAAATTGAAATATATATTTTCAAAGAGTGTCTTCCTATTAAACATCTTAAACATAAACAGTGCATCATAAAAAAGCTTGCTTGGTCAACATTTATGAAACAACCAAAGGTATGTCGTATCCTTAAAAAAATAAGAAAGTGATAAACTAATATGAATGTCTAAGAAACCCGATTATTAGACCTTAATTAACATTAATATTATTATATGAATAGCTAGCCCTTTTATGATGTGCAAAAAATTTTTAGGTTCTTCTAACGTCCTCAAGAAACTAGTCTGAAACAATCCAGCTCGGATATCGATCCTACAATTTATGAGTCTGCCTACAGCCATAAATTTTAAGATCAAAGGAAGTCTTAGCTATGAAATGTAGGAGTAAGTTTACAATAGAATATATTTGGGTGGAAAAGAATATTTCAGTTTGTTTGATAATACCTTTCACGTGCGTGAATTATGTAAAGCTGAACATATTTTTCGTAAAAAAAAATTTGATTTTGAAGTCAGGTTAGAGTGATATTTGTTCATTTGAAACTTCAGTTTAAGATTCAAGATATTTTTACTTGTGCAAACATGAGTGTAGGCATGCAAGAAGGACACTTTACAGAACATCTGTCACGTTTGGCCTTTCAGGCATACAAATATACAAATACTAAGTCAATTTTTTTTTACAATTTCCAATTTCTTGTTGTATAATGTTGTGTATCTAAGGGTCTTGTTAACTGTTTATTCACCATCATTTCTTTTTTACTCTTTTATTTTCCTTATTGACTTCTTTTTCAACACTTTGAAATTCGTTTTCTTGGTAATCTTGCTGTTTACTTACACATTAAGTTGCCTATTTATTAGCTCCTTGTCCTCTTGGTTTAATTTGTGAAGATAAATAATTTTCGGTACATTTACACTTGCACAATGATTTACAGGCATTGACATCACCAAAATAGGGCTTCTATTTATCATTCAACAATCATTTACCATAACACGCTCGACACAGACTTCACAAAAAGACTCAACATTAACAATTCACGTTTCATCGAATAAATTCTTTGTAACTTTCGAGTCGATTGAACGTTATTCAAAAGAATGTAACAATGTTTTGTAACTTGCACAGTTAACAAAGTTATTTCGACGAACATTTCAATGAAGGCATTATTGTTCGCTTAATTAAACTTATTTAGATTGTTACTTTTTTATAAAGTGATTATAAGCACATGTACGTGTGTACGTATATGTGCTTATAATCACATTATAAAAAAGTAAAATAAGTCTGTATACATGTAAGTATAATTGTATGTACAAACTTTCATGTCTTTGTTGTGAGTGGAAATGTGAATTTAACATCCAATTATTATAACGTGAAATAGTAGCTATTGACAATATTATTGAGACGTATATAATAATGATCTCCTGCATTTATGTACGTAGGTAAATTGTGGCTATTAGGATCACATTTCTCACATTATTATTTTCTATTTCCAGAGCAAACGGCCTTTTTCTAGTTATTTTTCTTTGTAATTCCAACGTTTTGACTCGCTTATCGGTATATTTACTGTCTCATGGTTTTATTCAGCTTTGTCTTTGACGGCAAGTCATTGAGGAATCCCTACCTTTAATTGACCATCGGTTTGTCACCATTGGCTTGGAGCCATTGCCTTATTGGTACAATATGGCCAATAAATTGTGGCCAATGTACTGTGGTCATTGGTTTGCAGAAATGGGGTTGTGATCATCCGATTGTAACCATTGGGTTATCGGCTTGTGCCTATTGGTTTAAGGCCCTCGGCCATTTCAACAACAAAATGTCCTAATTCTATAATGAAATTTCTATTCGCAGGCCACCCCATATGGATCGCGAAAATTTAACCCACCACGCGGCACTGAACGCGACGGTCAACGCGACTGGCAATGGCACAGTCGCGGGGGCCGAAGATGATGACCTGACGCAGAGCATATTCTTCAAGCTGAGGATGTCGGTGTTGCTACTCATTGTGATCATGGCGGTGCTTGGCAATATGCTCGTCATCGTCAGTGTTATGAGGCACAGGTATGATATTAGTTATTGCTTTTAATTAATATATATACATATAGTGTGGTAGGGACTAGACGCTACCCTTTAAAAATATTCGAGTTTTTTTTTAAATATTATTTTGGCTGAAAACTGTAAAAATCCACGAAAAAGTCATCATTTATAAGTAATTTATTTTATTTACAAACATATTACCTATTGGTTTTTATAAAAATCATATCACGTTTCTTTTTGATTTTTCAATTGTGGTTCCTATGGATTGTAAGTATTTGATATACCTAAAGTTTTTTTTTTAATTAAAAAGAACATCAGATAAACTTAGAAATTAGGAAGAATAAAGTAGATAATTAAGTAGTGGAGTAGTTTCCTATGCTTAATCATAATAAACCACACGAGAGCATCGAAAGTTGAACTACGCATGCCGAGGTCTTTCCGAGGACGGTGAGCATTTATTTCAATCAAGACCCCCCTCGGAAAACACGTAATAACGTTGGTTGCAACTGTCTTTTGTAGATCTTTCTTGTCTTTTGTTTTTTTTTTCTTCATTATTTTTATCAAAAGTCAACTCTGTATTACCACATTTTTACTAATCTAAAGAATTAATGTTTTTATCTTTGCTTTCATTACATAGCTCAAGCTAGTTTGTTTGTTACGTCATAGCAATTGTCATATTTATTTTTTTGCATTTCAAATGGCTGTAAATAAAGTGGCATGAGAAAGCAAGGAAAAACTCGAACACTTTTAATGAAATAAAATGTTCTGTAGTAAAATCCATATTAAGATGTTATACAACGGGTTCTTAACTTTAAGTGCTATAAAAGACTACATAAGTGACAATACAATATACGAGTAAAGCAAAAATAAAAAAGATGGATCCAGACAGGCATAACGTTTCATGAGCTTTGACATTGACGACAAAGGTACTCAAAATTCACTTAACGATTGATAAAAGTCAATATTTATATGCTGCCAAATACGTTTTGTGAAATAAACTCTGTTACCAACGTCAAATTTGAATCCAAGGCAAAGAACCCCAAGCTTTTTGGATTCGTCTGCGTATTTCATAATTATCACTTGTTCTAAAAACGGTGAAGGAAAATATCGTAATTAAATTATAAACATTACAAATCACATTTCAATTAAATAAAGGCGTACAACAGATGACTGGGCAGCCAAATCCATTCTACGGGTTACTACTGAGATTTCATTATTTGAACATTACCAATATAACTTTGCCCAACCAAGCACCTCATGTCCTGTAGTAGTGCTTACTACCCCAGAATAGTAGATTATTAGCTAAGGGGATAAAGCAGTGCCTTCTGTCGCGGGTGACGATTTAAATCGCGAGCGCAACGAAGGACTCGAGGTTTACTTTAGGTGTTAAAAACTTAAACCACGAGGGAAGCGAGGGATTTAAGACGAGTCCTGAGTGTAGCGAAGGATTCAAGTTCACCCAGGACTAAGACAGCTTTATCACCGAGGAAAATACTCTACTTTTTGCGAAAAGATTAACACAATAATAATATGAGATGATTTTTTTGTCGGAAAAGCAAAGGTATCAAGCTCATACGGCTTCGTCGGTTTTCGTCATTTTATTTAATAATCATAACTGCATAATAAATGTGTATTCCTTTTTAAAAAAAAATGTAAAATGCTTTATATACAAACTCAATGACGTAAACACAGATGTAGTTCAGTATAAATTTCGGTAAGTATTCCAAATTTAAATCACATTCTCCCCCTAAAGGATGAATGAAATTCAGTACAATTTTCTTTCCCTGTTTTTAACAGATTAAAAATTACTATTGTTATGTTCGCTTTTTGTGGCATAGAATGACACTTTTTAGAGACTAGATTTATAATTTATTAACAAAAACCAAACCGTTTGGTAGTGACCTAAAAAATCCGGCCAAGTGCGAGTTAGACTTGCGTACGAAGAGTCTGTAGCATAAAACGGCAAAAATATCGTTGCTGTTGTATGAGAGTCCCACTTACAAAAAATATTATTCTGTTTTTAGTATTTGTTGTTAAAGCGGAAATAAAATACATAATCACCTGTAAAAAATTCTACTATATAGCTATCACGGTTCATGAGGTACAGCCTGGTGACAGACAGACGGGGTAATAGGGTCCCAATTTTACCCATTGGGTACAGAACCCAAAAAACGAAACTTGAATCTAACTAATTCCTTCAGATTATTGCTACCCATTGACCAAACAAGTTCAAAGAGTCAGCTAAATTTCATCATTAGTTCAAAGTACTTACATTTTAATTCTCTTACTTAAACGAAAGTTTTACAAATTAAGTTAACAAGTTTAATTTAAGGATAACTGACTGTTGGACATAATAATTGTTCCATCCAAGTGTGATTAAGTTACTGTTAAAGTCTTTACCAAAATGGGGTCATCTTACACTGGCTACGTGATTTGAATTTACTTTTGAATAAGATTCATTTCTTATATCATCATTTGGGCTATCGTCTAAGTTCTTGTCCAGAAGAAACGAAGTCGCTTCGAAATGACACGCGTTTTTAAGTTCAATTCTATTAATGTTGCAAACATTATTTAGAGAGTTTCTAGCTGAAGAGCAATGTATTACAAAACGCATCACACTCGCGCGCATATCTGGATAAAGATTAGTCTCTTGAACACCACTACTGACAGCGCATGTGGTCTTGGATTCATCTTGGGTATTGTCATTGCCAGGAATAGAATAATGAAGTAATATAAGAATCAAGATAACAGAGGAGCTTGTGGCTAAATAATAACAGCCACACGAGTCAATCGAAGGTTAAGCTACGCTTGACGAGGTCGGTCCGTGGATGGGTCACCGTTCATCACATACTAAGACTCCTCCGTGCCTCGGAAACTTCTCGGAAAGCACGTGAAGCCGTTGGTCCCAGCTGTCATTTGTTTATCTTTGACAGTCGTTCAGTAGTCAGAAGCGCGAAAGTCTAACAACCAGTTTAACCAAGGGGTATCGTGTTACTCAGTTACTGGGTTGTGAAAGTCAGACGGGCAGTCGCTCCATGTAAAGCACTGGAGTTCAGCCGACTCCAACATGGTTGGGAAAAGGCTAGGCAGATGATGATGATGAGAAAACTCACGTCTTTAATGCTCAAAGGCTTAGGCATACTTGAACATGTCGTACCTTCACGTGCGTTATGTTAAAGTCCCAAAGTGGGCTAGCCAATTGCCATTAATCGTGTACAAATCTATACTTCGGCCTACTACTAATTCTAGATTAAAAAACTCAAAAATAATTTTACCAGACGTGGGACCAAACTAAGGTCTCCATGCTCAGCAGTAGCTGGTACGACCACAGACCAACGAAACAGTCTTTAAGACAAACTGTAATAAATAAAATTTCTCGTTTCTTCCGTTTATCAAACGGTTTATTCGACTCTATGGAGCGTATAGGAGTAAAATAAAATAGGCCATCAAAATGAAACCCACCGACTCAGCCATCGTAAAATATTATTATAAGTACTTTCAGAAGCTAGTTTTCATAAAACTTATTAACCCTTAAAATGTCTCTCGCATCACTAGTGTGAACGTAGCCTGTTACAACTTTCGTCCAACCAATCAAAAGTTTCCTAGCCTTTTTTCCCTAACATCAGTTTATTCTCACAAAGTACTAGACGCCGGAATGGTTGGACAAATGACTGTATTATTCTTGGATGGACATTTGACCCCGAGGCTTTCGAAATGAGATATCTGAGATACTTTTTCTATTTTTATCTCATTTACCCCGAAAAACTTTGGCGATAAGAATCTGTAGTTGAAAAAAATCCAAATAAAAGGACAACAACAATTTTGCTCTTACTGCATCATCATTTGCCTAGTCTTTTCCCAACTAGTTGGAGTCGGCTTCTAGTTATAACTGGATGAAACTGTTTACTAGTGTTTTACATATAACAACTGCTAGTTTCAAAGTCAAAGTCAAATCATTTATTTCAATTAGACCTGATAACAGGCACTTTTGAACGTTATACTAACAAATTTAATAAATTATAATAATGGTTGCACATTCCAAAATGTAGTTTCGTATGGAGAATTATGTGCAAGAAAATCCATACTTACTCTTTTAAAATAGATTATACAATATTTGTAAACATTATCAGATTATAATAATAATATGTGAGGACTATGTACCTTGAAAATAAAACTACTATACTGAGATATATACAAGGTGATATTATAAAATAAGCAACGCAGCTGGTAATTCTATGAGTGTATTAAAAGATACATAGTGCTCACATAATATATTTACATAGTATTTAAACCAAAGATGATGATGAAATTAATAAAATAAAAAATAAAATGAAAATCAAATTACAATGTGTGATGTAGAGAAAAAGCAAACATTCATTTAATAATTCTTTTGCAACCAATCCGAATTTGTCCAGACTTTAGGTTATCCTATGGAGCAGCACCAGCATGTTCGATCTCAATCTCATCAACCAAGTTACTGGGTAACACAATACCCCTTGGTTAATTTTGCAATTGGTCATCAGATTTTCCGGCTTCTGACTGTCCTCATCCTATGGTAACGACAGTCACAGATATACAAATGACAGCCGAGATCCGCTACTTTTCTTATTTTCCGAGGCACGGCGGAGTCTGGTATATGTAATGATTGGTCACCCATCCACGATCCAATTTTAAAAATGATTCCACTGGTGGAAAGCTACACTATTCTCGGATGACATAGACTACTTTTAATTTCTGTAATCCCACGGGAACAGGAACTACGCGGGTGAATTCGCGGGACGTCTGCTAGTAACTTTTAAACATCGTACAATGTATTTCTATCAGTTGTATGAAAATTTAAAGAAACAGAATTATATTTAAAATTTTAAGCACTGCACTCACTCGTTCACTGCTACTTTTTGACTTGTCGATGGCAAACGTAATACCAAGCATCACAATTTTGTAAACTTTATGCTCGGTGTTAAAAGGTTTTTTTGTTTTTTTCATTTGTTTATTTGTAGTGAAAGCAAGCCAAAATTAAGATTTGTATTTCGTAGCCCGTTCTCTTGAGAATATTGTTGAGGACCCTAACAAAGAACGGGATGCCATGTGTATTCTCATGGGACTCATAAGAAGGGATTATGTTAGCAGCTGCATTACCTTTACTTGCTTCTATGACTCTCATGGGTAGGGTATTCATGGAGCGTTCCTATAAGTACAAGTAAAAGTTTAAGAAAGGCGGCAGCTTTAGCAAAAAATATTAGAACAGTGTAATATAAATACTTCCTAGTACGTACTAATTTTAGGTGTAGCCACTCTTATGGGTTCGCATCATCGACATGCGATATGCTAGTGTGACGTATTGCATCAATTTGGCAACGTGTTGACGAAAAATTTTAACTTCTGTAGATAGTCTCCACGACTGTTTATGTATTTTTTTTTAAATTTTCTTTTCCCTTTTCCTACGTTTTTCTTTACCTTAAAGCAAAAACTAAACCTCCACACAGAAAATAATATAACACATCTGAAGACACACAAGAGGTCTCCAGTATTAATATATGAACCCTAAATTCCTCCATATTTTTAAACTCTTGGTACTTATTGTAACCAAACAATCTGTTATATTATTAGCAGGCTGCAGCCGGTAGGTCTACTTTTTTATTTTTGTGCAGCACTATATGTGTATACGTTAAAGATGATGCTATTAATATATAGATATTAAGATACTAATCTTTAATTTAGTTTAAAAAACACATAGACTGCAAAGCACACCATCATAAAGTTAAAAATTATATTGAAACCGCATTAGGTTTTGATCGTGCCTTATTATAACACCTGATTACAATTCCGGTCGACCAAAAGTCAGTACTGAGGAAGACTGTTATAAGCGTCGTGGGAATTCGAAGGATGAAAGACTTGAAGTAGTCTTACTCGACTTCATCCGCGACAGCTTCAATAATTTAGTATGTTTTGACACAAATTGATGTAATCTTTCTTTTTCACAGGAAACTCCGAGTCATAACCAACTACTTCGTGGTCTCCCTCGCGTTCGCCGACATCCTTGTCGCTATGGTGGTCATGCCGTTTAACTTCAGCGTCCAATTCTACAACAGCTGGCTATTTGGACCCACTATCTGTGACCTGTGGAACTCCTCAGATGTTTACTTCACTTCAACGTCAATTTTACATCTGTGCTGCATATCGGTCGACAGATATTACGCTATTGTGAAGCCGCTGAAATATCCTATTAAGATGACGAAAAAGGTTGGTTTTCATTTTATTTTATCGTCTGTGTCTCTTAACATAAGTCTTCAATTAGACGCTTAACTAAAGAATGTTCAGTTTTGTTTCATTCCATCTTCTGATATTTAAATACATAATTATATTTTAGTTGAACTGTAAAAGATGCCCAGTGCCGTAATCAAAAATCGTTGCTTACTTCAATAATAAATGATTTATTTTGATAAGGGTTGAGGCAAAATTTTATCATTGTTTGTTACTAGGACCAGTCTTAAAGTTGAGCAAGGCTTGCGGGGTTTAACTTATGGTTGGGTGACAACAGTGAGCATTAGTTTGGCGAGCATTTATTTGAGTTTAAGTTGTAGTTTTTTTACTCTGGTAACTATTAACCGGCCGTGTTTTAACCTGTTGCCAGACAAATCTGTTGCAAATAAATGATGGTGATTCAAACTATTGCCCAAATACACGCAATATGTGAACATCAAATGACTGTCTCTCGGTCTAGACTTTTATCTTTATGATCTAATGTCTTATCTACAATTTAATTTAGGCCATCTTTAGATTAAGCTCTTCGCCACTCTTTAGACAATACAATACTTAGAACAGAGATTAATTGATAGACCAACTGAATGACCTAATAAGCTGAACGCATTAATGTTGACAAATGCACCACAAATATAAATAATGCAGACAAATATTAAATATGTGACTAATTAAAAATCATTTAGTTAATATGAATTAATAAATATTTTTCTGCAAATATTTATTAACGAGCTCTTCGTTTCACGCGACAATAATTACTATTGATAGTGTTGATAACGTTGGGATATTCCGATCTGGATAATATATTACCAATTATGAGCTCAACATAATATTATGTAGATTTTACTGAAGCTGCGATGTAAATATCAGCCAATCAGAGTTACTTAACTGTATAAACGGTCACAAATCAGAATTCAAATAAAAGTTAGGATTATAGGTTATTATAGACCTAGTATGTTAGGGTAAAAGGAGATTACATAATTTAAAGTCTAGTTTCTTACACCGTCTATAGTTTTATTTGTTATCACGTTGTATAAATTCATTTCATTGTTTCAGATGGCGTTCGTCATGTTAGCAGCAACATGGCTAAGTCCAATAACAATATCGTACGTACCAATATTCCTGGGCTGGTACACTACCAGCGACCACCTGAAAGTTCAGAAAGCCACCGAGTGCGAGTTCATAGTCAACAAACCATACGCGGTCATATCCAGTTCAATCTCATTCTGGATACCATGCACCATAATGTTGTTCACGTACTACGCTATATTCAGAGAAGCAAATCGACAAGAGAAGAATCTGCATGCTCGAGCTGGCAACGCGATGCTCATGCACAGACATTCTCGCGAAGTGGGGGACAAAAACGGTGCCCTACACATAAACGCGACCACCCCTACGAAGGATAGAAATATCCTCAAAATGAAGAGGGAGCACAAAGCTGCTAGAACTCTCGGAATCATTATGGGTGCCTTCATCCTCTGTTGGCTCCCATTCTTCCTGTTCTACGTGTCAACGTCATTGTGTGACTCGTGCAGGTGCCCCGAAGTTGTGACAGTGATCATGTTCTGGACTGGTTACTTCAATTCGGCGTTAAACCCTATTATTTATGCGTATTTCAATAGAGACTTTCGTAATGCGTTTAAGAACACTCTTGCGTGTGCGTTCTGTAGTTTCTGTAGGAGAAGTGCATCAGATCTGGATGCCCTGGAGCGGTTAGATAGACGAGGTTCAGCTCAACTGAGGGTACCAGTCCCTTCCAGAAGAACTTCAGACTTGGCATCGCTTTGAATGTTGCCAAAGTGCGAAGTGACAGCAGTTTGAGAGGCCTATTCATGTCTCAACGAAATATTTAAGGACATTCGTGTACTTATTCCCAAAGTTGATGTGATTTATTTAGAATCGTCGTGTTAGAAATAATTTGTACATAACATAATTATACGTACGTGACGTTTTTAGATGATTTTTACTTTGCAAAATTGAATCCTTTAATTGGTACTTTAGACTTTTTGAACATTACACATCAAAAGTAAATGATGGATTCGTCTTTGCAAAATAAAATAGGTAGATATCGTAATTAAATAATTTTGATAATATTAATTATCAATTCTAAACCAAAGAAATATTTTTTTCTACTATTGAAAATGTCTCTGGTTTAGGAGCAGTATTTTTCTAGCACAAACGGATATGTTTCCTTTATCGTTTTAATTGAATGGATGGATAACATTATGTCTCATTACTCGTTAACAGTTGCAAAGTGTGTAGTTTTGAACAATGTTAGGTATGTATAAAAGCAATAAAACCCTCACTTATTTACGTACGTAAAATATGGTATCCGTTATAAATGAGATTGTAATGTCTGATGCTTTTGTTATATCTGAGTTTGAGTCGTTAAAGAAAATTTATTGCAAATAGTTCGTCATTAAAACTATTGATAGGACGTCAAGTTGTACATATTTATTAAACTCATGAATACACATCTAAACACACAGTGTGTTATTAAAAAATAATTATTTTAATCCTCATACGGGATAGACATACCTGCAGCAATGACACTAACATACTAAAATATTACTTCATCATTTGCTTCAATAAATTTAAAAAATATTTTATTTTTGATTTTTGAACAATAACTAAATCATGCAGTAATTTATTTTTACCATAAACATTTTTTGCTCCTCCTATTTTACCTAGTTTCCAAAAATATTGTATAATAGAATCATTCCATTATAAAACATTTTAAAGTCATTTTCTAATAAATTACATAACGTGGGCTGTTTTATATTTACGGGCCTAAGTATAAGATTTTACTAATTAAATGAGGCCAAAGTGTTGTAAATATTTAGCACATATAAAAGTTTAAAATAACCTAAATTATTTTTAGTTTTAACGATGTAGTCAATAGTTAGATCGTGTAAGTAAATAACTGTAAAAGTATTAATATGGTTATTAATAAAACAATACAAATAGCTAATTATTGACTTTCATAAACGTAGATAATGAAAATCTTATTTATACGTAATAGCATGAATTGATTTTGTTAAACAACAACTCATTTTTTTTAAATGAGTTATTATTTAGCATGCTATAATAATTATGGATAGTATCAGTCAATAATTAGGTTTTTGACCTTTTTTCACTAGATAATAAATACTATAATTTAAAAATACGTAATGAAATCACTAAATATAGGTTTTGTTTTGAAGAATTTAACTACCTAGCATAGGTTAATAATTTAATTTTGTAATTAAACTGTATTTAGATTGATTTTGTAAATAGAATTTAAATAATAGGCAGTCTGGTAGATAATTTAGTTTATAAAATAGTTATGTCAGTCACTTAGTAATAATAATTACGATTTTATTTAAATTAAAATAGGAAGATACTATAATGGGGACAAATAACGCTTCAATAGAGAAAAAAAAAAGGATTTTAAATAAAATAATTATTATTGATGTGCTACGGTAAATAACAAACCTGTTAGATTTGATGTGTCAGTGTTGTGTCGAAACTCATCGTTTTAAATATTTATAGTTATATGGAATTACTAACTTGACTATTATTGGCACTGTCTGCTTTTGAGTACTAGTAAGACTTTATCAAAGACTTTGGTAACACAAAAACAAAAAAATCTATACATTTTATTTAACTTCTAAGTTTGAAGTTATTTTGGACAAATAAATATTAATAAATAAACAACAACTTTTCACTCAACGCCATTTAGTCGCGTTAAGCTTGAGACCTTGTGTTATGGGTTCTAAACAGCTGATAAATACATACAAATTATAGATAAATTACACACAAGTAACCAACGAATATCAAGTTTTAAAACCTTTTTAAGTTTATCTTCAAGTCTAAATGTTTTTTTTTTACCAAATGCTTCGATTAAGTCTGTACTGAGCACCTATTATTTCCTCTTGCGTCCAAGGATATCTAATATTCATTTCTGTCGTGTCAATGTCCATATTATCCACTTTAGCTTGTATTTCCGCGTTCTCATAAATGGTCGGGGAATTGTTGTTTGATTACATTTTTTATTCTGTGATTGAAAATGTATTCTTTTTATTAATACAATTAAGTATAATATATTTTACAATGCATAATATTTAATTGAAAAAAATAATATTTAAAATGTTTTTTTCCTGTTCTGCACATTACAAATAAAGTGTCATTGTTTTGTTTTTGTTAGAAAAGCAAATATTTATTCAAACAACAATTTCGATATTTGCTATTGTAAATTCAATGTGTCTTCCTTTCGAATAAGTAAAATAGGCTCAAAGTATATGTAAAAATACTAGATGAAAATTAGAATGTAAAATTTTAGTAAACCATGTAATATGTATATTATTATTATAGCCAATTTTAGTGTGTATAGTATGTGTAAACTTGTAAAAAAGCACATACGGGCTGTAGTTGTAAAAAAAGTAATAATAAATGGTTGTGACTTCTATAGATATTACAACTAACTTTCTAACAATATTAATCATATCTGAAAAAAAGTTATTTTTCAAAAAAAAAAACTGTGCTTTCCTGGAACTACAATTTTTACTTAACACACTTCATTAAATGAATGAATTAAAACCTTACCTAAATAACCTATTCAGATTATTTTCGAGTTTTCTACGTCTATTTTTTCTTTTGAGATCCGTCCATTTTGTTTCGTTGTGGTCTGTTTTTCACTACTTAAAGCCTGTTAGCTTGTTGTGATTTCAAAAAATAATATGTGTTAGAGAATTGTAGACGAATATCAATGTGAAATTTCTGAGAATATGTACATAAAATTCAATGTTTGTCAGTTTTAAAAGTATAGGTATTAAAGAAGTATAGTTTAGTATTTATTTTACGAAATAGATGAACTCCAATAGAAGTTACAGTGGAATAGATAAAAAACAGCAATATTATGTAATTTAAAGAAAACATAACTTATAATAATAAGTAGCTCTGTGTTTAGCCTAGTCTTTTCAACATACCTTTGCATCTCATCAATGTAATTTATTGGTTTTTAAATTCAAGATACGTATTAGCAAAACATTATTTTTAGTTTTTTTTCGCTGAATTATAGATTTGTTAAAGTTTTAAACACGTTTTACTGATTAAAATTTATCTGTTGTATCCTATGATACTGTGATAGTAAATCATCGTTCGTGATTTTTAATAAATTTTAATATAATATCACAAATCCTATTATTTTGATATTCGTTTAATCTAGTTTTATCGAGATTTTACTAAAAGTATATTATTAATTTATTTTATGTACAGTTGTAAATATTCTGTTTATTGCCATACGTGATAATATGTAGAAAAAAATATGTAATTAAATTAATTAATGTATTATTATTGCTATTATAAAATTGTTTAAATTATTTAAAAAATAATGATGCGTGGTGCGACTTTAACCTTTAGGTATTTACCTAATATGTGCGTGTAATCAAATGCTTTTTGCAAAAATAAACGGAAATTGTTTCGTATATAATATTTAGTCGTTTTCATTTTACCATATTCCCAAACACACACATTTAGTAATAAAAGTAAGTAAGATTTAGTAAAATCTAGTCTCTTTAAAGGTCTTGATTTTTTACTACCTTGTTCAACTTTCTTTTATGATTTTTTAAAAACATGCCTCTTGTACTAAAAAGTTACAATGAAAACTAAAACAAGTTTAAGTTCAACCATAGGTCATCCACACAAAAAAGTATCCAGGGGGGAGTTTCTACCAGGGGGCTGTCTTGAAATTACTGATAAAATTTAATCCTCGTTTATATTACTTTGGGATATTCCAAAGAGTTGCCAGAATTTTTCATGAAATACAATGAGACATGCATTCTTACGGATATTTGTATTTCATTAAAAAAGGCTGCCTCGTCAATTCAGTCGTCGCAGATATTCTAATCAAGACAACACAAGACTCGACTAGACATGACAGGCTTACTCTCTGTGTGGTCTTTTCGTTATAGAACTACTAGAACTAGGTACCTCAGACACCGATCAGCTTGGTTTACACATGACCCGACCAAGATGGTGTCTTTACTTCAGAAGAGACTTGGCCTCGTGTAGTGTAAAACTAACCATTTAGTCAAAATCAAGGCCAAGGCCAATCAAAGGCCATCCACAAAATAGAGAACGTTTCTACCCGGGAGGTGTTGTTCTAGGGGGATGCCAAAATTTCATTATTTTTTGCCTAGGACGTCCCGTTTCAGAGTTATTAACTGAAAAAGGGATTTTACCAATAAAAATATTTTTTTAATAGGACACAACGTTAGTCGGCTTCATATTTTGGCAAGCTGTAATGTTGCCATTGCTGAAAATCGTGGGTCCTGAGTCATCTTGTTATGGGACGTTCCCGACAGGTGGCTGAATTTTTTATGAAATACCTACTAATATCCTGTGGTCGCAATTGCTCTGTGTGGTGCTTTCGCCATTACACTAGGTACCTCAGACACGGATCAGCATGGTTCCCACATGACCCAACCATGATGGTGTCTTTACTTCAGAAGAGACTTGGCCTCGTGTAGTGTAAAACTAACCATTTAGTCAAAATAAAGGCCAAGGCCAATCAAAGGCCATCCACAAAATAGAGAACGTTTCAACCCGGGGGGTGTTGTTCTAGGGGGATGCCAAAATTTCATTATTTTTTGCCTAGGACGTCCCGTTTCAGAGATATTAACTAAAAAAGGGATTTTACTAATAAAAATGGTTTTTTAAGAGGACACAACGTTAGTCGGCTTCATATTTTGGCGAGCTGTAATGTTGCCATTGCTGAAAATCGTGGGTCCTGAGTCATCTTGTTATGGGACGTTCCCGACAGGTGGCTGAATTTTTCATGAAATACCTACTAATATCCTGTGGTCGCAATTGCTCTGTGTGGTGCTTTCGTCATTAGACTAGGTACCTCAGACACGGATCAGCATGGTTCCCACATGACCCGACCAAGATGGTGTCTTTACTTCAAAAGAGACTTGGCCTCGTGTAGTGTAAAACTAACCATTTAGTCAAAATCAAGGCCAAGGCCAATCAAAGGCCATCCACAAAATAGAGAACGTTTCTACCCGGGGGGTGTTGTTCTAGGGGGATGCCAAAATTTCATTATTTTTTGCCTAGGACGTCCCGTTTCAGAGATATTAACTGAAAAAGGGATTTTACCAATAAAAATGGTTTTTTAATAGGACACGGCGTTAGTCGGCTTCATATTTTGCCAAGCTGTAATGTTGCCATTGCTGAAAATCGTGGGTCCTGAGTCATCTTGTTATGGGACGTTCCCGACAGGTGGCTGAATTTTTCATGAAATAACTACTAATATCCTGTGGTCGCAATGGCTCTGTGTGGTGCTTTCGCCATTACACTAGGTACCTCAGACACGGATCAGCTTGGTTCCCACATGACCCGACCCGACCAAGATAGTGTCTTTACTTCAAAAGAGACTTGGCCTCGTGTTGTGTAACACTAGCCATTAAGTCAAAATCAAGGCCTAGGCCAATCAAAGGCCATCCACAAAATAGAGAACGTTTCTACCCGGGGGGTGTTGTTCTAGGGGGATGCCAAAATTTCATTATTTTTTGCCTAGGACGTCCCGTTTCAGAGATATTAACTGAAAAAGGGATTTTACCAATAAAAATGGTTTTTTAATAGGACACGGCGTTAGTCGGCTTCATATTTTGCCAAGCTGTAATGTTGCCATTGCTGAAAATCGTGGGTCCTGAGTCATCTTGTTATGGGACGTTCCCGACAGGTGGCTGAATTTTTCATGAAATAACTCCTAATATCCTGTGGTCGCAAAGGCTCTGTGTGGTGCTTTCGCCATTACACTAGGTACCTCAGACACGGATCAGCTTGGTTCCCACATGACCCGACCCGACCAAGATAGTGTCTTTACTTCAAAAGAGACTTGGCCTCGTGTTGTGTAACACTAGCCATTAAGTCAAAATCAAGGCCTAGGCCAATCAAAGGCCATCCACAAAATAGAGAACGTTTCTACCCGGGGGGTGTTGTTCTAGGGGGATGCCAAAATTTCATTATTTTTTGCCTAGGACGTCCCGTTTCAGAGATATTAACTGAAAAAGGGATTTTACCAATAAAAATGGTTTTTTAATAGGACACGGCGTTAGTCGGCTTCATATTTTGCCAAGCTGTAATGTTGCCATTGCTGAAAATCGTGGGTCCTGAGTCATCTTGTTATGGGACGTTCCCGACAGGTGGCTGAATTTTTCATGAAATAACTCCTAATATCCTGTGGTCGCAAAGGCTCTGTGTGGTGCTTTCGCCATTACACTAGGTACCTCAGACACGGATCAGCTTGGTTCCCACATGACCCGACCCGACCAAGATAGTGTCTTTACTTCAAAAGAGACTTTGCCTCGTGTTGTGTAACACTAGCCATTAAGTCAAAATCAAGGCCTAGGCCAATCAAAGGCCATCCACAAAATAGAGAACGTTTCTACCCGGGGGGTGTTGTTCTAGGGGGATGCCAAAATTTCATTATTTTTTGCCTAGGACGTCCCGTTTCAGAGATATTAACTGAAAAAGGGATTTTACCAATAAAAATGGTTTTTTAATAGGACACGGCGTTAGTCGGCTTCATATTTTGCCAAGCTGTAATGTTGCCATTGCTGAAAATCGTGGGTCCTGAGTCATCTTGTTATGGAACGTTCCCGACAGGTGGCTGAATTTTTCATGAAATACCTACTAATATCCTGTGGTCGCAATTGCTCTGTGTGGTGCTTTCGCCATTAGACTAAGTACTTCAGACACGGATCAGCATGGTTCCCACATGACTCGACCAAGATGGTGTCTTTACTTCAAAAGAGACTTGGACTAGTGTAGTGTATAACTAACCATAAAGTCAAAATCAAGGCCAAGGCCAATCAAAGGCCATCCACAAAATAGAGAACGTTTCTACCCGGGGGGTGTTGTTCTAGGGGGATGCCAAAATTTCATTATTTATTGCCTAGGACGTCCCGTTTCAGAGTTATTACCTGAAAAAGGGATTTTACCAATAAAAATGTTTTTTTAATAGGACACAACGTTAGTCGGCTTCATATTTTGGCAAGCTGTAATGTTGCCATTGCTGAAAATCGTGGGTCCTGAGTCATCTTGTTATGGGACGTTCCCGACAGGTGGCTGAATTTTTCATGAAATAACTACTAATATCCTGTGGTCGCAATGGCTCTGTGTGGTGCTTTCGCCATTACACTAGGTACCTCAGACACGGATCAGCTTGGTTCCCACATGACCCGACCCGACCAAGATAGTGTCTTTACTTCAAAAGAGACTTGGCCTCGTGTTGTGTAACACTAGCCATTAAGTCAAAATCAAGGCCTAGGCCAATCAAAGGCCATCCACAAAATAGAGAACGTTTCTACCCGGGGGGTGTTGTTCTAGGGGGATGCCAAAATTTCATTATTTTTTGCCTAGGACGTCCCGTTTCAGAGATATTAACTGAAAAAGGGATTTTACCAATAAAAATGGTTTTTTAATAGGACACGGCGTTAGTCGGCTTCATATTTTGCCAAGCTGTAATGTTGCCATTGCTGAAAATCGTGGGTCCTGAGTCATCTTGTTATGGGACGTTCCCGACAGGTGGCTGAATTTTTCATGAAATAACTCCTAATATCCTGTGGTCGCAAAGGCTCTGTGTGGTGCTTTCGCCATTACACTAGGTACCTCAGACACGGATCAGATTGGTTCCCACATGACCCGACCAAGATGGTGTCTTTACTTCAAAAGAGACTTGGCCTCGTGTTGTGTAACACTAGCCATTAAGTCAAAATCAAGGCCTAGGCCAATCAAAGGCCATCCACAAAATAGAGAACGTTTCTACCCGGGGGGTGTTGTTCTAGGGGGATGCCAAAATTTCATTATTTTTTGCCTAGGACGTCCCGTTTCAGAGATATTAACTGAAAAAGGGATTTTACCAATAAAAATGGTTTTTTAATAGGACACGGCGTTAGTCGGCTTCATATTTTGCCAAGCTGTAATGTTGCCATTGCTGAAAATCGTGGGTCCTGAGTCATCTTGTTATGGGACGTTCCCGACAGGTGGCTGAATTTTTCATGAAATACCTACTAATATCCTGTGGTCGCAATTGCTCTGTGTGGTGCTTTCGCCATTAGACTAAGTACTTCAGACACGGATCAGCATGGTTCCCACATGACTCGACCAAGATGGTGTCTTTACTTCAAAAGAGACTTGGACTAGTGTAGTGTATAACTAACCATAAAGTCAAAATCAAGGCCAAGGCCTATCAAAGGCCACCCACAAAATAGAGAACGTTTCTACCCGGGGGGTGTTGTTCTAGGGGGATGCCAAAATTTCATTATTTATTGCCTAGGACGTCCCGTTTCAGAGTTATTACCTGAAAAAGGGATTTTACCAATAAAAATGTTTTTTTAATAGGACACAACGTTAGTCGGCTTCATATTTTGGCAAGCTGTAATGTTGCCATTGCTGAAAATCGTGGGTCCTGAGTCATCTTGTTATGGGACGTTCCCGACAGGTGGCTGAATTTTTCATGAAATACCTACTAATATCCTGTGGTCGCAATTGCTCTGTGTGGTGCTTTCGCCATTAGGCTAGGTACCTCAGACACGGATCAGCATGGTTCCCACATGACCCGACCAAGATGGTGTCTTTACTTCAAAAGAGACTTGGCCTCGTGTAGTATAAAACTAACCAATTAGTCAAAATCAAGGCCAAGGCCAATCAAAGGCCATCCACAAAATAGAGAACGTTTCTACCCGGGGGGTGTTGTTCTAGGGGGATGCCAAAATTTCATTATTTTTTGCCTAGGACGTCCCGTTTCAGAGATATTAACTGAAAAAGGGATTTTACCAATAAAAATGTTTTTTAATAGGACACAACGTTAGTCGGCTTCATATTTTGGCGAGCTGTAATGTTGCCATTGCTAAAAAACCGTGGGTCCTGAGTCATCTTGTTATGGGACGTTCCCGACAGGTGGCTGAATTTTTCATGAAATACCTACTAATATCCTGTGGTCGCAATTGCTCTGTGTGGTGCTTTCGCCATTACACTAGGTACCTCAGACACGGATCAGCATGGTTCCCACATGACCCGACCAAGATGGTGTCTTTACTTCAAAAGAGACTTGGCCTCGTGTAGTGTAAAATTAACCAATTAGTCAAAATCAAGGCCAAGGCCAATCAAAGGCCATCCTTAAAATAGAGAACGTTTCTACCCGGGGGGTGTTGTTCTAGGGGGATGCCAAAATTTCATTATTTTTTGCCTAGGACGTCCCGTTTCAGAGATATTAACTGAAAAAGGGATTTTACCAATAAAAATGGTTTTTTAATAGGACACGGCGTTAGTCGGCTTCATATTTTGCCAAGCTGTAATGTTGCCATTGCTGAAAATCGTGGGTCCTGAGTCATCTTGTTATGGGACGTTCCCGACAGGTGGCTGAAATTTTCATGAAATAACTACTAATATCCTGTGGTCGCAATGGCTCTGTGTGGTGCTTTCGCCATTACACTAGGTACCTCAGACACGGATCAGCTTGGTTCCCACATGACCCGACCCGACCAAGATAGTGTCTTTACTTCAAAAGAGACTTGGCCTCGTGTTGTGTAACACTAGCCATTAAGTCAAAATCAAGGCCTAGGCCAATCAAAGGCCATCCACAGAATAGAGAACGTTTCTACCCGGGGGGTGTTGTTCTAGGGGGATGCCAAAATTTCATTATTTATTGCCTAGGACGTCCCGTTTCAGAGTTATTACCTGAAAAAGGGATTTTACCAATAAAAATGTTTTTTTAATAGGACACAACGTTAGTCGGCTTCATATTTTGGCAAGCTGTAATGTTGCCATTGCTGAAAATCGTGGGTCCTGAGTCATCTTGTTATGGGACGTTCCCGACAGGTGGCTGAATTTTTCATGAAATACCTACTAATATCCTGTGGTCGCAATTGCTCTGTGTGGTGCTTTCGCCATTAGGCTAGGTACCTCAGACACGGATCAGCATGGTTCCCACATGAACCGACCAAGATGGTGTCTTTACTTCAAAAGAGACTTGGCCTCGTGTAGTGTAAAACTAACCAATTAGTCAAAATCAAGGCCAAGGCCAATCAAAGGCCATCCACAAAATAGAGAACGTTTCTACCCGGGGGGTGTTGTTCTAGGGGGATGCCAAAATTTCATTATTTTTTGCCTAGGACGTCCCGTTTCAGAGATATTAACTGAAAAAGGGATTTTACCAATAAAAATGGTTTTTTAATAGGACACGGCGTTAGTCGGCTTCATATTTTGCCAAGCTGTAATGTTGCCATTGCTGAAAATCGTGGGTCCTGAGTCATCTTGTTATGGGACGTTCCCGACAGGTGGCTGAATTTTTCATGAAATAACTACTAATATCCTGTGGTCGCAATGGCTCTGTGTGGTGCTTTCGCCATTACACTAGGTACCTCAGACACGGATCAGCTTGGTTCCCACATGACCCGACCCGACCAAGATAGTGTCTTTACTTCAAAAGAGACTTGGCCTCGTGTTGTGTAACACTAGCCATTAAGTCAAAATCAAGGCCTAGGCCAATCAAAGGCCATCCACAAAATAGAGAACGTTTCTACCCGGGGGGTGTTGTTCTAGGGGGATGCCAAAATTTCATTATTTTTTGCCTAGGACGTCCCGTTTCAGAGATATTAACTGAAAAAGGGATTTTACCAATAAAAATGGTTTTTTAATAGGACACGGCGTTAGTCGGCTTCATATTTTGCCAAGCTGTAATGTTGCCATTGCTGAAAATCGTGGGTCCTGAGTCATCTTGTTATGGGACGTTCCCGACAGGTGGCTGAATTTTTCATGAAATAACTCCTAATATCCTGTGGTCGCAAAGGCTCTGTGTGGTGCTTTCGCCATTACACTAGGTACCTCAGACACGGATCAGCTTGGTTCCCACATGACCCGACCCGACCAAGATAGTGTCTTTACTTCAAAAGAGACTTGGCCTCGTGTTGTGTAACACTAGCCATTAAGTCAAAATCAAGGCCTAGGCCAATCAAAGGCCATCCACAAAATAGAGAACGTTTCTACCCGGGGGGTGTTGTTCTAGGGGGATGCCAAAATTTCATTATTTTTTGCCTAGGACGTCCCGTTTCAGAGATATTAACTGAAAAAGGGATTTTACCAATAAAAATGGTTTTTTAATAGGACACGGCGTTAGTCGGCTTCATATTTTGCCAAGCTGTAATGTTGCCATTGCTGAAAATCGTGGGTCCTGAGTCATCTTGTTATGGGACGTTCCCGACAGGTGGCTGAATTTTTCATGAAATACCTACTAATATCCTGTGGTCGCAATTGCTCTGTGTGGTGCTTTCGCCATTAGACTAAGTACTTCAGACACGGATCAGCATGGTTCCCACATGACTCGACCAAGATGGTGTCTTTACTTCAAAAGAGACTTGGACTAGTGTAGTGTATAACTAACCATAAAGTCAAAATCAAGGCCAAGGCCAATCAAAGGCCATCCACAAAATAGAGAACGTTTCTACCCGGGGGGTGTTGTTCTAGGGGGATGCCAAAATTTCATTATTTATTGCCTAGGACGTCCCGTTTCAGAGTTATTACCTGAAAAAGGGATTTTACCAATAAAAATGTTTTTTTAATAGGACACAACGTTAGTCGGCTTCATATTTTGGCAAGCTGTAATGTTGCCATTGCTGAAAATCGTGGGTCCTGAGTCATCTTGTTATGGGACGTTCCCGACAGGTGGCTGAATTTTTCATGAAATACCTACTAATATCCTGTGGTCGCAATTGCTCTGTGTGGTGCTTTCGCCATTAGGCTAGGTACCTCAGACACGGATCAGCATGGTTCCCACATGAACCGACCAAGATGGTGTCTTTACTTCAAAAGAGACTTGGCCTCGTGTAGTGTAAAACTAACCAATTAGTCAAAATCAAGGCCAAGGCCAATCAAAGGCCATCCACAAAATAGAGAACGTTTCTACCCGGGGGGTGTTGTTCTAGGGGGATGCCAAAATTTCATTATTTTTTGCCTAGGACGTCCCGTTTCAGAGATATTAACTGAAAAAGGGATTTTACCAATAAAAATGGTTTTTTAATAGGACACGGCGTTAGTCGGCTTCATATTTTGCCAAGCTGTAATGTTGCCATTGCTGAAAATCGTGGGTCCTGAGTCATCTTGTTATGGGACGTTCCCGACAGGTGGCTGAATTTTTCATGAAATAACTACTAATAGCCTGTGGTCGCAATGGCTCTGTGTGGTGCTTTCGCCATTACACTAGGTACCTCAGACACGGATCAGCATGGTTCCCACATGACTCGACCAAGATGGTGTCTTTACTTCAAAAGAGACTTGGACTCGTGTAGTGTAAAACTAACCATAAAGTCAAAATCAAGGCCAAGGCCAATCAAAGGCCATCCACAAAATAGAGAACGTTTCTACCCGGGGGGTGTTGTTCTAGGGGGGTGCCAAAATTTCATTATTTTTTGCCTAGGACGTCCCGTTTCAGAGTTATTAACTGAAAAAGGGATTTTACCAATAAAAATGTTTATTTAATAGGACACAACGTTAGTCGGCTTCATATTTTGGCAAGCTGTAATGTTGCCATTGCTGAAAATCGTGGGTCCTGAGTCATCTTGTTATGGGACGTTCCCGACAGGTGGCTGAATTTTTCATGAAATAACTACTAATAGCCTGTGGTCGCAATGGCTCTGTGTGGTGCTTTCGCCATTACACTAGGTACCTCAGACACGGATCAGCATGGTTCCCACATGACTCGACCAAGATGGTGTCTTTACTTCAAAAGAGACTTGGACTCGTGTAGTGTAAAACTAACCATAAAGTCAAAATCAAGGCCAAGGCCAATCAAAGGCCATCCACAAAATAGAGAACGTTTCTACCCGGGGGGTGTTGTTCTAGGGGGGTGCCAAAATTTCATTATTTTTTGCCTAGGACGTCCCGTTTCAGAGTTATTAACTGAAAAAGGGATTTTACCAATAAAAATGTTTATTTAATAGGACACAACGTTAGTCGGCTTCATATTTTGGCAAGCTGTAATGTTGCCATTGCTGAAAATCGTGGGTCCTGAGTCATCTTGTTATGGGACGTTCCCGACAGGTGGCTGAATTTTTCATGAAATACCTACTAATATCCTGTGGTTGCAATTGCTCTGTGTGGTGCTTTCGCCATTAAGCTAGGTACCTCAGACACGGATCAGCATGGTTCCCACATGACCCGACCAAGATGGTGTCTTTACTTCAAAAGAGACTTGGCCTCGTGTAGTATAAAACTAACCAATTAGTCAAAATCAAGGCCAAGGCCAATCAAAGGCCATCCACAAAATAGAGAACGTTTCTACCCGGGGGGTGTTGTTCTAGGGGGATGCCAAAATTTCATTATTTTTTGCCTAGGACGTCCCGTTTCAGAGATATTAACTGAAAAAGGGATTTTACCAATAAAAATGTTTTTTTAATAGGACACAACGTTAGTCGGCTTCATATTTTGGCGAGCTGTAATGTTGCCATTGCTAAAAAACCGTGGGTCCTGAGTCATCTTGTTATGGGACGTTCCCGACAGGTGGCTGAATTTTTCATGAAATACCTACTAATATCCTGTGGTCGCAATTGCTCTGTGTGGTGCTTTCGCCATTACACTAGGTACCTCAGACACGGATCAGCATGGTTCCCACATGACCCGACCAAGATGGTGTCTTTACTTCAAAAGAGACTTGGCCTCGTGTAGTGTAAAATTAACCAATTAGTCAAAATCAAGGCCAAGGCCAATCAAAGGCCATCCACAAAATAGAGAACGTTTCTACCCGGGGGGTGTTGTTCTAGGGGGATGCCAAAATTTCATTATTTTTTGCCTAGGACGTCCCGTTTCAGAGATATTAACTGAAAAAGGGATTTTACCAATAAAAATGGTTTTTTAATAGGACACGGCGTTAGTCGGCTTCATATTTTGCCAAGCTGTAATGTTGCCATTGCTGAAAATCGTGGGTCCTGAGTCATCTTGTTATGGGACGTTCCCGACAGGTGGCTGAAATTTTCATGAAATAACTACTAATATCCTGTGGTCGCAATGGCTCTGTGTGGTGCTTTCGCCATTACACTAGGTACCTCAGACACGGATCAGCTTGGTTCCCACATGACCCGACCCGACCAAGATAGTGTCTTTACTTCAAAAGAGACTTGGCCTCGTGTTGTGTAACACTAGCCATTAAGTCAAAATCAAGGCCTAGGCCAATCAAAGGCCATCCACAGAATAGAGAACGTTTCTACCCGGGGGGTGTTGTTCTAGGGGGATGCCAAAATTTCATTATTTATTGCCTAGGACGTCCCGTTTCAGAGTTATTACCTGAAAAAGGGATTTTACCAATAAAAATGTTTTTTTAATAGGACACAACGTTAGTCGGCTTCATATTTTGGCAAGCTGTAATGTTGCCATTGCTGAAAATCGTGGGTCCTGAGTCATCTTGTTATGGGACGTTCCCGACAGGTGGCTGAATTTTTCATGAAATACCTACTAATATCCTGTGGTCGCAATTGCTCTGTGTGGTGCTTTCGCCATTAGGCTAGGTACCTCAGACACGGATCAGCATGGTTCCCACATGAACCGACCAAGATGGTGTCTTTACTTCAAAAGAGACTTGGCCTCGTGTAGTGTAAAACTAACCAATTAGTCAAAATCAAGGCCAAGGCCAATCAAAGGCCATCCACAAAATAGAGAACGTTTCTACCCGGGGGGTGTTGTTCTAGGGGGATGCCAAAATTTCATTATTTTTTGCCTAGGACGTCCCGTTTCAGAGATATTAACTGAAAAAGGGATTTTACCAATAAAAATGGTTTTTTAATAGGACACGGCGTTAGTCGGCTTCATATTTTGCCAAGCTGTAATGTTGCCATTGCTGAAAATCGTGGGTCCTGAGTCATCTTGTTATGGGACGTTCCCGACAGGTGGCTGAATTTTTCATGAAATAACTACTAATATCCTGTGGTCGCAATGGCTCTGTGTGGTGCTTTCGCCATTACACTAGGTACCTCAGACACGGATCAGCTTGGTTCCCACATGACCCGACCCGACCAAGATAGTGTCTTTACTTCAAAAGAGACTTGGCCTCGTGTTGTGTAACACTAGCCATTAAGTCAAAATCAAGGCCTAGGCCAATCAAAGGCCATCCACAAAATAGAGAACGTTTCTACCCGGGGGGTGTTGTTCTAGGGGGATGCCAAAATTTCATTATTTTTTGCCTAGGACGTCCCGTTTCAGAGATATTAACTGAAAAAGGGATTTTACCAATAAAAATGGTTTTTTAATAGGACACGGCGTTAGTCGGCTTCATATTTTGCCAAGCTGTAATGTTGCCATTGCTGAAAATCGTGGGTCCTGAGTCATCTTGTTATGGGACGTTCCCGACAGGTGGCTGAATTTTTCATGAAATAACTCCTAATATCCTGTGGTCGCAAAGGCTCTGTGTGGTGCTTTCGCCATTACACTAGGTACCTCAGACACGGATCAGCTTGGTTCCCACATGACCCGACCCGACCAAGATAGTGTCTTTACTTCAAAAGAGACTTGGCCTCGTGTTGTGTAACACTAGCCATTAAGTCAAAATCAAGGCCTAGGCCAATCAAAGGCCATCCACAAAATAGAGAACGTTTCTACCCGGGGGGTGTTGTTCTAGGGGGATGCCAAAATTTCATTATTTTTTGCCTAGGACGTCCCGTTTCAGAGATATTAACTGAAAAAGGGATTTTACCAATAAAAATGGTTTTTTAATAGGACACGGCGTTAGTCGGCTTCATATTTTGCCAAGCTGTAATGTTGCCATTGCTGAAAATCGTGGGTCCTGAGTCATCTTGTTATGGGACGTTCCCGACAGGTGGCTGAATTTTTCATGAAATACCTACTAATATCCTGTGGTCGCAATTGCTCTGTGTGGTGCTTTCGCCATTAGACTAAGTACTTCAGACACGGATCAGCATGGTTCCCACATGACTCGACCAAGATGGTGTCTTTACTTCAAAAGAGACTTGGACTAGTGTAGTGTATAACTAACCATAAAGTCAAAATCAAGGCCAAGGCCAATCAAAGGCCATCCACAAAATAGAGAACGTTTCTACCCGGGGGGTGTTGTTCTAGGGGGATGCCAAAATTTCATTATTTATTGCCTAGGACGTCCCGTTTCAGAGTTATTACCTGAAAAAGGGATTTTACCAATAAAAATGTTTTTTTAATAGGACACAACGTTAGTCGGCTTCATATTTTGGCAAGCTGTAATGTTGCCATTGCTGAAAATCGTGGGTCCTGAGTCATCTTGTTATGGGACGTTCCCGACAGGTGGCTGAATTTTTCATGAAATACCTACTAATATCCTGTGGTCGCAATTGCTCTGTGTGGTGCTTTCGCCATTAGGCTAGGTACCTCAGACACGGATCAGCATGGTTCCCACATGAACCGACCAAGATGGTGTCTTTACTTCAAAAGAGACTTGGCCTCGTGTAGTGTAAAACTAACCAATTAGTCAAAATCAAGGCCAAGGCCAATCAAAGGCCATCCACAAAATAGAGAACGTTTCTACCCGGGGGGTGTTGTTCTAGGGGGATGCCAAAATTTCATTATTTTTTGCCTAGGACGTCCCGTTTCAGAGATATTAACTGAAAAAGGGATTTTACCAATAAAAATGGTTTTTTAATAGGACACGGCGTTAGTCGGCTTCATATTTTGCCAAGCTGTAATGTTGCCATTGCTGAAAATCGTGGGTCCTGAGTCATCTTGTTATGGGACGTTCCCGACAGGTGGCTGAATTTTTCATGAAATAACTACTAATAGCCTGTGGTCGCAATGGCTCTGTGTGGTGCTTTCGCCATTACACTAGGTACCTCAGACACGGATCAGCATGGTTCCCACATGACTCGACCAAGATGGTGTCTTTACTTCAAAAGAGACTTGGACTCGTGTAGTGTAAAACTAACCATAAAGTCAAAATCAAGGCCAAGGCCAATCAAAGGCCATCCACAAAATAGAGAACGTTTCTACCCGGGGGGTGTTGTTCTAGGGGGGTGCCAAAATTTCATTATTTTTTGCCTAGGACGTCCCGTTTCAGAGTTATTAACTGAAAAAGGGATTTTACCAATAAAAATGTTTATTTAATAGGACACAACGTTAGTCGGCTTCATATTTTGGCAAGCTGTAATGTTGCCATTGCTGAAAATCGTGGGTCCTGAGTCATCTTGTTATGGGACGTTCCCGACAGGTGGCTGAATTTTTCATGAAATAACTACTAATAGCCTGTGGTCGCAATGGCTCTGTGTGGTGCTTTCGCCATTACACTAGGTACCTCAGACACGGATCAGCATGGTTCCCACATGACTCGACCAAGATGGTGTCTTTACTTCAAAAGAGACTTGGACTCGTGTAGTGTAAAACTAACCATAAAGTCAAAATCAAGGCCAAGGCCAATCAAAGGCCATCCACAAAATAGAGAACGTTTCTACCCGGGGGGTGTTGTTCTAGGGGGGTGCCAAAATTTCATTATTTTTTGCCTAGGACGTCCCGTTTCAGAGTTATTAACTGAAAAAGGGATTTTACCAATAAAAATGTTTATTTAATAGGACACAACGTTAGTCGGCTTCATATTTTGGCAAGCTGTAATGTTGCCATTGCTGAAAATCGTGGGTCCTGAGTCATCTTGTTATGGGACGTTCCCGACAGGTGGCTGAATTTTTCATGAAATACCTACTAATATCCTGTGGTCGCAATTGCTCTGTGTGGTGCTTTCGCCATTAGGCTAGGTACCTCAGACACGGATCAGCATGGTTCCCACATGAACCGACCAAGATGGTGTCTTTACTTCAAAAGAGACTTGGCCTCGTGTAGTGTAAAACTAACCAATTAGTCAAAATCAAGGCCAAGGCCAATCAAAGGCCATCCACAAAATATAGAACGTTTCTACCCGGGGGGTGTTGTTCTAGGGGGATGCCAAAATTTCATTATTTTTTGCCTAGGACGTCCCGTTTCAGAGATATTAACTGAAAAAGGGATTTTACCAATAAAAATGGTTTTTTAATAGGACACGGCGTTAGTCGGCTTCATATTTTGCCAAGCTGTAATGTTGCCATTGCTGAAAATCGTGGGTCCTGAGTCATCTTGTTATGGGACGTTCCCGACAGGTGGCTGAATTTTTCATGAAATACCTACTAATAGCCTGTGGTCGCAATGGCTCTGTGTGGTGCTTTCGCCATTACACTAGGTACCTCAGACACGGATCAGCATGGTTCCCACATGACTCGACCAAGATGGTGTCTTTACTTCAAAAGAGACTTGGACTCGTGTAGTGTAAAACTAACCATAAAGTCAAAATCAAGGCCAAGGCCAATCAAAGGCCATCCACAAAATAGAGAACGTTTCTACCCGGGGGGTGTTGTTCTAGGGGGGTGCCAAAATTTCATTATTTTTTGCCTAGGACGTCCCGTTTCAGAGTTATTAACTGAAAAAGGGATTTTACCAATAAAAATGTTTATTTAATAGGACACAACGTTAGTCGGCTTCATATTTTGGCAAGCTGTAATGTTGCCATTGCTGAAAATCGTGGGTCCTGAGTCATCTTGTTATGGGACGTTCCCGACAGGTGGCTGAATTTTTCATGAAATACCTACTAATATCCTGTGGTTACAATTGCTCTGTGTGGTGCTTTCGCCATTAGGCTAGGTACCTCAGACACGGATCAGCATGGTTCCCACATGACCCGACCAAGATGGTGTCTTTACTTCAAAAGAGACTTGGCCTCGTGTAGTATAAAACTAACCAATTAGTCAAAATCAAGGCCAAGGCCAATCAAAGGCCATCCACAAAATAGAGAACGTTTCTACCCGGGGGGTGTTGTTCTAGGGGGATGCCAAAATTTCATTATTTTTTGCCTAGGACGTCCCGTTTCAGAGATATTAACTGAAAAAGGGATTTTACCAATAAAAATGTTTTTTTAATAGGACACAACGTTAGTCGGCTTCATATTTTGGCGAGCTGTAATGTTGCCATTGCTAAAAAACCGTGGGTCCTGAGTCATCTTGTTATGGGACGTTCCCGACAGGTGGCTGAATTTTTCATGAAATACCTACTAATATCCTGTGGTCGCAATTGCTCTGTGTGGTGCTTTCGCCATTACACTAGGTACCTCAGACACGGATCAGCATGGTTCCCACATGACCCGACCAAGATGGTGTCTTTACTTCAAAAGAGACTTGGCCTCGTGTAGTGTAAAATTAACCAATTAGTCAAAATCAAGGCCAAGGCCAATCAAAGGCCATCCACAAAATAGAGAACGTTTCTACCCGGGGGGTGTTGTTCTAGGGGGATGCCAAAATTTCATTATTTTTTGCCTAGGACGTCCCGTTTCAGAGATATTAACTGAAAAAGGGATTTTACCAATAAAAATGGTTTTTTAATAGGACACGGCGTTAGTCGGCTTCATATTTTGCCAAGCTGTAATGTTGCCATTGCTGAAAATCGTGGGTCCTGAGTCATCTTGTTATGGGACGTTCCCGACAGGTGGCTGAAATTTTCATGAAATAACTACTAATATCCTGTGGTCGCAATGGCTCTGTGTGGTGCTTTCGCCATTACACTAGGTACCTCAGACACGGATCAGCTTGGTTCCCACATGACCCGACCCGACCAAGATAGTGTCTTTACTTCAAAAGAGACTTGGCCTCGTGTTGTGTAACACTAGCCATTAAGTCAAAATCAAGGCCTAGGCCAATCAAAGGCCATCCACAGAATAGAGAACGTTTCTACCCGGGGGGTGTTGTTCTAGGGGGATGCCAAAATTTCATTATTTTTTGCCTAGGACGTCCCGTTTCAGAGATATTAACTGAAAAAGGGATTTTACCAATAAAAATGGTTTTTTAATAGGACACAACGTTAGTCGGCTTCATATTTTGGCGAGCTGTAATGTTGCCATTGCTGAAAATCGTGGGTCCTGAGTCATCTTGTTATGGGACGTTCCCGACAGGTGGCTGAATTTTTCATGAAATACCTACTAATATCCTGTGGTCGCAATTGCTCTGTGTGGTGCTTTCGCCATTAGACTAAGTACTTCAGACACGGATCAGCATGGTTCTCACATGACTCGACCAAGATGGTGTCTTTACTTCAAAAGAAACTTGGACTCGTGTAGTGTAAAACTAACCATAAAGTCAAAATCAAGGCCAAGGCCAATCAAAGGCCATCCACAAAATAGAGAACGTTTCTACCCGGGGGGTGTTGTTCTAGGGGGATGCCAAAATTTCATTATTTTTTGCCTAGGACGTCCCGTTTCAGAGTTATTAACTGAAAAAGGGATTTTACTAATAAAAATGTTTTTTTAATAGGACACAACGTTAGTCGGCTTCATATTTTGGCAAGCTGTAATGTTGCCATTGCTGAAAATCGTGGGTCCTGAGTCATCTTGTTATGGGACGTTCCCGACAGGTGGCTGAATTTTTTATAAAATACCTACTAATATCCTGTGGTCGCAATTGCTCTGTGTGGTGCTTTCGTCATTAGACTAGGTACCTCAGACACGGATCAGCATGGTTCTCACATGACTCGACCAAGATGGTGTCTTTACTTCAAAAGAAACTTGGACTCGTGTAGTGTAAAACTAACCATAAAGTCAAAATCAAGGCCAAGGCCAATCAAAGGCCATCCACAAAATAGAGAACGTTTCTACCCGGGGGGTGTTGTTCTAGGGGGATGCCAAAATTTCATTATTTTTTGCCTAGGACGTCCCGTTTCAGAGTTATTAACTGAAAAAGGGATTTTACCAATAAAAATGGTTTTTAATAGGACACAACGTTAGTCGGCTTCATATGTTGGCGAGCTGTAATGTTGCCATTGCTGAAAATCGTGTGTCCTGAGTCATCTTGTTATGGGACGTTCCCGACAGGTGGTTGAATTTTTCATGAAATACCTACTAATATCCTGTGGTCGCAATTGCTCTGTGTGGTGCTTTCGCCATTACACTAGGTACCTCAGACACGGATCAGCTTGGTTCCCACATGACCCGACCCGACCAAGATAGTGTCTTTACTTCAAAAGAGACTTGGCCTCGTGTTGTGTAAAACTAGCCATTAAGTCAAAATCAAGGCCTAGGCCAATCAAAGGCCATCCACAAAATAGAGAACGTTTCTACCCGGGGGGTGTTGTTCTAGGGGGATGCCAAAATTTCATTATTTTTTGCCTAGGACGTCCCGTTTCAGAGATATTAACTGAAAAAGGGATTTTACCAATAAAAATGGTTTTTTAATAGGACACGGCGTTAGTCGGCTTCATATTTTGCCAAGCTGTAATGTTGCCATTGCTGAAAATCGTGGGTCCTGAGTCATCTTGTTATGGGACGTTCCCGACAGGTGGCTGAATTTTTCATGAAATAACTACTAATATCCTGTGGTCGCAATGGCTCTGTGTGGTGCTTTCGCCATTACACTAGGTACCTCAGACACGGATCAGCATGGTTCCCACATGACCCTACCCGACCAAGATCGTGTCTTTACTTCAAAAGAGACATGGCCTCGTGTAGTGTAAAACTAACCATTAAGTCAAAATCAAGGCCTAGGCCAATCAAAGGCCATCCACAAAATAGAGAACGGTTCTACCCGGGGGGTGTTGTTCTAGGGAGATACCAAAATTTCATTATTTTTTGCCTAGTACGTCCCGTTTCAGAGATATTAACTGAAAAAGGGATTTTACCAATAAAAATGGTTTTTTAATAGGACACGGCGTTAGTCGGCTTCATATTTTGGCGAGCTGTAATGTTGCCATTGCTGAAAAACTGGGGTCCTGAGTCATCTTGTTATGGGATGTTCCAGATAGTTAGCTGACTTTCTCGTTAATTTAGTGGTCGCAAATGCTACTGTTTAGCGAGGAGCTTACGATTACTGTTAAATGTGAGCAATGACTAGAAGTCTCTGTATGGTTCGTTCGTCGTAAGACTACCTTAGACACCAATCAGCATGGTTCACACATGACCCGACCAAGAAATTGTCATGACTTCAAAAGAGACTTGGCCTAGCATAGTGTAAAACTAACCACAAAGTCAAAATCAAGGCCAAGGCCAATCAAAGGTCATCCATACAATAGAGTTTATTTCTCCCCAGGGGGTGTGTACACTAGGGGGATACCAAAATTTAATTATTTTTTGCCCAGGACGTCCGGTTTTAGAGATATTAACTGATAATGGGATTTTACCAATAAATATCGTTTTTTAATTAAGACACTTCGTTAGTCGGTTTCATATTTTGGCGAGCTATGATATTGTCATTGCTAAAAATCCTGGGTCCTGAGTCTTCTTGTTATGGAATGTTCCAGATAGTTGGCTGACGTTTTCATGAAATACAAATGTAGATATGTGAAAATGGGGCTGCCTCGTAAATCGAATTCTTAAATATCTTTTTAATTACACATTAAATAAATCTGTAACCTAATTGTTAGTGATTACAATTGGAATAAAACACATCTTCGCATAGTTTTTGGGATATAATAATTTAATGGCCAAGCTGAGAAGACTTTCTTCAGAACGGCCACCTGTAAACATTTATATCTTTTGAAGAAGTGGCCGAGAGATTCTGATATTTGGCGAATGATTTTAACCAATTGTCGAAGAAAACAGATCTTGGCTAGGTGTAGTTTTTGAGATATAATAATGCCAAGCTGAGAAGGCTCTCTTCAGAACGGCCACCTGTAAACGCTTATTTATCTTTTAAACCAGTGACAAATTCCGATATTCGGTGACAAATTTTGACTAATTATTAGCGACTACATTTTGTGTTATAAAATTAAATTCCGGATGGTGATCATGAACGAGCCAGTGTCAGTCACACATTTGAACAAAGATATTTAATACTTACCATAAACGAGAGATCACGAACAAAATTATTATTCTCATTTATTATTTGTACATAAGTACATATAAATTACATTTATAAATATAAAAAATAGTGAACCACCGATAGCGGGAGCAGGGTCCAAGCTACCGGTGGTTAGGGCTCCAGAGACAGGAAACTCCTCACGCTGCGAGCCGTATCAAAAAGTACTGCCTTCTGGATCTGGTTCTTGACCCAATCGTGCAACGAAAGCCTCGAAAGATGCTTTAGCCATAAGGCCATTAGGTGTTACGACTATCGGCATAATGACAGCCGAGTCCACATCCCACATGTCGACAACCTCGCGTGCTAAGTCGAGATATTTGATTTTGTTCTCTTTCTCAGCTTTCACGAGATTCTCGTCATGAGGGATGGTAACATCGATGGTGTGCGGCGCGCTAATCGATCTATCACCACTATATCAGGCTTATTGGCAACAATAGTCCTGTCAGTGATGATAGATCGATCCCAGTACAGTGTAACATGGTCATTCTCGAGAACTGGATCGGGCACATACCAGTAATACTGCACTTCAGAATCCACAAGCTGGTATTTCAGCAACTCTGTGCAAGTAAGTACTTACTGTTAGCCAGACGAGAACAACCAGCGATGATATGTTTGATAGACTCACCCGGACAGTGACATGCCCGACACAGGTCAAATGTCCTGTCCTTCATAACATATCTCCGATAGTTATTCGTCAAGATAGCTTCGTCGATAATTGCACAGACGAACCCTTCAGTTTTTCCGAATAGGTTACTGAATCGTAGCCAGGATACGGACGCTAAGAAGTCTACATCGGGCCCATGAAGAGCCCGGTAGAAGCGCCTGTGAAGCTCTTTACTTTGCCATACCTGTCTGCGGTCATCAGTACTCAGTACTAGGTTTGCACCAGTTTTCGTAAGCCATGGATAGCGGGGTAAGGCCCTTGTCCACTGCGACCACATCCCGGTGCGGTCGGATTTCACAAAATATTCTCGGAGGCTGTACACCTCACGGTTATGGAGGGTCTTAGCATTTAGGAAGCCTCGGCCCCGCACTTCCGCAGGTTATACAGTCTCATAACCGACGATCGTGGGTGATGCATCCGGTTTAAGGTCATCAGTGTTCGAACACTCCTAACCAGGGCGTCAAGTTCCGTTTGAGTCCATTTGAGTATGCCGAAGGAATACATCAACACTGACATACCCAACCATTGAAGGCGCGCACCTTGTTTCCGCCTGACAAAAGGGCTATTTAAAACCTTCTTCAGGCGGCCAAAGAAGCGCTCCTTCAACGATTGCCTCATGTCAGCAGCATCTATGCCTAACGCTTCCGACACACCCAAATATTTATAGTTTTTTGGATAAGGAGAGGGATTTGAGGTATATGGAATCCGAGAGTTGAATTCCCTCGGATTCCACAATCTCCCCTCACTCGTCACAACAAACTTCATCCTGATGGCACTACTGAAAGTTTCAGTTACCTTCAGTAGCTCCATCAGTCGCAAATTGTTGGGGGTAAAGAGTTTCAGATCATCCATGTATACGAGGTGAGATATTACCTGACCATCTCTCCTTAACCGACAGCCCAGACCTGACTCCTCCAGCAACGTGCTAAGCGGATTCAAGGCTAGGCAGAACCAAAGTGGACTCAAACTGCCACCCTGGAATATACCCCACTCAATCTTGATAGGTTCACTGTTTCCACGGTTTTGTCGACATTCTGGATAGCGTAAGACCGTACTCCACTGCCGCATATACGATATCAGGAAGGTGCGAAGAGTTGCATCTATTTTGTAAAACTCAAATTATTATTATTATTATCATTACTAGTTTAGTAAGCTCCGCTGCCGCTCCAATATTGCTATATTATGCTAGATGGCGTTACTGAGACATGGGATCACAGTGTTTTTCAATCACATTTCTTCACATGTCCTCTCCATAAAATCTTAAATCTCTTTGTGTTTGAAATAGTGAAATATTTGACATCTATTTGTGACGTTGCCAACTTTCAAAATGCACCCTCAGATTGAATGCCAGTCGAGTAGGAGCGCTGGCACTCACTGTACGTGACTGTTGTCTATGTGTGTAGATTTTTGGCTCGTTGTATGTATAAAGTTTGCCTTTCCAATACTTCGGGTTAAGTAAGTAAATAAATAAATAATAAATAAAGATTCTACAAAATAAAAATCAAAATCAAAAGTCATTTATTCAAATTAGGCTCAGCACTTTTTGAACGTCGAAATTACATAAGACAGTTCCCCAAAAAGCCCTTCCTTCGCCACTTCCTAGTGTTTTTGCTGGGAAGGAGAAGTGTGGCGGAACAAACTCCCCAGCAACACATCTGTCTGATAAGTTAGAAGAACTTGAATTTACACAGTACAATTAGTTATAATTGCAAAATAATTAAAACAAGTTATTCACAACATGTTAGCTAGCACACTCAATATACAGAATACCAGTAATATTATAGCTACCGACAATAAAACTAACTTAACTCAAGCAAAAGCAACTGACTAATAAGAATCCTCCAGGTAAAAAGGGTGTGCCATCTTACATGTGCAGAGTTGGATCAAATCCATAGATCTGCAAGACAATGTAACAAAATGATAAACTAGAACTGTGGAAGTTAAATAAAAACATAAAAAAACAGGTAATAGTTAAAACAATAACAAAACCAAAGCAGCACCCGTTCACGAGCATAACGCAAAGATCAGCCATTACCCCCCTCGTCATATTAGAGGGAAGGTGGTAACCCGACCCTCGACGCTACCGCAAGCAGTAACATCATGACGAACTTGCTACCGGTTATTTACGTACAAATTAACCAACAACTTTTTCACACAACGCCAATCAGTCCCAAGTTAAGCTTAAGAGCTTGTGTTATAGGTACTAAACAGCTGATAACATACATATATATTCCTAAATACACACATATTATAGATAAATTACACCCAGACACGGAGCAAATCAATGCAATGCAAAGCAATCACACAAACATTTTTGTCCTGGATGGGAATCGAAACCACGACCTCCGGCATAGCAGTCAGGGTCACTAACTACTAGACCAACAGGACAGTCAAGTTAAATAAGAACATAATAATCCGTCCTGTGATAAAGGGTTTTGAATAAAATAAGGTTCATGTCCCAATGAGAAAATTTGACCGCTTGGGGTAGCTTGATGTGCTGGCGTTAATACATCGAAATTGCCGCCAGGTATTTGTCAAATTTATTTGAATTCTTGATTTGAATTCCCTTGTAGCTAATAAAAACTTATTAGTCATACTTACACAAATATTATACATCCAAGAAGGTTCGAATTATTTTGCCATTTATAGCATATTTCTCATGTCCGTTAGTTTTATCTATTGTGACGTTAGTTATGAACCCTGCGGCTGTTTCCAAAGTTTCAACTTAGAGTTTCAGTTTTGGATTTGACAGTTACCGAAGTTACAAAGCAAATTCTCGAATTGCTTTGGAAATGACATGACCGTTTGTTTTTCACTTTTTTAGTGCACCTAGGTGTGTATATTTTGAAATGAAAACTTCTTCTGGCGCACCGCACACCGATTTTATTGTAGGTAGTAAATTAGGCTGATTTGTCACGCTCTGAGGTGAAAGGATCAATCGGGTGAACTCAGGACTGCAGCTGATCTTTGCCGTTGTGTCGCTGTATTCATTAAGTACATTCAATTCATTAGTAATAATGTTATTGTCTTTATTCATTTAATAGTTAAGTATTATATAAATTGATTGCGATTGTCAACGAAGTTTCTGCCGTGCCGTCTTAAGAACACATTCTTTTATTTTGCTTTGGTTTTTTTACCGTGAAAAGTCGTAAAGCCTAAATAGGTACGAGTTTATCTTTTCTTATTGCTTTTTTTTCATAGTTTATGTTAGACATCATTGACATTGATGATGATAACATGATGAGGATTCTGCGGTTATCCTATTGCACACGTAGCAAGACCACTCCTATCTCTTTTCTTCCAAAAATCGACATAGTTCTTTCTATCCAACTTCATATTTCTTCTACTTGAGCATGAGGTAATCATCTTGGATGAATATTTTAGTTGTTATATTATACCTTCTAGGAAACACGGCCACGGTGTAACTCAGTAGATCATTGAGGTCAAAAAGAGAATAAAATTATTCCATCTTTAAGGTTTGCCTATTACATACAATAGTTTTAGCTCGGGGACAGAATTCACCCCGGACAAACATTGTGACGCAAGGTTTTTATATATCAAGAAAGAAGATAGGTTATATTTATATTAAGTTTAAGCTCAAATTAAATCAAAAGTCATTTATTCAAATGAGGCTGAAAATCAGCCATTTTTTAATGTCAAAATTAAGCCCCCAAAAAGCCCACTCTCCACCACTATCTAGTGTTTTTGCTGTGAACTCTCTAAGTTTAATCAAAATTTTTTCAACATTTTTGAAGGTATCTTCTTTTGGCGCGTTAGGGAAAAAAGCTGAGAATAAATTTTTACGATGCGCGCGCACACCATTACGATAAACCGACACCATGAAGTTAGAGCAATAGTCATTGTCAACATAATAAGTTTTTACGCCAAAGAAGTAGCTATAACTTCTAACGCGTGTACACAACTACACACACACACTATTTATTGCGTGAACCAGGAACAAACATCCATAACATTCATCCACAAAATTCGCTAAATATACCAAATTATAATATTAAGTAGGATTAACGCAAACTGTAAGCTGTTCAAACGTACAAATACTGAATATAATAACTGCATAAACTACATTTAGCACAAAACAATAAGCTCTTTATAACCGACACTGCATTAACGTATTTAACCGCATTGCGAACAGTAATACAGTTTCGATATTGCCATACTAACTGATCTATTGCTGCTAGTATGCATTTAAACTAAATTTGATGCGGTTGTAAAGGAGAATGCCAATTTCTGCCCCAAAGTGTACAGAGATCATTGTAATACAAATACTTATAGTAAAATGAGATACGAATTTTAGAAGATAACTAACATTCCATACCAGACGTGGAAAAAAACTCACAATAAAAAGTATCTTTCTTTTTATTTCACTTGAAAGTACCCTCAACATTGCCATATAATATTTGTAAGTTAGCGTAACTTAATACGTAATACATTATTATTAGTGTTTTATGTTTTCTTATCCTTAAATCGAACTGTAATATTGTTAGATAAATAGTTTAAAATAATCTGAGCATTCATATCTAACATTATTTTACTTTTATTTTGGCAACACTCAAGTCTTCGATCAAACGTCAAATGTCATTATGTCACAAAATATTCTGTCTACAAATGATACTAACCATAATAGATTTACTTTGAAAAATAATGCCCTCCCAGTGCTTTAAAACGAATACACTGTGTATATTAATGCCTGGAACAGATATCTAAATATGTTTATACCTTAATGTTTACAATAAACATAAAAATACTTTAGCCGGTAGGTACAAAAACGGTTTCTTTAAACCTTTATAACTTTTGTCCACGACTGCTGAGCAATATGCGCCTTTTATACTTTTGTTGTAGAAGATCTTTAGTATTAAATTACATAGATTTCATTTATGTACAGCCTGGGGCACAGGTTCATACAATTTTTGGCATTGTCTTTTGAATTACAAATGCCTCGTGTGAATTGAAGGTTACTTTGATATTTATTCCTATGTTCAGTTTTATGCGGCTAACCTTACTTTGATAGGCATTTATAATAGTCTGTATTAAAATCTGTATACCTACAGGGTGTAAGGGACAGCCCTCCTCACACTGATAGGGTGCATTTAGCTCCTGATTCTGAATCATAATCCACCGAATTTTTTCTCGGGAAAATTTTCATTTTTTTATCGGATTTTCAGGTTTTTCAGTTTCATTTCAATGTATCATCTCATATCATGTACATTATCTGAAAGCAGTTTTTCATTGATGTAAACAATACGGCTAAAATAAAAAAAAACCAACAATGGACGTTGAAATACTCTAACGAACGACTTGACGGGGCGGGCGCCCGAAGGCTCGCTGCGTGCGTTTTGCCACGGTTAATACATTGCGTATGAGGAAATAAAACAAATCAAGTTCATTGGATTCCCATAACGTTCCTGAAATAATTTCTTTTACTGGTCATCTTAGTATAATATACTGAATTCACCCCATCATTCTGAGGAAGGCTGTCCCAAGCTAAAACTTTTACTAAGGTCGAAATAATAAATAAATTAGTCTGTTCAGTACAAAGAGATTCAATATTTATTATAGACGCTACCTTACGAACCAAATTGTCTTCCGATACTTGTGTCTTAGCGGACACAAGTCTATGAGTTTAGTTTAGTACGCTCCACCGCCGCACCAATATTGCTATATTATTCTAGATGGCGTTACTGAGACATGGGATCAAAATTTTTCTATGTCATTTCATCCCATGTCTTCTCTATAGTATCCTAAATCTCTTTGGTTCAATTCCCACATTTTAATCATTTAGACCAACTTTACTAGGAAATTGCACTCTTCACTATTTTCAGGTTTGGTCTAAATAGTAAAACTTGCTCGTAAATATAAGAATAGATTATATAATATGGTATTCCATAGCGTATATTAAAAAAAACGTTGACAGAAAAATACAAAAATCACACATAAATAAAGATGTAAACGAATATATGGGCGTATGCCAGTTATCATCAGAATCAGCCATTTCTTCAATTGGTGGAAATGTAGGGAAATTATAAAAAAATCGCTTGAGTCACAATCAAAAGTTATTTATTGCACAAATTATCTTCTGTACAGAATCTTGCTTAAAATCTATTCACTCGTAGTAAGAAAACACTCAGTCCATCGGTTTTGTTCTTGTAACAAGAAGAGAGAAGATCACTTGGAAAAAAAGCGGTTTGTCGGCTTGCCGTCGACGTTTAAATCTCTATCACGTTCAAAATGGCCGCGCCCATCACCTCCACGACGCTCCGCTAGCTAGACTGACAGTTGTTAAATCTCGTTCCTCTTTACAATGGCATTCTAATGTCCGCCGACAAAATTATGTCAATGATACCTTAACATTATTTTGTTACTGTTCTGTGTTTCAAACGAATCAATTGCGTTACGAATTATAAAAACAACAGATGGTAATAAAATATTCGTCTAAAAATAACCTCACGCAATGAAAAATTGTTAAATGTGCAAAAAAAGTACACAAGATCGCACTTTAAACCCCACTTAAAATATTATAAACCCCATTTATATTTTAAAAGGGTTGGCCATTTAATATGTGAAAAAATATCTATTTGTGGACGACGGAGTTAGGTATCCAAATAGAGTTCTTTTTTTTGGGCGGTAAAACTTTTACATTTGGTTCATTCCAAATGGACGAAAGACCTTCAATCTCTTTCTTGTAGGGATTTTTTAATTATAAAAAGAAAAAAAAATAGTCATATTATGGATTAAACCAGCTATTTAACAAAAATAAATACCGTTAGTACAGACGCCAGTACATAAAGCTACTCCAAACTGACCATTTTTCCCAATTAAACAAGGACCTTTTGCTGTTTGCTATTAAGTTGAAAAAAACTATTGATGAAATTTGACACATTGGGATAGCTTGAAGTGCTGGTCTTTGTACACACTACACATCAAGATATACATACATAACGTCACGCCTGTAATCCCTGAAGGGCTAGGCAGAGGTGTGCCTGGTAGTACACCCACATTTGGCCAGTTATGTTTGAGTCCCATGTAATAGGGGACGAGCCTATTGCCATCAATCGGGCACTAATCTAGATTCGTGCCCGATTGATGGCAATAGGCTCGAATTTCTCAGTAGCAGCCCGGAGTCTATACTCCGGGCTGCTACTGAGAAATTCCAGATGGAAATACTCAATAACACTTTGCCCGACCCGGGGATCGAACCCGGGACCTCATGCTCAGCAGTCTGTAGCGCTTGTGACCACTAGACCAACGAGGCAGTCATTCAGTAATTAATATATCCTCTTATAAGACTGCCAACGGATTAAAAGATGATTCTGATTCAAGATATATATTTCCAGTATAAGCTAATCTCGCATTGTATAGGATTTCCGTGCATTGCGAAGTCAGCGTAAGCGTGTGTGTGCGTAGAGGGCTAAATAACGATTGCCATAAATGTTTACCCGCACATCATTTGGAAATGGGTGCACTTATTTCAAGTTTCTTGGTTGTATTTTTAATTGGAAAAATCTGAAATTGGAATAGTATTTTTGTAGACATAATTTCTCGATTTAACAAATTACACCCGTGCCAAGCCGGGTGGGTTGCTGGTGTTACAAATAAAAAGAGAAGTAAATGGTATGAAATAAAATAATATTATATTAATTTCTGCAAGTGATTTTTTTTTAAATATTTCTCCTCTTTAACCTGTGATCAACAATTTAAAATTTATGTGCATTGCAGGAATTTCTCAGCAGACTGATTCTTTAGAAGTAATTAGAACTAAACTCAGAACGCATGATTTCTTTTTCATTTTCTTTATTCAACATTATATTGTAGTTCGATATCCTACTTAAAATTCTAAATAAATCAATCGCTTTCTCTATGTAGATACAAAAAGAATTGTCCGTCCCATCGGCATAAATTACAGAAACCCATAAATCTTTAAAACTGTCTTCCTTAAATTTTCTTCGGGAACTGATATGGACCTTATTATAAAAGTATTAAAGGCTGAAATGGAGATTTGAAATTGCAAATTTTACCGAAACTTTTTACGAAACGAGGGGTCCTTTGGACATTTATCACTTGTCAGAGTTCGATTGGCTTTTAATGCAATACACAAGTATAATGTGAAAGTAATTTTGTTAGAGATTTTCCTTGAACAACTTGACAGATTTGAGTATAAACGCGAAATAAAAGTTGATGTTAACAGATATGAGTATAATGTTAATATTCATTGCCACAGGGACAAACTTATTGTACTATTTATCTTCCAAAGCAAGCAAATGAAAACTTAATTACTGTAATTTACACAAACTGTGCAAATATACATTATATGGACCCAGGAAATTAAGAACTGGCTACAATGTTAAACAATGTTATTGGATTATTCCATAGGTTTTCCATGTAGTATTTGTCAGCAGCAGTCACAAGCTTGCCCCGTGGGTATACGTGGTTTCTATTCTATTTCTATTACAGAAAGAAAATGGCGTATATGGAATCAGCTGTTTGTCAACAGTAAAGTTGTAACGTTGTACCTTGCTAAATCTAAGAATAGGTTAGAAATTAGAAAATTACAAATATTTACAATAGATTTATTCTTAAAACTATTAATAAAACACCTTTATTATACTAAAAGAAACACAACTTACTACTTACCAATTTAAACTACATTATAATATAATTAATTTCACATAAAAACATACTACTGAACCCAATATTAATTGTTAACACAAAGGTCCTCGTATCTATTGCGCCTACGCATCTCTAAACGAGTTAAAAACTGGTTGTGCCGCGCGCGATCGTTCGGCTCACCTCGGTGGCTCGGGTGCATTCGTAATTATTCGTAAAATTCAACGGACAGACCACTTGAAGGCATCATACGTGACGGCTGTGTCACACGTTCCCCGAACTGCTTTCTAATAACGTACTTCCTACTTAATACTTACTTATTGTTCTAAAACAATTCCTAATCGGAAATCCCGCTGGGGTAAGTTTCCATGCATTGCTTAGTGTTTCTATTGTAAGGTGTTTCTTCTATCTAAATTTCTGTATAGTAGCAGCTGTTTTATTATTTCTTTGTCTGCTGGGACACTGTGACCTTTGGACCCGGCTACGTGGTCCGAGCTCTGCTAACGCTTGCCTTGTGTCTGCGCTTCCAGGATTTATGTTCCACCTTAGCCCCCTCGCTTCACAACCTTCTACCTGGCGGCGAGCGGAAGATCAGAAGACCAAGAAGTGCAACCTGGGAAGGAGCAGGGCCACCGGCAGAGCTGCACTACGGTTCAGGCCAGTGTTCCCAGCGTACTTATTACCTCAAACCTGGACGTGATTAGGGCAACAGAAGTTGGCTTAAATAGAGTATTACTATCTACCAAGTCGTGTACTTTATTTGGACCCCTACCTACCTACCCGTCGGCCAGTCAGACCGCAAGGTCTGACTAACTGCCGCAGTGGCGCCCTTACCGTGGTTTCTGTTGCCTAATCACGTCTAGTTTCTAGATTCATGGTCAGCTGCTAGATAGTCTTCCACCTACAACATATTGTGAACGAGACGGTGACTCAGTGAACTGGTACGTAATTGGTCATAGTATTATACTATACTGTACTCTTTTCCTGATTTCTTAATTTATTTTCTGTGTGTGTCTTTTATTTTTTTCTTTCTGTTTTATGTTCATTGTTAACTGTTGCGTATTGTATTCGCTACTTTTGGAAAGCACATAACGGTTATTATTTTAAAGAGAAATCTACCTACATTTTTTAAAAAAAAAAAATATTATATAGTGTAAGTACAATAAACTGCTTTTTAACTATTTCTAAATAGTTAAATACTATTAATTATTGTTATACGTAACAGTTCGCACATTTTTTTTTTCTTCCATACTTTTCTGTTCTATAATTTTTTTATTTTATTTTTCACCTACCCACTATTTTTTTTTCTCATTTCAATTTCATATATTTGGGTTTTTTTCATTTTTTCATCACCTCATCGTAGTAAAAGGTGGTAGGTAGTTACTTCTAGTTGTAAAGAACACCATTTCATGTACTATTCATTAATTAGTAATCTATTTCTGTTTGCATTTTCTTCATTTCCGCACTTTAAGCGTCATGGAAACCTACCCTATTAAATTCTTTTTGCTAAACAAGAACGAATTAGTGTACGAGGTGCTTATTAGAGGCGAGGAGCCTGCGTCAACGGTACTTGAACTCCGTAAACAAATCAATAAACTTACACCTATTATTCCTACTTCTGATATTTGTGAATCGGGCATAGAACCGGACGTTGATATTTCGGGTGTTAGCACATCTCTAAGCGAGCTATTATCACGCGTAAAGAATCTTGAGGATAAGTTCGATAATAATCTCTTCGAACGTACTAGGGCTTTATGCAATCACCTATATCACCGTATAAACCGTTTAGATGATTCAGATCCTAAATATGCAGGAAAAATAAAATCTTTATCAAAAAATATTACTGCACTTTCGGCTAAACTAGATACTTTAAATAAATCAGCTAATCCTACTAGCTGTGAGCCTGTATCAGAAGTTGTTGACCCTATTGCTTCTAGTGATGTTCCACCTAACGTGTCGATACATTGTGACCGTTCGCATATTAGTGAATTACAAAAACTAAAGTATAATGGCAAATCGTGCGTTCACGCCTTCATACAAAGAGTGAGGGAGTACAGCACGGCTAGGAACATACCTTCCTCTAAATTGTTAGCTTATGCCACGGAAATATTTACGGGTGATGCGTTGCATTGGTACCGTAGCATCAGAACCTCTGTGTCTACATGGGAGGAACTTGTAGCAGTACTGGTTGAAGATTTCAGTCAGTTTGACTTTGACTACCGCCTTCTGTCTGAAATCCGGCAGCGCACTCAAGGTGATACTGAGACCATCACAATCTATTTTGCTAAAATGAAAGAATTATTCTCCAGGCTTAGTAAAGATATATCAGAACAAGAGAAACTAGAGATCCTTCTACATAATATTCGACCTTGTTATGCTAGTGTGCTGTCTTCTAACTCATCATCAATAAATTCTATAGACAGCTTAAAAGCAATCTGCAGGAACTTTGAAAAAATACAGTCCTTAACTTCTCAATTTAAAGAACCTCCTAGAGTTACAGGTGAAACCTTGGCTCCAGATCTGGCCTTCTCAAAATTTAATGAATCAAATTCAAATAAACCTAAATACTACAATCAACATAAATATAACAATAAATATAATAACAATTCCGATAATAATTCATCTTACACTAAAGCTAATTTTAAACATCAACATGGTAATAATAATTCTTATCATCACAATAAAAAACCAAACACTAGTGTAGCTGCTATATCACAGCCTAGTTCAAATACTAAGTCTGTTTTCTGTCCACGTTGTCGTAACTCTGATCATCCCTTGAGTCAATGTAAAGCTGACAGGTACCCTATTTGTTTTAAATGTGGAACTAAAAATGTAAAATATCCAGATTGCCCTAAGTGTCATACAAAATCTAATTCAAAAAACTAACTATTGAAGATTGTTGTAAAATAAACGACAAAACAAAACTAAAAATTCTAAAAACTTTGATGAAAACGATTGGAAAAATTGGCTATCAACTATTAAAACTTTCTTTTCAAGCTATTTTGTTACAACAATCTTCGATAAAAAACCTATAGATGATATACGTCCCTACGCAGCTGTCCAGGTAGGTAATATCACATTGTGTGGATTACTAGACTCTGGCTCAGTAGCAACTATTCTAGGTAACAATTGTTTTGAATATCTAAAATCAATCGGCCTAGCTATTCATAAAGACCTAAAAACCTTCACTGCTGCAGGAGGTGAAAATTTACCTACTATTGGTTATGTTAATTTACCCGTAACTTTCGAAAAACAGTTTCATATTTTAAAAGCTTATGTTATACCTACTATAAAAACTAATCTCATTCTCGGTGTCGATTTTTGGTCAAAATTTAATCTCTTTCCAAAATTTTCTAATTCTATTTCGCTGCATAGTTTGTCTAATTGCCCTACTAATGTAAACACGGTCTCTGAAGCTAATAGTAAGTTACGTTCCTACAATGAACTTACTAAAGATCAACGTGTTACCGCTGATAATGTCGTCGATCAATTTAAGGAAATTTCTACTGAAAAGTGTGGTTTGGGTAGAACTAATCTAGTCACTCATAACATTGATACTGGAGATTCTTTACCTATTAGGCAAAGATATTACCGCGTTTCTCCAGAAAAGCAACGAATTTTATCTGAAGAGCTGGATGAAATGCTAGCGCTAGGTGTGGTTGAAGAATGCGAGAGCCCTTGGTCGTCACCTGTCTTGCTTGTACCTAAAAAAGATGGCAAGCTTAGATTCTGTCTAGATAGCAGGAAACTAAACTCGGTGACTAAAAAGGATGCCTACAAGTTACCCTACATAGCTGAGATTCTAGACAACCTGAAAAATGCTAAATACCTAAGTAGTATAGACCTATCTAAAGCCTTTTGGCAGATTCCAATTTCTGAAATTGACCGTAACAAAACTGCGTTCTACATTCCGCATCGTGGTACCTATAGATTTGTCACTATGCCATTCGGGTTGACAAACTCACCGGCTACACAACAAAGACTGGTTGATAACTTGTTCTATGGACCTGAATTTGAAAACTCGGTATTTGTTTACATAGATGATATCGTTGTGGCTAGTTCTGATTTTGAATCTCATATTTCTCTACTGCTGAGAGTTCATAAAAAACTAAAAATGGCTAATTTAACTATTAACTTTGAAAAATCTGTTTTCTTTCGTAATGAGCTTAAATACCTTGGCTATGTGATCAACTCTAAAGGTCTTCATGTTGATCCTTCTAAAATTGATACTATTGTCAACTACCCTACACCTACAAATAAAAAAGAAGTTAAGCGATTTTTAGGTATAGCTTCGTGGTACCGGAAGTTTGTCCCTAACTTTAGCTCAATCGCTGGTCCGTTAAACAAATTAACTTCTACTAATAAAAAAACTAATCCTTTTGCTTGGACTACCCAAGCTGAAGAGTCCTTTAATAAATTAAGAGAACTACTAGTTTCTGCCCCTATTCTATCTTGTCCTAATTTTAACCTTCCCTTTCAAGTGCATACTGATGCTAGCGACTATGGTGTTGGAGGTATGCTAACCCAAACCATGGAAGGAGTTGAACACCCTATAGCCTACTATAGTAGAACTTTGACTGGACCTGAAAGGAACTATAGCATTACGGAGCGTGAAGCTTTGGCTGTATTAGTAGCTTTGGAACACTGGAGATGCTATCTTGATAATGGTATAAAGTTTGTCGTCTACACTGACCATTCAGCTCTCAAGTGGTTCCTAAGTCTAAGCAACCCAACTGGACGGTTAGCTCGCTGGGGTGTCCGTCTATCAGCCTTTAATTTTGAAATTAAACACAGGCGTGGCGTTGATAATGTTATCCCTGATGCATTATCACGTTCATGTAAAATTTCGGCTATAGATTCTAATAATATTCTACCTAACACCAGTGATCAGTGGTACTTAAATATATTTCATGGTTGTCAGAATTCTCCTACATCATTTCCTAATTACCTAATTAAAAACAATCGTTTATTCCGATATTCAAAAACTAATAACCCTTTACATAAAGAGTTTGAGTGGAAAGAAGTAATCCCTGCTGAGTCGAGACAAGCTATTGTGCTCGAAAACCACTCTGACCTAACAGCTGGTCATTTCGGAATTTTTAAAACTTTTAAACGTTTAAGTCTCAGTTATTTCTGGCCTGGTATGCATGCAGACGTTGTAAAAACTGTCACTTCTTGCGATACTTGCATCGCGCACAAACACCAAAATCACGCGATTCTAGGTGAAATGGGTAGACCTAAACATTGCACTAGACCTTTCCAAGTTATTAGCATAGACCTAGTAGGACCCCTACCTCCTACTAGAAAACAAAATACCTTTATTCTAGTTGTCACTTGTTGTTTTAGTAAGTATTGCTTACTATTTCCAATCAAGCGCGCTACCGCAGAAATTATTACTAAAATACTGGAGGAACATGTATTCCTAATACATGGCATTCCCTCCACTGTGATTTTGGATAATGGTAAACAATTTGTAAGTACCACGCTAAAACAAATGCTTGATAAATATAAAGTTCCTAAGTTGCATTTTACGCCTAAATATTCACCACATGTAAACACAGTTGAACGTTATAATAAAACGATAATGACTGCCATCTCCACGTTCATCTCTAACGATCATCGTATTTGGGATCTATTAGTACCTAAAATACAATTCGCTGTGAATTGTTCCGTAAATGAAGTTACGGGCTACACCCCTTCATTTCTTGTATACGGACGTGAACTAGTAACTTGCGGTACACATTATATCGATACTGATACTGATGATAATTTAACTTTTCAACCTCGGGATTTCTACGCGGAGAACATAGGTGTCCTATCTTCTATCTTTAATAAAGTTCAGTCACTACTTCTACAAGCTCACAGTCGTAATTCTCAACATTATAATTTACGCCGAAAACCGGCTGAATTTAATGTTGGTGATATGGTGTGGAGAAAGACGTTTTATCTTAGTGACAAGGACAAATATTTTAATAAAAAGTTAGCACCGAAATTTATAAAATGTAAAATAATCGGTAAAAAGTCTCCTCTTGTCTACGAGTTAGCCGATATGTCTGGAAAACCACTAGGTTCCTGGCATATCAAAGATATTAAAATCACAAATTATAAAACATAGTAATTATAATAGCTAATACCTATATCTAACCTAGTCCTAATAGTAACATCTAATCTACTTAACTTATGTATTAAAAATTGTATTAGTTTTTACATACAAACTTACTAACGAGAACAATTGATACTATATAATTGTTACTCTGTTTATTAAGGTCTCAAGTCATAAACTAAAATACTTACAGACGGTGTGATACCTTTTTATGTAAGCGTGAAGTATGAATGTTAGCATGAACGTATTAGTGAGTTTGCAGTTGGTAGTGATAGCGGATTTTTCTATTCTAAGTACGAAAAATCCTTCACTTTGCGGCGGGGTACTGTAACGTTGTACCTTGCTAAATCTAAGAATAGGTTAGAAATTAGAAAATTACAAATATTTACAATAGATTTATTCTTAAAACTATTAATAAAACACCTTTATTATACTAAAAGAAACACAACTTACTACTTACCAATTTAAACTACATTATAATATAATTAATTTCACATAAAAACATACTACTGAACCCAATATTAATTGTTAACACAAAGGTCCTCGTATCTATTGCGCCTACGCATCTCTAAACGAGTTAAAAACTGGTTGTGCCGCGCGCGATCGTTCGGCTCACCTCGGTGGCTCGGGTGCATTCGTAATTATTCGTAAAATTCAACGGACAGACCACTTGAAGGCATCATACGTGACGGCTGTGTCACACGTTCCCCGAACTGCTTTCTAATAACGTACTTCCTACTTAATACTTACTTATTGTTCTAAAACAATTCCTAATCGGAAATCCCGCTGGGGTAAGTTTCCATGCATTGCTTAGTGTTTCTATTGTAAGGTGTTTCTTCTATCTAAATTTCTGTATAGTAGCAGCTGTTTTATTATTTCTTTGTCTGCTGGGACACTGTGACCTTTGGACCCGGCTACGTGGTCCGAGCTCTGCTAACGCTTGCCTTGTGTCTGCGCTTCCAGGATTTATGTTCCACCTTAGCCCCCTCGCTTCACAACCTTCTACCTGGCGGCGAGCGGAAGATCAGAAGACCAAGAAGTGCAACCTGGGAAGGAGCAGGGCCACCGGCAGAGCTGCACTACGGTTCAGGCCAGTGTTCCCAGCGTACTTATTACCTCAAACCTGGACGTGATTAGGGCAACAGAAGTTGGCTTAAATAGAGTATTACTATCTACCAAGTCGTGTACTTTATTTGGACCCCTACCTACCTACCCGTCGGCCAGTCAGACCGCAAGGTCTGACTAACTGCCGCAAAGTGTATTTCATTTTCAACCATATTACAAATTCTACTCGTTAACACTTAACAGTTGACAAACGCCTGATTCAATATACGCCATTTTCTTTCTATTTCTGCCTTATCGATTACGATAATAGAAATAGAATTTGTAATATGGCTAGGCCTGCAGATTAGGTACTAACTACAAAAAAAGAAGATCACCATCAGATAACCAAAACCAGAAAGTACCTCTAAATACATTCAAAAGTCGTCTTAGAGCAAATTAACTTATACTTCACATAGGCGTAACAAACGAATTCCAAACTTCTAATACGTCTACCCTGCACGTGTATCACGATCACCGTAGAAACGGGAAAAGTGACATATGGCAGAAACTTTATTATGGAAGAAATAATTCTCGATATTGTAGTCTAAGGCCAAGTGCGCACAACGAATAAAAATCGTTGCGAATAAAAATCGGCAATCTGAACAACAGAAGACATTTATTTAAACTTCATAACAGAAATGTACTACAATCTGCGCACTGCGAAAATAAATCGTTTGCGATTTAAAATAGCAGATGCAAAATCGTGCGAATATTTTGTACCCTTTGATGTAGTATCAAAGGATGTACCCAGTAACGTTTAGTTAACTTCTTCTTCTTATTTTAATTTCATTTACGTAAAATTAATTACACACATCAAAAGTGTCTAGGGATCAACATATATTTTTGCAATAACTTTTCTCCTGATTGATATTAATTAAAATTTTCTTTAAGGATTCATCAAATAAAGTGTTTTCGTTTGTCACAGTAACGATAAACCAAGTCACCTTTGCATTAATAAAGAAATTTGCCATTTTCCTAATAAAGGGATTTTTGACATTTGAACCACTAACATTAAAGTTCGAAAAAAAAACTGAAATAACAGTTTTCTTTAAAAATTTATTGGGTAACTTAAACAATTAATAATCCGTGTTTCTACCGCGAACACTAACAACACAAGAACATCGGTTTGGCATACTCAAAATGAGTTCATCCAAATCACGCTGTGGAATGGCCGCCGTTCGTTGCAACAACAAAAAAAGGTCTTCTTGCGACTGGATACCTTCCATATTCGGCAGAGCTCTTCTCTGTAGCATATCCCATGCATGCTCAATCGGGTTCAAGTCTGGCGACTGAGCAGGCCAGGGCAGGACATTGATGTTAGCTGCGGCGAGAGTCTGTCTTACAACTCTTGCGGTGTGCGGTCGTGCATTATCATGCATTAACTGAAATAAGGGGCCGATTTGCACTTGTAGAGGAACGATGACGTCTGATACAATCGTCTCAGCATAAATTTGAGCGTTGAGGTTGCGTCTGATCCAAATCAACTCAGTTCTTCCGCCGATCCAAATACCCGCCCATACCATGATGCTTCCACCACTATAAGGATGGACTTCCTGGCAGGATTTTAATCGCTGTTGGCGTCCAGGGGTTCTCCAGTGTCGTATACGTCTTGTATCCGGTCTCATACCAAAACGAGACTCAACAGAAAAGCACACGAAACGCCATTGTTCTTCTGCCCAATTTCTGTGTTCAAGAGCCCATTGATATCGAATCCTACGATTGTGCATTGCTATAGGTGGTACCCGTAGCGGTCTTCGGGAATGAAGGCTCACTTCATGCAAGCGGTTTCTGACTGTTTGGTCGCTAATTAAGTTCCCTGAAGAGTGATGAAGCCTCACGGCTAACATCATGGCGGTTATTGTTGGAGCTCTTCGAGTTAAGATTTGAATGTATCGGTCTTGTCTCCGTGTGGTGCAGCGATACCGTCCTCCATGGCGCTCAGCCACGGTACCAGTGCTTCGGTAACGTGTCCAAAGTCGACTGATAACACTCTGACTTGTATTCAGAGCTAAAGCCACAGTACGTTGCCGGGAACCAGCTTCTATCATTCCCACGGCTCTGAGCATTTCTTCCCTGCTTAAATGACGTCGCCGCTCCTTAATAACGTTGGTTTTAATCAGTAGTAGGGAAACAGTAGCACTAATAATGTCTTCAATGCAATGTATGTTTTTATAGAGAAAATATTGACAGCTGATTTTCATCTTTTACTCGAATTTGATTCACAGTTCCTGATTCAAATTATGAAATGCACCAAAAAGGATCCATATAAATTTATAAAATCATAAATTTATTACAAAGCCACATCTCAATCTCAAGAAATCCGCATAAAAATGCTTGATCCCTAGACACTTTTGATGTGTGTAGTATATATCTAATGGTTTCTTTTTTAAATCCATGTTTCGATGTAATGACGCCAACAAATTTCTTTGATCACAAAATAAGGTTCATATTCAATTAAGAAATTTTGACACTTTGGGGTAACTTGATGTGCTGGCGTCTGTACATCAAGTCACTCCAATGTGTCAATTTTTTTATCGTTTTTCAACTTTATGCTGAACAGAATAAGGTTCATATTCAATTGGGAAAATTTAACACATTGAGTGTTTGGCCCTGTTGTTTCGCAGGCGATAATAAATCGTGGTGCGCGTAGGAATGATTGTCGTTTGCGATTTTATTCCGCACTTTAAAATTCGCAACGGTTAAAATTCGTAGTGCGCGCTTGGCCTAGTGACGACTGAAGAATCTACACATTTCGTCTTTTTATTCTTAACATTGTCGTGCTTAAAACGAAAGAAATATTTCTACAATATGTCACTTTCTCGATTCTTTTGTAGACAAAGTCCGTTTCTACGGTGGTCACGAAAGAAAGAAAGAAAATGGAAGAATGCCACTCTACGCGTGTTGCTGCATTTTGGTATAAATAATGGGGCAAGCTGAAAGTTAGAATATTTAAAAAATATAAATGATAAATAATATTTATTTCTGTAAAAAGTTTTTCACAAACACTTTTACACGTCATTTTTTTAACTAGTAGATGAGATCGGAGTTTCACTATCTGACAACTCTGAGAAGCAACACCGAAAGAAACTCAGAGGCATAGTCTCTTTTAAAGTCCAGACAATATCTTGGTCAAATCATGTAAGATCCATGCAGATTAGTGTCTGAGATGGTCTTTTGAGGAAAGAACCACACAGAATGAGGTACACAGATCAGTCAGTGCAAGCATTTGTCAGTAATCTTGAGCTCAACTTGGAACTTAAGGAGCTCCACGTGCGTATAATAATAAGTGTCTAAATAATAAAGTTTTGAAACAAACTTAACAATTTATTCGGAACCAGTATTTTTAATTGCAAAATTGTACGTTTTATAATAACGTTTGCGTTAAGCATTCATAATAGAGGTATCAAACCATAATAATATTGAGATACGGCCCAATAGCATTAGGAAAATACACTCTGGACTAAATTTCCGTCCATTAACAAAATCAAAGTAGACAGAAGCTCCCCGGTCACGTAAATAAGGCGATGACGTCATCAATAATATAAATAGCAAGTTTGTTTTCCTGTGTTACTGTTTATAAACAGAAATTCGATAAGAAATTACATTTAGTACTGAATTGCGAGATGGTATCACTTACGTACTTCCACGTGAATCATGTTTAGGGAACTTGTTGAGTAATATATGTATAAAGATAGGTGTATATTTTCATGAAATAATGATAGGTATATGGTTCATATGCACGCGGTATGCATGCAACGTTTTCATCCAGTTTTAATGTAATTCGTAACACCCATCCAAGGCGCTAAAAGTCTATAACTACTCGTATTATCTAATATAAAAAAAAAACTTACTATAACGACTTATTTTTTTAACATGAAGATTATGTTGTGCTTCATATTTTATTTCGGTTGCTGTATTAATTTGTGGGAGTGATTTCAAAAGGGGCGTAACAAGAACCGGGGAAGCGCCAACTATTTGATTTGACCAATTTGACCGAGTGCGTGGCGAATTGTTGGCTGTAAGGGGGTGCCAACCCATTTTGCGTTTTGGTACCATGTCGTACACTCATTTTATTTTTATTTTAAGTTGGACAAAGTATCTTACGCCAATTTTGGAAGTGTATTTTTTCACATAGTGATTGTAACAGGTATTTTAACATCATCAACATAGTCAAATTGGACCCCTTATGAAATAACAATATTAGCAGTCGCTCTTCTTGACATCAAGAAAGGGTTTGGAGTTACGATTGGTGTGTACAGTACAGTTTGTATCGTAGTTAATAAATTATTATAATGTACTACGCCAAAAAAAAAAACATTAATTTCTGTCTCTTCTTCACCCTTAATGAGTACTACAAAAATAATGATTACGTCAAGTAAAGCCACGCATCACGTCTAACCACAAAATATATGTATAGACTTCATGATAAACTATTTATATCTCTATTAAAATACAGTGGGAACTGGAAATTCTAATGGATTTGGATTATGTCCAATACCTCAACGCTATAGACCAATGTCGTTCTAATGCGGTGAGTATAATACCGTTGGTTTAATAAACTATGCAGGAAATGTTCGATACAATACATTGAAGATTTTAAATCAATACATTAAATCCTGCTTTATTCATCGTGACTATTAAAGCTGTTATAGAGGAATACGGATAGTATTTTCAGTGCTATTCTGAAAAGTTTATTTGCGAAATCACTTCTGAATCCGCAATGAAATCATGTGAAATTAAAATATCGTACTCTTAAATGGAGTGATTTCGAGACTGGCGCCACCAAGAGGTGATCAAAGTGAGACGAACTAAAACGGGTGAGTATTTTGACGTTGACATGTGAGTACCGAAACTTGTACAGGTGACATGAGAAGCGTAGTAAGCATGAATTTCGAGATGATTTGCGAAATGACTTTCGAAGTGATTTACCATTTACAGAATAGCATAGCTGGTCTTTTATTTGAGGTGAGCTTCTAGTCTAACAGGTTGCAGTTAAATACTCGTTCTAACATGAAGCGACTGCCTATATTTGACTTCTAAAACCCAACTATATTTTTGGGCTATAGACTACCCGGAACGACAGTGAAAAAATTTTTGTGTTGATCGAAAGATTATGCGGTAGATGTCCTCAACCCTGAGAAGGGCGATGGGGCCTCTCAGACCTCTAGTGACTAAAACCATCAAGTTATTTTGACTCACACCTAAGTTCGCGGGTCGGACGATTTTTCCGGAACCCCCGGCTGGACTTTGACAAGCTTAACTTTTCCTGTAACACAAGTATCAGCTCAGAAGTCAGGGCTTCATTAGGAGTTGAAACTTTCTTTTATATCAAAAAAATATAAGTTTAACCATCAAACGACCCGTGGTGCTTCTATTACTTTGCTATTTCTTAGCCATGAGCCAGTCCAGTGAACTATCTCATGACACAGATTTTTATTTAAAAAGGAAACAAAATATGAGTTGCTTCGGTTGCCCGACCTTTCCCTCCGAAATCAAAATATATCCTAGAGTGACATAAGGTAGGAAACCTTTTTCAAGGAGTCAAATACATTTTCAACACGTATCCGGTCCGGGGTGACGTTGACGTGGGCCCCAATTAAATCTAAGCGCGTGTGACTCTGACGTCATCATAACTCACTTGACAATTTTGACCCTTAGGACGTTGCCAACTGTATGACATGTATTTTATTGTAGGTGTATTCAGTGTCCTTACGGATTCACGAGGTATAATCTGGATGTATACGTTTTTCGATAAATAGTAACTTAAATAATATATTTTCTTCGCTCACTTTTAAAAACCGCAGATGAAAGGCGACTGAGGTAACCATTTGGAATTAGTTCATTTTATAAATAGAAAATACTAGTCAAAGTAATTTTAAAGTTATAAATTGAGTGTGTGTGTGTGTGTGTGTGTGTGTGTGTGTGTGCCTGTGTGAGTGTGTTTTATTTTTATTTCTATATTATCATGTTTTTACTGTGCGTGTTACAACTTGTTGCTAATAAACGATTTTCTTTCTTTTCTTTCTAGGTATAGGTACTTTTTTTCTTATATAGGTACTTAGGTAGTATTGAATATCTGCACCTATATTAAATGCAATATTGTTAAAATAAAACACCAATCTTACTTGTAGATAATGTAACATAAAACCATGGAATGGTAAATAATTATGTATTCTTACTTCTATTAATGTTTTCTTACTTTTTAGTGACGTCCTGTACAAGGTGGGGTTAAAAATGCCCCACCTCATGCGAGTATACAGGGTGTAACGGAAAGGGTATATACATACAAACAGGGTGAATAGAGTATTTAATAACGAGTCTTTCCTCAAAATTTCAGCTCCCAACTAATAACTTTGAAACTTCACGATATTATTTAATATCGACAGTTTATTAAATGCAAAATCATAACAAACGTGTCACCGCACTATGAGGGTCATAATCCTGTCCGGCAAGGTTCAAGTATATCTATCTCGGGTTCTGCGCGCCTAGTACAGACCTATCGGGCTCTGCCTAACCGACGAAGGCGCGACGGCGCGGGCGGGCTCAACTTTACAATTATGTATGTATATGTATAAAAACGTTGCCATGTCGTTTCTTATCACCAAGAGAATCCGTGCCCTTCGTATGTATATACCCTTTCCGTTACACCCTGTATACACAAATAACCTTATTCATTATTTTTGGCACACTTTTCTTGTCCAGAAATAACACTTAACAATTAAAATTCTAAAACGATCGAGAAGAATTGACAGCTCAAATATACTCATATAAAATGTTGTCAGCAAAAAAAAACTTTTTAGTTCTAACTTTTTTTTGTAGTACTGTAAGTCATAAAGATTTTATAACTTATTACGTAATTTTCGATATTATTTTGTTATATTACGGCAAATAGAGCCGATGTCGACTATTCTGCCAATGTGTAAAGTAAAATAGACAGAAAGTGCGTATAAAAAACACTGATTAATGTAGATCTTCAAAAAGTGTGTCCTGCCGGACACAAGTCTATGCGTTTTTTTTAGTACGCTCCGCTGCCGCTCCAATATTCATACATTATTCTAGATGGCGTTACTGAGACATGGGATCAAAGTTTTTCTATGACATTTCCTTGACATGCCCGCTCTATAGTCTTTTAAATCTCTTTGCCCTAATGTGTCAAATTTCTTTGATCGTTTTTTAGTTTTACGTCAAACAGAATAAAATTCATATTCAATTGGGAAAATTTGACACATTGGGGTAACTTGATGTGCTGGCGTCTGTACATTTAAAATAAAGGAGTATAACCACTTTAAAACAGGCAGAGATTCTAGGAGACTGCTCACAATTTTATATTATTGTGACGGATAAAAACTATCAGCACCACAATCAGTTCTGGGGAGGAATATGTTATAAGGGAGGAAAATGAACTTGATTGGGAGAGGATCTTAAATTTAGGAGTTGGTAGAACTCAAAAAGATTTAAGATACCTACTATAAAAAGGACATGAGAAGAAATGACACAGAAAAACGGTCATCCCATGTCACAGTGACGCCATCTACAATAATATACCAATATTGCAGCGGCAGCGGAGCGTACCAAATTATAAATTTATGGACTTAAGTCCACTCGGACACAAGTATTGAAATTCATTGTGATGCTCGTGAATATGAGAATAATATGCTGAAGGGTTGTGGTAAAATGCGTGGTTTATGTCCGAGTGTTATACCGAGATAGAAATGAGAGAGAGGATAGTAAAATAATTTGTACGTTCCTTTTATGTCCCGTGTTCATGCTGATATTCTGAGCTTCGCTCAAATCTGTGAGCACGTCCCGGTGGCTGCTGCATAGAACCCGATCCGATGAGAGGTGAACGAGCATAAGGTAAGTGCATCTTTTTAATTGCAATTCTAGGTCACCGGAATCGCTATTATTCGTACGATTATTTTTTTACTATAGGTTTGCTAAATCATTAAAATTGATTTAGACGTAGACGCCAGCACACCAAGATACCTCAAACTGTAAAATTTAATTAAACATGAAACTTATTTTGTATGCAATAAAGTTCCAAAAGAATCAAAGACTTTTCACTCATTGTGGCAGTATGGTAGGTTTGCAAAAACGTAGCGGCCACGAGCTTGTCTACTTAGGTAGTAAGGCACCGCGTTCGGCAGCACGGCACGAGTGGTAACATTTTTCGCGGTGCGGTATTTTCGCATTGTTTACAATAAATGGCGTACTCATAAATGAGTATTTCAGTAAAGCATTATTAACGAGATAAATGACTTTCGTAATAGTATACATATAAGGAATTAAGTGTGACCTTTTTACAAAGTTTGCGTTACGATTTAAGGGCGGAAGGAATATCATAGTGTGTTGTGTTGCAGCTACAAATTTATTTATTTCTTATATATATGTAATTCTCGTACTCACAGTGTTTGTACCAAAAGTCCTCCGATACGGCTTGACCGATGCTTATGAAATTTTGTGTGTATATTCAGCAGGTCTGAGAATAGGATATAAGCCAATATAAATTAAATAAAACTAATGAATGGAATCTAAGGCGAATCCAAGTTTGCTGGGGCAGCTATTTTTATTTTTATAATTTGTCCCTTTTCACAAATTGTCAACAATATAGATTAAAACGATTACGTGCACGATCCCAAGACCTTAACACCTCTGTAATATAAGAAAATCTTAAAGGATAATAGTTATTTTATTAGTTGAGAGGGGTCTAACAACTTATATCGTATTTTCATTCATATTTGTATCGCTAGATCCTTTTGAGTGTGTCCAAATTAACGATAAGGGTCTTAGAAATTCTGTGACTTTTGAAGAGTGTGCTGAAATTGAATTTGGAGCATTTGTTCATCCCACGCTAGTTTTTAGGCCAAATGGGGTTTCGTATAGTCCATTGTAATATTTACTATGTATTGTGTAGGTACGTTATTCTAAAGTCGCACTGTCAACAACTGTTAAGTATTTAGATTTATACAGTGTGTTTTAGAACTGTGTGCTTTACGAATGCATTCATCTTACTTTAGCCCGTTGTGACATTCAAAACAAATGAAGGCTCAATTAAAGGAGTGATAATGTCACAACAACTGAGTCTATAGAGTGGCAGGGAAATCCAGTTAGGAATAACAAATACTAGTATATTACATAGTAAGTACACAAAATAAGACTTCTAATAAAAGTAAGAAATATACTACACAAGACGTTATCTACAGATTACTATATAGAATTGGTAGTTACCTACCTATAATATTATACACCCACAAACGTCAGCTGTGTTACGTTATGCCATGTAATAGAAAGTGAGCCTATTCCCATTAAATTGGCAAAATTCAGACTTCAGGGCTGCTTTTTAAACATCCGTAACTAGGACGGTGTTAAACCCATTGCATAACATTTGCCCGTTGCGTGTTAAACCCGTTGCATAACATTTGCCCGTTGCGATGTTATAATCAAACCCAGAACCGGTGGGTTTTATTATTGACTTTTACAAAATAATAAGAGTCAATAAAAAATCAACTGAGTATAATGTTTTTTTATAATAAATACTAACACTTCGCTCGCGACTTCATCGTTAAATGTGTACCTTTTAAACTTTGACATTCCCTTGAGTCCTTCGTACTTTTGAAAATAAAATAAAGCTACTGTTACTCAGGGATAATTTATCTTTTTTAATTGTGGAAGAATTTTTTTAATCAGTTCAGTAATTTTAGAGTTAAATCTTTTCAAACAAATAAACAATTTTTTCCGCTTTATTTATTATTATTGTTTAGTATAGGTATAAGCAGATGTGAACTTAATTATATAAATAAATAATAAAAATAAATAAATATTGCACAACTTTTCACACAACGCCATTCAGTCCCAAGTTAAGCTTGGGAAGCTTGTGTTATGGGTACAAAACAGCTGATAAACATACTTATATATTTTTAAATACATACTTATTATAGATAAATTACACCCAGACACGGAACGAATGAACGTGCTGATCACACAAACATTTGTCCTAGGTGGGAATCGAACCCAAAACCTACCATCAGGCCCGTTAAATTATATATTGTCAGTAGGTACTACGGACTACGGAACGTAACAGTGACAGTGTAAATTATCCCTTTTAGGGAAACTAATCTCAAGGAGTAAGTTGTACGTTAAGGGAGGGTTAATATTGTTAACCTTTTGCAACAACCCAAGGGTGTAATCTTTTTTCTTTCGCCGGTTTGATTTGTTCGTTTATAAGATGTTCTTTTTTGGAGAAAGTTATGAACCGTGCATGTACGTTTATTGTATTTATTGCGTAAAACAAAAAATACTTTATACATTAAATATTAGGCGAAGAAATAATTTACAAAAAGTTAACAAATTTGAAATCATCAGCGTTCTCCACAGAAAATCACATGATACATTTTAGTTTGACAAGAGTATTTTAAAAAGGAAAGCGTAAAATAAATTTTAATTCAATAAATTCAAAGTTGGTAACAACAAAAAGCAGCATAAAGTGGAAACAAGCATAATAAAAAAAAACATTATTTGTGTTGATTTACAATTATTTAAATCAAATCTTTGTATTGTTTTATGATTTTATCTGGATCTCATCATCATCATCTACCTAGCCTTTTCCCATCTTTATTGATCTATCTATGTTTTATGGAGGTGCTGTCTGTCTGACGTCCACAACCCAGTAACTGGGTAACACGATACCCTTTGGTTTAACTATTTGTCAGACTTTCAGGCTTCTGACTACCCTTAACGACTGTTAAAGATTAATTTATTTATTTCTCCATCTTACATCTATCATTACAGGTGTACCCCAATGCGATAAATGCGCCTATATAAAAACAATTGTACAATTAATACCTATAATAAACAATGCATTTCTTGTGAATTTACTCATAGCACAAAAGAATACGTCTGTCCCATTAGCCATAAGGTTGAGCGTGCGAAGAGCGCTCGTCAGTGGCGTCTCTTATGATCTTTAAGGGCGGGTATACCAAGCGGTAACGTCCCGCTGGACACTGAGAAGCGACGCGTGGATCGTAATTTACTTGAAATAATCGTTAAAAAAAAATTATAAATTCAATGAAAAAATGATCGGGTAGAATCGTTTCTAAAATGAATTGCCTATAAATTGATATTATTTATAAAATATGGTGGTTTATAGTACTCGTTTAAAATGTAATTTACTTGTAAAAAACTGCAAATCGAAGTTACTTCAGTATTTTTTTCTATCGAGAAAATTGTGTTTTGAACGGGTACATGATAAAGAGAAAGAATGTATCCTAAATATATATTTATTTCAGATTAAAAATGTTATAATTTGCCTACCAAAAGTGAATTCTAAAACAGGCAATACAGGCAAAACCGGGAACACAGGGCCTTAAATGACAGCCATAATCAACGGCTTAATGTGCTTTCTGTGGCGTGGAGGAGTCTAGATATGTAATAAATGGTCCCCCATCCACGGAGCAACCTCGTCGATAAACTTGTTTGGTTGTTGGGCTATGGTGGAGATCAGATAGGCAGTCATTCTATGTAAAACTATGGCATCCGGCTACATAATATTATATGAATAATAATACCAGCCTGTTACTGTCCCACTGCAGGACAAAGGCGTCTTCTCATACAGAGAAGGCTTGAGCATTGATCACCACGCTTGCTCAAGGCGGATTGGCGATTTCAAACTTATATTAACTATAAGTCCAGGTTTCCTCACGATGTTTTCCTTCACCGATGTCAATGATGTCTAATATAAACTTAGAAAGTACATATGAATTGAAAAAGTCACATTGGTACTTGCCCGGATTTGAGCCACAACCTCGTGCATGAGAGGTAGGCGCCTTAACCTCAGGGCCATCACGACATAAATACATAATAATAAATAATTTTCCACAACTTTTCACACAACGCCATTTAGTCCCAAGCTGAGCTTGAGAGCTTGTGTCATGGGTACTAAACAGCTGATAAACATACTTAAATATTTCTAAATACATACATGTTATAGATAAATTACACCCAGACACAGAACAAATTATCATGCAAACACACAAACATTTGTCCTGGCTGGGAATCGAACCCACGACCTCCGGCATAAAGTCAAAGTCAAAGTCAAATCGTTTATTTCAATTAGACCCATAACAGGCACTTTTGAACGTTAACTTACAAAATAAAATAAATTAAGAGAATGATTCTAGTTGCACATTCCAAATGGTAGTTCCGTATGGAGAAGAATATGCAAGAAACTCCATACTTACTCTTTTAAAATAGGATTAGGTACAATACTTCGTATACAACAATCAGATTTTATGTGAGGACGATGCACCTAGAGTAATAAGAGCTATACTGAGATAGGTATATTAAAAATAAGCATTGGACTCGATAAAAAGATATTATGTTGGTAGATACATTGTACTCACATATTAACAAAAATACACAATACACTGGAATGTTATTAAAGGAGATACTCATTAAATAAACAAATGAATAAAGTTAAAAACAAACAGCAGATCAGTGTGTGAGTTCAGAGAAAAAAGCAAACAAACAAAAATTTAAGTACTTTAGCAGCCAATTTGATTTTGTCAAACATAGCAGTCAGGGTCACTAAGTAATAGACCATCGGCCAGTCAATATAATATGGATAACCTAGAAACTGACCGCAACATACCTAGCTGGGAAAAAGCTAAGCAGATGATAACACTCATTGATAAGCCTTGTTGACACTCCCCAAGCCTCTAACTACCCGTTTTCTCTTGAACTACGTCACAAGCCAAATTCATCAAATGAATAACAAGTCCAAAAATGAATGAGAATATTTCACGTACCTTTTGCTATTATCTTTCTTGGCACAATGCTCTTCTTGGCCTTAATCCAATTCCTCTTACATGACAATGTACGACAGGAGGTGAAATTAAACGCTCCCTTACCTACTTTAAGCTCTTAATTAGTAATTATTCTGTAAATTATTGTTATATCTGTAGCACCAGTTATTATTCCTTGGGGTGAGCAGAGCTCTAAGTAGGTACGCAAAATGTTTGAGTGAAGAGAGAAGAAAATTTTATTTAATGATGTTCATTTTAATTACTGCTAAGCTCTTTGTGTTGAATTGTTAGTTGCGGTTTCTTGCAAATTCTTGTATGTATGCAGTTTGTAAGCTAGCTAGTGTAAAAGTATCAAAGCGATTTTAATATAAATATATTGTGCTAGAATACACGAGTAGGTAAACTTGAGACTTATCAGAAGAAAGATTTCCGTAATTATACAAGCCAATATTAGGTTTTTAAAGAAGCATAGAAGCCTACTCTATTTAAGTCGATGGAAAACTTGAACACTAATTATCGTATCAAATGATCAACGTCAACGAAATCATGTTTTCTTTCGTGTTATTCTCGTGTGACATAGTACAATGTACCCGCTTAGGCCCGCGACTTCGTCTGCTGAGAGGTAAGTAAATATAAGGACATACTATTCCACTATGGAAATAAATGGAAATTCCCGTACTTAGAGTTATAAGTTCCGTCTGTTCTACGTTGCTTAAGCAATGTTATAATGTTCTAAAGCTGGGCATTTTGTAAACAAATGAACATCATTATAATCCTATTAAAAAATACTCTTTGATATTTAGATAGATAAACATACAAAAACATCATTTTATTTTTAATTGAAATAATTTTTACTTAGTAACCATATTTTGACGTTGGCCAATCATCTGACATAGCGTACATTAATAAACATTATATCTGAAATACTTTTCGACATTTACATAAGATATCTTTTAATGGATTGACATATATAATATATTTTAATTATAAAAACTGTTTTGCACGTAACAATTTTAAAGTAATATTATAAATGTACCTTATAAAAAATATTCTACATAATGTTAATTGTTGAATGTCAAGAATATTTTGATTTGACTCGTCCAATTACCAACGGATCACTCAGAATACACTTCATACTACTTAAATATGTTGAACTGACGTATTGAATTTACGCGAATATTATTATTTCTACAAGTTAGACTGAGTTATCACATTAAGTTCTGGTCATCGCATATTAGGAGGACTATAAATCACAATCTATCATGACCGCAATTAGCTAAAAGCAAATATCACATATTCGGGGAATAAAGGTAAATGTTTTAAATACTACACATTTATACATAAATGCCTATTCACATAAGATTGAGAAATAATTTTGCTTTAAAACAGTGCATATTTAGAGCAGAAAAAGTCTAAACTTTTACCTGACGAAAATGAATTGAAATGAAAAGATGACTGGCGAGAATGGACCCACATGATTTAAAAATAAAAGAGGCGTCGTTCACTTGCAAGTCTATATGGATTTTAATTACGAATTTCATAAAGGTTTGTATAAAAACATTGAGTTGCTAGCTCATGGGATTATAAAAATAGAAATAAGTTAAATCTATTAAAAACTTATCATGCAGTTTATGAACGCATCGCGTGTTTCCGTTTTAAATAAACGTAAAATAAAAAAAAAACAACAAAGTGAAAATGCAAAAATAGTCATTTATGATAAATAATAATTACAACACTAACATGTTTTATTACTAACCTGTTTTGTGTGAACATAAGTTTGCTATGATATTATTTGGTTATAATCTTTTATCATGCATATTTTTTTTCTTCCATCTTTTACAGCTGACTATCCATTTGCATTTTTGATAGTTTCGTGTAGTTCTAGAAGTAGTACTAAGTGTTAATAATGTACGATTCTTATACCAATTTACATACAAGCTCGCCATTCTTTTTTTAATGATTCTAAAATTGTTTAAGTGTCCATCCAGCCAGAACTATTATTATTTCAGCCTATTTATGTTTTAAGGTTCAATTTAGCATACAAACGTCACGTCGTACGATTGAATCTTAGTCTGTTGTTGCTTGTAAGCTAGCTTTGTTCGTGTAAAGTTAGGACATAAAATAAATTAAAGTTGTTTCAGATTCAGTTACTTATAGTTTGTGCTATGAATTAGGGACTTCAGTTATTATTGCGATATTTGTTAAAAATAATAAAAAAAATTCGTTGAACTAATGCCAAGATCCGAGGTATTCCACGAAGCACACCCAAACAAAGCACACCCAGAAGAAGCACACCCAAAGTATTCCACTTAGCACACCCGTAGGTGGGCTTAAAAAAAAAATCAAAAGAATTAATTTCCTATTCCACGAAGCACACCTACGGTTATCACTCGCATAGTGCGGAGACTAAGAAATAAAAATATCTATCTAGAAGAAAATATTTATTACTTAAAAGACTAACTTACTAACATCTTTCAGTTTCATTATAGTAATGATCACATTACTAATAATAGGTCTTTACCTATGAAATTGCCGTTTTGTATAAAAAAAATTAAACGATTTTTTTCATGTATTTTTTATTTGTATTAATCGAAGTAATCACCCATGCAATCAATGCATATTTGCCAACGCAGTGGCAGTTTATTGATGCCCTTCTTAAAAAAATCAGCTGGACGGGAGGCAACAAATTCTTCAAAGGCATTTTGTACTGCCTCTCAGGTATTGAATGTTTTCCCGCCAAGAAGTTATCCAATTCTGGAAAAAGTTACTACTTTTACAAAGAGACAAGTTACAGACTACTGTCTGTAGGCGCAAGGTCTGGTGAGTAGGGCGGATGACGGAGAGCTTCCAACCCCAGTTTTTGGGACTTGGAGACCGTCAGCTGTGCAGTATGAGGTCGCGCGTTGTCGTGCAGGAGCAGTGGAGACGAGCGATTGACTAATGCTGGTTGGAGATGTGCCAGCTTCTCCATCATTGTGTTCAGTTCTTCACAGTCCACATCTGCAGTAATGCTCACCCCGTTTGGTAAGAAGCTGTGATGAATCACACCGGCGCTAGACCACCAAACAGTGACCATCACTTTTCTAGGGGTAAGTTTTCGTTTAGGGCATTGTTTAGGTGCTGAACCAGGATCCAACCAACTTGCTGAGCTTTGTGTGTCTGTTGAGCAGTGCAAGGCACGTCTCGACGCGTACTTCGCGCTGGCGATCATTGAGTTCGGGGGGTCAAGCTTTTTTACCTTGCCAATTTGACGCAAATGGACCAATATTGTTTTGACGCTAAAGTCGTAAACTGCTGCTAATTCAGCCGTAGATTGTGTATCATCAGCTTCCACAATCGCCTTTAATTCGTCGTTGTCCACCAAAGTCTTCGGACGACCGCGAGGTTCATTTTTCAGGTCGAAATTTCCAGAACGGAAGCGAGCAAACCAATAAAAGGTGGTGCGTTGGTTTGTAGTGTTAGCTCCGTAAACGTCGTTGATGTTGCGTGCCGCTTGTGCCGCGTTGCTGCCACGACGGTACTAATATTCCATAATTACTCGAATTTTTAACGAATTCATGATGACGAAAAAGATTGAAATGCGATGAAAATGTAACACTAATCAATAAACAAATGACTACTTTTGGAAAAAAAAACATGTTTTTAAAATAGAATTAATTTGAAATTAGAATTCTTAGCCAAACAAAAATTATTTTGATTTGAAATGGCCAGTACTGCAGAACGGCAATTTCATAGGTAAAGACACTAAAGACCTAATATTAATTTGTTTTGGCCCTAAATTAACATACTTCCTTCGTGCTTCCCATTTATGGAAGCACACCAACCTTCTGGACAAAATAGACCAAATTATCAGGAATACTTTAACCTCAATTTTAAATGTGGCCTTGGACGATAGAGCTTGGGCGCAAGCTAGTCTTCCTATTCGAATGGGAGGCCTCGGCGTCCGCAAAATTTCTAGTATTTGTTTACCGGCATTTATATCCTCGGTCTGCGGCACTGAGAAATTAATCAGGAATATCTTAGCTACCACACTGGTTGATTTCAATGTGCCGTACTTCGCCGAGGCTATGGATGCCTGGAAAATCGCTTGCCCGAATTCAGATCTTCCCGAGAACCCATTTTCCCAGAGTCGGTGGGATGAGCCGCTCAGCAGAGCGGTGCAGAAGTACCTAATTGACTCATCTGCCACTGCTGCTGAGCGTGCGCGCCTGCTCGCTGTGGGTGAATGGGAGTCGGGACTATGGCTTCTTGCACTACCGTCGTCGAACATAGGTACGGTTTTCGATGACACTACTTTCCGCCTCGCTGCTTCCCTTCGTCTAGGAGCTCCATGTGTTTCTCCTCATCGCTGTCACTGTGGGGAAGTTGTCAACAGCCTCGGGCATCACGGTCTATCTTGCAGTCGTAGTGCGGGTCGCATAGCACGGCATGCACACATTAATGACATCATCCGACGTGCTCTTGTTTCCGTCGGCGTTCCAGCTGTTTTAGAACCCAATGGCTTGGCACGCGACGATGGCAAAAGACCGGACGGTATGTCTTTATTCCCTTGGAAGATGGGTAGGCCTTTAGTATGGGATGCTACTTGTGTCGATACTCTTGCGCCATCCCATCTTCCTGGGTCTACATCCTGTGCTGGTGCTGCTGCTGCGGCTGCTGAGAACCTCAAGCGGCGTAAATATAGTAACCTTGTTAGTAGTTATACTTTCGAGCCGTTTGGGGTTGAAACTCTTGGGCCGTGGGGTCCGAGTGCTCGTCTTCTGTTTAAAGACATCTCCAAACGTTTGGTTGACGCTTCCCGTGACCCAAGGGCTGGCCTCTACTTTGGCCAGAGGCTAAGCATTGCCATTCAACGTGGCAATGCAGCCAGTCTTTTGGGCACTTTACCAGCTGGCAGCGATGCAGAGGAATTTTTTGATGCTTTGTAAATATTTTTTGTTAGGTTTAGTTATTGTTTTTCTTTTTTAGTGTTTGTATAATATAGTTAATATTAATTTATTTAATTGATAAGTTGAGAAACTAATTTGCCCATTTCTTCAAGATTATTTAAAATCTGTAATATTTGGATTTGAGATTCAGTGAGTGTGATACAGTCTGTGATTTTACATAAAACAAGAGTATTTTTAATAAGTTAAAAGAAAACATTAACATAGATCTGTGATCTGTGATTTTATTAAGAGAACAAAAAAGGAAAATAATAGAAAAATAGTTAAAAAATAATATCTTTTTGGAAAGATAATTATGAAACAATCTATGATTTTAAATAGTAAGATTAGAAAAATGACAAATATTGTGTCACATTATTATAATGAAAATGAATGATGTTAGAAATTTAAGTTAGTCTTATAAATAATAAATATTATCTTCTATCGACATTTTTATTTCTTAGTCTCCGCACTATGCGAGTGATAATCGTAGGTGTGCTTCGTGGAATAGGAAATTAATTCTTTTAATTTTTTATTTGAAGCCCACCTACGGGTGTGCTAAGTGGAATACTTTGGGTGTGCTTCTTCTGGGTGTGCTTTGTTTGGGTGTGCTTCGTGGAATACCTCCAAGATCCTCGTGCCCTACAAATTACTTATTGTGTATAGACCTAAATAAAACATGACGTGTTAATGCTTATTCTGGCTCTATTATTTTACTGTTATAATAAGTTAATAAACAACGGCTCAGAACAAACTTAGTTCTTTTTTTTTCGATCGTCGATCCCCGGGTCGAGCAAAACGTTGTTGAGTATTTCTATGTAGAATTTCCAAGTGGCAGCTTGAAGCTTGGATTTATGACCCATTAATAGCAATAGGCTCGCCCCCTATTACATGGGACTTAAACATAACTGGCGAAATATGGATGTACTACAGGGACACCTCTGCCTAATCTTTCGGAAATTACAGGTGTGATGTTTATGTTAGTGTAATTTAATTTTGACTTAGTTGCAACAAAAAAAAATAAAGAAAAGTTTAAAATAAAATATTTAATATACAGGGTGAAATTTTGACCGTGGGACAAACTTCCACAGGCTGTTCTACTGTTGAATATGAACAACTTTCGATAAAGGATACAAAAGTTTGATACCTACTCGACGAAAATGTATGAAACAGCTGATTTTTTTTTCGTGATTTCAGAGTTGGTCCTACATCGTAAGTTGTTAATATTCAACAGTAGAACAGCTTGTGGAAGTTTGTCCCACGGTCAAAATTACACCCTGTATATATCAGACAACGTTCATTAGGAGTACCTATCTAGTACGCATGTAATAAACATAATAATTATTAGATACCTAGTATTAGCCACATTATAATTTTATTGCCATATTAAAAACACTTTTCTATCAAAATCAATGTATTTATGGACATCAATATATGGACTTTGAAAAAAAAACCCACGACGCGACATAGATCTAAGGCGACTAACACATGGAACCGCGCACCGCCGCGGCAGGCGGTGAAGCGGACATCAATACTGTGGCCCTAGTGAAAAGGGGTATAAGTCCAATTTTGACGAAAATGAGTTAAGTGTACCAAAGTGATCAGAAAAAAATGCTCTATCGTTTGGTGAAGACAGATCTAAGCTATCTCTAAAAATAAGAAAGTTACATTGTGTAAAAGGGTCCAACTGACACCAAAAAAACTGTAAAAGTCAGTTTTCTGATCACTTTGGTACACTTAACTCATTTTCGACAAAATTAGACTTATACCCCTTTTCACTAGGGCCACAGTATATGTCGCATTGCCATCGCCCCGCTCGACCGCGCGATCGGGCGGTGTACGTTTGGTAGTTAACAGCGGATTCAATACAGGACAATGCGACATTGATGTCCGTTTCCCCGCCTGCCGCGGCGGTGCGCGGTTTTATGTGTTAATCGCCTAAGTCATAACTTCAAAGCCATTTTTAATATCCGTGTTACCCGCCCTCTCTCAATGAATCAAAATGCTACCTACGCAAAGTTAGGCAATAAATTTAACGAGTAGAACAAGATACCTACGAATTACGGCCTGACATTTATTATACTTAACAACTTCAATCCAGATAAGAGTCGAATTTGCACGAACATTCAGCCATGTACAGTCTATGAGGCTATTTAAAAGTTGAAATTATGTTTCGGCAACAGCCAATGCTGACTTAAGATTTGATTCTTCAAATCTAAAAATTATAAACTCCCAACTCAATTTTCGTCAGAATCGTAGGTATTAACCGTTGGATAAAAAGGAAAACTCCTAAGTATAAGTTTGAATCGAACTTATATCGTTACTTAGATTTTCCTTTTCAAAAACTTTTAAAAGTATGTGCTCCGGAATTGAAGTAGTAGGTACATATTCTTAGAAAAGGATTGCATCAATTTCGTTTCTGTAGGAAAGCAAAACGTTAACAGCGAACACATCAAAGGAGAGTAAGAGAACTTTTGATACGCAATTTCGAAAGTACTTTTTCTTGTTAGTGAACCGTGTCGGTGTCGATGCGCCATTAGATTCGCGTTTTTGTTGCTGCAAAAAAAACAGTAAAAAATGGAAATAGGATGTATTTTAAATATTAAACTTAAAACGAGTATACAGCAAAATAATAATATCTATGTAAGTAGTATAAATTCATGAACGAAATGTCATAAGTATCCAGTAGTTAATGTTTTTTTTTTATATTATTGATAGGCTTGCAATTGACCACTATCTTACGTGATGGTAAACGATGATGTGGTCGACGAGAAAGCACGCTTGCCGAGAAGTAACTCTTGACTTAAAAGAAAATAAAAATAAATAAAAAAATAAAATCATTTATTTCAGGTATCTTAACCCATATTAGACACAATCATAATATTTCAATAAATATATAAAAATAAACACATACAAATTAAAATAAATTTCAAATACAACTTAATAATAAAACAATTCTCTGACAATCATTAATTCAAAATCATACTTAATTTAAAACGTAACAGGGAACGCTGCCTCAGTGAATCAGTAAGAATTCAACTTATTAGCTGTAGGTCCTTTCTATTATTTATATAAGTAATACTTTAAGCACAAAAATATACGTACAGAATCGCACTTAACGCCATAGGCCTTTTCTACTTAGAGGTCTTTAGTGTTTAATATCATTCAGCTTTCCGATCAAAAACATCGTTTATAGAGATGTAATACGTGCGTTAGCAGAGTACAAGCAAGACAGATTTTACCATTGTAACATAATGTTTCCTATTATTATTTATTATATCGTTAATTTATGCCATCCTACTAAACATGTGATAATTAGTTTTGCAGGCCAGTGTATTTACGGCCTTTATTTTACAACGTAGTTTTAATGGCCACACTAGCTTGGTAGGCATGTCTCCATTCATTTCTAGAAAATCTATTCAGGGATTTACATTTTTATAACTTTCAGTATCAAAAAATAAATACGTTGCAATATAACTTTTATACTGTGTGTTTTATTTTATTTATTTATTTATTTATTTCTTAAATATACATACAAATATCCTTACAGGCTAGACCCAATGCGATATTGTAGTTTTCTTAAAATTATTCTTATTTTAAATTAGATAGTGCCACTGTTTATACCGTAGCTAATTCTACCCGTAGCTATTCTAGTGAATGTACTCAAAGTACAGCAGAATATATCGACGTCATTAGCGATGAGGTTAAGAGTGCGAAGCGCGCTCGTCAGCGGTGCCTCGCGCAGCAAGTTAGTTCGCGCGCGCGGCACCGCCAGCAGCTGCGGCTGTCGACGACGACCCACATACCCGTCCGGCACTACAAGCTCCACCCTTCGCAATATGTCTGCATATTATGGTTTTCTTGAGTTTGTTTTTAAGTAAAAAATGTTGAGGTTGTGGCGAGAATCAAGCCGATAAAGTATTGTCATTTTTCTTATTTTTAACCGACTTCAAAAAAAGGGCTTTGGATCAACAGAACTGCTTTCACTACAATATTTTGTGTTTACTACCACTATAGTAACATATCGGAATAAAACTACAATAGACTTTGAATAGAACATTACACCATTTATGTTTAAGTCCGGTTTAATATAGACGGGCTTAATACCATCATGATAAGAAATGGCAATAAGCTCGCTCCTTACATGTGACTAAAACATGACTAGCTAAATGTTTACTGTAGGTACGGTTAAGTAAGTAATGCCAGTGTTAGGAGAAGACTCCGCTTTTTCACAGCATTATACAATTTTTTAGTACCTTTGGCATAAACAGTATAATATGTGAGTCAGTGTGTATGTGTATGTGTGTGTGTGCAAATAATAAACAGAAACATGTATCGGAGGTACTGAATTACCTATGTGCCCTATAATAGCAACACAGAGCTGCAGATATGATAGCGGGATGACCTGGATGTCTTCCTTGAAAATTGCAGAGAGGTGGCGCGAAATCGCAGCAGATGGATAGTCGGCAAAAGCCTCCCACTTTTCCTTAAAAGAAAGATGCTTTTGCTCAGTTACGGGACTGTTCTAGCTAGTAATATATAAAAATAATAAAATCACCAAACATAAAACCAACGAAAGACAACATTAAACTTAATTTTTCCTCAGAAACAACTAACTAAATTGATTAAAAACAACTCGCTTCCAAATAAAATAAGTTAAAAACACACCTGCATCTCTTTTACAAACTTTTACTTTACTTTACTTCCAACGCAAGATGTTTCTTGGTTAATTTAAAACGAGCTCGCGCTGCTCTCTGTGAAGTTTTTCTTTAATTTCCAGGCTATTGACAAAGAAACAAGAACTAAATGAACTAATTTACTACCCCGTATTAATTAACGTAATGTACCTACCTGATGTAGGTAGGTACGCCATAATGTGCCTGGCCTCTCATGCACGAGCTTGTATCCGGGCAAGTACAGTTATACCCAACTGATATGGCTTACCGATGTACAGACGCCAGCACGTCAAGTTACCCCAATGTGTCAAATTTCTTTGATCGTTTTTCAACTTTATGTCAAACATCATAAGGTTCATATTCAATAGGGAAAATTTGACACATTGGGGTAACTTGATGTGCTGGCGTCTGTACCTGCGCAGAAGATACATTTTGAAAGCGCGGGATATGCTATTGACTAATCGGCGCTAGCTCTTCACGCACTGCGCTTCTTTTTTCTGTACAGCTCGGCAGCTGCCGCCATTTTAGCGCGCATCGCGTGGTATGTTAGTCAGCGGAACAGCTGCAGTGTATTATGAAGCTTATTGCAGTAACCTAAGGTGATTTTAAGTTGAAGCATTCTTTCGTAAACCTTCGGGCCATACTGTCTTTTCTGCGCGAACGAATATTCACGACGCGCCTTATCAGTTGGGTACTAGGTACTGTACAAACGTGACTTTTTCAATTCATTATTATATAGCTCTAAGTTTATCTTAGACATCATTGACCGGTAAAGAAATATAGGTTTTGTGCAAAAATCTGGACGTATCTATACTCATATTACATAGAGGAAAGATTTGTTAGTTTCTTTGTAGGCATTTAATGCAAAAACCAATCTACTAAACGGATTTAAAAATCTGCATAAAAATCAGAAACTGCTTTACTACCACCAAATAACATAAGCTATATATATATCTATATATGTAAAAAAAATAAAAAGGAAATGTTTGATTGTTTGTTTGCATTGAATAGGCTCCGAAATTACTGGACCTATTTGGAAAATTCTTTCACTGTTGGGAAGCTACACTATCCCCGAGTGACATAGGCTACTTTTTATCCCCGTATTCCCACAGGAACGGGACTTCTGCTAGTAATATATGTATATACAACGAGGAGTTTGATGGAATGCCAAAGTTTAAAAAGAAAAGTACAATATTCACGCGGATGAAATCGTGAACGAAGTAGTTAATTAATATATGTTTGAGAAGATCGCCAATCCACCTTGAGCAAGTGTGGTCATTAATGCTCGTACCTTCTCTGTGTGAAAAAAGGCCTTTCCCATGCAGTGGGGCCTTAACAGGCTGGTAAATAATAACCCTCCTTTTCCCACAGTCGGGTAAAAAAGTTCAAGTTACAAGGTTCATTCAATTCAATCCAAAGTTATGTCAAATTTAATCCTCTAAAATGTATGGTTAATCCGGAGGTCATCCTGGGGATTTAGACAAAGTTACATTTTTTTTATACAAAATAGGTCTACTCTTGACCTCAATTTTGTCCTGCGGTCAGAGATGAGGTCATTTTCATTAATGATAGGTACCTACTTAAGTTTGATAAATCCAAAATGTTTAGTGTTAAGCATTTCAAAAGCTTATTTATGAGTGTTGAGTTATAGTTCTTCCTGTATCGTGGGTGCGTTTTCAAAAATTTAAACAAACAGCTGCTGTTTGTTCGGGCCAAAGACATTCAATACCTATAGACCGGACATCACGAACCAAATTTTCGTCCGAAAAAGTGTGTCCTGCTGGATACAAGTCTATGAGTTTTTTGTAGTACGCTCCGCTGCCGCTCCAATATTCATATATTATTCTAGATGGCGTTACTGAGACATGGGATCAAAGTTTTTCTATGACATTTCCTTGACATGCCCGCTCTATAGTATTTTAAATCTCTTTGGTTCGGCCAAACATACTTTTTTCCGCCGGGAATAAAATAAGAGAAACTTATCACAGAAGCCAAACGCTCACCCACTGCGCCAACCGTGCCGTCAAGTGACTGTTAAACTAATTTAATAATTTATACATATAACCAATAACGATAGGTTAGTATGGCCTTTTTGCGATATGACATATGATAAAATTCACAAAATATATAAAGCGCTCTCTAGTGTAAAATGTGCCGGTAACGTTAGAAATACCGAAGACACTTCAATTTTACGCATAGACGAGTTTCCGATTTTCCTTTTATCTAAAAATTTTGAATAGAATATGCTTGAATGGGGAACATGGTGAGGAAATTTGTTTAAAGGATAATATTATTATGGTCCTTTTTTCTAGGAACATAGGTATCAAGCTATAGTCATAAGAATTTACAACTTTACCTATCTATGGAGAAAATTGCGCAAAAATATCCTCTTTAATTAAACTTACTTAATCTAACAAGATTCAGGTAGGTTTCTTTTATATTTCTATTTAAATAAAGAAATGTTTTATGTTTAAATTTTTATTAAGGATAAATGAATACAAATTATAGTGTAAAATATAATTATGTGATATATAGTTACTTTTCGTTTGTTTGTGTTAAGTATAACAGCGCGTGTGTACGAGTATTCTAACAGGCCCCTGTAAGCATATGCGTTCAAATTTAAATTCAGTTATTGGGGAGATTAATGGTACCTACCTACATGATACTTTAAAAAAAAAGTTGTTCCTCAAAAAGTCTACCGTAAAGGTGTACACTCATTTACATAAAATATTAATATTAATAATAATAAAACATTAACAATTGATAAACACATATTAATAATGAACGAAAATGAAGTTAATAGATACAATTTCAAGAAATAAATATCAATGTCAAGTAACTTACAATTTATCAATAAGGAATTCATCAATAGCCTAACAACATTTTTGAGTATGTGCTTTTTCGTTCTTTGTTCCATTTCCTTCCTTCCTTTAATTATTTTGTTAAATGAGTCTGACTCGCACTTGGCGAGTTTTTAAAGCACGTGTTACACAAGACGTCTCACAAACTCATAATTCTACTTTAATACGCCACTTTGCACTGTTTAACTGTTCTCTTGCTCGGCATTTAGCGTTACCTTAATTGCCACTTAGTTTAGGCTTACATATTGTTATTGTCTCGTTTTATGTACAGTTATGGCAGTAATAACGGAGATAGTGGAGGGTAGTTAGTAAGAAACTTCGTGGCTCTGTTGGTGTTTGAATTGTTTACTTTTTTTTACCAAGAGATGGCGTTGTTAGTAGTGCGACGATTTCTGAATCTCGCTGTTAAGATTTTCCGTGAGTAAAGTAGGTCAAAATATGGCTTGACAATATAACACGGTTTGAAGTATACCCAGTCGTTTTACTGAATCATCATCCTAGCTAACGTTCAAAGTTCTGCAGAAGTGTCAGTTACAGCAAGTGAAAGTTGTGACACCTTGTAATGGGTTGTTCAGGTGGGTAGTCTGGTGTTTATGTTACGTGACCTAAGTATTCTTGTGATATCATCTAAGCTTTTTCTTAACACCGTTGAGGTGACGGGAAGGAAACTCACAATCCCTATCATCCCATGCTATGGGCCCACAGGTCATTTCTCCTTCACATTGCATTATAATAAATATAAATAATAAATATTCCACAACTTTTCACACAACGCCATTTAGTCCCAAGCTACGCTAAGAGCTAGTGTTATGGGTATTAAACAGCTGATAAACATACTTATATGTATATACTCAATACTCAATATTTATTGCGTTCCACAATGTACATAAATAGTCTTATGAATATAAAGGTACAGAATCATTATGGACCCTGTCGAGCATAGCAAAAATTTAGAAAAGAGGAAGAGGGCTAATGCAGCAGTAACTTAATTTAAAAAATCTTAAGTAAGCAAGTACTAATACTGCAATATTTATAATGTGTTATATACAGGGTGTAACGGAAAGGGTATATACATACGAAGGGCACGGACTCTTTTGGTGATAAGAAACGACATGGCAACGGTTTTATACATATACATACATAATTGTAAAGTTGAGCCCGCCCGCGCCGTCGCGCCTTCGTCGGTTAGGCAGAGCCCGATAGGTCTGTACTAGGCGCGCAGAACCCGAGATAGATATACTTGAACCTTGCCGGACAGGATTATGACCCTCAAAGCATTTAATAAACTGTCGATATTAAATAATATCGTGAAGTTTCAAAGTTATTAGTTGGGAGCTGAAATTTTGAGGAAAGACTCGTTATTAAATACTCTATTCACCCTGTTTGTATGTATATACCCTTTCCGTTACACCCTGTATATTATGTACGAGATATATTTGTTTCTAACATTATAAATTTATATGGAGGTATTACAATTATTATTTTATCATTTATATATATTTCTAAATACATACGTATTATAAATAAATTACACATTATCATTAATAAGCTGCAGGTGATGAAACTTTTTTACATGTCATGGTTAAAGGGTGGTGATTCCGAATTAATGTTGTAAAACGTGGGTTCGAACCCAAGCAACGAATAATCTATTAGTTTACTGAGCGATAGCGATAGCTTAGTGGTCTGAACCGGCGGACTGCCAAGGCACAGGTCTCGAGTTTGAAGCCAAGGCATTCATGAGCGTATTGTAAAATAATCGCTTGCTTTAAAAACGGTGAAGGGAAACATTATGAGGAAACCGGCATGCCTGAGAGATATTTCTTGACGGCTTTTGAAGCCAAATCGGAAGCCCATGTGCGGCATTAAACTCTGACTCCAGGTTACTTAATACTTTTATTGCATTCCACATGTATTCTTAGGTGGTAAAACTTAAAATTAGATCATAACATGGACCCTGTCGGGCACAGCAAAATAAATGAGTTTAGGAAAGGGGAAGCTTATTCTAGATAATATTTTATTAAATAAAAAACAAATTTACATTACTTATCAAACTACTATTAGGTATAAAAAATAAGTGTGGTCAGATTGAGCGGTGTGGTATCAAAATGGGCTTTGGTTGTATGTGGTAAAGTATTAACTAAGAAAAAAATAATAGTTGTGTAGTATAATTTGGACTAGCACTAGATAACGGCTGTTTTCCTTGCTCTACTTTTACTCCAAGATACAGGAACTCCTAGTTTGGAGATCAGGGTTTCAATATGTGGTGCCCAAGTCAAAGCATCTTGTCTATGTGCGATTACTTTTATAACTCCTAGTTTATTACAGCTTTAGTTCAATAAACATGTTTTTTTTACTCACTATCAACACAAAAAGAAGAAAAAAATAACTTATATATATATATTTTTTTTTTTAATATTCCACAACTTTTCACACAACGCCATCTAGTCCCAAGCTAAGCTAAGAGCTTGTGTTGTGGGTACTAAACAGCTGATAAACATACTTATATAATTCTAAATACATACATATTATAGATAGATTACACCCAGACACAGAACAAATGATCGTGCTCATCACACAAACATTTGTCCTGGGTGGGAATCGAACCCACGACCTCCGGCATAGCAGTTAGGGTCACTAACTACTAGACCAACAGGCCAGTCATATATTTATAAGATGACCGTGTAGATTTATTTCATTACCTCTGCTTTCAAAATGGTTAAATTTGAGTCTAGATATGCCCAGGCATACCACTAATTTCTACGGAAAATCGTTCACAGTGGAAGCTTTACGGCTATGCAATGCTTTGCCTGTGTCAGTGAGGCAAGCTCACACATTACAATCATAAAAAAAATTGCTTAAAAATTATTACTTCTCTCCTAACACGACTTAATATAACTGTTCGTCACTCTAGAAATAGTTTGTATTTATGTATTTATTTTTTCTCTTGTTAATTATACTTCTTATATAATGTCTATTCAAATAGTCTTGTATATATTTATGTAAATAGTACACCACATACTGCCTTCTCATCTTTGCTCCTCCACTATCAAGTTCATCCAAAGGTTGTCTGTTAGAGATCGCTTTTAGCGATAAGGCCGCCCATTGTATCACCGCTTGTAGCCCTTAAAATTATAATTTGTAAGTTTTAATGGTACCTATACAATAAAGAGTATTCTATTCTATTCCAATAAACCAACATGTTCTAGAAACAACAATTCGATTTTTGTATTGCTTCCTTATTTATAAAATGTAATAAAGTAAACAAGTATACACGAATCTCTTAATCATTTCGAATAGATAGGTAATGAAAAGAAAACCGTTTTATAGCAATGTATCTAATATTGTTCGTACAAAAGTTGCCGTAGGCATTTGATACTTGAAATATTCATTATTATGGATAAATCAACATCCGCCGTCAAATTTGTTAAATATAAATATTAGGTTAAGAAATAAAATATTATATTACAAAATCAAAAAATCAAAACAAACTTAGTGTTTCTAGAAAATGATACAGTTTTATCAACAACCATTCAATGGGTAACGCTAATAAATGATTGACACATCCATTGGCTAAAAGCCAGAAAGTCTATCAAAAACATTTATGAAAATTCAGTAAGGTATATAAAATATTAGCCTTTATTGCGAAAGAAATAAGGATCTAAACCAACGCAAACTTAATTTTGTAATAACTCGTTTTAGTGTAGTATCAATTCGTTTGAAAGGATTGATTTTTGGGGACTGTCTATGAAAGATAAAATGTATTATTTATTGATGTGATTTGTCTCGTCATAGAAGAACATTGTTGGTGTTAGTTGGACTAAACGCACGCATCAAAATATTGCATTAATCTTTGTATACTTACTTTATAATGCTTAACAAGAGAAACAAAAAAAAATGGGTGGTAAAACAAGAGTATAAATGAATTAATAAAGAACATTATCAAAGGGTTCCTAAAGCAAGTTATAAGTATTCCTAACAAAATGCGATATAAATACATGAGTGGATTGAAGAAAGTACTAAATAACTCATACGTGAATCATTTATCATTATGATGTATATATTAATTAGCCAGATTTTTCTAACACTGTCTATTTCTGGGCATAAGGACCATTCTTCACAAATGCGTAGTGATTTTACTACCAGTATCACCTTAACACTTACCCACACATATTTCCGGATTCAGTTTAGTAAAACTTTAGTACTTTTACGTTTAAATTGTCCCGAATTCAAGTTGCGGAATTTATTTGACTACTAACTGTTCTATGACATACATTAAAAAAAACAAAAAGAAAAGTGAAATAATTAAATAAGGCATCAAAAATTCATCCGCATCGCTGTCAACGGGAAACGTGCTTAAAAGACTGGCCGCATTAGCACGTTGAATTGAAATGCTGATTCTCTGACCTAAATAAAGGCCAGCCTTCTGGTCACGTGAAGAGTGTCACGGAAAACGGCATTCGGACCCCACGGCCCGAGTGTTTCAACCCCAAACGGTTCAAATATATAAATTCCGGGTTGTTATATTTTTGCCGTTTGAGGTTTTCAGCACCTGCAGCAGCTGCACCAGCACAACCCGTCGTACTAGGAAGATAGGTTGGCGCTAGGGTATCGACACAATCATGTTAAATCCCACACCAAAAGCCTGCTCAATTTCCAAGGCATTATGGTTACACCGTCGGGTCTCTTCCCATTGTCACATGCCAAGCCATTGAGTTCTGATATAGCTAGAACCCCGGCAGTGACAAGTGCACGACGGATGTCTTTCATGCGGGCCTGACGTGCTATGCGACCAGCGCTTCTGCTGCAAGATAGGCCGTCGTGTCCGAAGCAGTCGACTGCTTCACCGCATTGACAACGATGCGGAGCTCTGCAAGGAGCGCCCAAAGCAGACATGTAGCGAGCCGGAAGGTACTGTCACCCAGCATGGTGCCAATGTAGGGTCACAGTAAAGCCAGAAGCCAAAGGCACGACTCCCGTTTATCAGTATCGCAAACGAATATTCCTGTTTCCCGTTTCTGCTTTGTGTGAGTTAACTATAATAAAATTTAAAAAAAATACACCTCGAGGAATCCAAAAGTAAGAATAATATCTACTTATCCTTTAATAATCGTTTCTTAAATTAAAAATAACAAAACTTAAAATAAATAAATAACTAAAACTAACAATAAAAAAATTCTTCTGCATCGCTGCCACCTGGTAAAGTGCCCAAAAGACTGGCGGCGGCATTGCCACGTTGAATGGCAATGCTTAGCTAGATGTCTTTGTAAAGAAGACGAGCACTAGGACCCCACGGCCCAAGAGTTTCAACCCCAAACGGCTTGAAAGTATAACTACAAACAAGGTTGCTATATTTACGCCGATTGAGGTTCTCAGCAGCCGCAGCAGCAGCGCCAGCACAGCTGTTGACCCAGGAAGATGGGATGGCGCAAGAGTATCGACACATGTAGCGTCTAATACTAAAGGCCTACCCATTTTCCAAGGGAATAAAGACATACCGTCCGGTCTTTTGCCATCATCGCGTGCCAAGCCATTGGGTTCTAAAACAGCTGGAACGCCGACGGAAACAAGAGCACGTCGGATGATGTCATTAATGTGTGCATGCCGTGCTATGTGACCCGCACTACAGCTGCATGATAAACCTTGGCTGTAAATGTAAATGTCCGAGGCTGTTGACAACTTCCCCACAGTGACAGCGATGAGGAGAAACACATGTAGCTCCTAGACGAAGGGAAGCAGCGAGGCGGAAAGTAGTGTCATCGAAAACAGTGCCTATGTTCGACGACGGTAGTGCGAGAAGCCATAGTCCCGACTCCCATTCACCCACAGCGAGCACGCGCGTACGCTCAGCAGCAGTAGAAGAAGAGTCAATTAGGTACTTCTGCACCGCTCTGCAGAGTGGCCCATCCCACCGACTCTGGGAAAATGGGTTTTCGGGAAGTTCTGAATTCGGGCAAGCGAGTTTCCAGGCATCCATAGCCTCGGTGAAGTACGGCACATCAAAATCAACCAGTGTGGTAGCTAAAATATTCCTGATTAATTTCTCAGTGCCGCAGACCGAGGATATAAATGCCCCTTATCCTTAGAAAAAGTTGTTTTGTGAGGATTTTATTTAATAAAGATCAGAAAAAATATTATAATAAACTGTCTGTTTCCTCATCGTCAAGCCACATTTTTAGATCAAAAAGCAAATGCTGACGTTGCATAGATCTCAAGAGATAAACTCTAGTACAACGGTTCCGTTTCTTTTCATATTCGGAACCCTAAAAAGACGTTATTATTAAAATATTCAATTCGGTTCATTTCCTAAAATTTTTCTTTTTGTATCCAATTGAGGCGTATTTGTTGAATAAATTACATTTTGATTTCCACTGAAGATTACGTTGGCTTCGCCGACGTTGGCAGTTTTTTTTTACTCTTCATTTTTGGTCTGTGGCTAGCAGATTTCTCACGATGAAAATGTTGGTTTTTCATATCGACTGAGCTACTCAGACATTTATTATACGATTGGATTTGCAAGACGATTTCTTTATTGTTCAATGGACTAAAAATCTGCCATCAGCTTTAACTCGATATTCAAAAATCATTTATCTCCTCGAATGTCATAATTATGTTACCAGTTCGACATAAGAAAAAATGCTGCAAGTGTCTTAGGTCGGACAGTTACACTTAAGGGCTTGGTCAGGATTGGTCGCTAAATATCTGTAGTTGTGTTGCAAGTAGCAATATGTTCTGTATTTATATGAAAGAAATGGTTCATTCACTCTTAAGTTTAATAGTTTTCAACAGTAGAAACATTATTTTGAACGAACTAAAAAATAAATAAATTCATCTGACATTCCATTCACGGCAAACGTCAAAGGTTATGTTAATGAATATTATTAAAATGAAAACATATCACGTCACTGCAATGGCAAGTCAGTTTTATTTCACTACGTAGCTGTTTTATTAGATAGGAAAACTAATGAGGATTACGGGAAGGTATCATTTATAATTTGTTATTATCGATTTAACAATTTAACAGTTTAATCTTCCTTTTTCTGAAGGCCTACCTAAAGTTATTATCTTACTCGTAAAAGCGTTGACATTGTCGTAATGTGCGTGTACGGAGGTCGACACCCGAAGCAATCACGATTTAAGTACTTTTGCAAATCTTTTATGAAATACCACGACTTTTTTCGTGAGGAAAGCCTCTGTAACAAAACCATACTCAATGGCACTTGGTAATAGACTAGTTTCCCATTACTGAAAAACATTGTGATCGAATCAGGAAATTCAAAAATTGCTTACATTCAAACCGACTTCAACTTTTTATAACTATTTTATTTTACTCCGTATCATTAGGGACTTTTTTTAATGTATTCCTTTAAATCCGTAGTGGAAGTAACTAACATGAGTCTCAAATATCTAAATGGTCATGCTAGTGACAACCGAATCAAGTATCTGTTTCATCGACTAAACTGTTAAGTCGATGAAGGTGCGCATACAATCGATTCCAGTCGATTTATCTCATACAAATACAACAGCCAACAGTCTTCAGTGGGCAACGCTCGAGCTAAGGTGCTAAGAACAATGCCATTTAACCTTAGAGTTATAGCTTGTGCTATGCTTTATATAAGTTTCAAAAAAGGTATGTAAAGGAGATATTGTGTACAATTCATTCAATTCAATTCATCTTGTATTCAGTGGCACCGCTTCAAACGCTAAACGTGAACAATCGCGGATCGACTGTTTAGTCAATGTTATACGCACTTCAATACATTACAATACAAAATGAGCGCGTGATCGATTGCTGTCCAACTTTTAAATCAAAAGGAAATCGATACAGGCTTTTGATTTTTTTATCGATTATCTATCGAGTTGACAGTATGCGCACATACATATATTGGTATAAACTTATGAAACAAAACAAAACAAAACAGCTGTTGTACAATTACTAAAAGTTGTATGTGTGCGCTAGAGCTCTAACACAAATCAACCAAGACAACTACGAAGAAGTTTTTAAATGCTCCTGGGCTTTTAGGGCCTTGACGTGAAGCTAAATACCTAGACCATCGATAGCAAAAAGATTTCCTCAAATCTGTAAGGCCGTTCCAGAGAGCGCTTTCAAACAAAAAAAAAAAACAAACAAAATCTTCAGCTTTATTGTACTATGTATAAGTAGATACAGGTATGGAGTGTGTATACCGTATGGGGTTTCCCTCCGGTAAATTCAAAAGAGCCGTAGGGGAACAGTTTCCAAAAAACAATGATACACATCCAACTTTTACTTATGAACAGAAGTACCGTTACCAACTTCCACGTTTCCAACTTCAGAAATTGCAAACTTCCATGCAAACTTTCATCCCATTTAAATTAAAGGGTTAATTTAAAAATTCTTGCCTTAATGCTGCTCACGTTTGTTATTAAAGAAATTTAGAGTAAAAAAAATAATGCTTGCAGACCTACAGTGATGAAATTGAGTGTTGATGGCTGGAGAGGGAGAGGAAGACCAAAGAAAAGATGAGTGGATTGTGTGAAATATTATATGAAGGAGGAAGGAGTAAATGATAGTATGACGAATGACCAAGGAGAATGGAAAATAAAAACGTTGCGCCGACCTCAAATAGCATGGTACAAGGTCAGGAATATGACGAGACCAGGGCCACAAAGGGTCTCACGAGGTAGCTAAAATAAACCCAAAGGGCAATTGAAAGAGCTCTGGAGGTTCTTCGCGGAATTTTTTTTAGGACAAGATTGAGGTCAAGAGTAGACCCATTATATAATGGGTCTACTCTTGACCTCAATCTTGTCCTGCGGTCAGAGATGAGGTCGACGATGGAACGAGCTTACCCATAAGAAGCCTATTAACTCGCGACTTAAACAGATTGGGGTCATATGAACTCGGGAACACTGATGCAGGCAGGGAATTCCACTCCTTGGCTGTGCGCATAATGAAGGAACAGGCAAAGCGCTTCGTGCGGAATTGAATAAAAATTGAAACGAAATCCCAAAGAACCAATGTGGACCAACAATCTTGTGATAATCTCAGTAACTCAATGGATGAGGGCGCAGGACCGAGCGTTGAGTGTCTTTAGAGGAGATCTAGGCCACGCTGACCTATTCAAAATACATGCAGCGTGCATTGGTTGGCGAATCTAAAATATAGCATCACCAATGCAAATCATTGGTAACTAGGTACAGACGCCAGCACATCAACTTACCCCAATGTGTAAATTTTTTTGATCGTCTTTCAACTTAATGTTAAACAGAATAAGGGTCATATTCAATTGGAATAAAATGACACATTGGGGTAACTTGATGTGCTGGCGTCTGTACATCAATAAAAGAAATTAATGAAAAAAACAGTGGCGCTCCGGGAGTGCAGAAAGAAATAAAAAACTGTTTTTAACATGAATTAATATACTTACATACCAAGGTGTCGGTTACGGTAGTGGTTACAATTTTATGAGTTCGATGGTTTATAAAAAAATCCCAACGCACCTTAGTAAGTTCACTACAAAATACACAAACTTTTATTCTTTAATCGTATTTTTTTTTAATAAACACGAGCTCAAACAATATAATTATGTTGCGTAATTGTTCTGTAGTAAAACAAAAAGCTTACAAAAGTCTTATTTAAATTCAGTCGTTAGTTTCGACTTAATGTGTCAATTACCTACCTTATTACCTAAGCAATTACATTGTACCCTTACGTTGTAGTTAAAGAGCTCAACACACTAAAAGTTTAGAAAACAATTTTGAACTTGAAACTCATTAGTGTAGTTCATTATATATTTAACAACGTGGTGAATGTTTGAAATAAGATAATTGTAATAACTTGAAGCAATTACTTTGGAAGTGAATTCAAAGTTACTTCGTTAGTGAAGTATTAATTTTTTTTCTTAAAGTCAAGTTAATCAAATTAATGTCACGGTTGAACGACTTTTATCTTATTATAATACTAAAAAGTTTATTCTATTTCTTAATGTCAATCACTTCAGGCAACGAATAAAATCATATTTATGATGAAATGTGAAAGACTGTGATGATGTATTGATGTTATATTTACTCTTTCATGCAAAAGATACTGAACGGATTTAGATAAAACTTTTCGGAACTTAAACGGAGAAATCTTACTAAAACTCGAAAATGGCTGGACCGATTTGGCTAATTTAGATCTTGAAATGTTTGTGGAAGTCCAAAAAGAGTTAAACCGTGAAAAAAATACAGAGAATTTGATTAATTCTTATAAAATTTTGTACAATATATATTCAGTAAATCTGAGAATAAGATGTTATCTGATTAAAACTAATAAATTGATTGTTAGGCGATTGTTGCCGGGCAGCTAGTACGCTATAATTTAAGCACAGAACAAAACAGTGTTGCGGATGGTTCTTATAAGTTAAGATAGTGACGGTGGTGTGTGGTTGTGCGTGTGGTAGTGGTGTTAGTTTTGTTCAGTCAACAATAAGTTAGTGATGATACTATTTACACAGATACATACACTTACAAACACGCATACACAAAGAAACCTACTTCTCTCACAACTCACTGGTCCTAAAAAAAATAATGGAGATGCAATATTGCACTTACATATTTTGTGGAAGAATAAGATCTGGTGACCTAAAATATAGGCCAAAGGCCTAGCTTAGGCACCAGTCTCCCACAGTATGCATTCTAACTGTAGTAATTGCTAATTTATTAAATGCTTCAATTATTGTAATTATTTTGATATTGTGGTAAGAAATAAATAAATAATTTTTATTACTACTTCATTTTATTTGTGGAAAGAAGAATATTTTATGAACGAAATCAAACCAATGATAAAAAAAGAATTGTTTTCAACAATATAAATATTATATGTAGGTCGCACTTCCCAAATTTAATTTCATGACAACAGACTAAATCACATAAAATTTATTACTTAGGTACTTTCTAAACGAAGACAAATAATATAATAGCACAATCTCTCGGCCAGTGACCGCTGTATATATAAATAGAACTTGGACAAAACAAATGGCCGTGGCATTAGGCACATAGCATCATTCTCTTTGAGAGGAAAACAGCGATCTGTCATGGTCGCCTTTTTTTTGGTTAAAAAAAAAAAAACCTGCCAAGTGCGAGTTGGACTCGTGCACGAAGGGTTCTATACCGCCCTTAGTACTTAAGTAAAAAAAAAACGTTTGTTGTATGAAAGCCCCACTAAAATATTCATTTTGTTCTGTTTAAATACATCATATTTAACACAACGCCATCGAGTCCCAAACTAAGCTTAGCTTGTGTTACGAGTAGAGTTATAGACTAGATAATTGATAAACACGCTTAAAAATTTTCTAAATACATTCATATTATAGATATATTACACCAGACACATAACTAATTATCGTGCTCATCACCCAAAAAATTGTCTTGGATGTGAATTGATCTCACGATATCCGTCACAGCAGTCAGAGCCACTTACCACATGACCAGCAGATCAGTCGACTGTCTAGCTATGACGGTTTATGAGATAGAGCCTGGTAACAGACAGACAGACACTTGAGTCTTAGTAAAAGGGTCCCGTTTTACCCATCTGGTACGGGACCCTAAAAAAGGAACTAAATTAATATAAATGCTATGTTTATATCCTAATCATAATTGTCGGGATATTTGCCAAACCGTAGATGAAGGAAATGGCCGTGGCCTTGATGATGAGTAATTAGTACTACCAGTCATTTTAATTGTAATAAATTGGTACTACAAAGAATACAGTGCCAACAATTTGAACGTGTATTCGTTTTACTTAAATAGTGCAATTGAAAGATCTTGGCTTAAATTGCAAACATAATTTTAGATCTGATTAATTCTCAACCATTATTTTAGGAAGCTTTATAGTATTTCAGCAGCAGTCAGAACTTTTTTTTTATAAATTTTTTGGGACTACTCTCTTGACCTCAATCTTGTCCTGCGGTTAGAGATGAGGTCGACGATGGAACGAGTTTACCCAAACGAAGCCTATTAACTCGGGACTTAAACATATTGCGGTCAGATGAACTCGGGAACACTGATGCAGGCAGGGAATTCCACTCCTTGGCTGTGCACATAATGAAGGAACAGGCAAAGCGCTTCGTGCGAATGTATGGAACATCTACAAGGAATGGGTGATTACCTGCAGTACGTCAGGATTCATGATGGAAGGAAGGAGATGGTGGAATCGTGGAGCTCGAAAACGAAACGAACGAAAGCCAAAAGACCATTTCGGACACTAATCTGCTCGTTTCTTACATAATCTGACCTATTGATTATGTCTGGACTTTATAAGATACTGTTGTGACCTCTGAGTTTCATGTGGTGTTTCTTCTGTGAGTAGTCACATAGTGAAAGTGACGACACCTTCTAGCTAAAAAAATACATTAAAAACTCCCAACGGCAAAAAGTAAAGCTTATATCTAAAAAGTTAAAAATAACATTCTCCTCTCGTTGAGCCATGCAATTTTATGTCACGTCTGGGTACCGATAATATAAGTACATACTTACTAGGAAGATTCTTTACTTAAGCGGTACCTTGACGCGATTTTTATAAAAAAATAAACTTGATTATTGCCACCAGTGCATTGTATGAAGAATCAAATGCTGGTTAAAACGAATCCAAACACGATATACCTGCTACGACACCAAAAGAGCTGATAACATGGAAACAGCTAAGCCGATTTTGATGAATCATGTCTAAGAACCAGCGCAAGTTCGCCAGTTCACCAGTTTAAGCACTACGGTGCCACAGACAGGCAGACAGACCTACACACACACACACATAGCGGTCAAACTTATAACACCCCTCTTTTTGCATCGGGGGTTAAAAATTACGTGTAAAAGTACGAACCTATTTTCACAGTTATACAATTACAAATAATATTAGGACTGTGATTAAGGTTATGGTATTATACAATGTATTCTACTAAGGTTAAGGCGGCTAAACCGACAAAATATGTCGATAAGCTCAGCTGGTCGGAGAGACTTTACTTGTTTCAGTAGCTCATAAGTCTCTTTATCTATCGATAGATATCTATTGCATTTTGTATATTTCGTCATATGAGCTATGTATAAATGTACCTTATTAGATAAATACCTTATTATTCTAGTGGTCGCAAGTGCTACTGCTGAACTGTTATTGAGTTTTGCTATCTAGATTTTCTCAGTAGCAGCTCAGAGTCATTGCACCCGATTGATGGCAAAGGTAGGTCGGGGATCACAGGCGTATATGGTAGACAATTCAAAAGATTGTTTCCTTAAAACACTAAAAGCTTCTTCTATAAACATAAGAATTGCACTTAATCTTGTATGAAATAAGATTATTTACATGCAGTTATGAAATAACATTATAAAGATAGAAGTGTATATATAAACACTTGTGACGTTTGACATAATAGATACAAGCTCGCAGTCAGTGTAAACCCTCCTTTGAACAAAACATAGTGTTTCGTCTAGAATTCCAACATGGGAAATCATACGCCCGATCCTTGTTCAAGCAATTTACATTTCATTCATGTCTTTGACGCAAAGCTGTAGCTAAAATAAATGTTTACTTTAGCTGGTAGACAAATATTTCAAATGCTATTCTTACCATGGGTTTGGAAAACTCGAAAGATTTTGGACGTGTCATCAGTGCTATTCTGTAAATGGTAAATCACTTCGAAAGTCATTTCGCAAATCATCTCGATAGTCATACTTACTACGCTTTTCATGTCGCCTGTACAAGTTTCGGTATTCACATGTCAACGTCAAAATACTTACCCGTTTTAGTTCGTCTCACTTTGATCATCACTTGGTGGCGCCAGTGAAATCACTCCATTTAAGAATACGGTATTTTAATTTCACATGATTTCACTGTGGATTCAGAAGTGATTTCGCAAATAAACTATTCAGAATAGCACTACAGGTCATACATACTTATTTAGTGAAATATCAAACGGCTGCTTTTACATTTATTTTTTTGGTTTACTTTTACAAAATTGGAAGTGACTACATATTAGGTGACGGAATGAAAATACGTAAAGTGATAAAAATATCAGTATAACAAAGCAAATATGCTACAAAAAACTTTAAAGGAGATTTAAAAAAATAACTAAATACTAAAAATTTTTCACAAGTTTAACCCTTTAACTCGCAACGCCAAGCCGGCTCAACGTTCACTTTAAATAAATGTTGATAAAAAATGAGTTACTTTTCATAAGTTTTTATTTAATGCCTACAACGAGTAACTAAACGCAATTGTAAAATAAAATAGTTTGACATTTCCGAACGCATTTTACGTCAGTGTTGTGCAAAATGGCGTCACGGTCGCAGCGAATCCGTGGATTGCAGGTAATTTTATTCTATAAAAAATACTTTTTAGAGTTTTTCCTTATAGTGGCCATTATTATTTATTTTTAGGAAAGCCATTTTAGTTTTATGATTACAAATAACTTCATTGTTTTTACTAACTTTCGAGAACAGAGGTCATAAAGTGATACGTTGAACATTCTCAACGTCACGACGTAATCAGTAAAGTACTTCGTAAAATGTATGTTGAGCATGTTCAACATTGCGGCTTTGCTAACGATTTATTAAGCATGTATTTTATTAACATTTTATTTTATAAATTGGTGTTTTTGTCGTGCTATGGGTGTGGTTTGCATGTTTTTTTTTTTGCTTGCTTCAGACTAAGCCAATATGGCAAAGAACGCGCAAAATTATGGCACTAGTTCCTCCAGAAAATGCTCCATCAGATACTAGCAGCAGTAGCACTGACGATGAAGTTATAATTGAAGACAGGACGAAAGAACGTGCAAATTCCTATTCTAGCTCCGAACCCAGGTCATACCCTTCTTCACTTAACGACTTGGACCTTGATAGTTTAAGAAATGAGTCTCCCACGCCTTTCTTATCCGATGAAGAAACTGTTCCATTGACACCCGTCATGAATAACATGTTCCCTCCAGACAAAACATCACATCACCTGCCAGTTCTCCAGTCAGTTTCGTCTATTTTGTCACCTCAAGTTTCGTGTATTTTATCACCTCAAGTTCCATCGGTTTTATCCCCACAAGCTTCTTTAATTATATCCCCAGCAACACGTTCCAAGAGGCGAGCTAATACAACACCTAAAATTGTTACTAAGAAAATAAAAAAGTATGTGAGAAAACCGTTATCATTCAAATGGAAAACTGGTAAATTTAGACATACAGCACATATCGAACCAACTATACTTGATAGTCCCATTGATTCAAGCACGATGTCTCCGTTAGACTACTTCTACAATTTTTTTTCAGAAGATGTTATTAATTTGATTACAGATCATACAAACTTATATTCAGTACAAAATGATGCTGCCAAATGTGCAAATGTCTCTAATGATAATATACGGGACTTTTTAGCCATTACTCTTATGATGGGCGTGGTACAAATGCCATCTTATAAGGATTACTGGAGTCGCGAATTAAGATATCCCCCCATTGCAGATATCATGCCGGTTAAAATGTATGAAAAAATCAGAAAATATCTTCATTTTGTGGATAACTTGGACATGAATGACGATCGCTATTTTAAAGTTCGACCACTTTTAGAAATAGTGAGACGTAATTGCCTAAAACTTAAAGAAGAAGGTAGATACAGTATTGACGAAATGATGGTACCCTATAAAGGTACTAGGGCAGGCAGTAGACGTCAATACTTACCGAAAAAACCCAAAAAATGGGGGTTTAAAATATTTGTGAGAGCCGGTGTGTCTGGGCTAGTATACGATTTTATTCCTTATGCTGGGGAGGACACCTTTCGAAATAACACTTTCACGGACTATGAAAATAGTTTAGGTCTTGGGGCGAAAGTTGTTTTGGCGCTCTGTAAGACAATAGAAGCGAAGCCAGCAACAGTTTACTTTGACAACTTTTTTACTTCTTTAGAGTTAATTCACTTTTTACGGGAAGAGTACGGTATTTTCAGCCTTGGAACGATAAAAGCCAATCGCTTGCGAGGATGTCAAAACAATATGTTGACTGATAAGCAATTGTCCAAGAAAGGTAGAGGCGCAAGTAAGCAGGTCGTCTGCAATAAAAATAAAATAGCTGTTGTAAAATGGTTGGATAACAAGGTGGTCACACTAGCAAGTTCGTTTGTCGACTCTTATCCGTTGGGGAAAATTCAAAGATACTGCAAAGAAAGTAAAGCAAAGATTGATGTGAACTGTCCTCGAATAGTAAAGGAATATAACGCTCACATGGGCGGTGTAGATTTGGCAGATATGTTGATTGCATTGTACAGATCTGCTTTCAAAACCAAAAGATGGTATATGGCGATTTTCTCCCAAATTCTTGACATATGCGTAAACAATGCCTGGTTGTTACACAGACGAGAAAGCCCGGATGCAAAAAAATGTCTTAGCTTGAAAAAGTTTAGAGTTCAAATTGTAAATGAACTGTTACACAAAAACCGAATTAGACAAACTAAAGAGAAAGTTGACGACGCCAAGCAGCACATCCAAACTCCTAGTGCTCCAAGACCTCCTGATTCGGTCAGGTATGACAACACGGGACACTGGCCTACATTTTTATCCTATGGGCGTTGCAAATTCTGTAAAACGGGTTATACAAATGTGAATTGTACAAAATGTAACTTACGGCTATGTTTTGTATCTAAAAGGAACTGTTTTTATAACTATCATGTCTTACAGTAGGTGATTTACCGTTCATTTTTATAATATTCATGACTGATTGTCCTTTTTATGTCTTTTTCAACTGTATTTTCGAACAATAAATATATGATAATTGTTATAAAGTGTTTATTTTAGAAAAGTCTCAAAAACCTACATATGTCGCGACGTTGAACATACTCAACGTTTATTTTACCACCTAATTTTCTCAATACATCGCAACGTTGAGTATTTTTAACGTATGTTTTTCCAAAAGGTACGTAAATTATATTTATTTAATTATTTATTTGTATGTGTATACACTATTTACATACATTTAAACTAAAAAAAAACACAAAAATACAGATTTTGTTTCCTTGCGAACTAAAGGGTTAAAAAAAGTTTTTTTTAAGATGTTTATTAATTATATAGAAAACAAAGCAGTAAGTTTGAAACTTTTATAAAAGATCATTTAAAACTCAAAAGAGAAGACTAAACCTTCTAATTGACAGATGGATGTCCCAATAATTTAAACACAAATACGACAGCTTTGAAAAACTTTTCATATTCGTAAAAACAATGAAGGCTTCAGAAGATTGCATATTTTGTTTTTTATAAAAGTACCCATAAAGTAACTTGCTTTTCTTTTTTCATTCTGTAAGCACAATTATTTTGTTTTTATAACTGCACAGCACTCTGGAAAAATTGTGCTTTAAAAAAATAATAAAATTTGCTCTTCGTTAACGGCCACGCACTGCTTCCTACAGATAGATTGTAGGTAAAATAATTTATTATTTCTCTCTTCAGTAGCAACATTTATTTTAACGTTCGTTTAGTAAACTATGTAGGACATTTTAAAATAGAACCATTAGCCTAAAATATAGAATTACACCAAATGGTGATGTTCAAAGTCATCTAGACTAATGTTTTATTTTACCAATTGAAAGCAGAATAATGAGTTGGATTTTATTGAAAATTGTAGACTTCATTTCTGAAAATTAACACAAAACAAGAAATATTATCTTGTCAGCTTAATTTTAATTAGTGAGGTATTTACAATAATGGTGTACACATTCCATCCAGTTTATCTAAAACTCATCGATAAGTTTTTACTAATGCATTATTAATTTCGAAGTTAGCTTTGATTATGCAAACTACCAAAAAAAATATTTATATTACTTTAATTGCCTCATTCCTTTTTTAAAATTGCTTGCCATTTAGTAGATACCATTACCTGATTTTGTGTCCCACAACAATTCTTCAAATAGTTACACCTGTGCGTGATAATACTTCGACTTAGTTTCCAATAGTGAGACCCATGTTTGCCATACCAACAGCTGCGATGTACCAATCAGGGGTGTTCCCCAAGCAAGCTTCAAGGAGGATTCTCTTATCTCTTACAAATGTACGGTGAATACAATTGCATCATTGTCACAACGGTTTGATGAAGTGACGACGCGTAGCGCCCTCTAGCGGATTAGTTTATTTACTGGATTGCTTATTCAAGGCAGATGTTCAAATGGTAGCGTTAATGAATGCTGGGAACAATGAATGCTTGGAGCGTGTATTTGGAGCAGCGCTTTCATACCAATATTGTTTCTATTTAAGCTTTAGAAATGGTGGTTGTGGATTAAAAGAGCATTCTTGGGAATTTAATACGTACGTGTGTGTTTGTTAACATTCTATTAGTAGGATTTTAACTTGCTTTCTTTTATACTGATATTGTACTATGAATAATAGATTGAGGGTTTAAAAGATGTACCTAATAGCAAAATTTTAAAAAGATGAGAAAGGCGATTAACAAAAGGTATTTGTGAGGCAGATGTAAATGGAAATATCGGGAAGGGACGCCCATTAAGGTCATACACAGACATATTGGTGATCTACTTCAAAAAGGTCAAGTTCGTAGTACTCTCAACTGGCATGCCTTATGACTCAGATACTATGAACAAAAACGAAAATAAGTTTCCATGTATTACGAAAGTTGTAGAGGAATAAATTTTAACAATGTATGAACGTAAACGAGGCATAAGAAGTACCTATGTACGTTCTGTAGTTTCTGCCTACCCCCATGGGGAAACTGCGTGAGTTTACGTAAATACAAAGTAAAAATTTCAGACTTATGTCTGAGATTTTACATTGTTTAGAAAGGTCTAGACTAGAATTTATGCTATCTAAATAGTATCGCTTATAAAATACTTGCTTAAAAATCCGATTCAACGCCTCACTATTTTTTTTTTTCAATATTATATACCATGTGCTTTACTGCAATCCCACCTGATGGTAAGCAGTGATGCAATCAGTGATGGTGAAGCGATGATGAGCATATTCACTCTAGCCTTGAAGACACCTAAATTATAAGCGGACGGGAAGACCGCAGCAGGCAAGTAACTTGCCAGCTGCGGTCTTCCCGTCCGTGTGCTGTTGTTCCAGTCCTTCGATGTACGCGGTATAAACGACGAAGCGAAACGCTTTTAATCGTTACAATTGCCCATTATTGCCTTAAATACCTCAAATACTTATTATATCTTTGATAAAATAATCTGATTTACTCTCATCTTACTACAAATGCAAATTTATTGCCTTAACCTTTTTTAACTACTTAGTCGACGTAGTAGTGTTGTTTAAACGTGTAAATAGAAAATACAACAAATAGTAACAGTAGATACTTTTATAGATCCTCTTTGTATTTTTAAAATAATATCTTGACGTTTCATAACGCCAAAGCATGTCTGTTTAATACTTTTGACATGTTTATCCTAATAGACTTTTTTAAACGAATTATGTCTATCAAATTTTCCTAGACTACTATGAAATTAAATATATTTAAGACTTCCTTTAAAAAATCTTGTTTAAAAGCTCCAATTAATTTACTTATCTGTTATGTAGTCAGTTGTAACTTTTGACTGCCCAGCTCCTACACACTAACACGACTCTGTCCACGTGACATTACCAAAAAGTAAAAACACATTCACGCCATTTCAAATGATAAGTAACTAACCATAGACTCCGTACTAAGTTAATCAACTTCACAACTTTTTATTCAAGATTATCGCTTTCCACGACACATACATGCAAACATAGTGGTAAAAATCATAACTCTCCTTTTTGCTTTACCGAAGTCGGGTAAAAAGGTCAGATCCTCGAATTAAAACTGTTTCAATAAAATACGTATAATACGACCGATACAATGAATATAATACCTATTTCTGGGACAAGTCGATTGCAGATGTTCTTCAACAAGATTCTCTGTAGATTACTCATCAATTTGGCACTTAAATCTACTCACACGCATAACGCCTGTTGTGTTGCTAATATAATAATGACGGGTTTCACGTGCAGCATTATTTATCACCATTTCTGTGGAACTTCACACTATTTCAATATTATTATTAGAACGGTAATGTATTTTCGTCTTTAGGGATTGTTTAAATCGTGTATTCTATTTCTATACACACGCAAAGGAAAAGATTTGTTTTTTTTTTAAATTTTTTTTTAAACTTTTAACTGATTTTAAAACTTCCTTCACCAATAGAAAGCTATGTAATAACTGATTAAACATTTTAGGTATTTTACTCATTTTATATTTAATTTTGAAAATTACGAAGTGGTCGCGATCATAACTCAATTGCCTACAATTTTTTTACCGCACATCACTTTAAAGCGGTTACTTCTATTTGACTAATTTGATTATCATAATAATCGCCAACCTTCATTGAGCAAGCGTGGTGATAAATAAAAATTTAAAAAAATAAACAATTAAATTAAATTAAATTAAAAAAAAAGCATTTAATTCAGACTACGTATGTCCATATTATATTAGTATCTACTTACAAAACTATGTTAGTCAGATTCAAATCAAAATTAAAATAGCAATCAAAATACAAAATTAAAATAATAATCAAAAATTCTAAATTAAAATAACAATCAACATTTAAACTCAAAAATAAAATTACAATCAAAATTAATTCCGATAAATATGCAGCTTTACAAACCTATCTCACACTGTCGACCCTGGTCGAAATTAATTAGAATTAATGCTAGCACCATCTCTATAATTATGAATAAACGCCTTTGCCCTTTAGTATGACAATAACAGGCTGGTATAATATGACCTCATTACCGCAATTATAAAGCTGCAAACTCATACGTTCATCTAGTAAAGAACATCTAACAAGTTCTGAACAAGAACAAAATTTGAAGCATACTCGTACATTACAACATAATAAGTTGATCCATTATCTTCTATACAACAGTATATGAGTTCAAAGGTAACAAACAAACTCCTAAGTTAATCAAGAAGACGTGAGAACTTCCAATGTCGTTTGTTAACGTCTTGTTAACTAGAATTAAGTCACTGTAGAACTTGTAACTGTTTGTGCTCCCTTTGACAGATTCAAAAACGCCCAATTAGTGGAAATTAACAAGAAGTTTGTAAGTGTAAAGTAATTAGTGTCAAAGGTTTTTAAACAACTGCGGTGAGATGGACTGGAATTGTAAAATAAAGTTTGTTAGACTAGTACTCGTAGGTGGGTTTTCTTTTGTTGAGTTTAAGGGTGTAAGCATCTATTCACTTTCACTATCAATTTCATCTAAAGGTTGCCTGTAATGTAAGAGATCGCTTTTAGCGATAAGGCCGCCCACTGTATCACCCTATGTAGCTCTTTAAGGTTTAAGTAAGTTTTTATGGTGTTCAATAAAAAGTATTCTATTCTATTCTAAGCAGCTATGCTACTTTTAACATCTGCAAAACAAAACATTACATGTAAAATGTTGCCAAGACGACCACATAAGATTTGTCCTGTGAAAAAGATACCAATTCTCATGTAGAGCCAAGCTTTTGAATCTACACGGCCTAACCTACCGACCTTAACTTCACAAATTCTACATAGGTATCAGTATAAATGTATAGCTTGGCTGTTTCGTTACTTACTTCAGAAACTAAATATTCACATCACCTCCACGACGGTAGCGAAACGGCAAAGCCATTCATTTTTAATGATATAAATAAATAAATATTCTACAACTTTTCACACACCGCCATATAGTCCCAAGTTAAGCTTGAGAGCTTGTGTTATGGGTACTAAACAGCTGATAAACATACTTATATATTTCTAAATACATACATATTAAAGATAAATTACACCCAGACACAGAACAAATGATCATGCTCATCACACAAACATTTGTCCTGGGTGGGAATTGAACCCACGACCTCCGGCATAGCAGTCAGGGTCACTAACTACTAGACCAACAGGCCAGTCAAATCTAGAATGATATGTAGAATTTGTGAAGTTAGGGTCGGTAGGTTAGGCCGTGTAGATTCAAAAGCTTGGCTCTACATAAGATCTGGTATCTTTTTCACAGGGCAAACCTTATGTGGTCGTCTTGGCAACATTTTACATGTAATGTTTTGGTGGGATTCTATTCTATTCTATGCAGCTATTCTACTTTTAACATCTGCAAAATCTGCATCGTATTTTATCTCACTCTTTTCACATATTTGCGTGCGTTTTAGATTGGTGCGTGTTTTATATTCGATGCTCACCTGTCAGTTTGTGAAAAGCGATTAAAAATCACTGTTTAGTTTACTAAGATGCTGAGTTGAGCTTCACGTTTTAATGGCAAATGCTTGCACTGACTGGTAAGGTCCACTCACATCTATGAGCTTCACTTGTTTGTGATTTTTTCATCAAAAATCAATCTCGGATAGGTATATGCGTAGTCATAACATGGCCTGACCAAGGTAAAGCCTGGACATTAAAAGAAACAGTGACCTTTGAGTTTGATTCGGGGTTTATTCCCAGATTATATAGATAAGGAACATTAAATACGTTCTATCGTGTAAAAATAAATTTAAAACCAATTTAAATAAGTTGAAATATATCAACGCTTAAAGCATGAAGTGCGTAAAGGAGAGCCGGCTTACAAAATGCAGATCGCTGATGATAAAGTAGCAAGTCTACTAAAGCCCTAAGAGGATAAGAAGATAAACAAACGAAGATCAAGAGGAGAGTTCAAGCCTTAAGTACCTACAACACACCGACTGAAAAGAACTTTGAATCAAACAAAGTTCGTGTGAATGCGAGTTTGTTCTGCCTCGTACTTGCTCTTCAGATGTGGTTTGAAAATTTAGGGAAGTTCGGAAGAATTTGTGTAGTTCTTGTGCCATTCTTGTTTGTTGTAAGTGCAGGTTTAGAGGAACTGCAAGAATACTTTATTTTATTTAATGCTTTATCGTACATCAATTAACAAACCACACAACATACGTATTACAACCTTAAAATGTTTAACCACAAAATATGGTTTTCAACCAACAAACTGACTGAACTTTTTATTTTCTAATGCACAAACACATGGGTACTTATCTCTTTTTTACAAAAAGTCAACGGAACTGTAATTGCTCTTAAATAAACGTAAAGTCTTAAATAAATCTACCAATCCGCATAGGGCTTGTGCTGCTTATAATAGCTTACTATCATTCACAGAAAAAAGGGTCTATGTTTTAGTAGTTATAGGAGAAACGGCTGAGTCGTCATATATCGAGCCTTTTTTCCAAGTATATTAGAGTCGGCTTCCAGTCAAACTGGTTGCAGCTGCTAGTGTGTTTCATGGAACAAATACATTTAACCTCCACGACCCAGTTATTGGGTAGCACGAAAACTCTTGGGATTGCGGACGTATCTTCTGTTCCCATGACCCCCGGCGCAAAATCAACCCGGTGGTTTTTAGTCAGTAAGAGTCCGACAGACCCCTTCACCATTCCTGGGGCGAAAGACTTCCATGAGGACTTGTGGAAAGTCCTCATGGAAGTCTTCCGCCCCGGGTCGTGGTCTGTCCCACACCAAAAAAAGGTTATTACATTTTTGGGGTAATGACTACTCGTAAAGTTCTCGTACAGTCGGAGATCTGTATAGCTGATAATATTTAGCCATGAACCTATTTTCCCAAGAACAATGGTCTGAGTATTCTTAAATAAATCACAAATCTCACAAAATAATTGGCGCCGAGAACGTTTGCAGTAGAAAACCGTCAGCGAATGGTCGTTTTGGCGTCAGAATGGGAATCCTGTTAATTAAAATTAAAATATACCATAAATTATACCGTAAACGGTTGTGCGAAAAGCGCCTTGAGCGACGGTTAGCTCGCATCCGTGAGTGTTATTGCTGTTAAATATATTCCAGGCGCAAATTAATTTGTTCTTAGATTTCTTGTTATATTTTTTTGGTGATGCTTCTATCAGTATTCAATAAAGGTTGAACGTAGGATAACGTTTATTAACACAAAAAGAAGTCTATGGTAATAAATCAGTGGGCTTTTCAAAACCATAATTATTGAACCCTAAAAATGACCTGATTTTTTGTCTTTATGAACCCTATTACAGTTCGGGTAACAAATTCATTTACTTACAGTGGATTAACGTTACACCAAAATACTTGTAAGCATTACAATTATGAAGAAAACTTCTCTTTCTTTAAACAATGCCTACAATTAGATAAACTCACCGCTTAGAACAAATAGCCCAAGCAATATCGATACATAGAACATACAATTTTATTTACCAATCTGGAATGAACGTAGTACGTACGTAGTACTTAAGAGCCTTATGCTTTTTACTAACGCTTATTGGATTTTTTTATTTTTTTTACTCTTTTGCAGTGGGAAAACAAATCATTTTTGTTTAAGAACTTTACATAGTAGTTAGAATAGAATAGAATAGAATACTCTTTATTGAACAACAATTAAAACGTACAAATTATAATTTTAAGGGCTACAAGCGGTGATACAATGGGCGGCCTTATCGCTAAAAGCGATCTCTTACAGGAAAGCGATCTCTTAGTCTTATATACTTATTTGGTATTTTCTTCGAGGAAACATTAAGATTACTTACATATAATAATATTATAGTTATGTAATAACATCACTAACAGCACGCAAAATTAACCCTATATAGTTGGTACGCCTACATTTCGTCAGTTATGTTTAAGTCCTATTTAATAGGGGCGAACCTATTGCCATCATTCGGGCGCACATCTGGACTCAGGCATGCTACTGAAAATGTTCAAATGGAAAAACTCAATGATAATATGCGTATACCTAGGTATTGAATCCAAGTCCGCAAGTTTAGTAAATATAAATCATAAACCTTCGTCATTACAACAAAATTGTTCATCAAAAAACCAGATTTCAAAAAACACAACCAAAAATAATTACAAATTAAAAACTGAATCCCAAATGAATAATGCATAAACGTCCACCATTTTAGGAGTGGTTTAAAAATAGAACGATATACATTTCCAAAAATAACTTCAGTACCCAAAGGCTCATTTGAAAAGTACCCACATTTCCATTTCTTCCCCATGGATGCTCTTGCTTCCCCCAAGCTAAAGGTAAGCGTCTTCAGAATTAATTTTCTGTGTCACCGCTCACTTTAATTACGTGTTCTTACAGATATTAGTTACCTTTAGGTGGCTTTTAGGACGTCAGCGGGGAAGTATGGAAATGGATTTATGTGTTACATTATTATAAATTAAGTTTAAGTTCGTCTTCAGATAATTTTGACAGAACTATGAAGTAATTGTGTATGGAATGTTGAAGAAGAACAAAAACTTTGTTAGGCTCGCCCCTTATTATATGGGACCTAAATATAAATGGCGAATTGTGGGTGTACTTCCAGGTACACCTCTGCCTAACTCTTTGGGGATAACAGGAGTGATTTTATGTTAAAAATTTGGATTTAGATCGTATTGTTGTAAGGTATAATACACGGTGAAATGTTGGGGGTTCTACCTGTCTTTATGTTTAGACAAACAGCTCGATTGAACGTACTTTAATCACTGAACCATAGGGAATACATATTACAATGCGCATTGAAGTAAACTGCTTAATTAGCTTAAAATGATACTTATAGTCTAAAGGAGCGTACATAATACGTTATGCACTGTTAGGGAGCATACATACACTTCACGGTCACTCCATGTAAAGTGACATTCGATTGTATTTTATTATAACAGAAATTCGGACCGAACGCAGCTGGACCGGACTCGACAGATGATAATTTAAAGGACTTAGTGCTATTAATTTAAGCGGCAATAAAAAGACACACTCTTGAAAGTTTTTACTGTCTCCCTATTTTTATTTTATTAAAAAAAGTTAACTAAATGTGGGTTGCACATAATGCACACTACTAGTAGTCTTGTTAATGCCTCCAACTAAGCCAAATGTATATGACGGTAGGTGTATGGTGGAAATTGAATTCACGACCTATTGATCCTCAGACTTACTTAACTTACTAACAGACTACCGGACAGACAGCGGAGGCTTAGCAAAAGGGTTCCGATCGCTCCTGTTCGGTACAAAACCTTTGAACAAAAGAGACTTTCCACGCGAATTCAGCCACGGCCATAGTTAAAAGCAGACGTATGCAGTATTAATTCCACTCCACTGGGCAAGTGAAGCGTCGCAAACTATTTCGTAGGTAGCTGCACAGTAGTACACTGTATGCCCCAATTTCTGTGAAGTTACGACAAAGAGAATGTTGGTTGACCACCAGCATTTGCTTCGACCGTTAAGCGATGGGATGTGGATTGAGTGACAAGAGAGAAGCGGTTATGATATTCTAACATTGCGCGGTTTTGCCATTGTTGTTTTTTTTTTGTTTGGAGTCCATGGGAGGCATAAATTCTCAATAACTCAAATAAACACGTTCGAAACATTAACAATACTGCAGTGGCAGCACATTGTCACACTTCGGCGCCGCATCGCAATACCTCTTCCTGCCTCGTCTTGCAGGTTACAAATGCGGCACGCTGTCGGTGCGATACAAATGCGGCACGCTGTCGGTGTGATACAAATGCGGCACGCTGGTAGCGGTGCGATATAAATGCGGCATGCTGGCGGTGCGACGCCGCACAGCGTGTGTCAAGGTATAGTGATTTGCTTGTAGGATGACGTTGCTGCACCGCACCATTAACGCATCGTGTGGCCGCGCTCTTACGGCCCGTTCATGACCTAACCGCTCCGCCGCGCTGTTAGCGCCGGTTAAGCGCGGGACGGCGAGCGGTAAGATTCAAAAGTATGAAAATGTACCAAAACACGCAATGAGTCACCGCTCGACCGACTCACAGCGGCAAGGTCGTGAACGGGTCGTTAAAGAGGTGCTGTGAACACAATCCTAACTATTCAACGACCGATTCAAGAAGTCAGCATGCAACATGTCACTTACATCAATTTTGTTACCAGACAGACAAATGAAGACAGTCTGCAAACGCGGTCAGCTTACTGCTAGTGGAATCTAATTGGAACGTGACAATCGTCTTTAACTTGCACCACACGTGCATACTCTAACATCAAAGCAAAGAGGTGCCGAACTAAATGTCTTATTATGTACCTCACTTTGTGTAAAAGTTCCGATATCCATTACCAAATTCTATTGCACTGTGAGATCCTTCACTAGAGAAAGTTAGCACTTTAGAAGGGATCGTAGGGCCAAGAAGGGATTGTGGAATAGTTGGTGAGTGTTAGAATATTTTTGGTAAGTAAATTACTTTGTTATTCACAGTTACTGTAAGAAATGGAAACTTCATTTTATTTTATTTGGGAATATAAGAAATAATACATTTTGTCTTACACCATACATAAATAAAAAGGTTAATGTACAGACGCCAGCACATCAAAATACCTCAATGTGTCAAATTTCTCTGATCGTTTTTCAACTTTATGTCAAAAAGAATAAGGTTCATATTCAATTACGAAAATTTGACATATTGGGGTAACTTGATGTACTGGCGTCTGTACAATCCACTACGTTTCCGAAGAAAAATTTCAAAGATATCAATTAACTAAGTTCAGAAAGTGAAGACGATAATCATTGAACGGCCAGATTCAGTATCATAGCATGTGTAGTGTTTCTGCAATATTTTTCTTAAATATTTATAATATTCCACAACTTTCACACAACGCCATTTAGTCCCAAACTAAGCAGAGCTTGTGCTATAAGTAAGTAAGTAAGTAAGTACTAGACAGCTGATAAACATACTTCAAAACTAAATACGCATGAATCGAACCCACGACCCCGTCATAGCAGTCAGGGCCACTAACGACTAGACCAATTATAGGCCAGTCATTTATTTTTGTAATAAGTATTATTTTAGTCATTTTTTCCGACGGTACTTATGAACCCGGTTTCTATAGTTGGTAACTGTTTCAATATGTATTAAAACCAAAAAGGCACAAAAACCGCACAAAATTTAATCTTTTCAAGTATTCTCTTTTTTCCTATTCAAGATATGGCCGCCCATTGAAACAGCTTATGTAGCCCATCCTATGCCTAACGCCAAGTTTAGTTTTAAAGTTAAAATTTGTAAGTTTTAAGGTTAAAATTTGTACAAGAAAAAGTATTTGTTCTGTTCTATCCTTTCATTTTCATCTTTTCAAATTCATCATTTCAAACTTCACCAGTGTCGTGGGTGTACCCAGTTACCCGTAAATAAACGTATGATAAATCCTGGCTACGCTTGCATTACTTAACATTGATTTTAGGTGCGATAAAAGGTGGAAAATCGTTTCAGCAAAGCCTATTACGAAGGTAGAAGGGAGTCGAAAATGTGATAAGGAAAATACCTTAACACAGGTTTATGTAGGTATGTAGTATGTACTCATCATTATATTTTGCGAACTGGGAATTTTAAGTCGAGTTATCTATATAAGTTTAAAGTGACTAAAAATCGCAAACCATACTTTTTTGTAAGAACGATTTTGTCTAGTGCGTAAGTGTGAGTTAAATTGGCAAATTATTGAAAGAAAGATTCGGAAAAACGTAAAGTTGACCGAACTCAATCAAACTTGCCGTCTACTCATTGAATAATAAAATATAAGCTTCATAATTTTACAAAATTCATGCGGGTTCGAGATCCACGCGGACGAAGTTGCGGGCAATAGCTTGTTTTGTAATAAATAAAAACTTAGTTTGAACAAACTTTCTTGGTGCAATGTTATTCGTTCGTTTCATTGCACTTTGAGAAGTATTTACTAAGTTATTATATCGTTGAAGTACATACACAATTCGGATAGTTTTGGTCTCTGTATAAAGGTATTTCAAACGCTGCGTTTTATTTTTGAATTTTAAGTAAGTAATTTAAATGTACACTAATATTATAAAGCGCAAAGATTTGTACTTATTTATTTATTAAATACTTCTAGCACACTAATGTATAGAGGCGGATTTAATGCCATAGGCTTTGTATTTGTAGGTAACTAAAAAGATAAAGATACTGGGCTGGTATCCGCAACTTCACGTCCAAGCGCGTATTTTGCGTATGGGTCTTAATCTACCACGCGGGCCCAGTGCGAATTGGTAGATATCACATGCCTTCGAGTTTTTGGTTCTAGGATAGGTATCTAATAACATGCCGGTTTTGGCACGATGTTTTCCTTCACCGTTTTTGAGAGCAGTTGTGATGAAATAAATTACACAAAGAAATGCGCCTGCCTGGGTTCGAACCCATGACTTACTGTTTGTAAAACGCGGCCGCCACCACAGGGCCACCGCTGCTCTTGTAGGTACCTAACTAATAAACATAAAAACTACTCGACCGATTTAAAAAGTTCTTCCACCGTTTGGAAGCAAGTCCCGGGTGACACAGGATACTTTTTATCCCTGTATTCCTACGGGAACGGTAACTACATGGGTGAAACAGCGTGACGTCTGCTATTCATTTATATTGATATTTAGAGAGAAAAGTCATTCGATTCACCAGCAAAAACTGTCTTCCTTGGCCGTTATGTAACCGACATTTAAAGAAAATATATTACTTATCAAGACCGGTAAAGCCTTCTATTCAATTAAAACAACTAGTTAGTGAAAATATCATTGGAACGAACATACACCTTCAATTTATTAACCTTACCATTCATTTTTCCGAGTCCAATGACTCTTTATTGGACTCGGAAAAATGATTTTCATGAAATATTGCGTAACATATTCCTACATTATTTTTTTTAGGTAGTGGACTAATAGAACATTTTTTTTTATTTTGTATGCGGCTACATCAATTTTACGTAAATACATAACACTACGCCTGTTATCTCCATAGGGTTAAGCTGAGGCATACCTGTAATACACTCACATTTTGCCAGTTATGTTCCCATGCAATAAATCCAGACTCCGACTCAATACACTGACGTTGCACTTTAGAACAAAGAAGTTTCAAAGTCAAAGTCAAAGTCAAACCATTTATTTCAATTAGGCCCCTATAAGGCACTTTTAAACGTCGAACAAAAATTAACTTTAAAAAATGATTCTAGTTGTCCCTTCCAAAAAGTAGATTTGTATGGAGAAGAATGGGCAAGAAACTCCATACTTACTCTTTTAAAATCGATTTTACAATACTTTGTATACATCAATAAGATTATATGTGAGGACGATGCACCTAGAATAAAAGTACTATACTAAGATAGGTTTAAGCAAAAAAAAAAAAAAGCAATGGAGTTGATAATTACATGTGGTACAGCTAGATACATTGTGCTCACATACTTACAAATGTAATTACATTCATTTAAAAACAAGTGAAAAAATAAAAAAATAATAGAAAACAATACAGAGGTACATTATTATATTAGCAACTAGGTAGATTTTGTCAAGACTCCAATCAAATGATTGTCCTATGGAGCAGGACCAGCATGTTTCCAAGCATCATTCATCATCAATCAAGCATCATCATTATTATTAAAATTATTATTCAGGTTTTATAAACAGAAGACGCCTCCAATTTATTCTAATTCCATCTTACATAGCATTGTCCTCGACGGGAAAAAATTCCAGACAGCAAGATGTGTTTCGGCAAAAAACCAGAAAATACAAAATCCTACCTAGGATCCTTCATTCTCTGAAGGGAGCGCCGGCGGCCCATATCCATCTAATTTACTATGAAACTGTATCAACTTCATACATAACACATAGGTATACGAGAGGTGCCTTGCACAAATTCCTATACAATTCCCTTGGTGCCATCCAATTTGGTATGTGTTTGTTTTAAACATGATGCGCCAAGCTCAAAGATTTTCAAACTACGAATGTGTTTTGTTCACATATTTTGATGCATACCTATAATGTTACGATTATTTTCCTATGTTTTCCCTCACTAGGTAAATATAATTCTGAGCGTTGTGAATAGATACGTATATATTTAGTTGAAAATCTCGTATTTTTATAAATGACACGTTCTGTGAGCTTTGGATTAAAACGACAATTTTATTGAACAAATAAAGTGTTTTATTGATTGTTGAGTTTTGTTTCAGCATTTTTTTATTATCGTTATTATTCTCATGTGGTTTTCCAAACCTGCTATAGCTCAGCTCAGCGGGCTAGTCTAACCGGGCGTCTATACTTGAAAAAACATTGCTTGATCTCTGCGACATTTGTCAAATTGCTGTTATGATACAGAAAAAAATATCGATAGTAATACAAGATGGCGGCGCGTTGGCTTACGGAAGAAAACTTCTCTTGAACCCCAATGTTGTCGGAAGGAATGTTACATAGTAGGTTAGAATTTAGATTTTATTTACACACGATTGTAAATAATGTTATTTTTTTTTTAAATATACAATAAAATTAAATGATAAATTAATTTTTAATGAAGTTTTATACAAAATATCGATAGTTTAAAGTCTGTGGTCACGATGATTCATCGCTCATCACTAATTAGCTCAGCATGCCCAAAAAGTATGACATTGACTGGTACGTTTGTCCGTACTGTTAAATTCAGAACTTCATAGGTGCGATTTTACTGACAGCTGTCCCAGAGATCAAGCTATGTTTTTTCAAGTATAGTTTTACCGGGCGCAGTTGAATACCAATGTGTTACATGGAGCAACTGCCTGTCTGACCAGTTACTGGGTAACATGATACCTCGACTGGCCTGTAAGTTGGTCTAGTAGTCAGTGACCCTGACTGCTATGCCGGAGGTCGTGGGTTCGATTCCCACCCAGGACAAATGTGTGATGAGCACGATCATTTGTTCTGTGTCTGGGTGTAATTTATCTATAACTAGCTGCCCCGGCAAACTTCGTTGTGCCTTAAAAGATAAAGATAAAGATACCGGGCTGGTATCCGCAACTCCACGTCTAAGCGCGTATTTTGCGTATGGGTCATAATCTACCACGCGGGCCCAGTGCGAATTGGTAGATGTCACATGTCTTCGAATTTTTGGTTCTAGGACATGCCGGTTTCCTCACGATGTTTTCCTTCACCGTTTTTGAGAGCAGTGGTGATGAAATAAATTACACAAAGTAATGCGCCTGCCTGGGTTTGAACCCACGACTTACTGTTCGTAAGTCGGGGCCGCCACCACTGGGCCACCGCTGCTCTTTCGTTGTGCCTTAGAGTCAATTCATTGCTCTTATTTTTTTTTTATATTAGATATACATACGTTGAATAAGACGACAACAAATAAATCCAAACCAATAATAACTACTACTACTTTTAAATTACAACTAACCTAACTGACCATACCTATCCTATAGCTAACCCAACTATCTAACCTAACTACCTTACTAAAAAATACTAAATTCATAATTTTAATCTGAACTATTGCCTCTATGTTACATACAATAATTTATGCCTATAGTTTTCCCGGTCTACTTTAATTAAAGTCCTAACAGTAAAATAAGTTCTATTTGCAAAGAATTATTAAAGTTCGTCTCTGTCATCATTGCTAGTTACGTAAATTGATTTCTGAAACATAAGACTTTTTTGTGCTACATAAAACCTCTAAGTTTAGTAACAAAATAAATTTCAGAACGTAGGTGCGTATTATAAATTGACAACCTTACCTTCTTGGGTTTAGCTTAAGACTTGTCAATTTCAAATTGTCACCTGATAATGAACTGGGAAGTTTGACTCCTGTCATGTCATCCAAGATGGCGCTGCGTTTGAAAAATGTTTGAGACAACCGATATTCTTGATATTTATTTTTATGATGTCGAACGGGATAAAAGGTATCCTATGTCCTTCTCCTGGCTCTAAACTACCTCCCTGCCAATTTTCAGCTAAATCGGTTCAGCCGTTCTTGAGTTATAAGCGAAGTAACTAACACGACTTTCTTTTATATATATAGATATGTATGTATTTAGAAATATGTAAGTATTTTTATCAGATGTTTAGTACCCTTATTACAAGCTCTTAGCAAGATGGCGTTGTGTGAAAAGTTGTGGAATATTTATTTATTTGTTTATTCTTAGTTAAACTAGTAGTCAGACTTTCGGGCTCCCATCTACCTGGAATGACTATTGACTGACTTTTTCCCAGAAAAACACACTAGAAAGTGGTGAAGAGCGGTCGTTTTGGGTGAAAAATATCATAAGACAGTCCGTCTTATGTAATTTTTGACTTTCAAAAAGTGCTCATGCGCAGCCTAATATATTATTAATAAAAAGAATTTTGAATTTTTATTTTATTTATTTATTAAAACTATTTGCACAAGTAAAAAAAACTGTACCAAGGCGGACTTAATGCCTTAGGCATTTTCTACCAGTCTACCTTAAGTTGGTGCAGAGATGGAACAAGTTAGGTGTAACTGTGTGAAAATTAAGGACAAGGTGACACTAAAAAAAAATACACAGAAACATACATACTGAAACAAAAATTTTAATAGGAGACTTGATAATGTAATGAATGGCCACCCATCCACAGACCGACCTCGTCAAGCGTAGCTTAATCTTCGATCGACCCATACGGCTTCTTTTATTAAGCCACAAGATAATATGAAACGTTCGCGTGTATACCGCCTTAAAATACGATTACTGCTTAGCAATAGAACTTGAGAGCCAAGAGATTAGTGTTATCCTCTTTCTATGTAAAGATGCACCAGCTGCTTGTATCGTCTTTTTAGAGTTCCGTAGCTAAATAGCAAAAACGTTTTAATAATAATTTTTTTTTTGCTTCTGCCCGTTAGGATGTTACAGAGCCATTTGAATCGGGCACAGTTGGTATTATATCTATGAAATTAAAAAATTGAAAAAGATGTGTACTTACTAATTAATTGTTATAAAATGAGAAGTCGAACAAACTAAACACAAAAATTGATAACACACAACACTCAACACTAATATTCACAAATATTGATTATAATTTAGGTGTCTTAAATGCTAAATTAAATAGGCTCTTAATAAACTAGTGTGCTTCAACATCATTGATTGTAGTTAAGCACTAGTTTGTATCACCTATTTAAAAAAAAAAAAACATTCGTTATACGCGTAAACATTAATTTTTTCTACGGAACCAAGAGTATTTTGGCCGGTTTTTAAATGGAAATACTGATGTTTTTAGCATAAGAATCCAATAGTAAAGACAATAAATTATGCGAATAAGATTATGAGTAAGTACAACATCAGACTTGTACTTATTTATAATCTAATATGATATAACAACTGATGGTTTACAAAAAGCTGCACTATAATAGTACTTAAATAATTTTATTTTCAATGAGATTCTTAAAAAACTTTAAATATCACTTGAGTTACTTAGAAAACATTATTTTAAACAGTTCAAAGTAGAAACCTAACAAATATAGGTATTAAAAAATAGGAAAAAGTGGCAAATTATTTCAGCACTGGGGGCTCTAAAATCAGGTACTGAACTGATGTTATCCAAAGGGATATGCTCATTTCTGGTCACATTTTTTCCAATCTACGTAATAAATACTAAAAATACCTATACTGATTTGGTAACTTTAAGATTTCTATTAACGATTTGTGATGAGAACAAAGCCGATTATCATACGACGTTCAATTGTTTATTGCATTCTAATGTTTCGGTTTGGGGGTCAGTACCGACCATCATAGTAGAGATTGCGATTTTTCATAAAAAGGTCCATTGTTTTCTCAGTAAATTACAGCCGTTGTAAAAGCAAGTAATTTTTTTATTTTATTTTATTGAATCCTTATTTCATGACATTTTACATATTTTAATGAGACAACTTTATAATTTGACATGCATTATGTTACTTTTCTTTGACATTGTTAGTTCTTTTATAATTATACATGGATAAGTTCTACTAGACACGATTTTTTTAAGACCGATTTTGTATGCCTATCGGCGGGACATGGTTTGTACAATTAAAACTTAAAATATTGAAAAACACCTGTAATCACCTATGTTCACAAAATGTATAAATGAATTTGAGTTTGAATTTGAAAGCCTAAGTTTTCTTTATCTTTATCTGTGATGTCAATTCTCCTGCCTATCATAATATGTTTCTTCCATGTGCATCGTTTTGCCAAAGTAATATAACAATAATAATATTCCACGACTGATAAACATTCTTATTACATTTCTAAATACATAAATATTAAAGATAAATGACACCCAGACACAGAACAAATGATCGTGCTCATCACACAAACATTTGTCCTGGATGAAAATTAAACCCGCGACCTCCGGTATGGAAGTCAGGACTACTGCCACAGAAGTTACTAGACCAACATGCCAGGAATTTTCTTTGGAAAATGGGCACTTCCCTTTGTGTCTCTTCCATTGTATCCTGTATATTGCGCCGTTTCTCACACATTTATATCCAGTACCTGGTATACTGAAATACATTGGTATTGCTATTTTGAATATTCACTGTATTCTACTGAACTGTTTCTATGTAGAAGCTTTTCTCCATATCTGCTGATGGTACCCGTCTAATAAATTGAACAGTCCATCCATTTCTAAACCCTCTAGTAGGTATACCAAAGTATTTTGGTAAGATATTTTACTTTATTTTTCGGGGACTTTTTCTTATAGCATTCCATGTCGCTGGAAGGTTGTTTATGTTGTAAATATGCATACTCATACATACATAACATCAGCCCTGTAATTCTCAAATGGTTTGGCAGAAGTGCAACTGTAGTAAGTAGGTACTTCCTGGAATGAATGGCTTATTAAATGTAATTTTTAGAGCAATAAGGATAACATAAGAATTAATTAACATTGTGATTAATATTTGCATGCTTTATTTTAGGCAAATCATGTGTGCCATATTTCATTGTAAGATCCCTTTATACCGTGTTTTAGAACAAATAAATATATTATTATTCCACATTTCGGCAGTTACGTTTAAGTCAGATGTACCTAATAGAGGGCGAGATTATTGCCATCAATCAGGCAGAATGTCCAGACTCCCGGCTGCTACTGCGAAATTCTAGATGGAAAAATCAATAACACTTTGGCTGACCAAACCCGGGGCTTCATGCTCTGCAGTAACGCTTGCTAGTAGTCTAATGTGGCAATCACTGGACAATTATTACCGTGTGGTTAGTGACTAACCTGGTGTCAGAGTTTTAATGCCGCCCATGGGCCTCTGACTTGGCTTCACATGCCCTCGAGAAATATCTCTCAGGCATGCCGGTTTCCTCACGATGTTTCCCTTCACCGTTTTTGAAGCAAGTGATAATTATACAATACGCACATGAATCCAAAAAGTCAGAGGCGCGTGCCTGGGGTTCGAACTCGAGACCTGAGAATTGGCAATCCGCTGGAAACACCACTAGCCTATCACGGCTTATACAGTTAAATATGTTATATGTTTAAGTATTTTTAATAGTTAATAATCAATTAATGAAATAAGGTACTTTATTATACTATACAATTAGAATAAGATACTCAAAACAAAATCGTACGTAGTTTATAGTTAGTAAATAGAGATGCCATCGAATATTTGAAATAGAAGTCATGTTCACCTGCCGCATGGAGTTTGTGAAACACTCATGGTTTTTCCAATATTTGATGTGAACTCATGGAGGCATGTGAAGCTCGCTCACTAGGTGCCATCACCACTACGATAGTGGTACTAGGTAGGTACTCGATGCGTAAGGGAGTCTTAACGCTGTTTGATGTACTGCGTTGTGACGAAAAACTTGATTCAATCGAAATTAATAATTTAATAAGTCGGTCGACCATTTCCAATTGTAAATGAGAAAGTAACTCGTTCGTTTATTGGTTTTTTACGACTAAATGGCTAAATGGGACGTATCGATCTTTCAAGAAACAAAGGCTATATTTTGTTTAATAAAAGTTAGAAAAATCTTTTAAAAAATTTGAAGAAAATTTGTAGACAAATGACTTTCCAGACCAGTTCCAGGAGACAGTTTGACCTTTTGACAAGCTAAAAAAAATAAATGTAATTGATCCACAATAGAAATTGATTGAAGGAAAAGTTCCGGGAAGCTATTACTTTTATAGGGGTTGGGCACATTCATACATACATAACATTATATAACGCTATTTGCTACGATTCTTAGACACTTCCTTACATACACGCCCGCTGATTGAGAGAACTATGCATCTGGCCTTTCTGAAGGATCACCAATAAGTTCTGTGTGTGTATGTCCTTCTAGGCGTCCTCTTCTAAAGATTCCAAAGAGTGCCAATGGAAACCTGTTCAGTATTCAGTTCTGTTGGTTGGTCGTAGTTGCACACGATAGCTAGGAGCGATAATTTGAGCTTTTGTGTTCCAATAATTCAACTTGAATATTTCAAAGATAAATTACTTTTTTATACAATATACAATCAGAGATAACAGGTCCGAAGCTTAACCCATATTTTGCCCAATATTGTTTAACAGTGATAGCCTAGAGGTGTGACCGGCGGATTGCCAAATCATAGGTCTCGAGTTCGAACCCAAGGCACGCACCTCTGACTTTTCGGATTTATGTTCGTATTGTATAATTATCACTTGTTTCAAAAACGGTGAAGGAAAACATTGTGAGGAAACCGGCATGCCTGAGAGATAAAGTCAAAGTCAAAGTCAAAGTCAAATCATTTATTTCAATTAGGCCATTTAAAAGGCACTTTTGAACGTTAAACTTACAAGTTAAATAAAATTTAATGATTCTAGTTGCCCCTTCCAAAAGGTAGTTTTGTATGGAGAAGAATGGGCAAGAAACTCCATACTTACTCTTTTAAAATAGTTTTTACAATATTTGTATACAATAAAAAATACATTATATGTGAATACGATGTACCTAGAATAAGCAAAGTAAAATAAAAAAATAAATAAAAAATAACATACTATGCTAAGATAGATTAAGCATTTTAGTAGGATAGATACATGGTACTCTCACATTTACAAATATTAAAATCACGGATTAATATAACAAATCAAGAAAATATTACATAAATAATAATAAAAAAAAAAAAAATACACAGCAGAATAGCGTGAGTGTTGCAAAAATAAAGCAAATTAAGATTTTGTCAAGTTCCTTGATTGCCCTATGGAGCTGGACCAGCATGTTGCCAAGCATTATTATCTTGAATATAATCCTCTAATTTGTAATATGCCTGTTTACAAAGTGTACTTTTAATATAAGTTTTAAATTTCCTTTCATTTAGTTTTAATATATCAAGAGGTATTTTATTGTAACATTTAACACAGTACCCCATGAAAGATGTCTGTACTTTAGCTAATCTGAAAAATGGTTGAGCTATTTTATCTTTATTTCTAGTATTAAAATTATGTCTATCACTTATTTTACTAAAAAGATGTGGGTTTTTTCTTACATGCATAATATTTTCGTAAATGAATTGACAAGGCACTGTCATAATATTAATTTTCTTAAATAATTCCCTTAGAGATTCTCGACGCGGTAGATTATAAATAGCTCTGACAGCTCTCTTTTGTAGAATAAAAATGGAATCAATGTCAGCAGCCCGACCCCACAGTAAAATGCCATACGACATTACGCTGTGAAAGTAGCTGAAATAGACCAAACGCGCGGTTTCTACGTCTGTCAACTGCCTGATCTTTCTAACCGCATAAGCAGCCGAGCTTAGCCGCCCCGCAAGAGATGTTATATGCGGTCCCCATTGTAACTTCTCGTCTAGCGTGATGCCTAGGAAAACGTTTTCATTAATATATTCCAGCTTTCCTCCATTCAACATGATGTCGCATTCGCTACTTCTAACGTTTGGTAACGTAAATCGAATACATTTGGTTTTTGTGTTATTAAGTACCAAATTGTTTGCCGTAAACCAATTTTGTACCTGAAGAATAGCTTTATTTACGTCGTCAAGATTTTGAGAACGTCGGTCTACTTTAAAAATGAGAGATGTGTCATCTGCGAATAACACCATCTTCGGTTGATTCTGAATTAAATGAGGCAAATCATTAATATATACTAAAAAGAGGAACGGACCCAGAATTGAACCTTGAGGCACGCCCATTGTCAATTCAGACCCCGATGAGTTTACGCCGTTAATCTGGACTTTGACCTGTCTGTCTTTCAGATAAGATCTTATTAAGTTAAGAGCTTTATCCTTAATACCATAGTGATCTAGTTTTAACAGTAGTGTTTCGTGGTTAACGCAGTCAAACGCCTTCGACAGGTCACAAAAGATTCCAATGGCATCTTGTGCTTCCTCCCAGGCGTTGAAAATGTTTTTGATTAGGGTAACACCGGCGTCAGTTGTACAGCGCCCCTTAGTGAAACCATACTGATGTTCATGGAAGATGGAATTTTTATTAAAGTGACGTAACATTTGATTTAGCATTAACTTTTCAAACACCTTACTGAGAACTGGCAAAATTGACACAGGCCTATAGTTATTGGGGTCTTTACTATCACCGGATTTAAATATATTCTCAAAGGCGTGTGATGCCAAGTCAGAAGCCCATGGGCGGCATTAAAACTCTGACACCAGGTTAGTTACTAACCGCAAGATAAAAAGAAGAAGAGCCCAATATGTGTAAGCCCCGAGGGCAAGTATTGCCATCAACATAAAATCCAAATGCTAGGATGATAGCGGTGAGTGCAATACCGTGATGTCTTTTTCTCGTCCGATAAAAGAGGATAGGACTGAGAAATTTCAGATAATATGACCCAATAAGCACTCGGTCTGACTAGGGAACGGAACGCAAAACCTCATGCTTAGCCTTTGCAATCAACCATTGCAGCAGTCTGAGAATTTAATTATGGAAAAACTCAATTACTCGCTACCAGGTAACTAACGAGACAGCAAAAACATAATATGTAAAGAATAAAACAAAGACGAAAGAATAATCCGCACATTCTCGTAATGAAGGAAAAAGGGTTGAACATACACTTGAGAGCAAATAAATAGAGCCACTTCTTTGTTTTACACATTATGGTTATTAGTCTTTAGCCTACTAAAATTTTTATCAACATTACCATTTTTGTTTCAGAGCCAATCATTTATCATTTATCTAGCGGACGTCACGCAATTTTACCTGCGAGGTATCCGTTCACGTGGGAATAGGAGGGATACAAAATAGCCTATATCACCCAGGGATAGTAGATGTAGCTTCCTAAGGATGAAAGAAGTTTTCAAATCAGTCCAGTTGTTTTTAAGTTTATTCGTTACATACAAAATAACAAATCTATTTTTTTTATAATAAATATTTAAATATTTCACAACTAAATAAATAAATATTTCACAACTTTTTCACACGACGCCATCTAGTCCCAAGCTAAGCTAAGAGCTTGTGTTATGGGTACTAAAGAGCTGATAAACATACTTATATATTTCTAAATACATACATATTATAGATAAATTACACTCAGACACAGAACAAATGATCGCGCTCATCACACAAACATTTGTCCTGGGTGGGAATCGAACCCACGACCTCCGGCATAGCAGTCAGGGTCACTAACTACTAGACCAACAGGCCAGTCAAAATATAATAATAATAATATTAGTAGGTACATATAACGCAGCGTTTGAACTACCTTTATAAACAATCCAAAGTCTACGTCACCCGGGATAGTGTAGCTTCCCAACGATGAATGATTTTTCAAATCGGTCCAGTAGTTTTTAAGTTTATTTGTTACGTACAACAATATTTTTTTTTTCTTTACAATATTATTAATAAAAAGAAGTAAAGATAAGGGTATTTTTTTTAGCACTGTACGCTTATTGTAAAGATCATTCAATATGTTTTTTGGTGATATATTAGGGTCATATTGATACTTTACATTGATACGTAATTGAAAGAAAGTAGCTCGATCCATTTTCCCCCAAGTGTAATACGTAAGTCACCTGCACACACTCTCATAAACATACCATAAGTAACTTGCAACTATAAGCTCCTAGTCACGAGCACCATAAAGAAAGTTGTAACCTTCAGCTGAATCATGAAAAGTATACCATAAAGGTATTTTATCCCTAAGAGTTATCATAAACTACACTGTATGTTAGTAAGGAAGCCTTGAGGAGAATACTGATATTAAAGCAAACTCACCATATGTCTATCTATGTATGGTACTCGACAATAGTCTACCTTTCTATGAGTAAATAAATAATTGAAATCGGGTGAGGAGTTTCAGAGATAACCCCATGTGAAGATGGTGTGTATGCCCTCTTCATTATTGAGATGACATTACTAGTAGATTTGGAACGCGTTGAATTACAAAAATTGGTAGATATATAAATACATTAAACATTTATATAATGCACACAAAAACAAAATAAAAAGACAACAAATTAAAAAAAATATATTATTATATATTCGTCGCTTCATTCTTCAGATATAATAATATATATACTAAGTAGTCCCTTTATCCTACAGGCAACATCGCACGATTTCAGAGAATAAGTAATTCGTTTTTTTTTTTTTTTTTTACTTCTACCTACAGTGCGTTTCTTCCGTCTTGACTGTTTGACGTTGTTCATTCCTTTTTCGTGCGAGGCAACGAGCGCACACGCTTACTAAAAATGCCGAAACGTAGTGCACAGGACAAATTAGAAAGATACAAGTACAAGATTAGGAAATTAAAGAAAAAAGAAGAGGACTATCGGCGTCGAATACGACGACCGTTCGATTCATCGGAGGACGAAAAAATTGCAGGTTAGTTAAATAATTTATTGCATTACTAAGTGACACAAGTGTTAACATCTAACTAACTATTAAGTGTAAATCGGGATTGACTGCGAGTCAATTGCGATAACATAATTAGCTGCGAGCTAATTATGAGTCATGTTCTCATGACGAATTAGTAGAAAATATGTGTAATCTTGAATAGATATGCACATTAACTATGAATTATTGTCCCCGAGACAATATTAACGCATAACGCGTTACATACCTACCTGCCTAATCGTTCGCTACAGTATAGTAATGTCTTACCTATAGATACGAACAACGCCGAGCCCCGTGAATTACAAGATGGTTCGCCAACCAAATCATGCGAAGAAGACCAACCGGGGCCAAACCCTGCCCTGCAGGACGTACCAGACCTCGTGGAGGATCCGGCTGCTCCGTCAGCTGAGACAACCCCAGAAGTTTTGGACCCGGAGTTATTGTCTGCGCTGGGGTCTTCTACGTCTTGTACGCCGGACTTTGGGGAAGAGGTCCATGAGAGCTTAGCTAGCTTATGGACTCCCCTCTTGAAGAAAGGGTTAGCTAAAGAGGATAAAGATAGGCTCATGAAGGAGCATCTTATACCCAATAATTGCAAACTATTGCAAGCTCCGAAGTTGAATGCGGAGATTTCAGCCGCCGTATCAGACATAGTCAGAGGTCGAGACAAAAAATTGGTCGGTTTTCAACAACAGCTCGGAAATGGTACCGCAGCAATAAATAAAGCAATGGATACTTTGCTCAAAACAAATAACAAAGCTCTGGCTTTAAAACACTTAAGCGATGGTTGTCGTTTGTTTACTGATTTGCACTATTGTTTGACTAAAGACAGAATAAAATTAATTACCCCGAGTCTGGAAAAGAACTTTCATCATGTCATTCAAGACTCAGAACGTGATGATACCCTATATGGTAACTCGCTGTCCGAAAAAATAAAAGCCAGTAAAGCCATTGAAAAACAAGGCACTCAAATAAGAAAAGCAATGCCTAACCAGAAAAATATTATTCCCCAACCCCCGGTTACTCATGCTATCAACCAGGGAAACTGGTCAGGACCTCCTCGGTACCCGCCAAACAGGGGGGGGCGGGGAGGTCAGAGGAGACCACCAGTGACGCCACGTCGGTCATATCAATCGCAGTCTCAAGTGCAAGCGAAGAGTTCCTACGCATCGAAGACCCGTGCGGCACAACAGAAATAACCAAGGTACATGCAGGCAGAATACGATTCTTCCTTAGTTGTTGGTCTCACATAACTAGTAACGCAGTTGTGTTATCATGGTTAGAACATGGTTTCACAATTCCTCTTTGTAATCCTGTGACTCAGCCTATCGTACCTGTTTGTAACTTTACCCCGGATGAGGCTCAAGATATGCATTTAGCAATTAAAAAGTTATTAGAACTAGGGGCTATCACACGTTGTATTCCAACTCATGACCAGTACATTTCAAAAATATTCTTGGCACCCAAACCTAATGGAGATAAGCGATTCATTCTTAATTTAAAATCATTAAATAAATTTATTACAAAAACACATTTTAAAATGGAGGATTATAGAACGGCAGCTAAATTAATTCCTCAAGACGGGTATTTAGCAACAATTGACCTCAAAGAAGCCTACTTATTAGTTCCTATATCCGAATACGATCGAAGATACTTACGATTTAATTTTCTGGCCCCTATTTCTAAAAATGTATGTACGTACGAGTTCACTGCTTTGCCGTACGGCCTATCAGTGGCTCCAAGAGTGTTCACAAAAATCATGAAGGAAGTCATAGCCCACCTTAGAAAACAGGGACATAAATCAGTAATATACTTAGACGATATATTATGTATAGGTAATAATTACGAGGAATGTGTCACAAATGTACGTGAAACCCTAACACTTCTCCAATGTTTAGGTTTCGTAGTTAATTATGATAAAAGTTCTCTAAAACCATCTAAAGTATGTAAATTTCTAGGATTTGTCTATAATACACACGATATGTCCTTATCGTTACCTAATGAAAAACGCAATAGCATTAATCAGTTAGTTAAAAAGTTCTCGAGGTTACCAAACTGTACAATTCGAGAGTTTGCGCAATTAATAGGTGTTCTAATCGCAGCCTGCCCAGCAGTTCGATATGGGTTCCTATATACTAAATTGTTGGAACGTCAAAAATTTCTCGCATTACAACAGCATAATAATAACTACGAACATAATATTAATATCCCCAACACGGTTCTACGTGACCTTAATTGGTGGCGTAATCATATTCTCACAGCCAAGTGTCCTATTAGAAATCAAAGTTATAAAAAAGAAATATACTCAGACGCTTCTAAAACGGGTTGGGGTGCCGTCTGTAGTGGTGCTAAAGCCCATGGTAAATGGAAAACCATAGAATCGAGACACCACATAAATTACCTAGAACTTCTGGCCGTATTCCTAGGATTAAAAAGTTTCGCCAGTAGTGACTATAATTGTGCAATATTGTTGAGAGTAGACAATACTACAGCAATAAGTTACATTAATCGTCTAGGTGGAATTCAGTTCCCGCATCTAAACGATCTGACAAGACACATTTGGCAATGGTGCGAGGAACGAAATATATGGTTGTTTGCATCTTACGTGAACACGAAAGATAATTATGCTGATGAAGAATCCAGAAAGGTTAATCCTGATACAGAGTGGGAGCTATCAGATCACGCTTACAAAATTATTAAAAAACACTTTGGTTGCCCTGTAATTGACCTATTCGCTTCTCGCAACAATGTCAAATGTAACTTGTTTGTTTCTTGGAAACAAGAACCAGATGCATACGCCATAGACGCCTTTACTTTGAACTGGCAATCCAAATACTTTTACGCTTTCCCGCCATTTTCCTTAATTCTAAAATGTCTACGCAAGATTATTGAAGATGATGCCAAGGGAATTTTAGTCTTTCCCCATTGGCCTTCGCAGGCATGGTACCCACTTCTACAAAGTTTACTTGACTCTCGTATACTTTATCTGAACCCTAGCAAATTTCTCCTTCAATCTCATTTCAGGGAATACCATCCGTTGCACAGCAAGCTTACCCTGGGTGTCGCGAGGCTTTGCAGACAGCATTCGCCCGCCGCGGGACCCCACGTGACTCATTAAATCTAATGATGGCTTCCCTAGCCGACAATACCATCAAACAATATAATGTCACATTAAAACTTTGGTGGCAGTATTGCTCCTTGCATAACATTGACTTTTTTAGTGGTACAAAATCATACGTTCTTTCTTTCTTAACGGAGCAATTTAATAAGGGTTGTTCATATGGCACCCTTAATAGTCATCGGTCCGCGTTGTCGTTGATTTTAAACTTTAATATAGGTTCTGATAATTGTATAAAACGATTACTGAAAGGAGCTTACAAACTAAAACCCAGTAAGCCCAAGTATACGTCTACTTGGGACCCACAACTGGTGCTCAATCACGTGTCCAATTGGTACCCTAATTTAGAATTTAGTATCGAAAAAATCACCAAAAAGTTAGTTATTTTACTAGCACTTTGCACAGCCCATAGGGTCCAAACTTTTTCCCTTGTTAAATTAGATAATATAACAATAACCCCAACCGGAGTTAAGATAGCCATAACTGATATTATTAAGACCTCTGCTCCCGGACGAGATCAGCCGGTATTATTCCTACCATTCTTTCAAGACAATATTAATATATGCCCTGCTTCCGTCCTCAAAGATTATATTTTCGTAACAAAAAATATGAGGACAATGAATGTAGGAAATCTCTTGTTAACTTATAAGAAACCACACAAAGCCGCCACTGCTCAATCCATCAGTCGATGGATTAAGCAAGTGATGTCAGAAAGCGGCGTGGATGTAAGTACATTCAGTGCACACAGCACGCGACATGCCGCCACATAGGCCGCTCGCGTCGCCGGTCTCAGTGTCGACAACATTAGAAAAACAGCTGGTTGGACTAGCACGTCTTTAGCTTTTGCTCGCTTTTACGACCGACCAATCCCATTCGATGATGATTTCGCAAACGCGGTCGTATTCTCTAAAAGTAATTAACTGATTACACTAAACAATGATTGGTGATTCTTACAATAATTAAGACTTAAGTTCAGCTGTGATTCACTATAAGTACCTACGTTTCATTTTCATTAATAAAAAGATGCATTACCCGAACAAAACTTGTTTCTCTAAAAATCTACTTAGTATATATATTATTATATCTGAAGAATGAAGCGACGAATATATAATAGATGATCAAACGAACTTCCTAAAGTGAAGTTCGATCATTATTATATGAGTCGCTTCATTCGAAGATATAAGAACCCTCCTCTCCCATTATTAAATCACATTTCATACACTCAAGTGATTTAAACCCTGAAAGTTTTGTTCATGACGAATCTCTAAAAAGAATGAACAACGTCAAACAGTCAAGACGGAAGAAACGCACTGTAGGTAGAAGTAAAAAAAAAAAAAAAAACGAATTACTTATTCTCTGAAATCGTGCGATGTTGCCTGTAGGATAAAGGGACTACTTAGTATATATATTATTATATCTTCGAATGAAGCGACTCATATAATAATGATCGAACTTCACTTTAGGAAGTTCGTTTGATCATCTATAAGCTACGCTTACTGTAAAAAAAAACTGATATACAATATTATATGGTGTGCGTCGCAAGTTTGCACCACATGGGAGTCCAGCTCAACATGACATTTTTTTTTTTTTTTTAACTAAGTATATGTGGAGGCTTGTTATTAGCTATTTTTTATAATATTATCTTCTTTATTCACTGGATTGTTAGTCTGTAAGCCTTCCTAAAAGTAAAATAAATAAATAAATAATATGTGCCAGGCAAATACCTATACCTAACGCTGATATTCTGTTGGATCCATGCAGTGTCGCCAAGCAGAGAAGAAAAAATAGTGTTGTGGCTGTTGGCCTTTAAATTAAATATTGTTCAACTATCTTTTCCCCCTTACATGATAGATGGCATTAATGATGTTATGTCATGAAACAAGTATCACTTTTTTTAATTATGTCTAAATTTTATATGTGCCAGTAATATTCTTCGTGAGCCAGCAGCGCCCGCGGCCCTATTGCCGCAGATATATAAAACTGTAGTTGTTATGGCGTGGAGGATGCTCTACTCTACACAGCTCAAAATAACGATGCGTTTGCGACTGTCATCCATCCAGCAATGGAAATGTGAATGATAAAAACTTGTGCTAACAACGCTTATTTATGTATCTCATATTGATATAGACAAGTAGTTTTTTTATATTAACTTCGCTGCTTAGCTATCTTGCATATCATAAAAAAAATTGCCACAGAGGACATCGTGCGTAAATAAAATAAAAAATCTAATATATTTCTAAAGACAGTTCTTCTTCAGTATTCAATATTTTGCATTATCCCATAAAATTGCCATTTGTTGCATGTTATGACTGTGGGTAAATGTTGGTTCATTAAGACAAGTGACTATCGATAACATTACCGCTACAATGCCCAAGTCTTTTAAATATTCAAACATTTCAAACAAAAAAATATGTAGTAGAGCAACATCCTAGCCATTAGCTCCACATCTCTCACCTACCCAGCTCGTCTCAAAATCCGAACGTTGAATATATTCAGAGGTAACCTCCCCCTAGGTCAAAGGCATGCACTATGCATATAGACTGGAGGAAAGGGCTGTCGATAGCGTAGTAAATGTCACGCGTTTGCCTCCATAATCTGCCTAAGGTGGATACGGAGCTTGTGGCGCGATATTTTGTGGTGGATATCACACTGGAAGGTACATCGCTCCGCTTACGAGGTTTGACTTCATGAGGGCGTTTTTGGTGTATTTTCACAGAAACTTTGGTGCTTACAACCAACGCTAAAACCGCGGCTCCGCATCAGTATGCGTTGCAGTGTAATATCCTCTTAAACTTTTTCCAACTATATTGGGGTCAGCTTCCAGTTCAACCAGACGCAGCCGAATACCAGTATTTTCCGTAAAGCGAATGCTTCTCTAACCTCTACAACTCAATTACTGCGTAATACAATACCCCTCCGTAAGACTGCTTGTTAGATTTTCAAGATCATTACTAGGTACATTATTTATTTGACTCATTAAGTTTTAGAGAACTGCTTTTGGGATTTCTGTTTCGCGAATTTGGATTTTAATGTCTAAATTTTAACAGCTTGTATCCCATTTAAAGTAATTAAATACGTGATTTCATATCTAAATCCAAGCGAGATTAAGGTCAAGAAAAATCACATAGACAATTTGGAGGATATTTGGAGAAAAATACAAAAATAATAATATTATTCTGCGCGGCATGTGTATCTCAATAAAATATTGCTATGGCTTTTGAAACTGGCCATGTACAAACTCATTTTCATAAAAGTATGAATAAAAACGTTTTAAAAATGAGATAAAACATAAGTTCATTCGTTACTTGCAAAGCGAAGTAGGTTACACGGCAGAAGTGGAACAAGAAGGCACCGTTCACATAGTGATCATCAGTAAGTATGATATTTATGTAAAGGAATAATTTAAGAACCACAACATCATCATAAGGTCAGATCCGTTGTGCTCACAACGCGAACATGACCACGTTTTACGTTTGGACGTAAAAACTAAGCAAAAGCTGTATGTAAGAATTGAATAAAAATTGTTCTACATTCCTGCTTACTGCGAGCCTCATTTTTCTAATACTTCTAAATGGAGTATAGGTGTCTAATGCTACCTACGTAGGTTTTTTACGGGAACACAGTTATGTGTAATGACATTTTATGCGATTAAATAAATAGTCTTTCTAATGTTAGTGGTGTGAATGTGAGAATAAATGAATGTGTTTTTAGAAAGCATTCATCTTACTCGTCTCCGAAACACAGATTTAACAGATGGTGTTATGATACAGCATTGGAATTACAATCGTTGAATCGGAAAACTGTTTAAACGTTGTATATTCCACATCGTGTGATACCAACAAGATTTAAAAGACTATAGAGCGGACATGCGAGGAAATGTCATAGAAAAACTTTGATCCCATGTCTCAGTAACGCCATCTAGAATAATATATGAATATTGCAGCGGCAGCGGAACGTACTAAAAAAAACTCATAGACTTGTGTCCGGCAGGACACACTTTTTCGGACGAAATTTTTGTTCGTGATGTTCGGTCTATAGGTATTGAATGTCTTTGTGTGATACCAACTCTTTTCTATTAAACATCGTATGTTACCATTCCACTGTCGTGTGAACGAGGCTTTTGAACGGAGCATAATATGTAAGCAGATTTTGTATTACAAATTAATTATTTTTTTCTTCTAGAAAGACAGACAGCTGTTACAGACAATTTTCGTTCATATTTAACAAGTAATTTAGGGAACATTTTTCAATAAAACTTTCCGAAATTCAATCCATATAAATGGCTTATAAATATGATTAGAGCAGGTATCTCGGGGTTGGCTTAAAATAAAGTGTAAATTTCACGATACCCAAGTAAAACCTTAATTTTATTCTGTGGCTTTAATAATTCATAAGGCGAACCGTTCGGTAGGTTCCGTATATTTTCTATTTACATTTTTATTCCTGAAAAGTGGAAGCGGTAATGGAATGTCAGTTTTATTCGAATTATTCGTACCAAAATGAGATTGTTGAGGTGTTAGGATGCAAATTACCTGTCTCGGTTTAAAACTATGAAAACATATGGAAGGTTATAAAAAAGCAAACACGCTTAAATTATGAGTTGACTGATAATATAATTTATTAGTTTACCAAATACAAACGACCTTTCTTGCTCCAACTTTACTATACATACTGGGTCATAATCATAATTAATATAACCTTTTTGTGCTTCCTCGTGATTAGTTTTACCAATGATTTTAATTCTACATAATATAAATAGAACCACGAATTTAAGTATCAATGAGATAATAAAACTGCCAATTCAATACAATTTTACTTTACTCAATTGGCAATATCACAATAATACATCTCTTTATATTCCCTTTGGTTAGGAATATAATTTACCTCAATGATTGATATACAATACATATTAGAAAAACATTATTGCACAAACTTATCATTTTACAGTTGAAATTAAAAACTACGCCAGAATTTAATAAACGAAGACAATCATCAAAACGGGCCGACAAAAAATTTCAAGGCTGATCACATATCGAAGCTTTTAGTGTGGGTGGCCCTTCCACCCATTTTTTAATATACTACACTAGCCAACAATCTGAGTAAACATGAGGTGGAAAAAATTATCTTTAACTTTTGTTAGCAAAGAATACTAATACACAAAAAAAATAACTATCACGCACACGCCTGATCTTCCTGCCCGTATATTTCTACACACAAATAACCAAAAACCTACGTACAAGATAATCAGAGACATTCAAGTAGGTACTACGACTGTCGTTAACCAAATTTTATCTTTGTTTGTTCAAGAGGATTAGCTGTGCAAATTTTGATCGCTTTAACGTATCTAGACTTGACTAGCATTTGAATCTTGCATGCCAATGTTGCTTTGGAGGTGTTTACTTTTAACCAACATTGCCATGTGAAATTGTAAACATCATGAGATACATTTTTGGATTTTTTTGTTCAAAGAGATTTAATATACTTGTAATGTCATAGAAAAACTTTGATCCCATGTCTCAGTAACGCCATCTAGAATAATATAGCAAAATTGGAGCGGCAGCAACTGAGCGCACTAAATTAGACTCATAGACTTGTATGTAAGTATCGGATGAAAATTTTGTTCGTGATATCCCGTCTATAAAAGTATTGAATGTCTGTTGTTTTTCTACATGTCAAGATAAAGTTTACTATAAACAAAGAGATTTAAAATACTATAGAGCGGGCATGTCAAGGAATTGTCATAGAAAAACTTTGATCCCATGTCTCAGTAACGCCATCTAGAATAATATATGAATATTGGAGCGGCAGCGGAGCGTACTACAAAAAACTCATAGTCTTGTATCCAGCAGGCACACTTTTTCGGACGAAACTATTGTTCGTGATGTCCGGTCTATAGGTATTGAATGTCTTTGACTATTAATAATTATTGTATCAAATCAGTTGCATAGCCCTTTTTTCTAAGATACAGGGTAGTGCTAGTTTATTTAAAAGATGATAGAGTCTATAATTGCATGATTAGTTTTCAAACTAGGTATATATGTACAGTGCAAAGTGATATGTTTTGTGAAATAACATTAACATATTAACATGACATTACGCCTGTAATTCCCGAAGAGTTAGGCAGAGTAGGCAACTACACACCAGTAGCACATCTACATTTTGCCAGTTTTGTTAAAGTCCCATGTAAAAGGGGGCGAGCCTATTGCCATCATTTGGACGCGACAATACAATTCCAATCACAATACTGCAAATTACAATTTACTACTCTACTTTGGGTGAAAAACACCAAATATTATTATTATACAGTTCATAAAATCAGTCATAGAAATAACGATAGTCGATAAATCTACATATTTTAACATTGTCAAGGTCGCTAAAAGCTACCTAAGTGTTCAACAATCTTACAATTCGAATTTAAACTGTAAATGACAATTTAATAAGTACTAATAAATAGTCATTGTCGTTGTTCGTTAAGCTCTCAAAGTTTATATAAGCGAGTGCATTTGCTAATTCAAATATCTCACCCTACTTTAAAAACGCTTTAGATAGATAAAAATTCAAATCCATTGTGACGGGTGGTGAGCTTTGAAACAAAAGTTTCGTGAATACATCTACTATTGAAATAGTCTCTGTGTTTGTATTATTGAATAATATATAAGAAAATAATAATTGAATACATTTATTTGTGTCATGTAGCCTAAATAAGGTAAAATTGAAGGAACTGAAATATTTAATGAATTAGGATTCGGTTAGGGCATCAAACACATCGCTGTCAACGATAAAAGTGGCAAAAAGATTGGCCGCATTGCAACGAACAATTCAAATGTTGATTCTCTGACCGAAATATAGGCCGGCCTGATAACTTCTTTGTTTTTAAAGTGACTTAAATAGTATGTCAATAAGATCAATAATAGTGATACTTAAGCATTGAAATACGAATGACGGTAAAATGCGAACTGGGAATAATCTACCAATTCAGACAGAAAAACCGAGCAAGTCTTACAGCTGAGTCGTCGCATAATATTATGATGTGTAGTATATGACATTTTGTAGTGGAAAATACGCCACATATAATAAAATTACAGTACTATATGGTACCTACCAACCTCACGCAAAAAGGGTTGGCACCGTCTCAAAGCCGCTGCACGCGTTAATTGGTCAAATCAAATAGCGCGCGCTTCCTCGGTTTCCTGTAACTTATTGCCCTTTAAACATTCAGCAACCTAGACGAAATATATACACATAAAAACAAAAATATACATAAAATCGTACAGACGTTAAGACAACTTACCCAATAAGCATATCTGTCTTAATATTATTGCTCTCATTAGATAACATAAATAAGTTGTTCCCGACGAAGTTACATGTTCCTATCGGGTCCGCTTTGTACGAGTCAACAGCAATCCTTTGGCTTAACTACATGAAAGTATCGTACATGGAAGTAAAGTAATAGCTTCATACAGATTTGTTTTAAGGGTTGAACAAAAGCGTCAGAATGATGAAAAGAGAGATTTATTTATTTAAATATACATGTACAACATTACAGGTAAACTAACCTAAGTTATTGTACAGACGCCAGCACGTCAAGTCACCCCAATGTGTCAAATTTATTTGATAGTTTTTCAACTTTACGTCAAACAGAATAAGGTTCATATTCAATTGGGAAAATTTGACACATTGGGGTAACTTGATGTGCTGGCGTCTGTACAATTAAAAAAATAGTTAACTTAAACTAAACACAATAATAATATGATACATAATGGATGAATTTTTAAAAAAATATACAGGTAAACACAAAACACAATAAAAACCCAATAATATTATACAAAATAAAAGAAAAATACTCATATTTCATTCATCATCTCACAAAATCTCAAACTTTCACGACATAACAATTCTACCCATCTAATAGCAAATAATATAGCACTGGACATTGGAAAGTAAAAAAAAAAACTTTAGTTAGGTACCTAAATAAAGTTTTTTTCAAACTACCGCCTCAAAGATCTTCACAACCCAGTTACTTGGTATTATACAATGCACTTAGCAAAACTCAACAGACGTTAGGACTTCTTTCTGAATACCTATCACATCTGTCAAAGATTACTTAGTGCCTCAGCACATTAATTCTCGATCCTTGATGGATAGTCACCCAGCGACGGACCAAGGTCTGCTTAACTTTCGATCATCTATGTGGCTGTTATTATTAAGCCACTAGTGTAAAGTCTATGGATCGTATCGATAAAGTTGTTAAAGTTTGTGGGTTCAATCTACAAATAAGTAAAACAAGCGAAGCGAAGCGTACATCGAAGGACTGGAACAACTTACCTGCTGCGGTTTTCCCGTCCGATCATAATTTAGGAGGCTAGAGTGAATAGGTTTTTAATAAACAAGGTGCGATTCACCATCATTGCTTACCATCAGGTGGGATTGCAGTCAAGCACTAGATTAAAAATTAAAAAAAGTCCAACACGACATAAAGAAATTTGCTTTGAAAATTCGTGCCATATTTGAGCTCAAATCTATTTGACTACAACTTCAACTGATTCGTACATCCTAAATGTCCCAAGATAAAGTTCCCGAATATCTTTCTTTGCCTGAATTGCTAAGTAAAGAAGTATTTTTTTGCCTCCGAATATGTAAGGGGTTTATCTTTGTGCTCTAGAAAATATTCAAGCCGTAAATCTTGTACATACTCGCTTTTGTAGGGAAAACTTTACTTTTTTTTGTTCGCGATAATCCCAGCCAAAGCTAAAAGGATTCGCTAGAGATTTTTTGATGTTTCAAATGTCTGTAACCGGATGGGCGGAGCTTTAAATGAACCTGGATTAACCTTTAAAATTTGTAATAAAACACTTTATTTTTCGCAAAGCCACATCAAAGAATCATGAATCTTCTCAAAGGGGACGTGGTTCTTAGTTGTGCTCATTGTTCTTAGCAAATCTTTTAATGGCAGCTTGGGATAACTTCTTCAGGTGTTTAGGGACTATTGTTACTATAATAAACTTGTCATGACATACCAAAAAACCTGCTCAACAAAATCACCTAGGTAAGAAAAGATTTAATTGGCCACTAAGAAAATGTGGATCTGGTAAGAAACCGAGCCCGGGTCCAAAAGATGAAAACCTTAATGTACTTTTTTTACATTTCGAACTTCAAGATTGGCTCAACACCCAGTAATGTTCCCTCAGGAATAAAGTTTAACGTATGTTTGAGACATAAATTAAGTATCAAAGTAAGCTGAAACTTTTCAGTTGGAGGCCTTTTGACAATTCAAAAGAAAGTCGCAGAAAAAAATAATTCTTTTCCTTTTCTGAGTTTTTATTTGTGCAGCAAAAATACTAGCTTTTATAATTCAAAAGAAATATACGACAAAAATTTAAAATAATGTTATGTTGAAATGAAATAGTAGGGTAAGATTTAACTGATGTGAAATTTAAAATACTGTTGGTTCTAATGCAATTTTTCGTCATTAACTGTGTTGTTTTCGTTGTCAATATTTTACTGTATACTGCACTATCCAACAAATAAATATAAATTTGAACTAATTTAAAATTGAAAACTGATATTGATAAGTGCGATTTAATTAAATACAAATTTGGTGAACACACAACATTTAACCGATCTTTACCTGTAAAGGTCATGTAGAATCTTGCTCTATGCGTTTTATCATAAAATTAAATCATTTACACTCATGGCTTAAAATCCATCTTTTATAATATATACTTAGTATCTACTGCTATTAACATGTTAAAGCATTATGTCATTACTAGAGTTTTATTTCCCTTTTATTAATAGACCCCCAGACAGAAAGGTGACCATAATCTCTCACCACCGAAATATGCAGAGTATAAAACAATTTTATGGTTGCCAAACGACCATGTAACACGGTATTGTCTGGTCCAGAGCAACCGGGTTTAGAAATATAAATGAAGTATATAACACGACTAGTTCTCTAAGTTTTACCTCCATTGTGAAGTTAGTATGTTTTATTCAAAGTGCTACAGCGCAGTTTTCAAACAAAGCCAGCAATGGAAATTCAGTGATAATTGTTTCGAGTAAGTTTCATAATATATTCGTGTCATCAGGTAGTTTTGGTCGTGATGTGTAAATTAAAACGCGTGAATAACACGACAGTGCTCACAAAACATAGTGAATTTGTTCTGTATTTAGAATTTATGATATATTATAGTCTCATAAAATGTTCCGTTTGCTATATTATTCATTCGAATTCGAATGCGAAGGTTTTTACCTAACAGATTTTGTGTAGATAACTAGATAATATTAAGAATGTCTTTGATTTAAACAAGAATGAATTTTTAAGTTTGCACTACAATTTGATGACCATGAATGAAAAAAATTGCCCATGTTTAACTAAGGCTTGGAACAGGAGGAAAGTAATAGACATATTTTTCAGAAAATTTAATTCAACATGGACACATACTATGCTTTTCAAATAAGAATAGGAACGTCAATGACCTCTATCTGTCAAATGTCGCTTAAAAAGTACGGCCTGCAACGAAACCTTAATCGCGTATCAATTATTTTCTTTTTTTTGTTTTACTGCGTCGAAGTTATTCAAAATGAAAAAAACGTCTTAAATTAATTAATCTTGTGGAGTGCTTACGTTTTATTTATTAATTCTGTTTGTTACGCGGTTGTTTGTTGTTGTTGTTGATATTTGTTTTTGTTTTCATCTCCCTGACTGCTCTAAAATATGTGAATGAGGCGCTGTTTTGCATGGGAGGGCTCGAGAGATTATCTCCAATGCAAACAAATACTTTGACAGTACAATTTTGAAAATTATTTGTTCTTGATTCGAAAAAATAAATATTTATAACAAACCTTGTTTTGCTGATCTTACCCAATTTACTCGAATTGACAACAATCACGTCACAACATGGCGCGAGGTCCTATTTTCATTTGAAACGCATAATACAATATTCGAGACAAGGAATAGCAAAAACAACCTAACATATTTTTTACGAAGAACGTACGTGCATATTAAGCATAATAGGTAAAAATAATGTAGGTATAGAGACAGTGTTAATAAAACGGGAAATGCTCACTAATTCTGGCGAAATTTCGACCTGCCATGACATAGCTATAACCTACTGGTAATGACTACAAAGGTATCAAAAGCAGATTTTATTATGGCACTGAGGTCAATACTATCTAAGTAGAGATCTTAATTTTGTATACCTAATAAAGTAGTCCCATCGAGTTCTTTGTGAAACAATCACGGTTGTTTTTTTAACTGTGACGTCAATTTTTACGCCTATCATTTGTTTCTTCTATGTGCATCAAAATTCAAAATTCATTCTTGGCTCAAAATTTCCTCAAGAAATGGGCATTTCCGTTTAGAATATTGTGTAATATTTGTATAATATGTAATAATTTGTGTTGACAGTTACACCTTGTGACTGTAGCAAGATGTATAGCCCTCGTCATGATGCTGTAACATACATAGGGTTCCGCAGCACTGGTTTTTAGTAGTCACCTAAATACAAATGAAAATGTATCTGACTTCTTTCTATGTTACTCAAAGGTCGACATTTTAAGTGTCAGGTACCTTCGATTCAACCTTCCTTTACCAGATTGTAGTAAACGACTACCAACTTCAAGGCAGCAATATTTGAAAAGGTAAAAGTGTAAGGAGAAGTGTTGATACCTTTCCTAAAGCCCGGCTTTTACCTTCAAAAAACTTGTCCCCACAATATAATTAAGGAATATCTTATTTGAGACCCAACTGTGTCTTGTCACGAACGCTTTTCTAACTACGTGATCAGCTTGTAAACGAAACTGAGCAAGTCTTAGCGAAGTTCACGTCAGTTTTTTGGTATGAAAAGGTTTTTCTTCAGAAAAATAATACTTTTAAAGTAGGTAAAGTGTTGGAGTGAGAGCGGACTGTTTATGAAAATGTTGGCGAAAATATTGTAGTATTTTTAAGTGCTGTAGAACTTTCATGGATATTTAAAAGATTGTGCGTTTTAAAATTTTAGAGCTAAAACAGTAAAGAAATCCTACTAATATTATAAACGGATGGATAGATTAATGGATGGATGTTTGTTACTCTTTCACGTAAAAACTGCAGAATGGATTTTAATATAATTTGGTATGGAGTTCGCTGACTCCCTGGATTAACACATAGGCTACTTTTTATCCCTGTCTTCCCACAGGAACGGGACCTACGCGGGTGAAACCACGGGACGTCTGCCAGTATTACATAACGATAAATAGATTGTATGAGAGATGGTGTAGCCAAGCATTAGTAGATGAGTTATAAGATGATGAGGCACGCACCTCTGACTTCTCGGGTTCATGTGTGTATTGTATAATTATCACTTGCTTCAAAACCGGTGAAGGAAAACATCATGAGAAAATGCCTGAGAGATATTTCTCGAGGGCAATATGTGATGCTAAGTCAGAGGCCCATGCGCGACTTTAAAACTCTCTCTCAGGTTAGGCACTAACCACACAATAAGAAGAATAAACTGATGGGAAATGTTTCTATGTATTTTTAACCTTTCAATCGTGTCAATTCGAGACACAATAGAAAGACAACGACAGCGGGGACACCACTTTGTTCTCTCGGGGTTTAATAATAATAATAATAATTAGTTAAAATAATGGTCTCATTGCCAAAAGCCTCGACGACCTTCTATCGAGGATTTCGTTACGCGGTTGGATCAAAGGCCTAATACAGAAGGCAGTACTTTTCGATATGAATCGCATTGTGAGGAGGTTCCTGTCTCTGAGACCCTAACCACCGGTAGCTTGGACCCTGCTCCCGCCATCAGTGGCCTACTATTTTTTATATTTTTAAATATTTTTATATTAATATTTAAAAATGCAATTTATAAGAATTTGAAATTAATATACAAGATAATAATAATAATATTTATTCAAAAGTAAAATAGATAAAATAAATTAAATAAGTCTTAAAAATAATTCAAAGAAAAAAATAATGAATTAATTATTAAGTAAGCAAGAAGTAGGACATGTTGTCAACTCTCTTATTCAATTAGAATAAGAGTTAGAGGATGATTATAATGATTTTATGAGATAAACATTAATTTATAACTACATCGTATAGATTAGAAACCGTGTCTAATAATAATCCTAGAGGAATAAATGCAATAACTAAACTTTGCATCCCTTTTTAAGAATATTGCGCGCAAGTTGCGACGTATGAACGTGAACAAAGCAAAAGAAGTACATATTATTATACAGGATGAATTTTTAGTCACCGTCCAAATTTTTTCTAGGCATTAGGTATCATTCACTTAGTCCATTTTTGAAAAAAAATCGATACAAAAAATTTTCATATTAAATCATTTTCTCGAAAAAATTATCCGCTCTGCGTGGTCACAAGTTAAACGTTAATAATACTACACTTGCCGCGCAAATATTCAATGAAAAAGGCAGCGCTCACCCCGCTCACCCCCACCCCGCTACACCTGCGCGACACATTTATGACATCTATCATCTATCGTTAGTCGGTCTCGCGCGCGCACCCTTTCGCGACGCAAGCGCTTACTTCCGTGTTCCCGGCGTTCCCGCGCAACCCGCCGGCGCCGGCGCGACGGCGCCCCGTGCGTATCGTGAATTTATTTACAATGTCGTCGTATTCCCACCGCGAGTATTACAAAATGGTGCGATCCTACATACTGAGTGGTGAAAGCTTGAACGGTGCCCGGAGACTGTACGAAACCGAAAGTATTCCTCGCCTTCGCAATCAAGGAATAAATCCTTTATTACCAAATCGCCAAACGATTTTGGCCGCAAATCAGAGGCTATTAGACCATGGCCAATTTATAGTACCTACACACGCTCAAGGACGGGGCAGGCCGAGACTCGCAGTGGAGATCGAAGAAGATATCTTCGATTTCTTTGAACGGAGCCCTAGATCCAGTACGCGAGATGCAGCGCGGCGCTTCGGCGTAAGCCAATATGCCGTGTGGAAACTTCTCCATTCTGCCGGGTTGCACGCGTACCATTTTCAAAAGGCACAGGCCTTGAACGACGCAGATGCAGTTCCCCGTCGAGCCTTCTGTGAGTGGCTGATTGCACACCCCGATGCTAACATTTTGTGGACTGACGAGGCCTTGTTTACTCGAGTGGGGCTGTATAATCATCATAATGAACATTGGTGGTCATTTCGAAACCCACACATGATACGAGAAACGTATCACCAAGTGCGGTTCAGTGCAAATGTGTGGGCTGGAATTGTCGGCAACAAAATACTGGGGCCATATTTCATTGAGGGACGGTTGACCGGGGGCACGTACCTAGATATGTTACGCACAGTAATTGCTGACTTCATGGATGACGTGCCGGTAATCTCCTATCGAGATTTTTATTTTCAACAGGACGGTGCACCGCCTCATTACTCCGCCGCCGTTCGTAATTATTTAAACCTCGAACACGGTGATCGTTGGATCGGTCGCGGGGGGCCCGTCGTCTGGCCACCCCGGTCACCAGATCTTACTCCATGTGACTTTTTTTTGTGGGGTGAAATAAAACGACGAGTGTATGTGGAGGAAGCCCAAAACCTAGACCAATTAAAACAGCAAATTGTACGTGCATTCGACGAAGTTAAAAGTGACACTGTAGTGCTCAATAAAATTAAAAACAATGTGCAAAAACGTGCAAGACTCTGTTTAGAGAGAAACGGTATGCATTTTGAACATTTATTAAAGTACTGTTAATTTGATTGTTGATGATTTTGATTAAATTTTTATTATTTGTACATAAGTTGATTCAAATTTTTAAATACGCCTAATAGCAAAACGTTTTGGCTCAGCTTTTATTAAGGTCTCAAGTTCTTATCTAATTAATTGATTTTTACTTTATTTATACGTACTTAATTGATTAATTAAGGGTTAGATTCTAATCATAGTGAACATAGCACAAACCTTTTGCTTATTGACGGTCCTAAGCCCGTGAAAGTATGAAGGGAAAATTTGCAACTTTGTTTGTATTGTGTTATCAATGAATTCCGGCGGCGCGCGGCGCGCGGGGCGGCCCGGCTCGCGTAGCTTCACCTAGCGCGTACGCACGGCGCGGCAGTGTCCAGAAACATAAACTTTTTATAGATAACTTTGTGAAGTGATATCTCAATATTTTTGTATTGAGTGATACTAAAAGAAAAAACACGTATTCAATGATTTTTGCCAAAGATTAATATATCAAAATTTGGACGGTGACTAAAAATTCATCCTGTATGTCTAGAATAAACAGCAAAAGAGCTAAGCAGTGTTAAGATAATTTGGGATGAGATTCTCACCATCTGCTTAGCCTTTTCATTTGTACCACAAGAAAAAAGAAAATTCTCTGATACTTTGATTATAAAACAGGCTAAATTAAATAAAAGTCAAATTGTTAAAATAATTTAAAGGCTAATAGGTATTTAGATTAATAGAATACTGTTATAGAAGCATTATAGAAGCTAATTTTATTTTGTTAAATTTCTTAGTCCTTAAAAAGAGGAAAAGATAACCCTAAGTCCTGTTGATTTATGATATTAAGTCCTAAACTATTTTTTTAAGTTAAAGTTTCTATATTCATAGTAACTTTAACTAAAAAAAAATAGTTTAGGTTTTTATGTTTTGTTTTATACTCTAAAATAAAGAGTATATTGTGTACATTACTTAACGGTGGTTTGTTTTATATAAAAAAAAATATGACATGTTTATTTTTTTTATTACCAAAAACTGAAAAAGTGGATTTAGCCATTCTTCGAGTTGGAGCACCCAAATCTGTTAGAGTTGAATTATTCTTACTAGATGCAACTAAATACCAGTCTTGAATGACTGCGCCTATGAGGCCTCCACAACCCAGCTAGTGGTTTAAAACACTTCCCGTTAGTAAGACTATTTGCTAGGCTTCCGAACTACCTGTAACTACTGTTACATTTGTACGAATGACAGTCAAAAGTGTTTTCCACGGCCTCTTCCGTGCCTCGGTTTGTAACTATAATGTTTTATATCACCCATCATAAGGACGATCGCAGCAAGCTTTGCTTAACCTTAGATCAACTTGTGTGACTGTTAATACTTAGAAAAACTCCTTAAAGCCAGTAAATTTCATTTTGAATACAACATAAACCATAATTATGTCATGAATGGGTTTCAATTTCAACATCCATTTTCTGCTCGTTCAATTGTTTCGCAATTGCAATACTGTATGATCAATTTATTGACCTATTGTCTGACGACATATTGAATATGACTGACAAAGGAACAGACGATTCAATATTTCAATAATATGGATATTTAAATGCCAGTAGCTTTTCGCGACGAGCTCACTTACGTACATAGAGTGGAGAGAATATCGGCGCAATATATTGTTCCATGAGTTTATTGTCCAGAATCATGTTTTGAAATTGTTCGTCGGCTTTTTCGTAATAAACAGACACATTTTAGAGAAAACGTGTTTGTTTCTGATATTCTTCTTACTTCAATCAGTCAAAATAATCAGAACTTATTAAATAATCAACCCAATTACAAATAATAGGGATGTTACAATTTGCGGCCTTATCGCTAATAGTGATTTACAGCCATCCATACATAATTACTCGCTTTTTTCCCATAAAAACTGCCTACATATTTTGATGGTTCTTACAATATTTTTCCTGACCTGACCTTTCTAATGGACATGATCACTAATGTCTGTATAATATTATTTCCTTCTAGAACGTCTTCTCTCGGCGTTTTCACTTACATCTGCCTTGCCCTACAAAAAACTAAGGCCAAAAGCAATCTCATAAAGACAAACCTTAATAAAAATAATTATATTAATAATATTTTCATGACTTTCAACCATTTGAAGTCCAGAATCATGTACTGAACTCGTTATATTTCATTGTGTGTCAATGTTCCTTTCACTTTGTATAAATAAAGTGCCGATCGGTATAAAGTGTCTTCTTATTTTTTATTTGCTGCACGTGGAATATTACCGGAATAGGTTTTTCAATGTTCTTTGTGTACTTTTTTGCTCTGGAATTGTAAATTATTCCTTGTTTTAAGTTTAAGTGTAGACTGCTTTGTGGGTTCTTGTCATAAGCGCTACTGCTGTGCAAGATGTCCCAGTTCCCCAGATCAAACAAAACGTTATTGAGTTTTTTTCCGTATGGAATTTCTCAGCATCAGCCTGGAGTCGATATATTTTGTACCATTTGATAGGTTCCCAGTTCCCATAGGGGTTAATTACATGGGACTTAATCAAAACTGGCAAAATGTGTGAGTAGATGTCCTCTCCATGCTGTAATCGAATAATACTACATTATACTTTTCCTTTTATCCATTCAACATCAGATCTTTATGCAGGTGACTGTTTCATCACGCGACAAACTCCCACAGATTATTCTAACCATGAATATAAGCAACTTTCGCTATGGGACCAACTTACTCCAATCCCTGTTTATGCTTTGTACGAAGTCTTTTCTTAAACATGTGTTAGTCGGTTTCCAGTTTAACCGACTGCTTGTTTGAACTCTACTACCCAGTTACTGGGTAACACGATACCCCATAGTTAAACTGGCTGTCGGACGTTGGGTTTCTGACTACTCGTACAGGTTGTCGAATATCTAAATAAATATTCCACAACTTTTTCACACAACGCCATCTAGTCCCAAGCTAAACTAAGAGCTTGTGTTATGGGTACTAAGCAGCTGATAAGCATACTTATATATTTCTAAATTTATACACCCAGACACAGAACAAATGATCATACTCATCACACAAACATTTGTCCTGGGTGGGAATCGAACCCAACAGGCCAGTCGCCATCTACAAATGACAGCCGTTACCAACGGCTTCTGAAGCACGGAGAAGTCTTGACGTGTAATGAATGGTCACCCATCCACGGACCAGCCTCGTCAAGGGAAGCTTAACCTTCGGTCAACCCGTGCAACTGTTATTATTTGGCCAAAAGCTTCACACTTATTAACAACAATAGAAAAGCCCTGTTGAACCCGGAACCCTCGGGCTTCGTGAGGGTTCGTTGATGCTCGCTCACGTTGCGAGCTGGTTGATATACTGCTGAAACTAGCTCAATGCGAACCCCCGGGCTTAGTGAGGATCGCAAAGACAGACACTATGGTTCCCTACGGCCCTAGGTTGTGGAAAAAGGAAACATAGGGTACCAATCACCTCCAATGTTTAATCTACCACGTTGATTGGTAACATTATAAACTGCACGAATTACAATTTCTCAACCCAGATATCTTATAGTATTCGCGGAGAATCTTAACACCGCGATCTAATTTTTGATCTCAAATAAAAAGCGCCATCTATCTGTCCCGAAAATAACTAACATTACAAAGGCTGTTGGAGCGCGAAGCATTTGTTGCTCGACATGCTACAAAACCGTTCGAATTTGAATCCGACTCGCTCTTGACCGGTTTTCATTACTAATTTATATTTGGTATCACAATTTTACAATACCAGATTCTAAATTAAAACAACTTTGAATTTAAACTATTAATAGGTAAAGCATGACACTTGTGTCACAAACATTACCAACCAAAGCCTGCCATTTAGTTAACTGTATCAATACCGCTATGTAACATCGTACACAACCAAACTTTGTCTTTGACTGTGCTCGCTTTGATATGTCATGCATGGCAAGGGCAACAAACTATTAAACGCGATTTACATACTAGATAATTATGGTTGCGGCAGGCAAGCGTTTTATACGTTGGTCAATATGCGTCGAATTACTTACGTCCATACATTTTTTTTCAAAGAGGAGGGTTATATTTCTATTCATTATTTACTCAAATAGGTATGCAGGTAGGTATGTGGTGTATGTGCCTTTTCCCAACTATGTTTGGGTCGGCTTCTAGTTTAACAAGATGCAGCTGAATACCAGTATTTTACATGGAACGACTGCCTGTCAGACCTCCAGAACCCAGTAACTGGGAAACAACCCCTTGGTCAAATTGGTTGTCAGACTTTCGGGCTTCTGACTACAAGTAACGACTGTCAAAGATCTACAAATGACAGTCGAGACCAATGGCTTAACGTACTTTCCGAGGCACGGGGGAGTCTTGGTATGTAATAAATGGTTACCCATCCTCAGACCGACCTCGTCAAGCGTAGCTTAACCTTCGATCGAAGCTGTTATAATTTAGCCACAAGCTCCTCAACTCAACTCAACTCAAATAGGTATATATTGCGTTATATTTGTAAATAACACAACATTTTTTGCGCACGCGTAATATGAACACCGCAGAAACGGTGTTTCTCTACGGAAGAATCAACCAAGGAACAGCACGTGTAACATGAACACCATAGAAACGGCTTTTGTCTACGGAAGAATCAACAAAGGGACAGCACGCGTAACATGAACACCTCAGAAACGGCTTTTGTCTACGGAAGAATCAACAAAGGGACAGCACGCGTAACATGAACACCTCAGAAACGGCTTTTGTCTACGGAAGAATCAACAAAGGGACAGCACGCGTAACATGAACACCTCAGAAACGGCTTTTGTCTACGGAAGAATCAACAAAGGGACAGCACGCGTAACATGAACACCTCAGAACGGCTTTTGTCTAGAAAAGAATCAACAAAGTAACAGATAGCAGTGTAGCAAGATTTCTTCCGTCTCGAGCTTGACAATGTCAAGACAGACGCGAAAAATGTGTTGATTCTTCGGTAGACTAGAGTCTACAATCTCGTGGTCATTTGTATATCGTTGACAGTCGTCTAAACCCCGAAAAGCTGGTAATCAGTCTAACCAAGGGGTATTGTTTTACCCAGTAACTGAGTTGTGTAGGTCAGATAGATGGTCGCACCATAATTATACAAGATCGACATAAAGCTGTTCATCTGGAAACTGACCCCAAACAAAATTGGGAAAAGTCTTGGTATGTGATGATGATTTAAAGGCTTTCTGTTATATTGTAATTCCCAATGCAGTTGTTACTTGTTAGTTTAGATGGTATAATGAAAGGTAAATTTTAAATAACCGTTAGTGTGTATTATTTTGCTGAGATTCCCCATTTGCGAAAATGGCACAGGGCTTTTTTAAATTTTAGTTTATTTCCATTTCTTTTTTGTTGTGGTTTTCTATATGAAATTTCACAATATCAGCCCGGAGTCTGGATTTGGGCCCAATTGATAGTAATCCCAATTATTATGTGGTTGTCCTATTACAGGTACACCTCTGCCTTACCCTTGGGGGATTACAGGCGTGATGCTATGTTTGTGTAATATTTCCTGTACGTGCGAATTCTTTTCTTTGAAATTAGATTAGATTAACGTTTTAACTTTTAACTGGAGCCTGGAGTCTACATGACTGCCTTTCGCCCATTTTTTCTATCTGAAGTTTCTCACTTGCAAAATGTGGGTGTACCATATAAATACACATCTGCTTTACCCCTGCTTTTGCCCTGCTTTTTTTTAAGGAATAGAGAAGTGATGTTATGTACTTCTTGTTTCTTATTATCCTTAATAGTGATGCTCGCAGTTCAATTAGTAGTATCTAGTTTAAAATTTGTGTAGGTAATCGGGTACAATTATACAACTTTTAAACTTAAAACTATTCCTCCCAGAACTTGAACCGATGCAGAACTTGATGACGTCACAAGTTGCATATGTATGTAATTCAAACTGATACGTAACATCGTTTGCCAAATTCAATGTTTCCTCAACTGCGCTTCACAGCATACGTAGAAGGATACACAGTGGGATATGCGTTTGGCCTCGTTAGTACTAACGATCGGCTGAGTTCGGCTTAGCTTGGGATTTCTCGACTTCGAGTGTCATCATAGAATTCACACACTTAAAATTCATCGGCATTTTAAATTGAGAACTTAATTATGCGTTATTATGAAGAGAGAGAAAGATATTATATGCTTTCGCCCTTGCACACCATCAAATTCTGAAATACAAATTAAGTTATTGCTTTATTTTATTAAGCCTATGGTATTTAGTCCGTTTCTGGACTTAAGTGTGCTTGAAGTGTTAAATACATATTTTAACATACTTTGTTGTAACGTTGGATGCCGTATTCACGGCCTAACGTATAAGCATCATAATATTGTTTTATAACAAAAACAAACAATTGCAGTTCATCCGCAATCACGACGTAAAATTTACTCATTCAGATGAACTTACTGAAAAATCGACGGTGTAACTAAGTCAACTAACTTCTTTGATCATTACTATAACTGATCGAAGTCTTACTTAAATATAACATAAAATATTGTACGCTGATAGGCAACATTAATATGCGTATCAAGTATAAGGGCGCTTCCTGTCAGTTGTGGCGCCGGTGACAGAGCTGTAAGAAAGTCTTAATGCGCACGGACATATTTTGCTATTTTCATATTGCAGTAGGTACTTTTCTATAAAAAAGTGTGCCGTGCCTATCAGAATTTGTGCTGTTCGCAAGTCAGTTTTTTACGGGGTGATTGTTAAAGAATATATAGGTTGCTGCCGCCTTTAGAGTGCAGTAGAACCTAGCAGACTGCCTCGTTGGTCTAGTGGTCGCAAGCGCTACTGCTGATCATGAGGTCCCGGGTTCGATTCCCGGGTCGGGCAAAGTGTTATTGGGTTATTCCATCTGGGATTTCTCAGTTGCAGCCCGGAGTATGGATTTGTGCCTGATTGATGGCAATAGGATCGCCCCCTATTACATGGGACTTAAACATAACTGGCAAAATGAGGGTTGTACTACCAGGTACACCTCTGCCTAGCCCTTCGGGGATTACAGGCGTGACGTTATGTAGAACCTAGCTGTACTATTCTGTTAAAGTCACCCCGTGAAAGTGGGGTGTGTAAAATATGCCATAATAACAGATAATATAATTATTATCACTTGAAATAACGTTCACATGATATAATTTTCATATGCTATAAAAACAAGTAACCTAATTTCACTTGATCTAATATTAAACTTCACATAAGTACCTAAACTTGTTTTGCTCTAATAACATTTAGTATAACGTTTATCTCATATAATTTCCAATTCGTATATTGCTCTTTTTATACAACTGTCAGTTGACCTTAATTTTCATATGTACTCATTTCCTGCCCAAATTCTGTACTGAATAAGTAAATATCAGAAAACATTATACTGTTATAACCTCATCTATTCTAACCAATAATAGAAGGGATCTGGCGCTAACTAAATATTATACTAACTGAATATTAGTTTAAATGTGCATTATAGAAAATGTTTATTAAACCATATAAAATTAGGTAAACTGAAATGATATCATCAATTCATTAGATATATCATTTTTTTTATTTTTTATTATAAACCAGTGCTTGACTGCAATCCCACCTGATAGTAAGCAGTGATGCAATCAGTGATGGTGAAGCGCACTAGTTTATTAAGAGCCTATTCACTCTAGCCTTGAAGACACCTAAATTATAATCGGACGGGAAGACCGCAGCAAGCAAGTTGTTCCAGTCCTTCGATGTACGCGGTATAAACGACGAAGCGAAACGCTTTGTCCGAATGATGATGATCCGATCCGATGATGTTGGACGGCAATCACCAATCAACGGCCCTGCTGCAGGACGAAGAAACGTCACAATTTTTTTCTATACATAGCCCGATCTCCCAAACAAAACACAAGTAATAGCCAATCTGCGACGTAACACAAACACGATTAAACTGTGTCTTGTGCACGCTTTGTGGCTAACTTTGTTCCACAGCATGTTGCAGTTCCTAACTTGCCACTATTGTTTAGCGTTCGTACTGTTTTGTACAATAGCGTAATGGAATTTACATTGAAAGACTTTTAGGGGAGGTTGAAACAATATTTGCGCCTGGTTCTTTATGTTAGGTAGGAACAAAGACATTTAAGATACTATACCTAATAATAGAGAGATCATGCAAAGAAATCTCTTAAAAAACTTACTGTGATCCCATGTCTTAGTAACGCCATCTAGTTTAGCATATTAAAGCAATAGTGGGTACTCAACGACGACGTGTGTCCACTACGATACTGTCGACTGACTGGTCGACTTGTGTACCAATGGCTTTTTTTTTTGTTAATAGTTAACTGCTTAATGGTTTCACGTCGATGGTCTTAGATTATCATTTTAAACTTAGAGTCACAAAGCCTTAAGATTATAAGTCAGCATTGCACATGTAAGCGGGTACGTCTTTTATACAGCTGGAAGCTGTTATTTTTCAGTTTTGTATTCGTTTTACTTGAGTTGAGATTTGAGTTAATATGAATATTTTTATTCTTGGTATATTGAAGTGTGCTAGCTAACACACATTCTGAATTGTAATATTTTACAAAGTGTATAAACTTTAGTGCTATTTATTGAGCATTCCATTGTATAAATTCTTTGTATAGTTCTTCAAACGAATCAGACAGATGTGTTGCTGGGGAGTTTGTTCCGACTTCTTCTTCTACACACTTCTTCTTCTCAGCAAAAACACTAGGAAGTAGCGAAGGGTGGGCCGTTTTTGGAGGACTGTCTTTATGTATTTTTTTTGACGTTCGAAAAGTGCTGATTCTCAGCCTAGTTTGAATAAAAACTTTTGATTTTGATTTTTTTGATTTTGATGCAAGTATCGGATTTTGTTCGTGATACTCCGTCGATTGTAATAATTGAATGTCTTCGGGTAGAGACGGCGAATTTGTATTTATTTATGAAGACCAACACGGCAGAATGAACTTAATGCCATAAGTATTTTCTACCAGTCAACCTTTAGGTGTTGCAGCAGCAAACAGTGTTAGGTTAAATTTAAAAAAATATTATTATTATAAAAATAAGTACGAAAAAAGAGGCATTGCGAGTTCACCTGCGTTGACCACGTACTGGTAGTTTGTCTTCCCGGGCCACCTAAGTTCACCTTGCTGGACAAAGGGTAATTTTCACCCGTGGTACCTGTGCCTGTGTTATTGGTAATCTATATTAATATTATAATTTTATAGAGGTAAAGTTTGTGAGTTGGTAACGCGTTAAGGGGTAATCTTTGGATCTACTGAACCAATCTTGAAAATTCTTTTATCAATAGAAAGCCATATTATAAAATATAACCCATACTATTTGGCGCAGCCGCCAGGCACACAATTTCGTTCTGGTATATTATTGATACTTAATCTCTTTTCTTTTTTATTATTCTCTTTACTTTCATTATTTTTTAAATGTCTTATCCTGTGTCCTTTGGACCATATACATGCTGTATCTTTCCTTCTTTCTATATGTTTTTTTTCAAAACTAAGAGGGGTGGAGGGGATATTTAAATGTCTAATGCACGCGAACAAAGATACGAGCTAAGTGCTGGTATGAACTTTTTTAAAATATTCATTTCAAAAGAGTAAGCATAAAGTTTCTAGACCATTTGAAACTACTATCTTAAATTACATGGCAACTAGAACCGAGTTATTATTATTTTTCTTGTACATTTTGTTCGAAGTGCTTTTTGAAATTAATTATCCAACTTCGAATGTATACCGACATTTTGCGAGGAGTTTTTTTCAATGTTCCGTGAGTTTGAATAAAACAGCACAATGTTTTGTTTTTTTTTTATCACAAAGTAGAATGACTGGAATATTATACTTATTTATACAAATATACAGACCTATATCTGAACCGAAGATGACGAGACGAGATGATGAAGAGACCCCTAGATGAAAACTATGGTAACTCGATAAATTGTTTTTTCAAAAATGACGAACACTGATTTTTAAATGTAAAGGAGAAATATAAAATATCTATTTCTTTATTGACTTTTCCAGGTTTATAACAAACCTGTAAAATAAACATTAGTTGATTCGCACCATCTGTGGTAAGATCTTTCAACTAAAGTGGACACTTTTTAAGTTATCGAAGTTTTCATCTAGGGGTATGACATATAATTATTTATTTTAGAAGGTTTTTTTAGAGCACTGGTATTTATTACATGCCCAAACTGTCCCACTGCTGGGAAAAGACTGTATTATATCCCTTTCCATCTGTTGCGATCTCTTTCTAATTTTCAAGTAAGATCATCCCGTCATCTCTTTCATGGTCTGCCGCACCCTCACGTCACTGTTTCAGTGTGCGAATTCTGTGCTCTACTCTATACTATATTTACCGTTATGCTAATACAATAAATTTAAATTGTTATAATTAAAACACCATTAAAAACACTCTCAGTCGATTACCGTAAAAAAATATTTTCTCAAGACCCTCTCGAGAAAAAACCCGATAAAATAATTATTGAAGAAAACAACCATCCATTTAGAAAATAGACCGTTATCGTTGAAAACTTCGTTAATTAAAGCTTGGAGTGGGAGGCGCGGTCAAACTTGACTGAAGTATCGAAGGATTAAAGCGTCCAACGAATTCTCTTTATCGGAACCCTGAGTGACTTGCCTTCACTTGTTGCTTTGATTAGATTTTTAAGGCTTACAAAATTATTGGTTCTTATAATTGGGAGGAAGGCTTTTTTTTATTTGAATACAATTTATGAAAATTGCTTAATTTTACTAAGGGGAAAACTCTTCAAAGGACTTTTCACGTTTGTTCAACCTTCAAACTTTAAGCCACTACGGAAAATTTCTAGCAGAAAAAAACGAGAGACCGAAATATTGAGCCAATAATACTTTGTCCGACCTCGGCTGGGCCATGAGACCAACTGGGTAGTTGTTAAAAATATAAGCAAGGTAGCAATAATGCTTGATATGATAAACTGCCCATTCTACCTCATACAACCTTTTGGAAGGACCAACAATAATTTATTTATTTATTTATTTGGCTCACCAACAATTGAATACACCGATTCAAAGATATGATATACATTCAATAAAATTAATAGAGTAGTGTACCAATTTCTTATAGGTAAGTACATCATGCATTACTTGATTGTTGAATGAATATTACACATACACATGCAGTAATAATACAAAAAGCATTATAGAAATAAAATAACCCATCAAATTCAAATCAAAATTAAAATCAGAATCAAAATTAAAATTAAAATCAGAATCAAAATTAAAACTAAGATCATAATTAGAATTAATATAAAAATCAAAATTAAAAACATTTTTTTTAAATTTTACTCAGTAATTTTTGATTGTGGACTGTTTTGTCTGAAATAAAACATTTGTTTTATTTATTTATTCCAAAAGTGCCTCGGTATACTTATTGACGTAAATGATTTTACTTTGACTTTTGACTTTGGCTTCGCTGGATTGGAATATAGAGCCTGATGCAGAGATCACAAAATATTCAAACGACAAGAGACGCTATTACTTATAAACGGCACGGGCACAGTAGTTAGGTAGTCATGGGTCGTCAGTTTTTATAAATCTGTGACAGTTACTCACTTGATTTGTATTAAATAATAATAGCAGATATGTCATGTTTGGATTCGTTTTAACCAGTATTTGATTATACACACAATGTACTGATGGCAACCGGATGAGCTAATGCCAATAATATTATTAAAAATAAAAATGTTTTTGACTATTTTATGTTTTGTCAATTTATTAATAAAAAAAGTACACAAAATAAAAAGTTCTAGCGCTTGCATCAGACATACATTTTCCATACCTTGGTGCAAGTAGCCCTTAAAAGCATTGTCGTGCTTAGTGGATAAATAAATGGTAAAATCCAAAAGAGACGTAAGATAAAGTTAGAGATCCAAGATTCCCAGGCTTAGCCGTCATGATCCCAAACTCCAGTAATTACCTGGCATCCTTTGATTATAGAATTCCATTAAAGTTCGTCAATTTATGTATATTCATCTGTAGTCATAACAACCGATGGAGGCCGAATTGAATAGAAATTGATGTTTAACTTTAAATACGTACATGTGTATACTAAGCCTTGATGTGTGGGACAAGTTCGCAAGCTAAAGCGGAACAAAATCAGAATCTGTTTAGAACTAATGCCAATAGCAACTGACGAATTTGTGCTAGTTGTATCAAGTTGTTGAATTCCCCAGTCAGCGACCACAACGTTAAAAGCTTTTACTCCCTCTTTGGCTCCCATAGTGCCAGGCTAGGCTATGGATTGGAAAAGCTTGTTACAAATTGTAGCAACCTTAAACTGGTCTTTTTTCTTCTATGGGTCAACCGTCTCACCTAGGTATGTGTTCGTCTAGGTCTGGCTCGTTGACAACACTGCCATCATTTCTACCGTTAGCGTTTAATGAAACTCACTCGGTGTTTTGTACAGCATTTTATCTGAAATTTATATTAGACATATCCATCCATTGCAAATCCACTTCTGTTTTACAATTTTTAAGAGACAACTGCTGGTAGAAAATCACTTTGAAAATCGCTGAAATCTCCTGCCTTGTAAACTAAATACATTTAGCATCAGTATTCAACAAAGCGAACCTATTTCGGCAGAGTGAGTACTTCAGTACCCACCGGTTCATGATTTGTGTATACAATGACAAAAGTTTATCTAACTTTGATAGCTAAACGTACTATGAACTCTTATTGATGATAGTATATAATTAAGACTAGTAAGTAAGACAAGAAGAGCGAGTAAAAGTGAAAAGAATTCTGCCACACATGGGTGCATACCTCATTCTTATAAGTTGTCATCGCTCGTGCAGACTCAGCGCGGTTACTATGCACCGGGAGACCTTAAAGATAATAAAAATCGTCATAGTTGTCGAACTACACAAAATAATTAAAATTAAAAATATTCTATAGTAGATCCAGGAATAAAACGCCAAAATGTTTACAATGGAGGTAATAATGGTTTGTTTTGATGCAACTGACAAATTTTGGTTTAAAACCAATTTGGTTTGGCACAATTGGCACGGGTAAAATATTAAAGATATATACAAAATTTTGTGAGTCACTAGATACTTCTTAAGACGATGCACGTGATACGGGTCACAACCTTTTGTAACTTGCTTGGTTTAATTACGAATATGACACGCATCTTTGCACAATCAAGTAACTTTTACTGTGTACAAATGTAATTAGTACATGCTTTATTTTTATATGCTTCATTATCGTTCATATACACATGCTGATTGCACATACTACATCCCTGAACTTTCTGATAAACATCACAAATAAACTCAGTTTGGGTTCTTCTAAGTTGGCTTCACTATATAACGTTTCTCCTCACAGGTATCTTTTGAATAGCTTAATTTAGTCACCTTGTATTCATCCTCTTATCGTTACTAAAACAATCTAATTATATTCTTATTAGTTGAAAAATGTTTAAAGATCGTGCCAGGTAACATTCGGCAAACTCTGCTCACTTTGTGTATTTTTTTAAATACATATTATTATTTTTTCTTTAGCGGAACACTACGGCACTATATCTACCATTCCATTAAGATGACCAAAACGTACTAATGGAAGTGGAATTAAATCCTTTTTCGTAACCGAAACTCAAAGGAAACGGAGCACAGATACAAAGAAGACGCAGTGCTTTGTCCACTATACAAAGCATTGTGACTACTGAACAGAGAAAAGAATTGGAACGAAAAAGGATGTCATTATAAGAAAATGAGAAATCAAAATGTTTATAAGAGATCTATACGGGCTTGTGACGATCAGATAGACGGCTAATAGAATATCTCTATAGTGAAAGGGTCTAGCTTTGACCCTTTTGGTATCTACAGAACGTTTTGATCAATATGGTCCAAAATCCCAACATTTTTCCGCACAAGAAAATAGAACCAGTTAAATTATTATTTTTAATGCAGCAACATCTATAAAATTCTTTATTTAAAGCTCAAGCAATCAGTGGGGAAGGAAAAATGAGGAGCCTTCTGGTAACAAAATAAGAGGAAATTTCATTTACTTAGCACAAAGTGTCGCTCAAGTGTTTAGTGTTCACGTTTTAATAGAGTTCTCCGAGATTTTTATGAAAAGGAATCTCACGTTGACATTAAATTTTCGTTTTTTAAATTTTCATTCTTGTACTTTTTATGATTTTTTAGATATTTAAAAGTTCTTTACTACTTTAAATTCTATTTTAGTTTCCGCATTGGTATAAAAGAGATGTGGCCAGAATGGTGAGAGGGTAAAAGCACTTATGAAAACCAGAAGTAAGAGCAACTTAGAATATGTTTGCCTTATAAACGGGCACAATGCACTAGTGTAGCAGAATAACATGTTTTCTTGGATGATTAAAAACATTTTAGTGATCTAAAATATTTGTTTGTTTCTGAAGTGCAACCATGTTAAGGCCGGAGAGTGTTATTATATTTTTTTCTTTTAAAAGCTTTATTTAACTTTGTTTTAAATTAAACAATGAATGGTATTTTAAAGTATTCAACTTTCAAGTGACCATAGTACTGGACTATTTTTTGCCCAAAGAATCAGCATCATGTGTGGCATTGTTGCCAGCCTTTTCAACATTTTTTTTCCAGCAATGCGAACTAAATTGGTAATGCTCTAGGCTGCTTTATTTGTTTTCTCACTTATAAATACTACTAACGTATGACGAAACAGAAAGTCTTATTACGATTGTCTCCTAAAATAAATAGAACTAATACTGTATTTAGTATTAATCCATTGGTTGTTTATTTTATGTTGTTACTGTTAAAGTACTTGCACGACACTCATGTCTGTTGTATAGGTACCACTTCATCTTAAAGAACATTGGCTCCTAAAACACAGGCTTTCGGCCTAGTTTAGGAGGCATCAGTTCGCCCCTGTAATGTGACTCTATTGTACAACATTTATTTGATTCTTGTGTGCTAATGTATGTTTCTCTGTGTACAAATAAACAATTAATATTATTATTATTTATTACTACTACTTACTTGTGCTCCGCGATTTACCCGATGAAGCTAATTAATGTCATGTTACCCTTAGTAACATGACATTAATTAGCTTAAAACCTCTTCTAAGAATTATTTCATTCAATATGGCGGTTGCAACAAGAAATTTTAAATTTCGAATACCAGAGCTTTGTGTGTTTGAACAAAAACCAAAACTTCTTAGCTTTGCTAAATATAAATAAATTATCTTAAAGTCAAACATATATTTACAAGAATGTATTCTGATCCCTTCAAACAAAAAACCTGTTTATCTCCATGAATATAAAACCGGTATCGTTTTACATACATTTAAAGAATAGCTAGGTCGCGTCGCGATCCACAAAGTGTACTTGAAAACGTTTGTTTTAGCGAACACTCGCTTCTTCTGTCAAACGATATTTACCTTTTTAACGGAGTCGAGGGAATTTCTTGATGTATGGATGGATGGATGGATGTTTGTTACTCTTTCACGTAAAAACTAATGAATGAATTTTAATAAAATTTGGTATGGAGTTAACTGACACCCTGGATTAACACATAGGCTACTTGTTATCCTAGTATTCCCACGGGAACGGGACCTATGCGGGTGGAACCACGGGACGTCTGCCAGTAAGGAAATGTTGCAACCATGAACAATTTCAACATTTATAGGAATTTCGTTATAAATCTCCATCGGCATAAATACACTTATTCAGTAGAAAACTTATCCGTAGCAGTACAAAATATATATGAAGTTAAATCGAGGTGAGCTGTCACCTAATACTAATGCTAGAGATTGGCAGATTGCTTCATGTACGCAGGTATGGATCTAATTAGGTCGAGATCTTTGGAATAAAGTTACTACTAACTAAAATACAATATACACCTAATACAGGATTGAAATGATGTCGATGTTTAACACTAGACACCATTGAAATTTTTGTCAACTTTACCTTCATCTTTGTAGGTCATCAGAATTTTGTTTGTTTTTTACTGTTCAGTATACGGTCTTAGCCTTGGACGTTTTTTGCCCCATCGACCTTTATCAAGGTGTTAGTACAGCCTAAAAACATCTAGTAAAGCTTTATTTGTGTTGGCACTAAAATGATCGTGAGTTGTGACAGGCGGTAAATATCATTTTGAAGGAAAAACTAAAAGAAAATTGGTTTGGTTATTTGACTACAAAAACTTAATATATTCGCACATAAACATAAAATCGAAAGAATCTAATTTCACGCATTTGCACCTCATACAAGCAAAGGTGATTTAATATTATGTTTGATTGTTATACATTGAGATGGATTATTTGTAGACAAAGATAAACGATAGGAGAATAGCAATATTAAGAGTGGTATCAAAAAGTTGGCACTGTTACAGAGCTGATAAAAATGTAAAAATTTTCACAATCTAGCAAAGTTATTGTGCCAAATTAGGTTAATTTTACCGCTCTTTAGTGCTCTACAATAAGACTCACACCATATTATAAAAAAATAATATAAAAATAAAAACGAGAATTTGCAGACTTGCCAAATGTTTTTTTTTTTATCTTAGTTGCTGTTAATCTACATATACTTCTAAACAAATATTAGAAAGAGGAAAGATATGAGTTTTTTATGTAACGAAAAAACTTCAAAATTACTAAAAAGTTTAAAAGGTCTTTAACTGTTGAGAAGTTATACTATCGCCTGGTGACATAAGCTACTTTTGAAACTACATGGATAAAATCCCATGATGTCCGCAAGTGAATATTCTATAAACACGTTGGTGAACAGGGCGTTTACGAGTTCACTTAATAAAAGCAAAACATAGTGCAATACCTAAGTACCTAAGTACTTATATTAGGTCTTTATAAGCACCTATGCTTAACAACTAAATGACTCTCTACTATATTCTGCTTCTAACATATTATCTCTGACATTTTGATCAAAATAGCGACACAATTTCAAAGCAACTTGCGACGTTGCCAACTTGCAGAATGCACTCTCCTAAGACATAGTTCACCAACACTTCATTTCATTTCATTAAGGTTGCTATAACACATCTTGTATTATGGAAATCCTTACGTGATGTTAATTTCTGAAAACGATTAATTGCTTGCACATTGTTGGATTTTGGGACCAATGGCTTAACGTGCTTTCAGAGGCATAGAAGGGTCTCCATGTATCAATTGGTCACCAATCCACGGATCGACCTCATCAAGTGCAGATTAACCTTCAGTAGTCCTGTGTGGCTGTTCTTATTCAGCCAGAACACTTGCACTGGGCCATAATGACAAATGAGAAATCCTGAGACCCAATATCTACAATGCAAAACAATAATTAAACTCGACAGTAAGACTACAGTTTCAACATTATAAAACAACCGGAACAATGAAATATTGAAAGGTTAAGAGCGAAACAATGGTCATGAGAGCTGAATGAAACGTGAAATCAAAAATCCATTGAAATGTTTTAAAGCGCCTCTTCGCGCATTAATTTTGTATTTGTAAGGATTATTATGGTTTAACAACTTTTGTTTTTCAAGATTAATTTAATTGCGTACCTTTATTAAAGATATTGAATTTGCATGCAGAACTGTGTCGAATAAAACATGGTCCTAATAATAGCACACCCTGTAGAATGAAAAAGAGAAATGTTTATAAAGGTACTAAACGAAGTCAGTTCCGAGCGTATTCGTATAAAAATATGAAGTCTCACTGATCTATAGATGGGTCGTAGATGAGAGACTATTTATTACATAATTATCAAGTCACTTCTAGATTTTAAACAGTCTGTACGAAGAGTCAAAATCCCGAAAATCTGACAACCAGTCCAAAAAGATTAAAGATACGGGGATGGTATCCGCAACTCCACGTCAAAGCCGTATTTTGCGTATGGGCTATAATCTACCACGCGGGCCCAGTGCGAATTGGTAGATGTCACATGCATTCGAATTTTTGGTTCTACAAAATAATTGGGAAAATGTTGGTAGATGGTGGCTAATGGTGAGGTATATCCTCTAGGATACAAAAGAAGCCGCTAAAATCAGCTCAGTTTCCCAAGGTCATACAATCTAGGTAAGTTCTAGAGATATAAAATAATATTAGCTAATGTTCTTGAAAGATACGACTTACAATTTATGATCTAAGTTTCTTAGTTTACTGCTATTCAGGCAGCGTATTAAATTTAATGGGAAACCTAAGCGTTTTGACATGAATCTCTTGAACTTGAAGGAAGAAAAGTAGTCTAAGCACTCTATTTTCAAATTTTATGCACTTTGTTCTTAGTTTGTTTTAGACATTGCTGACATTGGTAAAGGAAAGGAAAACATTGTAAGGATACCTGGACTTATAACTAATACTAGCTTTTTTCCTTTTTTTAAGGGGTGGAAAATCCTCATGGATGTCCCCCGCCCCGGGGAGGGTGGAGGGGTCTGTCAGACTCTTACTGGCTAAAAACCACCCCGTGTTCCTTCTCACACCTGCGCCGGGGGTTACGGGAACAGAAGATACTTCCGCGACCTCCGACTGGTGCCGGCCCCGAGGGCTTCGCCAAGTTAGCGAGGGGAGTGAGCTGTTGGACTCCCCTTGAGACGTCTAAGAATGCGCGCGTGAACACGTCGCGCCGCCACCTCGGGTCCATGTACGTTAGGGGCGGCGGAAGTCCCCGTGTCCGTCGCCCCTGGACCCATTCAGGGGGGCTGGAAGAGGGCGTTGTCCGCCCTCCGCCTGCGCCCGGTGCGTCTGCTGCGGGCAGGGTGAGTGGAGGTAATCTCCCTCTCCCTTCCCGCAGCCTCCTTCAGCGAGATGACTGTTCCGCAGAAGGACACCCCCGCGTCCCAGGACTCGACGCTGCCGACCATCCTCTCGACCACGGCCGGCAGCGACAAGTCACTGCCTACTCCAGAGACGAGGGCACGGCGCGGCTCCTCCCAAGCGGCACACTCTGCCAGCGTATGCCGCGCCGTGTCCTCCCGACAGTCGACGCAGTGGTGACACCGGGAACTAATACTAGCTGCCCCAACAAACTTTGTTGCACCTTAGAATTATTTTACGTAAACAGTGATAGCCTAGTGGTGTGACCAGCAGATTGCCAAAACATAGGTCTCGAGTTCGAACCCAAGGCACGTACCTCTGAATTTTCGCATTCATATGTGTATTGTATAATCACTAGTTTCAAAAACGGTGAAGGAAACAATCGTGAGGAAACCGGCATGCCTGAGAGATATTTCTCGAGGCCATGTGATGCCAAGTCAGAGCCCCATGGCCCAACGTGTCAAATTTCTTTGATCGTTTTTCAACATTATGTCAAACAGGATAAGGTTCATATTCAATTGGGAAAATTTGACACATTGGGGTAACTTGATGTGCTGGCGTCTGTACATCCGTTACAAAGTGTGCATTAAAAATAAGTTTTTTTAACTTGTCTCATGCTATTTGAAATGAACTATAGTGTTCTACATATTTTTTGAAGTAATAATTCTTTTGGAAAAATAATGAGAGAAAATGTCACAAAAAACCGACACCCTGAAGTCAGCTCTGAAACACGCAAATTTTATTCTCTTATATTTTCTCTTTTTTAACAAAAGACAAAGTCAAAGTCAAAGTCAAGTCAAGTTAACAAAAGACAAAAGATCCGTTCAACCGTTTAGTCATGAAAAGACGACAAAAAAACAAACATAATTATTTTATCAATGTATAATAGAAGTATATGGATAGAAAAGTCTGCAATCCGCAATCATACAACATAATTATTGCATGATATATTCTGCTTTGTAAATAATTGTGTCAATTTAGGACTACCATATTGTGTTAACATTAGTTTAGGTAATTTGTTGGTATGGTCAAAGCTGTCACAGACAGTAGTCAAACAATATCACTAATTAAAACTAAACTAATTCACTTATGTCCGAATCTACAACAACTGCGGCTTAATTAAATGACATGTATGCACACGAACACAACTTCTAACTGCAACTAGAGCAAAATTCACAAAGTAACTAACATTTTCTTGAAATAACTATTGCTACTTTTGGGAACAGATTGTTTGCTGCATAACATGATTTTAAAAATACTCCGTGCGTTACACTAATAAAGATTAATAGTAATACTCTTAAAAAATAAGAACAATGATATGGGACGGTTATAGAAAGCGATAGCAGAAGTATCTTCCGTTCCCATGACGCTTTCGGCGCAGGTGATAGATAGAACACAGGTGTGGCTTTGAGTCACTAGGAGTCTAACATACCCCTCCCTTTTCGGGGCATGGGACATCCATGAGGCTTTTCTACCATGAGTAAAAAAAAACAATAAAATGTTAGTTGTGAATACTATAGTTGTCCATCAATTACATAGCCCGCCCATGTCTCAGAAATTACGTTATGTGTCTAGCAGTAATGTGTAGATTCATAACAATCATTAGGAATAGCCAGAAGCCTAACAACCAGTCTGATTGAGGAGTATCGCGTGACCCAGTCTCTGGGTTGTCCAAAGCTGATTTGCAGTAGGTCCATGTAAAATAATGGAAACACTAGACCAATGTGGCATTTGACAAAGTTAAAGCTTTTGATAAATTGATAAAAGATATTTATTTCTGTAAATTGGCTCAAAATTTTTTATCGCGCCAACAAGTAAAATATATATTTTTTCGACTACTTTCGCTATTAGACTATTCAAAGAAGAAACACCGAAAGAAAATCGGAGATTGCATTCTCTTTTAAATTTCAGACTTTATATTGGTCATCGCATGTGAGGATAATGCATATTAGTGTAGACTGAGATGCTTTTCGATTGAAAGAACTACACTGTTTGAGTGGTTCCGTACAGTCAGCGCACGCATTATTTTAATATTTACGAGTAGGAACTCTCAACGATACCAAAAAAGGACATTTACGTACAACGAGGAGAAGCTAAAAACAGCTAAGTAGTTAAAATGATTCCCGAACTCTATTATTAATTGAACCCTGCATAAATAAAGAGGTAGTTAATTGCTTAATATGCTTGTGACTATAGGTACATGTACCTCATACGCCAATTATTTAGTATAATAGCTACTTGAACAGAAATTAATTATATTAGCCTCTAAAGGCAACATTATGTATAGAACCAATCATTCATTTAGTATTACTGTTAATCCGGATTTGGTCATCGAAAAATTGATTTGAAATAGAAAGCATTGTGTCAGTAATGTATTACTTAGTGCGATGATACTTGATTATAAATGTTATGTTTCATATGATGTTATTTCTGACCAGCCGGTCGATTCAGTAAATGTCACCCTATAAAAAATGTTGTGTGCTGAACTGTCAATGCCTAGCTGTCACACAACTAGACAGCCTGCTAGGCTCAATTTGCCTTTACTTCACCTATAACAAAGAGATTTAAAATACTATAGAGCGGGCACGTCAAGGAAATGTCATAAAAAAACTTTGATCCCATGTCTCAGTAACGCCATCTAGAATAATATATGAATATTGGAGCGGCAGCGGAGCGTACTACAAAAAACACATAGACTTGTATCCAGCAGGACACACTTATTCGAACGAAAATTTTGTTCGTGATGTCCGGTCTATAGGTATTGAATGTCTTTGACCTACAATTTCTTGCGGTGGTTTTAACAGTATTGCACTGCTGCTTGGTTGATACACTGTGTAGCTCAAAGCATTTCTTTAGCTAAAATCACTGCGTTGAAACTTGAGTGAAGTGCAACACGCCTTCATTTCATTTACATATTCACGCGGTTAGATTAACAAAATCGCACTGCTGATCTCCACAAGCCCATGACTGACTATGAAAATACCTTGTTGTTAAAGTTTCACTTTCGGATTACATTGCTAACGACTGTTAAAGATCTATAAATAAGAGCCAGAGTAACTATAGAGAGGTCATGCAAGGAAAAGTCTTGGAAAAACTGGGATCCCTGTCTCAGTATCGCCATCTAGCAATATAGGAGCGGCAGCTGAGCGTAATAAACCAGACTCATCAACTTTTCCAGATTCTCCACGTTTGTGATGTCTCGACTATGGTAAATATTGAATGTCTTTGGACAGAACCAACACGGCTTAATGTGCTTTACGATGCACAATGGAGTCTTAACTCATCCACCGACCTACAAGCACAAGACCGCAAGCGTAGCTTTACATTCGATCAACGCATGTGGCTTTTAATATTTAGGCAGAAGCTTCTCTTAAACGCCTTAAATCTAAACAAAATACTAGTCAGCAAGAGTTTTATTAATTCACTGACGATAAACTTATAAAAATCAAGGCTAAAATAAAATACAGTGCGCCTTTCTGTCCGGAGATAGGGGCGGTGAAATTGTCGGGTTTCAGAGCCCTTCCTATTTTATACGTAGTTTGTAAAGGAAACGGGACGGATGAAGGAGAGAAGCTGTTAAATTGGATGAGGTAGGTATTATTTTGTTCATTTATACCGAAAGCGTATACTATAAACCTCGTTTAGTTCTAAACTCTTGATAAATTGTAAATAGAAGATTTTATCTACCTATCTATCTTCTCCTTTAGGTTTAGGTAGGACCAAGCACGGTTTTTGCGTACGGTGTCTTCTTAAAGAAAGAAAAGAAAGAAAGAAAATATATTTATTTGGGACACGCACAGGAATTTAACATTAAAAAACTAAAAATAACATTCTTCTTTAAAGGGTCGCGTAAAAAAATCAGCTGTTGCAAACAAATGTTTGATATTTAGTCTACCAAAATGTAGACTAGGTATTAAACATTTGTTTGCAAAAATAGAGTTTTTTTATTGGCGATTCCAGAGTAGTCCCATAATAAAAGTAGTTCATTTTCGTAGAACAGCCTAGGAGAATTGTTCGTATGATTTCAAAAACAGTCTGTATAGGTACCTACATGAATCGCCGAAGCCGTCCATAACGCCTATAACTTTCAAACGACTGCATCAAATCGGATAATCATTCTTTTTTTGTTGAGGTTGTGTTGAGCCCTAGATTGTTTCGATTCTCAATTAGACGCGGTAGGTGCCGCAGCAATTGGGTTCACAACCAACGTTCGGGTTGGAAAAAGAAAAAAAGACTGTCGGTCCACTAGTTTAAAAAAAAATGTACCAAAATTCAAAAATTCATCAATTACAGCTGCCAGTAGTGAGATAGCAAGTACCGTAAAAGGTGCTGATTGGTTCAAAACTACTGTACTAGTGTTTAAGGCATTATTATATTAAAACTAGCTGTACCCTGCCACGCTTTGCTGTGGCACATTGTGATTGAATAGTTAAAAAAAAAAAATGATGTGTGGCACTCGGAGGCTGCCGCGGTAAAGCTATTGTATAGCATTTTTTATCAACTCCTCTCCTCTCCCCCTCTCTATCCCTCCCCTCTCACCCCTCCCTCTCCCCCACACTTCCCACGGCCCTCCTTCACCCCTCCCCTCACCCCTCCCTCACTTTCCTCACCCTCCGCCTCCCGACCCCTGCCTCTTTCCTTTCCCCTTTCCCCACCCCTCTCACCTCCCCTTCTCCTCCCCCACTTTTCCTCCCCCCTCCGTCATCCCACTCACCATCCCTTCCACTCCCCTCCCCCCCTCTCTGCCCCCCCTCTCTGCCCCCCTCTCTGCCCCCCTCTCTGCCCCCCCCCCTAACCTCTCACAATCTCCCCCCTTCCCCACCCCTCCCACTAACCTCCCCTTTTTCCCTCCCCCTCCCTCTCGTGATATTTCAAAAAGTCATTAAAGTTCTGCTAATAATTTCTGTATTCGGTTTCCACGGCCCGCGATAGAAGCTATGCATAACTTATGCGGGATAGAAAATGATAAAATCATGAAAATGACTATTAAAAAGCAAGGGTTGGTGATAAAAAAGTGCAAATTTAAAGTTGTATGTATTTTTTGATGCCACATAATAAAAAAAATTAAAAAAATAAAAATTATCAAAAAAATTAAAAAATTAAATTTGGGTGAACATCCCTTATCACTTACAGGTTAGAAAAATAGATAGTAGCCGATTCTCAAGCTAACTGAATATGCATAAAAAAAAATCATGAGAATCGGTCAAGCCGTTTCAGAGGAGTATGGGAACGAACATTGTGACACGAGAATTTTATATATAAGAAGATTACCTTTAACTGCCTCAGTCTAGTGATCGCAAGCGCTTCTGTTAAGCATGAAGTACTGGGTTCAATCCCTGGAAAAGGTAAACTATTATCAATTTTTTCCTGAAAATTCTTAGTATCAGCACGGAGTAAGGATTTGTGCCTGATTGTTAGCAATAAATTTTGCTCCCTATTTCATAGGATTTAAACATAACTGACGAAATGTGGGTATTCGACAGGTCATCCACTGCCTAATCTTTCGATGTCTGTCTAATATATTATGTCAATTTATAATAATTTATGACAATACCTTAAACCAAATAAATCTATCTAGGTACTTCCTATTGGTCTTCTTACTGTTATCAAACACTAAATTGCAAAAATTCTGAAAACGACTCGGATAAAACGTACATACATACATAAACTCACGCCTTTTCCCCCCATCCATTCCCTTTCCATGAGGGTAGGCAGAAACTACACAGCGTGCACCATGTGCTACGTTTCTTACATACTTCATTTGCTTCATTTTCATTCATACATGTTGTCATACGCACACACCGATTGCGAATACAACCGTACGTACCAGACCTTTCTGAGGAACCTCACCAATAAGGTCTATCTATGTATGTCCTTCTAGCGTGTCCCCTCCCGGGCGTTTCCACTTACATCTGCCTTGTAAATACCTCTTGTTAGTCGCTTTTCTTTTATATTAATTGATTATTTCATCAATGCCTCCTCCAAAACAAAATTTGTCCAGATCGTTGGCCCATTTTTTCAAGCCTCGCAGTCTCTCGTGAGATTTAATATTTTCACTTAGGGCAAACCTCGGGCCTCGATTCGACAAGTTTACGATGCCTGATAAAACTACTCTTGTACCGCCACTAGTTCGGGAATAAACTTCCCTTTGTATAGTGTACGGTCGGAAAAGATCTTATCGAAGTATTTGTAGCTGTAGCCGATTTGCTTTGGTCGACGTGTAATTTTATTATTGGTATTTTTTACGGGTTTTGTCAAAAAGGTCTCAGATGACCGTTACGAGTTTTGGAAATAGAATAGTTTTGAATTCAAAACTACGAAAGTACTGCCAACCATTTTAGCTTTTCACTTTCCTCCATTCTTTGATGAATTATTAAGATGACGAATTTCATCATTAATGATTGCTCTGCACCAAAGACATTCAATACCTACCTATAGACCGGACATCACGAACAAAATTTTCGTCCGAAAAAGTGTGTCCTGCTGGATACAAGTCTATGAGTTTTTTTGTAGTACGCTCCGCTGCCGCTCCAACATTCATATATTATTCTAGATGGCGTTACTGAGACATGGGATCAAAGTTTTTCTATGACATTTCCTTGACATGCCCGCTCTATAGTATTTTAAATCTCTTTGCTCTGCACCATTGAATTAGAAAACTCTGCACTTTTAGTAGTGGTAAGAGATGTCACATGACAGTTGACGTTTATCATAAACGGTCAAATACATCAAACTGTCTGGTGACAGAGCCCGTGGAGAATACCTACTGGGAGCTAGGACAAACCCATTAAATTGAACATTGACATAGACATTTTGTTTTTTTTTTTTGTTGAAATTGTACTAGTTTATTTGTATCAAAGAGATTTATAGTACTTAAGTACTATAGAGCGGACATGTCAAGGAAATGTCATAAAAAAAATTTCATCTTATGTCTCAGTAACGCCACCTAGAAAAATATATGAATATTGGAGCGGCAGCGGAGTGTACTAAAACTCATAGACTAGTGTCCACTAGGACACACGTTTTGGATGAAAATTTTGTTCGTGATGTCCCGTCTATTAGTAAGTATTGAATGTCTTTGATTTGTATGAATGATTTTGGTGATTTGAATTTAAAAATATTTTTTTTATACAATTTAATTTTGATTATATAATATATTACGTATACTAACATAGTTTAATATATTGTACCTACTAACAAAATATGGATTGTTATTGTCTGAAATAAACGTTTTGAATTGAATTGAATTGAAATATCTACGCATTTACGGAAGCGTTTATTACAATATTGGTTTATTTAAAAACAGCAAAATATTATGAAAACATTACATTGGCTTTCTGCATTTTTTCTACATTTATGAATTTTAACTATGCATTTTATGCTATTCCATGCATAGTGTATTAAAAAAAAAATACACACAAGAATTTTCAATTTTAAAATCGTTGTAATTTTTAACACATTTACATCAACCAGTTGTGCTAGATGATACTTTACTCACGTTGTAAAAACGTACACAGACACTGTGTAAAAAAAAGGAATAAAGTTGAAAGCTTGATCGATGCTAACTCAGTTTTTGCCAGCTTTCACGTAAAAATACAACGGGTAATTGAAGTAAGAGTAAAACACAGAGAAAGTAGAAATCTAGTAATAAAATTTTCGTTTTCAAGGCAAGCTCCGAGAAAAACAAGTGGCAATATTTTTTACTGTAGCGAAGGATTTTTATGTGAAAGTTTTTGGGTAGGGTTATGTTGACGCGTGATAAAGATAGCGGACGCGTAAGCGGGTGAGTTTTGGGTTAACTTACGAGACGAATTAAACGAAACGAATGTGTTTGGCGAAGGTTTTCCATGACTTTTAAATAACTTCGTAGATTGCCAAATTGAACAGTCCAGTTTTGTACGTTTTTGTTAAAACATTTGGTGTTTAGAGGTCAGCACATCAAGCTACCCAAATGTGTCAAATATACAAATATATTTGACACTTTGGGTTATAGATGGGTATAGATTTTCAACTTTATCAGAAATAGAATAAGGTTCACGTTCAATTGGGAAAATTTGATAGTTTTGGGATATCGTGCATAAGATATCTAGGCATACTACCAAAATTATAAATAGATTACAATATAAGTCTAAAAAAAAATGTAAAAAAAAAATTGCCGAAAACGAATCGTCGAGAATTACTAGGTTCTAAATTCTGCTTGAGTTGTTTTACGATCAGTTTGTGTGAATGAATGTTTTTTAAGCCAGAATATTGGCAGATGACTGTCATAGTTATAATAACAACAAGAGGTAGTTAATATTCAAGTTTTCAGTCATGAATAATTATAATTGTGTAAGTTGTGTACATGCATAATAAATACAATTTAGTTTTAGATAGTCACACTATAAAAGTAAACTCTTGTCAAATACTGTTTTTACAGTTTAGAGAATTTGTACCTATTTCAATATTGATACTAATCATTATTTCGCGACTTGATAATTTTGATAAATATAGCTATCTAGATTACATTTTTCGCTTTGACTTCGTCTGTGGTGAGATAGACAGCACTACTCATCACCAAAACAAGTTTAATACTTTTTTTGGTGATGAGTAGTGCACACAACAACTAGAATCATTCTCTTAATTTATTTTATTTTGTAAGTTAACGTTCAAAAGTGCCTGTTATGGGTCTAATTGAAATAAACGATTTGACTTTTTGACTTTGACAGCAGTATAGTATTTGAGACCATTTTAGACACTAATCTGTATGGTTCTTACCATGATCTGACCAAGATAATGCCTGGGTTTTAAAAGAGACTGTGACCTCTGAGTTTCTTTCGGTGTTTCTTCTCAGCGTAGTCAGATAGTGAAACACTAACCTCACCTTCTAGTTAAAAAATGGAATGTAAAAGTGTTGATAAAAGCATTTTTAACCGACTTCAAAAAAAGGAGGAGGTTCTCAATTCGACGATGTTTTTTTTTTGTTTGTGTGTTTGTTTCGCGATTACTCCGCCATTTATTTTCAAAATTCTTTTTTTATTTGATAGGGTATACAACCAGGTTGGTCCCATTAGTATTAAACCTCAGATCTGATGAGGGATCTTCAAGGAATTGAGGGAACTCCTCAAATAATATAAGAAAACATGTACCGAAGTTACATTTTTGGTAACAAATCAAGCATTTACATTTAGCAAGTATCATTTGGTGAAGAAAAACTGATGAAGAAGACAGGCGACGGAACTCTTCAACGCATAACAGCAAATTACTCGCAATAGCTGCAGTCACATGTCTGTGCATGGTTTATGTACTTCCATAACATAACATTACGCCTGTCTATTTTAAAAGGGGCCCGGCAGAGATGTACAGATTAATGTTTAGAAAGAACTTCTTTTGCAATTGTTAACCGATTCCAATGATTCTCTCAAGTTTTGAAAGATTTTCTTTACATACAAAGAAACTAAAAATTGCAAAATAAAAACGTTTTACAAAAAAAAATGGCTTTGGTGGTTTTATTTCGTTCATTATTGGCCACCGACTTCCGAAACTGGAATTATTTTTCACCTGTTAGTGTTTTTTTCAGAAATGTATCATTTACCAGCACACAGCAGTATATTATAGGCAAAGTGAAGTGGCTGGCTACATCAAACTAATAACCGTTAAATTTGTAAGTGTAGACTGCCAATCGGGAAACGCACGCTGGAATGCCTTTACGCTAGGTGGAGCGACAATCTTCGTAGGATGGCTGGATGCAGCTCAATGAATATTGCCAAGGATCGAGTTAAATGGCATGTGATTAAAGAGGCATTTGTGCAGCAATAGATTGTGGTGTGTGGCCTAGACAGGTTGATATCGATTACGATGGCCATTTATCTGTCAGATGCAACATGATTCTGTATGACCAGTGACAGTGTTCAACTTTGGAATCCGTATCATAAGGTTTGTTTAAGAAACAAAATAAAAAAAAACTATGTGAGTGATCAAATATGTTTAAAAAAAGTGTAATTTTGAATGAAATAAAATGGAATGATGTGAGATATTAACTTTGTGGTTTGAAAGAAAAAGAAGAAGAAATTCTTTTCAATTTTTGTCTTTATAATCTTATAAAGACAAAAATTGAAAAGAGTATATAATTATTGATGTTTTGGTCACATTAAGAGGATGGATGAAAGGCGACTAACAAAGTATGGTATTTATGAAGCAGATAATGTAAGTAGAAAAACGCCAGGAGGTGACGCTCTAGCTACAAGGACATATACAGACCTTATAGGTGATGTCTTCAGAATGGTGAGCGTGGATATCCAGATGTATAAACGTAAACGATGCAAAAGAATTGTGTCTTTATAGTATTTTGTTTGAATCTTTATTACTCTTAGTAATGTGTGTTAATGATCACATCACAAGGCAGAAAACGAACTGTCAAAGATATTTGTTGTCTGTTTAAAGCCATGTGACGTTATTGGGATTCTAACGGCGCTCTGCTGCCTTATTCTAAACCGTTCGATTGGTTTCCGTGTCGGTAAGGAACCGTTTTCGACAATCTCATTTCCGAGCCGAAGAACTGCCAAAACGCTATTCACAGATCCGAACGGATACGTTTTTTTTTCTAAACGATTGATCATTGTATTTATGGGGAACGCTACAAAATGGTAGTAAATGATCAGCGTGGTAGAAAATTTAAAGTAGTAAATAAAATTGGTTTATTTGAATGTTTCGATCCGTTTAATTATAGACTATACAGCTAGTAATTTAATAGACAGCAAACGGTACAAAATGATTTTATTATTAATCAAACAAACTTTATTTCGAATAAACTTGCTTTGTAAACAGCCGTTTGTCAAACTGGCATTGCCAGTTTGACAGACTTTTTTACTTTTTAAACTTTTTCCGCATTGCCAGTCTGGCAATGCGTAAAAAGTTTTTATTTGAAATAAAACTATGGATTAAAATTTCTTTTATTATAACTTTGCTTTAAAAGGCTAAATGACAGTAAGTATTTGATATCAATACACAAATCTTGCTATTTGCTTATTGTCAAACAATAATACGTACAACTATACGAATAAAGTAATTCAAAGTGTAATTATGTAGTTCTACATAATTACACTTTATATTTATGTAAATGCGAAAGTATCAATGAAATACGGTCAATACAATAATAAAACTTCATTTACTTAAAAGTGCAGTGTTTTAAAGGTTTACAGTGTTTATATTTCTCTGAAATAACCTGGATTTATGAAAAATAAATCGTTTAAATTTTGTTCGGTACGGCTCCCGATAACAAACAGCTGTCGGAAAGATTTGAGTCTTCTTATCGAATTTGAACTGTCAAAAAAAATCGGTTTCGGATTTGTGAATTGCGTTTGGATGACATCTTCGACATCTTAGACGTTCGATTCGGTACGGAATCTAGTCGAATGGTTGTGAATAAGCCAGCTGTTTTTGGTTAGAGCGTTTTGTGTGTCGAAATTACTTTTTGTCGTAGTTATACAAAATCAGGACATCATTTCAAGATTGTTATAGCATTTATAAAATCGGTAGGATCAGAAAATCTTCTAGAATACGTTTAGATAAAAAAACCCCCAACGCAAAAAAGTAAAACATTTAAAAAGTTAAAAATAATACTTTAGCCATGAAATTTTACTTCACGTCGGGGTACCTAGTAAGGAATGTTCCTAGTACTTGTAACAGGTATGTAGGTACTAATTTTAACGGTACCCCGACGTTACGTAAAATTTCATGGCTAAAGTATTATTTTTAACTTTTTAAATGTTTTACTTTTTTGCGTTGGGGGTTTTTTAAATTTTTAATTTAATTTTTATTTTAAAATTTTTAAACGCAATCATTTTGTTATATAGAGTTTACAGTTAATAGAATTTTTCAGTGCATTGTATGTAGAGACAAACGCTGGTTAAAACGAATCCAAACACGACATATCTGCTATTATTTTGTCAAGAGTCTACCTACTGGTGTGCTGGATAGCCTGGCTGCAGCATCAGCTCACCCTGTTGCCATCAGTGCATTGTGTTTAGAATCAAATGCTGGTTGAAATTAATCCAAACACGACATATCTGCTATTATTTTGTCAAGAGTCTACCTACTGGTGTGCTGGATAGCCTGGCTGCAGCATCAGTCATCCTGTTACCATCAGGGCATAGTGTGCAGAATCAAATGCTGGTTGAAATGAATCCAAACACGACATATCTGCTATTATTTTGTCAAGAGTCTACATAAGGTGTGCTGGATAGCCTGGCTGCAGTATCAGCTCGTCCTGTTGCCATTAGGGCATTGTGTTTAGAATCAAATGCTGGTTGAAATGAATCCAAACACGACATATCTGCTATTATTTTGTCAAGAGTCTACATAAGGTGTGCTGGATAGCCTGGCTGCAGTATCAGCTCGTCCTGTTGCCATTAGGGCATTGTGTTTAGAATCAAATGCTGGTTGAAATGAATCCAAACACGACATATCTGCTATTATTTTGTCAAGAGTCTACCTACTGGTGTGCTGGATAGCCTGGCTGCAGCATCAGCTCACCCTGTTGCCATCAGTGCATTGTGTTTAGAATCAAATGCTGGTTGAAATTAATCCAAACACGACATATCTGCTATTATTTTGTCAAGAGTCTACATAAGGTGTGCTGGATAGCCTGGCTGCAGTATCAGCTCGTCCTGTTGCCATTAGGGCATTGTGTTTAGAATCAAATGCTGGTTGAAATGAATCCAAACACGACATATCTGCTATTATTTTGTCAAGAGTCTACCTACTGGTGTGCTGGATAGCCTGGCTGCAGCATCAGTCATCCTGTTACCATCAGGGCATAGTGTGCAGAATCAAATGCTGGTTGAAATGAATCCAAACACGACATATCTGCTATTATTTTGTCAAGAGTCTACCTACTGGTGTGCTGGATAGCCTGGCTGCAGCATCAGCTCATCCAGTTGCCATCAGTGCATTGTGTGCAGAATCAAATTCTGGTTAAAATGAATCCAAACACGACATATCTGCTGTTATTTTTGCAAGAGTGTATTAGTCTGCTAGATATCCTGGCTGCATCAGACCAAATACACCATAATCTTACTTATTAATATTACACACATAAGTGTTTGAAATTTTAAGACATACATATGTTTGTAAGTAAAGTAAATACCCATAGACGTCTAAAATAGCCACGGTAGCTAACACAAAAGAGCTGATAATCTTGAAACGGCTGAACCGATTTTGATGAATTATGTCTAAGAACCATCGCAAGAAACCCTGCTTTCAAATAAAAAAAACCGCATCTAAATCGGTTCACCCGTTTGGGCGCTACGGTGCCACAGACAGACAGACAGACAGACAGACAGACACACACACATAGCGGTGAAACTTATAACACCCCTCTTTTTGCGTCGGGGGTTAAAAATACGATAGAAAAGGTCAATAAAAACTTATCTTTAATCCTCGAAATACCTTCAGAAAACATAATAAAGGTGCTCACAGTATTTTTAGTGTAAAGCTTACCATTTATTCTGTATAATTTAGTATAACCTGCCTCATCACTCAAGTAACTCAATTGAATTCTTTTGAACTTTCCTTCGCACAGAAGTTTTTATTTCTCCCATTCCTTATCCGCGTAATCTTTTTTCCGATACTTTTGTTTCTCTTCTAGGTATCTTTTTGTATAAGATGGCATCGTAAATTAGATGGGGGAAGTTATCTGTTATGGGGTCTTGAGGTTTTTTAATATATATTTTGGTAGACGTGGAATTGGTAGGCTTCCTACTAGGTGAACTGATGGTTTGGTGAAGGTTGTTGAAAACCGCTGGATGCAAGAGGCACTAATAAACTCAGGATGGTCCTTGAAGGAGAGGCTTTCAGCTAATATGATGATGATGATATCATATACAGGGTGTCTCATTCAAATCGGTCAGTATGGGAAAGTCTGAAACTATAAGACATACGAAGATCTGTTCTGAGGAACCATGTCATCGATTTTAATAACAAGAAAAACTGCATTCATGCATTTAAAAAGAACATCTGTACTCCGTTCGGGAATCGAACCCGGTTATTTTGAGTACCTACTAAAAAAAATAAAGTATGTGGAAACAATGCATTTTATTCATTTTAGACATCATGTTTCATACAGACATTTACTGCTTAACACAATCGATATCTAAATAGAAATAGTGTAGGTTTTTTTTTTTCAAAATAACCGGGTTCGATTCCCGAACGGAGTACAGATGTTTTTTAAAATGTTTGAATGCAGTTTTTCTTGTTATTAAAATGGATGACATGGTTCCTCAGAACAGATCATCGTATGTCTTATAGTTTCAGACTTTCCCATACTGACCGATTTGAATGAGACAGCCTGTATTGCCACTGTGTTTTAACATATTTTCTTAAACGTGCTGCATGTGTAGGGTTGAGTTCGTGATTGATTGCTGATAATAATATGCTCGCCTCTTACTACATGCGATGCGATACTTATGGGACAGTTTGACCTTTGTCTTAACTTTAGATGGTACTGACCTGATGTTATGTATGTTAATGTTACTCTAAAGTCCCACTTTTAAAGAGACTGCTATCATAATTCAATCTTACGTATAATGCAGCCATCGTAAAGACTCTTATTATCCTGTAGTTGCAAGAGCAATGGCTAAGCATGAGGTCTTGGGTTTGATTCCTGCGCCGGGCATAGTGTTATTGGGTGTTTCAATCTTGATTTCCTCTATAGCAGGAACGGCGGGAACAATTCTATGGTTCGGCCATAGAATTGTTCCCGGTTTATAGCAAAATGTTACCCCTATTTCATGGGACTTAAAAGTAACTGGCAAAATTAGAGTGATTGTATAGGAATACCCCTGCCTAACCTTTTCGAATAATTATGTGTGATGATGTTTTGTAAGTATGTATACCCTTAATTTTCTCAAAGTAGGTTAACCCTAAAAAAGCTCAGTTTTACGCGAATATGATAAACACACGGCAGGGAATTGTTTCTACGTAACCAACGCTTTTGCGAGGTTGGAGAGAAAAAATAAAATAATCTAATTAAATGCTCGGATGAGAGTTTGTTTTAATTTTAATTTGTTACAGAAATATTACCTTTGCATCCGCGTAAAAGAGTTTTTTCATTTACCTACATGAAAAACGAAAAATAAACTGGTCAAATAAGAGTCAGACTCGCACATGACCTGCAGTGGTATTCTGTAAAAATAAACCCATGAAAATGGTTGTAAAATGGCGATGAATTAGAATAGAATAGAAAAATTTTAATTTCAGACAAAGTCCATAGTGTTAGTAACAATTCACTTAATATCTAATATTAGTAGATACATAATTACAAATACAACAACTATTAAATTGAAATGGAATACAATGGAAGGAATAAATTAAATTGACTTGCATAGGATTAAATTAAATTGAATTGAATTGTACCAAATTGAATTAAAATTTTGAATTAAATTAACAAATGCAATAACAATAATAATAATAAATAAACTAATGCACCGGCCTCTGAGTCATTTGTTTGTTTGTCATTACATTAATCATAAAGCAATGATTAATGTAACGACAATCAAACCTGTTCGCAAACACGCTCAGGATAGTGTTGGAGGTGGTCCGGAGCCTGCGCCCCAGAGATGTGCACCGCTTTCGCATCGTCGTGTAGAAACAGTCGACACGGGCTTCGGCGAACATCCCCGATGCGCTGCAGTGCCGGGGCAGCCCCAACAGCACCCTGAACGCATTATTATACTGAACGCGGAGAGCGTTGTACTGCTTTTGGGTATAAGAACCCCACAAGCTGGCTGTGTACAGGGACGTACAAAACGCTCTAAAAAGAGTTATCTTGACAGCCCCCGAGCAACGCGCATACCTGCGGGCGATCATATTGGCCCTCACAGACAACGCTCTCCGCTCCCTATCGATGTCCGCATCATCCTTCAGGTCAGAGGTTACGATATGACCGAGATATTTAAATTCCTGAACTCTCTTCAATTCCACACCGTTCAGTTTAATGGGTGGAACCGACTCCGGAAAGCTTCGACCTCTGGCCCGAAAGATCATGCATTCACTCTTCTTTGCGTTATAGAGCAAACCGTGATCCAACGCGTAACGCTCGCAAATGGCCAGCAACCTGGACAGACCACACACCGAGGCGCTCAGCAGCACCATGTCGTCCGCGTAACTAATGTTGTTGACACAAACACCGTCAATATGGCAGCCGACACAGGTACTGCTGAGCTCCTCTATCAATGCGTTAACGTACAGGTTGAAGAGCTTCGGTGAGGTCAGCCCTCCCTGCCTCACTCCGCACTCCAACCTGTACGGCTCCGACAGAGCACCCGACCATCGAACGACGTTGACCTGGTTAAAATACCAGTGCTTGAAAATATCTACCAGTTCAAGAGGCATCGAGATGTTATTAAATTTTTGCCATAAGATGTCATAATTAACCAGGTCGAACGCCCTCGAGAGGTCGAGGAAACAGGCATAAATAGGTGTACTCCTGTCGGAGTAGTACTTGACAGTTTGCTTCAAACACAAGATAGCTGACTCAGTAGACAGTCCCGGTTTAAAACCAAACTGGTTATCATGAGTGCTCAAATACTGGTCGAGCTGTGTATTAAGCAAACTGTCAAGAACCTTAGCAAGGACAGTGGCTAGTGAGATTGGCCTGTAGTTGCTCGTGTCGCTTAGGTCACCGGTTTTACTCTTCACAATTGGCACCACCACAGTCCGCAACATCTCTACAGGTAAGTACGCATGTCCTATACAAAATGTATATAACATGGCAAGGACTCTGGGCAAGTGGACGCCGGCATGCTTCAGATGCTCAATGCTCAGGCTGTCATGGCCAGGAGACTTACCACGCGACATTGATTTAATAACTCCCCGAACATCCTTCGCTGTGAATCTGGTTTTCATCTCCTGTCCATGTGACCCCTCCACACTGAACGACCGTGATGGTCCCAACTGTGATTTCACCGCAAAGTGAAGCTTAAACACATCCGCAATACATTTAGGTTCACTCACCCCGTTGACGCTCACGGGTAAGCCCGGCTTATTATTTAGCTTACTAGTGGTTTTCCAGAAATTACGGAAGTCGCGCTTGGAATGGTGAGAAGCTAGAATATCCATCTTTAACTGTTCCCTATTATTTTGGCACCACTTAAGGCGTGACTTAAATATTCTACGACTCTCCCGCATCTCCTCCCAAGCCCGACCTTCACTCGGTTTACCACACAGAACCCATTCCATAAATTTACTCCGGGCCACCCCGTGAGCGTCACGCACGTGCTTATTCCATCCGATCACCGGTTGTTTTCTTCTCGGCTTAACAATAGTATGACTCTCAGAGGCGGCTTTACAAAATGCATTAACAATCCTGTGATACATACAGTCAATTATACGCATATGGTCTCTGTTGTCACAACGCTTATCACAGCACTTCGTCAATTCAGGCGGAAAGTCAATTTCTTTTAAACTATCGTTACATAATTTACTATACAAAACTATTTGTTCGTGGTTTCTTTCCCCCCATTTTATTTTATTACATTCAAAATTTCCTTGATAAGTCTTTGGTTTTACAATATTTACATTGCATCTAGTAACGAGCGGCAAGTGATCAGACCACACCGGATCATACTTGACGTGTGTGTCGACTATAGTCTGAAAAGCCGACTCAGTTACCACACAGTGATCCAACCATCTTAGCGCCCCATTAGCATCACTTATAAAACTATATGTCTGAGACAATAAACCTAACTTAATGATATCGGCACATTTCCAATCACAATCTTTACAAAAATTTAAAAGTTCGTAATAGAATTGCTCACCCGGGTGGGCGTTGAAGTCACCGAGCATGTAAACACACTCAATACCTTCATTAGCCACTACTGCGCTCAGCGTCCCCAAACAATCTGTAAACTCGACCAGATTCACCGTACTATCAGTAGGCATGTACACACTGAATACTAAAAATGACCTTTGCCCTATCATCACTTTTATACCGCACACTCGATTATTATCACATTTCACAACAGTAACATTAGTAAAGATCTTCTTATTCCATAATAATGCAACTCCACCCCACGGTCGTCCTGAGATCATCCCCTTTGACGTGTCCATGGGTGATACACCCGTGTAAGCGAAGTCATCATCTATACAGCTCAGGAAGTTAATGTCGTGCGGTAGTAGCCAATGTTCTTGTAGGGCAATTATATGGGAAGTTTGACATAACTGCCGCACATCATCTACTGAGCGCTTCACGTTCTTACAGTTAAAACTTATAAAGTTGTATAATTCCGTATTTGCCATATTTATTATGTTTTTTGATCGGCAGACGCAGCGTAATTACCGCTCGTATTTTTATGTCGAAACTGTATAAACCTTCTAAATATGACTCCTTCCGGCCATAAATTATTGTCTAAGAATATCGATAGTTTCTGTTCCGATACGAAAAACTTAAAAGCTTTATGATTATTTTCTTGTTTTATTGCGATTTCGTCCAACGTTATCATCTCTCTCGTTTTCCTGTGCACATAGCTAACGATGTCCTCAACTGTCGTGTCCTTGTGAATCCTAGTTATAAATATAGGAACCTTTTTGTCGGCGGCTTTGAAGCCCCCTTCCATATCTTTTGAGATTCCGGATTTACCATGATAACGGTATTGCGATTTCTTGCGTCTCGATACGGTCTTCCAGCCTTCATTATCTTTCGACTCAGAATCACCTACTGTGTTTATTGCACTGTGGCGCTCGAGTGTATTCTCAGCTGCTATTATGTTGTTATCGGCGGACTGGCCGGCCGACGCCGCAGGTAGCGGTGACGTCACCTCGGGTTGTCGCTCCACACCGCCCGCCAATGTTTTCTCGCCTCCATTCAATACCGGTGACCGTTGTCTCGCCACAGCTGTTACTGTACTTTCATTTCGTTTTACGTTTACCCTCGACATATCACGGTATTCCAGCTTATTATAATTACCGGAATTGTTGATCTGGTTGTCTACCGATTTAATTAAGGTGGAATTGTTAATAGTGGACTCATTTATATCATGTGCGAGACCAACTGGCCCACTGTCATACAGCTGCCAAGCTCCGCGCCTTATATTCACATTCTGTGGAGACACAGTTGGTAAAGAATCATTTCTCAAATGTAGTAATTCTGATCTGCACTCACTCAACTGCTGTTTTGTGACATATTCAGCTTTAACTAAATCTAGTTCACTTTGCACTTTCAAAAGATCCTTCAGTAACTTCGTGCAATCCAGATGATCGAAGAGAATGGGGGGTAGTTTCTCCAGCTCGCGAGCCACAAAAACAGGTATAAGCTCGGGTTCAGTCGATTTAAAGAGGCTCAGCATGTCTACTAGGTCTCTTCCTTCCTTTCCTTTGTTCTTCCGATTTGTCTTGATTTTGTCCGTAGGAATAGATTCAAACAATAACGACTTAGCATTTTTAATTTCTTCGCTTGTGAAAGACGTTGAACATATTCGCACCAACGTCTCCTCGTCTATTATCGAGATTTTGTTTTGAATATAGGATAAGAGTTCGTTAATCACTATATTACACGAATTACACTTGATAACTTCCGACATATTGACTATATTTCTTAATACGGTACACGGAGTACGCTCACAACGCCCGACACTGAGCTATGCGCGCGCGCGACTGAATTGAACTGTCATTCTATTATGAGGTTACGCATTGACAGTTCAGTTCACTTCACTCAAGTTTTCAAGGGGTGACATTTGCTGATCTACCGGGTGTGCCGTACCATCGTCGCAAAGATTTGATTCACAACTATTGTAAAAGTTGAGCAAATACACTGGAAAAACTACACTTCTTGTATGGTACTTTATCTTTTATGATTTGTTGTAATAGCGGCAATAGGAATACACACACTGTGAAAATTAAAACTGTATTCCCATTACGATTCAGAGGGAGTAACCGCAACAGACATTTAGACACATAGAAAAACTGCCTAGGCTGAATAAAAGAATAACACAACTAATCTACGCGACGAAGTCGCGGGCAGAAGCTAGTTATTAAACTAGCTTCTGCCCGCGACTTCGTCGCGTAGATTAGTTACCTAGAGGAAACAAAAAACCCAGAATTTCAAAACATTTTTCATTGGTGCTCCGCTCCTATTAGTCTTAACGTAAAAATATATCTCTCTCTCTCAATAAATGAGCTATCTAACACATAAATATTTTTTTAAATCGGACCAGGAGTTCCTGAGATTAGCGCGTTCAAACAAACCAACTCTGCGGCTTTTTAGTATTATTATGTATAGATAATAATATGGACAAATGGAAAGACAAATTAATGGGCTTCTGTTGTACCATTTGAAAATTAGAGACATAGGTCCCACATTCCGCATTATTCCACGACAAAAATATTTGATCAGTCCTAATAGTAACAAAGTTAAGTATAGTCGCCAGTAATGGGTCGCTGATAATGGAATGGAATCCAGAATTCCAGACCCGGAATTAACTACTACGCTTTACGAGTACAACTATTTTGTTTCGTCCGGGAATAGTACTCCTGATGCATAGCGCAACAGCCAATTGATCAGCGACTGTGCCGACAGTACCATCAAGTTTAAGTTAATTACAAAATATATGTGGAAATAGGCATGATACAATAGAACAGAATAGAAAACTATATACATATTTAAGTTGCATAGCTCGCAGAACAATCGGGGCTAAAAGTACGACTTGGAAAATCAGTTCCTAAATCTATACCAAAAGACAAACCTAACTTCTGTGCAATTTTCAACTCTATTACAACACATTTAGAAACATAAGCGGCTAGAACATTAATTCAATGTTTTTCTTGCATTAAGGATTCCATTCCACACGGAAATTCTATGCAAAATGTTGACCATGCGAAATGAATTTATTCATGACGAACCGGACTACTGTTTTAATGAGTGTATAAGTAGGTGAGTTATCTTTAGTCATTTTCATTTATATTTTGAGGAACAAACAAAAAAGATTATATTCTTGGACTGGCTATGCCTCATTCACACTCATACTTTCGCGTTGTAGCGTGATGTCGAGCAGAACCTACAAGGAGGCATAGAAAAGGTAACATTTTCGGTAATCAAGACGAAGTAATATAAATCCAAAATGTTGGAAATTGAAATTAGCATAAATTTAAATGTCACTTAATCAACAGTTTTCGCAGCTAAACATTGTCAAATCCTTTAAAAAACAGTAAGGCGATTATCACACTGCCCCGCATCACGCTGCATGTTGCGTGTCTCTGAACTGAATTGAACGCGCGTGGATGCATTTTCTGTGTGTTGGACTGTGCGTGTTTTCCATACAAACGGAGATACTTACAAGCCATGGAAGAACACGCATCCACGCGCTACGCTGCATCATGCGGGGCAGTGTGTTAATCGCCTTATAAACTAAATCGACTAACACAACGATAATTCCAAACAATTGCTCCCAAACAACTATCGTTTAGGGACAAGTCTCGCTATTGATGTCGAATCGTTTGATCGACAGCATAGCGAACGACATCGTTAAAGCGATATCGATTTTCGAAATCGAATCGACATGGAGTGATTGCCGCTTGTATAGGACCCATAGGATTCAGTACTGTAAGCAGCCCGATTCCGGCCTCGCCGTCGAGGCCCGTCGCGACGCCCCCGATAATTACCCGTCCTCCCGTCCCTTGTTTGTGTGCCAGCCCGCGAGCTGAGCAGTAGTTATAATAAACTCGATGCCCCCAAATAATAACCACACAGATCCAGCCGTCCCTTGCTGTCCTCTCCCAGCGACGCCCTAAGCCAAGGCTCGTACCCCGCAGGGGGTGCCCTTAGCGTAGTCGCTTAGTTTTTAATTTTTTTATACCCTGGCTGGAGGTCTTAACTTTTTGCTTAAGATATCTCTACAGAGACGCCCGGTTAAGCTATACACGTCCTCTTCAAGGACACGATACGCGATACGCCACTCAAATAAATAAATAAATTCAGTCAGTAAGCTAAAAGGTTTTTTTTTGTAGGTATATCCAAAGATTAACACACTCAATGTATCGGGACAATTATCAAACAATCCAATCTGGATATATTGGTACCTACATTGTTAGCAAAAAAATAATTATTTAAAATAAATAAATATCCAAACTCTTAAAGTTTGTTATAATTTACGTTACATTTGTTATCTTTTTGTAGCGAAGCTTGCTTTAGTAGTAGCCACAAAGATATATCGATCCTATAAACCCCTTCTCACCTATAAGCATTATTTTCCAAAATCACAAATTTTATTCTTTTGTAGATTTCTAGACAATCCATTTCGCAACTTTACTAAAAGACATTTTTTTTACGTCACCAATGCTTTTACTTTGCATGTTTTTTTTATATTTGTATCTTTTTAATAGAAAAATTAAACGTGAGACATGTAGTGACAATTTTTTTTTTACGCTACAAAGTTTTAATAACCTATCTCGATAAGTTGCTGGATGGGTAACCCAACCCACTATTTCATTGAGAGGGTGTTCTCTGTGTCTCAAACTTTTGATCTTTTAACCCAGTCATCAGTAAGTGGTCCAGAGGATGGCAGTTCACTAGATTGTAGTATTCTTTGACAACCAGTTTCACTAGAAGCCCACACTATGAAAATGTGGAAAGTGCTAGGCAAAAAATATATTCACAATTATTTCGTTGCTGAATTTTCCATTATTACACATTATTACTTTCACTGATTTGATATTTTAATATTGATAAAAGTTCAATTAAATGCAACACGACACGTCATTGATATTTCAATCAAGATACTAAATATTGTATCGAAATACAATTTTAATCAACACTAATTGATGGCAGAAAAGTTAGTTTGACTAATGCATTGGCATAGTTAAGAGCGGGTATAAACCCAATTGCAATTTTATTTTTACGTGTGTGCAATCATTGTGGACTGGTGGAATATAACTACCTCTTATAGAAGTGAAGATCGAAAACCTATTAAAAATATAAAAAAAAAACAAAAATCAACAAAATCTGATTGATATAATCATTAGCCTAAAATGTACTCACTGGTGGGACAAGCCTTCTCTCTCCTACTTATCTTAATTTTAATTTAGCCGTGCCCGACAGGGTCCATAATTTTATTGTTACTCGAAACTGTTCCTTACATCTATGCTGTGGTGCCTTAACTTATTAAGTCCTGCATTCAGGGTTGGTCTCCAACTACTGATACGTCGTACTAAAATTATATAAACACAATGTGGAAACTAAAGGTAGGTGTAGTTTTGCCGCACATTTTCGGGGTGTGCACTGTGCTTATGAGATTGTTATCAATCTTTAGTCATATTATAGTGTTTTATTTATTTAGGACAAAATATAAAAGCCGAAAAACCGTATCACCCACACTATTGTTCACAAATTGACAACGCAATTTGATAGCAAACGCACGCGTCCTTGTTATTCGGACTCTTAATAATCGTGAAAGCTCTCAGTCCTGTAGAGAACTCCAATCGAGTAAGTAACGTTGGTTTGCGATAGGATGGAGTGAAAACTGGATAGTTTGAAGACCACTCCTGATTCACATATAATCACTCCTAGTATTTTTAAGGGTTGCTTCAAATAGCTGCACCGACATTTTGGAAACTGTAATGAAGTCTGGTTAAATAGGGGCCAAGCATATTACCATCATGATCATCATCCACAGCCTAAAACCAGGAAAAAAAGAGAAGCTTAAACCCAGCATTGAGTAAAGACCCACTGCTGGGGTTAGGCCTCTCTTTTTTATGTCAATCTTCACGTCCCTGCAATGGTAATAATGTTGTCCGCCCGTCTCGCTGCCGGACGACCTAAATTCAGGTTCCGGGTTGCTACTAAAAAGTTTTCGATGAAGAAATCCAGTAACGCTCAATATACCTGGAACCCAAACCTTAACCTAATGTAAAGTGTGTCACAATACCTCGCCACCTAATTCTGTTCGGTATCAAAAATCACTAGGTTGAGATTCAGAACTTTTTGTACAGTTCACAGTCTTCCAAGGAGTATACACTATCGCTGGATATTAATAATCTATCTCGGTTGCTATCTTGATCCCGATCTTTGTCTGTAACCAATCAACGACCGAATTCACCTATCCGACTCTTAAAGATGTCCAATCAGAAGCAGCCGTCAAAAACAAAGAATAGGGATTTGGATTGAGATAGAATATTAATATCGGGCGTAAACCGGCTGCACGTTCTGGACCACCACTAGATTTTGATCTGGTCGGTATATTGTGTAGGTAACCTTTGACGCGGTCTAATATAATCGTATAAACCCTTAAAAATACTATTTAAGAACAAGCCAAAAGGCGCAGTGAAGACTAAAGTTATGAGCCAAATGTAATACAGAAAAGAAGTTAAGTAAAATAGGCTTCATTACTGTGTAGCTCTTATTGTTATCACCTTCCCAGACTTCAGTCCCAGCTCTTAACATAACTGCTTCTAATCCAACCTGAAAGAATAAAAGGTTTATGTCCATCGTTAAGGAGGTAATGTTCTAAGTGCTTAAGATATACCGCAATTTCTAAGGCAGTTGGAATTCTGTATGTCTGTATTTGCTATAAATGCTTCTTAGACCATAATCAAACCAGTAACATCTACTTATGTATGTTAGTAGCACTAAATAAGGAAAGAAAGTTGTTGTTATTGAGTTTGTTTTCCCAAACGACGAAATAAATAAATAAATAAATCAAGAAATGAATAAATAAATATTCCACAACTTATCACACAACGGCATTTAGTCCCAATCTAAGCTTGAGAGCTTGTGTTATGTATGGATACTAAACAGCTGATAAACGTACTTATTATTGATACATTTAAAAATGTTATGGAATGTATTTAACATGTATAATTTACTATAAGTCTAATTAAATGTTAACTGTATATTTTTTAATGTAATGTAAGGTGTGAAATGTATTTTAAGGCATGAAATATAGAAACAAAATATATTTTAAGGCACGAAATGTTAAGGCAAATAGAGGCTAAAAAAAGATAAATTATTCCCAAATACAGAACAAATGATCGTGCTCAACACACAAACATTTGTTCTGGGTGGGAATCGAACCCACGACCACCGGCATAACAGTCAGGAACACTAACTACTAGACCAACAGGCCAGTCAAATGCAGGCGTAGAAAAAATAATATGTATGTGTGTCCGTGTAAAACACATTATATTCAGCTACATCTGCTTAGGCTGGATGGACCCCACATAATTACAAAAAGGCAGGAAAATGTGTTGCGAACATAACGTAGTTAGTTTGAAATATTTGCTTGAGCAGTGTCTAAAAATAATGTTGAGCCTACCTACCTGTAATTTAAGAGCATACATTTAGTTTTGTTTTTTTTTTCTAGAAGGGGGTTTTTGTATTTTTGTTTTGTTTACTATTCAATTTGTATTTAGTTTAAGTGTACATATTTAATTAATTTTAATTAGTTTTATTGTATTTTAGATTTCCTTAAGGTCGGTATCAATACTTAATTTGATTTACATAAATAAAAACTATTATTAGAGCATACATTAACTGTTACTTGTATTATTTCTAAGATTGTCTGTATGTGTCTTAGTTGGTAAACCTTTATCAAAGACATTCAATACCTATAGACCGGACATCACGAACAAAATTTTCGTCCGAAAAAGTGTGTCCTGCTGGATACAAGTCTATGAGTTTTTTGTAGTACGCTCCGCTGCCGCTCCAATATTCATATATTATTCTAGATGGCGTTACTGAGACATGGGATCTAAGTTTTTCTATGACATTTCCTTGACATGCCCGCTCTATAGTCTTTTAAATCTCTTTGGTCTTTATAAATAAAATACTCGTAGTAAAGTCACTTACCTATCACAAAATCCTCCGCACACCTTAGTAGCGACTCAGCCCCGTAGTATTTGCAATGCTGTTTGCCTGTTATTTGCGGACCCATCTTCATTGCGACTCCCGAGTATATTTGACCAGCTATTGCAAACCCCTGACTGTTTGTGCCTCGTCTTTGCGAACCCTTCTGTGATATTCAGTTGCATTAATTAGCTGGGATTTTAAGGTTTGTGGTTTAAATGTCAGTGGGCAGTTCAAGTACCACGATGCAAGAGGAAAGTAAGTACTTTATGCGGCATACTAAAATGTTTTATGTTTGGTATTGGTGGCCAAGTTGTTGAGCTCTTGAAGTTGAGCTTACGAAACTCGTGCACTAACCGCAATGTAACTGTTGCACTTATTGCTGTGTGGTTCTTTCTTGAAAATACCAGCAATAGCCATCAACAACCAACCATCCAAACAGCAGCCATGCAGAGTAGCGTTAGATGCAAAGTCAGGTAACGCTACTGTCTGGTTCTCATAATACATGATCTAACTAAAATAATGTCTGGACTTTAGAAGAGATTACGACCTCTGAGTTATTTTTATCTTGTCTGAAGTGTAAAAGTGTTAGTAAAACAAAACAGAAATAATGATCATTTAATCTGCAGAATAGTAGGTACTGTCAATGTCTATCCTTTGCCCATTACAACCCAGAAATAGACTATTTAGACTTTATTTAAGTCGTGTGACATTTTTTTTGTACAAACAACTGTAAAGGCATCTAAGTACATGCCAACATATCTATGTATGCTAACTCATCAAGCTACCCTGAACTGTAAAATTTTCCCAATTGAACATGAACCTTATTCTATTTGCTATAAAGTTGAAAAACTATCAAACTTCGACAAATTAACCTACGCTTTAATATTATTACGTTAACTTAATATTTCTGATAAAGCGCTTAGAAATTACGTGCTTCCATGTCAAAGAAGTTTCAAACCTTTTGACTAACTTTTGACGAATTTTGTTTGACGTGGCTATTTAAGAACCTTGTTGAACTGACAGCTACATAGGTAGTTTTTGTACCAACAAAAAAAAAAACGTGGTACTTACAGTTTAACAAAACAAATAGTCTGATAAAGTCGTGGAAAAATTGTTAATGATATTTAGATTTGTACAATATTTTTGTGTTACACTTTTACTTTTCATACTTAAATTAGTATCAAAATTAGTGTTGTATGGGTAACAGTACAATAATTATTTAGTGTTGCGTTACTTATTTTTATTTAGTACGGCCAAACTGCAGGTTACTTGAGGATGCGCAAAGGCGCAATACAACAATTATTTCAAACAACAACATTTAATGACGATCATTGATCAAATCTGATGTACAGCAGCACATCAAGTTGGGGTAACTTGATGTGCTGGCGTCTGTTCATCAGATTGAATGTGTAAAATTTCTTTGATCGTTTTCAACATTATGTTAAAAAGAATAAGGTTCATATTCAATATGGAAAATTTGACACATTGGGGTAACTTGAGGTGCTGGCGTCTGTACCTACAGATAGTCATCATCTAGCCTTTTCTCAACTATGTTAGGGTCGGCTTCCAGTTTAACTGGATACAGCTGAATACCAGTATTTTACATGGAGCGACTGCCTGTCGGACCTTTACAACCCAGTTACTGGGTAACACGATACCCTTCGGTTAAACTGGTGGTCAGACTTTCGGGCTTCTGAATTCCCGTTACGACTGACAAAGATCTATGTATAATTGAAAGCCGGGACCAAAGGCTTCACGTTCTTTTCGAGGCACGAACGTACAGCCAGTCGATTCGGTAAAAATTCACCCTATGAAAACTTGACTGAACTGTCAATGCCTAGCATTACTATGAAATGCTAATTAAGCACAATTCACCTTCACTTTCCATACAATTTCACGGAATGATTTTAATAGAATTGCACTGCTCTGCCTCGGTTCCAGTGAATCAACTTTTAGGCCATAATCGCTTGCACCCGGCGCAGCATCGGGACTACGTGTATATGAGCGGTCAAGCTCTGACCGCTCATATACACAATGCGTAATCTAAAGCATTTTGTTAGCTAACTGATTCAACGCAAGTCGGGCCGAAGATACCTACTTTAAAAGCTTGTGACAAGTTAAACAACAGCTACAAAATAAATTGTTTTAATTACTTCGTCGGTCTAGTCGTCGCGGTTGGGTACAATTCTTAGGTTGGGATTTTTTTGGTCTTTGCCTGAATGTTTGACTGGTTGAGGGTTATAGACTCGCTTTCTGTTATATGGGTCTTCAGCATAGCACTTTGTTGACCTTTGACAGTCACTCTAGTAGTTAGACTCCTTAGAGCCATACAAAATTTTATTCATCAATCAATTACAAAATAATTACTGGGTTGTAGTGTCAAATGGACAATCGATCTATGTAACTAAGCTGTACTAGTTTAGACTTGAAACTTACCTCAACATAGTTGAAAAAGGCTTGATAGATAACTAGTAAAAGTAAAAATCAAAATACTGAATCAACAAAGACTGCATAAGATTTAATAAACCGCCTTCCCATAACGCGTAAAAAAGCAATTTATTGGCGTAAAAATTGATTAAATGACCCTCGAGCATTAAGGGTTTGATCCTAAGGAGGTCCACTAGAGCATTTTGAGTGCCTACTTAAGACCGCGTTCGTTAACTCAGGACATGTTTGGGTCGTGTTGGGGTATTTTGGTCAGAATTGAAGCTTTTATCTAAAGAGGCCATTTACCACTGAAAGGTAAGATTATGGCTAACGTTAGGAAGGCCGAATTGATGGTGCCTACGTCATAAATTGGTTTTATGGTCATATAATAATTTCTATTGTATTTTTAGGGTTACATGGGTCCGAATAAAAAATGGAACATATCTTCTTCTTAGCATGTCGATGGCAAATTTAAACGATAAATACTACAATTTAGTTTGGACCAGTATTCAGTTCTGGCAACACTATCCACTGAGTCAGTTATTCAAACCACTAGACGTATGGCGCTGCGTCACTGGTACATGACGGACATCCCAACCTTAGGCGCTAAATAGTTTGAGAGCACCTTCTTTGTGCATCATACCTACAACTGAGGAGTAGAATTCTCGGTCGGAGTCGGCCTTTCCTGATTGCAACAACCAAGGGGTCTTTAAGACAAACGCGAGCCTATCAATAGTGACTGATTAGAATAATAACAATAGATGACTGAAGCATGCATTCCGTCTGTCGGGACAGGTCATCTCAAAGCTGAATAGATTATTTCTTCCAAAGGCTGTTCTAGACTTTGCCCTGCATCGTGAGACTCGCATAATAAATGAATACAATTTTATGTCTGGACTTTAAAAGAGACCATGACCCCTGAGTTTCTTTCCGCATTTTTTCTCAGGGATCGGTCACATTGGAAATGTCATTTAGTGCCATTTAGTTTTTAAAAAAATGACATGTAAAAGTATCATGGGAAGATTTATTTACAGAAATAAATATCATTTCATTTCATCATTTAATTTAATTTCATTTAAGTAGTAAAAACGAAAGGTCTTCATGTGTGCCCGTACGGTGGCGGAGCAGGATACCACATTGGCACTGTAGGTCAGTGCCATCTACAAAACCCCACCATCCCAGCTATTATAAAGCCATTATTTTCAAATTACAGACCATCTCTGTATCACCCAAAGGTAAACTGGTAAATTCGCCTACATGCCATTAAGCTAGTTAAGTTCTTTGTATTTGTGTACATACCAAAACAAACTAAGTCTATGAATCTAAAATATGTTGTTTCGACATTAAATAAACGTATTAAACGAATACGTTAGTATTTTAAATCCCATTGAATTTGTAAATATAAACATCGAATGCTATCTTGCAATGTATCACTGAATTTATGTTTATAGAGCATAGATAAATAGATACGTATTGCCATGGTTTGTTTGAACGGGAAAGTTCATTTGTTTCATCAATGTTTATTTACACGAAAGCTGTGTGTACTGATAATAAAAATTTGGCATATAATCTTTATGATTTTATTGTGTTTCATTTATTTAATTGTTATTTAACTAAATTATCATTTTAGTGCTGAACGCCAGCACTGAGACACTGCTTGGCATAATAAGTGTTTTAGTAATATTAGTCACCCGTGCTTGACAGCACCTTAAGAGGTGGGTCTGTCTGGCACCGGTGCCGTGTTAAAGTACTTTGAGTAGTTTTTGGATTCAATACAGTTTACAAACAAACACACATAAGATCAATTTCTTTCCTCTTTCTAATATTTTCTTTCCTCTTTCTGACATAAGTATCATGTTAGTAGGTTGCATGTCTGTGCATGGTAATATTTTGAACTTAAATTGGTCTGGCGTAGTACGGAGATCCAATAGAATAAGAAGCAAGTTTACTGCTGATACAACTTTTTGCGGCCTACACACTAAACAGACTTGATGTGAAACACACTGAAATGTCTAGACAAAAAGTAAAGATAGTGGCTAAGCAAGTTACTCGCATAAGCTCTAACTATTAAACGATGCACGAATGTTAACCGCAGTTTACACGTTCGACGATAAGCTTGTACTACACCTACGGCGTTTGATTACATTTTGATTATTATACTGTAGGTATGTAATTCGGATCGTGTGGGCTTAGTTTTATGCTGCAGTAGCGCCGATAGTGTGTACCGGATTATTACGATTACGTTTGTGGTTAAATAGGTTTTGGTATATTCCTGTTTCGTGGTAGACCGTTTGCTCATTAGCAGTCCGGTGATATATCTTTTAGACGTACATACATACATATTTCTTGCTTTTTTCAATGGCTGCATGGGGGTAAGCAGAAAGTACTGAACGCAAAAAAAGTATGTAAGATTATGGCTCCGCAAAATACCGGTATCTTTATTTTTTTATTTAGGCACAGAAGAAAAAAGTATATAAGAATCGTAGCCACCTGCTACGATACTTTTTTCTTCTGTGCCCTGATGTGCCTAGATTTTAAGTTTTATTACGTGAATAAGTCGTTGGAGTACCATAAATAAATAAAAAAATAAAGATACCGGTATTTTGCGTATGAGCCATAATCTACCACGCGGGCCCAGTGCCAGTAGACATACATACCTACTGATTGGATAAAAGCTTCATTTGGGGCATATTTTAACCAACCCGAATACTTCCGTACGGTGTGTATTGAACTTAGAGTTTATAGCCAATCACCGTTCAAGTATCCATCATCCCCTAAGTAGAATTGACTATTTACTATCTGTTGTTAATATTACTTAAATTTTACTTTATTAATATATGAACACCAACTATTATTATTCGCCGCCGCTTCCTCTTTGGTCTAATCATCTCAAGCGATACTGCGAAGCATGTTGAGCTCCCTGTTCAATATATCGTTCTTTTATAAAAATCTGAAAAAAGTAATTATATTTATTAATAGAAACTTCTACGAATATAAAATCCTAATATCCTGTTTTTGATTGACATACGTCGCTTTATTTACTTAAGAACGAACATTATGAACATGAAGTACGGTAAGCCAAACTTGGTAAGTCTTTGAGCTCGAGCTGGCCTAGTGTTGTACAAGTTTTTAAAGAATTCGAGGTCAACTTACACTGGTTTTTTTCTTCTTGGCTTACAGTACTACCACAGTATAATTAATACAGTAGGACGACGCCTTTGATCTCTAGAAAAATGCCGACAACTTCTATACGCGTTAGACTTGAATAATACCTCCCGCACTACGAACATCGTTTTGTTTGCAGTGCGGGAGCGGCTTTCCCGGATCTCACCTCTCACACCCCGCACGATTGCCCTGTCTTGACGACTTCGTCGGACGCCTGTATGTTTTTAGACTGTGGTACAACACACTGACTGTGCTACCGTCTATTCGGGCGGGGCGCTTGTGGGACTGACTTGTTTAATTTTGTCGTCTAAAATGCTGTAACTTAAGAAGTGATTTTGTTCATGCTAGAAGAAAGGATATTAATAATTACATATAAAACAAAATTAAAATTACATGACATTACATTATTACATTTTCAATTACATTTGAATAAAGAGCTCTAGTTTTTTTTCTCATAGGTATTTAAGTAACAAATTCAGGGTTGCTCAACATTTTTTCATCTTGATTTCCATAACGTTAGCAATATAATTTATCTCAAAAAACTGTATTGAACCAAAATGCCTCCATTTTCGTCCAAACCTCAGAACACGCGATTATAAGATTTTCTCGAAACGGACGCTACAAAGGAAATAATAAATGACGGTACCAGCGTTTCTTTTGGCCTACGGGTTTTATAACACAGGAACTTCAAAGAATTGCTTTGTATTGCTGGATGAGACTGCTGACAGTACATTTTTAGGGATATGAGGAACTCGGCGTAAAGTTCCTCGTCCCTTATTGCAAAAGGAGGATCCTCTGACCAGCAAGACTATTCCGTATCTCCGTTGATAATTCATAATGATGATTACTCCACAAAGTGTTTAACACCTTAGTTTCGTATCTGGGGGCACGGTAATGCCCCCGCCTAGACGAGCCCAGCGAAGCACAAAACTGCCTACCTTTTTTCGAAGTGTTTCGTCGTTTTTTTGAACCTTCATAAATTTGGTTTCCGATGCACCAGAGAATTTATATTCTTAGGATATGATGTCATTAATAGACTTATTAAACATACAAAGTCTCAATTGAATATCTCTAATACTTAAGATTTTATTGATATCTAAAATAGGTACACCGATTTCGTCGCTGACACACTGATGATCAACAAAATATTTGGGTACTTCCTGAAGTGCTAGAAACCTGAAATTTGGTATGTAATCTAAGTTTAGTATACAACCAACAAAAAAAATTATAAACTCTTAACTTTCGCCCCCATCCCCTAAAATGGGGAGGGGGGTGGAAGTTTGTATGAGATAATATAACCGCTTAAGAGCGAAATATCGCCCTGATTTGTCGCTTATGGCGATCAGTAAACCATCAAAGAAAAAAGGCAAAGACAGAGAATGGGCTATGAAAACCGGCACTGCTGATGTGCAAGAAATACACTCCAAAAAAAAATACTAAAAGACTGTAGTGTAGATTCAGAAGCTTGGCTCTACATGAGATCTGATACCTTTTTCACAGGGCAAACCTTATGTGGTCATCTTGGCAACATTTTACGTGAAATGTTTTGGTGGGATTCGCTATATCAGCTTGTATCTAGGATGACGTCATGAGCAATCACAGAGATGTGACGAAGCGTTCCGTACCAGCCGTTGTAAATTCTCAGTTGTCATCAAAGTTCGATGTACAGACGCCAGCACATCAAGTTACCCCAATGTGTCAAATTTCTTTGATCGTTTTTCAACTTTATGGCAAACAAAATAAGGTTCATATTCAATTGGGAAAATTTGACACATCGAGGTAACTTGATGTGCTGGCGTCTGTACAAATGGATGCCATTAAAGTTAGTCACTGGCAATAAAAAGATGGCCAAAAGCTCTGCAGATGGGTTGTCGCGATTTTGTATGCGTTCAATCGCGCGGATATCTTTAACATCGCGATGTAGGATACGTGTCAATTTTAGTTCGAATGCGGCGCGATAGATGTCGCTACACTAAGTGTTTGAACTTAAAAAGATTAAAGATACCGGGCTGGTATCCGCAACTCCACGTCAAAGTGCGTATTTTGCGTATGGGCTATAATCTACCACGCGGGCCCAGTGCGAATTGATAGATGTCACATGTCTAACTGTTTGGTTCCAGGACATGCCGGTTTCCTCACGATCTTTTCCTTCACCGTTTTTGAGAGCAGTGGTGATGAAATAAATTACACAAAGTAATGCGCCTGTCTGGGTTTGAACCCACGACTTACTGGTCGTAAGTCGGGGCCGCCACCACTGGGCCACCGCTGCCCTCCCTTTTTTGTTTGAACTTTCGACAATCTAAGAATTCCGTACTCACACGGTTTGGGACAATTAGATTCTATTACTGAGTATACAATGTTTGTTCATTCATCTGTACGTCTGTCTGTTAGCGAGCAGTATCTCATAAAAAAATTTAGTAGAGACTAGTTTTGGCTTCGTGACTTTAATTTTTTTTTCTCGTTCTGTCTTCTCTTCATCTTTTTCTTAACTTATTGATGGCAATCTATGTAATGTCGGCCTAGAACTTAAAGTAAGCAAGCTACCCAAATGCATTGTGTCATGCTACTTCTTCGCAGCGCTGTTATTTTGCTAAGACAATGAATAACGTTGCAGCTCAAGTGGGATATTACAGACATTTTGTATGAAATGCGACCGTATGTCTTTGTTCTAAGCTAGGTATCAGTTTGGTTTTGTAAAATCCTACGTAAACCACAAGCACCGTGACACACTGGATATAATATCAGAGGGGCAGTTCCCGAGAAGTACAGTCAGCCTCATAACTCGATATACATTTCCATATTTCCTAAACTCATGAACACCTTAGCTTACACAAATTGCTAAACAAGACTAGTGAATTTTGAACCTTTAAGACGTTAATTAAATCCTGGCACTAGTCTTGTTTAACAATTTGTGTTAGCTGAGGTGTTCATGAGTTTAGGAAATATGGATATGTATATCGACTTTTGAGGCTGACTGTACATTTAATTTTCTTTTTATTTTATTTGTCGCTGAGTTGAGACCGGATTTTGACCGGTTTTAATTACGGTAATTGAAATTCAGGTGTCCCATTGTTTGTGGAACGGCCAATAAATGCAATTCAGTTTGTAGTGATCTAGGCAATTACTCGTACTTTTTTTATACGAGCACTCCTCATTGAATGAATCAACATTTCCCTGTTAGATGAAAAGTGAATCAAAAACAAGAGTTTAAAAAACACATCAACCCTACCAAGAAAAAGGCCACTTCCACAAACCAATATCTTTGTAAATATTCTCAATCGATAAGTAAATGTTACAACAATTAATGCGGACATCCTAGTGATTTATCTCTTCCATTACACTGGTTACTGTATCTTTGTGCGATCTTTTTGCAAGGCTTACATTTGGCAAAGAATTAGTACAAACATGTCGGATATACAAAATGTATATTTAAACAGCAACCAGCGACCCTGACTCACGATAGTAAAAAGTTCTCCACAGCTGTATCCAACGCCAAAGTCTAGCCATTTTTTTTCAAGAAGACAATGAATTGCCTTGGTAGGAAACGAATCTTTTGATGCGCTGATGACGCGCGTAGTACGCATCAGTCACCATCACCCATCTTTAGACCAACCTCATCAAACGTACCTTTACATAATGTAAATAATCCTCTAAAATCACCTATTGACAAAAATATACAGAAATCCGTAATTTAAAAGATCTAAATGTACAAACTGCGGGGAATGACTTTTTTTCATACTGTGATATAGATCTCTGCTGAAATATAACTAAAAAAATGGAAATCTAATTAGAAGCGGCAATGAGCGAAGAAAATATAGTGTGGAAACTCATTGGAGTTTACCAGCTATTGAGCTGGTTAAGCATTATCCATCATTGTGTTATAACATTACCAGTTATGTTGGCACAGAGTGTTATAGTAGGTACCAGCTGCGGTTCACTTTCAGTATTGTATATTATTTGTATTCAGAAAAATGTCTTAAGATAAACAATGAGTAAATTGACAATAAGACACACAGTATACAGTTGTGACGCAAGTTAAGAATAGTAGTGCTTAAAAACATAATCATATCAAATTATTTAAAACTGAACTTTGTAGCAGATGGTAAATGTTTTATGAAAACTTATTATTTTTTTATTACTCTTTTCATACCTCTTACGGCATCGCCTACCACTGTTTGTCTTATCGCATGCCCTTAAGATTGAGTAGTAGAAAATGCCAATGGATTAAATCCGCATCTGTAAATTTGTGTGCTTGTAGTAGGTCCACGAAAAATTTAGGTAGATACCTATGGAAAATCTGAAGACTGATAATGTTGAGGGTTACTTTATTCCGGATTTATAAATAAAGGCGTGTTGGCTGTTAGAGCGCGCGCTGCTAAATAAGAGGCTTCTGACCCGAATTTTAGATAACATTCGGTGTCTAAACATTCCAGGTGTGAGATAAGACAAGAAATCGTACCGGGGGCTTACGTTAAAACCTTACGTTTCCAGAATACTGATCAGATTCCTACCAGGCATCTTTTTGTATTGAACTTTAGTTCACTGTGCGAAGACGACCTATTTACAGGGTTGTATTACGATTCTTTTTTTTTTTTTATTGGTGAGATTTTTCCAGGTGCGTACAAAGACATTCAATACTTAGTTTACTATAGACAAAACATCACGAACAAAATTTTCAAACTTGTCTCTTGGTGGACACAAGTCTATGAGTTTTTTTTTAATTCGCTTCGCTGCCGCTCCAGTATATTAATACTGGAGCGGCAGCGAACTTTTGAATTGCTAAAATGAAGAAGGTATTTTTTGAACAATTAAATGATGACAAAAACTTTATTTACAGCATGAAACTGCTATTGAAAAGAAATGTTGATTGATCGCAAGCGCAATTAAAAACATATACGAATAACAATGAACATTAGAAAAACTTTGATCCCATGTCTCAGTAACGCCATCTAGAATAATATTAAAAATATTAATATATTATTCTATATGGCGTTACTGAGACATGGGATCAAAGTTTTTCTAATGTTCATTGTTATTCGTATATGTTTTTAATTGCGCTTGCGATCAATCAACATTTCTTTTCAATAGCAGTTTCATGCTGTAAATAAAGTTTTTGTCATCATTTAATTGTTCAAAAAATACCTTCTTCATTTTAGCAATTCAAAAGTACCTCTATAATTTTGTTAATTCTTGTAAAAGTCAAGGCTTCTCCTTAATTGGGATGCGGCTTCTATCGGCAGCCATTTTAAAAGCTATAATGACCTCCACTGGCAGAAAAACTTCAACTTTTTTTAGAGATCCGTATAATTTTATTTGCCAACTTTTTAATTTCAGCCATTGAACGAACTTTCGGGTACAGATATTAAATAAAAAAGCTTACTGCCTTACAAAGCAGTTAAATCTCCCCATAATTTAGGTATACTGTAACGGTTGAAGATTTAACCTTTCAATCGTGTGGAGCAGTAGAAAGACAATGCTAGCGCGGACGCCCGCCGGCGTACGCTTGGGGTTTATTGAATTAATGTCCGTATGCTTTTTCAAGTGTTTGCCGGCGTCCTTATTTCAATTATTATTTTTTAACTAGTTTTATATTCTTTGCTTTACCAATGTATCGACATCACACTATACATTTACAGTCATCACACTATACTTACTATTTATTTATCATTTACATTTTTTAGGCTACATTTTAATTTTATACATAATATAAGTATTTATTCATGTATAGTACCTACATGATATTTTGATAAATGTTACTTATAATACTCATCCGTGCATTTGAAAACAAGCGTCAGAACATACATACATACATACATAAACTCACGCCTTTTTCCCATGGGGGTAGGCAGAAACTACAGAGCGCCATATGCTACGATTCTTACATACTTCTTTTGCTTCGTTTACATTCATACATGTTGTCATACACACACGCCGGTTGCGAGTACTACGCACCTGACCTTTCTGAAGAACATCACCAATAAGGTCTATGTATGTCCTTCTTGGGCATCCCCTCCCGGCGTTCCCACTTACATCTGCCTTTGTAAATACCTTTCGTTAGTCGCTTTTCATCCATCCTTTCAACGTGACCAAACCATCTAAGCATACTCTTTTCAATTTTTGTTACTACATCTTCTTTTAAACCACAACGTTGCTTTATATCATCATTCCTCAATCTGTCATTAATTGTTACACCACACATACTTCGCAAGGAACGCATTTCTACAGCATTTATTCTACTTTCATGTCTCTTTTGCCACACCCAACATTCACTTCCATACGTTAGTGTAGGCACCAGCACACCATTGTGAACAGCCAGTCGTGCCTTTTCGGACATAGACTGTCTGGTCACAACGCCATGTATAGCGCCATTCACTTTATTTCCTGCATTCACTCTCCTTTCCACATCCGCCTCAATCTTTCCATCCCTTGTAAACAGACTTCCCAGATATACAAAGTCATTCACTTGTTCTACACTCATATCGTTTATTTTCACATTGCACAACGACACGTTTTCGTCTCTTTCAAACACCATTACTTTCGTCTTATTCACATTAATGTTCATCCCTTTCATCTTATATGCTTCATTCATCTTGGTCACCATGTCTTGCAACTGTTCCGCTGACAATGCAAGAAGAACTAGAAAGCATCTCAAAATCTTTTGGAGGAGCTTTGAGACATTGTTGTGTTTTTTTAAACGTGTTTTTACTGTGCGTGTTTATCTGTTAGCAATATTTTTCTTATTTATGTTATGATACGCTTAATTTAGGACCAACATTTTTTTTAGATTAGAAGTCAAATTGACATTTCCAGAATATAATAAAATACTTTGGTAGACCAAGGCAATTATTTCAGCAAGCACCACCTCACGATACGGAACCACGTAGATCACTCCTATAAGGAACTTGTCCATAATTTTAATTGAGCCTTTTTGAAATCGTAATGCAAATGTTTTATGCTTTCAAAAAAGGAACCAAACGGTTTGCATCGGCAAAATTGAGACGAGTGGTTTTTCTCTTTTTAGGGTCTCGTAGTGATTTGGTAAAAACTTGTTAATAACGGTAATCTACTTATAGTAAAATAATAAAGGTATAAAAAATAAAGTTTAGTGAAGTATTTATAAGTTATTCATATTAATAACTTTTTTTGCTTTCCATAATGTAAAGAGAACTTACCATGACTAGCCTGTTGATGAACACGATCATTTGTTCTGTATCTGGGTATAGTTCATTTATAATTTATGTATGTATTTAGTTATACATAAGTTTGTTTATCAGCTGTTTAGTACCCATAACACAAACTCTGCTTAGCTTGGGACTAGATGGCGTTGTGTAAATGTTGTGGAATTTATTTATTTATTGTTTTATTTAATGGGCCTAAAGCTAAAGTACAATATTACAGACCTTGTAGGGTATAGCAAAACGCATAAAAATGTGTTACTTTTTGTGTTATTCCTTAGAAATGTCAGGTGAATAGTTGTAGGACTTATATGTTTTCGCAACCAGCATACTTTGTAATCAGATGTAGCGACATCTATCTCGCCACATACGAACTATCCTACATCGCGCTATCAAAGTTATCCGCGCAGTTTGAACGTATACAAGTTCCCGACAGCAATCGTCGGGCAGTAGTTAGCCCACCAGACACAACACCCGTCTAGTATAGTGCAGCTCATCTAAATAAATTTCAATAGAACAGATTTGAGTTGCATTTTCCTGGTAGTTTTATTAGCTTCGCTAAAAAAAGGGTATTCCTCATGAAAAGTGACCTCTATTTATTTTCTGCCTACATGTGGTAAAATCTGAGATACTTTAACTATCGCAAAAATAAAATAGTTTTTCATAGTTTCCTTGAGATTTAGGTCTTTTAAAATTAAAAGCTATTTTTGTAGTTGATGCTTAAGTATTCTTCCGGACTACGGATCCCATCATAATATGTGTTATGACACACACTTGGCCATTTTTTTTATACATTTCGTCTTTTGCAGCTGTTTTCAGTTTTAATAACTTTGCGACTGAGCTCTGATTTCATAATTTTTGCTTTGAATTGAGTTTCCTTCATTCTTAATTGACGTTATTGAGTTATTCAAGAAATGGTCAAGAAATATGGAAATTAATGGGTCAGTCGGTTCACATTTCAATGTTAGGAACGTGAATATTGTAGGAAGTTGGTAGATTCATCTCAGAATTGATTAATCAGATTAGTGGTTTTCCATCATTCTACATTAAGTACAGAGACTCCAAACTAAAATTTCTATGATAGTTGGTCTTTAGGTATTATTAAAACTCATACATACACACACCGGCTCATACTGGCCTGTTGGTCTAGTAGTTAGTGACACTGACTGCTATGCCGAAGGTCGAGGGTTCGATTCCCACCCAGGACAAATGTTTGTGTGATGAGCACGATCAATTGTTCTGTGTCTGGGTGTAATTTATCTATAATTTATGTATGTATTTATAAATATACATGTACGTGTTTATCAGCTGTTTAGTACCCATAAAACAAGCTCTCAAGCTTAACTTGGGACTAAATTGCGTTGTGTAAAAAGTTATGGAATATTTATTTATTTTTATTTATTTATTTATTTATACATAAATCTTTAAGGTATACTACAATGTCTGTTAGGTGGTAATCATTTTTCCAAAATAAAGAATCCTGGACTGTGTGGGGCACAGCAAAAGAAAGATATGTGGAGATGATTGCATTAACATTTTATATTCTAAAACATTATTCTTAAAATGCGGCATTTTTGTTAAAAATGTTAATGATTTATCATTAAAATAATTGTTGTCAAATTTCTTTCATAGTTTTTCAACTTCATAACAAACAGAATAAGGTTATGTACAGATAGATAAAGCTGATATTTTGTACTTTATTTTTTATTCTTATACTATGTCCTGTGCGTGTGCCAAATATTTTAAACTTTTCTTTCTTTATTTGTAATATACAGATGTATGAAAGATACCAAGCAAAAACGACATATGTTTTTGCTGTCTCATAACCTTGGTGGGGGTTATCTTGTTTCCAAGACATTAAATCCTGCTGCGATAAAAATATGGGCATCGCGTTTATTAAGGGGAGGTGCGCGATAACGTTTGAGGGCAGACTTTCCTAATGTCAGGTATCATACATTCACACATACCTACATAAATCCAACCCTTTTTTCCATGCGAGTAAGAACTGTTCTACAGAACGCCACTTGCTATGATTTTTACTATAATATAATAATTTATTTAAAAAAAAAACATTTTTTGTAGTACATTTTTACTTAAGTTCTACACAGTACATAGAGTGAAATTGACACCAAACTACACATTATTGAATGTCATTCTGTTGTCCTTGCTAGGCTAAAAAATAGCCTGTGTAAAGAAAGCACAGTTACCATCCCCCAAAAAGGAGTTCGTCATTGAATTTAGTTTTACTGTTTACTTCTTAAAATAAATTAGATAAATATTCCACAACTTTACACACAACGCCATTTAGTCCCAAGATAAGTTTGAGAGCTTGTGTTATGGGTACTAAGCAGCTGATAAACATACTTACATATTTCTAAATACATACATAGATATTATAGATAAATTACACCCAGACACAGAACAAATGATCGTGCTAATCACACAAACATTTGTCCTGGGTAGGAATCGAACCCACGACCTCCGGCATAGCAGCCAGGGTCACTAACTACTAGACCAACAGGCCAGTCAATATTTTTTTAATTTTTTTATTATTGTTGATCGATTCATTAAAAGTCACACTGAGAAAACTCAATTACTACTAAATTGATAGTTTCATTAATTCATTATTGAAGCTGTCGCGGATGAAGTCGAGTAGGGCTACAAACTTCAAGTCTTACATCCTTCGAATTTCCACGACGCATAAATCTGTTTTCCTTATTACTGACTTTTGGCCGGCTGGAATAGTTTTCAGACGCCTTAATGAAGCAAGATCAAAACCGATTGTGGTTTAATTCTAATTTTTATTTATTATTACTGTGTATTTTGCTTGCTATGGGCTTTTATAACCTGAATTAAAGTTTTTTTGAATTCGCCTTAACACTGTTGAATTACATCAGCTGCCATTCCTTAATAATGCTAGGGCATTGACAGTTTACTCTAGGTACTAAACTTTCACGACTTTGATTTATCATCTAGCACCTCAATTCGCCTTCACTTCACCTACATTTCTACTGAGTGATTTACAGAATAGCATCCTACTTGTCATACTGTATGCGCATCCGTTACAATTACTAACACCTGCAGGCCTAGCAATATTAACAAATTCTATTTATATTCTATTTCTATTATAGAAAGAAAATGGCGTTTATGGAATCAGCTGTTTGTCAACTGTCAAGTGAATTTCATTTTCAGCCATATTACAAATTCTACTCGTTAACACATGACAGTTGACAAACATCTGATTCTATATACGACATTTTCTTTCTATTGTCGCTTTATCGATTACGATAATAGAAATAGAATTTGTAATATGGCTAGGCCTGCTGACATTTCTGTAAAATATCACCAATAAAGTCAGTCATTATCCAAGATGTACTGGGGTACAACCTTAAATTGTCTCTTTGAATCTTATACACTGTTCATTAACATTATTTGCAATATTACAAATATTATAATAAAAACCAAAGAGATTTAAAATACTATAGAGCGGACATGCGAGGAAATGTCATACAAAAACTTTGATCCCATGTCTCAGTAGCGCCATCTAGAATAATATATGAATATTGGAGCGGCAGCGGACCGTACTAAAATAAACTTATAGACTTGTGTCCAGCAGGACAGAAGTTTTGGACGAAAATTTTGTTCGTACTGTCCGGTCTATAGATATTGAATATCTTTCTACTTTTGGTTCGTTCTACACATTAGAAAAAAAATCTAATGTATTCTTTTTACGTATAACTACCCATTGACATGTTCACCGAACTCAATTTACCTCGTGCTTTGCAGTGGCGCTTGACAATGATCACGTGAACATATGGCTAGCACGTATCCTATTTCTGCATTGCGCTAAACTAAGCTGTGTAGATAGATAGATATGTAGGTACCTAAAATGTGTATACAGCACTCAATTAAAAAAAAAATCAGTTAAAATTGTAATGCTATCATCTTATTTTTTTCAACAGCGCCATCTAGATTTTTGCTGTGGTACTAATGCTTAGTTTACTTGACTTCAGCTGTTGAAAACACAACTCTCCTTTACAGTTTATTATAAAGCTTGTAGTAAAATGAGAAACAAAAATATATATTATTTGCTTAAAAAAAACTAAGCTTTGTAAAATATTCATCAAAATAATAACACTTCCATACCGGCAACCACTGCAGGTTTTAACCTACCACCTATCCTGAATCACGAGAAGTAATCACTCGTAAAAAATCTTATAAACTTAGTTAGATGGCGCTGCATTCAATCACATTTGTACAGGGTTAAGGGTGATGCGCTACCAGTTATCTTCATTTTTTAACTAATAACTAAAAAGGAGAAAAGTCTTAAGCTGACAGGAGTTTTTTTTTTTAACCAGATGTACTGAACAGTAAAGTTATCATGCCAAGCCCTTTCCCAACCGTGTTAGAGTCGGCTTCCAGTTTAAGGGGATGCAGCTGATTAACAGTGTTTTACATGAAACGACTACCTGTCGGATCTTCACAACCCAGTTACTGGGTAAAAAAAGCTTCTACTAACTACCTGTAAACTATCTGTAACGACTGTCATTAGATCTTTTTTTTTAATATTATAAACCAGTGCTTGACTGCAATCCCACCTGATGGTAAGCAGTGATGCAATCAGTGATGGTGAGGCGCACTAGTTTATTAAGAGCCTATTCACTCGAGCCTTGAAGACACCTAAATTATAATCGGACAGGAAGACCGCAGCAGGCAAGTTGTTCCAGTCCATCGATGTACGCGGTATAAACGATGAAGCGAAACGCTTTGTCCGAATCGTGGGAGTGCCATCGATGTAAGAGTGGATGTGGGGATCTACAAATGAAAGCCAGGACCAACGGCTTTACCTGCTTTCTGCGGCACGGAGGAGTCTTGATATGCAATAAGTATTATAAATAGTCACTCATCAACGGACCAACCTTGTCAAGCGTAGCTTAACCTTTGATAAATAATAAATATATAGGTAATAGGAATAAATAAATAAGAATAATACATAAATTAGAAGTTATCGATTCCTTACAAACATGACTTGCCTTGGTAATGTTATTTCATTATTTTTTACCCATTGGGTACAAATCGTCCATAATTTGCCACGAAGGAATTCTTGGCGAGTTCTGGTAAACACTGTTAGTAATATAGCCATAATGCATACCCCATTGAGGATAAGCGTATTCGTAATATTCACCGGCATGTATGTAACCGTACAGTTGTATCCAATCATGATAGTAACGAAGGTCAGTAAACGCAAAAATCCTGTCTTCATTATACCGAATTTCAAAACATCCTAATCCAGCAATATAATCTCTTTCATATGGCGAATCGACAGAATGAAATCCACCACCATTCTGAAGTCCCGGAAAACTATTAACATTCCTCATACAAATAAATTTTCCCCAATATTTTGGTAAGAACTTCGAACAGTCCACAATAGCTTCCTTGTCACCTTTGGCGATAAATATTTTATAATTTTCTTTTATATGCAAGGGATATTCAAACCCTGAACCAGTAAACCACAAATCCTTGGAAAGCCATTGATTTTTACCAATTAAGTAACTTTTATGTGGGTAATGACCTCTTGTGCTAACATAATTTATCGTCATCATCTGGTCCAATGTATGTATAATACAAACGTCATGTCTCGGTGAAAAGATACCTCTCAACCCGTGCCAATGTTCAGGATTCAAACTTTTGGGAAACAGTCTTGTGATTCTCCAAACTCTGTATCTGTACGGAGTATTCCATTCTCCTCGACAGCCTAACGCCCAAATTCGAAGATCCCTTTGTACATTAAAGAACGGATCAATTAAATTGCAAGCAGTGAGGATGGTTCTTCTATTAAGTATTGTACCAGTTCCAATACAAATAAACTCTGAAACATTCAAAACGAAGCTGTTTAACCATCTTTTTTATATTTGATAGATATTGCACAAACAATGATTTATAACAGTTTACCATAGGATATTCCACAGACGACATTAAGTCTTCTGTTGTTTTGAAGCCAGGGCCAGTCCCAACCCCAATAGAAATAATATCTCCAGTTCGGCTGGGTCTCTTGCCATCTGAAGAAACTCTGTCGTGGTGTAATATCAGTTCTGACATAAATTATGGTTGAAGTCCCATCATCCCAAAACCCTGATACAACAGCAAAGACAATGTATAATACACTAAAAAGCAACACGAACTTCATTGATGCAGATTAGATTGTGTGCAAAAAAACTACTAAATGATCCGTTTGTTTCAGCAACTGGATCATTGACGACTATTGAAAGACTCAAATGCGCTCCTTTATATGTGCAGACTAAATATATTTGTAAATAAATCGTATCTTAATTATTTATTGTTATTGTAAATAATGATCAGTATCTTTACCACAACAAATAATATGTTACTACCGTGACCGATAATAAAACGTCAATTATTTTCATTACGAATTACTGTTTATGGAGCAAGATCTTAGAGCCCCCAGTCGCCAGTTATTTTCTAGGTATCAAAACTTATAGGTATTTAGGGTAATAATACATACATGCTTGCTTAGGCCGATAGCCAATTTACACCAGGTGCTAAAAGAGCTTAATAACAACAGCCACATGAGTAAATCGCAGGTTAAGCTATTCTTGCCGAGGTTATGCCTTAGACAGGTGACAATTGATTACAAAGCAAGACCTCCCCGTTTCTCGGTAAGCACGTTAAGCCGTTGGTCTAATCGTTTGATTATTCAGAACTGCTAAATTAAAAAAAAACAGGTTTATACATGTGAACCAAGAGGTATACTTATCGCGCCAAAAGAAGAGGATGGAGATCATCCTCTTCTTCTTTGGAATAAAAAAATAGTTTGATAGAGAAAATTATTATATTGTTTGTTTTAACAGCCAGACCAATGATAGGGATTGAACATACCCCAATCAGACATAAAGTAAAACGCACGCGAAAGAAAAATAATTCAATAGCTAGCACCGAACCGCCCGAAAAATAGGACAAAATTTTTTACATGGTCGATGACACGCGTTCACACGTGTGATCCATCTGGTGTTGTATACCTCCAAAGACTTGTTTAAGCTCGCGGAGTAGCGGATTTCCTTTACCAACTCCAGTTATTTTTATTTCAGTTCCAGTAATAGCGACATAATATCTTTCCCGTCGTTCATAATAATCAGTACAATGACCTCCTTTCAGATGCCAAGTCCGAAGTATGAGAACATCCTCAATAGAAAAGTGAGGCTCCTCTGACCAGACAGGTGTTGTGCTTGATGAGTAACTACTGCCCGACGGTGGTTGTCGGAAACTTGTAAGTATACGTTCAAATCACGCGAAAAATTTTTAATACCGCGATGTAGAATGTCAGTCGTTAGTTCGTATATGGCGAGATAGATGTCGCTACAGGCCCATAGGCGGCATAGACTCTGACGCCTGCAGTGCGATTCTGGTCAAATCACCTCGTGAATATGTAGGCGTAGTGAGGGTAAATTGAGCTGCCATTCCATACTAATGCAAGGCATTGACAGTTCAATCCACTCAAGTTTTCACGGCGTGACTTTTACTAAATCGTCCGGCAGGTAATTAATTCACTACAAGAGAGGAAAAAGAATAATTACATTAAAATTGACACCTTGTATATGATGTTATAATAATATTTCCTTCTTACTGACTACGTATAAACGTTAAACTTTGTATACGTTTGGTTGTTTGAATGTTTTAACTTCGGGTCTATTCAATATAACCAACAGGTGACCGGTGACAATCTGACATTTTTGTGACTTTCTTTCATTTCACAACAGCCGGTTGATCCTGTAAATATCACCCCGTGAAACTTGAGAGAAGTAAACTGTCAACTCTGAACAACGTTAGTACCTATGGAATGACACTTGATTTCACTTTCACTCCACTTACATTTTCAAGCCGTGATTTTTACAGAATTGCATTGTCTTGTGGCATTAAGGCTGACACGTAATTTTGGACAGATCTAAATCGTTGTCATTTCGTCACTATTTTTTATTAACAGATGAGAATGTTTCTATTCACGTCAGTCTACGGTCCAATACTACCCTTTTGACGGTATTCACTTAAGGTCTCATTTTATTGTACAGATTCAAGTTTTTTACACAAATGTAACAAGTGTTGGCTAGGGAGTTTGTTGCACCATTTGCGTCAACTCTTCTGCCCAGGAAAAGCGCCAAGAAAATAAATAGTAAAGGGAGGGAGTTATGGAGGACTGTCTTATGGAATTTTGGGAGTTTAAAAAGTGTTGTCTGCCGTATTTAAATAAATGAGTTTTGATTTGATTTTAGAGAAAGTAGGTCATTGAAACACAGATAAAACTAGGATTTTTTTTTATTCTTTCCATGTGACACTTATTCCAAATAATTCTAGAACTAAAAAATCACAGTGAATAATTAAATCTACTTAACTTCTGTTCAAAGTAGGTACTTAACGTTTACTTCAACATTTGAACAAAAATAATTTAAAACTAATTATGAATAGCTATGTCGGTTTACATACACTAAAGAAAACAATCCTGATTGAAAAAAACACAGATAACAATGGCGACTAACACTCAAACAATTTCGATTTTTCGCCATCAAAAGTAAAAGTTTCTACAGTGGTCACAATAAGCGTTTAACTTTATGACGGCTGTGAAAAACGTTAGTCATTGCAAAGTACCCCGCATTTCACCCCCGATGTAGCATCGGGGGTGAAGGGCGGGGTACTTTATCGAATTTATCTGCGCAGTGACTCGACTCGAGATCAGAGCATAAGTAATTTACATCATAACTTAAGTAAAGCACATGTCATGTGGATTGGGAAGATCGTTTATGTCTACATTCTCAAATTCCAAAACTAAATAGGTACCTACAACGTGGAAAAGAGAAAGCCGACGTAAAATTTCAACGCTAAAATCATGAAGGTAACTCTTAGTATTCGAATGTGCATCGATGTCCAGAGATACCCTAATGTATCAAATTTCTTTGTCACTTTTTCAACTTAAATGACAACCGGTTCATGTTTGTCGTCTGTACCTTTCATTCTGTATCTTCTTTGTTCATGTTTATTTTTTACCCAGTGGGTACAAATCATTCATAATCTGCCAAGACGGAATTCTAGGAGAGTTCTGGTAAATACTATTCGTAATATAGCCATAATGCATACCCCATTGAGGATAAGCGTATTCATAATACTCACCAGGGTATATGTAACCATTTAGCTGTATCCAATCATGATAATAACGAAGGTCAGTAAACACGTAAATCCTGTCTTCGTTATACCGAATTTCGAAACATCCTAATCCAGCTATGTAATCTCTTTCATATGGACTATCAACAGAATGAAATCCACCACCATTTTGAAGTGCAGTATAGGAATTAACATTTCTCATACAAATAAATTTTCCCCAATACTTGGGCAAGTACTTCGAACAGTCCACAATAGCATTCCGATCTCCTTTGGCGATAAATATTTTATAATTTTCTCTGACGTGCAAAGGATATTCGTAACCTGAACCCGTAAACCACAAATCCTCAGAAAGCACTTGTTTCTTACCAATTAAGTAGCTTTTATGTGGGTAATGACCTCTTGTGCTAACATAATTTATCGTCATCATCTGGTCCAATGTATGTATAATACAAACGTCATGTCTCGGTGAAAAGATACCTCTCAACCCGTGCCAATGTTCAGGATTCAAACTTTTGGGAAACAGTCTTGTGATTCTCCAAACTCTGTATCTGTAGGGAGTATTCCATTCTCCTCGACAGCCTAACGCCCAAATTCGTAGATCCCTTTGTACATTAAAGAACGGATCAATTAAATTGCAAGCAGTGAGGATGGTTCTTCTATTAAGTATCGTACCAGTTCCGATGCAAACAAACTCTAAAAAAATTAAACGAAGATTAACATTGTTTTAGGAAAGATAAATCGCTAATCCGCTTTGATCAATTCACGTCTCTTTTCTGGGTTTTAAGGGTTTAGCCCTGCAATGACACAGTTACAGGCTCTTGTTTTTTTGTTTATTCTTTTAACATCTTAAAAAATGCATTACATACAGAAACATCTAAAATACAAAAAAATAATATTTCCCTACAATGCGAGCCGTACCTACAGACTAGATCAAAGGCATTAGTATAGTCTACATTATTATTATGATTACTCTTCTCGGTACCCTTATGTCCGAGACCTTTGGAAGGCGTATGAGGGTCGAAGCCAACTCGCAGAGACCCATTGTCGCTTTTGGTGAAATGCGGCACCAACCACAAATTTTCCATGTATGAATTACGCAAATGTACCCAAGGAAAACCTACGACTGGTGTAAGACTATTGGTAAGGGCAGCTGAAATGGATCGGATACCTAGAACTATGACGGACTATGACTCCTACTTCACCAATGCAATGTTTACACGGATTAAAGAGCAGGGGGTAACTCAATAATGGGCCTTCTAAAACGTTTTGGTCGTAAGTGAATAAACAAATGAACAAGTAAACAATGAACAATAACTAAATAAAGGAGTGGAGCGGCATTCCAAGGCTTTCAAGCAGGACAATCCTGGAAGTACGGTCAAGATCCCTTACTGGAATCCTTACTTCCTCCGAATACGTTTGCTCTTGCGATTCTTACTCTAGCCTTACCTTATTATTATTAGTTAGACAAAGTATTACCATCTTAAAATATCAAATTCATATTTACGGTAAGATATTCCGCAGACCACATTTAGTCTTCTATTGTTATGGAGCCAGGGCCAATCCCAGCCCCAATAGAAATAATATCTCCAGTTCGGCTGGGTCTCTTGCCACCTGAAAAAGCTTTGTCTCGGTGTTATATCGGTCCTGATGTAAATTTCAGTTGAAGTTCCGTCATCCCAAAACCCTGATACAACAGCGAGAAAGAAGCATATCACACAGAAAACCAACACGAATTTCATTGATGATGTTTTGATTGCTGATGAACAAACTATACAGCTGACAATTTGAGCAACTAGAATATTAACACTTCCACTGTCTACAATTATAGTTAAACAATCAACATAATTCTTAGATGTGACTCATGTGATAGAGAAGTGGTTAACAATAATTGAAATACTCGAATGAGCTCCTTTTTAAGTGCGTACTCAATATATATTATTTGTAAATAAATGTGATATCCGTTATTTTTATTTGTATTTTGTAAATAATAATCAGAAAGGAGAATGCCAATTTCTGCCCCAAAGTGTACAGAGATCATTGTAATACAAATACTTATAGTAAAATGAGATATGAATTTTAGACGATAACTAACATTCCATACCAGACGCGGAAAAAAACTCACAATAAAAAGTATATTTCTTTTTATTTCACTTGAAAGTACCCTCAACATTGCCATATAATATTAACAAAGAGCAAAACAGGGTAAAACTATCTTAACACATACCTGGCCTAAAATGTTAAATATTTGTAAGTTAGCGTAACTTAAAACGTAATACATTATTATTAGTGTTTTATGTTTTCTTATCCATAAATCGAACTGTAATATTGTTAGATTAATAGTTTAAAATAATCTGAGCATTCATATCTAACATTATTTTACTTTTATTTTGGCAACACTCAAGTCTTCGATCAAACGTCAAATGTCATTATGTCACAAAATATTCTATCTACAAAATAATGATGCTAACCATAATAGATTTACTTTGAAAAATTATGCCCTCCCAGTGCTTTAAAACGAATACATTGTGTATATTAATGCCTGGAACAGATATCTAAACATGTTTATACCTTAATGTTTACAATAAACATAAAAATACTTTAGCCGGTAGGTACAAAAACGGTTTCTTTAAACCTTTATAACTTTCGTCCTCGACTGCTGAGCAATATGCGCCTTTTATACTTTTATTGTAGAAGATCTTTACTATTAAATTACATAGATTTCATTTATGTACAGCCTGGGGCACAGGTTCATACAATTTTTGGCATTGTCTTTTGACTGCTTCAACCAATTATAAAATCAGTAAGATATAGGATGGTTAATTACTATAGAGCTTTGAAAATATTTTAGAAAATTCTTGCCAAAACGGCAAAGATTGCCTTTTTGTCCTCGCACAGGTCTTTTGGATACGTAATATATTAGATTTAGTTTTCGCTGTAAAATTCGTTTGCGTGTCCCAAATAAATATATTTTCTTTCTTTATTTTCTTTATTTATATAATTACGTGGTATATGATATACAGGGTAGAAAAACGCAATGGACCTTCAAGGGTAAACCATTTTATAATTTTTATGATATATTATTTTATGTCTTTTAAAAACTTCAAATAAACAGATTTCTCACCAGGCATACCTATATAATACCGGGGGTCAAACTAGCTTCAACATAAAAATTCATCTACTTAACGATAGGATTTTAATTAAGGATAAAAGCTTTTAATAAACATTTGGTTCACCCGGACCTTACGGTCAGCAGTAGCGTTTGTGACCACTATACCAACGAGACTTTCTATTTAACTTCTCTATAAATTCAACCTGTATATACCTACTATGATACGTTTCCAATAATTAAAAAACAGTCACGTGAACAGCGTGAAATGTTACTTTTAAAGTAAACAAACGTTTTTCTCTCATTACACCAAACAAGCAAATCCAACGACTGTTTATAAATACCTATCACTTAGTATGACTCTCACCAGTAATATATACTTGGGAGTAAATAATACGGTTCGTATCTATACTTTCTCATTACATGTATCATGTAAGTAAATGGTAAATAATTTTGGTAATAAGGAACGAATCATTATGTTGATTCGTCCTGATTCGAACTTTACATATTCAAAAGGGTCACATAATGCGTGAAAAATGCAAGTGGCTCAATTTATTTGCTCCCAAGTGTAGTTTAAGTTCTTGCGTATCCAAATATAGTACATTCATCAAAACATTGAGAAGTAGTTTAACTCAAAGTGAGAAATAATAAGCTGGAAGCTCGTATACACCTTTATTTTAGCTCTCCAAAAGTAGTCTTAAAAGTATCATAAAATCTAAGTGTGTTTGCGTCCTAAATTATTCAGTGTCTAACGCCATAAGAGTCGATTTTTCACAAAATTATCTCGGTTTTTAAAGGTCCAAAGATAAAAAGTGAAAATTTTGATTTGTTGTTTGTTTGCAAGGATTCAACTTAAAAATTACCCAAGCGATTTTAAAAAGAAAATTAAAGAGGGGGAGGGGAGGTTAAAGTAACAAGGAAAAAGTAGGAAATTTACTTCGACAAAGTTGCGAGCGAAGTCCTAGTCTATTATAAAGTAAAACATACAGTTTGGCAAAAAAAATTATTTTATAATTTCATGGGCCTAATATTTGTTAATATACGCCCCAGAGAATATAGTAGCTATGTTCAAAACTACAATAACGCCACCTATGTACGAACCGTTGAATTAGAAACTTAAGAAAACGCCATCTGTGAGCGGGTGCTAGAACTAATACACAATACAGTACGGTACAAATTATAAATACAGTACCGTGTGTTTGAGTAGGATTTATCTTGGTGTCAAGAAACTCCGCTAGGGTGCTGTAAAAGCACTGACCAACGCTTTTGTCTGAACAGTTAATAGATTTGCAGGTTGCTGGAAGGGGACCAAATCTTCAAGAAAACCATGAGAAAGTAAATTGAAGTAGAACCAATGAGTTTAGTTTAAGTTAATTTTTCATCGCATGAAGAATTCGGACTACCAAACGATTTTTTATCTATCTTTGCATATTTCGACGCATGAATGGCAAATTATTGTAATTAGAAAACTTCTCAAGTGAATTTCCTAAAAAAGTTTGTTTTAACTATATGCCTCCGCTATGACGACCTTTATTATATTCCCTATTGTGAAGTATAATTACCTAATGTAATGAATTACATAGATATTTTACACGTAGCGACTGCCTGTGTGATTTTCACACCCCTGTCCCTGGGTATCACGATACCCCTTATATGTATAGGTATTATTACTGGTTTTTAGATTTAAGGGCTTCTGTCTACTCGTAACGACTGTCAAAAAACAATAAATACAGCTTAACGTTATTTCCGAGGCTCGGACGGGTCTTGATTTGTAATAAACGGTCAACGATATGGTCAACCATCGATGGACTGACCTTTACAAGCGTATCTTTGATTGAGAGCAGCGGTGGCCAAGTGGTGGCGGCCCCGACTTACGAACAGTAAGGCGGTTAACACACTGCCACGCACCACGCAGCGTAGCGCGTGAATGCGTGGTTTAACGTTGCTTGTAAGTAGCTCCGTTTGTATAGAAAACACGCACAGTCCAACATACAGAAAATGCATCCACGCGCGTTCAATTCAGTTCAGAGACACGCAACAAGCAGCGTGATGCGGGGCAGTGTGAAAATCGCCTAAGTCGTAGTATCGAACCCAGGCAGGCGCATTACTTTGTGTAATTTATTTCATCACCACTGCTCTTAAAAACGGTGAAAGAAAACATCGTGAGGAAACCGGCATGTCCTAGAACCGAAAATTCGAAGACATGTGACATCTATCAATTCGCACTGGGCCCGCGTGGTAGATAATGGCCCATATGCAAAATACGCGCTTTGACGTGGAGTTGTGGATACCAACCCGGTATCTTTAATCTTTTTTTAAATCTATGTATGACCAGTGCGGCTATTTATTATTCGGAGACAAGCTTCTTTATACTAAAAATACATGTGTTTTTGTAAGATTTTTGTTATCTCTTAACGCCTTGTCTTGTCTTCTCGCCTGGTCTTGTCTTCTCGCCTTGAAATAGGCGAATTGAAAATAAATATAAATAGGCGTCACGCTGGTCCCGCCACTCAAGCATTATGTCTAGATTTGTCGCCTCATAACTCATCTTTCTGCCCTAGAAAACATTTCCGTGGTACCAAGGTTTATAGAATAAATATCTGTGATCATTTGTTTTTCTATAACCTTGTACTCAATACGTTATTTTCTTTCCTATTCCTACAAAACTAGGTTTTTTCTGTCGGATTTTATTGTAGGTATTGTAGATTGAATTGGTCAGTCTTATTTTTGGTTACCTAGGAATTATGTATTAAAATAAAATGATTGGTCTGTGTACAAGTAAAAATAAACGTACCTAGCTAAATTAATAAAATCACACAGAAATCACCAATTTGCCTTGAGAAATAATGCAGTATTCAATGCACGTGCCTTCTCTGTATGAGAAGAAGGCTTTGGTTTGCAGTGGAACTGTAATTCAGGCTGGTATTATTAATAATATACTATATAATATCTATATCTATTCTATATACTTATAATAAATCTGTAGAAGTAAAATTTCTGTACATTGAAAATATCAAAAAAATAAATAGCAGGGGGTGTTACTAGACTGACACCGAACCCAAAAATATGATTAAAAAAATTTTTGTCTGTCTGTCTGTCTGTCTGTCTGTCTGTCTGTCTGTCTGTCTGTCTGTCTGTCTGTTTGTTCAGGTATCACACAAAAACTACCGGTACGATTACGATGAAACTTGGTATACTTATTCTTTGATATCCTGGGCACCACACTGGGTACTTTTTATCCCGGAAAAGTATATAAAATAAAAAAACAAACTTAATTTTGCGGTTCGATTCGTAGACCCGACTACTGTACCAACCGCAAATAATAAGTTTGTCGTAGGTTACGTCACCCGCAGTGGAGTTCACCAAAGGGCGCTGCACACGGCTAAGATATTATAATATTTAATCTTAAGATACAATATCGCTCGCCATACAATTCAATGGACTATCACACACTACGAAGATAATTATGCACATTGAATATCTATTCAAAATTAATATTGGAGGATGATTGGTGATCGATACTGATGCCAAAAATGCAATTAGTGAATATTTTGTCTTTCTGACTGTATGTGCACGCATAGTTCAAAAACTATTATAGGGATTTTAACCAAACCTGGTACGGTTGTAGGTAATCAATACGCCTGGGCAGGTTGATCTTAGTATCAGTTGTTTTACACATGGTCAGTTGTACGGCGCTCTTTCCCGGGTCAGTAGTTCCAGAAATCTTTATGCATACATATCGGAAGGATCAACTTTGAAAGTAGTCTATCCGGAAGTATTATGCTAAAATTATTACGTTTAGCTATCAACGCACAGCCCCAACCGCTGGTATTAGAGACATGAAACTTGAAGGGGTGTTCTTAGTGAAGAGTACCTAAGTCTTCCATAAAAAACGATTTTTGAAAATTCAACCCTTAAAGGGAAAACATAGGGAACGGAAGTTCGACTTCCACGCGGGCGAAGCCGCGGGCAAAAGCTAGTAGGAAATAAGGGCAAAGTGCTACTATTACACCACTATCCATCCACCCCTCCATCCATTAGTGTTTACTAATTCACAATTTTTTAGAAGTAACGGTCGTAACACGGTTTCACCTGCATAGTTCCCATTCTCGTAGGAATACAGTTATAAAAGGAACCTCCGTCACCCGTGGATAGTGTAACTTTCAAGCGGTAATATATTTTTTCAAATCGGACCAGTAGTTCCTGAGATTAGCGCGTTCAAGCAAACAAACTCTTCAGTTTTATAATACTAGTACAGATTGCCTTTTTCGTTTCTGGGGTTCCGTAGACAACTAGGAACACTTTAAAAAGTTATCTGTTACTCCGCAGCTTAGCACAGAGATTTTTAGTAAGAGTTGACAGACTTCTCCACCCTTAGAATTTTGCACCCCAAATGAATGAAAAAAGAGACTACACATAATTAACAAAACAATACTTTTTTTGTCAACCCATGAAGACTGTCATTAAAGTTTAAAGCTCACTCCACCTAACTATTCGAGGGTAGTTTTAAACAGAATTGACTGGCTGGTTTTTACAAAACACAATAGTTTCTGCTACCTTATCATTAACTGTAAGTCCCGATTCCAGGAAGTAAGATCCTGCTACCGTTTTTCCTCGAATAAAAATATCGAACTTATACCTAATTGATTTCATAATCTGTTCGAGACACAGACTCATTCAATTCGGGAAACTGTTAGGTATTACCGAAAAACATGATTAGATAGGCTCGTTTCGTAGAACAAAAACACAGGTACCCATATACAAAGTAAATAATTTACCCCTTGACTAGGGTTGTCAGTTTTAAGTACAAAAAACAAAGTGTACAATGCTCAGAGGAAAAATCACACTAATATTCAGGTTCATCACAGAGTTGATTGATATTCAGACTAGTGTTTCTCTAACAACGTATTTTTATCTCTCTTGACTACCTATTACTTTGTTTTAAGTATGTATGTATCTGTGTATTTATTTTTATGTGTTACTTTTTATTCTTTTTTGTCTCTACCCTCTTGCACCTACCTTGTTCTGTCTCTGCACCACCTTAAGATAGACTGGTAGAAAATGCCTAAGGCATTAAGTCTGCCTTTGTACAGTTTTTTTACTTGTGCATAAAGTTTTAATAAATAAATAAAATAAATAAATAATATTATAAAGGCAAAAGTTTGTGAGTGCGTATGTTTGTTATTTCTTCACGTCTAAACAGCTGGAGTGATTTTAATAAAATTTGGTATGGAGTTAGCTGAGACCCTGAATTAACGTACAGGCTATCCCTATTTTTATCCCTGTATTCCCACGGAAACGAGACCTACGCGGATGAAACCAGGTGGCGTCTGCAAGTATAAAATATGTTATTTTTAAATGCTTCTGATTCTGGTTTTGCTTTTACATTTGGTTGTTATTGTTTTGTTGTCTTGTAGCTCAAAATAGATGAAAATTATTATTAAATAATTTAACAATACAAGTATTAATTTTTTATATCTGTATGATAAGTTCAAATTAAATATAAACTTAAATTAAAAAATATAAAAATCCTTAACACAAGAAGATCGTATAAAAAATGTGTAATCCGCCATTTTGTGGTGGCAGCCATCTTGGGCCGATTTGAACCAAACATAGCTTAGAACTCTCCTGAGTAATTCACCTTTCTAGCAAAAAAACAAATTCAAAATCGATTTATCTTTTCAAGAGCTACGATGCCATAGACATACACACACGATAATCACAGACACGTGAAACTTATAACCCTCCGACGTTATTGCGTCGGGGGTCCAAAAAACCGGTATTCAGGTGCCTAAGGTTAAACTGGAAACCGACTCCAGCACGTTTGAGAAAACAAGAACGGCAAGGCAGCATTTAGCAGGGAAAGCATACTATGACATACGTGTTATCTAAATGATAAAATTATTGAGTAACGTATAACATTAATATTGTGAGTAAATTGAATTACCTATATTTTAATTGTGATGAATTATATTGTTATTGTATTGAATTGAGAATGTTTTGAATTATTGTAATTGATTTCAAATTGACTGCTCTTGTTTGGCTATCGATTTTTTGTGTGTAACTATATTGATTAGAATTTTGTAACATTTTATATTATATTGTATATTTGTACGCCTGAATGTACAAACATGACAGATCTTTTTTAAACTGACCTATCTTGCATGCTCTGTATGTATGTACACTCATGTTTATACAAATAAAATATCTTGAATCTTGAATATTGAAGGCAAAAGATGATGTTCGACAACCCTTGATACATACATATACTACTTATCCAAGTAAACATGTCCCGGTGAGAAAAACTTCTACCTTTCGCCTTCTTACTTAGTTAATTTACTTCGGGCCCTCACTTCATCAGGATTCGGTAAGTTGGAAAATTAGTTTTCGCCAAAAGTTTTTTATTGTATTGCAAATACCTGCGTGGAATTTCAGGATCGGTTTTTTAAGGTTGGAGAAATATTTTGAACGACTAAATTCATCACGGAATCTGGAATTGTGCTCGACTTATAAACATTACCTACTGGCGAAATATTTGTACGTTAGCTGTCCAAACCTTTGGGTATTATAATGCGTGATGTATTGTTAATATTTATAATCGACCTAGCCTTATTTCAGCCATGTTGACTTGTTGAGGTCTGCTTTCTACCTAAGCAGATGTAGTTGAGTATCAGTTATTTAAATAGAGCGATTTCCTATCCGACCTCTACAATACAGTTAAACCCCTTGGTAAGGCGGGAATTCAGACCAACTTTGTCGACTGTCCGAGGTCTGCGAATGACCACCAGGACTAACGGTTTTACATGTTTTTCGAGGTACGGAGGAGTATCAGTATGTCACGACTTGGCTAGCTTTACCTTTAATTGAGCTGTGGTGCTGTTATAATGGGTGTACTATGTAATTGTTCGACCACTATAAATCGAACGTCTAAATACTCGAACGTTCATAATATCGAATGGTTAATTAAATCGAACATTCAATAAATCGGATAATGCGATTGAGAAATATCAAATAATAAAAACAACATGGATGCATTAGAATTTCTCCGTGCCATTGCAATTCACACAAAATTTTAAAATGTACCTATAAAAGCTAATAATGATATGATTAATATGATAAGATTATAATATGATTAATATAATAATAAATAATAATAATAATAATAATAATAACTTACTGCAATAGGCTCGCCCCCTATTACTTACTTATTAATATGATTTTTAAGTCAATTTTGCGTTTTTCTAGTATTCTTAAAAAAAAATCAGTAGATATTTCGATAGAATGAATATGCGAGGCGTTGAACGGTCGATCAAACAAACATTCGATATTTTGAACACTCGGTGTATTGAGTGTTCAAAATATCTATATACTGTTTTTTTTTTAAGAATACAAGAAAAACGCAAAATTGACTTAAAAATCATATTAATCATACTTTAATCCTAAATGATTAGCTTTTATAGGCACATTTAAAAATTTTGTGTTCGATTTAATAACTATTTGATATTATGAACGTTCGAGTATTTAGACGTTCGATTTATAGTGGTCAATCAATTAATATTCGATTATTTGGCATTCGATTTGGCATAGTACACCCGATAAAATTAAGTCACAATCCTTTTCATGAAAAAAATACAGATTCATGAAAGAAATATGATATTTACACCATTTTAAATTTGAAATAATAATCTTTTATTATTTTCAGGCAACGAAGGCCTATAAACAAAATACCCATTATAATCCCGAGTTGAGCTCACGATTACTGACAAATGCTTGCTGATCTGGTCCCCTCATATCTGTGTTGTTCTTTCCTCAAAAAACCATCTCAGACACTAATCTGCATGGTTCTTACATGATTTGACCAAGATAATGTCTGGACTTTAAAAGAGACTATGACCTCTGAGTTTTTTTCGGTGTTTCTTCTCAGAGTAGTCAGATAGTGAAACTCCGATCTCATCTACTAGTTCAAATATGACGTGTAAAAGTTTTTGTGAAAACCTGTTTACAAAATAAAAAAAACTTGAGAGGTGTCAAGGGACACCCGGATGGAACGAAGTTCCCTTCGATTGATTAGTGAACTATTCAATCTTCTCTCTCTCCCCCTCCCCCTCCATCTTCTTCCTCCCGTTCCCTCTCCCTCTCCCCCTCCCTCCCCCTCTCCCTCCCCCTCTCCCTCCCTCCCTCCCCAACCCTCCCCATATCCCCCTCCCCCAACCCTCCCCATATCCCCCTCTCCCTCTCCCTCTCCCTGCGAACATGCGACGCCTCACAGCTTACAATAGCTTACTATAGCAAAAAGTGTCGTGACAACTTTTCGTAAGAATTTTTTCCGTCTAGCCCCCTTTCACAACGCGCGATAAGGAACTTTGTTCCAATATCATTTTATAATTTTTAATCATGTAAAATAATAAACGACAACATAAAAACCACGTTATGTCGGCAACTTATTGCGCTGAGTCGTCGTGTCTTGTAGCCTTCCATGCAAAACTCATCCGCGTCGTCCAAATTTCCTGCTTCGTGAAAATATCAACAGTCTTCTTTATGCTCGACTTGGTACTGAGCCCTTCACGTGAAAGTCTCAATTCGCAATTAGCTGGTTGTGTCCAGTTTAGTGTATATTGCTTTACTGGAAGTAGACGCATCCATTATTTCACCTTTCCATAATGTTACCCTTGTCACTACCACTTTCAGACATAGTGTAGGGCTATGTCACAAAAAACACTAATTTATTTACTGAAGGATCTCACTTGAAAATTCACCAGATATTTCGAACAACATATGTAAATGTCACTTTGAGACTAGTTTGCGCGACCTTTCCGGCCGGTTCGTGTATTAAATATTCTAGTTTGACTCTAGGTAAAGATTCGTTCAGGCTGACGTCAGTAGATTGAATTCATTAACTCGTCTTGCCTGCTTTCAGTTTTGTTCAGCGCTAAAGTATAAAAATGAAAGCCAACATGAGTCTCATCCATTCACGCAACTTTCTATTGACATACTAGCGTCATTCTTGTGTTTCGCTCAGTTATTATCAGATGATTTGCCGACAGATCAAAATATTCAGATTCCAATTTTTCATTTATGTTATTACTACAATATATTATGTCATGTTGACCCAGAGCTTACCTCTCATCCATACATCAATGTGACCTTTCAAATTCATACGTTCTTTCTAAATTTATCAGTTCATTTGTCAGTGGAGCAATCACAAGCAGCTATTATTTTACAATCATTAACCTCTTTTTTACTTTTCATCCGTAAACAGCAATTACTATAATCAGATTTGTTTAGTGATGCCGGTCGAGTCAGGTGTCCTTCAGAAAAAACATTCTATATCAAGGTTCACATTAACGCTAAAAATTCTGAAAGAAATTCTCTAAATTTAATTGAAAAACTCAGTATACAAACAAACAAACACGAAAAGCGCCTTCGTTCTATACATATGAATAGATTCGCCTTCATCTTATTTGTAAGTCGCCAAGATAACAAGGTCAGGATTCGCGCCAAGACCTTCAAGTTCATGGTTCATAACAGATTCGAGACTTGGCAAAGCTTACCGGCGCCAGTTCGTCTCGCTAGCCAAGGTGGCGGCGACGACGTGAATACATGGGAAAACTTATGGAAGAAAGTTATTTTATTAGATTGAATTTACACATCGAATTTTGCTTTGGTCTCATCGCTCGGAAACAACTAGGTTACTTAGAAAACTGGTCTACAAAATATAACCTTACTTCTATACTTATAATAATCTATACTTCTTTAACTATGAATGTTAATATTATCAAGAGGAAAGATTTGCTTGTTTTTTGTTTGCATTGAATCTAGGCTCCGAAACTACTAGACCGATTAAAAAAAATCTTTCACCGTTGGGAAGCTACACCATCTGCGGGTGACAAAGGTTACTTTTTATCCCTGTATTCCCACGGGAACGGGAACGACGCGGGTGATCCCTCGTCGACGTCTGCTAGTAAATAATACGTCTTAAATAGTTATTAGTTATGCGGTAATAGTGGTAATGCTGTTTTCTAAGATAAACTTCAGACGATTAGTTGACGCTTCCTGTGGCATAAGAGCTGGGAGATAAAATCACATTATCATGAATGACTAGTGCCGCCACGCGTTTTTACCCTTCTTGTGAGAATACAGGGATGAAAAGTATCCAATGTCAACCGTGGATAGTGTAGCTCTTCATAATGGTGAAAAACTTTTAAATCGGTCCAGTAGTTTTTAAGTTTATTCGATACATACAAAAAAAAACAATTACAATTTCAGTACACATAACACAGTTCGACAAATCCGAAATGAATGGAATTGGTTTTAGCTTTTGAAATACTAAATTCTATACATTTCGGATTAACCGAATACGCTTTTGTTTATGTAAATTATGATATGATATGATATTCCACCACTTTTCACACAACGCCATTTAGTCCCATGCTAAGCTTGAGAGCTTGTGTTATGGGTACTAAACAGCTGAAAGGCATACTTATATATTTCTAAATACTACTACTTTTCTAATAATACTTACATAAATTACACCCAGACACAGAACAAATTATCATGCACAATACACAAACATTTGTCCTGGGTGGGAATCGAACCCACGACCTCCGGCAAAGCAGTCAGGGTCACTAACTACTAGACTAAGTGTGCTGTTGTTTCCTTTTGCGGTACCGAACCCAAAAAAAAAACAATAAAATTGTGATGATTTCGGTAAATAATGAAAATTCCCGTCGAAAAGATTTTTTCCCACATAAATTCCCGGTTTTTTCCCAAATTGGAAAAAACCTGGGAATTTTCACGTTGGGTTTTTTCCCACTGCCCATCTCTAGGTATGTATGTCCTTCTAGGGCGTCCCCTCCCGGCATTCCCACTTACATCTGCCGTGTAAATACCTTTCGTTAGTCGCCTTTCATCCATCCTTTCAACGTGACCAAACCATCTAAGCATACTCTTTTCAATTTTTGTTACTACATCTTCTTTCAAACCCACAAATAAAAAAATATTTTGTGAAAATTTCTAATGATGATTTTGTCATGAATTTTAATTTCTTTAGCTGTTATATTTTTTGTTGACTTTTTTTTTAACCGCTAAGCGTTAATATTCCTCCACACTCAATAATGTGTGTATGTTTAGCGTTGTGTCCTAACTAGAAATTGGTGCATACTTCTAAACTTATCTATTCATACACTTCGTAAATAGGTAGATTTAATAATAAAAGTCTCAATTCTGTATAAAAAAGATGCTGGAACGAGTAACCTAGATCTCTAAATGAAATAAATTAAAAGTATTACTTACGAACCTCATTCAGAGTGCAATAAAGCTAATGCATCGCAAAGTTTTATTTCTTGCAGTGGAGGCTAGACCACTTTTATATCTAGGTATCTTTAATTAATGGATTGTTCGCGGTCTTAGCTAACAGAAGATGTAGGAATGCAAGAATCTGCTATAAAAATTAACGAGATTGGTTCTTGTCAAACGCCCTTCATTCATCCGTTTATTATTTAGTTTGGATTATATCTGGCAAAACTTATTGGCAAGGTTCTTCAGAAAGATCAGCAGACTTAGCATATTACAATTTTTATTTCTATTATCGTACTCGATAAGGCGACAATAGAAAGAAAATGGCGGATATGGAATCAGCTGTTTGTCAACTGTCAAGTGTATTAAATTTTCAGCCATATTACAAATTCTACTCGTTAACACTTGACAGTTGACAAACAGCTGATTCCATATACGCCATTTTCTTTCTATTGTCGCAATAGAATAGAAATAGAATTTGTAATATGGCTAGGCCTGCTGGTGCGTAGTTCTTTCTACTGGCGTGTGTGTATGACTATGAACGAAGCAAAAAAAGTATACAAGAATCGCAGCAGATGGCGCTCTGTTGTTTTTCCCTACCCCCATGGAAAAAGGTGAGGTGTGAGGTTTCGTATGTATGTAAGTATGTCTGAAGGCCAACTTTCGTAATTAAGAACGTTCAAAATCTAGTCGTTTTCTCATTTCTTTGAAAATTAATATCAAAAACTTGCCAAATATAGGAAAATAAGACTAATTTTTGACAAATTTAGATTACAATACGAACTTTATAAGAATACTAGAGTTGTCCCTCTGTTAGATAAATATTGGTATCGTGTTGGCAATATAATAACTGGGTTGTCGAGATCAGCCGGTCGATTCACTAAAAGTCACGCCGTGAAAACTTGAGTGAAGTGAACTGTCAATGCCTAGCATTAGTATGGAATGACAGTCAATTCGCCCTCACTGCGCCTACATTTTCACCCGGTGATTTGACCAGAATCTGCAGACAAGCAGTTGCTCCAAAATAGTGATATTCACCTGCACTCGGTTACGCTGGAAGCCAACTCGAACGAAATTACTTAGGTAGACGATGATAGATTTTAAGTTTATGCTGTTTCAACTGGTAACTCACAAAGACCTAGTAGAAAAAAATCTGTAGGTAGGTCGGACTCTTCTTTTTTTGTGTGGTGAGTGACTGACCTGAAGCTGAATAATAATCTTTAATAATAATAATAATAATCTTTATTACACAAGAAATGGTTACAAAGTTGTGTGAAGTCCCTGACTCCTGTGCTAGGTGATAGACCTGTCTTACAGAAGTCAGTGTCCTCTCCCAAGCGGAGATATAACAGAATCTTATGCAATAAGATTAAGAAAAATAAAAACTATACCTAGTAACAATAACAATAAAAAAAAAAAAAATTATAAGCGTTTAACAGCCTGTATTGAATTTGAGTGTATTTGTTTCTGTCTGCGTGTGTGTATGTGTGTGTGTGTGTAGATGTGTGTGCAAGTGTGTGTATGAATGTGTTGTATGGGAGGGTTATCATTCAATGCCAGTGAGGTTTGACACAGTTTTCCTCCCTTAAGCCTTGAACTTAGCTTTACATGCCGTTGAGAATTTTATCTCAGGATCTCACGATGTTTTCCTTCACCGTAAGTGATCGAAGTAAGAGATTATGCAAAACACACATGAATGGGCTAATCGACAAAATTTTAAGTTTTAGTCCCTCATCTAGATTACAAGAAAATATTCGACACATATTTTTTGTTTCTTCGCGTAATCAAAAAATAACGGCGATACACCGAGTAAAAATTTCGCATGACGTCACTAGCCAGTACAGTTTATTCTAGATAATGACGTTACAAGCCCCTTCTCCTCAATTTTAATGCGCTTAATCTAAGCAGTTTTCATCAATTTGAAAAAGAAAAAAATACTTGTGTTTTATTTTTATAATTTAACTGATTGACTAATTATAGGTATGTTGATGTTCATATTCTGTCAAACTTCCTAGTAGGTCGAATATGAGACTTAAAAACTATCACTAATACTGCTACTGTTGGTAGGAATGACTGTTTGTTCCGACCAAAACCGCTTTATTTCAAGTTGTGACCGCAGTTACTGCTCACCGTTAAGACATTGACAAGCCACAGACAAAGGCAAGCTCGTTTTCAATTATTAATGCAATTCATGATGTGACAGCTAAAGCAGAAGTTTATATTCGCTTGAATTAAGTCGGTTGTAATGAAATAAGTATCGAAATATTTTTTTTTATTTGCCACGGAATAAATAAATAAATATTCCACAATTTTTTCACACAGCCCTATTTAGTCTCAAGCTAAGCTAAGAGTTTGTGTTATGGGTACTAAACAGCTGATAAACATACATACATATTATAGATAAGTTACACCCAGACACAGAACAAATGATCGTGCTCAACTCACAAACATGTGTCCTGGGTGGGAATCGAACCCACGACCTCCGGCATAGCAGTCAGGGTTACTAACCACTAGACCAACAGGCCAGGCAATACATTAATACGTGCATAAAAATTAGACTTAGTAAACTATACTTGATTTACAACAGCATTAAAAAAAGAAGCTCGTAGAAGCAGGAATGCAGAACATTTTATTTTAAATATTTGTTGTTGTTTGTAGAAAACAACTTTTGTTGAAATTGATTTTATTTCAAATTTAGAAGAATAAAAGTAAAACGAAGAACGTGTCCATGTATCCCATCCCTGCTTCTTTAGGTTTTTATCGTTGACACTCTGATTTTTAACTGAAATAAAATTATACAACCAAATTAAATCCACATCATTTGTTGAAATAAATTACTGAAATGATTACAACTAAGTGTGACAGCTGTTGTAGAAATAGATTATAATAAATTTGGCGTCTCTTGTAATTGTTACATACCTAATTGTACTTTCGTTACAAGTTATGCATAAACCTTTGTTAACTTCTGTCTAATAGTATTGTGAATGGAGTATAGGTACTCAATTTGAATTATAAAAAATATTTATCTTCTTTCTAAATCGCTTTTGACACAGCAGAGCAACTAGCGTCATTAGAGAGATTACTAATGAAATAGAAGAAAAATAATAATATTTGTGTAAATAAAAAGATAAGGAACGAATCATTGGACATCACGCAATCGTTTGCATCGCTGGCAACGTTACAAGCCAACGACCAACGTAATGTCTGGACTTTAAAATAGACTGTGATCTCTGAATTTCTTTCGGTATTTCTTTTAAGATTAGTTAGATTGTAAAACACTAACTTAACCTAGTTTAAAAGAAATATTTTACTTGTTGCCCAGGACAAATGTTTGTGTGATGAGCACGATAATTTGTTCTGTGCCTGGGTGTAATTTATCTATAATATGTATGTATTTAGAAATATATAAGTATGTTTATCAGCTATTTAGTACCCATAACACAATCTTAACTCAAGCTTAACTTGGGACTAAATGGCGTTGTATGAAAAGTTGTGTAATATTTGTGTATTTGTGTTCAACGCGTAAAATAGTTTGTAAAAACCAATTTACATAAATAAATCATTATAATTTATCATTAACTCAAAACCCTGGGAGCAGTGCCACAGTAATTGGCTATGCTGATTCTTTTGCAAAATAAGGACACAAGAGGGTGCTCCAAGCGTGTAGACGCTTAGTTCATAAGTTTTTCTGTTCTTTACCCCGGCTGGAGGCCTCAATTTATTAAGGCACCACAGAATAGTCTAGTCAAGCAGCCAACTACCTATCTTTCACATAAACTTATCAGATTTATTTGCTAATAAAAACTTTATTTTTGTCTTCTTACTTCGAGCTAGTTTAAACTTTATTGTACAAACAGCAAGTACAGACGCCAGCACATCAAGTTATGCCCAATGTGTCAAATTTTCCCAATTGAATATGAACCTTATTCTGTTTGACATAAAGTTGAAAAACGATCAAAGAAATTTGACACATTGGGGTAACTTGGCGTGCTGGCGTTTGTACAATAGAGCCTGTAAAAGGTCTCTTATAAGTAATGCAGTACACATAAGTATTTTTTTTTGTTTCTTTGTGTTTCTAGGTAAATTCTTTATTACAGATTTACAGATCTTTAAAAAAATAATTTAAAAAGTTACAATGAGGACACTCCAAACCCTCTGAGTCAAACTCTAATTACAAGTATACCTTATGTATTAATAATGACCATCCATTGTCCTAATCTCGGCATATTTAATTAAAAGATTAACTAACAAAATATGTGATGCTGGTAAGCGTAAACTTCTTATAGGGAACCCCTTTTACTGAACATGTTGTGGGTCAAATTAATTTAAATCACATTTAGAATTGTCTGTTTCCTGCAACGTCCCAAATAATCCCCGAATTAAATATAAAGGTGAGAGAATGTGTAAATATTATTTACGCTGCCCTTGAGGGTCGCTTTTATAAATATACATAAGTAAGCCTTAAGCTAAGTACCAACGTAAAGGCATACTAGTAGTGCTAGCACGAATTTCTGGAATGTTCCTCGAAACGCAACCATTTCTAAGAGCAATCATCAAAGCGCAACTAAATTATTTCTCGAAGCGCAACCATCAAAGCGCAACTAAATTATTTCTCGAAGCGCAACCATTAGTTTTGCTCAAAAAAAAAAAATTAAAAAAATATATTTTTGTGTTTGTCTGGTAAATCATTAAGACATAAAACTGTCTATCGATATCTCAGATTAATCTATCATACCCCTCGCTTTTTAATTTTAATCATGGTTGCGCTTCGAGGAATAAAAATATAATATTTTTATTTTGATGTTTTGAGCGCAACTATTGGTTGCGCTTCGGTTGCGGTTGTTCTGGCACATCCACCTTAAGTAAATGTTTCGAGTTGCACATTCCAAAAGGTATTTTTATAATGGAGAAGAATGAACAAGAAACTCCTCACTTTTGTAAAATAGGTTTTACAATAATTTTGTAGAGATACACGCAATAATTAGATTATAGTGTGTAGGACGATGTACCTTGAATAAAAGCTACTATGCTGAGATGGGTATAAGCTGATATAAAACAAGCAATGCAGCTTATAGTTAAACTGACATAATATCCATTGTCGCGAGGATAAAGTCAACCGTGCGATTGAACATATTATATACATATACATATTACCTATATATATTCATTATACAAGATCTTGACATCATTTTATCTTATTGAATCACGAAAACCAATAGTTATTATTATTTTTTAGCAAATAATTAAGATGATAATTTTAATAGCATTATTTAATTTGTATATCTTTTAATCATTTCTTTGAAGTATATAAAGACTTCAATGTGTGTATTAATTTATCAATGATGCCAAACTATGTACTTAATAACAATTATTAACGTAATAATAAAATGTTTTAATTTATCTTTTATTTATGTAATACTTTATGAGTGTCGATCTTTTAATTATTAAAAATGTTGTGCATACCAATTACCATCCGTTGTTGTTATTGTGAATATGTCGTTGGTGTGCCTTATTAAATTAATAAATAAATAAACAGCAACATTTACTGTCGAGCAGTATCTCGATTCTGGCCAGACACAACAACCGTCTGGTCGAAAGTTCCTTCCTTTTCTATGGAAGTTGAGGAACTATACACGTCTTCTTTATACCCCTGAACTATTACAATTTTCAAAAGCGATTTTACCGTCCCCGGATACCCGTTACCTTACTAATAAGGTTACAGGGGTTAGATGGTAGTCGTCTACGTAAATATTAATATTAAGCCACATCTGGGGAACATGCTAAGAGAATAATTATTTTGTTTTAAGACCTCGCTTGTCTAACCAACGTATCAGTTTTACGCAACCGACATTTTAGTATTAAATCGTAGTTTTAACCGGTTAACAGCCGTTTTCAAAAACGTATCTACGTTTATGGATCGATCGCTATCCCGGTTTACCAGTAAGATAAGTAAATAAATAAATTCTTTATTTTGCACATCAGTTGTTACATTATTTATGAAGCCCTGACTCCAGAGCTAGATATATAATACCTGTATTTCAGGAGTCAGTATCTTCTTCCCAAATACATGTTGCTTAATTGCTTGCAATAATAAAGTAATTAAAGTGATTAAATTCTATTTCTTGGTTAAAACTTTATAAAATTAAGATTGTTAATGAAATACATTAATTTTGATAAAAAGTTAAAGTGGTCAATAAATTACAATTCATTAAAATTAAAATTGATAAATTACTTGTGATTAAAATTAATGATAAATTACAAATAATTAAAATTAAAATTCATTAATTACCAATGATTAAAACTACAATTGTTAAAAAAATTCGGATGATAAATTAAAACAGTTATTTATGAATAGATCTTATCTTTTCATAAATTGCGTTTCACAATCAAGGATATGTCTGCAACCAAGAATTTTCCTCATGAAACGTTTTGTCCTTTGTTACACTAACGTTAATTTTAAACAGATATAATTTACTTATTAAAATTCTAACCATGAAAATATATTCATCGAATTTACGATGAATCAACATTATATTGTGTTTTTTTTACTTTATTTTCCAAACTGAATCATGAAACATAAAGTTTTGACAGTTTTGACACTGACTCCCAACGATAGATAGACAACTGCGGTAGCAAATGCTATGCGTCGGCATTTTATTAAAAAGCAAGTGAGGATAAAAAATAGATTTATTTATGTTTGGTAACTAGAACTAAGGATAGGTAATTGGAAACGGCCGTAAGTGTTTTAAGTGTAACTCGCAATCGCTCACGAAGGAATCTCGATCGATCTCGACGATCTTACGAGATTAGAGATTGTTTTAAAAATTACCTACGTTAATTGTAAATATTATATTCCTTGAATGATGATATAAAGGTACGTTGTGGTTTAAAAGAAGATGTAGTAACAAAAATTGAAAAGAGTATGCTTAGATGGTTTGGTCACGTTGAAAGGATGGATGAAAAGCGACTAACGAAAGGTATTTACAAGGCAGATGTAAGTGGGAACGCCGGGAGGGGACGCCCTAGAAGGACATACATAGACCTTATTGGTGAGGTTCTTCAGAAAGGTCAGGTGCGTAGTACTCGCAACCGGCGTGTGTGTATGACAACATGTATGAATGTAAACGAAGCAAAAGAAGTATGTAAGAATCGTAGCATATGGCGCTCTGTAGTTTCTGCCTACCCCCATGGGAAAAAGGCGTGAGTTTATGTATGTATGTATGTATGTATATTCCTTGAATGTTACAATTTTACTAATTGTATTTTTTTTATTATAAGGTCATAGTGTCTACCACAACTGTCTACATAATACGATTTTTAAGATACGGGCTGTATCTTACACACAGATTACACACAGCCAAAGCTTAGTCTTAGAACCCACCGTTCACCATTTGCAATGACCTAGAGTTCGATTAACTATCCAGGAAGTCCAGAGTTCCTTGTCCCGTTTTTGTTCCCCAATATCAGTGATATCTAGGATAAACTTCAAAGGAGCATAATAATAATAAATAATAAAATGAGAAAATGAGCATAGTAAATGAGCATATGAATTGAAAAAGTCAACACACACACATGTTAGGTGAGAAATACAGGACCATTAAGACGATAATTACAATTTTTAATCTAGATACCCAGTTGTGGTAGAAACATACAAAATCTCTTGTGTATCGAACTAAAACTCCTATAAACTAGCCTACAAATCTTAACTTGAAAATATTCACTAAATTAAAGGAACGAATTTGTACCATTCAGTACGGTCTAAAAAACCCTGGTACCAGCCTGAGAGGGTTAAGACATTATTTTCTTTTGAATTAAGCTTGAGAAGTTAGTCGCAATTTACAATGAGTTAGGGCTAATATTTCATTAGTCTAATTACTTTTATCTAAAAACTAAAATAAATTGTGGTTTGATATTTTATTTCCTATCTATAGATAAGCTGTCCAATCGCCATTTTTATTTTCCCAGTGATACAATATTTGACTAAATAAAAATCGCCCGTGCTAGTGGTATTGTGGGCTGATGGTTCAAAAGCCCTTGATAAATTGACATTATAAATCTAATATCTATAAAATGATGGTCGATCATAAAATTATACCTACCTGTTATTGTATTCCCCAGTCTAAGACAGTCATGTCTGTCTATACTTACAATGAAAACTAATAAAGATTCAAAATGAGAACTGGAAACAAAAGCCGAACGACAATTTACTTCTCAGGTCAAAAGAGAATTTAAAAAGCTTTCTGTAAGGAACCAATGCGTATTTCCCTCGTCTTTATAAGGCATACATTTTATCGTGTTTGAAGTTCATTCAAGAATGAACGAATATTCTCGACATTTTGACATGTCATTAGTACTGAAAGCAAATACGGGATCTGTGGTACAAAGTAGCCAGTATATCTTGAACTTGCGTCGTCAAAATAATTATGGAACTAAATTTTGTTTGTGTGTGTGTTGAATTCGACACAGTTTTAGTATTAATGTTTAGTTTTAGTGTTCAACAACTAAATTTAAAAAACAAGAACATATCTTCTTTCTACTCTTGTTCTAGCTAAGTTTAATCTATTAGGTGGTAGCAAAAGTTAGAACTCCTACACCAAAATTAATTTGACAACTCTAAACCATAACTGCAGTGTTTTTTCACGCAGTTTGGTGCAGTTTTTGACAACATTTATCATTTTTCTTTCCATATATTGGGTTCAACTTCGAATCAAAACCAATACACCAGCTGCTGAGCACCAGTATTTTCTATAAAACAATTGCCTCTCAGACCTCCACCATAATACCAATACGATACCCCTTGGCTTGTTAAGACTATAAGACTGCTTGTCAGTTTTTGGAACTTCAGAAATTATAGCTCGGACTAACGGCTTAATGTGCTCTACTGTAGGGTGTAAGGGACAGCCCTCCTCAAACTGATAGGGTGCATTTAGGCTCATGATTTTGAATCATAATACACCGAATTTTTTGCTCAGGAAAATTTTCATTTGTTTTATCGTTTTTCAGGTTTATTGGATTTCTTGTGCACCATCTTAGTATATACTGAATTCACCCCATCAGTCTGAAGAGGGCTGTCCCTTACAGCCTGTATAATGATTGGCCTGTTAGTTAGGTTAGGTTAGATTCCCACCAAATACAAATGTTTGTGTGATGAGCACATTCATTTGTTCTGTGTATGGGTGTAATTTATCTATGAACATGAATGTATTTTGAAATATAAATTATGGTTACCAGTAGTTCTAGAACTCATAGCACAAGGTGTGCTGAGTTTGAGACTAGATGGCGTTGTGTAAAAGCTGTGGAAAATTATTTTTGTTATCCAAGTCACGGAAGGGTAATAAGTAATATCGACGAGTCAAATCCACAGTCTACCATCAGAAAGCATAGCATCTTCTTCGTTCGTCCCGTTCAGTATTTGTATTGTATTTTACTCCAAAATTTGACGCTCAAAATAGACTTTTCAATAGTATAATTAAAATAAATAATTTGGCGTTGACTTTGACTCCTCATTTCTGCAAAATTCAGTTCAACCTAATTTCTTAGCTCTTTGTTAAATTTACTGAAATAGATAGCAAAACCGGTGTCAATATAGACATTGGCCTTTGCAAGGAGATCCACCATGACGTCTCAATTTATACTGGATTGAATTGAACGTGTAGACTGAAGGTTCTAAAGAGACAAAAGGAAGGGAAACGAAAGCTCATCATAATAAAAGAATAAGTAATTTTAGATAACGATCAAACGAAATTATGTATTGAATTTTAAGGAATCATTTTTTTCTTTTGGCAGCCATTTTGAAATATTTTGATTGGGATAATGTTATACATCTCGAAGACCACAGATGGAACAATTTAGTTACAATGTGATTTGAGACGCTAACATGGCAAGAGCTACGTATAGGAAGACTTTATTTTCCGTATTTTTAGTTTTTTGCATATGGTGGTGTTTACCTATAAGTACGGGTAATTATTGCGCTTTATTTTAATTTTAAACATGTATAGTTACATTAGTAGTATCTGTGCTTAGTGTGAACAATTGTGGGTTAACCTATATAACCTAACAAATAAATTATTTTAAAATTAAGCACTAAGAATGATGACTTCAATATTATAGCTAGACTACAATAGCAATGGAAGAGGTTGGGAGGTAGGAAGCGCTAAGGGCTTTTACTTATAAACCTAAGGTTAACTCATATTAGGCGCGGCGGAGCGCAGCGTGATTACTGGTAAACAATAATTATCAACCTTGGTGTGGTTGAAATACAGTTTAAAATAAACTACCATTAATTCAAGAGATGCCAGCACATTCGGCTATCCCAAACTGTAAAATGTTCCCAATTGGACGTAATAAATCTTATTCTGTTTGTAATAAAATTGGAAAACTATCAAAATGACACATTGATTGGGGTAGCTTGATGTGTAGTCCTTTGTAGGTGGCTTTTGGAATTTTAGTCTTTATTTTGAGAGACGTAACGTTGTAATTTACTAATATTTTTTATCAAGAAACTCATAGGTAAATTTTTACACCTATTAGTGTTGTTTTTGTAAAGTCGGTTGTATTATTTTGTAAGAACTTTTTTTTAGACTTGTTTTTTTTTCTATGGGTGATACGAATTGCGCTAACTTTATAATTTTTTCCGTAAAATGCTACAGGCCAATTTAGTATTTTAACATAAAAAAATATTGTGGAGAATTGAGAACCTCCATCTTTTGTTGGATTTAGTTAATAAATTAATTTTACATTTGAACACAGGGTTAAACTTTTGAAACCGTTTGAATTGGCGTTGCGTTTACGTTAAGCACACTGATGGTAGACCATTCCAAGCCGGTACCAAAACGAATTAATCTGCCAACTTCTCGTAAAATTTACACACAATAATCCACCATTCACCGTTGTGATCCTAATTGAAAAACTTACTTCCCAGAGGTCAAAACAAACGCAAAAATGTTTCATTCACCATCTGTTTTAATTAATGAACAAAAACTTTTTTAAAACTTTCACCATTTTGCTTTTGTTTATCGTGAATTTTATGTTTCGAATTTGGAATTAGTATTTTCTAAAAGGTTGGAATTGTACTATTTGAGTGGTTCTGTTTTGTATCTTTTTTGTTTTTTTTTTTTTAATGGGAGTTTAAGGTTTCAGGACTGAATGACCGCAGGACAAAACAACGGCTTAGCTTATGTGTATACAAGGTAATTCCTACTAATATTATAAACGCGAAAGTTTGTGAGTATGGATAGATGCATGGATTTAAGGATGTTTGAAAGTATTTCACGTAAAAGCTACAGAATGGATTTTAACAAAAATATGCGATGGAGTTAGCTGACACCCTGGATTAACATAGGCTACTTTTTATCTCTGTATTCCCACGGAAACGGGACCTACGCGGGTGAAACCGCGGGATGTCTGCTAGTTTTACATAATGGCTGTACTTTCAAACCAGTGTGCAGTGGGGTTGACTTGTAGTGAGATTTTTCGTATTGAATAGACCAGCTTGTCATTGAAAACTCAATTAAAATGGAGTAATCATAAGGCGTATGACAACATGTATGAAAGTAAACGAAGCAAAAGAAGTATGTAAGAATCGTAGCATATGGCGCTCTGTAGTTTCTGCCTACCCCCATGGGAAAAAGGAGTGAGTTTATGTATGTATGTATGTAATCATAAGGAACAATCAGCTGAGTCATATATTTATATTATTAAATAATAGAGAATTGACAAAATGGTCCTGCAAGAACTCTCTCGCAAAGCCATAGTCTATCTCGCTTGCTTGTTTAATGGTGTCATCAGAACTGGCCACTATCCTTCTCTGTGGAAAGTATCCCAAGTGGTAATGGTAGCCAAACCTGGTAAGCCAACAAAAGCAGTCACCTCATACAGGCCGATAAGCCTGCTGCCAATTATCTTGAAAGTGTTTGAGAAGATCCTACTTAAAAGGCTACTGAGTGCGATTAGTGGGACGTCTATTATCCCGGACCACCAATTTGGCTTCCGACGAGAACACGCAACGATAGAGCAGATCCATAGAGTGTGCCAGGTCATCAGAGCTTCCTTGGAGAAGAAAGAATACTGCTCGGCAGCGTTTTTAGACGTTCAGCAAGCCTTTGATAGGGTTTGGCACAAAGGGTTGCTCTACAAAATAAAAACACTACTTCCTCACAAGTTCTTTCGGATACTGGAATCCTATTTGTCAGGACGATTGTTCCAAGTACGAGAGGGTGAAAGCACATCAAGGTTCTACGACATCGCTGCTGGTGTACCTCAGGGCTCTGTCTTGGGCCCGTTATTATATACCATTTTTACAGCAGACTTACCACAGAGCCCGGGGGTAATGGTGGCTACTTTTGCAGATGACACTGCAATACTTAGCTCAAGTCAGGATCGTATCGCCGCTTCTAGTACCCTGCAAAAAGGCCTAGCAGAAATCCAAATTTGGATGCAAAAATGGAGGATTAGAGCCAGTGCATCCAAGTCGGTACATATAACATTTACCCTGAGGCGAGAAAACTGTCCACCAATCTACCTCTGCGGTCAACAGCTCCCGCACCACAACTGGGTTAAGTATCTAGGAATGCACCTCGACCGAAGATTAACTTGGAGAGACCACATTAGAGCCAAGAGAGACTCGCTTAACCTACGATATAGAGGGCTTTACTGGCTACTCGGTAGAAACAGCAAGCTGTCACTGGACAACAAACTCCTGATCTATGGATCTGTCCTAAAGCCAATATGGTTATATGGCATTCAGCTGTGGGGTTCTGCCTGTGACTCCAGTATAAATATAATCCAAAGAGCAGAAGACTCAATCCTTAAACATATAGCAAATGCTCCCTGGTTCATAAAGAACTCAGAGGTTCATCACCACCTGAAATTAAGTACAGTGAAGGAAGTAATAAGAACATGTGCAAGGGTATACAAAAAGCGTCTTCAACACCATACAAATCCACTAGCATTGCAGCTCACTATTCCTGACACCCTAAATCGCCTGAAGCGACGCAAAATCATTGACCTGGATAGCCCGCAATGAGCTATTTATTACAAAGAGCTGATCCCAGTGGGGAACTGACTCTACATGACATAAACTCTGACAATAAATCTGCTCATAGTCAATGGACTGATTGCATGATAAAACTAATAAAAAAATAAAATAAAAAAATAATAGAGAAATAAATTAATACAAATAAAGTATAGGTTACTTTATTTGTATTAATTTATTTCTCTATTATTTTAGTTACATTTTATTGTGCGAACAAAAATTTTAAAATGCAATATCATAAAATTTAACATAAGTCTGTACGTGAGGATTTTTAATTGGCTTTTTGGTATCTACGGTTACTTTTTTTTGTTTCGTTTTATTATCTGTAAGTCCTCCGTGTACTAAATAAATAATTTAATATTTTGGTCGAGTGGGTCGAACTTTTATTATAGTCGTAAAACAGCTGAAACAATTTATATCAAACCTCTGTTGAAAGTTATTCTTATTCATGGGTAGTATAACTTTGTCAAAATTTGGTTGGGTAATGATTAAGTGCAAAAAAAAACTAAAAAATTATTATTTTTCATGGTTATTATTTAATGGAAGGTCCCGGGTTCAATCCCCAGGTCGGGCAAAGTGTTATTGCGTTTTTCCATTTGGAGTTTTCCAGTAGCAGCTCAGACTCTGGATTTGTGCCCGATTGATGGCAATTGGCTCGCTCCCTATTACGTGGGTTTTTAACATGACTGGCGAAATGTAGGAGTAGGTACTACTGACAAATGCCTAACCTTACGGAGATTTCAAGCGTGATGTTATGGCTCTTATTCAGTGGATATAAAGCACACGAGCTTCCACGAGAATGAATTCCGCGTGTCTGCAGTGCACAAATAGAAACGAGATTGCTGCGAACAATGATGTGATTCAACAGTCAGTGCATTTGAACTGTTTCATATTATGCTTTCATGCCTCGTTGTATTCCATCTGCTCCATTTTATGTTAGCCTAGTACTTTGCGGAGTTTAATGAGAGGTTATAATACTGCAACCGAATATGTAGCTACTCGGCTAACTTGTGCATGAATTTGCGATCATGTTTTAGTTTAGGATTAAGTAAAATTCAACATCGACTTTAGTAAAATTCAAAACAATTTCTAAAGTGGTTAATATAACATATAGATAGGTGTACCTAATATGTAGTTGTTCTGTACAACAAAATTAATTAAAACAACATAACATTGTTTACTTTTACACTACTGCAAATCAAATAGCAGCAGTAAAGTTTATTATGCTTAGCACTTTTGATTTATCATAAAACTCGAATACTCGTAGCCTACAGCGAAAAGCCTAATTATTAAAGAAATAATTAAAAAAAAATGTGGACACGATAATCTTATTAGTTTGTAATTCAATTTTTAAATGACTGTTTTTCTTTTCTTTTTATTATGTATCCAATAAGTTGTGATACTACCCCTATTGATTTTGACAAACAATTAATTTCGTAATATCCTTTAGTAGCAGAATGTCCCAAAAGAGGTTTTAATTTGTACACCTTCTAATGGAAAAACATATTAACCCTAGAAAGATAATCATATTGTGATGTACGTTAAATGAAATCGAAACTCGTGCGTAAAATTTACGCATGAGTTTCAATTAGCTATAATGTCAAGTGTAAATGTTTATTTGAATAAACTAAACGTAATTATTTATTTACATCCCCTTGAAATAATATTAAAACCCCATGTAATGTTTTAAAATGCATTTATTTAAATAAAAAACAACAAAATCTTTGAACCTCTTCTTTAAATTAACAAAAAAAGGAAAATGTTTTCTTTAGTTATAAATCACATTTTTTTTACTTAAATCATCCTGTTTTACTTATAACTCAAACAACAAAACGAAATAACAAGTAAAATCTGTTGAAAAACAATACAACTACCATTTTACTTAACATCTTATAAGTCACGTAAAAGATAATCATGGGTAATTTTGACTCATGGGGTCGTCATATCTCAAAATCGGTAACACTAACCTCAGTGACGCGTGTGCCTCACGGAAGGTCCAAGCGACTAGTGAGATGTCTTATACGTATAGCAACGGAATCGCACTATTTAGAGAGATAGAGCAATATTACGAACAGGCATGCGTCAATTTTACGCAGACTATCTTTCTACGGTTAAACTGCACACAATACTGTTCTTATCCGCTTTTGCAGTAATATGTATTTAAATTACACATGTTTATACGAATAAATTAATCATTACCTTTATGTTATCTTTATAACAAAACGTTTAATCTGTGAATCTCCGAGGACACATGTGTTTCTTTAAAGAAAGTGTAATCTAAGCCCTACAGACATTGTGCAGACAATTATACCTTTACACTATTTTAGGCCTCATAAGGACTTGCCCTATAGTGAGCGAGAAAAAAGAAGTACGTATAATGCAAGTAAAATAAGTAAGGAACGTAACTTGCGTCGATACACTTCGCTAACCAATCTTTCTAGATCATGTGCTGTACTGGTGCTACTGCTGCAGCTGTTGAGAACCTCAAGCATAGACATTGCCGTTGTATTGTCGTTACTTTGTCGGTAACTACATATTATACATATTTTCGAACCATTCGGGGTTGAAAGTCTTGGGCCTTAGGGCGTGCGCTGCGTTAGGCGTGCGCACGGCGGCGCCGGCGCCCGCGTGGCGTGCTGTTTCATGTAATCTCATGAGATTTCATTATATTACTTGATGATTTCATTACATATTATCAGGAAAAACATCCCATAAGTTTGTTAGTAACTAAACTATGTTGGTATTTAGACTCAGATATGGACACATGCAATAATTGTTTGAGTCCATACAAACATGTAATAAACAACAAACATGTAAAGTGTCCATTGACACGATAGAGACTCAAATATAGACACATATAATAATTGTATGTGTCCATATCTGAGTCTGAGTTCTTTTTATCTTCTATACATATAATAAGACTGTAAAAAAACTGTGTCTGTACATTGAATATATTTAAAAAATAATAATTGAGGGGGGTTTAGAAACAGTAATAGAGCACGAATCCAAAAAAAAAAGTCTGTCTGTTTGTCTGTTTGTCTGTTTGTCTGTTTGTCTGTTTGTCTGTTTGTCTGTTTGTCTGTTTGTCTGTTTGTCTGTTTGTCTGTTTGTTTGCACACGCTAATCTTCGGAACTACTGGACGGATTTGAATGATTTTTTTTTTGTTGTATAGATATTAAGTCTGGTCAACACATAGGCTATAATTTATCTTGGAAACTGGAACACCTGATGCAGAACCGCAACAGACCAGCTAAACTATAGGCGATACAAAAATGGTACCATAACAAGAATTGTTCCACGTGATGAGCATTTTCTGCTGAGAGAATAAATTTGAAGATCCGGAACACCTGATGCAGAACCGCAACAGACCAGCTAAACTATAGGAGATACAAAAATGGTCCCGTAGCAAAAATTGTTCCACGTGATGAGCATTTTCTGCTGAGTGAATAAATTTGAAGATCCGGAACACCTGATGCAGAACCGCAACAGACCAGCTAAACTATAGGAGATACAAAAATGGTCCCGTAGCAAGAATTGTTCCACGTGATGAGCATTTTCTGCTGAGAGAATAAATTTGAAGATCCGGAACACCTGATGAGGAACCGCAACAGACCAGCTAAACTATAGGAGACACAAAAATGGTCCCATAGCAAAAATTGTTCCACGTGATGAGCATTTTCTGCTGAGAGAATAAATTTGAAGCTCCGGAACACCTGATGCAGAACCGCAACAGACCATCTAAACTATAGGAGATACAAAAATGGTACCATAGCAAAAATTGTTCCACGTTATGAGCATTTTCTGCTGAGAGAATAAATTTGAAGATCCGGAACACCTGATGCAGAACCGCAACAGACCAGCTAAACTATAGGAGATACAAAAATGGTCCCATAGCAAGAATTGTTCCACGTGATGAGCATTTTCTGCTGAGAGAATAAATTTGAAGATCCGGAACACCTGATGCAGAACCGCAACAGACCAGCTAAACTATAACATATATTGGAATGACGTCTTAGCAAGAGTTGTTCAGCCTTATGAGCACTCGCTGTTGACGTATAAAAATCGAAGATCTGGAACACCTGTTGTGGAACTCCAAGAGCCCAGCTACACCATAACTCAAATAGGAATGACGTCTTAGCAAAAGTTGTTCGGTCTGATAGGCATTTCCTGTTGACTTATAAAAATCGAAGATCAGAAACATTTGATATAGAAATTAAAACTATCACTTATTTCATTGCATAATTCTGTACCTTCAGTGAAAAGTGATACATGTCGACCTAGATCGGTTTTTAAATTCTCTGATTAAACTTATTAAAAAAAAATTAACTTAATTTCTATCTTATCCCCGTTGTTATACGATTAAAAATGAAAGAGATTTTTTTGTGTACATTGATATAACTAAGCAATTTTTATTGAAATTATTGTGTAAAATAATACTTTTTGATTCATACCAAAGTGCTCCGAACCGATCTTTATATTTCTGAAATGTATTTTAATACGACTCGAGTTACCACATCTTACACGAACCGAAAGCTTTTACTTCATTTAATCCAAAGTGATACAAATGAAATCCTATATCCTATATCTAGTGAAAAGTGTTACATTAATCCTTGTTCTTCTTAAAATTTTAAACTAGACAACATATCCAACATCAAGAAGTTCGATATTGTCAAATTCACCGATATGATTTACAATGTTCACTATAATTTTACACAGCTAAGTAATTTCTTTAGTAAATGACATAAAATGCAGGTACAAGTTGCTGTTATCACAGCTTACCTAAGCTATAATTTTTAAATATCTCTGCACACCGGATTAGCCTCGCTTGTTTTGTTCCGACACTTATGGAGATGATGTGACAGTCCCGGTATAATTTAATTGAGCTTTTGAATTGTCTCTATCTGTTTGACGGTTGTTTTTGGATTGTTCATGAATTTAGTTGGAGATATTGAACAGTAGGCTAGCTTTAGACATATTTGCAACAATGTGATAGTAAGATATTATTTAGAAAAGTTATCATCTAAAGATCTATACAAATAAATAAAATATTCCACAACTTTCACACAACGCCATCTAGTCCTAAACTAAGCAGCAGGTCTAGCCATATAACAAATTCTATTTCTATTCTATGTCAAAGGATGAGGCGACAATGGAAACAAAATGGCGTATATGGAATCAGCTGTTTGTCAACTGTCAAGTGTATTTCATTTTCAGCCATATTACAAATTCTACTCGTTAACACTTGACAGTTGACAAACAGCTGATTCCATATACGCCATTTTCTTTCTATTGTCGCCTCATCCTATACGATAATAGAAATTGAATTTGTAATATGGCTAGAACCTGCAGAGCTTGTGTTATGAGTACTAGACAACCGATAATACTATATATACATTTCTAAATTCATACATATTATAGATACATGAAACACAGAATTAATGGTCGTGCTCATCACATAAACATGTGTCTTGGGTGAGGATCAAACCTATATATATCCAGCATAGCAGTCAGGACCACTAACCCCTAGACCAACAGGCCAGTCGTAAATTTTATTGTGTTTACATACATACATACATAAACTCACGCCTTTTTCCCATGGGGGTAGGCAGAATCTACAGGCCATATGCTACGATTCTTACATACTTCTCTTGCTTCGTTTACATTCATACATGTTGTCATACACACACGCCGGTTGCGAGTACTACGCACCTGACCTTTCTGAAGAACCTCACCAATAAGGTATATGTATGTCCTTCTTGGGCGTCCCCTCCCGGCGTTCCCACTCACATCTGCCTTGTAAATACCTTTCGTTAGTCCTCTTCATCCATCTTTTCAACGTGACCAAACCATCTAAGCATACTCTTTTCAATTTTTGTTACTACATCTTCTTTTTATTTATTTTCTTCTCTAGCAACTGAGTTAGTTTCGATTATTTTGCCAGCGTCATGTGTGTTGACGGTCGTGTTATTAATGTGGTGAGCCGTCGAACATTGAACTTTGTGGTAGACAAATTTTAGTGGCTAAAAGAAGGCAACTTTTTTGCAATATTAAACATGGTTGTTTGTTCTGCATAATATAAATAACTAGTATATACATACATACACTCACGCCTTTTTCCCATGGTTTCCCATGGCATGGTAGGCAGAAACTACGCGCCATCTGCTACGATTCTTAGGTATACATTTATTTTGCTTCATTTACATTTTTTTAATTTAGTTATTATTTTATTATGATATTAACATAGTTTTACCCTTTCTGTGACAAAAACGTTTGAAAATACTTATTACTTGTATCAATAAACACTTCGATGTAAACAAAATGTATCACAATCAATTCTAGCTTGTAGCATTAATCACTTACTAGTTTGAAAAATACATTGGTGTTAAGGGGTACAATTGAATATTTACGTAGGAATTTTAAATAAAACAATGAAAAAAGGTTGCTGATAATCAAAATGATCATATTAGTTTTACGACTTTTTCTCACAACAACTATTTGCAGGCAAACCATGCCAAAACACAAGCCTTATAACATTTCACACGAAACGGTAACTAAATGTGTAAAATAATTCATTTCATTATAGATTTAAATACACAAAAATAAGCAAAGAAAACTGTAGTGTACGGTGATATAACTGGCTATTTTTACTAATTACTTAAATTCCGTGCAAAATAATATATTCAAACCAAGCTCTTTATAATCTTTATAATATTATCTACACGTACCACACATCGTTTTTTAGTTTAGAACGTTAGAAAAATAACGAGATTTTTTTAAATCTTTAACCTTAAATTACTCAAAACTATGATTTTTCACTTATATCACTTTTCACTGAAGGTACAGAATTATAAAATAACATAAGTAGTACTACGCGGTGAAGGCGGGAACAGTTCAGGACTGATTTTCGATGACGATGGTATATCGTTGAAAATTAGACTCTACTGGCTAAAACTCCCATTTTTTTTATCGTATGCCTTCGGGCTTATGTTATTTGAGTGTTTAATTTCCTTTTCCATTTATCTTCGTTACACGGTAGCTTACCCGGTAACGCAGGGGAGCAGCCACTTAGATTTTAATTGATCAGGTATCATCACAATAAAACTATAACCATGCCTAGAAAGAGGTCAAATTTTTCCCAATGTTCCAAAGGTGCTAAATGATTAAAGACCATAAGATCCCAACAATCTACCGAAGAGCGTTAGGAGAGACTTGATGCTGTTCGAGAACATGAGGCTGCAACTTGCTCCGTGGAAACTTCTTGGGATCGCGAAGCACGCCTGCATTCTCAGCGTATTTACGCATCTACATCCAGGTCTCTAGAGACCAGTGAAGAATATGTGCGCGACTGACCGCTGATCGTGAACATCATGCACTGTCTCGCGAGTTGGAGACGTTCAAGGAAAAAGCATGACGCTTGAGTTTTCAGTGTATATACGCATCGACTCTAGAGATAAGTGGGGGAAGGCGATGCGCGACTGACCGCTGATCGTGAACGTCACGCAACATATTATAGGCTATAATTTATTTTGGAAAATGGAACACCTAAAGTGAAAGAGATATAAAAATGGTGCCATTGCTAAAACTATTCCACGTGAAGAGTGTTTTCTGCTGTGAGACTAAATTTGAAGATCTGGAGCACCTGTAGGGGAACTCCAAAGCCCAGAGACATTATAACATATACATAATAGAAATGGCGTCTTAGCAAAAGTTGTTAAGTCTGATGGCATTTCCTGTTGACCAACAAAAATAAAAAATCTGGAACATCTTGAATCGTCTCGCGCATCCCATTGATTTCCCGTCCCCGGGCTTATAGAATTCGACATCAGATGTTTCAGATCTTCGATTTTGACGACCCCGTTGTCGCTGGCATAAGCAACAGGATCCGCGTACGAAGTCGCGGGCAGAAGCTAGTGTCATAATACAGAAAACACAATACAATACAAACAATATTCATAAAACTACCATCTTTTGGATTCGCTTAGCAACAACACATGTGTAGTGTGTACAGGTGCCCTATCGAGGGTTCTTATTAGCAGAAATACTGAAAAAAAAAACTGTTTTCGCTGTCCCGCACATGACATAGCAACGATGCAGATCTTTTACGTATTATCGCAAAAAAAAACTTCGGTATGCTTTGCTTCTCGCTACCCGCCATCATTCCCACAAGACCCTTACGCAAGGCGTGAACGAAAACAATAGCGCCTAGTCTGCATTCATTGTGAAACGGCTCGTAAATCTAAAGTTTTGTACGAATTTCTTTACCGTTAGCTTAGCAGACGTCAAAAGTAATGTTTTCGTATTTTATTTAATTGTAAGTTGAAATTTATGTCCCGTTAATAAGGTTAGTGACTCTGACGCTACAAAGGCTTTTGTTTTTAATTTCATTGAAACAACTTACAGGTTCTACTAAAGTCAGGGACCTCTTTTCATGAAAAGAAGAATAGGACATCGATTGTACCACGCTTTAGAAATTAACGTTAAGTTATTAATTATTTATGGGAAGGAACGCAAGTGCAGAACTGAGAATTATTGAGAGAGGTAGTGCAAACTCATAGCTATCGATGATGTAAGGATGTTAGGAATTAACAATATTAGGCTGTTTTACTGTTGCACTGCAGGGCAGAGTTCCAGTCTTACACATTGAAGGCCGGACCATTTATTATTTCGGTCAATATTTTACGTCTAGGATTCTTCAACGATATGACTTGATTTTCACCGATGTTAGTTTTTATGGTGTACAATAAAGAGTATTCTTTTCCATTTCTTTTGATGTTAGTGATGCCTAAGAAAAAGAATAGATCGCAGTAATTGCCTGGATTTGAACTAACATTTCCAATCTGGTACATGAGAAGAGTCCTTCGTGATAGCCTAATGGTTAAAAGCTACCAACGTGTTACAATATTCATCATCATCACCTTTTTGTCCATGTCCAACGTCATTCATTTGTCTACTTAATCTGTCAATACTATCGCTTTCATTTACTTCTTAAAAAATCCTTCCACCTTTTCTTTGACTTCGCTCATCACTATTTTACCGACGGCTTTCGTATTTTGATCAATCTATTAGCCAAACCTGTACGGGAGGCCTTTTTATGGACTTACAGTTCTTACAGTTTCTCACTGGAGCCGAAAATTACAGTTATTGTTTGAGTGAAGGCCTCACTCAAACAATAACTGTAATTTTCGACTCAAGCAGTGGACATCTTTGAGTACATTATTATGCTACAGATTAGAAACTGTTAAGTGCAAAGAAGAAATTTCAAAGTAAACCTGTTACTAATAAAACACATTTTATAAGCAACTCTTTCTCATTTCTATTAATAGAAAACGAAAAAAAAAATAAAAAAAAAATAGAAAAATAGAAAATTCCTTCAGACAAAAATACAATCGTTGCATTAACTTCACCCTTTCAACTCAATTAAAAGACGTCTTGTAAGTCTTTTTAATTGAATAATCATCCCTTAATAATTTGAAAAGTTTTAAGGTTTTTTGTTTGAGAATAGTTGAAGCAGTAAGAATGAGGATTTGGCTAAATTCACTTTGGACGATGTCAAATAAATGAGCGTAAAGGACAACGTACACTGGCGGACGGCGCCACGGCGGGGTAGTATATCCAGACAAATTTACCACACACGGATGATTTTTGCCACCATCACCAGCTGTTGGATTTCTTTTATAAACATCCAAATCAAAAATAAGTTTGTACAAAGACATATTTTTATTTTTATTAATGTGAGAAATTTGAATGGTAGTTTGTTTAATCACGCAACGCAATCCTTTTCTTTATAAGGGAGAAAAACCGTCCTGGATGTTTTCATCCTTGGACCAACCCGGTGTTCCATTTCACACTAGCGCGGGGGTCACGGGAACAAACGTTACTATCACAACCCCTAATTAAGCTCTTCGGACCACTAGACCAACGATGCATCAAAATGAACCTGACGTTACCTCCTACTGCTGTAGCGTCCCACCACGATATTCTACTGCACGCTTTTCAATACCGCAGAAAAATGTACATTGTTACATTAAATTTAACGTTGTAAATTTTAACCCTGCCCCCCACCGGCGCCGTCCGCCGATGTGCGCTGGGCTTTAGACTCTTGGCAAATACCATTTGTTTCAACGTACGTGTAGTAATATCATATTTTGCTATTATTCTCTCTTGGAACAAAAAAATTTAAATAAATCTCTATTTAGTTTTAAATTTTAGTATTCATTTTGAGTTAAAAATGGACTCTGTCCTTTAGCTCAAGTGACAACATATAACATCTCTAAAAGTGTTCTTCTCATGTTCAAACAGCATACTATAAACTGTGGATACTCTTGTTAAAATCATCAATTCTATCTAACCTATTAACTTTAAAGCCGATTTATTATTGTAACATACATTCAAACATAAACTCACGCCTTTTACTCCGCCGCCGCGCCGTCTGCTAAAATTCTTACATACTTTTTTTTAATTCTTACATTTATACATGTTGTGATACACACACGCCTGTTGCGAGTACAACGCACCTGACCTCAATAGTAAATAAAATCATAATTCACTTTTTACAGATTTATCAGAATATTATATACCTACTGGACTCATATACTGGTATCATTTAAGAGCAGAACATAACCATCATCCACGTAAATTAAATCACCCAGAATATATAAGTGATTAAATATATAAAATAACACGCTATGTCGTCCCCAACAAAGCATCCATCAATACCCCAATATGCTAAAATCGTTTGACAATACACCTATCCTACTCTTCTACGTCACCCATCGCCCATCAACCCTTATTTCCAATAAATCAGACGAACTCTTCAAAGTACCTTAAAGAATAGAAAAATTACAGATGTGAAAGTACACGCTCTGAAATCATCTTAAATGCCTACAGCGTCAGGGAGAAAGATACGCGTCTTTTTCATGATTAATAAAATAATAACGGTCTCCTTATGTACGCGCGTTAGAAGTTATAATTCTTTGGCCTAATAATAGAAAACGTTCTAAAATGTTGACAACAGTTAACTTCAGGTGTGCGCGCGCATCGTAACCATTTACTGTCATCATTTTTCCCTAACGCGCTTAAAAGTCAACTCCATTAATAAAAAGGTTTATTTTCTTCCACAATTAACAATAAAAATCTAACCTAAATGTAAAGTAATAATAACAATTAACATATTAGACAGTTTTCATTTTTGGGAGACTGGTGCCTAAACTAAGCCGTGATTATAGTGTCACTTCTGCGCACTTCATAATCCAAGAAAATAAGATGTAGTCAGTATTTGATACTTTTTAAATATTTTATAACTGTATGGTATATTGATGAGCAAAATTCGTACGGTTGTATGATAACAATACATCATGTATATTATCTACGAATATAAAGTACATTAAACCGTGAAGCTAAATCTTTTTTTATTAATGCGTATTCCGCACTTATAATGTAGTTAAAGTTTGTTATCAGGTGCAAACCGTTTATATATGTAAAAACGCCTTTGTGTGCTTATTATCCAGTATTTATAGAATCAGTTGGGTCAGTATAGTATGAAGCACTTGATGAGTTAATTTAAATTTCTTTATTTATGTACTTAAAAATATTTCGTGAAATTGTATTTGAAACGATGAATTGAGCTGTTATTTTACTTTTATTGAATCGGCATGTGGGGTAAAACACTCTTCATTCTTATCTATACTCCAAAACTACTATAGTACGTTCGCGTTAAGAATGCAGTGAGTCATCATTATCCGTCGGCCTAGCCCCGCCCCCAAACCAATCAAATCTTTTCAAATTCATTTTTATAAATTCATTAAACTTAATCTATTAAAATATAATTAAATGTTTGAATTTAACACAACTGTGGAATACACCTTTATCTTGCAGTTGCACTGATGACTCACTGCATTCTTAACGCGAACGAACTATATGTCGATTCTTTGTGAATTTCTTACTCTTTGATACCTACAACATACCCAATTGTATAGCATTTCGGAATCCGCACCTTACTATGTAATACCCTTATCATTCGTCTGTCCGTCTGTCACTCGGTATTTGCTCCATGTAGGTAGATTATGTGCCGTTAAAGAATGGAGGGACTGTGACTTGCAAATCTTTGAATTTTGGTTTACCACGACTTTTCTAGCGTGAATTTTGTATAGTAATGTTTTGTTTTAAAGCGATTAGGAAGAGATAACTGTACCACAAAGATGGTACAGTTATCTCTTCCAAAAATAAATAATGATAATACCAGCCCGTTACTGTCCCACTACAGGGCAAAGGCCTCTTCTCATACAGAGAAGGCTCGAGCATTGATAACCACGCTTGCTCAAGGTGGATTGGCAATTTCAAACTTAAACTAACTAAGTCCAGGTTTCCTCACGATGTTTTCCTTCACCGATGTCAATGATGTCTAAGATAAACTTAGAAATTAGGTACATATGAATTGAAAAAATCACAATGGTACTTGCCCGGATTTGAACCACAACCTCGTGCATGAGAGGAATCGATCGAATCATCAATTTACGGAATTATTTTTATCTTTATGGTAAACTATAGGTTTACATTTAACAGCAATCGTGTTTATATGTACATTGTTTATGAAACTTTAACGTCCAAAATGTCTTGATTCTCGCATTAATTTTAATAAAAATAAATGCTTATAAAATTGTCTGGCATGACTGACCAAATTGGTGGTGAGCAATGTTATGGTATATTTATCCAACGCCATCACCGTCCGATGGTTCAGCCGAAGGTTATGCTACGCTTGCGCAGGTCTGTCTGGATGGGTGACTATTTAATATTTCAAAACCCTTCATGCCTTGAAAAGCAGGTTAAGTTATAAATAAATAAATAAATAAAAAATAAATAAATAAATAAATAAATAAATATTCCACAACTTTTTCACACAACGCCATCTAGTCCCAAGCTAAGCTAAGAGCTTGTGTTATGGGTACTAAACAGCTGATAAACATACTTATATATTTCTAAATACATACATATTATAGATAAATTACACTCAGACAAAGAACAAATGATCGTGCTCATCACACAAACATTTGTCCTGGGTGGGAATCGAACCCACGACCTCCGGCATAGCAGTCAGGATCACTAACTACTAGACCAACAGGCCAGTCAAAAGTTGTTCGTCCCAGTTGTTGTTTGTAGATCTTTGACAATCATTAACAAGAATACATTGCCCAGATAGTCTGAAAACAAGTATATTATCTATGGGGGCTTGCGTTACCCAGTCACTGAGTTGTGGAGATCAGAGAGGCATTCACTCCATATAAAATACAGGTATTCAGCTGCAACCGGTTAGACTGTAACCTGACCTGAGCATGTTATTTAAGTAAGTAAGTTTATTTATAAAATGGGTTATAAGTAATGATATTTTTATCACATCTATTCAAAAAGAGCTAGTTTATTCCTCGTAAACAGGGACCAAAATAGCTCATTAATCCCTAGGGACTAAAATTGATTTGAATTTGGAATGTGGATGTTGTTAGTAAATGTTTCAATCAGCAAAGAGGTGAATCACAAACCATGCGGGAACAATGTATTGAATATTTGACTGGCTGAAAAACTGCTAGCGCGCCAAATTAACAAAAAATTATGAAAAATAAACAACGCACGAAATTAAATGCATTCTGCTTGTTACGATACACTTCCATAATTGTTCAAATATAAACATCAGCCTCTAATTATTTATATTCTATGTCTTATGGTTCTGAATTGTACGTAAATAAATTCTTGTTCATAAGTTGCACTTACTTATTTTCTCATAGAGGGTGATAAAAAGTAGAAAGTCCTCGGGAGCAACACTATTTTAAGCTCGAGTGACATACTTTTAATCCCTTGCTGCGCTGAGGATTAAAAAAAACACTCTCGTCTTTAAAATAGTTGTTTGCTCCCTAGATAAACAATCTACTATTAAGATATAATGAGTATATAATTTGACAAATGTCATTAAATAAAAACCGGCAACATTTTTATGTACTTGAAATATTACTAAACAACGATAGACATACCTAGAAAAAATTAAATAGATAGAACATACAATAACCATTAAAGTAAGTAAATTAAAATAATTATGTAATATTATAGTTAATATTGAAATAGCACAAAGAGTTCATAAAATAAAAAGAAGTATAGATAGAGTGAATAAATAACAAAGAAACAAAACAGCAGCTACAGCTCCACAAATAAAACTTAAAATTAAACAGAATCTAAATTACAAAACTGAACATAAGGTCTCTGATTACGTTAGAGGACACAACTAGCAAAGGCAGGAGTGGGTTTTAGCTGGAAAGAGTCCGGCACTGCCCAAACTGACACCCAGTGGGTCGGTGTGGGCGTCCATGAGGATTTCCCTCTCCTGACAACCCTAAAAAAAAAACCTGACCAGAGCTAAAATTAATAATCGCTCAAATTCAAATACTCTAGCTCCTACAAAAAAAACAAATGCAACACAAGCAACGGTGTAAGAATGACTTGCATATCTATTTTGGTAAGTACAGATACATTAATTATGCATAAAAGCACTCTTCCATACAATATTATAATACAAGAGGGTGATTCTGTGTTTTTTCCTTGTCAAGTCAATTTATCGCTTTTGTTAAATGAAGCGGTGGATTATCTAAATTGTTTGTGTATACCTTTACAATTCAATTTATATTGTTGGTTTTGTATTGTTTTGATATCACAAACAATATACAGGATAGAAAAAACCACTCTTGATCCTTAAAATACGCTTACGCTTTTCGGCATTTACGTGAAAGTAACATTCCTTTATTTTTCAATAAAATAAAACTGCCTTTTCCACATTTCTCGATAAGCAGGAACCGGGAATTTATTATTTACTATTCTACTATTCATTTTAGTAATCGATAAAAAATAAAATTTATCTTTTACCAATTATCGATTTTTTTCTACCTAACAACAAATTTTTCAATAACATGTTTTTTTTTAAATATTTTATCAAAAGTAAAATATGGCGATTTGGCATGTCTCAGATTAGGTTCGCTCAAGTAAGGTTCGCTTAGGTAAGGTTCGTTACAGCGAACGTTTATTTTTTATTGTTTAGTTAGTTCTATTCCCGGTTTCGGTAAACTTGCTGAAAATCGCGTTAATGCAGTTTAGCTTCTTTTTAAAATTAAAGCAATATTTTTTTAAACTAAAATAAATTAATCTTAAACATTTAAAGTAGTTTCGTTTAGGTCCCATTGATTTATTCGCTTTTGTATATTTAGCTGTTTATTCATGTCTTTTTACTAAATATTTATAATAAATGATATTATATGAATGATTAAAATAGCAGTTTATTGTTAAATATTATGCATCACCCTTTTACTGGGCAAGAGCCTCTCCCTATGACTTTCAGGTATTTCTATCTAGGGCTAAAATAGATCTCTAGTCATTAGTTTTGTCCAGCTCGCCCCGCCATCTTTTACGGGTCTGCCAGCACGTGTTCTAGCTTTATCAGGGCTCCACCTGGTGGTAATTTTGGCCCACCGCTCATTCCTATTAAATAAAAAAAATAAACTAACTTTATACTAACGAAAATAATGATAATATAAAGCTGTCAACATTTTTACACCCGGTCGTGCCGCCTCCGGATAAAAATAATGTGATTAATTTGGTTGATTGATTTTTTTATTTATTTCACATAAAAAAATCTTAAAACATTGCCCCACAAAACTGCTTACGCAATTTAACTGTGAGATCACTGAGTCTCTCTAACAATAAGCTTAACATCATGTAGGTACATCTATTAAAAACCCATACTCATACTAATAATACCTACACTTACATGTTATCTAATAAATTTTTTTTTAGTTTGCGTGCGATTTCTTGTCTGATGTCAGCAGGCAGAGTGTTTAATAAATAAGGAACGCGTTTCTTTAAAGTTCTGTCGCCATAGTAATTACTTACTCTGGGTACATCGTATTTACCTGCTGTCATCGACCTGGTAGTATAATTGTTACTAATGAGTTACTATCTCGACTGTCATGGCTGTTAACTAATAATAGGTAGTTATGCTTAAGGCTTACTGGTAAAATTTTACATATTCAGAACTGTAGAACGTATATTCATTCGAGTTTGAACACGGTACCTTAAACACCTTACTAGTAATTTATTGTGGTTACACTTAAAAATACTCTGGAAATAATATACTATGCTATTGAAAACAAATGCTATTAAGATTAAATTTAGTTAAACTTGCCATTTCGCTTTCTCACTAGAATTCAAACATTTCAACACTATGCTGCGTTCAAGCATGAATTTGATTATTGGCGGAATTAAAAATACAATTGATAAAACTTAAAATTTCACGATCATAGTTTTTCGCAAGCTTCTTTCACTACTTACCAGTAACTTGTTGTAAACTTGAAACACTAACTAATGCAAAAGGTCAAAGAATGTCGTGTTTTCTTAACAAAATTATAACTTATTCATTTCTAACCTTGTTATTCTTGTACGACTCTAACTCAATATACAGAAAACTCAAAAAATATGCAAATACTTAGAAATAAACACCCAAAACTTTTAATGTCTCCGATTATTATTTTAAACACTGGCCATGAGCGAGTCTGATTATGTAAGAAGTTAAAAAAATAGTGATTTGACGTATGCTATGTCACATATTTCCAAAGACATTTAAAATACTATAGAGCGGGCATGTCAAGGAAATGTCATAGAAAAACTTTGATCCCATGTCTCAGTAACGCCATCTAGAATAATATATGAATATTGGATAGCTGATTGAACATTCGCAGTGTGCAGACGTGCTCGTTAGCAATATTTAATAATTACCTACTTTAATAATAGTGACCTCCTTTATTGCATTACCGACGTAATGCAATCGTATTTTGCTTAGTGTGTAGTCTTGGTGAATAATGAACACGAACTTGTGAATTTTTTAATATTATAAACAATGGATAACAGCCCCCTAAATCCCAGGGGGCCAGTACACCACTCACCTTCGAAGACGACAAACCCAGCCCTTGAGCCAGTCAATATAGTTTCAACGCACGAGATCCAAAAATGGATGGTAGCCATCGAACAGCATCTTAATGAAATTTGCTCCATTGCCACGGATGGCAAGCTCAACTCGGAGCAGAAGATGAAAATTTCTACCTTGTGCCGTAAAGTAAGTTCTGGAACCTCACAAATGGCAGTCTATTATCAGTCGCTCAAGCAAAAAACTATTCAAGCCTAATGCCGTTGAAGACCTTCAAGAAAAGCGTGACCTTTCCGAACAGTTTGTGGAGCTCAAGCAGATTATTAACCACTCTGGTTCTGCAGGACATGCTTCTTTTGCCGATATGGTGAAAAAGGGATCAAATAGTTTCGTTCGACCAAATAACTTGAGCTCCGTCGCCATATATCCTGATGATTTGTTAAAATCAAGTGACCAAACAAAGGAACTGGTGAAAAAAATTATACAACCGGAGCAAATGAAGCTACACGTCCGCGGTGTCCGGAAAACAAAAAAAGGCGGCGTTATTATCAGTACCGAAACGAAACATGACGCTGATAAACTGAAGCACGCCGTCCAGCTCTCTACATCTGGACTTACAGCCGAAGAGCCCATCAAGCGAAAACCTCGGATTGTGATTGTTGGAGTGCCGAATTCCTTGACCGAAAATGAGGTCTTTAGATGCATTTTCGAACAAAACGTAGCTGACAAAATAGCAGCGCTATCCTTGGAGTCCTTCTTGGACTTAATTAAATTAAGCCACAAATCAGGGAAGAGAGATGGTCCGACCTGTAACTACGTTGTTGCAGTTTCAGCCGAAATAAGAAAAGCTCTTATATCTCAATCAAGGATTTTTATAAATTGGACGTCCTGTCCTGTCAGGGACTTCACATTGGTGACAAGGTGTTATAAATGTCATCAATATGGCCATGCAGCAAAATTTTGCCGAGAGACTGTTGATACGTGTGGTCACTGTGGGGACGCGGGTCATTCGATGTCTGATTGCGTGAAGAAAGCCATTAGCCCAAAATGTGCATCGTGCACAAGATTCAAAAAACCCAATGACCACAAAACGGGGGACGCTGAATGCCCCGCCAGGAAAATAGCAGAATATAGGAATATAAACTCTATCGATTATGAGGGCATCTAGTGACTCATACGTGGCCAGTCATTTGTATCGCTTGTTGCTGGCTCTAGAATATACATGGTCGCTGCGCTGTCCTACATATTTTAGTGCTGTCTAAGCAAAATAGTCAAGTATTTCTAATTGAATGTAGTCTTGAAAGTGATTTATGCAATTTTTGTTTTTGAACCTTATTGATAACATTGCCGACTCAATCAAATTCTTGTAACTAAGTGTAAAATTATCTATTTTAGTAAATTACAGCATAACTCATTCAACTATGTAACTATTATTAATTCTGTTAAATATTGTAACGAAACCAGGTGTCTTAATAGTACTGTAAGATCTTATGTCGCCTGTGATACAGGTTTTTAACCTAGTACAGGCATTAAACTTTGTTATACCTATATTATTTCTTAGATTTAATTTGTATTTACCAATTTAATATCTGAATAAAGATTATTATTATTAGTATTGGAGCGGCAGCGGAGTGTACTAAAAAAAAGTCATTGACTGGTGTCCACCTAGGACACAAGTTTTGGACGAAAATTTTGTTTGTGATGTCCGGTCTATAGGTATTGAATGTCTTTGCATATTTCTCACGCAAATTATAAGTCCTATAAGCTGGTTGCTTTAATTAATGGGAAATGTATCATTTTTTTTTAGGTGGAAAATACTCTTGGATTTGCCTCGCCATTGGAAGGACGGAGGGATCTGTCAGTCTATCACTTACTAAAAATTACCCCGGTTTTCCGTCTCACACCCGCACCGGGGGTCACGGGAATGGATGATACTTCTAAAACTCCCAATGCCTATACTGCGTTATGAAATCAAATTAAAAATACATTCTAACATGCTACGATTTTTACATACTCCGATAGGCATGTTATAATGGTTTCAATTTTTCTTTTCAGGGCACGGAGCCCTAAAAACAACGCGAACTCAAAAGAATAATATCTCCTCGTATTTCACAAAGAAAAACTTTTTCAGTATAAAATGAAGCGATAATCAAAAATAATGGGTGATTGTATAAAATCTGATAGTGTTATTTAACATACAAATTGCAGATATTATTTGCTAACATTGCAGTGCAGAGACCACCAAACACTTCAGTGTTTTAATAAAAAATGCAAATCTAAGTGACACGGCTACGAACGAGAGGCGAGACATACTGGCACAAAAGACTGTATATATTATAATAAAATCTAAAGGAAAATAGGGAAATAAAGATGAGGAAGCCATATTGACTTTTCCATTGTGCTTTTTGAGTTCGTTTATGGGTCCGACTGTCTGCAGTAAGTGACTGTGTACGTATTTGTGTGTGTGTGTATTGTAGTTTTAATCATGCTTTGAGATTAATGTTACTTATTTATTTACTTACTTTTTTATTTCATTCTTCAAACACACTAATGTACAGAGGCGGACTTAATGCCAAAGGCATTTTCTAGCAGTCAACCTTTCGGTGATGCAGAGAATAGCAGTGGTAGGTGCAATTTTAAATGAAAATCAATGTTATGTTAAGTTGTGTGAGATTTGTAACAATCCCTTACCAATAAATACTATCACAATGACTATTGGGTACTATTACAGCTATAACAACAAATGGTAAAAATAGAAGACCCTTAATAAATACAAGAAATGTGTTTTTTTACCATTGTGGACTGTTTTTTATTTAAATTTTGTGAACCAAAAGTGTTTAGGTAGTTAATATTACATGTGGGTATCCTTTACATTACTTTTTTCTACTTTTTTTTTGTGTTTATAATCATACCTGTATTCCCCAAAGAGTAAAACAAAAGTGTACACTTCTGCTTTACCTTTTAGGATCTAAAAAAACACCCACAGTACCTACTTAAACAGCAGCTTATAAATAGCAGAAAGAGTACCAAAGCTAGGTACTCTTTCTGACCTTCGATAATTGTAGACCCCTTTCGAACCACATAATGACGCACGGCCTCATAATTTTAGTTTTCCACTTCATAAATTTAATTTTCATGGCGAAGACAAAGTTTGTAAGTTACTGAATTGAAACTGATTTATGTGACAAAGTAACGTCAAATTTTGTTAAATTATTAGAAGCTTAATTGAATATAAGTCCGTTAATTATGACGGGTGGTCTCTCAGTGGTCGACACTCAACTGTTTTAGCTTTCTGTGTTTCGTATCTATGCACTGACTTCAACAAATGTTGAGGTGAGCCTTCTGACGGGATACATGAAGATCAACGCCACAGCCTGATGTCTGCGGTCGTTACTATATTGCGAGTCTGACATCATCTGGGACCTTTAATTTATCATAATTGATAAGGTTTCACTACCTTTGACAATGCTGATACCCATGCTGCGCGTGGCATCTACACCCGCCAATGCCTATTTAATTTCCGCACAGAATAATTATATAGAAAGAAACAGTTAATATTTTTTTATACATTTTGCTCTGTCAGTGTAATTGCTGTACGTGCGTTCTAATGCGTGGATAGATTAATGATATAAGCTCAATGTCACTTTATGCGTAAAATATCCTTAAAATTACTACACTACTATGCCTTGTTCACATAGGGGCAAGCAGAAACTACAAAACGCGTTTTGCTAAGATCCTTACATATTTATTTTACTTCGTTTAAGTTCGTGTATACAAATAGTTATAAATACACATACGGTTTTACCAGTTATGAGTACTGCTTATCTAACTTTCTTAAAGAACATCACCATGTAAGACAATCTATCTGTGAACACTATGGTGATCTATTTAAAACAAACATGATAAAAGATTGTCTGTAAGAGATCGCTTTTAGCGATGGCCGTCAATTGTTACACCCTATAATAGCCCCTTCAGTTAATATTTAGACGTATTTATGGTGACAGTAGGTGCAGAGTATTCTAATTTGTTATTAGTAGATTATTAACCAAGGGCTGTATGACATCAATTGCATACGAGGTTTTTGGCGCCTGAGCGAAGCGAAGGCGCTAATTAACCCGAGTATGCAATTGATGCTTACGCCCGAGATAAATACTCTGCTTTACATATCGATTGTGAGGTAAGTAAACAACAAGACAGCAGGTTTCAATGAACATTTATTAAGAAGAAAAAAATGTGTATTTAATTAAAATTAATTATTTTCGCGATGCTTTCGCGCCTACTAGTAGACTGCCTTTTTTTTTCACGCACGCAAGCGCGTCAAATCTTGCTGGCCAGTTTGATTTTTAAATCGATTCCATCTAACATACGATGTGGAAACAAATAGTTCCATATTTAAAATAAAATCTTTATAAAATAAATTGTCTAGATTCCGATTCGAGTAATTAATCGATACCGAGAAAAAAAAAAATAACTTTTTAAAAATATTCTAAAATATTCTGGGTGTACTTACAGAGCAAGAGATATGTAAAGGTATTTTACATATCTCTTGCTCTGTAAGTACACCCTTACACCCCTGAATGCCGGGGTGTATGACTATCATTACAGCATAGGTTTTGGAATTTGAAAAAAGAACTGTCATACTCATACTGCACGAAGAATATTTTTAAAAAGTTATTTTTTTTTTTCTCGGTATCGATTAATTACTCGAATCGGAATCTAGACAATTTATTTTAATTAAATACACATTTTTTTCTTCTTAATAAATGTTCATTGAAACCTGCTGTCTTTTTGTTTACTTACCTCACAATCGATATGTAAAGCAGAGTATTTATCTCGGGCGTAAGCATCAATTGCATACTCGGGATAATTAGCGCCTTCGCTTCGCTCAGGCGCCAAAAACCTCGTATGCAATTGATGTCATACAGCCCTTGGTTAATAATCTACTATTATGATATTTTAAAATACAAATTCATGTCAAAACATGTAGGGTTCAATTTTAAATGAAATATTTGTTTGTACGAACGAATACAAAACTTTTAGCTGAATAAGAGCTCAATGGATGTCAAATAAACAACAAAGTTTAGGAATCTCTCTGGCGGACGGTTGAAGGAGCTTTTGAATGCCGAATGTGGGAAAATAGTAGATAGAAAAATAATAAAAAACCTCTCTATCTGATGGTAAAGTTATTTAAAGTTTTCACTTCTGTTGGTTTGTTTCTAAAGCGCCACTAACTTGACTTGCCTTTTTTAAACCCTGACGAAAAAGGGGGTTTCAAGTTGGTGTGTGTGTGTGTGTGTGTATACTGTGTATGAATATGTGTGGTGTGTGTGTGATAATGTGAATGATAGTGTATGAACAAGTATATGAGTGTGAGTGTTTTTGTGTGTGTGTGTGTGAGTGTGTGTGTGTGATTTGGTTGCATAGAATCACTTAATGAAATTAACCTATATATAATTATGTGTTTATTATTTGTGTAGAAGTTTACAAGAGTAGACGATACGACGACAAGAGGCACGGTTTGCGTAGAGGGTAGGAAATTTAACTGCTGCGCTGCGTGATGCACATTCAAATTTGCACTAAACAAATATATGTATTATTCGTGTAGACTACAGTTCAGTATACCAGTTCTTACGAGTGTGGTTGTTTATGTATGTTTATAAAAACAATCACAATACACGAGATATTTCTAGTGTGAAGCAACGTTAGTAATATAAGTGGATAAATAGATTTCCCCCAACAAATCTTCCGCTCAATGACGCTAACGCAATGCTAACACATTTTCTAATTGATCAATTACAGTGTTAATCGTATTACATTCGTTTCAATTACGAATTATCGGGGATTAGGCGCTTCGGATCATTATTAATCCAATAGGAAATAATTAGTTTGTGTTTGTGTGTTAGTTGCGTAGAAGGTATACAGACGTTGTTGTATTTTCTTCTTCGTTTCGTATGGTTAGCGACCAACTTGTCTACAGTTTTTATGCCACCCATAGGCGGTGACTTGGCTTCACATTCAAGAAACATTTCCAAGACATGCCGGTTTCCTCACGATGTTTCTTTTTATCATTTTTTAGGCAATTGACACTGACATACTCGTATATTACTTTAAGATATAGGTACTATATTAAAAAAAGATTAAAGATACCGGGCTGGTATCCGCAGCTCGACATCAAAGCGCATATTTTGCGTATGCGCTATAATCTACCACGCGGGCCCAGTGCGCATTGGTAGATGCCACATGTCTTCGAATTTTTGGTTGGACATGCCAGTTTCGTCATGATTTTCCTTCACCGTTTTTAAGAGCAGTGGTGATGAAATAAATTACACAAAGTAATGCGCCAGCCTGGGTTCGAACCCGCGACTTACTGTTCGTAAGACCTCTGCTCTCAAGATATAATATTATAATGGCAGCCTCGTTGAATAGTGTTCGCAAGCTTTACTACTGAGCTTGAAGGCCCGTGCCCAATTCCCTGGTAGGGCAAAGCATTTTTGCTATATTTCGTTTGGAATTTCTTTGACTCAACCCGGAGCAAGGATTTGTTTACAATTGATGACAATAAGTTCGCCCCCTATTATATTGTACCCGATCATAACTGACGAAGAATGGGTGCACTACAAGCGAGTACACCATCTGCCTAACCTTTTGTGAAAAATTATAGGCATGATATTATAATTTATAGATATATATTTTTGCTGTTGTGTGAAGTCTTGAACCGTCATCATCATTCTGCCTTGACTATTTTCTATTATATTTATTTATTTTTAAAAGGAACACCAATGACATGTTTACATGATCTTATACGGGTACAAATTATATAGACATCCAATTCTGTGTAAGTATGTCAGTTAAAGGCGTACACAGCTTAAACAATATGACAATAGGTACATTCCATATAAATAAATATTTATAAATTGAATTAAATTGAATAAATATTGGATACACATTACTTAAAAAAAAATAAGATTTTAAATGATTAAGTTAAATAAAATTAAAATCGTATTAAATATATATTATATTTGAGGACGGCCAACATTGACGTTACCAGTCACAGCTGACACGGCATTAACTGGTCAGATATTTGACCTACAAAGTCTAACAGCTGGGTATAATATTTAACAAATGTCTGACTAGTGGTCAGACATTTGATAAAGATTTAAAAATAACAGCATGGACTTGTGCATTGAGAATAGGAAAGTTGGCGTATTTTGTTGCTGTCTATCTGTAAAGGTCGTGTGTCTCAAGTGAAGGTAGCTTGAGCGACATGAATAATATTAACTCCTTCGAGCCAAAGGTTATTTTGTGAGACAGGAGAAATTCCACATAAACCTCGACGATCACTATGCAATATCGAGATACTCTATAATTATAGATCAGAAGCTTAACTAATTTTTTAAAAAGAAACCACAAAACGACCTAAGACAATTTATTTAAATTAGAAAAACCGTTACAACAATTTAAATCAACACGACCAATATAAACGCGTCCGTCGCATCCGAGCTCCGCAGCAAAAGTGACCGAGGCGATCGAGCACGCCACTCACGGTCTGCTATCCCCTCCACTGGCAGCGTCATCGCAATGGCGCGATGTCCCCGCCCTCTCAGCTATCAAATCCTCTAAGACGGCCTCTCCTGACAGCTGAACGTCCTCGTCAGCTTGGCTTCCTGGTCTCAGCTCTTCGTCCGTCTGGCCACCACTGGATGGGGTCTCCAATGGTAGACTTCCCTGCGCCTGGTTATCATCATTTGACGACTCAACATCTGAAACATGACAACATAGGAATATCAACACAACATTCTAAAGGCTTAACTTTGAGCTACCCATTATAATGAAACTACAAGTGTTTTGTTACAACTTCAAGCAATAACATCAAAATGGGTAACAGATAGGTTATCGTATCACCAATGAAAGAGTTCCGGACCTCAATCATTACTGAAACAATAACAAAATCACCTGGCAACCACCATCTGGGTTCCAGTGAACACAATCACCTGGCAACCACCATCTGGGTTCCAGTGAACAAAAACTCCTGGCAACCACCACCGGGTTCCAGTAACATTTACCACTAGGGCACGAGTAAAAAGCTGCCACATTGCCGCTTTAACTCACCACCACCGAGATGATCGAAGAATGCTTCGCAAGCATCCGGGGTCCACTCACCACGCCACTGAACCATATGTTCTGCGGCGGTCTGCGTTTTCTTGCCGTACGAGCCAGCAAGCAACTCGAGCTCGTACCGGTGATGTGGGAGCGCTCGTACCACTTTGTACGGGCCACGCATCCCGGAGTCCAGCTTCCCCGTGCTCTGCGAGCCCTTGCTCACGAACACGAAGCTGCCGACGACAAATGTACGCGGCGGACGGCGACGCTCATTAACGTACGCGTCCTGCCGCTGCTGATTTTCAGCAAGCAACTCAGTCGCCCTCTGTCTTCTCAGCGTCAGAAGACCTTCTCGGTTGGGATGAGAGTCGTTCAGCGCGACGTCTCGGACAAGAGACCTCAGCACTGGAGTAGTCCCTTCAACGCCAGTCAACAGCTGCAGAGGCGAGGTGCGGGTCGTGGCTTGCCTCGTTATGTTCAAGGTGAGCTGCACCTTCCACAACGCATCCGACCACTGCGCACCCTTGTTGTTCGCCTCTATCCGCAACATGTTCAGGACCGTTCTGCAATAACGCTCAACTTGCCCGTTTTCACGGTGCATTTCAGGCGTGATAAAATGTATGTTACAGCCTAACTCAGTAACCCAGTCTTGAAAGGATGCACTTTCGTACATTCGGCCACGGTCACACACAATTGTTGAGGGAGTACCGAATAGTGAAATGGTATTAGAAAATACGCGTTTTAACTCAGCAGTATCCTGTCTGTACAGAGTGTACAACAGACAGTACTTAGTAAAAGCATCTACCACGAGCAGTATGTACCGAAAACCATTTGACTCAGTTAGAGGACCAAGGACGTCAGTATGAACTACTGAAAAGGGAACATCAGGCTTTGTCCAAGACTCTATAGGTTGCCTAGGAGCGCGAGGGACTTTTTTATGTGACAAACAAACAATACAATGGCCAACATATTTCTTAACAAAAGCTCTTAACCCAGGAAACCAAAAATGACGCAATATAAGCTCAGTAGTTTTGTCTATTCCTATATGATCGTGATCATCGTGAAAAACCCTTAACAAACTAAGTCTATGCCCTTTAGGTATAAAACAAAGCAAACGCGAGTCTTCACCAGTTGGTGAATACTTATAATACAACAAATCATTTTTTATAGAAAATCGTGTAGGGTCTAACTGACCATCCCTCAGCTTTTGCATCAAGCTTTGGGTTTCAGAGTCAGCCGTCTGAGCAATCTTCGCCCAATTTCGCGGATTTCTAATTTGGAGAACAGTAGCGGGTTGTCGGCTTAAAAAGTCTGCGTGTTGCATAAGGCAACCTTTTCTATATTCAAGCGTGAAATCAAAGTCTTGCATGTAAACCCACCAGCGGGCCACGCGAGGTAACAAATCCTTTTTACGTTCAGTCAATTTTAACGAGTTACAATCGGTTACTATTTTAAACTTTATTCCTATTAAATAATGCCGAAAGTGTTGTAATGCGCGAACGATTGCTAACGTTTCAAGTTCGTAACTATGGTAACGGGACTCTGCGCCCTGCGTGGATTTGCTAAAATAGCCGACAACTCGCTTCCGTTTACCCTCATGTTCCTGCAATAAAATTGCACCTAAACCTATTGCACTGGCGTCCGTATGAAGCTCAGTAGGCAAATTGGGATTAAAGATTGCTAAAACGGGTTCCTCAGTAAGACTTTTGATAATAAAATCGCGTGCTAGGTCTTGCTCCGTGCCCCATACAAAAGGCTGACCTTTTCTAAGCAATTGGGCAATACAAGCAGTTTTCGAGGCGTACCCAGCAATGTACCTTCGAAAATAGCCCGCTAAACCCAAAAACTGACGAACACCTCTTACATTAGATGGCTTAGGAGACTTAACTAAAGCCTCAGTTTTACTAGGGCTCGGCCGTACCTGACCATGACCAATAAGCCTACCTAAGTATTCTAACTCGGTATCTAAAAACGTGCATTTTTTTAGATTAATGGAAAATCCCGCATGAGTCAGCGTTTTTAATACCTCTCGCAAGGTTTTCAGACCGTCACTGACAGAATTGGACATTACCAACACATCGTCGATATAAGTCAACACCTTACCAGTATCCAGCAGGTGCTTCAGGGTTTTGGAGATGACTCTCTGATAAACAATAGGTGCATTAGCGAGCCCATAAGGCATCTTTAAGTATTCGTAATGCCCTTCAGGCGTTACGAATGCTGTTTTACTAATTGAGTCATCATCCCTCATCGGCACCTGGTGAAATCCCGTTGCCATATCAAGGCTAGTAAAATATTTAAAACTGCCCAACCTGTCAATATGATCGTCGATCAGCGGTAGCGGAAATCGCTCTTTAATGGTAACAGCATTTAAAGCTCTATAGTCGACGCACATTCTATCCGACCCGTCTTTTTTCTTTACGAGGATGATAGGACTCGCGTAATTAGACTGCGACTCGCGAATAACCCCCTTACTAATTAAATCAGCAATTATCTCGCGAACGCGTAGTTTTTCGTCTGCGGATAGTTTATAAGGTCGATAGTGGATTGGGGTGTCGCTATTTACTTTAATTTCCATGTGACCCGTGTTTACTGTGGAGGTCGCTGTGCCGGTAGTAAACGTACTAGAAAACTCGTTTAACAAAGATAACAAACACTCCTTTTCGTCACCTACCAAAGGCGTCCTTATTTTAGGTAAATCTATAGTTGACACGTTGTTAACACGCGAAACCCTGACTAACCGTTGGGAATCGTTTGTTCGCGTATACGTAACTCCGCTACGATTTAAAACATCAGTGCCAATCAGAATCGGAGCCTGAATGCAATCCGAGGGAATAACAAACAAATCTACTTCTAAAGATAATTCGGGAAATTCAATAAGGGTTTTAACGTACGAAGTGGATTCTACATCCTGACTTCCAATACCTCGCATACGGCGGTAGGTAGGAATTTTATTTAAACTAAAATGCTTTAAAACTGAACCACAAATCAGCGAAATATCAGAACCAGAATCAATTAAAACATCAACAGGCACATTCTGTATAACTGCGGACATCACATTGTTTTGCCTGGAGGAGACTCTGAGCAAAAATTTACATTACTTGAATTATTGCTATGTGATTTTGATTCGACACGTTCTTTAACAAAACAAGTTTCAACAGAGTGCCCAATCTTTTTACAAAATGTGCAGGTCTTAACGGGTTTAGAATTCGGCTTAATTGATTGCGAATTAGAGCTAGTTGATTCGGTTTTAGATAGGGTTTTATCAGAATCCGCAACAATTTTTGCCGACTTTTTAGGGCATACAGCCTGCTTGTGACCCGCGTTACCGCATGAAAAGCATATTAGCCTTTCATAATGAGGGACTTTACGTTTACGCGGATCAGAGGAATCTGCGTTTGACGTGCGAACAGGATTGTTATGAACAGGCGGCGCGCCCCTAGGTTTTAAGTATACTGACAAAAATTCAACTAATTCTCTTGACTGTAGCTTAGCATTGGCGGTCGCGGCCTTCACTTGGGGATCGGAGATGCCACGGATCACGATAGCGGTTTTTAGTTCCTCTGAAAGACCCTTAACGATGTTTAGTCGCAACAGAGACTTTCGTGCATACTCAGCATAAGTAGCGAATTTATTAGAATTCACACTCATAACATCATACAGCACGGTAGCCATATCAACTTCACGTGGGCACAATGACCGGAATTCAATTTTAACCTTTCTATACTCGCGCCAATTTTTGTAACACCTATACTCGCGCACGGTGTCACAGACCGATAGTTCGTACCTCTACAAGATATTTTTTTTACTATAAAACCCAAATAATATTATTATTATTTTAAAGTTTAAGGTATAATAAAACAAAATAGTATGAATCATACTAAGTTTATTAATTATTTTAATGACTTTCCGTCTATCACAAATCAGTCTTTTAATTTAAGTTTTTTTTCTTATGTCCTACGAAAACAAACATAAAATCTTTATATCTTTTTAAAAACAAAATAAACTTCTAAATAATACAAAATAACCTATCAAACTACCTTTTTATACATATTTGGCTTATAAAACACATATACATGCACAAAATATATTACATTAATACTTACATAAAAAGTTACACCTATACTCGCGTCGGTCTCACGGACCGATTGGCGCCAAATGCTACTACACGTGCGTTTCGCACAAACGCGCGGCGTGCACTGAAATGAAGCTAGCAACAAATCCGGCAGCTAGCAAGGAACTCAACTTTGTAGGACTTTTGTACATAAAAATATTTACGAAAATGTGCTTCGTTGGTCTCACAGACCAATGCGCGAGTATAGGAAGGTTAAAATTAGACCACGACCGGTCACTGGTCACCCAATCGTTAAGCCACGTCTTAGCATCACCCCGTAAACACCCGCCTATGCGTCCCAGGCATTCCCGATCGTCCCACTGACATATCTCGCGCCCGCGATCGACTTCTGCACACCACATGTCAAAGTCGTGCATATTGGGGTCAAAATTAGAAATATAGTAATGCTTAGATCTTACTTGAATTATTGAAGAAAGTGCGCCCACAATCCTGTCCGCAACGTCACCCTCCCGAGATGCTTCAGTGATCACAGTTCCGGTATTACCGGTAACCGGTGTCTCGGCGGCCACCGAAGTTGTCAGCGGCGGAGTACCGCCCGGATGCGACGAGATGGGAGTAGACGTACGCGTAGCATTTGAATGCAACCGTTCCTCTAAAGCGTTCAATCGACCCAGTATCTCATTTAAAGGGTCGCGGCGAGGGCTATCCCGGCGCCCATACGAACTATCTCGGCGCCTGCGCGAACTTTGAGAGCACTCTGATCTATCACGACGACGCCTAGAAGATCTACTACGCGATTGACGATAACGGTCACGACGCCTTTTATGAACATCGCGACGGCGGTGCGAGCCGTTTTCCTCAGAATCACGCCTAGGTGTGTTTTCTCGAGGCGTGCACTCGCGACTCGACATGATTAAGACTACAAGCAACGTAAATAACCCCTATTCAAACAACAAACTAAATGTAAAATAAAATAACTAACACGTTGTTTACTTCTAAGAATAACGCACGAAATATAATCGAACCGAGTAGAAACGAGTGGCGTATCACATTAAAAAGCACAAAGAACTAATCACAGACGAGATCAACAACACGTAGTTAAAAATTTTTAAACAGTCTCAATTTTTCAAAAAATACTTTTAACGGTTAAATAGATGGCAAACGATCTTAATCGCGTGAATTTAAACGAATCCCACTTCTGAAATTATAGATCAGAAGCTTAACTAATTTTTTAAAAAGAAACCACAAAACGACCTAAGACAATTTATTTAAATTAGAAAAACCGTTACAACAATTTAAATCAACACGACCAATATAAACGCGTCCGTCGCATCCGAGCTCCGCAGCAAAAGTGACCGAGGCGATCGAGCACGCCACTCACGGTCTGCTATCCCCTCCACTGGCAGCGTCATCGCAATGGCGCGATGTCCCCGCCCTCTCAGCTATCAAATCCTCTAAGACTATTTACATATCATTTCTTCATTGTTTTTGTTAGGGTCTAAGGAAACTGGATCTTTGAAAGATTGAAAGGAGACATGTAGCGGCGATGTCGTGATGGCCCAGATTATATTAAGGCATATACGTACCAATACTAATAATTTAATACAATATTGACTGACCGGTTAGTCTAGTAGTTAGTGACCCTGACTGCTATGCCGGAGGTTGTCCTGACAAATATTTGTGTGATGAGCACGATCATTTGTTCTGTGTCTGGGTGTAATAAATTTATCTATGATGTGTATGTATTTAGAAGTATATAGTTCTTGTATGTTTATCAGCTGTTTTATTAGTACCCATAACACAAGCTCTTAGCTTAGCTTGGGACTAGATGGCGTTGTGTGAAAAAGTTGTGGAATATTTATAAATACTTAATACATCTTAAGCACCATCTGGTTTAAATGTCTAAGATAAACTTAGAAAGTACAGACATCAGCAGCAGCACATCAAGCTACCCCAAGCTGACAATTTGTTTCGATGGAAAATGGATCTTATTCTATTTGCAATACAATTGAAAAACTATCAAAGCAATTAAACACTTTGGGGTAGATGTGCAGGCTGGCCTCAATATTTTCCTAGTTACATCATCAACATCGATGAATAAAAATATCGTTGCATCGTGAAGAAACCTGGATGTGCATCTGCCCGCATCTTTGACAGTGTAAAAAGTAACTTTCGCAAGATGAAGAATAATTTTATCCAAATTCTATCAGCGGGTTTTGCTTGGTTGAGCAACATTCTTGCAGTGCCATCTATACTAATATATAAAGAGGAAATGTTTGATTGTTTGTTTGCATTGAATAGTCTCCGAAACTACTGGACCGACTTGGAAAATTCTTTCACTGTTGGGAAGCTACACTATCCCCGGGTGACATAGGCTACTTTTTACCCCAGTATTCCCACAGGAACGGGAACAACGCGGGTGAAACCGCGGGATGTCTGCTTGTCTATTAATAAAGTTATAACTTATGTTTCGTAAAGATAACATTCAAGTTTAACACTATTATCCCAAGAAAACATTACCGGGTTATAAAGTATTATATTTGTTACTTCAGAAAACTGTTGATCTATGACTGCCTCGTTCATCTAGTGGTCACAAGCGCTACTGCGGAGCATGAGGTTCTGGGTTCGATCCCCAGGTCGGGCAAAGTGTTATTGAGTTTATCTATCTCAGTAGCAGTCTGGAGTCTATATTGGTGCCCGATTGATGGCAATAGACTCGCCCCCTTCTACATGGGACTTAAACATAACTGGCGAAATGTGGGTATACTATCAGTTACACCTCTGCCTAGCCCTTCGGGGATTACAGGCGTTATGTATAATATGTTATGTATGTTAATCTATGTGCCAATATTCATCAGCACGAGACAGAGACACAAACATCTAAACTTCTGCATAGTTTTAATTAACATTTGGTTTTTTGTTAGTATTGTATTGGATATAGGAAAGTTTAAAACTGCCAATCTGTCTTGAACAGGCGCGAATAAATAGGAAAAAATCAATTGTAGTGTCCCAAAAATGAAAAAAAACATTTCAATGAATAGATTTTTATTTAACGTAAAATTAATACGGTCTTCATTTTTGAGTAATCGTGTCCTATTGGCTATTAAATAAGTATAAAAGCCATCTTTAGATTAGCTTGGGACGGAAAAACCGCGTTCAATTTCCAGGCTATTCAATTCAGTGATTGCCTTGCAGAACGAAAATAATATTTGAAATCCACGTACATTTTCAATTGAAAATAATCATTAGCTTTATGTCTTTAGTAGATACAATATTAGAAAAGATATTTCGGTTCTTATTTATTATCACTGGCCAAATTATCACGAGATCGGCCATGAATACAAACTTTCAATTCGGGACCGCCATTTCTTTGTTGTTCTTTTTCTTCTTCTTTTTTACATTATGATTATTGGAATAATTTATAAAAATAAAAGATATTAACAAATCCACATAAATTATCTGCCTAGCAGTTTCCCAACTACGTTGGTGTCGTCTGCCAATCTAGCTGAATGAAGCCTGAGTATTTTACATAGAACGCCTACCTATCTGACCTCCATATAATAACCAATCAACTGAGAAATACGATACCTTACCCCATTGATTAAACTGGATGTCAGACTTCCGGGACTCTGACTAATCTGACAATCTGTAACGATTGTCAAAGACTAGTATAAAAGACCTCTGCAAACGCAGCAAAATCTTCGATCAGTGCGGGAAGTGATTATTATTAAACTACAGTCCTCTTAGATTATTTCCACAAATACTCGTCGCATTTTTATGCTTACTTGTTCGATGAAAAATTCTCCAACTATTTTGAAAATAAAATCAGATCACGAAATAAACAGACTTACAGTTGTCGTGGGAACAAACTGTTAAGAAAGTCGCATAGCACTTCAATTTGCACTTAGCAAGTTTTATTTTCTTCAACAATTTTTAATTAAAAAAAAATCTAGAGAAAGTTCGACCCGAGCACTGAAAACAAAAGAAATGCTTTCGAGCAAAACCTGTCTTTGGAAGTCTTTAGATAATTTGAATAAAAAGCCATAACATAACGCATGTAGCTTCTAAAAGATAAGGCAGAAGACTGTCTGTAGTACACTCACAATTTGCCAGATATGTTTCAGTCCTAGAAAAGAAAGAAAGAAAGAAAGGAAGAAAGAAAGAAAGGAAGAAAGGAAGAAAGGAAGAAAGGAAGAAAGGAAGAAAGGAAGAAAGGAAGAAAGGAAGAAAGGAAGAAAGGAAGAAAGGAAGAAAGGAAGAAAGGAAGAAAGGAAGAAAGGAAGAAAGGAAGAAAGGAAGAAAGGAAGAAAGGAAGAAAGGAAGAAAGGAAGAAAGGAAGAAAGAAAGAAAGAAAGAAAGAAAGAAAGAAAGAAAGAAAGAAAGAAAGAAAGTTCTTTTAATGACAACTGAACAGCTGGATACACGCACAGTAAAAAACATAATAACAAAAAAAAAGGGACACAAAAATAGCATGTCTAACGACTGCGCCAAAAGGTTTATTAAGGCGGTAATGCCAGACAGATGCTGAGATGCTGCCTGACGCTGATTTTCAAATTAACCTAAGTAAACGGGTGCGAGTTTGAATTGCCAGCGACCATGCACTAATCTAAACTCCTGGTTGCTATTGTGAATTTTAAGATTGTCCATCTCAATACTACTTTGCTTCTAAGGAAACAAATCCCATCCCAAAACTTTCCTTTTTTTCTTTCCTCCCTTTGTGTTTTAGTCACCAAGAGTTGACTGGCCTGTTGGTCTAGTAGTTAGTGACCCTGGCTAATATGCCGGAGGTCGTGGGTTCGATTCCCACCCAGGACAAATGTTTGTATAATGAGCGGGGACACCGGTGTCCTCTTGGGTTTTAATTAATTAAATGGACACGTTCCATATAACCAATAATATTGACCATTATACCTTTGTGTATTAATAAAGTGGTTCGATTTATTTTCTCCCAAGAATACATAACAACCTACGATTTTACTTACCATAATCAATTTGTATGTTTGTCTTTTAGTGCCAAACTTTTGGAACAACGTCGCGACGGTAGCGGCGGCGCACACTACGTCTTTGTGACGTATCTGTGTCACGGTCAAGATTTTAACTTTGACTTTTTTATGAAAACCTTTCAGAGGTCGAGCGAACTGCATACATCGTTCGCTTGTTTTAGCACAAGGACAGGCTATAACCATTTTTCTATGGACTTGTAAACGGCTATATTTACCGCGACATTGAGTTATTGGCTGGCCTGTTGGTGTAGTAGTTAGTAGTTAGTTTAAACGAGACCATGAACCCTGAGTTTCTTTCGGCATTTCTTCTCAGGACTCAGTTACTTTGGAAATGCTATTTAGATTTTAAAAAATGACATGTAAAAGTATCTGGGAGATCTGCTAACAGAAATAAACAAGATTATTCATTTCATTTCCCGACGGCTATGCCAAGCCGAAGGCCGTGGGTTTGAATTCCACCCAGGACAAATGTTTGTGTGATGAGCACGATCATTTATAATAACATACACACTAACTTAACACTGCACTGCACTTATACTAACATAATATGGACATGTAAATTAGTCTGAATTAAAAGATTTTTTTTATTTTTTTTATAATGTGTCTGGGTGTTATTTATCCTTAATATGTATGTATTTAGAAACATTAATTATATTTATCAGTTCCTTAGTACCCATAACACAAACTGTGCTTCTCTGGGGTCAACATTGTGTTAAGTGTAGATTTTAGTTTATTTATTTATTGGTAATGACATTGACTTATTATTTTTAAATCATTTCTATTTTCATAATTTTCTAAGTCCAGGTTTCCTCACGATGTTTTCCTTCATCGATGTCAAAGATGTCTAAGATAAACTTAGAAAGTACATTTGAATTGAAAAAGTCACATTGGTACCTGCCCGGATTTGAACCACAACCTCGTGCATGTGAGGTAGGCGCCTTAACCTCTGGGCCATCACGACAACCTCTGGACCATCACGACAACCGAAGCTGCAGTTACAAACATTTAAAACTTTTGCGGCAATTGAACCCGCATCACGCTGAACATGCTATCAATATAAAGGTTTCGTTCATTCTTTTTCTTTTAAGCTACAATATCCGAAGAATTTACAATTGCTAAGGAATTTTCTATACGATAAAAGCCGCAGAGCGAAGCTAACAGACAATAAAAAAAGTTAAAGAATTCTTGTGAAAGAATATATATTCCATTTTCGTCACGTTGCATTCTCGTGGTCCCGTTTATGGAACAGAAATGTCGGAAATATGTGGTGTATGAGTTTTCAACTTTCTATCTTCACAATTTTGATATAACGTGGCAACAAATATTTTACTTGGACATGTCGTATGAGTTATTGCAGTTGGTTTGTAGAAGGTACAATGGACTGAAAATTCAATTGATATCTGTAATGTGTAAGTATTGTGTTGGATTATAAAGGATCATGACCAACGATGTATGGAAATCCGTCGCAGGTTGAAACAAAATAAATCTTTATTTATTATAGACTAGCAGACGTCACGCAGTTTCACCCGCGTAGTTTCCGTTCCCGTGGGAATACGGGGATACAAAGTAGCCTATGTCCATCGGGAATAGTGTAGCTTTCCACCAGTACAATAGTTTTTAAAGTTGGATCATTAGTTCCGAAGATCACCGACTATATACAAACTTACAAACTTACAAATGTTACCTCTTTATAATATTAGTATAGAGTATAGACTACGCTTTATATAGTATTAAATAAATGTGTTCCTTTTGTCTTAAATACCCGGGTTTTGAAGTAATCGAACAAATATGGCGATAACTTACAAATTATGTCTAACTTATTAAATGACCACATATCACTCATGTAGGTATAAAACATTAATGTTAGTTAAAAACAAAACAAGACAATGCTAATTTAAAAATAAAATGAAATATTTATGCTTTTTATGGCTTTACAGAAGAATCTTGAATCCCTATCGGCCGGTCCGTCTGTCTGTCATCTGGCTTGATAGTAGTTTTGCATCTGCGTGAGAAGAAACAAAAAAATAAAGATTGTCTTAGCGGTCGATAAAATAATATAATATACAGTACGTTATGGTTATGATATTACTAATTATTTAACTATTTATGAGTTTGATATATTTTTTGTGATGGTTTGGTCTAAAGGTTCATACTTACGTTACTCGTACAAATGAAGAGAACGAAACGTCAAGTGACTTTCTATGGAAATGTATGTACCTAGCAATCGTTTGCTTAATTTACTGTTTATCTTAAAATCATAATTCCGGATACGAAAACGAAATTCCTGAAGTGAAAATCTTGTAAAAAATAAGCAAATAATTTCTACGTTAATTTAATTTTGTTTCATGTATCTTTGCCAGCCTGCTTTTGGTCATGATACTTTAATAAGCACACTTGCCTTGATTAAACTTGTTGTCAGACTTTCGGGTTTCTGACTACCCGTAATGACTGTCAAAAATCTACAAAAATGTCGGCCAGGAGCAATTATGGCTTAACGTGATTTCCGAGGTACAGAGGAGTATTGATAATCGTCGTCGATCATCGTCGTCGTCGTGGACTGAAATGGACCTTTTTGGCGCAGCCGTGAGGCATACAGCACAATAATGTGTACCTACCTAATAAGAATTGTATATTTTGTACGTATCATAAATTATTGCGTGTATGTGTGTTAATGAATTGACGGGCCTGTTGGTCTAGTAGTTAGTGACCCTGACTGCTATGCCGGAGGTCGTGGGTTCGATTCCCACCCAGGACAAATGTTTGTGTGATGAGCACGATCATTTGTTCTGTGTCTGGGTGTTATTTATCTATAATATGTATGTATTTAGAAATACATAACGACGTTGAAGGTTCAATTCCGCGTAACTACAACTGCTTATTACTGCAAATGTACACCTTCGCTAATTGTGTATAAGGTGTATATTTGCAGTGTTAAACAATTGTAGTTACGCGGAATTGAACCTTCAATGACAATAAGTATGTTTATCAGCTGCTTAGTACCCATAACACAAGCTCTGCTTAGCATGGGACTGGATGGCGTTGTGTGAAAGTTGTGGAATATTTATTTATTTATTATTTATTTAATGACTGATGTCAAATAAATATTTTCTTTCTGGTACCCCATCCACGGACCAAACTCGGCAGGTGTAGTTACTCTTTAATCACCCGCCCGGTTTTTATTATATCGCCATTTGTATATCTTTTTAATACAAACCAATTTTCTCCTTTTACACTGCCGTGGTCGAAAAAGAAAAAGTTAGTACTAACACAACTTAAGTCAAAAACTAATATCTAACATGCTTAACTTCAAGCCTTAGTCCAATATGAAATGCCTAAAAGTTATAAACGATCCACCAATATCTATTCCAACCATTTTCAGCAAGCTGGCGGCAATAAAAATAATTCCGCCGTCCTAACATGACCCTCATAAAACTCGTTTATAACGAATATTTAGACCACGAAATATGATAACGTTCAACCAGAAAATAATTCCCTTAAAATATTTAAAAACCACCTTTGTTTTAAATATTTTAACTTAATCCGACAACGGGATATAAACTCGGGTCATCAATCCGTACAAACCATGTATTAAAAACCAAAATACCCTCAAACGCAAACCCTTTTACATAGTCAATTTACATAAACCCTTTTCACACCTCGCGCATATATAAATCTAGCAATACTATAAAGTCACACACACACTCACACATATTCAAATAAAAAAAGAAAAAATCCTATCGTTTAAAATGGCAACAATGATTTTAGTTCAAGCCTTCACAAAACAGTCCACTCTTATTTGAGATACCGTATTTAGTAACAAGGACGGATATAGAAAAACAATACCGTTAGAGCGAGGCGGGTGATATAAGATGTCGTAGCACTCGTAGCTTCGTAGCTACGGGGTGAAAGCTACGGCAGTTCGCTCGTAGACTCCTGTCGTAGCGCGCCTACGTGGTCGAGCAAGTTTCGTAATTTCTTCACACAGTATTATAGAAAGGAATTATGTTTGTGTGCGTAGCAAGCGTTCCGGTTTTCATTGTGTGTAATATTGTTATGTAAAAAGTGGATAAGTTTTTGTCTGATAGTTCAACGTACAATATAATTGTGAAAGCGAATGGTAGCGGCTTGTACGGATTGGACGATGGTATGAAATGAATTTTTTAAAACTTTATTTTTTATGACGTTTAACTGTAACTTTTATTTTAAGCTTTCATATTACTTTAAAGGTGAAATTGTGCTCTATTTTCACGCGGGTATGTATTAAAATCTATTGTATTCCTACATGATTAAACTGGTTTTCACTTCCTTTGTGCAAGAGTTTAATCGGAAATTTGTAATTACGAACGTAACTTTCTGCTAATTACTTTTGAAAGAAAAATATTCATGCGAACTGTTTTATTTATTTTCTGTTTAATAAAATCAATTACATAACTGTTTGGTAACTATCAACATTTTATGTTATGGTATATTTAAATGGTAAGTTTCTTCTTTACAAAAATAGGCACGACGTTTTTAAAAATACAACGAAGCTCTAAAACATATTAACAATTTATTAAAACACTCCTTTTTACGTTGGGGGCTAAAAAAATGTCAATCGTGGACATTTTCATACTAAATAATTCGCTTGATACTTTCTGTTTTATTATTTATCGTCACAGCTTAGACTACTTCGCAAAAAAAATATAATAACAAAAAAAACATTTTTTTTCTCATTCAAGCATAATACTTTTTTTTAAATTAGTAAAGTCTGTATTTCACTTTCTGACTACTCTGGATGAAACACCGGAAGAAACTTAGAGCCCACAGTCTGGTTGTAAATCCAGACTTTATTTTTGCCAGATAATGTGCGAATCAGGTAAATTACTATTTGAGATGATTCTATTGAGGAAACAACCTCACAGATTGTATTTGTGTGAATTTTGTATTTATGACATTTTGTAACGCATTATTTAAATAGACAGGAGAATTTATGACATTGTATGAGGTTTACGTTGTAATTTTTTGACATTTTATTATTATTGTACACATTGTATAATAATGCATGATAACTTGGTGCAACACAGTTGACTTCACATTCAATTGACATCTGGAATTAAATGACTATGTACTGTGTTGAGTAATAAACATTTGAATTTGAATTTTAATTAGATATGAGTCGACCTGTCTACTTATATTTCGGGATAACGCATTATCTACAATACAAAATTTCAAGATACATACGCGGTTATGGATGTCTACAGACTCATCAACATTGGCCTAGCCTTTTTCCCTTGGACGCGGGGATGTCCGCCGCCCCCACGTACATGGACCCGACGTCGCGAGGGGAGTCTAACACCTCACTCCCCTCGCTGACTTGGCGAGGCCCGCGGGGCCGGCACCAGTCGGGGGTCGCGGAAGTATCTTCTGTTCCCGTGACCCCTGGCGCAGGTGTGAGAAGGAACACGGGGTGGTTTTTAGTCAGTAAGAGTCTGACAGACCCCTCCGCCTCCCCGGGCGGGGGACATCCATGAGGATTTGCCACCCCTCAAAAAAAAAAAAAAAAAAAGCCTTTTCCCTTCCCAACTATGTTGGGGTCGGCTTTTAGTTTGACTGGATGTAGATGAATACTATTTACGTTGAGCGAATGCTTGTCACACCTGCACAACCCATTTACTGGGTAACACGATACCCCTTGGTTAAACTGGTTGCCAGACTTTCGGGTTTCTAACTATCTGTAACGACGATGATGATGTTTATAACTTTTTTTTAATACTATAAACTAGTGCTTGACTGCAATCCCACCTGATGGTATGCAGTGATGCAATGAGTGATGGCGAAGCGCACTAGTTTATTAAGAGCCTATTCACTCTAGCCTTGAAGACACCTAAATTATAATCGGACGGGAAGACCGCAGCAGGCAAGCTGTTCCAGTCCTTCGATGTACGCGGTATTAACGACGAAGCGAAACCATTTCTCCGAATTTAACATTTCAAATCAGTTACCAGCTCAGGCTGTCTTGCAACTTAGGCCTCGTAAAGTTCTCTCCGCATTTGCATGTCTTTTTCTGTCCTTTTCCATAGGCAAGTGGACTAAATTTTAGTTTTTAGTCCCTCATCTAGATTACTAGAAAATATTCGACATATGTTTTTATTTCTTTTTTTCATGTAATCAAAAAATAACGCCGATACAACCAATCAAAATGTCGCATGACATCACTATCCTGTACAGTTGATTCTGAATAATGACGTCACAAGGCCCTTCTCCTCAGCTTTAAAGCGCTTAATCTAATTAGTTTTCCATTAATTTGAAAAATAAAAAAAAAAACTTACAACACAGGCAAATACATTTTTATTTTTATTTATTTATTTTACTTGTGTATTATTTTCATGACATAACTGATGGACTAATTATATTTTCTTATTCACACACCATCCACATCCCTATTGCGTAACGCTTAATAATAAAAATCCTTAATTCCGCTTTAGCAAATGCCTACCGAGTTTAAATACAAAAACGTCAACAAAATTCCGGTACCCTGTTTATATATTAACCCAAAGATTAATTAAACCCACCCTTTGTCTAAATCCAATTAAAATTCTCGCGTTCTCATTGTGAAGATCAATTCCTTTGTATATTTTTTATTCTTTCGCTAAACTGTTGCAATTAGTCTTACTAACTGAAGGGAAGTTAATCTTGTTGAGATTAAGAAAAAGGTTTTAGGATTTTTTTTTGGATTCACATTTTGAATGAAGCTTTTAAAATTGATTTTTGAAATTGATTGAGCTTTTGAAAAATCTCCTGGAGATTTTTGTCTATTGTCTTACTGTTGTGTCGGCCAATGATTACAAACTAATTAGATTACTAGTCGGACTAACAGAATAGAAATAGAAAATAGAATACTCTTTATTGTACACCATAAAAACTTACAAATAATAACTTTAAGGAGTACGTAAGGTGTTACAATGGGCGGCCTTATCGCTAAAAGCGATCTCTTACAGACAACCTAACTAACTTACGTTTAGTGAAGTCTGATTATAATTTTAGGAATGAAATAGTGTAAATTTAAATAACGTTGTCCAATACTACTCAAATAGTGAAATATTCTGCTGAAATATCAATTATTGACTCTTTGATTATTATCATAATACTAATGGTTTTGACATGAGTAGTAGTAATTTTGGCATTAATTGATTATGACATTATTTGTTTTTCACATTTTCTGATTTTGACATAATTATCGCTGATTGTTTTGACATTATAAGTAATTATTATCAATTTTCTCCAAATGTATGTGCCTACTAACATAAGTGTTTAAATTGTGTACTTATTACTAACTAATTGGATTGTATGATCTGTTTAATAAATGATGATTATTATTATTTTATTTCAGTCTATCTTGAAATAATATTAGCTTTATTTATGTCAGCGGCTATTAATTCAGATGACTCTGACAGTCGCTGTTTAAATTTTCTCTATATCCTCATACTTCTTTCAAATTAGAAGTATTATAAACAGGTGTTTAAGAAATAACCCATAAGTAAGAAAAAGATTAGTCAGAATTGCTTACTAAGGGATCTCAAAATTATGCTGCCCACATGAAAAAAAAAACACAATTATGGCTTCAAAAGTTAAGATAAAGTTCACAATCGTGGCTCACTTAACGTCATTTGGAAAGCAATAAAAACAATAACATTTTTGAATAATTTTATTTGCTATGCATTTTTTCACAAGGTCCCAGAATTCATGTTGATTGCAAAGGTATCCACAAAGAGCTACACAGATAGGCAGAAAAGCCAATAGACAGAAATCAGACAAAATTGCATTAAGGGTTTATTTTTTTAGATTTTATTACGGAACTCAGATTTCAGAAGAGACAAGATGGCAGAGACACGTATGTACACATTTGAAACCAAGGGATCGTAATTTGTGCACGATTACAAAATACAATGAGCTTAAAAGCCGACAACGCTATTAAAATCATCCTGTATTTATTTAAAATCCAATGATATAATCAGGAAGCATTAACATACAATGTAAATGTCACTGCTTTAGCACAAAATAATATTATCAAATGAGGGTAGGAAATAATTCAAATTTCCGAACTTCTAAATGTTACGGCTAATTTAATTCAGAAATAGAACACGATCCGGCTAACGGTTAAACTTAAGGTAATTTATGTCATTCTTGCTTCCGAAACAAAATAATTTAAGCTCGCAACTGACGGGGTAAGCAGTGTAACTATTAAGTAGGTGCTTTGAATTTAATAGTGATATTTTATAAAATATTTAATTCATGTGACACAACATTTACTGACTTCATTCACTGTTCCTTCTTTGTCCAGGCTATTTCTTTGTGAAATGCGCTTCTCCAGGAAATCAGGATGGCTACCAACCGCTTGGCTTTCAAATTGAAGGTTCGTGAGCACATTCATAAAAAAAACGGCTGATTTCCCTTGGCATGATTATCATGTTCATGTGTTTAAGTTTTTTGTGTATATATTTATTATATTGTATTGTCATGATATTTATCATTTGTATTGTTTACATATAAATAAAAAAAAACTATGTTTACTTCTCTTCTCTTACGGAATTGCACTGTTTGTCTCTGCATGACCTTGAAGGTGTATCGTGGGAGCTACGTCTGCCAATAAACAGCTCTGTAGTTTGGCAGAAGTAAAAATGTAATGTATTTGCCTAAAAGATGCAGCTGAAATACCAGTGTTTTACATGGAACTACTGACGGACCTCTACAACCCAGTTACAGGGTAGCACGATTTTCTTTGGTTAAACTGTGTAGCGACATCTATCTCGCTGCATATGAACTAACAACTTAAATCCTACATCGCGGTATCGAAATTATCCGCGCGATTTGAAGTCAAACAAGTTCCCGACTACAACCGTTGGGCAGTAGTTAGCCCACCAGACACAACACCCGTCTGGTCGGAGGATCCTCCCTTTTCAATGGTGGATGGGGAACTTTACACCCTGTTACTCATTCCTTTAAAACTGGTTGTCAGACCTTCGGGATTCTGTCTATCTGTAACGACTTTCATAGTTCTACAAATAACAGCAAGAACCAACGGCTTTACGTGCTTTACGAGGCACGGAGGAGTCTTGATATCTATGAATAGTCACCCATCCAAGAACCAACCTCATCAAACGTAGCTTGATCTTCGATCGACCCGTGAGACTACTGTTATAAAGCCACAAGCTTCTCTTAGATGGTATGTCATTAATTTACCTAAAAACTTTTTTAGAAATTTGTTGCCCATCATCACGCCTGTATTCTCTATAGAGTTAGTCAGAGATGTATAAATATGTGACAATGTTATGCACTGGTTTGTTGGTCTAGTAGTTAGTGACCCTGACTGCTATGCCGGAGGTCGTGGGTTCGATTTCCTCCCAGGACTTTGTTCTGTGTCTGGGTGTAATTTATCTATAATGTGTACGTATTTACAAATATATAAGTATGTTTATAAGCTGTTTAGTACCCATAACACAAGCTCTGCTTAGCTTGGGACTAGATGGCGTTGTGTGGAAGTTGTGGAATATTTATTTTTATTTATTTATTATTATTATATAAGACTTCTTAGAAGTCACGAACCGTTCTGCTGAGGATCTGAGTTCCATTCCTGTTTCGGCCTAAGTGTTATTACGTTTTTTTTTATGGCGAATTTTTAATAACAGCTCGTAGTCTTGATGTGGCTCCAATATGGCCATAGACTGGTAATTCATATAGCAAAAGAAATGATTTCAACCACAAATATAATCCAATATTTGATATTATTTTGTAAGTCGATCATTAAGAGCTAATGTTCTTGTCATAATGAGTGACCCTCATCAAGGAAATGTATTATTAGATACTTCGGAACCAAACCTTTATTCGACAAAAGATATGATTATTATTTTTTTCTTGTTAATACTCTTTTATCTTAGGATCAACGCTGGCAGAACAAGACACTTGAGCAGTTATACAAAATAAATAAAATAGACCCATCGGGGTCTACTTTATGCTGCCAAAATAACAGGATACTTACTAATGCATATTAATAAAACATGTTTATTTCTTTAAATTACACTTTAGATACCTATAAGTTGTTGGCAAGATACAATACATTTTCTACTGGGCTTTAATTAAGAGTATTCCTGTGCTCTAAGCACTATAATACCAAATTATTATGGAAACACATATGTATGTAGAAGGGGGTACACACGGCTAAAGGCAACTAACGAAAGGTATTTACAAGGCAGATGTAAGTGGGAACGCTGGGAGGGGACGCCCTAGAAGGACATACATAGACCTTATTGGTGAAGTTCTTCAGAAGGGTCAGGTGCGTAGCACCCGCAACCGGGCGGGTGTGTATGTATGACAACATGTATGAATGTAAACGAAGCAAAATAAGTATGTAAGAATCGTAGCATATAGCGCTCTGTAGTTTCTGCCTACCCTCATGGGAAAAAGGCGTGAGTTTATGTATGTATGTATGTAGTTAGTAAAATTCATAAAAAAAAATATAAAGTAAATGGGCAAAATAAATAGTTTTATATATCGGATATATCGGTTATATTATTTTCAAATTTATTTTGATGACTTAAAAGAAATTTTATTAGCTTTAGCTTGCAATTCGAGCAATTTTTACTAAATTTTATTGGCCACTTTATATGAAATTTAGTGTGTATATTCAGTAGACCTGGGGCTCGAGTCTGCTATTGCAATCGTGTCTCAATGACCAGTCATTGATCGAATGTTTGACAACTTTGACAGTTTTTGTATGGGAAATGTGTCATAAGTTCGACGTCATACGTCAAAAACCGATCGTTGACCGGTCATTGAGACACGATTGCAATAGCAGACTCGAGCCCCTGAGAATACGACGTAAAGTTATACAAACTAACCAATTGATTAAAAGGTGAAAAGAAGTTTGGCGGGGCAGAGCTATACTGCATTTAAAATAGCATAAGAAAATAGAGGCTTGTAGAAGCAGGAATGTGGAACATTTTATTATAAAGATAAGTGCAAACAGTTTTTAAAATTTAGAAGAATCCGTGTCCGTCCGTATATTCTTTATTTTTTTTGTTCTGCTTCTTTAAGGTTTTCATCATTGACACTGTAATTTTCACCTAAAACAACATAACTAAATGAAATCCACATTTTTTTTTTTAAATAAATTGTTGCAATAAAATTAAGTGTGACATTTGCTGTGAAAATAGATTTGAATAAATTCGGCGTCTATCATAATTGTATTACTTACGCTTGATTTTACTTTGCGTTACAAAATGTGCATTTTAAACAACCTTTTTTTAACTTATGTCTAATGCTTTTGTAAATAGAGTATAATTTCGCTATAAAAAGAACGTCAGAACTTGGAAATAAGCGAAAGCTGACGAAAAATTTCCAGTTTTAGAATCATTTACTGAACTCATAGTAAAAACAGAACTCATTAGGTCCAACGATGACCCTTCCACCCTGTATTTACTTGAAGTCCTAAAAACCACACTCACGGATATGAAGTTGAACTTTACCTCATTTCTACCCACATAACGGATATGGAATCCCCGTCCAATATCGAAGCGATATTAACTGCTTTAGTGGTGAGAATTCTACGTAGATATATCATACAGGGTGAGGTTTATAGTAAAATTGATTTGTATGCTGTCTTAATGGAGATAGTGTGTGTGTTAATGCAGCTGGATAGTTTAAACATTATTCTGTGAAGGTTTCTAAATAGATTTTTAATTTAAATAAAAATACTAATGGTTTTCTTTCAAATTAAACAAATGCTGTTTCAAATGGTGTGTCATGTAATAAATGGACTATTCAACGCAAAATGAATTTTTCAATTCGAGTTCTTCGTTCCTGAGATTAGCGCGTTCAACCAAACACACAAACTCTTCTGCTTTATAATATTAATTATTATAGTATAGATAAAGTAATTTAATTGAATTAAATAGCAGGTTAAATCATAAAGGGGAAGTTCACTGCTTCTGCTAGTTTAACATCACGAGAGTACAACTCGTATTTCAAGTCCTAAATTAACACGAACAAATCCGCAAGAAAAAGCTGTTTTTTAATAATCCCTTTAAGCCCACAGCCTGTATACGAGTCGGGACGATTTTCGCAGAAGAGGGTTGTCAGCGTAGAATATAAAATGCCGCGGCAATGTGGTGCATCGATTGGAAGGCATTCACGGTGACAGATATTCTACCTAAGGTATAAAATTGTAAAATGATTTTTAGACTGGAATTTCTGGTCAACTTTCAACTTTTAGGAAAAAGATCTGGGATTGATTTCTTAAAGTAATTAAAACAATAATATTACCAGCATGTTACTGATTCACTGCGGGGCAAAGGCCTCTACTCATACAGAGAAGGCTCAAGCTTATATTAACTATAAGTCCAGGTTTCCTCACGATGTTTTCCTTCACCGATTACAATGAAGTCTAAAATAAACTTAGAAAGTACATTTGAATTGAAAAAGGCACATTGGTACTTGCCCAGATTTGAACCACAACCTCGTATAGATTAACAATATTAATAAAATTACGGAAATCAACCCTAAACACAAACAAAACAAAACACCAGATGAAAGATAGGGCCTTCAAAGCGGGATATGAAATGCCGTGCCGATATTTATGCATCGATTGGTGCCCATTCACGGCTTTGTTACCACGCATCAGGCTTAAGGCCGAACGAGTACAATTTCATTATGTACGGAACCAATACAAGCTGAAGTTGAAATACCCTAATTGAGATATTTCGCCTATTCATGCTTGTTGGGAACATTGGTCAATAAAATGATTACCTAGTTAGTTTATTTTGACATATTTATAAAAAGAATTGTCATCATTTAAATATATTTTTTTAAAGCTTTGCAACTCAGTGACGTAATCGATAACTGTAGGTTAGTATAGTGTGTAAAGCAAAGAAATATAATGATTACGTAAATAACATTACTTGGCTACTGATAAAACTATAACTCTGAACGGACTAAGGTTTGGATTTCAGCTCAAACATAGATAATCTATTTTTTCTATTTATAGATTATCTATTTTCTACCATTATCTATTTTACCCAACTTCCAAAAAGGAGGAGGTTATTATGTTTGACTGCATGTACGTTTTTTTTTTAAATTTTGGTTATTTTACGCCTTTGAGTGCTTTTTGTAAGTTTTGGAGGGTTTGTATGTGTACCTACGGTTCCATTACTAATAATACGAAACATTGAATTATATTTAACCCCATATTATCTACCACTAGCAGACGTCACGCGGTTTCACCCGCTTAGTTCCCGTTCCCGTGGGATTACAGGGATAAAAAGTAGCCTATGCCATACGGTAATAGTGTAGCTTTCCACCAGTGCAATAATTTTTAAAATGGGATCGGTAGTTGCGAAGATTACCCCCTACATACAAACTTACAAACAAATTTTACCTCTTTATAATATAAGTATAGATTTAAATGATATGGTATAAACTAGACACGCATTATTGAATGTAGTCCAAAAACACTCGAACACAGAAGGTTCCAGCCTTATTGTACAAAATGTTTACGTCTATTTAATTATTCGCATTTTAGCCAGCCAGATTTACAATCGTTGCATAAATTAAACATTCAAAATATTTTTGGCGCATGGAGTATAGACGGCATTTCTGTACAATTGTTGCGTGCTTTGATTTAAAAATTGTAAAATGTTGACTATTTAAATAAACATTGCGTATAACAAATATTTTATTACATGAATTTTTTATCGGTTCATATATTTTTAAGGGGAATTATAAAACGAGCGATTAAAAAAAAGCTTTGCGACTGATGATGACATACTGTATTAATAACTTAAGCGGTATGAATTTGAGTAAGCGAAAACTTAACTAAACTAACGACGAACATTGATTAAAAATAAAATCCAGAACAAGCTTACAAAAAGTGGATTGTGATAAATCCATTTCATATATTAAAATTTTATCCAAAAATACAGAGAGGGCAACTTCAATATTAAGATAGAACAAAACAGTTACTCAAAATGGAAACGGCTAGGTTAGGTTAGGTTAGAACTGTGACCACGCAACGTGTGACCAGGTGCCCCTTTTTTGCAATGCAGTCGCTCAAATATTATGAAGCTGTTCATTTTGTATTTTAAGTAACTCAAATTAATGTTTGTAAGATACTATTCTGTTGATTTTTCGTCACTTACAGTCAGTCGCTCACTTAGTAATTATATAACCCAAATTAATTAATTTTGACACTTAAAAGTGTAATTTACAGTCACTCGTTTTATTGCTACCCTATTTTTAATGACACTATCTTCATCGCAGCCGAAGACGTCTACTGCTGGAGAGAGGCCTGCTCCAAGTGTCACCTTTCAGAGTTTCTGTGTTTCTGGTATCCAGCTTACTTTCCTAGTCTTCACAAGAACCCTATTTATTACGACAAAGCGACAAATATTTGTCAATAAATTACATAATTATTACTTTTTGCGTCACGTGTTGTTTGTTATTTAAAAGATACTGACGAAAGGATAGGATTGTCAGATTATCCACGGTCACTTGATACTTGTTGGATCTATTAAATAGTGCACTAACTGATAATTCTGCCATCTTGTAGGCAGCCGTCTAAAGCTTCGTTTTTCGGTCCGCGGTTTCCAGTTCAAACATTCTTTGTAGGAATCAAAAGTAAAACGAACCAATATATCTTTGTGTTGTATAATAATTGTTATTTGTTTATAGTACAACCAAGAATAAATTCTCTTGTTTCCCGAAGGGTTAAGAGATGTATATAATGTAAACCTACAATTAAATGGGCCATATGACAAAATGTTAGTTTTTAGTCCCTCATATACAAGAAAATATTCGACACATAGTTTTTCTTTTTTTTTCACGTAATCAATAAATAACGGAGATACATCGAGTCAAAATGTCGCATGACGTCACTAGGCACTACAGTTTATACTAGATAATGACGTTACAAGCCCCCTCAACTTTAATGCACTAATCTAAGCAGTTTTCCATCAATTTGAAAAAAATAAAAATAAGTATCAAAGTTTTTCTTGTAATCTAAAGAAAAAAGAGGGATTAAAAATTAAAATTTTGTCAAATAGCCTATTCTAGATATTTTAAATAAATAAATATTCCACAACTTTCACACAACACAATCTAGTCCCAAGCTAAACACAGCTTGTGTTGTAGTTACTCAACAACTGTTAAACATTCTTATACACACATACACATTCCTATAGATATATTGATTCAAATAAAACAAGACGCATATTGCCATGAACCATAATTATCTAAAATACAAGCTGCTATTTTTCTACATGACAAAACCCAAAAACATGTTGTCCAGCCCAACTCGAATCTACAATCTCATGCACTTCAAAGAAGCAGAAAAATCAAGCAAATTGCGAAGCCTAATCTCATCGCTTCCAAAATGAGTTTATTTTAAATGAAACTGTATAAACCTCTCTATGATACAACGAGACTTAATTTTCCAGTGTCCTTTACTCATCCCGCATGATTTATTAGGTATAAACACACACACTGTTATACATATAAGTCAGAGTAACAAATTACTCTACTATCCTACAAAACATGGGGCACTATTACAGTACGGACTGTTTGTCTTTTGTGCGCGTTTACTTTGGGAGAGTAAATAGTAGGCCAGTACTGGACGTGCTGGGGACGTTTAACAGGCAAATATTTAAATGCTTTGTATCACAAATGTATGAAGCTACTGGGTTAAATAAAATGTACTAGTAACGTCAATAAGGGTTTTAATTGCATTGGGTCATTACAAGTACCTAATGGCAAAAACAGTAAAAACAATATTGTTAAACGATGACAGATAAACCTATTTTTAAGGCATATAAACCAATAATTAAGCTTCTAGCTTTCACTAAAATGAATACGTTTTGTAAAAATCTTTTTTGCAAAAAATAAAACCGACTTAAAAACACACACTAACCGGTGTAAAATAACTCTAAATTAGGAAGTCTGTGGCTTTGGTAGTTTTGTCTTATTGATGATGGGCCACCGACTTCCGAATTTTGAGCAAGCGTGGTGATCAATGCTCGAGCCTTCTCTGTATGAGAAGAGGCCTTACAACATGCCTAGTAACAGGCTGGTATTATTATTGTTGTTATTAATTCAAAAAGTATAGTAGCATATTGAAAAGAAATCCAAAACTGCTCTGAAATATGATGTAACTTTGTAACGAATATGTTTCAAGGATTTAATAAAGTATCTATACAATCAAATTAATTAAAATAAATTAAATATGTAGGTACACTTAAACTAATTATAAATAGAATAGTAACAAAAAAAAATAAAAACCCCCGAGGAAAAACAAAATCGGAACACTCAGGCGTCAAAGTACTCCTCCTCATCGCTGGAATCTGGCCCAATCGCAAACGTGCCCAGAAGACTGGCAGCATTAGCATTACATTAATCAGATTAAAAGACAGTTCCACTGTCAAAAAAAAGAGGAAATTAACATAACAACAAGTAATCAAGTTGATTCTTTTGTGAGTTAAATTATTTTATTAATAAAATAATTTTAACAAAAATATTTCAAAAAATATGATAAAGAAATATGTAAAAGAAATATTTTTTTATGGATGAGTAAGCATCACTAATCCGTTAAAAAATATTTCTTTTACATTTCCTCACAAAGATTGAACAAACAAGCAATCCTTTATGGAGCAGTTTACAAGCAAGCCACTAGCACAAAACAAACGGACCTTAACTCTGCAAATATAAACGCACTCTCACGGACATATGCGAAGGCAAACAGTAACAATACACATCTTAGAATGTAAAATGTATTCTGTGTACCACCGCACCATCACTGCTTCCACACAATATGCAGAGCAAACATTACTGGGAAAATGTACCGTGAGATAGTAGTATGTATTTTGAAATAAGTCAGTTGGCAAAAGTTCTGTGACCACTGAACAACGTGAAAGGAACTTTCATAGAATTTCACAGAAGAAAATAGTCAAACTGGGTAAAGAGGATTTTCACTACACATACTCGTAGTTTAATAACAGTGGTTTGTTACATAAAATGTGTCTTGTTTTTTATTGAAGAAGTCGGCTAAAAAGAGGAAATATTATATTTCTACTTTTTGTGTTATGTTAGAATTTAAATTAAAAGCTACTAAGCGGATTTATTTTCTCTGTATGAGAAAAGGCTGGCCTGTTGGTCTAGTAGTTGGTGACCCTGACTGCTATGCCGGAGGTCATGGGTTCGATTCCCACCCAGGACAAATGTTTGTGTGATGAGCACGATCATTTGTTCTGTGTCTGGGTGTAATTTATCTATAATATGTATGTATTTGGAAATATATAAGTAAGTTTATAAGCTGTTTAGTACCCGTTACACAAGCTCTCAAGATTAACTTGGGACTAAATGGCATTGTGTGAAAAGTTGTGGAATATTTATTATTATTTATTTATTATTTATGCCGATAAAAAAAAATATATCTTAATAACATAAAAAAAAACTGTTATCTACTGGACTTCTTAGTACGTATTTATTCACGAAGTGAACAATGTATGTTCTTTAGAATAAGTAAAGAATCTTTAAACCCAAAAACACACACACGTCAAACTCATAAAAAACCTTTTTTTTTGATTGGGTATTATATTATAAAAAAAAAATGATTTACCGACACCAATGCTAACAAATGCAATCTACAACACATACTTCTAAATTTATATCACCAATTTAGATTCAAAAAGTTAATTAGCATAACCAATTAAGATTTCAGTAATAAATTAGTTAATGAGTCAGGATTAAAGAGCCGGAACACACAAGATAGCCGGTAATAACAGCGAATGAATATTTAACAGTTCAACACGAAAGGTTTAAAATTAACAAGTTGGTTTAATTGCCGTGTTAAGTTTTAAAAAGGTTACCTGTTGTGTTTTGTTTTTGTTAAGCGTTGGGTTAACCGGATTGGAGTCGGGAAATTTGATTATTTTACTTGGTAATTTTTAACAGACTTACAAAACGGAGATTTTCAATACGGCAGTAATTTTTTATGTGTTTTACCTTATAACTCCGTCGTTTATAAACCGATTTAGGAATACATAATGATGTAAAATGACTTTAGGAGTCAGTAAAAATAATGGATGAAACAAAACCATCAAAACCACCAACTCCCGTAACTAGAGTTATTTTACACCATAAAGTGTTTTATTACGAAACAGGTTGGTTTTTTTTTATAAAACCAGTTTGTATTGTTGGATAAAATTTTTGGTGTTGAGAGAAAAGTTTTAAATAAATTATGAATGTGGCGTGATTCAAATGAAAAAGAAAATATAACCGGCCAAGAGCGTGTCCGGCCACGCTCAGTGCAGGGCTCCGTAGTTTCCCGTCCGTCACAATAAGTGGTCAAAATGCTTGCATATACGATTATCTAGGATACATTTTGAAGAGTGTGCACGGGAATTACATTACTTGATTCCGCCATCACCTTTCTACCATCGGACAACCCGGCGTACGGTGAGTGTCCACCCTTACATCGTTGGCACTCCCACGATTTGGACAAAGCGTATCGCTTCGTCGTTTAGCGATTATTTCCGAAATTATTGACATTACCAAAAAAATGATTCCAATTTTTATTTTACGACTTTGTTGGCGTGATTGATACACATATTGGTACCAAATTTCAGCTTTCTAGTGCTAACGGTCACAGAGATTAAGCGAGGACGGACGGACGGACGGAGACATGGCGAAACTACAAGGGTTCCTAGTTGACTACGGAACCCTAATTAAAGAGACGACAGAAAGACTATTAAGAAAGAAAATGACGGCTATTATAGAGGTGTATAAAACAATGCTTGGCCCACTCCAAATAAATAGGTGAAGTATTTCGATGTTTCAAAAGGGCTTGTGGCTATGTCATGATATGCACACGTATCAATCTCTATGGTTAAGCAAGACTCCTCTGACTTTTCGGATTCATGTGCGTATTGTATAATTATCACTTGCTTCAAAAACGGTGAAGGAAAACATCGTGAGGAAACCGGCATGCCTGAGAGATATTTCTCGAGGGCATGTGATGCCAAGTCAGAGGCCCATGGGCGGCAATTAAACTCTGACACCAGGTTAGTCACTAACCACACGATAAGAAGAAGAAGATGGATGAAACGAAACCACCAAAGTCACAAACTCCCTAAACTAGAGTTATTTCACACCTTATAGTTTTTTATTATGAAGCAGGTTGGATTTTTTGGAAAAAAGTTTTTATTATGCTATAATTTTAAAAGGGGCTTGTGGCTAAATTTTATGAGCCAAACCTATCGGTTTATAAGGTTTCGGTTGACATTCTCAGATCTCTGACAGTCGTTACGAGTAGTTAAAAGCTCGAAAGTCTTACGATCTGACTTGACTTGGGTATCGTGTTACCCACTTGGAGTTTGTTTGTAGGTTAGATAGCCTACCATAATTTGCTTATAATCTTCACACTGTTGCGCACAAGCATCTTCTCTGTAAGAATGAGTGGGCCGTAATCTACCATACGGATCCAGTGCGGGTTGGTAATTATCATGAATATCGAATTTTTGGAAATAGGACGTGCCGGTTTCCTCACGGTGTATTTTCTTACCGTTTTAAATAATAAACAAACAACAAAACAAACAACAAACAAACAAACAAACAAACAAATAAACAAACAAACAAATCAAACAACAATTAACACGAAAGAAAGCACCTATCCCGGTTCTAACCTACGATCTACCTCAGTTAAAAAGCGGGAAAAGTAACATCACCTAACTGTGTCGTATGTAACAAAATTGAGATCTAAAATCGCAGAGTTTGAATTGAATTTTCTAGATGTTGGGTTAGTACGAACTATTTTGGCAAATCCTAAATCGTAGTTAGCAAAAAGACTAAATATTACAGTTTAGGAAGGATAAATTGATGCTTCTCTGTCTTTTAAATTAGTTTATAATATATATTTTCTGTAATTAGACCTAAGAGGGTACGATGGGGTTGGCGTATCCATGTGGATAAAAACCCTGTATTAAATAAACGAATAAAATCTTCAGTTGCAACCGTTTTAGTTACCCACTGATATACCTAATAGTCTATCGCACCCTGCAAAATACTGATTTTTAGCTACGTCGCGTAAGATTTGAATAGAAGTCGTCCCCAAAAAAATCTGCAAAGGCCAACCTTAATCTTCTAAAGTTAATAAATTCGATGATGAAAAATGTTACCAGAGCCAAAATAAAACGCTCGACTTATCTCCGACTTGATTTACAAGATAAACATCAAAATAAAACACGAACAAGTTGTAGCCCTTAAAATAAACTTGAACATTTTGTTTTCTTTTCAGAAGAAGATTATTTATTCAGTTATTTGTTTTATTTACGAGACACGAGATGTAACATTGCTGTTTTTGGTTTCTTTCACTTGTATGTATTTACTTATTATGTTCATTTAGAAATGTATTATGTTATTTCTTAAAGAAAAATGCCCATTTCTGGTCATGTTTTTCCCATCTATGTATTAAGTACAGAGGCCAGCACATCAAGCTACCCTGTGTGATGTTGTAACGTAGTGGGTAGATAGTTGGAATTAAAAGAAGCTACGTTATAGAAAAGTTTATATTAGGATACCAACATTTAGTTCGGTTGAGCAGGGAGTGACCACTATCCTGCATTAGCAGTCAGTAGTCGCAGGGAACCGCAATCTCCTTCCCGGTTAGTCGGTGCCCGTCAGAGTTGCAGGGTAGACTGACGGCTGCAGCGGGTACGCTCCGGTTCCGGTTCTTGAGAGTGGCAGCTTGAAGTTAAATAATGAAGATTAAACTTTATGAACTGTTATAGGTCACTTTAAATAGAATTGAGTGGTAGATTGGACTCGCGTAAAATGGTTAGCGATCAGCTGTTAGCGGGAGGTTGTTGGGTAATGTCCTTCTATCCTGTTCCATTAGCATCGAAGCTCCCGACAACTCACAGTTCATCGGTAGTAGGGATAGACAAACGAAACAGGTTTCCGCGACGCGAGCAGTGATGGTCCGCGAGCACACGTTAATTTTTTTTTGGTTTTATGTTCCTATTATTAGGTCATATTTAGCTACAAGCTCTTCTATCCATGTACGTACTCCAAAATACCTACTAACAAAATACTGAGAAATGTAAACGAATAAAAGCTACCTATGTGATATATAATAATGAAAATCATTTATATGCCGTGCAAATGTTAACAAGGGAATTGTTATCTATGTTATAAATCAAACCGCAGCGTTATTAAATATACGCTACGGTACATGGTAAGCAATAAATAATAATTATGACACAATTAGTACACTTAACTAGACGTCACCGTCAGACTGACACTGTGAAAATCGCTCTTATTGCAATGACATAAAAGCGTTGTTTTACTAAACTTTTACCATAGACATTCGTAGGATTGTACTAAGCGTGACTTATAACAATTCATTTCTTTCATAATTTTAGTTCGACGTTCGTTTCTTCTTAGTCGTCTCTTTATCTAATCCTTTATAGATTCTAATAAAACTATAGCCTGTCGTCTAAAAAATCACGCATAAAGTAAAACAGAATATTTTAAAAATACATATACAAGCCAGGTTTTACAAAATAGCGCATAAATGTATTGCCATTGACATGATTCTGACCCCTAAACTAAGCCTGGAGCTGTATTTCGGCGTTTAGCCAAGAGTTCTAAAAAAGTATGAGACAAGATTATATTTTAGAAAAAAAAAAAACAAAATATGGGTACCTACTACAAAATTAGAATGGTCAAGGTATTACCGTGACCACACATATACATTCAAATTATGATTAAAAGTTTTAAGTTACCATTCATTCAAGTCATCATCCAGAACTACCCTGAGCCGCGGAGCTCTTTAAGTCATTGGTTCCGGCAGTTAATTGTAGAATTTTAACAGTCATAATAGATAGTCATAGCTCCAATAGTCAGATATACAGAAGAAGTTATTAATCAAGAAGTCGTGTTATCTATTCACTAGGTTGTAGATGTTAGAAAAGCTGTATCTTCACTAAGAATACTAGTACCTACAGACTCAGCTGCATCCAGACTGGAAGCTGACCCTAAGGCGATTAACACACGTCACCGCGCACCGCCGCGGTAGGCGGTGAAGCGGATCTCATGTCGCATTGGCCTCTAATAAATCCGTTGATGCCTTACACACGTACACCGCCCGACCGCGCGGTCGAGCGGTGCGCCAGACCTTCAGAACCGCCTCGGTGCGCGGTGCCGTGTGTTAATCGCCTAACATACCTAATTGGGAAAAGTTTCGGCAAGTGATGATGATTTTAGCAGTTATTAGAGAACCAATGAACGATACAAAAATACCGCTCATAATAACACCCTCATACAGGGTGTAAAAAGATCACATAGCCGATAACCACACATTCTGTGCATATAACTAAGTAACTTTAACCAAAAAAGAATGCTGGCAAAATACTTTTTTTTCATCTTTAAAAAAGAGATGCTTTTTATTGCGCGACAACGCAACGCAACTTTCGATCAGCTGAGCCCCTCGCGCTTGATCGTTGACCCGACCGACCCGCTTGTTTAGTATCCATTGCATTTTTGTAACTTCAAATGCGTAATTTGTTTCGAAAAAAACGATAATTTTAATAATGTTTGTTCGGAAGAAAGTTTACAAATGATACTTGGAATACAATTTTGAAAAAAAAAAACAAAAAAAAATATTGTACTTTGACCTTCCCTATCTCCAAAACCAGTAAATTCCCAGGTACGTTTTAGAAGAAAAAACTATCCCAGTGATGGGTAGAATATGTAGTTTTCATTTACGTTAAGGGTCTTTTTACACCCTGTATTTGCCGCAGTCACGTAAAATAATTAAATAGGCTGAGCCAGACCGAACCCATAAGCTGCTTCATGCAACACAGCAAATAATATAATAGCAATAATAACGCAAACATAAAATATACCAACCACAACAAACAATATAAGGGTCTTTTGTATCCCATTTTCGCAACCCTAAAAGGGGAACCCTATTCTTCCGTCGACACAATAAATTCTACCGACGTAACGTAACGCATCGGCTGATCGTGTTTAACTTAGATATACAACGTGTTTTTTTTATTAAATTTAAAGGATCAACTGGCATATGAATTATGATTCAATCATTCTTTTTTTTATTTTATTAACATACAAAATAATTCGACAAAGTCACGATGATTAATGTAAAACACCCTTACGTGAAAGAAAAGTGACGTTAGAAAGAAGATTCGTCGTACTGGTGACAATTTTTGAACTAATTAGGTAATAAAAATAATATTAATAATACTTAATAATAATATTCCCGACTATTCACACAACGCCATCTAGTCCCAAGCTAAGCAGAGCTTGTGTTACGGGTACTAAACAACTGATAATTTAATTATGATTGATGATATCTCCGAAACTATGCATTTTTGGACCATCTATACTAGGAGTTTTAGTATTATTTTTACCTACAGAATATAACCCTAGAGTTATGGGATATAAAAAAAACACCTTGTAGAAATAGGGACAGCATTGTCACTATATAAGTAAGTGCAGAAGATCAGTCCCTATCTAAAAACTGGTGAAACAAAATTTTTAATAATCTTTTTACAGAAATAAATGTTATTTCATATAATTTTATCTTAAAACTGACAAAGGAAAGTAAGGTTTGATAAGGCTCCTAAATACAAACTTGTTATGATTATGCATAATTATATATATTTTTTTTTATACCACGACGGTGGCAAAAAGCTTACGGCCCGCCTGATGGTAAGCGGTTACCGTAGCCTATGGACACTTGCAACACCAGAGGCGCCACACGCGCGTTGCCGACCCTTTAAAAACCTATTTATTATTATTTATTTATTTATTTATTTAATACTTCAAGCACACAAACGTACATAGGCGGACTTAATGCCTTAGGCATTTTCTACCAGTCAACCTTTAGGTCATGCAGAGACCAACAGTGGTAGGTGCAATTCCGTAAGAAATTTGGAGAGAAGTAAATTTAATTTATTTATATTTATGTAAACAATAAATATGATAAATATCATAAAATATAATAAATAATAAATATATACACAAAAACTTAAACACATGAACATGATAAGACACCCCTCATGATGACTCCCCTTTTGAAGAACTCCATACTGTAGCCCTCTGAGAAAACCTCGGCAGGGAGCTCATTCCACAATCCAAGTGTACGCGGGAGGAAATTCCTCTGAAACCGCACTGTACGGGACCATTTCGGCTCCAGTGTGTGAGCATGAACTCCCTGTCGACGGCGAGCGGTGCGATGATAGAAAGTGGCCGTGGGCATCATATCAAATAATTCCTCGGAACACAACCCATTATACAACCGGTAGAACACACAATGCGAACAATAAGAGGTTCCAGGACCTCTCATTCACGAGGTTGTATTTTAAATCTAGGCATAGCAATCCACCAATGTGTCGTCGATGATGACGTCATGCTCACTCGCAGAGATGTGACAAAGCACACAGTTCGTACCCCGTCTGATAAGACCGTAACTTAAAATTCACTTAAAGTGCACTATCAATAGGGATTAAGCATGTAATTTTAATTTGGTTCGAATATTTTTTTCCCAATCTTTAATGACAGAAAATATGAACTAAATCATTATTTTACTTTTTAATAGCGTCATAGTTATTTATAATAATAAATTAAAGTGCGAATTAAGCGCGAGAAATTCAAATTTGTGGAACGCATCACCATTGGTTAAAACGAATCGTGACGTCATATACTACAACAACAAGGCAAGTTACACCTACAAAACAGTATTCGAATGGACTCTTTATTGGAAAACATAATTACTGCCGTGTGTTATGTGAATTAATTTAATGTTCAACTGTAATTTTATCTTCATAGTGAAGCTATAAAACATTTAAGAAAATGACTGAAAGTGGTTTTGTAAAAGCACAATCTGATAATGTTTTTGCATTCGGGTAGGCAAGCAATACCTGTAAACTGGTTTTTGAGCTTTTTTCATGGTGAAATGGTTAGAAGAACAAAAACACCCAAAGTAATAGTAATAGGATAATAGTAAATGACGTCATCGAAATGGCGCGCAAACATGGCGGCGTTTAAACTAGCTCAAATTTATTCTGCATTTTAAATATTTTTTTAAGCTTCATTAATGCATTTTTAAACATGTTTATATTTTTTTACTATGTTAACACGTTGTAAACAGTGAATTAAAAATATAAGAAAAATACATGCATATACTCTATTGTTTGTAAATTGACGGTTGTCATTAAAGTTGGGTGTACAACCGGACGCTAGTTTTTCACTAGCAATGAAAACGATAAACTTTAGCTCTGCTGGAATATGGAGATGCAGATTGTGGAATTAATAGACAATGCGTGTTAGTTGTCATTACGTTACGGTAACTACCCACTTTCCATTGGTTTTTGCCAACCTACCAAAAATGTAAAAAGATGATTATTTTTATAGCCCCATAAACAACAATAATTATGTTCTTCAATCGCGATATCGCAGTCGTTTATTGCTGTATCTAAACACCATTTAGGTAAGCTCCAATTATGTAATATTATTGTATGAAAAATATAAGGTTATTTAGGTAACACTTTGATTTTGGCTGTGTGTAAGCATAAAACCTCTTTAATTCCAGTTGGCAACTATGTATTGTTTTATTCTATTTCATCTTTGTTAAATATTGAAAATTACATATTGCGTTTAATATAAGCTGCACCAGAACTTCGTTCTGCCGTTTAATCTATTTATTTTATTTTGGTTCCTAACCTCAGACCCAAAAGTCGGTCAAGCCGGTTCGGAGGAGATTTTTTACAAACACTGAGGCACGAGAATTTTGTAGTATAGAGGATACAACAGAAACAAGCTTTTAATTTAAAATTCCAGTATTGAGATATCTAAAACTTATAAAGGAGTAATATTTCAACAGGCTGAACAAGCCTAGTTCAGAGTTTTAATAGAACAAGATAAGTACCAGTTTATAATGATTTTGTAACTGTACTAACATAATAAAAAAATAAATGCCATCCTCATCTGCTCAGCTTTTTCCCAGCTATGTTAAAATAGGATTCCAGTCTAACCGGATACAGCTGAATATGTGTGTTTTACTTTACCCAGTTTTACTATATCCCTTGATTAGACTGGTTGTCAGTCTTTCAGGGCTCTGAATATTCGTAAAGCCTTGGTAAATTTAATAAATCAACCCATCCTTGGACCAACCTTGGCAAGCATAGCTTAACTTTCGAACTACCCGTTTGTTGTTATTATTTGGCCACAAATTCCTCCTGAAATAAAATAAATTATCATTACTCAGCCATCTTCGTGAATTAATCCTACTAATATTATAAACGCGAAAGTTTGTGAGAATGGATGGATGGATGGATGTTTGTTACTCTTTCACGTAAAAACCACTGAATGGATTTTAATAAAATTTGGTATGGAGTTAGCTGACACTCTGGATTAACACATAGGCTACTTTTTACCCCTGTATCCCCACGGGAACGGGACCTACGCGGGTGAAACCGCGGGACGTCTGCTAGTCTATACCAATATTATAAAGAGGAAAGGTTTGATTGTTTGTTTGCATTGAATAGGCTCCAAAACTACTGGACCGATTTAAAAAATTCTTTCAACGTTGGCAAGTTACACTATCCCCGCGTGACATAGGCTACTTTTTATCGCTGTATTCCCATGGGAACGGGAACTACGCGGGTGAAACCGCGTGACGTTTGCTAGTAATTAATAAATGCCTTTGCTAAGTGGAGACTAGATAAAATGAAAATAATGGGTTTTCGACCAGCTGGTCCGACCAGGTGGTTAGGTACTTAGTTATAAATTTCATGACTCATCATAAAATGTTAGAGCTCGGCTTTAACTTAAGTTGGTAGACCTCATTATTATGAATTTAAGTAGGTCTGTATATGGCCGCAAGGCTTGTCCTTGCGTCATTGATCTAGTGGTAGCAAGCACTACTTCAAAACGTAAGTTCGATTCCCGAGTCGGGCAGTATTATTGGTATTTTGTTCTAGATAAAATGTTCAATTAGGTAGTAGCTCGTACTCATGTAAAGCTATTGATTTGGCCCTTATTAAACGGGACTAAACATAACTGGCAAAATGCCTGAACCTCTGCCGGGCCCTTCATGAAATATAGCCATTTCATCGTTTTAGTTAAAAAAAAGTTAGTTAAAGAAATTGTCCCATAAAAGTGGTTGATGGTGGTGATTGATGGAGTCTATCAGGGTTCCGATTCATAACGACAAATTTTCATTAATGAAAGTTTAATGTATTAATTACCAAATTATCCAATAGATAGTTTTGAAATTTACTACACTAGTTATCAAATCAGCAGGCTTTGCCATATAACGAATTCTATTGGTATTTTATTTCTATTACAGAAAGAAAACGTTGTATATGAAATCAGCTGTTTGTCAACTGTCAAGTGTATTTCATTTTCAGCTATATTACAAATTTTACTCGTTATCAGTTGACAAACAGCTGATTCCATATACGCCATTTTCTTTCTATTTTCGCCTTATCGATAATTATAGTAGAAATAGAATTTGTAATATGGCTAGGCCTGCAGTTTTAGTGTGCATAATTATATATATATTTTTTTTTGTATTTTACCATCCAATACTTTTTATTCAAACAATATCTTGGAATAAAATAATTCTATTATATTTTTCTACCAATACACTTACCAACCTTTTATCGAACCCATATATAAATAGGAGCCCAGGGTCCGTGCATAAAAGCCATAGAGAGCCGGTACTGATAAATAATTCATTATTTTTCTGTTAGAAATATTACGAAAACATGTCGGGTTATTTTTTGTATTGCATTGCACCTTAACATCACGCCTCTCATCTCCAAAGGTTTGGCAGAGATGTGCTATGAAATTATACTCACATTACACCAATGGGGGCGACCTTATTGCCGTTAATTAGATGAAAAAATTGGTTGCCTGTAAAGTCGGTATACGGGCGAAAGTTTTACGTGACAACGACTTTGAGTGGTAAAATAATTTATGTCTGTCTCTCTCGCTCTTAGGCGGGCTAACCATGCCCGAGTGGAAGGGACGCGTGCCTCTCACTCGCTCTCATTGTGAGCGTATAACGTGAGCGGAGCGTAACGCAGTTTCTTGAAGTGTCACCCGGCAAACCAATTTATAAGACGTTGTCAAGTCAAAAACCTAATACTATTTTGCCCGATCCGGGGTTTGAACCCAAGACCTCATGGTTAACACAAGCGCTTGCGACCACTAAGGCACTATTGATAGACTGCCCCCGATTTAAACTTGTAAGAATCGTTTTTAGTTTGCCCCGACGACAGTCTAGAAACGATTCTTACAAGTTTAAATAGAAGTGAACTAAGCGATGACTTTTTTGCGCGGATGTGACGAATACTTTCCGCATTCGTCACAAGTGCGCAATAAAGTAATACCTCAGCATAACGCTTCAGCTCAAGTAGAAGAGCCACAACGCTGGTTTTCAGCGACAGCTTGTACCGTGATTAAATGTACCCAGTCCCACATATTATGAATAAAATCACTCATTTCTTGTTTGCAAGCAAACAAACAAACATAAATACAATATTTCTAAAAAAATGACGGCACGGTTGACGTACTGGCTGAGTGATTGGCTGCAGCTGTACTGCGTGACGCTGGTTCAATTCCTGCATGGAAATAGTTATTTGTGCAACAAGAGATCAATGTAATTATTTGCTGCGAGTGCTGATTTTGAATTCTGAGCAAGCGAAGGATTCAACGATTGAATCACGAGCGTAGTGAGTGTGGCGAGAGATTCAAAGGCACGATATGCAAAAAACTTTGCTCTCGTATAACACACATAACTTTTCACTTCAGCAGCGAGAACACTTTTGGAAACTAGAAATAAATATGTACAGGTTAAATATCAGTTTTATTTGCAGTAAATACTTATTTTTGTTTATAAACAACAATAAGTTAATAATTCAATAAATTACATTATAAGACGTAGTTATCTTTTTGCAAGATTTCTTTAGTTAGTACGAAAATCCGAACGTGTTTGTCTTTAAGGTCGAATTAAAAATCGGAACTTCGAAAGGGCTGGTCTTTGTCTCTCTCTTTTTAATGAAGGGAAAGAGAGAGAGTGTCATCATCATCATCATCATTTCAGCCATAGGAAGTCCACTGCTGGACATAGGCCTCCCCTATAGATCTCCAATAAGACCGGTTGGAAGCGGCTCGCATCCAGCGCGTTCCCGCGGCCTAAATGAGGTCGTCTGTCCACCTTGAAGATAGAGTGTGAATGTTTCGAATTGTATGACCCAAGGCTGAATAAGATACTTCTTCGCGGCTTTCTGAAAACAATAATTAAAGAGTTACTTCGTCTCACTCAGTGAGCAAAATCGCATTTTGCTCACTGATTTCACGCAGCAAAACCTACATGTTTGAGCTACTGAAATGATAAAAATATTTGTATAGCCTCCAGGTGTTTGTTCCAGGTCTGGTTGTTTGTGTATGTCAACTTAAATGTTTGTCACGCACCCACGATACAAGAGCAATTTCTATGGTGGACAACATTTTTAACAAAAAGAAAATAAAACTGATTTTTCTTCATCGGCCAAGCTTTGTCACAATAACATGTTGGAGTAAGTAAAACTGCGTATCTAATTTCCACAAGTTATTGGTAACTTGTACCTCTTATTATGACTGATTGACAGACTTTCAGGCTTCAGACTACTTTCAAAGTTTCTACAAAGATAGCCGGGACCAACAGCGTAACGTGCTTTCACGGAAGATTCTTGGTTACACATCCACGGATTGATCTCGACCGTGTCGCTATTATGACTCATCAATCCTTGTCAGTTAGACATAGTATCTACTGAAATAAAAAAATCGACCGCAAGATAGCTATTTTATAAATACTTAAAGCGGACTCGAGCGGTTTGTGGTTATATCGCGCAGATCGATCGGATCGCGAAGTTCAGGCAAGCCTATTGCGGTCAAGTGTCGAGACAAGGTCTAAACAAAGTATTTTTATATCATACCAGAAATATTTCAATAGGCATGTAGACGGTGTATTAATATCTAAATTATATTTAGTCCAGTGTTACATTTAAAAAATACTACACAATGTATTTTTTTGTTCTTTCAAATTGATTGAAAACTACTTAGAGTGAGCGCATTGAAATTGAACAGGCTTGTGACGTCATTATTCAGTATAACCTGTAAAGGGTAGTGACGTCATGCAACATTTTGACTCGATATATCGCCGTTATTTTTTGTTACGTGAAAATTAAGTACCTACTTATGTGTCGAATATTTTGTAGTAGGTACTTAATCTAAATGAGGGACGAAAAACTAAAATTTTGTCTATTAGCCTATTTCTAGTGGTTATTTTGTGCCTGAGAAGTTACTTAATATATTTAGTAATCACTAGCATTTTGCTCGCGACTTTGGCCATGTGCATTCGTACCTTAACCTAAGATCTATCTTTTTTCCTCCTTTTCCTTTCTTTTACGGTAAATTTATTTCAGTTTATTTCTATCTATATTTTTTCACCCGCGTAGATTCTGTTCCCGTGGGATTACAGGGATAAAAATGACTATGTCATCCGGGAATAGTGTAGCTTTCCACCAGTGCAATAATTTTTAAAATTGGATCATTCGTTCCGATTACCCCCTACATACAAACTTACAAACAAACAAACAAATTTTACCTCTTTGTAATATTAGTATAGATACATACAACAACTCACCCTTTTTTCCCATGGAGGTAGGTATGCGCCATATGCTACGATTCTAACATACTGCTTTTGGTTCGTTTACATTCAAACATGTTGTCATACATACACGCCGGGTGCCAGTTCTACGCACCTGACCTTTCTGAAGAACCCCACCAATGAGGTTTACGTTTAATCTTCTAGGGCGTCGTCTCCCGATCAAAATCATTTCACTAATTAAAAGGTTCCATCAAAACCAAGTCGTTCATTTTACCCGCAACTTTCCATTTTCCGGGAACCCAAACTAATTTAATTATATCAATTCTCGGTACACGGTTAGTACCCTAAAACTTTCCCACATTAAACATGTACAGTACTCGTTACTATCAAAAACCGCAAACGAGGTCATTTTTGATAATTAAATCCGGAATCAGATGATCCGATTTTAATAACATTGGGACACCTCTAAGATGGACTTCAGAAGATCCAATTTACAAGAGATTCAGTTCATTTTGCAACGAAATAATTCAACTTTTTTGTTATTTCTTTTCATATGGTGTTCACGTATTCCCGTATTTTTAAGAACGTTCAAATTCTAATCACGGTCTCAATCTGTAAAAAAATACCCAACATTTGTGACATTTTTTTAACATTAGGTTGTCTGTAAGATGTGATTGCGACTAGATTTGAAGGTTTCTAATTACGAGAATCGGTCTTTCGGTGCTACGAGTTTTTTTTAATCCGATGGGTTCTAGAGATAAGTAAATCCAAACAAAAAAAAAACAAAACAAATCTTCTTTGAATAAATGACTTATCACATAACATCACATCTGTAATCCACAATTATTGTGCAGAGGATTAGATTTATGATTTAGCCACAAACCCCATCGAAACAGCAACCTGTACAAAATGTATGGATGAGATTGGCAGGCCCTGACCTTCACAGGCTTGTAATAATATACTACGAGACCCTCAAAAGCTTAACCTTCTGTTTCTACTTTACGTAACGTAGCTTACGGTTACCGCTCCCATGACATTTCAGACACGCAAACCCTCAAGTAAAATTATTGCCAAATTATCGTTTTTTTCCCTTAATCGTTTAATACTGTTAGTGAATTATTATCGTTGCGTGGGCAGATGGCTTTTAATATAACAGATTAGGGTTAAAATAGACGGGCTCATGTTGTACTAGGTAACTTTTGCCTTTGAGGTTTAACCGGTGTACAACGGCCTAAAATAGCTTGCCCCTTTTTCCGTAGGTAGTTAGAAAGGGTGAATTGTTATATTTATATCATGTGAATGGATATGGATTCTATTAGTATTTTTGTTACATATACGAGATGACATTTTAATTTATTAATATTGATTTAATTTGTACTTAATTCAAATTTTAATTTTATTTATTTATTTATTTAGTACCTACTTGGAGGACTTACAGCTAATAACAACAAACAAAACAAAAAAAAGAAACTATAGTCACCAGAAAGCCAATTACAAGTCCTCACGTATACTGTTGTGTTAAATGTTTAAATGGTGTGAGCACAATACAAAAACACCTCATTCATTACTTATTCGATTATTTTTAAAAGAAATTATCTTTGAAAAATAAGTAAAAACAAAAACAATCAAAGTATATATATATAGTATAGTAGTATAGTATAACGGGCCGGTGTCCGCAACTCCACGTCAAAGCGCGTATTTTGCGTGCGGGTGGGAGACTATTCTAACCATCCCAATTCCCCGAGAAGTGTTTTAAGGCGTACAGCCGTCGTTGTCGCTTCCTGTTGTATGAACAGATGAAGCGGTGGGAGCCCCAACATGGCTTCGAGAGCCACAGTCGGAGTAGTCCTCATGCAGCCTGTGATCGCCATGCAGGCGAGCCTTTGCAAGCGTTGCAGTTTGTTGCAGGCTGTAGTTAATTTGGTGCGGGGCCACCAGACCACTGCCCCATAAGTGATCATAGGTCGGATCACCGCACAGTACAACCAAAGTATAATTTTAGGGGATAGGCCCCACTTCTTACCTATCATCCTCCTGCATTGCCAGAAGGTAATGCAGGCCCTGTTTATTTTATTGTCTAAGTGGCTACTCCAGTTTAACTTGCTGTCTAGGATGATTCCCAGATATTTGACCTCATTGGCTAACTGGAGTTCTGTATCAAAAAGTTTGGGTAGGCGATAAGGGCCTAGTGTTCGTTTTTGGGTAAACATGACTAGTTCAGTCTTCGTGGGGTTCACTGAGAGGTCGAACTCTCTGCACCAACGTTCAACGATGCGTAGTGCCTGTTGAGTGAGGTCGCAGATTGTCCCCGTCACTTTCCCCGAAATGAGGATAGCGAGGTCGTCGGCATACCCTATAGTGTAGAAATGGTTCGCGTTGAGTTTCGTGATGAGGTCATTTATCACCAGATTCCAGAGGAGCGGGGATAGTACGCCACCTTGGGGGCAGCCTCTGGCTATCATGGCCATCTGCTGTTCCACTTCAAGTCGAACCACTCGTTTACTTAACATATTAGTAATCCAGTCTGTCAGTACCTGTTCTACTCCGTGACGAGAGAGCGCGGTGTTGATGCTGGAGAAGTTTGTTTTATCGAAGGCTCCCTCGATGTCTATGAAAGTGCCCAGGCAAGTGCCCTTCTGATGAATCGCCTCTTCTATCCGGCCGACCACTAGATGGAGGGCGGATTCCGTGGACTTACCCGAGCTGTAAGCGTGTTGGTTAGTATGGAGTGGAATAGTTTTCAAAGCGCCGTCCCTCAGCTCTCTCTCGCACATTCTCTCCATGGTTTTAAGGAGGAAGGAGGTCAGGCTGATTGGTCGGTGGGATTTGGCGTTGGTATAGTCACTCTTACCTGGCTTAGGAATGAATATGACTTTCACTTCCCTCCATCCTTTTGGAACGTATCTGAAAGCCAGACACGCTCTCATTACGGGTACCAGTCTGCTGGCGACAGAGATTCCACCCCACTGCAGTAAGGCAGGAAAGATTCCGTCCGGACCAGCCGCCTTGAAAGGATGGAAGCACCGGATCGCCCACTGGAGTTTTTCCAGCGTTATGACTTTGTGTGCGTAGCGCCAGTCGTTTTCTGACGGTGTTTGGGTTACCTCTGTCCAGTCGATATTCTGTGTAAAAGCGCAGCCTGGGAAGTGAGTTTCAATAAGGACGCGCATTGCCTCTTCTGGTGAGGTGGTAAGTGTGTTGTCGGGTTTGCGGAGAACAGCGGGCCCAGTCGTGTTATGCTGGGCCAAGATCTTCCTTACCCTGTTTGCTTGTTGGCAAGATTCGATATTGCCACAGTATTTTCGCCATCCAGTGGAGCTCCTGTATCTGATGCATTTTTTATAGCATTTTTTGGCCGCATAGTACGCGTCCCAATCCTTATCAGCACAGGTGTTCATGGCTCTGTTTAGGGCTGACCTTACCTTCCCGCGCTTGCGTTCCAGATCCGCTCCCCACCATGGTTGCTTCCCTGGTGTTGTGGGCGGATTGGTCTCGGGGCAGGATAAATGGTAGCTGTCTAGCATAGATTTAGTGAGATGACTTACACGCTCGTCGATCTGCGGTGTGTCCTCGTAGGTCATCCCGTAGTTTGTTGACGCAAGTTTGGTTTCGAGGTTGCGTGTGTAGGCAGCACGGTCCGTGTTACGCGGGTTTCGCCGTGGTGGTGTTGGTGTTACACAGACCTGAATGTCGAAGCGGATCCATCTGTGGTCCGAGCAGGAGGCCTCCTTAGAGACCTGCCAGCCGGTGGTGGTGGCCGCTGCACCCTCCGATGCCAAAGTGAGGTCTATGATAGTTTGGCTACGTCTGTTTACGAAGGTTGGTTCAGAACCTGTGTTTAGTAGGGTTAGGTTTGTTGTAAATAGATAATCTACTAAGGCCTTACCCCTTGCGTTTTGCGTGTCCATGCCCCACAGAGGATGATGAGCGTTCGCGTCAGCTCCTATGACAACTTCAAGCCCTGTGCTCTCGCAGTAAGTCACGAGGCGGGCGAGGTCGTGCGGCGGTGGCTCATCCTCCTCGGGCATGTAAGCAGAGGCGAAGACCACAGTTGCTATTGTGTCCCCTCGCTGTATCAGTAGCCTAGCTGCAGAGACATCCCTGCAACAGAAATCTGTTAGTGGCTGTATTTTGATGTTACGTGTCACATAGATGCACGATCTTGGTTTATCGTGATCTGTACTAACTAGGAGCTTACCACCAAGATTGGAGAGTCCTTGTATATGGCCCGCCCTAATCCACGGCTCCTGGATTAAGGCAATGGCCGTGTGCTGAACCTCCAGCCACTTCCGCAGCTGAGCCGTCGCGGTCTGGCTGTGGTGGAGGTTGGCCTGCAGGACCTTACAGGTCGACGAAGGGGACGCCATCGCTGGACGTTCCTTCCTCGTCTCCTGCTAGCCGAAGCCCGGCAAACAGGTCGCCCGCGTCGAAGCCGTCCTCCTCCAGGTCAGAGGCCGAGGACAAGGTGATGTCCCCGAGCTCCTCACCCGAGAGGACGGCGTCCACGCCGGCGGCTGAAGGGGCGGCTGGCGCTGCTGCTGCAGGCTCAACCGCGGGTGTTTCCGCGGTGCTTGTGGGGGGTGGAGTTGCCTCCACCGCCTGTGTGTCGGCGCTGGCTACAGCGGTCGGATGTCCCTGAGGGACGTCGACAAATCTGCCGTTCGGACCCTGGAATTTCACGTACACCGTCCCTACACCAAATGAGAGACGGCGCTCGGCCTTCATCAGGGTCGGAATTTGGTCCTCAGGGACCCCGACCACCACGTACCACGCCTCGGCCTGTTTGTAGGCGCCCTGCAGCACCCACTCCCTAACGCCAACCCAAGGGTTCTGGTAGCACAGAGTGCGCCCAATTTTGGACGGCTCTGTGAAGATCCCCTGCTCGTCAGGGATGGAGATTCCGCATCTCACCCGGCGCCCGATGTCCGCCTGCCTCCTGATCACTAGCGTAGTGCTAGGGAGGGGAGGCAACTCGGAGATTAACTTCCTTAGCCAAGCTAAGGTGTGGTCGTTGCCGCACCACAGTCTAAGGGCCCCGCTGCTGAACACCGGCCTCGCTCTGAAGGTCGGTGCAGGTGAGTCCTGTGTAGGGGAGGAGGCCTCGTCGACTATCTTCGCCTGGATAGCCGCGAGTACCTGGTTAGATACATCCCTGCTGATGTGCCCCGTCCGGTCGCAGGTGACTGCGACATCCAGGTCGGAGCTAGCTGCTTGGGCGTAGCTTTTGTTGGCGTCCCGTTTAGATTTTTCAAGACGCGGCTGCTTGCGCTCTCCTCGAGGTGACGAGGTCTCGTTGAGAGCTCGCTTGGCCGCGCTCTGATCCTTCTGACCGGGTTGCGCTGTTGTGTGCGTGGCTGGTCCACTCGCGCCGCTGGCTGCTGGTTGGCTAGGTCCCGGTCGGCTAGTGCTGGCCACGGCCTGCGACCGCTTGCCTGCGGAGAAGTTGACATTGCCACTGGTCGGTTCTACCCGACCCGCGGCGTTAGCCTGTTTAGGTTGTGGAGTCTTACCCTTCCACAGTATCTGCCGCTGCCTCTGGGACGGCCTTTTCTTCCTCTTCGGTTTGTCCGTCGAGGGGGCCGGGGCAGCCTGCACTGAGGGTTCAGCGCGGTGGTGTTTGTCCTCCTTCCCGCCTTTGTGCCTGCTCCTCTGCACCTGCCAGGTTAGCGCGAACGCGTCACCTGTGGTGCTGGTCTCCACCGGTTGTCCAGTGACGGCCACCGACGGGGGAGCAGTAGGCGGGGGAGGATGTTTGGGGGGAGCCCAGCCAGAGGAATTAACCTTCGTGGCGGGCTCCGCACCTGAAAGAGAAGGAGGAGAGGTACTGGTCCCGAGCAGCGCCATCTTCCTCCGTTTATTACGGGACTTGGATTTGGTCTTGGCAGCGGTTCTCGCCACTGCCAGACCTGTAGCCGCACTGGAGCTCGCTGCGTTAGCAGCAGAGCATCCGGGGGCTGGAGAATCCTTGGCTTTCGCCTCCTCTCCGGTGTGTGTATGTGCAGTTTGTGAGTGTGAGTGTGTGTTGGGTGTGCGTGTTTGTGTGGTTGTTGTGTGTGTGTGAGGTGTGTGTGTGGTGTGTGCGTCGTATGGTCTTTGGGTGTCCATAGTATAGTGTTTAAAATTCGTCTCTCCGGCTTCCCACCCTCCTTGGAGCCCGCACCTGGGAACGTCTCGCTACAAACTAGCTCGGCCGTTAGGACTACCTTCGAGATATAGGGGCGTGAGGCTGGCTTACAGTGCGACATCAGGCGCTTGATCAGGTTGACGACTAATCAACCTTCACTTACACCTTCAGCATGACCTTCACCCACCGCTTTGGCCGTCCGAAGACGACCTCCGCGGACCTCCCACCCCTCGCCGTGGCCCTCTGACGGGACACTATGGCCATTTCCCTACCCTTGGCTACTGGGTAGGGCCACCGTTTCGCTTGAAATCCAGACCAAAGAGGGCGTGTTGCGTCACGGACGCATTACCGCCAGCGCCGCTCGGCTCAACCCTCCAGGACTCCTTCATCCCCGCTTACGGCGCTCAACTGCGCAGGTCCTAGCGCAGGTGACCAAATTTACCTACTCGACGCCAGCTGAGTTTAGTGGCGGCCGAGCCCACGCCCGCTCGGTCACGGAGGGTCATGGTTAGGTTAAAAATCGCCTGGTGGTTTTTGTTACGTCTATTTCATAAGGAACTAGACCAAGAACAGGGCGGCAACCACGTGAAGGAGAACACACTAGACTTGCCTTAAGGATCTACACGACCGTAGCGCTCCCCCTCAAGACCTCGCCACCCTACCGCCTCTGAGGGAGGCAGTAAGGTAGGCTTGTATCTATACTACCAAACAAAGCATAAGCAAAGCATGTCGTTGTGCAATCGCAAAAGCATAAATACAAACCCTCCCCAACGATCAAAGTAGCGGCAACACGAAAAATTTGAGGCTTAAGCACCTTCTGACCGAATTCACACTTATCGTGAAAGGATCCAGATTGTACTCCTTGCACATATCATTTAAATGTCTGCTTGCACGCACAATATAACTATTCTGCCTATAATTCGAAGACGTTTTACATGGCACATTAAAATAAAATTTTGACAATAACTCAGTGTTATCAATATTGTTGTTGAGGATTTTCAATAAGAATAGACAGTCAGCAATTTTACGACGATCTGCCAGTGGTAGAAGATGGTACTTCTTACAGAGTCCAAGGTAATCGGTTGATGGAAGCAAAGGTATTTTATTAAACGTCTGTGGATGCTTTCAATACGGTCAATGTATTTATGATACATTCTATATTTGAGACGCATACTCAAGTTGAACTTTATTTTTATTTTATTTGAATTAATTTGAGTGATTTATCTCTTTTTGTTCTCATTTATTTTTTCCTGTATTCACAACGCTTACAAACATTATTAAAACGTATTTAATTTAATTTAAGTTATTATGTTTATTAATAACCAATGCTGTTGAAACTGTTCTTCTAACATATCAGACAGACGTTTTGCTGACAATAGGGGCGCTCCCATTACTCGAAATCGAAATATAACTGGCGAGATGTCTAAGAATATCGAAGCCTCTTCTTAATCTTACGTGGCAAACAAGCACTATGTTATCTTCCATTTTGAAAGAAGATGGTCTTCAATCAACGATTTTAATAAATTTAAGTTTCACACACACTAGAGCCGTGAGGAAAATTGCATGTGACAAAATAATGTTAATGTAGGTCAGTGGCCTGGATTTTGTCCTTTGTGGCACAGGTGCTCGAGAACTAGATAAACTGGAGCATATTATGAGGCAGCATCTGTCCAGTAACACTACACACCCACTGGGCTGGAAGTGGGTTGGGCTGGTGGGAACACAGGGGGTTAAAAACTCATAATAATGACGACGGTTGGTTATTCCAACAGTATTGTGTAATTTTGTATAAACTCAAGTTCTTCTAACGTAACAGACAGCCGCGTTGCGGGAGAATTTGTTGCGCTGCTTCTTTTTCCTAGCAAAACACTAGAAAATGGCTAAGTACAAGCTTTTTGGGGGACTGTCATTTGTAATTTTGACGTTAAAAAGTGCTTATCCTCAGTTTAATTTAATTAAATAAAAAATAAAAAAATATTCCACAACTTTTCACACAACGCCATTTAGTCCCAAGTTAACCTTGAGAGCTTGTGTTATGGGTACTAAACAGCTGATAAACAAGCTTATAATACATATATGTTTCTAAATACATACATATTATAGATAAATTACACCCAGACACAGAACAAATGATCGTGCTCATCATACAAACATTTGTCCTGGGTGGGAATCGAACCCACGACCTCCGGCATTCAGGGTCACTAACTACTAGACCAACAGGCCAGTCTGTGAATGACGTTTGATTCGAATTTTGAAATAGAAATCCAGTCCATGAATCAACCTTACCCCAAGGCAGTTAATACAAAAAGTTTTAAGACTTAAACGAGTACCTATCTAAAGATTTTCTAAAGTCTTTTGGTCCCAGAAAAGGATCCAAGCAAACATGGAAATCGGACCTCTCAAAGGTTATCTTAACAAAAAACAAAAGTTTTAAGTAAGTCACCGTTTTAGTTCGAAGTCACAAGTTGTAAGGAGAAAATCTATTAAAAGTACTTGTGAAGGGAGAATTTAAAATTCACAAAAGCAGTTTGCTTGTATGCATTTTGAAATTTTCAAGTAACTTTCAGATATTAGAAAGAACTTTTACGGAGATTCCTTTTGATTTTATTCCCATATAGACATGATGTGTGGTGTGTACCGGAATGGTGTCTTTTGTGCTAAGATATCAGAATGATTATTAACTCTGTGATCTTTCTGATAGGTTTGATAAGAAGATTTTTTGATGACTTGTTTTTTTTCTTCCTCTTGAAAAAAATCTAGCTAAACAAATACACACTTGACCTTTTTGAAGAACATCACGAATAAGACATCTTTGACATTCTAATTAGTATGCATTTTACATTGTACAGACGCCAGCACATTAAGTTACCCCAATGTGTCAAATTTTCCCAATTGAATATGAACTTTATTCTGTTTGACATAAAGTTGAAAAACGATCACAGAAATTTGACACATTGGGGTAACTTGACGTGCTGGCGTTTGTACCTATGTTTTTTTTTTTAATATTATAAACCAGTGCTTGACTGCAATCCCACCTGATGGTAAACAGTGATGTAATCAGTGATGGTGAAGCGCACTAGTTTATTAAGAGCCTATTCACTCTAGCTTTGAAGACACCTAAATTATAATCGGACGGGAAGACCGCAGCAGGCAAGTTGTTCCAGTCCTTCGATGTACGCGGTATAAACGACGAAGCGAAACGCTTTGTCCGAATCGTGGGAGTTCCAACGATGTAAGGGTGGATACTCGCCGTACGCCGGGTTGTCCGATGGTAGAAAGGTGATGGCGGAATCAAGTCATGTAATTCCCGTGCACACTCTCCAAAATGTATCCTATGGAAAACCGAAAGGCTAGCTATCCTACGCCTATGCTCAAGGCTTTGCTTTTTTTTGTGATTCCTACAAATTGATTTAATTCTTGAAAAATATTTGTACGCTGGAAACAGCAGAATATTTTGGACATTAAATTGCGTGTAACATCTTGTATAACAATATTTCTTACAAATAAATTTATTATTATTCAGGTCTATATTATATTCCTACCAGGCAATCGGCTAAATATGCAAAAAAAAAATAGAAAGTATATAATAAGTCAACTCACGCCTTTATCCCCTGGGCGCGACCAGCAGGTAGCGCCCAGGGGACCGCATCGAGGGCACCGCAAGCAAAAGAATTGTGTAAGGATTGTAGCATACAATCCTTACATAATTCTTTTGCTTGCGGTGCGAGTGGGTACTAAGCACCTGACTTTTTTCAAAGACCTCACTAATAAGATCTGTATATCTGCTTCTAGGGCATCTTCTCCGTTTCCAATTACATCTGTTTTATAAGTACCTTTCGTTAGTCGCCTTTAATCCATCCTCTTAAATGATAAATGATATTTATTTTTGTAAATAGGTTTTTACAAACACTTTTACACGTCGCCTTTTTTAGTAAATGGGATCGGTATTTCACTATTTGACTACTCTGAGAAGAAACACCGAAAGAAATTCAGAGGTCATAGTCTCTTTTAAAGTCCAGACATTATCTTGGTCAAATCATGTAAGATCCATGCAGATTAGTGTCTGAGATGGTCTTTTGAGGAAAGAACCACACAGAATGAGGGGACCAGATCAGTCAGTGCAAGCATTTGTCAGTAATCGTGAGCTCAACTCGGAACTTGAGGAGCTCCACGTGCCGACGAACAATACCAAAAAAAGAACATTTGGGTTGGTCCCATAAAGAACTCAAACTGCCAGACAAAATGTAAAATAAATAAATTAAAGAACTTAAAAAGATTTAGAAACGAAAATCTAAAAAAATAAAAACAGAATCCACATAGTCCTTACATTCACAATAAAATAAAAATTTAAAAAATTTATTATACTTTCAAAGTAAAAATACATGTCAATTTACATTCAAATACACACATCAAAAGTGTCTAGGGATCAACATATATTTTTGCAATAACTTTTCTCCTGATTGATATTAATTAAAATTTTCTTTAAGGATTCATCAAATAAAGTGTTTTTGTTTGTCACAGTAACGATAAACCAAGTCACCTTTGCATTAATAAAGAAATTTGCCATTTTCCTAATAAAGGGATTTTTGACATTTGAACCACTAACATTAAAGTTCGAAAAAAAGACTGAAATAACAGTTTTCTTTAAAATTTTATTGGGTAACTTAAACAATTAATAATCCGTGTTTCTACCGCGAACTCTAACAACACAAGAACATCGGTTTGGCATACTCAAAATGAGTTCATCCAAATCACGCTGTGGAATGGCCGCCCATGTTCGTTGCAACAACAAAAAAAGGTCTTCTTGCGACTGGATACCCTCCATATTCGGCAGAGCTCTTCTCTGTAGCATATCCCATGCATGCTCAATCGGGTTCAAGTCTGGCGACTGAGCAGGCCAGGGCAGGACAATGATGTTAGCTGCGGCGAGAGTCTGTCTTACAACTCTTGCGGTGTGCGGTCGTGCATTATCATGCATTAACTGAAATAAGGGACCGATTTGCACTTGTAGAGGAACGATGACGTCTGATACAATCGTCTCAGCATAAATTTGAGCGTTGAGGTTGCCTCTGATCCAAATCAACTCAGTTCTTCCGCCGATCCAAATACCCGCCCATACCATGATGGTTCCACCACTATAAGGATGGACTTCCTGGCAGGATTTTAATCGCTGTTGGCGTCCAGGGGTTCTCCAGTGTCGTATACGTCTTGTATCCGGTCTCATACCAAAACGAGACTCATCAGAAAAGCACACGAAACGCCATTGTTCTTCTGCCCAATTTCTGTGTTCAAGAGCCCATTGATATCGAATCCTACGATTGTGCATTGCTATAGGTGGTACCCGTAGCGGTCTTCGGGAATGAAGGTTCACTTCATGCAAGCGGTTTCTGACTGTGTGGTCGCTAATTAAGTTCCCTGAAGAGTGATGAAGCCTCACGAGTTGTAAGACAGACTCTCGCCGCAGCTAACATCAATGTCCTGCCCTGGCCTGCTCAGTCGCCAGACTTGAACCCGATTGAGCATGCATGGGATATGCTACAGAGAAGAGCTCTGCCGAATATGGAGGGTATCCAGTCGCAAGAAGACCTTTTTTTGTTGTTGCAACGAACATGGGCGGCCATTCCACAGCGTGATTTGGATAAACTCATTTTGAGTATGCCAAACCGATGTTCTTGTGTTGTTAGTGTTCGCGGTAGAAACACGGATTATTAATTGTTTAAGTTACCCAATAAAATTTTAAAGAAAACTGCTGTTTCAGTCTTTTTTTCGAACTTTAATGTTAGTGGTTCAAATGTCAAAAATCCCTTTATTAGGAAAATGGCAAATTTCTTTATTAATGCAAAGGTGACTTGGTTTATCGTTACTGTGACAAACGAAAACACTTTATTTGATGAATCCTTAAAGAAAATTTTAATTAATATCAATCAGAAGAAAAGTTATTGCAAAAATATATGTTGATCCCTAGACACTTTTGATGTGTGTATGTCAACAGTGTAAATAATACTTAACATAAAAACATTTGATACAAAATCTTGGTCAAATCATGTAAGATCCACGCAGATTAGTGTCTGAGATGGTCTTTTGAGGAAAGAACCAATCTTAATGTGACCACACCATCTAGGCATACTCTTTTCAATTTTTGTCTCGACTTAAATTGCCATACACGTCTGCCATATGCTTGATGAGCTATGGGCCTAAATAACAACCAGCTAGAAAGCGTCGCGGCAGACCCCGAAGAAGATGGAGAGACGATCTCCAAAGTCGAAACGACCAGTGGCCCACTTTAGCCCTGGATCGAAAAACTAGAAGTCATGGAGAGACGCCTTAGTCCAGCTGAGGGATGACGCAGGCTAGCATTACCAGTAGTATCAGTATCCTATATCTATCATTCATAGTTATACTACACATACTTCTCAAGGATTTCTAGTAGTTAGTGACCCTGACTGATATGCCAGAGGTCGTGGGTTCGATTCCCACCCAGGGCAAATGTTTGTGTGATGAGCAGTTCTGTGTCTGGGTGTAATTGATCTATAATATGTATGTATTTAGAAATATATAAGTATGTTTAACAGCTGTTTAGTACCCATAACACAAGCTCTCAAGCTTAACTTGGGACTAAATGGCGTTGTGTGAAAAGTTGTGGAATGTTTATTTATTTATTTTATTTTTTTATTTATTTCAAGTCTTACGCGTGTATCAATACTTGTCTGTTTTGCCAAGCCCAGCATTTACTTCCAAACAGCAGCCTGTCTTTACCTTCCATAGTAATATCCATAATAATATCCATCTAATTTGTACGGATTAAAACTGCGAAACCCCAAAATAATGTTCATGACTTCATTTCGTTTATAACAACGTCACATAAACAGAAAAGGATGAAAAGCATAAAATTATTACAAAATTTGTTTACACGAACGAGGAAGCAAAAGTTTGTTTTTAATACATTTAACACAACGGAACTTTTCTCATACAATTTCATGTTTATTGCCTGCACCGGCTGGCGGTCGCATTTTCAACTCTCCCTTTTATTAAAGTGTCCAGATAAACTAAACAGAACTATGCGGAAATTCTTAATTACAAAAGGTACCGTGTGATTTTTATGAAGAGTAATTATGTGAAAATGAAACTATGGAGCTAAAGTTATATGAAGAGTACACATACTGATAGTACATGTAAAATGCCGTTTTACATACATAATAATATTATGAATGAGAAAATAACTAAGTAACTAAAACTAGACTTTTCTTTCTTTCTGGCTTCCAAGAAAGAAAGAAAAGTTTATTTGTAAGAACATAGCACTTCCAAAAGGTGTTACAATAGTTTTATCATAGACCATTTATATTCTACCATTTCTGTTTGTTTGTCTGTTAACTTTTAGCGACTAAATGGTGAAGCAGATCTAAATGACCTAGGAAATCTTTTATCTCAAAAATAATACGATGAAAATTCTTTTTCTCCAACTTTTCGCAAATGCAACGCCATCTTTGATGACATGGCTGACGGTGACAAATGACTTCCCAGTCCATTATCAGGTGATATTTTGACATTTGACAAGTCTTAAGCTAAAACTAAGAAAGTTACACAACCTAAATTAATTTTGAGGCGAAACAAAGTAAAAGTATTATTTTGTATGAATTTTAACATCTTGGTTTTTTATATACCTAGTTAATCTTTGTAAGTTTTTATGGTTTATTATAAAGGGTATTTTATTCTATTTTTAGCCACAATACTCGTTGATAATGTATATTTTCATTGTTTTAAGAATTATTGAAATAATTTTTGAATTAAATCACTACCAATTTCTTCATGCTTGGTATTAACATCGCAATTCCCACTTTAAGTTAAGTTTGTCGCATTAAAAGACAGTATAAAAATATTCATCGTACCATCTTTCGAAGTCAGTAGGCACACCATTTTCGATAGGCGGTTGACATGTTGATAAATGAAGTGTTTGGCCACATACATTATGTTTCGAGCGCTTGATCGCTCCATTTAGTAATAAATCTTCGTATTACACGGATGTATTCACTTAGCGAAAAAAAGAGGGATTTTAGTAGAGTAGATAATCGATTGTTTCTTATAATGAATTATACAGCTTTAATTTACCAAAGTATTTTTCTGAGTGTGTAAAGTATTTACGTTACCGCAGCTATTACCACAGTCGATGCGCTACGACATAGTAATTGTGCTACGGCGTAGTATGCTTATGCTACGGCGTAGCATTATCATAGTATAAGAACCGCAGCAAAAAGTTCTGCTTCCGAATTTGAAATACGCAACCAAATCAGTTTACCCGTTAGAGACCTACGATGAGACAGACACACAGACAGACACAGACACCTACACATAGCAGTCAATCTTATAACACGGCTTTTTGCGTCGGGACTTTAAAATTCTTTAGGAAGAAATGTGGTTGATGTAATCAGAATACGCTGGCTTCCTATTTATTTGAAACTTTGTGGTTTGGAAGTTCTTACCGAATTAAAAACGTAGGGGTCGTTATATGTGATGTATGATTACTCATTCACAGACCGACTTTGGCATACCTAGCTTAACCATCGAGCTATCTATAGTTTTACTCAAAAGTACTATAATATTATTTTGTAAGGGCCTGACTGGCCTGTTGGTCTTAGTCAATGGCCTTAACTGCTATGTCAGATATCGTGAGTTTGATTCCCACCCAAGACAATTGTTTATGTGATGAGCAGGATATTTTTTCTGAGTCTGGGTGTTATAATATTTATAATATTTATGTATTAAAGAATACGAGCATGTTTATCAGTTGTTTATACCCATAACACGAGCTCTGCTTAGGTTGAGACTAGATGACGTTGTGTGAAAGTTGTAGAATATTTATTTATTCAATGTGATGATCTTCGATCGATCTACAGTTCTACCTACAACTATCAACTATACTATTTATTTATTTATTTAGTAAAGGTAAACCAACAGCTTCTTTATACAGCATTACATTAGAATAATAGTAAACAGTATCAGACTTATACAGTCGCCAATATTCAAGTGAGTGAAAAAACATTAGCTCACTAATTATTAAAATTACAAATAATCAAATTAAAGATAACAAGATAACATAATGAAATTACAAGTACATACAAAATGAGAGCTAATGAGATCAAAATGACAACAAATTTAAAATTAAAATAGAAACAAAACAAAATAAAATATTCACACCTAACAGAAAATAATGACGTAAAAATTTCAAGAATGTATATTTGTATAATCAAATTGTAATATAAACTGTGAGTATTGAGTATTATGAATTAAAAATTAATTATTCAGTTGCGTTCTTCGGTACTGTTGTATTTTGGCCTTAAAGACTTTCAAGGAATCATGATGAATGTCAACTTCTGGTAAAGATTTTACATAAGAATTCATATCTCTACAGAGTCTGTTAACTGGGGAGTTTACACCTATATTAGTTTTAGATGGCTGAACGTGAAATATATTAGTGTTAGGAAATCTGGGTAATATACTCGTACATAAGGAACATTAAGTGCAGTACTCTCGACTAGCTTACTGAAGTCTACCAGAAAACTTGGAAGGAAGAAGGGAACTTACGGGAGGATGACAAGATGCGTACCTTCGATAGCAACCTCCAGGTCCGCCGCTGGTTCAGGCGATAATTCCTCCAAGTTTCACGAGAGGGGAGAGTTTGAGATTTTCACCACACAACACCAATATTTTCACCTTTAGAGTTTTAGCGGGTGCGCGGGCGCACGGGATACGTGTCACCAGTAAGCGAGCGGTTATACAAGTGAATGAGGAACTGAACGGAACAGATATGCGTTTTTTATTGGGTGAGAAGGACCATGGTACAGATTTTACATAAGAATTCATCTCTCTACAAAGTCTGTTAACTGGGGAGTTTACACCTATATTAGTCTTAGATGGCTGAACGTGAAATATATTGGTGATAGGAAATCTTGGTATATTATAAGGAACATTAAGTGCAGTACTCTCGACTAGCTTACTGCAGTCTAGTCTCTTATTAACTAATTTGTGCAGAAATAGAATAAACTATTTGAGAACGATAGCGTGTCTCCATGCACTGTTTTGCAACTCACTCCTTCATCTGTTTTTTATTCCTATTTTCTTTGCGAGTTAAACTTCAGTGAAGTGTTAGCAAGTTTCATTGTAACAAAGTCAAGTTAATTAACGCTAGTTTGTTACAAACAAAAAACCTTTTAACTTTCTAATTCGGTTCGTAGATACTTTTCTAGTTTTAATTAGTTAAGAAGATGGGTTTGCTTATCTGACGATAAAACAAACTAGAAAGTTTGATAGCTTTTAATGCAGTAATCCCTTGTAAGGTTGATAGTAACACTAGCTGCTTCCCGGAGTGTCCTTTATTTATTTAATACTTAAGCACACACTAACAAAATGAACTTAATGCCACAGGATTTTTTTACCACTTGACGGTAAATCTATCTCATAGCCACCTCTCCACCATCGCTCGCGCTCATTGGCCAAATCAAATAGCGTGCGCTTCTCCGGTTTTCTATAACATTTTTCGCCCTTTTTCTACTATTACTCCGTATTTAATTTAGGTTATTTTTGACATAGTTAACTGTGTATTAGTGCGTAGGTAAAGGGCGTATTTAATTTTAATTTTAAATGTTTGTCTGTGGTTTTAACACAACACTAACCTTGTTATTATTTGTATGCTTTCGGGTAAAATGTAGCGAACTGACCATTATACAACACCTTATTGTAATTACACCTACATTTACAAATAAATTTGTTTTGAAGAGAGATTGAAAGAGAATTTGGAATTAGCACGGGAATATTATGTTTTTTCGGATAAAAGTTAGATGTTTTGATCACGTCGATGGGATGAATGAAATGCGATTAACGACAGTTTTCATAGAAAAGGTTTTCCTTCGCCATTTTTATTTGCAGGACATAATGGATAGTGTATGCGCAATAAAAATAGTCACTAAAAAATTATGGATTTTGCTATCAGAGAATATTTTTTTTATTATTTTAAGTCAGTGATAAATGATACGATACGCACATGAATCTGAAAGTCAGAGGTGCGTGCCTTGGCTTTGTACTCGAGTCGTATGACTTAGAGGTCCGCCGGTCACAACTTTAAGCTGTCACTATCCGTCAAGTTATGTTAGGTTACATACACACCGACAAACTTTCACATTTATATTATTTGTGTGAGTAATTACTATAATGATACAATTGTCTTGATTAACTTTGTTTTTAAAGCAAGAGATAATTTATACAATACGCACATGAATCTGAAAGTCAGAGATGCGTGCCTTGGCTTCGTACTCGAGTCGTATGACTTGGCGGATCGCCGGTCACACCTCTAAGCTGTCACTATTTGTAAAGTTATGTTTAGTTACATACACACTGACAAACTTTCTCATTATTATATTATTTGTGTGAGTAATTACTACAATGATACAATTGTCTTGATTAACTTTGTTTTTAAAGTTCTATTTTATTTAGTAAAAGTGGTCTAATCTAGCAATTAGAGATAATTGGTTCAGTCACTTAATGCTACGAGTGCTTACTCGCTAAGGGATTGTAAGTTACCTAATAGCTAATTACGAAAAGTATAAGTTTTTGTTTTGTAGTACTTACTCTACTTGATGAATAGAAAAACATGGAATGATTATTTATTCACACTGTGAGGAGGTACATGATATAGATGAAGATTTGTTGATGATGAGCCTTATACAATATACCTTAGGTGTATCATATATATTGGTGGCCTATTAATGTCACTTTTTCTTTTGTGCACATACCTATGTCTTTATCTAGACTAATATTAAAAAGATGAAAGATTTGTATTATTGTTTGTAAAACTACTGGACCGATTTGGAAAATTCTTTCATTGCTGGGAAGCTTTTCTATCCCCAGGTGACATAGGCTACTTTTTACGAGTATCCCATCCCTATATTTCCATGGGAATGGGAACTAAGCTGGTGGACCGCATGACGACCGATTGTAAATTTTTAGTATGATAACTTATTAAGATGATTCTTTAAAGTTTCCCAAAAAACTTAAAAAAAGCTTTAATGCTTTGATAAACTAGCAAAAAAACCACACAGTCATGTTAAAAAAAAACTGAATAAAGGTAGGCGCTTGTGGGCTTGTGGGTAGAGCACAGCAAAAATAAATATAAAAATTAAATAAAGTTGAGAATAATTTACAATGCAGCTACTACACCCCAAAATAGAAATTTTCTTAAAGTATAAAATCTAAAACCTATAACAAAGATACCAGACAAGTAGACTCATTAAATAGACTAAGTTTAGAGATTAGCGTTTTGAGTGTACTTTAGATACGAAACTAAGTTCTCGTAAATGTCATTTAGACAAAATTAATGCTTCAGATTCTAAAACTGATTTCGTTTATAACCGTTATTGCCTGAGATGAGATTCAATAGTTTCAACTTTATTGGTATTTTAGGTGTTATCCGTAAAATTAAGCTTAAAAGTAAGGAAACGTAATAATCCAGAAACATTTTCCGTGTGGATAGGAAGTTAATACAGAACGACATCTGTTACAATCTCTACACCGTCCTTTCGCTTTGTTTACGTTCATAACTCAGAGCAAGCTGAATGCATTAACGCACCTGTCCTTTCTGAAGAACATCAGTAACAGTATAAGTGTACAGTTAGAAAAGATAGATACAACATTTGTTCAGTAGATACACAAAAAGAAAATAAAATGACATAAAATTATGAAAAAAAAAAAGACTTACATTGCGGAAATGTGCCGATATTTAATTCGTTAAACCCCGGAAGGACACCGAGGATCCGCCTGTCATTGGGTCTCTAATTACCTCAATTGAAAGGTAAATGCAAAACAAAACAACTGAACTCTATCACTCTGATTGCAAAAGAAATAAATAAAGAAAATATCCCACAACTTTTCACACAACGCCATTTAGTCTCAAGCTAAGCCAAGAGCTTGTGTTATGGGTACTAAACAGCTGATAGACATACTTATATACTTCTAAATACATACATATCATAAATTAATTACACCCAGACACATAACAAATGATCGTGCTCATCACACAAACATTTGTCCTGTGTGGGAATCACACCTACGACCTCCGGCAGCCATGCTGGAGGTCGTCAGTCAGTGAGGTTTGCAGTCAGGGTCACTAACTACTAGACCAACAGGCCAGTCAAATAAAAACAACACTGGTCACTGGCATTGAATAGAACAGCCCTGCAGGTCACCGTTATAGCCCGAAACCAAAATGGCAAAACAGATGGCCGTTGGGGCCGTAAAGTTCTGTGGCCACCACGTAATGGAAAACGCAGCGTTGTAAGGCCTCCCACAAGGTGGACCGACGACTTGGGCAACTTCGGTCACGGAAGTCCGAAGTATGCAAGACGCACATGACCGGTCGTTATGGCGACACGTGTGTGGAGTACTGCAGCCACATATGGGCTGGTGCTGCCAGATGTTATCTAGCAGCTTTGGACTCAGTGGAGAGGCGTGCGAGGAGGCTTATTGGTGGCCCAGATTTGGTTAGAACCAATCTGCAAAGCCTTGAGCATAAGCGTAGGATAGCTAGCCTTTCGGTTTTCTGTAGGATACATTTTTAAGAGTGTGCACGGGAATTACATGACTTTATTCCGCCATCACCTTTCTACCATCGGACAACCCGGCGTACGGCGAGTATCCACCCTTACATCGTTGGCACTCCCACAATTCGGACAAAGCGTTTCGCTTCGTCGTTTATACCGCGTACATCAAAGGACTAGAACAACTTGCCTGCTGCGGTCTTCCCGTCCGATTATAATTTAGGTGTCTTCAAGGCTAGAGTGAATAGGCTCTTAATAAACGAGTGCGCTTCACCATCACTGATTGCATCACTGCTTACCATCAGGTGGGATTGCAGTCAAGCACTAGTTTATAATATGAAAAAAAAAAAACACTAGGGGGAGGCCTATGTCCAGCTGTGGCCGTCTTCCTTCTGAAATGATGATGAAAAAGCAATCTGCCACAAAATTCTCGAAATAACTCAACTCGTCTATTAACTACTGCAGTCCACGGTTTAATATTCTAAAACTCAGCAAGCAAGGAGACGTCATGTTTGCATAGGATTTAACTGAATTAACACAGAAGCAATTCAGTTTATGCGGAGCTTATCGTGCGACGTCGACGTGGTATGCAAACAATTCACGTCAATTAGAAGTCCGCTGAGATTTTATGTCTTAGTTGTGAAATATTTTCCATGGTGCACGCAATATAGTGATTTTGACAAGCTCTTATTGCAACGGTTTTAGGTTCACAATGAAGGGTGTTTTTTGTTCATCATACGGTGTGGTTTTTACTTTGCTCGCTAGGGAAGTGTGAGAACAATAGCCACATGACGTCAGTTAAGTGGTTTTATGCCTTTTGAACACAGTACATACATACATCCACAATTCATTTTTCCCATTGGGGGGTAGACCTTAATGCTATTTTTTTTTATTTAATTCACAAAACTGATGTACAATCACAAAAGCAATAAAAAAGTTACAACACAATACTTCTGATTGACACCTACTGGAAGTGAATCTAGCATGCATACTATGTGTAAGACAATTAAATAAAACTTAAAACTACAAATTAAGAACTTTTCCAACAATTATGAAAAAGTTTTGGGAAAGAAAAAATAACCTAAGAAATACCAAAAAAGAAACAAACAAATTATACAATTAAGACTCTAAATTTAGTCCTAACTGAGGCTACAGAACCTGCATTGACATCTATTTCACTACAAATGGAATTCGCTACAGAAAGCATGCGGTAAATGGGTGAAAATTTACCTATATTAGTACGACTATGTGGCAGTACAAAAGTCCTTCGGTTAATTAAGCGGCTACTACTACGCTATAGTAGAGAGCCATCCGCTATGATCTTACATACTTCTATAGATTCCTTTACGTTCTTACATGTAGTTATTAAGACATGCCTTTTTATTTCTAAGAAAAAGATTGTGAATAAAGGTCACGCTTCGTTTAGTTTTTATTGCATTTAACAAGATATAATTAACAATAACAGCCCCAAAGAACATTCAAAAGACGAGGTCGGTCCGTGAATGGTGAATATTCAGTACATATCAAGACCCTACCAAACATTTAAGCCTCGTCCCCACTAGGAACATTTTGTTGAGCGACATTGTGTCCCCGGAGACATTTAGCGATGTCGCCCTACATCGCCTCACGTCGCCCGACGTCTTGTCTCCGTCCACATAAAATAATAAACTAGTGCGCTTCACCATCACTGATTGCATCACTGCTTACCATCAGGTGGGATTGCAGTCAAGCACTGGTTTATAATATTTAAAAAAAAAAAACCTCGTTGACTGCCTCGTTGGTCTAGTGGTCGCAAGCGCTACTGCTGATCATGAGGTCCCGGGTTCGATCCCCGGGTCGGGCAAAGTGTTATTGAGTTTTTCCATCTGGGATTTCTCAGTAGCAGCCCGGAGTCTGGATTTGTGCACGATTGATGGCAATAGGCTCGCCCCCTATTACATGGGACTTAAACATAACTGGCGAAATGTGGGTGTACTAACAGGTACACCTCTGCCTAGCCCTTCGGGGATTACAGGCGTGACGCTATGTATGTATGTAAAAAAAAAAAACATCAGTTCAGTCGCACCTCTACTCTTCATCGACTGTGCGACAAGGAACAGTTTTAACAATATCGCGGCGATGTCGTCCGACGTCGCCCGACTTCGCCCGATGTCACAGAGGACACATGTCGCTCGACAAATGTTCCTAGTGGGGACGAGGCTTAAGCCACTGGTCGACTGTCATTGTTGATCTATGACAGTAGTTACGGGTAATCAAAGATCCGTAACCAGTTTAATAAATAAATAAATGTTCCACAACTTTTTCACACAACGCCAATTAGTCCCAAGTTAAGCTTGAGAGCTTGTGTTATGGGTACTAAACAGCTGATAAACATACTTATATATTTCTAAATACATACCTACATATTACAGACAAATTACACCCTGACACAGAAAAAATGATCGTGCTCATGACACAAACATTTGTCCTGGGTGGGAATCGAACCCACGACCTCCGGCATAGCAGTCAGGGTCACTAACTCCTAGACCAACAGGGCAGTCAACTAACCTATTGTGTCAGTTAACCTATTGTGTCAGTTAACCTATTGTGTCAGTTAACCTATTGTGTCAGTTAACCTATTGTGTCAGTTAACCTATTGTGTTGACCAGTAAATGGGTTGTGGAAGTCAGACAGGCAGTTGCTTCATTTACCTAAAACACTGTTATTCAGCTGCATCTGGAAAAAACTGGAAGCTGCTGGATTAATCACTGTAAAAAGAATTAAAATACTATTTACAGATGTAAGTTTGAAATTTAATTATACTTGCGGGTTCTCATTCTTATGAAGAGGCTCTCCGTGTGCAAATGTATGGCATACGACAAAAAATGCGCAAACCATTTTTTATTTTATTAAAAAAATTGAGAAGTTCATTTATTAATGTATCGTAATTGTGCTGAAAGACGTTATTAGTTAAATGAAAACATTGTAATTACTCTTTCAGCTACAATCCCACTTCGAATGCAATGACAAACTTTTACCTACCACACGCGGAAACAACTTTGTATTGTAATGAAGAATATTATTTTTATTATTGAACCTGTGTGCTGATTGTTATACGATAACGATGGACTTAGACCTGATTTATCAATAGTCAGATAATTTTTATCTGAAGAATAAAAATTAATATAAATAAATAAATATTTCACAACTTTTTCACACAACGCCATTTAGTCCCAAGTTAAGCTTGAGAGCTTGATTTCTAAATACATACACATATTACGGATAAATTACACCCAAATGTCGGTGGAAAACATTATCTTAGATACACAAACTGCCTTTTTTATTGTATCTACTGATAAAAGATGTTTTGACGATTGAAAAATCAGTCATTAATGTAGTTTTATTGGCTGGGGTGAATTTAAGTAAAAATATAATATTATGTAGGTAAACACTTTACTTTCGTTTTTGTTTATTCTACGCTAAAAACACCAACTTTCTGTGTCACTGAGCGGCCGAAATATTTCAAATGCTTATCTAACTTGTATTAATTACCAGATTGTTACTGTCCCACTGTAGTGTCTTAAAATTGACTTTTGGCTGTTTTAAAATCATCACAAAAATATCCTTTATAAATGTCAGCCACCACTTAATTTAAAATAGTTCATTTCATTTGCAAAAGTCACATTGGTCCTTACATGAATTTCAATTCACAGTCATCATTTTTTGCAAGATAAAAAAAAACCAATCCATCAAATAATTCTAAAAGTGTTTTTAATACTTTTAAAAATCACCAGCACGTAAACCGCAAAGTTAAAAGGTTTAGGGACCTTTCGTGTTGACAAGCGAAAATTACTACAAAATGTCTTTCGAAGTGTTGATCATGTCAAGTAGGAGTGATACATCGATAAGCAAATTGCTGTCGACGCATTTGAAAGGACTGTAATAATAAATTGCCAACGATTAGATTTTGTCAAAATATTTTGTTTTTACATAGGTGGATTTAGAGCTTGTGGATAAATAAAATTGACACTTGACGAGGTCAGACCGTGGATGGCTGACATCCTTAAGGTTTTTTTTTTAGGTTTCATGCGGCTATTGAACCTGAACTGTGACCTTACCGTACATTAACATTGCAAGACTCCTCCGCACCGCGGAGAGCACATTAAGGCTGACCCCACATATGGCGTGCGCGATCCTCGGGCGGGTGTTGCCGCCGTGTGACGTGCGTGCAGCGTGCGCGCGGCGCTATCGCGATGCTTAAGTCGCGTACTTAGTGTTCTTACCCCTTCGCCCGCTATCCCTATTTCTTTTTAGTAGCAAAGCTAACAGTAATGTTTCCTCGTCTGAGTCCACTTTGTTAGTACTTGTAGAACAGCAACGCAACGAGGTGTGCTAACACGGCACTGGCCAAATTGTGACTGACTTGTCTGGGGGTAAAACGCCAAGGCTCGCGCTACTCGCACGCCCGAGGATCGCGCACGCCAAATGTGGGGGAGGCCTAAGCCGTTGGTAGTCTATCTTTGATCGTTATTGATCAGAAACCCAAAATAATGTCAACCAGTTTAACAAAGGAGTATCTTGTAACCCAGCAACTGGGTTGTGGTGTAGATGTCTGACATGCAGTCGCTCCACATGTGTAAATATTCTTGACTAAATCTAACTGGTTGCTAATCTAATAATGTACCTACGTATTGTTTTCTTTTCTTTTCTTTTTTCACTATTTTTAATTAATGTTATTAAATTTGTACAGCTAGATACAATTTTGCTCACATATTGTGAGCACAATTGTATCTAGCTGTACCAACATAATCATGTAATTATCAACTGCATTGCTTTTTTTTTGTTTTTCCTTAAACTTATTTTACTATAGTACTTTTTATTCTAGGTGCATCGTCCACACATAATCTGATTAATAAATGTATACAAAGTATTGTAAAAACTATTTTAAAAAAGTAAGTATGGAGTTTCTTGCCCATTCTTCTCCATACAAATCTACCTTTTGGAAGGGGCAACTAGAAACATTTCTTTAAAGTTAATTTTTGTTCGACGTTCAAAAGTGCCCATAATGGGCTAATTAAAATAAATTGTTTGACTTTGACTTTGACTTATTCCACAACTTTCACAAAACGCCATCTAGACCCAAAATACGTAGAGTTTGTGTTATGGGTTCTAGACAGCTGATAAGCATACTTTGATATTTCTAAACACATACTACAAATAATTGTTGTTATCACACAAACATTTGTCTCAGGTGGTTATCGAACCCTCGACGTAGTAGTCAAGGCCACAAACTAACAGACCATTCAATGTCAGTTTTATGGTAGCTATTCAAGATATTTATTTATTTGTTTATTTATACATTTATGAATTTATTCATTTAGGATCTCCAATGAAGGATACAGTTACATGAAAAAAGAAAATATTGACGACGAAAGAATTATGAACACAACGTGTATTACTTAGAACACAATATCCAAGTTAAACCTCTAGAGCATTACAAGACAGTGTGAAGTTTGTGTTTACGTTATAACACCTTTCTAAGCTGAACATTGTTGATGTTGAAGCAAGTTCGCACCATATTGAGCAGGTGATTAACATTAATTTGCAATGCTTCCATGATCGTTTCTATTTACATAACTGTTATGTGTTATGGTGATGAAAATATAAAGCATTTGGAAATGCGACGAAATTTCCCTTTAAAATAAAGCGTTATACTTAGGGACTAACCACATTTAATCAGCTTTATTCAGTTTTTGTCAGTATAATGAGCAGATAAATTAAATTATTAAATAAATATTCTACAACTATCACACAGAGGTATCTAGTGACAAACTATGCAAATGGTAAGAGTGCTAGACAACCGATAAACATACTTATATATTTCTAAATACTAAATTTATATACTACATATAGATAAATGGGCTATTTGACAAAATTTTAATTCTTAGTCCGCCATCGAGATTAAAAGAAAATATGCGACACGTATTTTTTTCTTTTTTAAATTGATGGAAAATTGCTTAGATTAAGCGCATTAAAGTTGAGGAGGCGTAAACGTCATTACCTAGTATAAACTGTACTGGCTAGTGACGTCATGCGACATTTTGACTTGATGTATCGCCGTTATTTTTTGATTAAGTAGGTACGTGAAAAAAGAAAAAAATATGTGTCGAAGTTTTTCTTCTAATCCAGATGAGGGGCTAAAAAAATTTTGACAAATAGCCCATTACATCCCGACACAGAACAAATTTTAATGACCGTGCTCATCACACAAACATTTTTCTTGGAAATGAATTAAACCCACATTCTCGACTCCGGCATAGAATTCAGGGCCACTTATCCTAGACAGACCAGCCCCCCTAGCCAAGTTACAAACGATTCGTATAATCTATTCTCTTTCTACAATCGAGAACGCCTCAAATCCCTTTGTTTTGACCACGTGACTTATCACCTTTCGCTAAGTCACGTGGTCAAAACAAAGGGATTTGAGGCGTTCTCGATTGTAGAAAGAGAATAGATACGAATCGTTTGTAACTTGGCTAGGGGGGGAGGCCAGGCCAGTCAACGATGATGTGATGCGTTCTCATAGCCAAACTGTATTAATAAATTAAACCCCAAGCGAATACTTTCGCGCTATCATTGTCTTCCTATTGTCTCTAATTGACACGATTAAGAGGTTAAGATTTCCTACTGTGCGAAAAAAATCGCTTAGAAATTAGAATAAATCGTAGACAGATCTCCACGCTGAGGGTTCAAGGATAATGTACCGAATAAATGGTATCAGGTTATATCGATGTCTTTTCTACCCTATATACAATTAACCGTCAACAAACGACAAACATATTCGACACAACTTTCCTTCGAAGAACGTAAAATACGCAAAATCGTTAACACTTCGCAAACACAAAGTTATTCGTGCCGTATTAATTTCCTTTTTGTGACGCGAAAATCGAGTAGGTACCATTAAATTAAACTTCTATACCTACTCCATCAAAATAGGTGCACCCTCCTCATTCACACTTGGCTACTCTCGAACATAATAAATCATGACCTTTTTACCCCACTCCAATCGGCGTGACAAGCTGATATAGCTCTTATGACAGGGGGGATAAGGTCTGATAATTTTACCTGTTATCAAGCCGTATGACAGATGTCATGGGAGAAAATTAGCGCGATTCGGGGTAAAGCTTTTTTAAGGGAAACCGAACTTTGGGTCTTTGGTTGTATTTTTAGCTCATAAAGAAAGATTATTACTGTATGTGAGTGGATTTGAGGATAAAGAAGTTTAATCATCTGTGGTAGTATTGATTTGGAGGAGACGCTTGTGGCTAAATAATAACAGCCGCATGGGTCGATCGTATGTTAAGCAACGCTTGTTGAGGTTGGTTCGTGGATGGGTGACCATTTATAATATATCTCTCATTTTTTTTTTTTATTAACTAAATAAATACATACATACATACATATCGTCACGCCTGTAATCCTCGAAGGGCTAGGCAGAGGTGTACCTGGTAGTACACCCACATTTCGCCATTATGTTTAAGTCCCATGTAATAGGGGGCGGGCCTATTGCCATCCATCGGGCACAAATCCAGACTCCGGGCTGTTACTAAGAAATCCCAGATTGAAAAACTCAATGACACCTTGCCCGACCCGGGGATCGAACCCGGGACCTCGTGATCAGCAGTAGCGCTTGCGACCACTAGACCAACGAGGCAGTCAACTAAATAAATAAATAAATAAATATCAATAAGACTCCTCCGGGCCTTGGAAAGCACGATATGCCGTTGACCAAGTTGTCATTTGTAGACCTTTGACAGTCATTATGGGTAATCAGAAGCCGGAAAGTCGGGCAACCAGTTAAACCAAGGGATATCGTGTTACCCAGTTACTGGGTTGCGGAGTCCTAACAAGCAGTCGCTCCATATAGAAGAGTAGTATTGATTTGAAGAAATAGACTTTACCCATTGTAAATAAAGGATCATAAAGGAATTAAATCTAGATAGTAAAATCTATTCCATTCTATTCTAATTCGCTGTCGGTTATCGTTTGAATTTCAAAGTAGACATAATTAATTAAAAAAAAATACTTCTGGGTTGGTCTAATAAGAAGTGAGTGAAATAATATCATAAGGGTTTCACAACAGATTTATTTAGTAGATACTACCCAGTCATCTGGTTGTGTGCCCGATCCTAATTTTTGCGGCGAATATATGCGTGATGTAATGTTATTTTTTATTCCGATTAGAGGACTATTCGTTATTTGTTATTTTATTAACCAACTATTAACGGTGAGTGTGTGTGATAAGTTGTTTAATCATTAATATTTTTTATCCAATTATAATCGTGCGTGAAATTTTTTTGAATGAATTTGCCGTAAGGTAGCATTCTACCTTACGGCAAATTCATTCAAAAAATTTCGATTTTTAAATTGAAATTACAATGTATTAATAATCTAACTCAAATAAAAATAGTGTATACCCATATATATTTCAATTTCGATCCAAGCTTTCGCTAAAAGTGAGGACCAAAAAAATACAGCGAATATCTCTTTATCTGAAGGAAGACCCCGAATTAATCTTCGATTATAATCTAACAAAGATATTACTTTTCCCTTGGCAACGATCTTCATTACACGTTTTTATTAAACAAGTAAACAATCGGCGAGGATATTAAAAAATGGCGAGGAAATTTTATTATTTTCACTTAGAATTTTTCTAACTATTGAATTCTGGAAATTAGTTTTTGGAATTATGACTATTAATAATAATTATTACACATTTATTTGCGGTCTCCATTGCTTGTTATTTTTTTTCTTTCTTTCTTTTTATTCTGTAAAACTACCTCGAGAAAATGCTGAAGAAGTGTACCTAGCCAAATTGAGTTATCATTCCATACTTAATGCTAGGCTTGACAGTTCTGTTTACTTAAGATTTAACTCGCCAATTTTAACGGAATCGACCGGCTAAACACAGTAACAGAAGCGTTTAGATAATTCATTTCACGTTTACATACTGAAGATAATGATAAGATAATAATTTCATTATTTTCTGTTAGGTATGAATATTTTATTTTGTTTTGTTTCTATTTTATTTTAATTTTAAACTTGTTGTCTCTCTTTTTTATCTCATTAGCATCTCATTATGTATGTACTTGTAATTTCATTATGTTTTCTTTTTAACTTTAATTTGATTATTTGTAATTTTTCACTCACATGAATGTTGGTCGACCTGTTATTGGCGACTGTATAAGTCTTATACTTTTTACTATTATTCTTATGTAATGCTGTATACAGAAGCTGTTGGTTTACCTTAATAAGTAAATAAATAAATAATGGAAATCATCATATCCTAGCCTTGTTCCAAGTATGTGTGGGTCCGCCTCCAGTTTAACCGACCGCACCAGAATACCAGTGTTTTACATGGAACGATTACCTGTCGGGCTTGCACAACCCAATTACTACCCAGTAATTGGGTTGTGCAAGCCAGTAATTGGGTTGTGCAAGCCTGACAAACGATATCTCTTGGTGAAACTGGTTGTCACTGACTGACATAGATCTAGAAATGACAGCCGGGACCAATGGTTTTACGTGCTTTCTAAGGCACGGAGGAGTCTTGATATGTGATGAATCAAATGGTCACCCATCCACGGACCAACCTCGTCAAGCCAAACTTAAGGCTATTATTATTTAGCCACAAGCTCCCCACTGAATAATTACAATGAAAATGATGAGACAATAAAATGAAAAACCATCGTTTATAACAGCAGTGATTAAAACGTTAAAAAGGAAAGTTGAAAAAACAAAAGTCCTTACCACAATCGAGTTTGAATTTAGAAAGAATACAGAAACAAATGACAGTTTTATAAAAAGTAACACAGACGCTGTATCTTGTTCCAAAACAAATCAACTACAAATCACACCTCGAGGAGTTATAATACTTTTCGCTCGACTTTCAGTATCAAGGGAACCGAGTGAAGTGTCGGACGAAAATGTCGGACCTTCATCTGTCAAAGATCGACTTTGCGAAGTGGATCGTTATTTTTATACAGAGATCGAATAAATTACGGATGACAAGACTTTTTCTTTTAGAGAAAGCGACAAAGTTACTGTTATGTCAATGGAAATAAGATAAACAGAAGTTGATAGAAGAAACAGAAATGATTAAAATGTAATGGCGTCAGGCTGTTTGGAGTTTATTATGATTATGCTTAGCTTTTGTGATGGCTCAGTGCTTTGCTTTCAATTCGTAAAATGTTCTTTTTAAGTTTATCTTAGCCATCATTTACATCAGTTAAGGAATATGTAGTGAGTTTCCCTAGACATATAGTCAATATATAAAATAGCCATGTGTTGTGACTGTGACACTGTGTGGTAGATTTTAATTATTTAGAATTTTTATTCAAATGATTCATGATTTAATTTGAATGTTATGATAACCTATTATAACTTTAAGAAAGCAATGCCATGTGGAATGCAATCTTAGTGTGACTGGGGGACTGAGAGGTCTCGAGTTTGAACCTAAGACACAACAAACTTTTCGGTTTCATGTGCGTATTGATTAATTATCACTTGCTTCAAAAACGGCGACGACACAAATCGTGAGGAAACCAATGTGCCTAAGAGGTATTTCTCAACGGCATATAAAACCAAGTCAAAGGCACATGGACGGCATAAAAACTCTGGACACCAAGTTAGTCATATTATTATATCCAAAGGAAAAAATACAAATCTGAAACCATCAATCCTTCTTGAGCAAGAGCTTGAGAGTTGATCAATGTTAGTGCCTTCTATGAATAAACTCTGCAGTCGGACAGTAACAGCCTGCTTAATTTATTTTAAGATCAAAAAAATCCGGTTTCTTGGGTAACATTAGTAAAAATAGAGCATTTGTTGCACAAAAGAGATGCATAAGAGCAATAAGTGGCCTTAAGCCCGACGAATCTTGCAGGCCGATATTTAAAAAACTTGATTTGTTACCGCTACCGTCCCTTTATATTTTTGAAATTTGTTTGTTTGTGTGGAAGCATAGGGACCTGTTTGCGAAAGCCAGCGATGTGAATTCTCGCAGCAGGCGTGACCCCTACAGTCTCGTGTTAGATGTTCTCCCAAGGCATGCGAAATATAACAAAAGCTGTATATTTATGTGTGTCCGGGTATACAATAAAACACCAAAGGAATTAAAAACATTAAATACAAGAATGTTCAAGAACAAATTATACAAATGGCTCTCTGCCAATAGTTTCTACAGCGTCAAGGAGTTCCTGGAACATAAAATCGCATGATGACACTGTTTCGTTATGCATGTACCTATTTGCACGCTTATACATAATAAGCAAAACATGTTTGTTCACTTTATTAAAATTACCATCTTTCATACCATGTTTTTAGCAAATAAACGATTTATTATTTATTATTTTATTTATTTAAAAAATCGGAGCTGTCTCAACGTTCATAATAACAGCTAATGATTTGATTAATTCAGTTTCGTTTAATGTTGTTTAATAAATAATAGGAGGCATAAGAACTTATCGGTTGGATGATATTAACTTGGCTTGCGTTAATATTGTACTCCACCGTGTGTAATACTCACATTTCAATTAATCCTTCTTCATCAATATTGATGAATTCCCTTACAATATGCTTGGGATTTAACTCGGTGATATCATTACGTCAACATCTTAACACCTCTAGAAGATATACACGTCTTATTGAAGAGGTTTAACCTCGTCTATATCTAAACTAGACGTATGTATATTGAAACCTGTCAAAAGCAGCTTACTAGCTAGTATGTGCCTTTGTTAAATCAATAACACATTAATTATGAAGACCATATAATTGAACCATGACCTAGCAATAAAGACGAGAATTAAACAAAAAGATCTAAACAGTGCTAATATAAATACTATAGAACTTTGTTGTCACAAAGTAATATTAGCTGTGAACAGAATTTTTCTGAATTGATTTATTTAAACTTCGTGTAATCGTAGGGTCTTAATGCTACTAGGCAAATTTCTCCACCAGTCTGGGTGTTCAGGGTTTAAAGGACTAGGTATACTTTATTGATATTCTTTTATTTTTTGCCAACAATGTAGGCAATTTTTAAATTGAAATATTTTTTTTTTATTATTGTTTTTTTTTTTATTCAAATTTTTTGCTGCATTCAGGAAAATTCTCAACTATGTACCATCTTATTCCTTTACCTACATTGTTGGCAAAAAATAAAGGAATTTTATTTTTTGGCAAACAATGGTAGCCGCACCAAATATAATTATTAAAACCTATACGTATACTAAATGTAGTTGTAATTGATGGATTATTCAAGACTTTATTTTAAAAAAGTATATGAACGCATGTTATACATACAGTTATAGTATTTTAAAAGGAGCTTAAGTAGATTCTCAAGTAACAAATAGTTGCCTTTTCATTAGTTTCTTGAAATAAAATGTACAAGCTTTTTATACAGAGTCTCCCTTAGGATCGAATTAGATAATTATGACCGACATTAAATCAATACATACTTTTTTTTTAATTTTCTCATGTGAAATATTACGAAATAAACAACAGTAATGATTGAATAGTCAAACGAACTTACCTGTAAGTGAAGTTCGACGGTAATTATACGAAGTCTTTGTTTCATTCGAAAATGAGATAGGTTTACTTGTAGTAGGCTCATTTACGTCACATCGTCATTACATAGTTTACAGCCTCCAGCCGAAAAACTGAACGTATCCCCTCGTGTCACGCGCACCTGTCAGTTATCTGTCAAATATCTTCATTAAGTTCACAGCAAATGATTGGTTTTACAACGTGGGGTCCATGCATAAAATTGTATTTAGATAGCATGTATTGTTTGGGTCGGGTGGGACTCTTCTCATTTTCGAATGAAACAAAGACTTCGTATAATTACCGTCGAACTTCACAAGTTCGTTTGACTATTCAATTATACTCGTCTTTGTTTCATTCTCAATGAGATAGGTTTACTTGTAGATGTTTAAAGACAAGTTGTAAAATCAATCAATAATTATTAAATAATTAAAAATAACACTGAGTTATTTTAAATTTTTCAAAAGAATAAAAAAAATAAAAATAAAAACACAACATCGAATTACAATTCAAATAGAATCATACTCGTCAAAACTAAAATGGAAAATGTCTATTATTCATATGTCCATTTGGAAATTTAGGAAGGAATGGTTGACTCTTCAGTTCACGTGTAGGTATAATTTATAATAAAGTTGATATTAAAAAACCCCGTTACCGGCTGAAATTCTTACATAATGAATGTAATGAAAGTTGAAAAAAAAAAAACGCGCTAATATTAAGTTCACTCTTTCTTCCATAGCCCTGGTAATCCAACGGCTGACACTGGAGCTTATACAGTTCAGCGTTTTTGTTACAATGTTTAGTAGGTACCTACTTACCTATTGTTTTGTAAAAATAGGAAACAAAAAATAGAAACCTTGTAATTGTCCATCTCCTAATTTATTGTTAATCCTTCATCATATCAATTGTAATAGCTGTAATTTTCTTAATTATGATTACCTATGTCTAATTGGATCACTCTATTTTTATAATGGAGATTGTTATCATCCTTTGACCTGTAGTTTTCGCAAATAGACTCAATAGACCTTCTTGGTAACAAAGTATAAATCACGTTGTTGCATGTAATTATTTAAAATATAATTAAGTAAACATGAAAAAACATCCCAAGTATATCTAAGTTTAAGAGGTCTTATTATGAAGCCTTTAAATAATCTTTTCATTTTATCATCTTATGCGGTCCTATGATCAAGGGTAGAGCAGATCAAATATAAACAAAACTTTCATAGGAAAAACTTCTTCCAGGAGTCTCATTATGATATTGAACAGCATAAGTTATGGTAGGCTTGGTACTGCTACAATTCACAGTTTTAAGTCAAACGCACTGGAATTCAATCAATATTTAACGTAATTAATTTTCAACTGCTTGTTCACACTCCAAACATGTACAAATGTTTACATGACAATATTCTTCAACGGTTGTTTGTAAGAGATCACTTACCTATTTTATGAGTAATAAATACCCTATATAACTCTTTAAGTTATTAAGGTGGATAATCAAGAGTATTCTATACTTTTAAAAATAAATAAATTTAAATAAAATCATTTCATTTTGTATTTTACTAACTTTACGATCCAATATGGACTACTTTTCAGTCTATTAAACCTATTCTTGACACTTATTTCAATTTCCTGTGAAGGGTCACAATCTAGAATGATAGTGCCAAGGAGATAATTAAGGGGTGAAAATGCCTCTGTAAATGTATCAACAATCTCTGAAATATTGAGAACCATGGTTTGCCTGAACAATGGATGAAGTACAAACAGTACCTTGTGCTTTTGTAATGTTTACTTTTCTTCTAGATTCAGAATCAGCTATTAATTAAAATTTAATCATGTAGAAAACCAAAATCAAAAAACCCCTTTGGTTTGTAATCACACCACTGCCAATTATTTTTAGTAATGGTATATAGATAGGTAGGATATTGAACTCCTCCCAATCAATTGTATGTTAATGTAGTCATATAATCCATTCTCTATCAGATTTCACTATCTGTTGGGTGTCCTGCAAGGCATTACAGACTAAGTAGGCAGCAATTGAATCTAAAATATAATTTGAAGCTTAGCTTCATTTTCAGTCCATTGCTTAGATGCCTCCGAAAACCATAACCTCTTGGAAATTACCTTGTGGAAAAAGTATTTGTAAATAAATAAATATTCCCCAACTTCCACACAACGCCACTTAGTTTGCGTTATGGGTACTAAACAGCTGATAAAAATACTTATATACTTATATATATGCTGATAAATAAATACATATTAGGGATAAATTATACCCAGACACAGAACAAATTATTGAAAAACATTATCCTGGGTGGGAATCAAACCCACAACCTCTAGCATAGCAGTCAGGGTCACTAACCACTAGACCAACAGGCCAGTCAAAAAATAAAATAAAGTTTCTAACTTGAAAATATTCTTTACTCTGACTATGTTTATGAACTACCATTCAAGGTCTTGTTTAAACATGCAGTATTCAAGGTAGTATCTATTCCATAATAATTTATTCTCATTATTAACTTATTAAATGAAAGACAAGATATTCAATAGGTGTCATGCAAGTAGATGTAAAATTTTCATTCATCTGAACATGGAATCTGACTATAGTTGACTTCACATGTTTAACTTATAACAGTTGTTTAGTTTGTTAGTTAGGAATCTTGTTTTTCCTTGTTTATCTACAGTTAACTGAATTATTTGTTAACAGAAATTCGGAATAAATAAAATTAAATTTTATAGCCTCTCATTTTGTAAGCATCTTTCACCTTTCTTGTAAAAGTTGATCATTATATATAACCCAAAAAACATAAAACAATTAATTGTTGCCATTACCTTTGAAGAGTATATAATGTCATATATGTGTAAATATTGACCAGGCAATAAGCCTGTTTAAAAAACTACCTCTATCAGAAAGTCATTTTTCTGTTAAATATCACTTATAGTGCGGTAGACTTTTCATTTGAAATGTTCTGTTTTAACAAAAAACTTCAACTTCTAATTTAGAAATTAATGGAAAGCTTCCAATGGGCTTTTTACCAATAAAAGACTGGTAAACTAAGCTTTAGTATTCTGACCAATTTCTATTGCTCAGAAAATATTTATAAATTACAGATATTATCTGAAAAGATTTCTCTTTGGAAAGTTTTTCTTTCAATGAAAAGTAACTTTGGTGTGGTTTAGTATGAAATAAAGTTGTAAAGTAGTTACAATCTTATCAAAAAATAATAACCACAAATAGAAGTGATGATTAGTTATCAATCACATAAATTAATTTTTAAAATGCCCACCTGTGGGTGTATTTTGCAGCGCTGATGAATCCTCCGGTCTTCTCATGTTTTCTCAACCACTGGTGTCTCAGATGATGCCTCCCCCCCCCCCTCATTTTTGGAGTGAGGTTGGTTTTTAAAGCTGCTTGTTTGGGAAGTATTGGGTCTTCACCAAATAAGTATGTTTCTGACTCCGAATAAGGCAGAAAACTCTTGATGTCTTTATGACTGTTACTAGCAGGGAAAAAATGCCCCTCTATATGTATACATAATTATATATCATACCTTAAAGTATCACTCAACTTTGTTACATTTTTTGCTCCGGAGTATCTAGACACATTTGAAGGTCTGAGTCAAAACAAGGCAGGGCGATGACACCCTGATGTTGTCTTCATCTTCATTATGCTTATTAATTAACATATTTTGTTAAGCTTCTTAGTAAGTATTAGATACCTGGGTAATCTATTTTTGGTAAATCTTATCCTGATTTCTCGAGTTGAGAACCCACGGCTAGCATTTTGCGAATCTGAACATCTTATGTCTTTTCCGGAGGTACCTGGTACCTGTTCTTCAATCATTCCATTTACCAACTAGAATCTGCATAATACAACTTTTGTTTGAAGATTTTTTATGAACTCCGGAGAAACATTTCTTGTTTTTTCTATTAATTTCAGATGAATTGTTTTAATGAATTTATTACAGTGTCTGTAGAAAACAGTTCATGCTGTAAAGGCAACAAACATTGTACCATATAACCATGTAAGTTCCCGCAGAACTTCCCTTGAAGGTTATAAGAATATAGTCAACCACGTGTGTCCCTAAAGAACACCCCTCAGATTGCTTAAATCACAACATAGCCATTGTAAACCACGTGCGCTCCCGCAGAACGCCCCACAGGTTCTAGGCAAGTTGCTCACCATATATAGCCATTTTTCATCACAAATGCGTCTTCAAACGCTCCACAGGTTAGGCTATTCACTGCCAATACTGCCATTGTTGACCACGTACGTTCCCGCAGAACGTCCCACAGGTCAGGCATGCACTTGTGTTGCTCACTTTAGCCATTTTTCATCACAAATGCGTTTTCAAACGCTCCACAGGTTGGGCTATTCACTGCCAATACTGCCATTGTTGACCACGTACGTTCCCGCAGAACGTCCCACAGGTCAGGCATGCACTTGTTGTTCACTATAGTAATTTTTCATCACAAATGCGTTTTCAAACGCTCCACAGGTTGGGCTATTCACTGCCAATACTGCCATTGTTGACCACGTACGTTCCCGCAGAACGTCCCACAGGTCAGGCATGCACTTGTAGGTTGCAAGCACACTAGCACGTGCATAACGCAAAAAAACAAAGCGCACCCTATGTTTTCATATTCACTAGCGATAATACGCACACAGGGTTTCGATTTACTATAATATTCATAATCAGGCAAGTTCTTGAGTCGGTTAACTGATGAAACAGTTACAGAAAACAGCTTTTAAAAGCGGCCATTTTTGACATTTTCTTACCTTCGTGACTTGAATCAAGTTTTAGCTTAAAATACATCTCTCAGTCGTTTTGATATTCTAATTTTATCTAGTGAATTCCTTTTTCCCATTATTATGCTATTTGGAACAGTATTTTCACAATACAACACAAAATATTAAAAAATATAGGAAAATGATGACGCCATTATGTGACATAAAAAACCAATGAAGATATTTGACAGATAACTGACAGGTGCGCGTGACACGAGGGGATACGTTCAGTTTTTCGGCTGGAGGCTGTAAACTATGTAATGACGATGTGACGTAAATGAGCCTACTACAAGTAAACCTATCTCATTGAGAATGAAACAAAGACGAGTATAATTTATGTTAATTGACAAATCGAAATACCTTAAAAATATGAAAGCAAAGAACAACCAGGCACACTTTGTTTGTCTCTTGTAAAGAACACTCATTGAAAATAATTGGAAATAATTTGTCCTCAACCGTGTTCACTTTCCGATGGCTTGCTAGCCGAGCTTCATAATGAGAGCTGGCCTTTGTTTTGGAAACAATAAATTGGAAATTATTTATTGCATTGTATCGATATTGGTAATGGTTGCTTATTTATTATTATTTATTTACTAGCCACCAACCAACCATTAATTGTTGTCCGGAGAACCAGGAAAAGTAGTTTATAAAAAAAGCAGCTGTTTCATACATTTTGTTCGAGTAGGTTAGTGGTAGGTTTATTTTTTGTGTTTTTTTTTGTTGATCCCTTAAAGAAAATTATTCTTAATAGTGGGTTGAACAATGAACACCCTATGAGAAGTAGATATTTTTTAACATCTTTGTTTTTAACATATTTATTATTTGTTAGTTTTGATGGTGTACAATAAGAGTTTTCTATTCTATATAGCCTAAACTACTCAGTGATAACATAGATTTGTATCGGTTTAAGAATTTTTTTAAACAGTTGAGGAGTTCTTGAGTTCAATCCCTCCGAGAAAGTTGATCGTATTCGTGGGTCGAACACACTGTGAAAATTCGGCAAGTGATAAAAAATGCCTTGTGGCTATAGATTTTGAATAGCGACTAAACAAACATTTCTATACTTTCCTTCTATATTAACAAAAAAACGGGGCTTCGAAACCTTTTTATTATTAAACCATATTGGTAATCTTGATATATACGCATACGCCGCTCATTTGAAATTCCTACAGTGTAATATTCCGTAGGGGCATACCGTGGCATTAGAATAAAAACAAGAAGAATTCTGGCCTTTTCCTTCGTAAATAGAGGGCAAAAATATGTTATTTATATCCTATTATAATATAAAGGTGGTAATTCGTTTCTTTTACTGTTTGTTTTCGGCTGTGAAGATGAATTTTGTAGGTACGATGTTGTTATAACACAAGTGGATTTTTGAATTGTTTAGCATTCTTTTGAGTTTAAGCACCAACGGTTTCTCATGCTTTTAGAAGGTATAGAGGGTTTGCGATATGCGATAGATAATGACCCATCCATTTACTGACCTCTGCGTTGATGGTTTTTCCTTCGATTGACTCTGTAGCCAGTCTTTTATTGCACGTAACTTCTCTTAGATCACAAAAAATATAGGTACAAACATTGTAATACGCCATTTCCTAATCTTTTTCAGTGTTTGGTATTTTTACGACATGATGACTCATAAACTTTATACACCAATAATTTTGTTGTTATTTTTATTATTGAGCCAATAACGAATACATCATTGCTTTATATGGGTATTTTATACAGTAATTTAGAAGACATGAACTGTATTTATTTGAATTGTAGTAGCTTAATCTAATCAAGTAATGTTCGATTATTTTGAAAAAAAAAATTTTATAGTACTCGAATATTAAAGCAGTTTAAAAGGTCTAATGTCACCATTAGCATCATCTGGCTTGCCAACTTTAAGTCGAACCCATAGCGCTTAAATACCAGTGCTTTTTGGTCAAGAGACTCTCTATCATGACGTCCACAATTTAGTAACTGGGTAATATATTATAATACCTCTTGGGTAGACTAGTTGGCAGACTTAAGGGAGGTATTCCACGATCTTGGGAGGAGCCGCACCGTGCCCTCGTCTCTGGAGTGGGCAGTGACCTGTCGCTGCCGGCCGTGGTCGAGAGGATGGTCGGCAGCGTCGAGAGCCGCCCGCAGCAGACGCACCGGGCGCAGGCGGAGGGCGGACAACGCCCTCTTCCAGCCCCCCTGAATGGGTCCAGGGCGACGGACGCGGGGATGTCCGCCGCCCCCACGCACATGGACACGAGGTGGCGGCGCGTCGTGTTCACGCGCGCCCCTCTTAGACGTCGCGAGGGGAGTCAAACACCTCACTCCCCTCGCAGACTTGGCGAAACCCGCGGGGCCGGCACCAGTCGGGGGTCGCGGAAGTATCTTCCGTTCCCGTGACCCCGGCGCAGGTATGAGAAGGAACACGGGGTGGTTTTTAGTCAGTAAGAGTCTGACAGACCCCTCCACCTTCCCGGGCGGGGGACATCCATGAGGATTTTCCACCCCTAAAAAAAAAAAAAAAAAAAAGGTATTCCACGATAACCAGGCTGTCTCTGCCTAACGGTTTAGCGTGCTTTCCACAGCCTGAAAGGGTTTTTTCCTCGGGTTAATTTTTTTTTTAACCATGAAGTTAGGATCGGGTGTTGGACTCTTACTGAAGAATAAAAACTTGCCGGGTTTCTCCACGGGAACAGAAGATACTTCCACAACATGTATACTTGTATAGTAGGAATATACGGGGTTATTTTTCAATGACCAGCCAAATTTTCACAGGGTGTTCCACCCATGAATATGAGCAACTTTCCCTATGGGACCAAGTCTGAAATCACGAAAAAAAAAATCAGCTGTTTAGACAAAAGTTTAACACCTACTCGACTAAAATGTATGAAACAGCTGATACTGAACAGCTTGTTCATATTCATGGGTAGAACACCCAGTGAAAATTTGGCCGTTCATTGAAAAATAACGCTGTATTCTTTGGAGTGAGGTTAAAGATCTTCATAGATGTCCTCCGCTCCGGGGTGAGCGGAGGGGTCTGTCAGACTCTTACAGACTAATACACATCTCAGTGTTCCGTCTTACACTTGCGCCATGGGTTTCGGGAACCTCACGGTCGTTAAAGAAATCACAACCAAACGTACTCTAATCTGGATTCTGTGATGCTAAAAGAAATTTGACAATCAAAAGCCATCGAACAAATAGCCTGTATTGAGGATCTAGGTCAAGTATCTTACCTCAGTCGCGCTTACAATCATTGGACGTACGAACTTGTGATTCCTTTTGATTCCTGCAGTGCTATTCTGAAATGTTTATTTGCGCAAACACTTCTGGATCTGCAGTGAAATCATGTGAAATTAAAATATCGTATTCTTAAATGGAGTGATTTCGACACTGGCGCCATTAAGTGGTGAAAAAAGTGAGACGAACTAAAACGGGTGAGCATTTTGACGTTGAAATGTGAATACCGAAACTTGTACAGGCGACATGAGAAGCGTAGTAAGTATATATGACTTTCAAGATGATTTTTGAAATGACTTTCGAGGTGATTTACCATTTACAGAATAACACTGATGTAGACCTAGTACAAGGAGATTGTGGCGTAATATGTAAAATGTGATGTAAAATCAGTAGTCAATTTTTTTTTTCATCCTTTATTAAAAAGAACCACTAAAAAGCAATTTAAATCTAACCTATTTTTATACGTGATAAATTCTTTTAAACTTAGAACAGTGTTGTTTATACCTACTTTACACAAGTCCGTTCCACTGTCTTAGAGTCTGATGAAATCAGTGATCAAATTTAATGTCACTCCATTAATGCACTTCATCACTCACTAAACATGGAAAGCCTTTCTGTGGTGACTTCCAAAGTCGACATTGTCAACAGTTTCTATACTAAACCAATCCAAGGGAGTTAATGAGTGTCACTGATTACCTTTGGAAACTAACGGTCCGAAACCATTCTAACTAAACATACTTGGGGCAGATGAAACTTGGCCTCAGCGCAAATCGTGCGGTCACGAATATTACTATTAATTTGGCACCTCTAGGTATTCATTACTGCTAATTTCGTGCTCTATAATCTAAACTAAAATAAAAACTCATTTATTAAAATTTATCCTGAAATCCAGCACTTTCTGAACGTCATCATTATATAAGACGGTCGCCCACCCTTCCCACTTTCTAGAGTTTTTGCTAAGAAGAAGAAGTGGCGAATGAAACTTCCCAGCAACACGTCTGTCTGTTTCGTTTGAAGAACTTGAATCTATCCTAATAAAATTATAAACGCGAAAGTTTGTGAGTATGGATGGATGGATGTTTGTAACTCTTTCACGTAAAAACTACTGAATAAATTTTAATAAAATTTGGTATGTAGTTAGCTGACACCCTGGATTAACACAAAGGCTACTTTTTATCCCTTTATTCTACGAGAACGGGACCTACGCGGGTGAAACCACGGGATGTCTGCTAGTACAATATAATGCTCAGTAAATACCACACATGTTCATTAACTTTGTAAATCATAAAGTTTCAAAATGATTCGTCACGTGCCAGCTAGCACACCAAAAAAAAACACTAAACCTGAAGCAAAAACCTACATTATTGGAATATTAACAGCCTCTAGATACTCGTATAGAAGGCGTGCCAGTTTACATGTGCAAGGCTGCTAAATGTTCATAATCCTTTGACTCGAAGTAAAAAATTATAATCTATAGTCCATTTGAAATAAGAAGTGAAATGAAAACAAACCGTTTTGCAGTCCGATCAAACGATTTTAACTTCTATTTCGTGGTAATAAGAAAGGCATTGTAAGCTAAAACCCGAATACAATACCAATTGTTGACTGCAGCTGCTACTAACGTAGGTAATAGAAGTCAAAATCGGTTGGAAAGGACACTAAAATAGGTTTATTTAAATTTATTTTCTTATTTCAAACAGACTATAGGACCATCATCGTTAAACTAAAATAGGTTCAGAATAATCACTAAAAAGGTAAAATTTGTAAGCTTGCAGCCAAATCTCTGAATCTCTTCATCCGATTTCAAAAGTTCTATTATTAATAGAAACTGGAAGCTACTCTTGTGCCAAGTGTGCGCCATAACAGTAAAGTTGACTTTTACGGGAGCGTAGTCGCAAGCGAAAAGCAGTTTAGGCATGTTAACGGCAGAACTTTTCTTTGATTATTAATTAATTAAATACTACATAAGATGTAGTCAGAATCATTGCAGAGTTGATTTGTCAATTAAGTTTATCTTTATTAAAGTATTTTCTATGTGTAGACTTTTACTTTTTGTTTACTTTTACCTTAAGTTAATAGACCTTAAGGTAGAAGTAAAAATACCTTTGGCATTAAGTTCGCCTTGGTACAGTTTTATTTTACTTGTGCGTTATGTTTTACTGGATAAACAAAAATAAATAATCATGTGTGTATATAAAATGTTATTATGTATTTAGTCTTATACCTACATTAAAATTGTTTTTTTTTCAACTGTGTGGCACTTTCCATGTTTGATCTCTGCACCATGAAATTTGCCTGGTTCCTAAATATGCACAAAATCCAAATCATAAACACAAAATCTATGACACAGGTCGCATTCGTTTTGTGACGTATACAAACCACAACACAAGTGGGCGGTAATGATATACACCTGGATATGTCCGAAATTATGTGATAGAAGAACAAGGCGTCTGTTATAATTAAAAGTATGTTTATCAGCTGTTTAGTATCCATAAGACAAGCGCTCAAGCTTAACTTGGGACTAAGTGACCACCGCCTTTTTCAATACCGCCTCTGGACTATTCCTTTTGGGGTTACGTTAAGGATGAAGTGTACAAAACAAGCTATGACACCGTTGTAGACGTAAAAGTAGCCATAGAGACAATTTTAACGCAAATTCACCACATAAAGATACAAAATGCTATTGTAAGAGTTACTTAAACGTGTTGAATATTGTATTGAAAAAGGCGGTGGTCACTTCAAGCACCTTTTAAAATAAATTAAAGTATGTGGAAACAATGGGTGTAATTTATCTATAATATGTATGTATTTAGAAGTATATAAGTATGTTTATCAGCTGTTTAGTACCCATAACACAAGCTCTTAGCTTAGCTTGGGACTAGATGGCGTTGTGTGAAAAGTTGTGGAATATTTATTATTTTATTTCTTAATGCATTTTATTCATTTTAGACATCATGTTTCATACAGACATTTACTGCTTAAAATCTACACAATTGATATCTAAATAGAAATAGTGTAGGTTTTTTTTTCAAAATAACCGGGTTCGATTCCCGAACGGAGTGCAGATGTTTTTTTTAAATGTATGAATGCAGTTTTTCTTGTTATTAAAATCGATGACATGGTTCCTCAGAACAGATCTTCGTATGTCTTATAGTTTCAGACTTTCCCTTGCTGACCGATTTGAATGAGACACTCTGTATAGTAGTATGTTTATCAGCTGCTGTTTAGCACCCATAACACAGGTTCTTCTTAGCATGGGACTATATGGCGGTGTGCGAAGGTTGTGGAATATTTATTTTAAAAAATAATACGATTATTAGCGTGACACTTCGACCATGTTTCTGGTATAACGAGATGCGGGTATATAGAACGATTTGTGAAGTGACTGCCATCTGACCTCCTTGGCCTAATTAGACGGCAGTGCAGATATTCCGTGGTTAGACAGCTGTACAGATGTACTTTTGACTCTCGTGCTTTTTTAAAAACAAGACTGATGCATTATCGAATTTTAGAAGAAATTCTTTATGGTACAAAGTGTCGATGTGTGAAATTGTAGATAGTGCCTAATTCATCACGACAACATCGAACAACCAGTTTTGGTTTTATAACCAACCTGAACCTCTTACATAAGAGGCAAAATCCTTACGTTATCAGGGGCTGCGTTTTTCAAACGTACTGCACTACAATTTTTTGTACGGTGTGTGAAACTCACAATAATTTAAAGTTATTGTAAACTAACAGCTTGAGTCAGAACAACTAACTATGGGCTATTAAAATACTTATGTTTTAAACCCGTTACACGCAGCACAACAGATAATTGCTCAGCAACTGCGCCAATTTTTTTTTTTCTTAATGTTTTATCATACCTTAAAGATACAAAATATTTTTAAAATCTTTTACACACATAGCTTTTCAGTAATCTATGACATTGTAAACAGCGTAACATAATTAAATATTGAAGACTAGCATCATTAGGATAACGAAGTTAAGCCTCAGTTAGGATCTTCAGTAATTGGATGGGTGGCCGGAATTAAGACAGTCTGTTGAATTTATTAGTGAAGTTGTCGTACCCAATTAAATTATTATTTGTGTCAATGTTATTTGGGGAATTGGCTGAGGTCCAAAATTAGAGGGTTCGATGTTAATTTGGCAAGGTTAGCGGTAATTCAGTGTGGGACAATCTTACCGGAGTATTTTTTTGTATCGTTTATTTATAAAAAAAATATGTAGGCTCTCATTTTGACTGGCCTTTTGTTTTAGTAGTTAGTGGCCCTGACCGCTATGCTTGAGGTCGTGGGTTCGATCCCCATCCTGCACAAATGATTGTGTGATGAGCATGATCATTTTTGTTGTTCTGTGTCTGGGTTTAGTTTATCTACAATATGTTATTAGAAATGTATAAGTATGTTTATCAGTTGTTTAGGACCCATAACATAAGCTCTGCTTAGTTTGGGACTAGATGGCATTGTGTTAAAGTAATAATTTAATCTTTTTAACCGACTTCAAAAAAAGGAGGAGGTTCTCAATTCGGTTGCATTTTTTTTTAGTGTGTGTTACCCTTACCTCATTACTCCGTCATTTATGGACCGATTTTCAAATTTTTTTTTTTGTTTGATAGGGTATACTAACAGATTGGTCCCATTTGTATCAAAACTCATATCTGATGAGGGCTCTTTGAGGAATTGAGGAAACTCCTCAAAAAATCACACATGCACCGATTTTAACATTTTTAGTAACAAATCAAGCATTTTCATTTAGAAAGTATCATTTGGTGAAGAAAAACTGATGAAGAAGACAGGGAACGGAACTCTTCAACGCATAACAGCAAATTATTCGCGATTGCTATAGTCAAATGTCTATGCTGAGCTTTTGTATTTCCACAACATAACATTACGCCATTCTATTTTAAAAGGGGCCGGCAGAGATGTACAGATTAATGTTTAGAGATAGAACTTCTTTAGCAATTGTTATCCAATTTCAATGATTCTTTCAAGTTTTGAAAGACTTTCTTTACATATAAAGAAACTAAAAATTACAAAATAAAAACTTTTTTACAAAAAAAACAACCGACTTCTTAAAAAAAACTAACAGGTGAAAAATGACTCCAGTTTCGGAAGTCGGTGGCCAATAATGAACAAAACAAAACCACCAAAGCCAAAGACTTCCGAAACTGGAGTTATTTTTCACCTGTTAGTTTTTTTTAAGAAGTCGGTTGTTTTTTTTTTATTTATTCACAAAAAGATGTTAACATTCAAAACAATCGGCTGTACTCTGCACTATACACTTGACTTAAGCTGGTTAACATAATAGGTAGGTGTTGCAACCAGCATCCTTACTAAGTTATTAAATAACTTGTATTTAGAGGAATATTATTATTATTTGAGCAGGTCAGATAGGTAGTACTCCATGTAAGTTACTGGTATTCTGCTGAAACCAGTTTTACTGGAAGTCGATCTCAACATAGTTAGGAAAAGGCTAGGCAGATCAACTGACAAGTTTGGTTACTATGGAAATCATGACTTTTTTGGCAGCAGCCAGCAAGCCGTCTCCAAACTAAGATGTGGTGAAGGGTGCGTGTTTTGGGGGACTATTTTATGTAATTTTGACGTTCGAAAAGGGCTAATTCTGGGCCTAATATTGAATAAATGAGTTTGGATTTGATTTGAGCTCTTTGAAACAGTCTAATATGACTTGAAACCTAAGAATGCAAATGAAAGATTTAGTAGATTTCTCTTTATTTCATTCTTCTTCTTCTTCATTAATCAAAATGCACGGTCTCTGTTGGGGTGAATGGGCCTCGGAAGCGAAGCCGCGTGTTGAATATAGTATGTGTGAGTATAAACGGGTGCTATAGCACGCTTGCGATAACTAACTTCGTCGCGCAAATTACTTGCAAGCCATTGAGTCGCTAATGAGCCGTGCGGCGACCTAAGATTGAATGATTAAAAGAAACTTATTAATATAAATCTTTTGGGATATTTTGGGGATAGGCTTTTGTGATATAGGAGGATATAACTCCAGAGTTATAATAGACATTCGATGGTTAAGACTATCGTAGCGGTTGCAATGGCTTTTCGGTGAAACGGACGGTCCATGGTAGGTATTTCGGGTTTTCGGACCTTCGGTGTTATGAATTCGGGGAATTTCCCATCAGGTAAAAAAACTAAAACGTCATTAACTAGTGTAAGCTCTGCTGGCTAGTGACGTCATGCAACATTTTGACTCGATGTATTGTCGTTATTTTCTGATTACGTGAAAAAAGAAAAAATATGTGTCGAATATTTTCTTGTGATCTTGATAAGGGACTAAAAACTTAAATGTTGTCATATAATATAGCCCATTAGTTGTATAGTATACTTATAATTTTAAGCGCACCGTAGGACGTCCACCCACAAGGTGGACAGACGACCTCATTAAGGCCGCGGGAACGCGCTGGATGCGAACCGCTTCCAACCGGTCTTATTGGAGATCTATACAGCTGAACATAGGCCTCCCCGGTCTATGTCCAGAAGTGGACTTCCTATGGCTGAAATGATGATGATGATAATTTTATTACTTAAATCGAATTATATTCTCAGTATTATGTTTTGATATAAGTCAAATTTTTTTACACCAAATAAATAATGTAATAAATGTGAAAGTTTAAAAGATTTATATATCTACTTATCAAAATAAAATTTAAGCACCTCGCCCTAACTCTTGGGTTATTTATATAGACTGTTGTAATGTTACACTAATGAACAGTTACGAGTACCTATGTCACATCAACGCAGAGACAGATTGTGATAATATTCGAAATTACTACACAGCATGTCAAAACTTTAATAAGAGCGTAAAGTGAAGGGAATTTCATTAGTGTAACTGGCTTGTTGCCATATTAATAAATCACTGCGTAATATGCAATGAAGTTACAACCGCCTGTTTATAATATGTTACTAGAACTAATCTTGTGAACAACTGGGAAAAGTAGGTCAGCTTCTCATGACCGGGTTTTGTTGAAAATTTTGATATTAAATTCCTCAGTACAGTATAACTACATAAATAAATACGCTGCCTTAAAATAAAATGACTGTACGATGACACACGGCTACACATCAAGCTATTCTATTTCATTATGCACCTAGTATTAAAACAACACACCATGCTTGCATACAATGCCGAGAACACTAAAAAGAGGCGTTATGATTTAGTATGTATGTCTAATGCATCCTCAAAACATGTCTTTGTAGAAAGATTTTTTTCTTTCTTAGGCCCATTCCTATATAATAGATTAAATAGAGAACTAAGTATCTATAAACTAAATTACTACAGCTGTAAAAAAAATATACTGAAGTACTTACTAACCATAGACTATGCACAGACAGAAGATCTACTTGTTGTCTCCAAATAGAAATCCTAACACCTCTCAGTTTTAATTTTAGTTTTTGTACGTTTAAGTGTAGTCATTGTTAATTTATTACATTATGAATTTATGCACTTATTAGTCTGAAACACAGGTTCAACCTAGTTCAGGCAAATTTGCAACTGTGCACTATTTTTAATTTAAGGTATAAATTGTACATGTGTCTCTTTTTTAAATAAACAATTATTATTATTATTATTATTCGTTTTCAGTACAAGCTGATCTCGCATTGTACAGGATATCCGTACAATACGAGTTCAGAATAAACTAGAAATGTATATGTGTAGCCGTGTGTACGAACTCTTCGGTCGGTCTATCAGACTCTTACTGACTATAAAAAACACTTTGCTGTTCCATCTCACACGAAAGTATCTTCTTTTACCGACTAACCAGTGTTCCGTCTCACACCTGAACCTGAGGGAAACGGGAATAGAAAATACTTCGGTAACCTCCTACTGCCAGTATATCAAGCTAACCTAACACCTGTCAAACTTCTATAAAAGTTTTTCAACTTGCGAAGATTTGACAGTTCAGGATAACTAAGATATACTGATGGCTTCTGAACAAGGCTTTAATTTCGTTTTAACAACTAAAAACCCTGAAAATCAAACTGTAGTGGTAACCACAAAAAAAAACAAGTTTTAGTGCGCTTGGGTGTAGAGGAACGTGACAATATTGCAGCAGCCGCATCATTATACTAAAACAACCATTGCCGGGGTCGATCCATGGATTGGTCATGATTGTCTATTACATATCAAAACTAACCCATTGGATCCGGCTGTCATTTGTAGACCTTGAACAATCTTTAGTCAGAAACTCAGAGCGCGAGAGTGTGATAGATAGTTTAAGGGCGCCTTCAAATTAGCCGCCAGGTGCCGTGCGGCTGCAGCGCTACCGTCGCGCTGCTTTGTTAATCCATATAAATAAAAAAACGCGCGACTGCAGCGCTGCACCCACGCTGTGGCCGCGCATCGGTACATCAATCGACTAGTGATGATGCGTATACGTGTTTTTATTCAGACATGAACGAAAATCAGCTTGAAAATTTTATCGATGAGGTTGAAACTAAATGTACAACACTATGATGCTCGAACCTCTGCAGCGCGGCGGCAGCGCTGCAGCCGCGCTGCCACCGCGCCTGCACTCTGCGGCTAATTTGAAGGCGCCCTTACTAAGGGGTATCGAGTTTTCCATTCACTGGGTTGTGTCAGATCGCTCCATGTAAACTCATTAATATTTAGATGCATCCAGTGAAAATACGAAAGTAAAAGAAGACCAGTGAAAGAGTAAAAGTCGACTCTCGATATAGTTGGGAAAATATTAGGCAGATGATGGTGGTAATATTTATTATCTGATGATGAAAGTCAGCAGAAAGGTACCTGGGATGCGCTGTAGGCCCATTATAAAAAAACATTGCTATTGGAGTTTCTGATCACCCTCCAATCGTAGGCACTAAACTAATTACCAAGCTTTAATGACATTTGGATTGAACTAAAACGGTCCTAGTTTGCGGATCTAACCGAATTTCTGTGATTGCTGTTTACTGGCCTTTGATTGGTTGAATACTAAATAAATTTGACGACCTTAATCAGTGTCCGTTGTGTGGAGACTTGCTTTTGACCGCAACTTTGATTTTCGTATTGGAACGAATTTTGGTTTGGTTTACCGGGATCGTTATCTGCCTAGCAGTGGTGAAATTTCCATAAAACTTAACTGGTACCGGCTTTCTTCTGAGGCTAGAAGGAGTTACTGGTATAAATGGTACAGACGCCAGCACGTCAAGTTACCCCAATGTGTCAAATTGTATATGAACCTAATTCTGTTTGACATAAAGTTGAAAAACGATCAAAGTTGACACATTGGGGTAATTTGATTTGCTGGCGTCTGTACATACCACTAATCTAATATATCAAAATGAATGTTTGTCAGTATGTCCTTTATAGAATCGTAAACTATGTATTAATTGATCATGTGGTGATCTTTAGCTAAGTTGTTGTGCATGAGCCAAAGAAGGTATCTAAGTTGGTACGACCAATTTTCAAATTTATTTTAGTTAGTGGCGTAGCAATGCGCGCAATTTCTTGTTCGCATACAGAGTCAGAAAGGGCAACAATCGCCGTGCGTGCTCAATAATTTTCGATTTCAGGCCTAGAAAAATCGGACTTGGACTTACCTATACTATAATTCCAGGTTTCCTCTCGATTTTTCTTCACCGATGTATTCTATATCACTGATATATAAGTCTAAGATATATTTAAAAAGTACTTACCCACAAAAGAGAAGGTACACAATATGATATTATCTATAGAACAAAACCTGATAAGATTACTAATGAGCATTTTTTCTCGTCGGCTTCTTACAAAATTCGACGCCTCGCTACTACGCCTTGCCTTTTCCCATTTTGGTAGACTTCCAGTGTAACCGGCTGCTGTCAGATTACACATTTTTATGAATTTTACATGGAGCAAATACCTGTCTGATTACCACAAGCTATAAATAACTAGGTTACTCGTAACCCTTTTGATGAGACTAGTTATCAGAATTTCGGTTTCTGTCTGCCCACTGCAACAGTCAGGAATCATAGCTGGGACTAACTGCTTAGCGTGATTGTCAAGGTAACTTTTAAAATCGGTTTAGTTGTTTTCAAGTTACATTTATTTTAATACTCCGCAGTTTTACCCACGTAGGTCCCATTCCCGTTGAAATACAGGATAATAAAAAATAAAAAGATAAGGAAATATAAAAAGATGTGTTAATCCAAGGTATTAGCTAAGTCCATACCATATTTTATTAAAATCCATTCAGTAGTTTTTACGTGAAAGAATAACAAACATCCATCTATCCATAGTCACAAACTTTCGCGTTTATAATATTAGTAGGACTTTAAGCGCACTTACCTAGAAAGGCAGACCTAATGTCATTAATTTTCTACCAGTCCACCTTACGGTGATGCAGAGTCTGGTAGTTGACAGTGGCAGTTGCAATTTTTAAATGCTTACAAAAAACAAAATAAATCCTTACAAACAAAAAAACAAGCCAACCCCAACTCCCAACATACTTGGGAAAAGTCTAGGCAGATTATGAAACGAACAAAAATCAAATCCTTCTTCTTTATAATATTAGATATTTTAATGTCCAAAGACCTGTTTCATTTCTCAAATAACCATGTAAGTTCTTAATTGCTGAATCGACCCTCAGCAAATATACAGGGTGTAAAAAGACCGATCACATATAATTAAGTAGCTTTAACCAAAAAATAATGCTGGGTAAATACTTTTTATTTCATCTTTAAAAAAGAGATGCTTTTTATTGCGCGCATTGCATAGCACGACAACGCAACGCAACTTTCGATCAGCTGCGCGTACGGGCACTCGCGCTAATTTTGATAATGTTTATTCAGAAGAAAGTTTACTAATGATAGTTGGAATACAATTTTGAAAAAAAAAACGAAACAAAATATTGCACTTTGACCTTCAATTTCTCCATAACCAGTGAATTCCCAGGTATGTTAGAGGAAGAAAACTATCCCAGTGATGGGTAGAATATGTAGTTTTCGTTTACGTTAAGGGTCTTTTTACACCCTGTATAAGGTAAGGTAACACAGTACCTACTAATTAGAAATACTTCCTAACATAATTATTTACCATAATTTAGATGAACGAAAATATGGTAAAGAAAATTCAATTAATACTGACTAGCATAATGTCTGCGCTAAACTTAGTTACGTCTTTGTTCCGAATAACTCATTAAATTACGAATATTTTAAGATCCACAAGACAACGAGTAATGTAATAAATTGTTGGAAAATTAATATTGGAACCCTTGTGTAAAATTAAAGAGAATTTTTAAACGACATCACTTTGCTAGCAGTTGCAGTTACTATAGTTCAATCTTAGCTTTCATGCCATCAACTGCAACTGACATTGTGAAAAATGATCTTGTTTTATTTTTTATGTTGTTAATATATTTGTTTGCTCTCCAGGAGTTTAAATTATGCTGTATAAGTAAATTAGTAAATTTAATACTGTAGGACGGTTTTAACGACTACGTAACGTGACCGTATGCGTCTGCGATGCGAGCCGGACTAAAGAGCGGTGCGCGGCGCGGTGCGCGCGAGCGTTGAGCGGGAACGCCGCGAGTGGAGCGGGAGGCGCGCGAATACACTATTGGTAGGTATTGCCGTTTGGCGCGAAATTATTCCTACACACTCCCCCTTTTGACCAAATAAGTGCCCTCACTATTGGTCAAACGTCAATGATGACAGTTTCTTACGAGCGCGAGGCCTACCACGAGAACGTTTAGGAGCAACCGGCTGCGGAACCTCAGGGCATTGACCATTACGCGCATGATACCTTCGCGACGCAGGCGTGAGTCGATATGGCGACACCGCAATCGGCGAGTGGTCACCGCAATCAATGCGATGCTCTGCGAAGGGCGTAGGTTCTCCCCCTACTGCGAAAATATCTCCATTCTCTAGGCGCAGCTGAGCGAGACGATCCTCTGTAACCGACAGCATCGAACCTTCATCATTACATAAGACATCCGCGGAAGCACACCCTACGAAGTCACGTGAAGTCTCACACCGCAAAGGGTGGATGACCTGAGGCCGATCAGCTGTGAACCAAGTATTATTCGAAACATTTACAACAATACCGGCTTTACGTAGAAAATCAATGCCGAGTAACGTGTCATTATTAACTGAATCCGGAAAAATAATAAAAGTAATAGGTATTGTCTTCCCCATAAGTAGTACGTCAACATCGACTTGTAAATAGTGATGGGCAAAGGATAAATACTCGAAGGATAAATACTCGAGTATTTATCCGAAGTGGATAAATACTCGTTTTTACTCATTTTTATCCGATATTTACCCAAAATTATGGATATTTATTATTTTGCATGGTTTTTTTATATTGATAGACTAGTTTTACTATTAAGGCTTTCGAAAATACTTAATACATTATTACTTTTTCAAGTTCTGACTGTAAAGACAAAGCAACGTGTTTCTAACCGCACCGCACTATATCCCAGCCTCATTTTGTCCTATTCCTTTTGTTTTATTACCTTTCCCCTCACACCACCGCGCCTGCGCTGTGCCCAGGTATGTGTCTTAGAGAACGGACGCGCGTGTGCGTTTTTAACAACAAAAAAAATATTATGAGGTGATAGTGTTCTAGTTTTATGAGACATTTAAGTGATTTTGAAGTTAGATTATAGCGTTTCAAGGTATGTTTTAATAGCTGAACCTTTCTTTGTTAAAGGTTTAAACACTGAATAAAATTGGCGGATAAGTAAACTACTAAAAATGAATAGAAAAGTGTAGTTTTATTATTGTTGATAACGCTAGAAACCTACAAAAGACTGAAGAGTCCCTTGTTATGAGTGTTTTGAAATCTCAGTGCGTCATGAGCCAGCAAATTAATAGTGTCTGCGCAGTACTAAACTAACTTAGTAAAAAAAAGTTTAACAACATGTTGTGCCTCTAAACTGCTAGCAGTGCGTAATGAGCTAGCACACCCTTGCTAGCTCATTACGCACTGAAATGTGAAGTTTTCACCAATTTTATTAAACTCTGCATAGACGTCATCATCTGCCTAGCCTTTTCCCAACTATGTTGGGGTCGGCTTCCAGTTTCACCGGATGCAGCTGAATACCAGTGTTTTACATGGAGCTGTCTGTCAGACCTAAACAACCCAGTGGCAAGGCAAGGCAGTGAACTGGGTAACATGATACCCCTTGGTTAAACTGGTTGTCAGACTTTGGACTTCTGACCACAATTAACGGCTGTCAAAGATCTACAAATGACAGCTGGGACCAACAGCTTAACGTGCTTTCCGAGGCACGGAGGAGTCTTGGTATATAATAAATGGTCATCCATCCACGGACCGACCACGTCAAGCGTAGTTTAACCTTCGATCAACCCATGCGGCTGTTATAATTTAGCCACAAGCTCCTCCGACGACTCATCTGCATAGACGTAATAAAATCAGTGCAAAGTTACACGTGCTCGGGCTATACTTTATTTTATGGGCCATATAGTTGGAAGTCCATTTTTTTTTTGTAGATAGTACTCGTAAACAGAAGGTTTTTTACATTTTTTTAAGTTGCGGAGACTCCCAGTTATAATAAAATAATAAAGAGAAACATATTTTTGAAAAGTTTCCATATAAATCGAAAATAACACGCCCGGTATCACCACTTTGTCGAATGTCGGGAGGATACGGCGTGGCATACGCTGGCAAAGTGTGCCGCTTGAGAGGAGCCGTGCCGTGCCCTCGTCTCTGGAGTAGGCAGTGACTTGTCGCTGCCGGCCGTGGTCGAGAGGATGGCCGGCAGCGTCGAGTCCTGGGAGGCGGTGGTGTCCTTCTGCGAAACGGTCGTCTCGCAGATGGAGGCTGCGGAAAGTGACAGAGAGAGCAATTCCACTCACCCGGCCCGCAGCAGACGTACCGGGCGCAGGCGGAGGGTGGACAACGCCCTCTTCCAGCCCCCCTGAATGGGTTCAGGGGCGACGGACACGGGATGTCCGCCACCCTCATGTACATGGACCCGAGGTGGTGGCGCGTCGTGTTTACGCGCGCCCCTCTTAGACGTTGCGAGGGTTGTCTAACACCTCACTCCCCTCGCTGACTTGGCGAGGCCCTCGGGTCGCAGTCAGTCGGGAGTCGCGGAAGTATTTCTGTTCCCGTGACCCCCGGCGCAGGTCTAAAAAAAATAAAAGTAGCGGGGTCGTAGTGAATGAGCAAACACAGACCCCTCCACCTCCTTCGTGGTTATTTTTTTAAACCACCCAGAAGTAGGAGCCCCGCCAAGCGGCTCCGGCGACATCTTGGCAGGTAAGGATAATAATATTCCTTGTACTTTATTTAACCTATCCGAAAAATACCCGAAACTAATTTCAAAATGTTAACTTTTAAATTTTAAAATACGTATATCTCCGTAACCTTGGGGTTCCGCGGGTTGGAGATGGTACAGGAGGTAGGCCCCTGCCACCCTCGCCCTCCCCAGCCCATAAATATATGGAAATTAGAGTGAAAATAATGGAAATTAGTGAACTTTAACAATGAATATCTCCATAACCATGGGGCTCCGCGGTGTGGGAATCCAACAGGGGGGTAGCTCATCTCCCCCTCCCTCTCCCCAGCCCCTCTCCGATCCATAAATCGATGACCCATAAAGGAAAGTATAACCCATTTTTTTATTATCGTGTGTAATCATAGGTTAGACAGGCTTGGTTTTTTTAAACTTCTTAATAAGTTTTAGAATTTCACTTAATTTCATCCTTTTCTTCGTCGAAATATAAAATTTCCCTTACTAAAATCGTGTATAATATTTATCCGCCGTTTTGGATAAATACTCGAGTAAAAACGGATATTTATGAGTATTTATCCATTTTTAGTATTTATCCGGATAAATTCCCAACACTACTTGTAAAACATTGAGTTCCCGCACGATGCCATCGGCTAATTTTACTTGCTTAAAACTACTACGGAACGAATAATGTAGCTTGCGAAGTAGTGCGTACAGACTCGAACCGGCAACGCTACGTTTAGCGGCCGTATCTATTAACCCCGTACCACGATAAACATCTATCTCGATGTCGAGTATCGGACGACCGGTACCTAAGTTCGACGCGGACATGCTAGCTTTAATCGGAGACGCATCGCAGTTGACATTACACTTACAACTACTTATACTAACAGATTCTGACACATTACATACATTATTTACACACTTATCATTAGTTAAAAGTTTACACTTACAATTACAATTATTGTTTGACCTAACATTACTACTGGTATCATTACCACAAACAGAAGTAGGCTCTAACATATTAAAATTGACTACAGAAACAGACTCTTTTACAGAACATTTTGAACAATTAGGCCTAATCACACCGATAGCACCACAACCGTAACACTTCACTGAACCGGAATTTGCACTTTTATCGGATACAGATTTGTTTTTAATGTTTTTACACACGTCACGGGTATGACCGACTTTTCGGCAGTAAACACAAAATAGTCTTTTACCTTTAGCACAGTTGTTTACCACAGTTCGTGAGGGCGCGGAACTCGTTGCACTCGACGCTGTAGGTATGTTCACCGGCGCCGGCGCGCTCGCGGCGGAGGGCGCGAAAGCGCGCGCGGGCGACAGCGCGGGCCGGGGCTCCGGTGACCGCGCATGCGCGCTAGCGGCTTGGCTGCGCGCGTCGTTCGACACCTCTGCGAGCGAATCTTCGATGTTTCGCGCCTTTTCAATTAACGTTTCAACGTTATCAATTGATTCACGCGTCACCCGTTTTCTAATTCTTCTATGCAGCAACCCGTAAATCATATCGATTTCCATATTTCTTTGTACTTTATATGGAAGTTGCGCAATTAATGCACGAAGGCGGGCAACAAACACTTCCGTGCGTTCTTCTGCTTGTTCCACAGCAAATATGTCGCGAAGTATTTTGTGCGGCGGTCGGGTTACGCCGAACATGGCGCGAAGTCTGTGTAGCGCGTCGTCCCATGACGTCACTGACGACTTTATTCCCCGAAACCACACGGCTGCCTCCCCTTCGAGGAGCATAGGTAAGCCGCGAAGAGCATGATCGTCACTGATGGAAGTACACTCCTTGTATATGAGGATCGAGTCGACGAATGCTTCGAGGGCTTCCGAGTCTTGGTGTGCACCGCTGAATCGCGCCGTACAGCGCGCGAAGTTTCCGTGTATTACTGCTGGTGTAGGTGTAGGCGATGGAGATGGTAACGCTGTCCCGTTGACGGCCGACGAAGCCAGCAGGCTCTCAACCAGTTGACGGTTCGATTCCGCTTGAGCCTTGGCGAACGCCTCCAGAAACGACGCAAGCGTCCCTTCCGAAAAAGGCGCGGGCGTCGGGGACGCGGGCGTGGCAAAGCCATCGGATTCGTTGCTTCTGCTCTTACGGCGAGGCATTTCACTAGTCACTAGTTCACTACACAATCAGTCAATCACGAGGAAACACTGCAACTGTCGTACGTATACGTTACGTTAAGTTAAAAACCACATAAGTGAGTTCGCGTCGCGTCGTTTTGGTACGCGGGCCGCGTTGGAGCGCCAGTTTGTAGGACGGTTTTAACGACTACGTAACGTGACCGTATGCGTCTGCGATGCGAGCCGGACTAAAGAGCGGTGCGCGGCGCGGTGCGCGCGAGCGTTGAGCGGGAACGCCGCGAGTGGAGCGGGAGGCGCGCGAATACACTATTGGTAGGTATTGCCGTTTGGCGCGAAATTATTCCTACAATACATAAATAAAAAATCAAAATTAGCAGCTCTGATTTCTTTACTATTTGTATTTAGTTTTCGTCTTCAATTTAAACACAATTGTTTCTTATAAATTTTCTTCTTCTTTTCCTTTATTTTCATTATGTTTCTGTTCGTTTCTACATTCAGCTTGTCAAACATGTTGTTACTATCCCTTTTACACTTTAACTATTAGATATTTAAACTCTTTGACTTGTTTATGCTTCACATCTATCATTCGTCTTCACATAAAATCTCTTTTTATTCCTACAAAAGTTATGAAAAATACTATTTAAAAGCCAATTCAACTTGTATTTAATTATATATCTATTAGCTCTTTATACAAAACAGTTTTGTATAAACGTACCACACGTTTCACCTAGTATGGGCTCCGGTCTCCCGGCTGATAACTGCTTTTTATAAATTGTATAAATCTTACTAAGTATGGGAGAAAATAAATAAATAGGTATTAATATTTATATTTATTATTATTATAGACCAATGCGTTACAAGCTAAACGTTACTCGAAAAACATTAACCTCCTTTTAAGGCAGTCGCGTAAAACAAATATCGATATTTTTATATTAGTATCGGTTTGATTAAGTAAAAGTAGATTTGAGTACCTATACAACCAAGAGCTTCGTAATTTTATTTTACACAAATATCTATCGTTTTGTTTTGTTTTAAATATTTAATTTCCTGTGCGTAAAATCAAACAATTTTCTTTTCTTTTCTTGAAGAATGAAACTTGTTAGGTAAGTAGAATTATTTACAAGAATCCTATCTAAACTAATAGGTAGGCTATTAATCAACATCTATACTTATAATATTATAAAAAGTAATGATTGGTATATTTGTATGATGTAATGAATGAACTTAAAACTACAAAACCGATTTGAAAAAATCTTTTACCGTTTCGGGAAGCTGCACTATCCCCGGATAACAAGGCTACTCTTATGCCCGTATACAGAGATGAGAGTAGCCTTATCCCTGTTTATATAATATGGGTATACGGGATATACCCACAGGAACGGGAACAACGCGGGTGAAACCGGGACACATCCGCTAGTCTATACTTAATATTATAAAGGGGAAAGGTTTGATTGTTTGAAAAAAAAAGAAAAGAAAATATGTTTATTTGGACACGCACAGAAATTTAACAAACTTAAACTAAATTGCAAATCTACAATTGCAATTCTTAATTTTTGTTTGTTTGTTTGCATTGAATAGGCTCCGAAACTACTGGACCGATTTGGAAAATTCTTTCACCGTTATGAAGCTACACTATCCCCGGGTAACATAGGCTACTTTTTATGCCTGTATTCCCACGGAGCCGGGAACTACGCGGGTGAAACCGCGTGACGTCTGCTAGTACATAATATGTTTGTTCAAGACTCCATTTTATTACTTCTATCATTATCACGGGATAAGAAACGGTACTCGATTGTCTTCCTTTTACGTTAGCGCCATCTTTGATCAGTCAACACTATAACGCACATCACGCCTGTAATCCTCAAAGGGGTAGGCAGAGATGTATCCGTAGTTTACCCACATTTTGTCAGCTATGTTTTAAGTCCCATGTAATAAGGTGCTGGCTTATTGCCAACAATTGGGCAGAAATCCAGACTTCGGGATTAATAACGAAAAAATTAGTTACGATTTTTTCGACCCGAAGATCCAATCCGGGCTCTCATGATAAGACGGATGATGCAAGCAACAATGTGTCAATCATACTCGTTCCTTGTACCTAGCAACAGACAAAAAATTCAAGATTCTGTGAATGTAGAAAGTATGTCATCTATTATTAACTACAAACAGACTAAAACCACACCAATATAACTTAGCAGTCGAAGTTACGCGTCTCTTAAAAGCAGTAAATTCCAAAGCCAGGCTTAACGTGGGCCACGTGAACTCTGGGCCAAGATAAGTGGCCCACATCACTTACTGTTGAAACATGTCGGAACTTGTCTCGCGTGAGATATTACTGGCTGGCTCTATGTGTACGTTAAGATGGCTTTAGACGGAACTGGGGTAGAAGCATTCTTTGCTTAATAATGATTTAATGGGACATAATCTGGTTTTTCTCTTGTAACTGTCCCAGTGCAGGACAAAGGCCTCATTTTTGCAGAAAAGACATGAGCATTACAATTTATTAAATACAACATTGCAAAACAATAATTAAACATTTATCAAATAATAATAATATAATAATTCATTTATTTCAGGCCTGTGACCCATACTATAAGGCAAAAATAAAATCAAAAATAAAAATACAGACACATAAAATATTGCTCGGCTTGCTAGGTATGGTAGGCATAAATGCCAGAATTACATCAAAATAAAATACATAAGAAACATTATTGAATTAAAGTTAAATGTCAAAAGTATAGAATCAATGCAAATTAAAACAATTATGTCAAATTAAATTATCATATTATTAAGAAAACACATGGAATTAGGAAACAATATAATAACAGTTATTAGACCTTAACAACATGCCGGTTACAACAGAGCCTCATATAGGGACAATCGAATCTCCCTGCAATCATAGCTAGGACAGCGTTGGAGCTGGCTTGCACCCTGCGCACCAAGAACGCGCACCGTTTGCGCATGGTGGCGTGGAAACAGTCGGTGCGCGCAAAATGCAGCGCCATCTTTCATGACATGACTGATGTCAAATGTCGTCCCAGTCCACATTCAGGTGACAATTTGACATTTGTAAAGTCTTAAGCTAAAACTAAGGTAACACTATTTAAATTGATTGTAAAGTTGAATAAACTTTGCCGAGGCAGCTAGTTTATTATAAGTACCACTACGTCCAGTCATCATGCCTAAATTACGTTCATTCATTCATTTTCTTCATACGTTCGTTCTTTGAGTTTCTGACATCGTACTGACGTAGACGTACCATGGTGTAAGTATTCGTAAATAAAAACACTTTTTTCCACTATCGAAGCAGCGAGTACTGTATCTAACTAGAGAACAATTACTGTCGTGTGCAAGATCGGAATCGGAACTAACTTATCTGTCGTGTGCAAGATCAGAATAGGAACTAACTATGTGGAACCGTGTGGCCCTTTTATATGCGCCTGTGGCGTCATGTTCACACGAAAATGTTCCCACGATTTGTGGTCTCGAAACAGTACTCGCTACGGTGTTGTTTATTAAAAAATTATACAATATTCATCTGGCGAGGGTTTAGAAAGCTCGCACAGACTGTTAAAAGTAATAAACTATAGGATAGGGACATTTTATGAATGCAGGCAAAAAAATATTAGCTACAAAATAATTCACAATGGACCTTACTACGGCGGGCGGTCATAGTTAAGATAATACGTGCCCGACCGTTGTAAAGTTACAAAGTTCCGGATCGTTGTGCAGTCTCTCACATCTGGCTGCTTTCTAAAATTCTAAGTAATATTTCAATAACATTTGGTGCCAAAAATTCCCCTGGGTTCAAAAATGTGGTTCCTTCCTTACAATAAACACATGTCTAAATTACTTTTATGCTATGGGTTCGGCCGTCCTGCACAATAACCCTTGGTTAAACTGGTTGTCAGACTTTCAGACTTCTGACTATAGATCTAAAAATGACAGACCAACGGCTTTACTTCCTTTCTGAGGCACGAAGGAGTCTTGAGATGTTATGAATGGTCACCGAACCACGGACCAACATCGTCAAGCGTTAACCTTCTATCGACCCGAGAGGATGATATTTTTAGTAGAAGGGCTTATCACCGCTAAAGCAACGAGGCAGTGTTGGTATAGTTTCTATGTAAAAAGTTATTTTAATTCATGAGTTCTTTCACCCCTTGATAGATTGCATATCAATGCAAAGTTACCCTGCGCGAAGGTTATTTTTAGACATCTACGGTCGGAAGGATGGATGAAAACCGACTAACGAAAGGTATTTACAAGGCAGATGTAAGTGGGAACGCCGGGAGGGGACGCCCTAGAAAGACATACAAAGACCTTATTGGTGAGGTTCTTCAGAAAGGTCAGGTGCGTAGTACTCTCAACCGGCGTGTGTGTATGACAACATGTATGAATGTAAACGAAGCAAAAGAAGTATGTAAAAATCGTAGTATATGGCGCTCTGTAGTTTCTGCCTACCCCCATGAGAAAAAGGCTTGAGTTTATGTATGTATGTATCTACGGCTAGTGAGTAGTCCCCATCACTGATTTATGATACCGCTTACCTTTGACTTCAACGAAAAGTCTTGCGTAGGTTTGTAAAGGCCACAATAGAACAAAGAAGAGATCAATATAATATCCATTACGAACCATCTACTAAGTAGTTACATGTCATGAATTTTTAGTTCGTATGTATAGCCAATACCTAATTTAAACACAGTTTTCAATTGTTGTATTGCTTTTCAAAATGATGTTTTAACGAATTATACTGAGAAGCAGCGCAAGCAACATCAAAGCTTACATATAAACAGTCCCCACAAAAAGCCTGCCTTTCAACACTTTCTAGTGTTTTTTCTGCAAAAAGAGATTGACGCAACAAGCTTTCGAGAAAAACATTTATCTGATAAGTTAAAATAACTTGAAATTGTACAGACGCCAGCTCACATGTAGTTACCCAAACGGAATAAGGTTCATATTCAATTGGGAGAATTTGATACATTGGTGTAACTTGATGTGCAGTATGATGTTTAAATAATTAACATACAAATAAAGGAGATGTTTCATTTTCAGCCATCAGATGTACATTTATCGACAAAGAGGAAAAAATAACACCAATTAAGGAGAAATAATTATTATCAGGTGAATTTGAGCCAGATTTTTTGTGAACAAAAAATGGTAGTTTTTCAATCATTGCTATGTTCTATTCAACATGGCGTCTCATTTGCTTGCATGCTTCAATCGTTCTGAAATCATGTCATATCGAATCAGTGTTACGTAGAAAATAATTAAAAAATATGAGTATTAAAGTACTGAGTGTTAAAAATAAATTTCAATTATTCTCTTGTATACATATATTTCGAATAAACATAATTAAGTGTGACGATTTTATCGTTACATAAATCTTTAGTCTTCATTTTTGTAGTATTTCTGAAATAGTTTAAAATAACCTAATTCTAGGTTAAGTAAACGTCTTCTCTACAACCTGTAGGTAATGGCTGTTATAACTCTTAGGACAGTTGTCAAACATTTTTATTTTGTTCATAAAACCAATTGATTTTTTATAAATTATAATCAAACTTATATTAAAACATTTCACTCGCACGCTGTGATGTTACATAACAAAACAGAAACTTCAAAAAACACCGAACTAAACATTTTAACAATCGCATGCACGTACTTCAATAAAGTAATCGAAAAGTTGAAGAAAAAAAATATCGGCCCCCATAAGTGGCAAGGTTGGAGAAATTACCCCCGGCCTAACACGCCATGGCTGCCCTTGGCCGAAATAACCTTGATTGTCAAGGGCAAAGTTGCAATTGATCTATTTCTGATGGCTTTGTGAACGGGAAAGATTGTCGGAATCCACAATAATGGCTTACTTTTGTATTTTTATGGGTTTTGTAAGTTGAATGGCTGTAAGTGGGTTATGTCTTGTTTTTGAAGTAGTGTTTAGGAATGATACGCGCGCAATCAGCAGAGCTATTCTGTAAAAGTCGGCTGTTAAATAAAGTGAAGTCAAAGTGACCTGTTATGCCTAACTTATGCTAGAGATTGATAGTTATTTATTATTTATTTAATCATTATTGACATTTAACCCTACTAAGGCTAAGATTATAAAATTAATCACCGATAAAAGTAATCAACTTCTTACTTTTACTTCGACTTTCGGTGAATAATAATTACAATAGGTAAGTACTTATTAATAGCCTGACTGGCCTATTGGTCTAGATTTTAGTGACCCTGACTGCTATGTTAGAGGTCGTAGGTTCGATTCCCACCCAAGACAAATGTTTTAGCGATTAGCACGATAATTTTCCAGTGTCTGGGTGTAATTTATCAATGATATTGGTACATACTTAGACATATAAAAGTATGTTTATCAGTTGTCTCGTACTCGTAGCTCAAGCTCTGCTTAGTTTGGGACTAAATGGCGTTGGATAAAAGTTGTTAAATATCATTTGGTGTTATTTAATAATAGTGTTCACTGTTCAATAAATGACACTTACAGTAACATAAATACCAAAAATATTACTGTAGGTTTAGCATTTAATTCAGTAATGTTCACGATGTAACTTTACGCAATACACAGAATATTAAAACAGCAAAATGTACTATGTATCAGCTTGCAAACAATAGTTCACCATTCGTACATTACCACGAATCCAACTGGGTATTTTAAACGGGAATAACCAAAAATTCAAATGACCAAATCGCGAACAAACAATTATTTCGGGTCCAATGCAACAACAATATCGGCTTAAATAAGCTTATATTTTCATAATTATTTACCAAAATGGTTGTGAGTTTAATATCTGTGACCGCAGTCAATATTTAAAGCGAAAGCTTTTAATACCGTTGTGGGTATTGAATAGCATTTTTTGTAAAGTTGCCTTTATTGTAGTTACGGGGAAAATGTTTTAAAGCTGAAATGAACTTGGAAGGATTGTATTTACACGAGTCTTTTCAATGGTTTTCATTTCATTTTCTTGTTTGAACGTTATCGTAGAATAAGTTTACGAACCTACGAATATTTTATTGTTAAAGGTATATGATTGATACGTTTATACACATCATGATTAAAAATTTGCTCACTAAATCTAACTTTATAATTTTTGCATTTCAACAAGTAAGAAATTCGTTAGTGACATTAAACTAAACTCGCATTCTGACATTGAAGACATTTAAAATACTCGTATCTCGACATATTGAGAAATTCGCCTCTTCACATAAAAAAAACTTGGCACTAGAAATTTAAAAACTCGCTTCATGACATTAAAAAAAACTCGTCTCGCCCTTAGTATTCAAGAAACCCGTCTCTCGGAATTCAAATATTCTTGCCCCTCTAAATTTGAGAAATTCGCCTCATTTAAACGCAAATTTACTTGGACCATTTTGACCCATAATCCTTTGCACCAAAATTATCCTTATCCGCGTGTAACAAAGTACTCTCTCCGCCAAATTACAGTCAGACAAACTTCCTTTTGCATTTATAACAGGAAGCTACTTTGTTCACCTATAAGAAGAAAAGATCATGCATAAAATATGAAGAAAACTGGATAACGGGGGTTAAGTTGGCTCAGGCAAGTTTTAAATTACAATGACGTATTGTGTTTGAATAAGGCAAGTGCGCAACTGCTGGGTAGGATACTTAGAATTTATAGTGGTTAGTAAATAAATAAATGTAAAGGCCACTTCAGCTTTGAAGGTTACTGCAAGGGAACTGTTGTAGATTTGAACTGCGAAAACATTGCAATTTATTCCATCACTACTCCTCTAAGGTAAACATTGTGATCTTGTAGGTCCGTGACCCCCGTGGCACAGGTATGGGATGAAACACTAGGATGGATTTTAGTCAGTAAGAGTCTGACTGACCCCTCCACTCTCCTCGGGGCGGAGGACATCCATGAGAATTTTACACACCGAATTAAAATAAAAATTCGTAACCAAAAAATAAATGTAGGGGTTCCCAGCACTTAGTAATGATACCAGGGCGATTCTATGGGGATGATGATTAAATAAAACGGACCACTGCGAATGTCCGTTGAACACCGATTTATTGATATTGAATTAAAAAAGTAGCTGTGCGGTCAGCACAGGCCCACTTCTAGGTGTCGACACTCCCCACGTAAACGACGCACCTCTAAAAAATAAACCTCTAGCAACGCCTCAAGGGTCGGTCTCAAGTCCTAACAACTCAAACACATGTTATGTTCAACTAACAGCCTTCACTAAACCTGCGTGGTGAATTCAGGCACATTTTCACTGTCAGAGCCTGCGACCTAGTAGTGGGAACATTAAGAACTGATAATGGAAGAAGCAGGGCTATAGACAATTGTAAAAATGAGGACGATCGAGCATTGGAGCGACCATGCTCAATTACTAAGCCTGAACTGTCCCACTGCTGGGCAAAAACCTTCCTCCATTCCTTCCATGTGTCGCGATTCTGCTCCACCTCACTCCAATAAAATTCTCAAGGTAGACATCTAGGTCGTCCGCGTGATCTGCCGCGGCCCCGTGTCACTGTTGTAGTGCACGTTATTCTAGGCTTTACGAGCCCACAGCAGCATCATAAATCCTATCCTACTGAGACAAATATTCTCAGTTTTAAAAACTCAATTCTATAAGGTAAATTCCAAGTCCCTAATATTTTTCTGCCATTTTAAAAACATTAACAAATATTAATATAAATCTAACAAAGCGGTATTCTTGAGAGCGAAGAAAAAGCTCGTAATTTTCACACTCCATTTCCTTAACGGAAATTCAAGCGGCTTTAGCGCTGCGTGCACACCGCGCAGTGCTGGAAGCCACAATATGTAATAATAATAACAAGGTGAAATTAAAATTCAACTCTTACGATGTTGTTATATTATGCCTACAGCTTATTATTATTCTAGTAACCCCAACGGTTAAAGTTATAAGTGTATCTGAAAATGTCAAAAATGAGAAATTATAATGAAATCATAGTATTCAAAGGAGCCTCCAAATAATTATATAAACAAATATGTGTATTTGGAAAAAAATAAATTAAAAACTATTTTATTTTTTTGCACACCTACACTTCAAAAATACATTTAGCGCTGCAACTCAATAGTTTTTCAATAGCCTCACGAGTCATTTCAAAACCAACTCATTTAATAACTGATACATAACAGCAAAAGGAAATCTATAGAATTTTCTAAGTAATATAGATATTAGTTATGTTTCAATTGAAGTTTGTTTAAATGTCAGGTGAAAGTGAAAATCAACTGATGGATTCTTAATGAAGATTGCCTTTTTGTAAATTATGTGTTTTTTGTTTGTCGACATTAGTAGTGTAGTAGTAGTGTGTGACTAACGGTTAAGGCTTTGAATAAGGGTTTTGACATTAAAAAAAAATATTTTCCACCCTAGCACACTCTATTTGATAATATCGTTATATTGCTGGAGTTTAATTCACTAAACATCAACCATATTTGGGAGTAAATTGAAAACGCCTAAAAATATTGATAAATTGTTAATTGCCACTATTGAGTACTTGTAACGATGGTCCCATTAATTTAAATTGTGGAGGTTAAATAGGCAGTCATTCTTAAAAATAAATGACGATCCTGTTGTAAGAAAAACTTCAATTATAAATGTGGAGGGCAAAAATAGAGAAAGACTCGTAAGATAGATGCGCGAATAATGTCAATTTTTTTTTTTTTAAAGACAGCTTACCGACCGATAACATGCTTAAAATATTATTCATAGATGAAATAATGATAATTACAAGCTTTCACGTAAACATAGCTTGTTACAAAAAAAATACGTTGACTATGTTTCAGCAATTTAATTCGAATTATGGTTAGGAAGAGTTGACTGTTAAGATGACGGCAAATGGAAATGTATGGACCAAATGAATTAGTAAAATGGCAGGGGAATGATGATAAAAAAGGCCATTAGCAGAGCATACATATTAAACATAATTTCAAGTTTTTGTTACTTTACTGCGCTTACCATGTTTTGTATCTGCATCCCCATAAGATGGACTGGTATATAATCCAACGGCAAATGCCGATAAACCCCATAAAATACGCAAAATCCACCGATAAACGACTTAAAAGATACCATGACGTCACATAACATGTTAAGTGTTACGGAAGTCAAAGATGTCGCTTCTACAAAAGTTCGACGCAACTGGAACTGAAAGCTGACGTGAACATTTTGAAGGTGGAAATTTCCCTTCAATTTCTATTCAGAGAGAAAAGTTTTAGACCATTTTTGCCGATATTGCGTGACGTTTAACGTTGCGTTTTTGCGATGGCGTGATTTTGTGAAGTTTGGTACATCGTTTTATTTTTAACGATATTTATTGGCTCTTTTTATTACGAGTTCCTAAAAGTTCTGCTTCATTTTCGAATAAGACATTAATCATACAAGTATTGGTTTTAGAAATATAGAAGATTTAGAAAAAAGCAAAAACAAATTGTGTGTGTGTGAATCATCAATTATATTGTTTTTTTATACTTTTGTTAAGATAAAAGTGGTTAAGGCTTGGTGTTTCTGAATTATTCAAATAATATTTACTTTCTTTGTTTTTCTTGAGGAAAAACAAATGATTTTCTTAACTCTCTTCGACCATAATGAGCTTTTACATTAAGAATCGATTTTAACAATATAAAGATTAGTATCTCATAATAAGTGGTTTAATCGATTGTTCGAATTAATTTATGTAGAATATTGGCTACAATAATTAATTGCGATCAAACCTTTCATTCCAAGGCCACAATTGAATCGTCAATTTCAAAACAAACCAAGATAAACTTGTTCACTATCTAACAGACTCGTCCGAGAAATAATTGCTGGTTAGGTACACAGTGATAGATAACTAGGGGCCCATAACCGTTGTCTGTATTTATTTGTTTATTTGTGCTTCGGTTAACCTTTAATTAACTCAATTGGCAGTTTTAGCTGATGGATGACCGTTTTCAAATACGGCTTTGAAGGTTTTGATGTGACTGTTACGCCAACTGAAACCTTATGACAAAATCAAACTGGTTGCCAATTTAATAACGTATCTTTGGTTTTCTTTTTATTTTTTTTCTGTCTATTTTAAATTATGTGATTACATTTTTAAACACAACGTATCTACTCAACTCCATTTCTTATTTTTAATTATCTTAAACCCATCTCAGTATAGTACTTTTTATTCTAAGAGCATCGTCCGCACTTATAATCTGATTAATGTATACGAAGTATTGTAAGACCTGTTTTAGAGGAGAAGGTGTAGCGACATCTATCTCGCCACATACGAACTAATGATTGATATCCTACATCGCGGTATTAAAGTTATCTGCGCAATTTGAACGTAAACAAGTTCCAGACAACAATCGTCGCCGCGTCGGGCAGAAGAAAGCCCTCCAGACACAATATCCGTCTGGTCGGAGGATCCTCCCTTTTCAATGGTGGATGAGGAACTTTACACCCTGTTCCTCATACCTACCTCTAAAAAGGTAAGTATGAAGTTTCTTGCCCATTCTTTATCATACGAAACTGCTTTAAGCTAACTAAGATTTCGTTCAGAAGTGCCTTATGACGGCGTTATTGAAATAAATGGTTTGACTTTGACTTTATGGCATGCAGGCTGGAAGAACACTAGGTCTGGTTGGATTAGAATATTCAAATTATGTTTAACTGGTTTGAATATAGAACATGCTATTTCTTTAGGGCGTAATAGATTTATTTTGGACACACTAAATAATGTTATGATGTACATACAGACGCCAGCACGTCGAGTTACCCCAATGTGTCAAATTTTCTCAATTGAATATGAACCTTATTTTGTTTGACATAAAGTTGAAAAACGATCAAAGAAATTTGACACATTGGGGTAACTTGATGTGCTGGCGTCTGTACGTCAAATAAATTAAATGAATAATAATGTAATAGATAAATAGGTACATACAACAGACAATGTGTTACTGGGCAGTTTGTTCCGCCACTTTTTCTTCCCAACAAAGTCACTAGGAAGTGGTGTATTAAATTTTTGATGTTCAAAAAGTGTTGATCTCCAGCTTAAATTGAATAAACGACTTATGAAAAATTTTGAAAAGTACTACTTTTACCACTACTTTTACAACTACTTTTTTTACCCAAACTGACTCTTCGGGAACATGCGTGATGTAATGTTATGTGTAATATTATTTTTTAACCGACTTCAAAAAAGGAGGAGGTAATATGTTCGTGTGTATGTATTTTTTTTTTATGTATGTTACCTGATTTCTCCCCCATTTGTGGACCGATTCTCAAAATTCTTTTTTTATTTAAAAGATTATACTCCCGAAGTGGTTCCATTTTAATTTGGTGAAGATCTGGTGCTGATCTTCGGAGATATACAACGGAACTCGGCGAAGTCACTCAAAAATAGACGGCAAATCTGTCGTGATCGCTGGAATCGCTTGGATGTTTATTGTTTATACTACATCATGACGTATCATCACGCCTGTATGCTCTGAGGGGTACGCAGATGTGTACAATATACCTAGATTTCGACAGTTAAGTATGTTAAGTTTCACTTATTAGAGATAAGCGGACAACCCTATTATCGTGATATGTATTGTTAACAAATAACAATATAAAATAAATTCATGACAAATATTTGTATGGACACAACTAAAAATGGAAAAATAAAAACTTTTTTGCAAAAAATAAAACCCGGAAAATTCGGAAGTTGGTGGCCCATGACTTCCTAATTTAGAGCTTTTTTACACCGGTTAGTGTTTTTTTGAAGTGGGTTTTATTTTTATTAGTATAAAATGAATCAGACTTAAATTTACATTTATCAAGACTACGGCTAATGGGTTTACTAAATAAGGTACACAACAATTTTATCCTTTGGGGAATACAGACACGCATTAAGTATACAAGAAAGTACCTAGTTATTATGTCTGTAAGAAATAGTAGAAGCAATCAGAGTTGCAATAAAGGCAAGTGAACCGGCAACTAATGGCCCTTAACTATGTTCTAAGTAGGTAATTAGTCTGTTATTGTGCGTGTGTTAAGACTTTAAACTACCCACATATCAAACAGGCTTACAAGGCTTACACTAGGCACATTATATGTGAAAATGTAGACGTTATTATATACTTTTAAGAATGTTTGTGTACTTTAAAAACTGCATTGCTTTAAGACAGCAAACACCATATTGCACACCATTATATTCTAAGTTAAAAGGTGTAGATAGGTTATAAGCGCTCAGAAATCGAGACGTTCAAATGTGGCTAACTAGCCACACTTGACCTCAGTGTCGCGTCGCGCCGTCAACGAACGCGTGCGTGCGTTAGTGTGCCGTTTTTGAAAATCGAATTTTGTTTAGGTAACCTATGTATTTACACCTTTTTACTTAGACATAATAATCATTAATTGCATTTTTTTTTCAACTGTTGTTTTTTTATCTAACATGTGATTAAGTGCGATTTCAGCTGTTCGGCAAATCTTTTTTTAAATAGATTAATGCAGAAGATTGACATTATTAAAAAAGTACCCAGATTTTCAACAATTGAAAATTAAATAATTTCCAAATTTAATTTTATATATAACCTCAGACCGCAGATTAAATAACGCCCATTATGCCACATTATCATTTCTTTTTTTTTAATCCCAATTCAAAAGTCTCGTCAAAAAGCATTGTTCGATCCAATTAAAGAAAAAAAAGTCCTAATGACAGTGATTTAAATCAAAATGGCTCAATTAAGGATTCTTTGAGGAGGTATATCTTTTTTCGCTATCTCTTGCACACACTCCTTTGTTTACTTCATAAGATCACGTGACGTCTTTATTTTAGTCTTTCTAGATCGCAATGGAAAAATCAATCCTATTATTATTATCAACAAAGACTGCTTTAGCAACATTGTTTGAAAATAAACAAAATATCATAAAAGTTAATAAGAAATTATCCCGCATGGGGATGGTTACAGACTGGTATAATAGTTAACATAAATGTTAATACCAGCCTGTTACTGTTTCATTGCATACAAAGACGCCAGATTATTGATCACCACGCTTGCCCATTTGGTTGCCCATGGTGGATTAGCAATTTCAGATTTACTTTAAGTGCAGGTTTCCTTTAGTAATTGAGATAAACTTAGAAAGTACAGACGCCAGCAGCACATCAAGTTATCCCGATGTGTCAAATTTTCCCAATTGAATATGAACCTTATTCTGTTTTACATAAAGTTGAAAAACGATTTTTAACGACAAATTAATTTGACACATTGGGGTAACTTGATGTGCTGGCGTCTGTACATGACAGGGCAAGACATGATTAATTCAAAAATCAAGGGAAACCCGGATGGAACGAAGTTATACCTATAGTTAGTTTTATTATTTGTTATGTACAAAAAGCCTGTATGCACTCAACAAAAATAATCGTCGTGACACCACACTGTTCAATGCGAAATAGAAAGACGAAACGAAAATAATTGGCTTGCTTTCTATGAGAGAGAGAGAGAGAGACAGACAGAGAAACACGCGCACGCCGAACGGCTTACAACTATAGCAAAAAGTGTCGTTACAACTTTTGGTCTGAATTTTTTCCGTATAGCCCCCTTTCGCGCGTTAGGGAACTTCGTTTCAAAACACGTTGGTACTTTCCGGGATTTAAACTACAACCTCGTGCATGAGACGTAGTAGCCTTAAACTCTAGCCATCATTATAATCTAAAATACTCAACACGGTATCTAAAACCGTTAACCCTGAAGAGCGTATTTACTATTGAACCCACCGATTTCATGGCTCAAACATATTGATTTTTCTCTGAACTGCACGCAAAGGGCATGGCCACTATGCATTCTAATTTAAGCTTTAGTTGAATATTTCATCAAGCAATTTAAACTTGAATTAGAGAGTAAACTTAGGTGCTTTAAGTAATCAATTCATTCGAAAGTTTTGATGGTAAATCCCTTTTTTATTCGCATACGAATTTATCTCTTCATAATTAACTAAGTTTTTGTTGAATCAAACTGCTAATTGTATAACTTAGTTTTGATGATGTTAGGATATTCTGTTGTTGCAAAGTTGTTTATTTGATTTGTTTTACAATCTATGTTAGAAACCAAAAGGTGTAAAAGAACACTTAAAAATTCTTTTAAAAATACTTTCTAAATTGATTCTAAACGTAATTAACATCAGTGAAAGAAAACACTGTGATGAAAACCAGTATTTACATGATCATTTAATCTGAAATCGCCAACAAGCCACACCGGCTCAACATGTGTGGTGATTAAATGCCCAAACATTCTTTGCATGAGAAAAGACCGCTGTAATATGATCCTGCTGTAGTAATAAGCTCTGCTCTGCACCGCGAAGGCACAAGCTGTTCGAGGCCTTTCCCCTGCAGTGGAACAAAAACAGGCAGGTATTTTCATAAAATTAGTCAAATTATTTCTAAATTACCTTTAGGAAAATACAGGCATAATTTAAATCTATAAATTAACCTAAAATCAGCCATTGTTTCCGAGCCCTCTAACAATACAACAGCAGACCCGTAATTCCCCTTAATTATTCGTATTTGTCCGCCGAGCGTGACGCCATTGCTTTCGTTAAACTTCGGCCGTAACTTTTAAAACAAACTTGGTAATTCTCGATTCTAACAAAATGGCAACCCACAAAATGTTACAATAAGTTCGTACCGAAGATTCGCTTTTTCGGATTATGGAAATATTTTTCGGAGTGAAATGCGCTGTAATTTCTTTTTGATAATTTTTCTTTTTCTGATTCGTAGCGAAGTAGCAGGTGCTAGTAATTTTGAACGAGTTGGTTGAAATATTAGGTTCTAAAAGTTGAAGATAACTTGTCACGCTCTTAAAGACTAGAAGATTTTTTTTCTGTTTGCACTTCGGTAATTAATTTTAGGTTTATAAACGTAAATGAAGCTTGAATATGTAAGGATCGTAGCAGATGGTTACGCACCAAAATTAAATTTGACGAATATCCCACTTCACTAACGTGGTGTACCAATAAATCAGAACTTGGTGGCAAAGTCAAAGTCAAAGTCAAAGTCAAAGTAATTTATTTGTATAACATAGGTAAAAAGTATATGACTTGGTGACAATATCAAATTCTATGTGCAACACTATGTTTCACCTTGCAAGGTATACAAATTTTAATATTGGTCAAGTATCTTAACACTGTAACAAATTAGTAGTAAGTAAGTACCTACTTTTTTACACATTCTCATTTTGAATTTCTTTTTTTTTGCGTTATTATGGACCAATCAATTTGTCTTCTAAATATTCCTTAATCAATAAAAAAGAATATTAACAATAATTCTTTATTATCAGGTCACTGCTCACTTAAACGAAATACACATTATAAACTTATAAAAAATTACAAATATACATATAGAAGATAAAAAATACGTTAGGTTAAAACTCACATTTGGTCGGTCGGTCTCTCGTCATGAATTGCGCTGAGTCGTGGGTCATGTAACAGCCTTCAGCGAAAACGCCGATACACAAAAAAACTTAAAAAACAAAAACAAAAGACTTACGAATCCATAGGCATTTTATATCTTTTACCTTCTGATTTTTGGCGGCAATATTTTTTTTATTTTAAGGTTGTAACGTAACTGTACGTTACAACCTTAAAATAATGCTTAAAATGTTGCACAAATGAATAAATATTGAACAGGTTTTAAATTTTGTTGGAACTGTTAACCTAGTGACCTGTTGGCCTAGTGGTTAGTGAGCCTTACTACTATGCCGAAGATCGTTAGTTCGATTCCTACCCAAAACAAAGTTCTATATGATGAGCACAATCATTTGTTGTGTGTCTGGATGTAATTTATCTGTAAAGTGTATGTATTTAGAAATATATATGTATGTTTATCAGTTATTAAGTATTCAAAGCACAAGCTCTGCTTTGGTAGGGACTAGATGGCGTTGTGGAATATTATTATTCTAATTCACTTTTTTTTCTTCAGCTAACTTCTCTGTGAAGTATAGAACTTAAATCTTCAGCACCCATAAAAACCAGAGCCGGTTCTAAGAAGGCTTTCAAAGAAGGTAATAAAGGGTACGTACCTCCATCTCTGTTCGTAACAGCACTCTAAGTAACGTTACCGAGACATTTTGATAATGATAATGGGTGGTACTAATTAGCGCCACTAATTACTAAGAACTTGATGGAATCTCTGGGTTTTGCTGGTGAATAGAAACTGGGTTGGCAGTTTATTCATTTGAGTATTATAATGGGTACGGCTAATATTTTCGCGAAAGGGAATAAAACAGACGATTCTTAATAAATTAAAGTGAGGCTAGACTTATGGAGAAAACTAAAACGACTACTGAAAATAACAATTGAAATAAAATTAAACAAATCCATTTAATAGGAATGTTATCCTGACATCGTACAGATTACAAGAAATTCTAGTACGAAGAACTCAATCGCTTTTCTCGACCCAAAAATCGAAACTAGGATGTCAACCTTTTTATTGCTCACATATTTTTTCTCACTATAGCACTACACGATAGACCACGACCAAGATTATGTGTCTTTGGTTGTCTTTGGTATTTAACTAACTGTTTTTGTACTAAACGTCTTTCTTATTAGATGCATGTTTTTCAATCTGTGCTTAACAATTTGTACAAAAATAACATCACATCGATATAAGACTGTTTACTTAATTTTGAATGCGCAATCGTTTCTTGCGATTGTTTGTATCCATAAACCTCAAGGTTCCTTCCTTCAAAACACGAAGCAAACAAGAATATTTGGAAACAAATAAAAATATCTTGGGACATACTTTTTGTTGACATTGAAAAAAATGTTTTTATTTATAGTCGGTCTTGATAAATGATATTTATTTCTGTAAATAGATTCATACAAAAACTTTTACACGTCACTTTTTAGCTAGAAGTTGAGTTCGGTGTCTCACTGTCAGACTGTTCTGAGAAGAAACACCGAAATATTTTTATTTTTTATTTTTAATATATTATAAACCAGTGCTAGACTGCAATCCCACCTGATGGTAAGCAGTGATGGAATCAGTGATGGTGAAGCGCACTAGTTTATTAAGAGCCTATTCACTCTAGCCTTGAAGAAACCTAAATTATATATTATTATTATTATTTGTTATTATTATTATTGGTAGGCAAGCGTTTCATTACTATCTCACCTGATGGTAAGCGTCGATGATGTGGTCAACGATGAAGCACACTTGCCTAGAAGATTTAGAGGTCACAGTTCCTTTTAAAGTCCACTTTATTATTGAATTTCAACTAATCCAGCAGGCTGTCATTCTTACTTAAATATAAAGCAATTAATCTTATTAGGATTTAACAAGACGAAACGCGGGCGAAGAATTTCCTGATTAGACTCATTAATATGCGATGCCCGAGTTCCACTTCAAACATTTTGCGTGAGTGAGTATATAATAAAAGCTGAAAGGGAAATTGTCAGACAAAAAAAAAATGACGTGTGGCACTCGGAGTCTGCCGCGGTAAAGATATTGCATAGCATTTTTTATCAACTCCTCTCCTCTCCCCCTCCCCATTCCTTTCCTCCCCCTCTCCCCATTCCTCTCCTCCCCCTCTCCCCTTCCCCATTCCTCTCCTCCCCCTCTCCCCCTCCCTCCCATTCCCACACACCTCCCACGCCCCTCCTAACAGGAGGTTTGTTCGTTACGGAATTTCTGGATTCGGTCCCCGCGCTCAAGGCCCGCGATAGAAGCTATGCAATAGCTTAAAAGGAATAACATTTTTTGGCGACAGATTAAACATGCACGCACTGTGAAACAAGGAATAAACAAAAATAAAAATGAGTTAAACGGCGAGTCTCATGGCTGCATCAAAAGGCTGATTTCAGCGGTAATGCCAGGCAGATGCTGTCTGATGGTTTTCAAATGCACTTTCCAGTACCTATTGGCAATATTTTTCAATTATTTCCAAATTTGTATGCTTTTTTTGCTTAAAACTGTAAAGAACCATAAATATCATCATTTCTGTTTTTTTTTTGCATACATATCGTCACGCCTGTAATCCCCGAAGGGCTAGGCAGAGGTGTACCTGGTAGTACACCCACATTTCGCCATTATGTTTAAGTCCCATGTAATAGGGGGCGAGCCTATTGCCATCCATCGGGCACAAATCCAGACTTCGGGCTGTTACTGAGAAATCCCAGATTGAAAAACTCAATGACACTTTGTTTATTTTTTTTTTTAAAGTAAATTTGACACTTATTTGGTGTAGTAAAATAAAATTTTAAACGCACGACTAACTGGTTTCGACAGTAATCTGGAACTTGGAACTTAGAGAAAGTCCGAAAAATTTTAACGCTGGGGATCCAAAAAATCAAAGACATTCAATACTCAAAAAGTGATGTCGAGAACTAATACCGTCCGTATGGTTGAAGATGTATACACCAATATACAAGCTGTCACGTTGCCATATTAAATTAGATACTCGAAACGACCAAAGACCTCTGCTGCGAGTTTCCGAAACTATTGGGTATTCGCATCCCTAATTGAAACCGCAAAAATGAACACGTATTTTAGGTGAACAAGATATTGCGATATAGGACAGATCAGAATGTTGCGATGGTAACATGTGTTGCAAATATAGTTTAGATATTTTCATTTACATCTCTGATGTCGAACTGATGTAGTGGACATGGAACGATTTAAAGAAAAACCATTTCATTCCCTTACCGTATATGTGAGTATAATTATTCCCTTATTTCATGAAGTAAAACTGTTTTACTTGTATGTAGCTCATTACCTTGATACAAAACGAATCGCCCAGACTTCGAAAAACTTGCATTAAAGTTTGTTTTTTAAATGTAATTCTTAACTAATATTCCTCCGAAAAATTAGCTAAAGAGAGAGTGAAGTGAATCAATTTCTAATGTTAGTTAGACACACAAGTTGACATGTCACTATACCTTCATTTCGCTTACTTTTACAGATTAGAACAAAATATATCAAATATACAAACATCCTCATAGTAGGTATTTACTTTTTACTACATGATAACGAGTGTTTTCATAATTAGATTTCATTGAATCTTGCATCTTTCGGCTTCATACATCTTCTGGTATTTGGATTTATTTGCATACCTTAATGTTAGTAAAGCTGTTAAAATAGGCTTATAGTGTATGGACCCTGTAATGGCACAGGTACATTAAGTATCAAGATGGTATTAAATTACAATTAAATAACATTAAAATTAAACACAACCTTTATTGTTTTACTAGCTTTTGCCCGCGGCTTCGCCCGCGTGGATGTCGAACTTCCGCCCCCTATGTTTTCTCATTGAAGGGTTGAATTTCCAAAAATCGTGTTTTAGTGGATACTTATTCTAAGAAGTCACCTATAATATAATATCTTAGCCGTGTGCAGCGCCCCTTGGTGAACTCCACTGCGGGAGACGTAACCTACGACAAACTTATTATTTGCGGTTGGTACAGTAGTCGGGTCTAGGGGTCGAACCGCAAAATTAAGTTTGTTTTTTATTGTATATACTTTTCCGGGATAAAAAGTACCCAGTGTTGTGCCCAGGATATTAAAGAATAAGTATACCTAGTTTCATCGTAATCGAACCGGTAGTTTTTGCGTGATACCTGAACATACAGACAGACAGACAGACAGACAGACAGACAGACAGACAGACAGACAGACAGACAGACAAAAATTTTTTTAATCATATTTTTAGGTTCACTGTCGGTCTAGTAACACCCCCTGCTATTTATTTTTTTGATATTTTCAATGTACAGAAATTTTACTTCTACAGATTTATTATAAGTACCTATAGATTAATACACTTTCAGAGCAGTGTGCATTTTACTGTGTTACTCATAAAACTACACACCCTTAAAATGAAATGAATAAGGATAGGCAATCATCCTGTCCAATATAATCCCGTAAGCAATTCCCTATCCACTTGACATCACCACTTAAGCCCTCTTACAAACCCCAAGAGCAGCAGATGATTATGAAACAATGTATTCCCAGTTGAACCTCGTTTTAATATTTAAAAAATATGTTACATTTTCGCGCTTTTTTCCGAGTAACTGATACGAGTATCTTGTTCCGAAGGAGCTTCTACAATATAATTTTATTTAAGAAGGCTTATTTTACTGGGAAAAACGAAATGTTAAACACACCATATTGGTTCTTTTTTATTTTTTTTAAGTAGAGGATTAGGTTTTAACTGAAGGTTTGAAAATAGTGAAGTAGATTTATGTACTTTCTGTTTGTTTACACTTTTCTTTTGCTTTGAAATATATAAATTATGTTTTAATTAGAAATGCAAATGATTATGAATTCACTTTCTAATTTCCATTACTAAACTACAACAGTAACTTATGTTGTTGTCTGATTTGCTGGGATACAGTGCATTTATTAGAACTACAGAATTACCTATATACATTTTACAAAAAGTCTAGCCCGGATCTTAATCTAAAGTTTTTCTATTATACAATTTTATTGGAGTTATTTACATTATAACAATTATTCGTTTACTTCGTAATCAATGTCATTTTTGCTTTAAAATTGCTCTAGAAATTTTAATTTGGCAATTGTTTTTGTCGGGAAGATTCGCGACATATTGTTTGCACCGTTTTTTGCGTAATTTCGCAACGGAAGTCTCACATTGTAGTTCATGCGCTTCGACGTTATAGTGGTTAATAAATACATTTATTATTGTAGTGTACTATAATATTTTGTACAATTTCTAAAAAAAATAGTTTTAACTTGTATCAGAATGTTGTCTTGGTGTGTGTCCAAACCTTAAAGTTGATTTGCCTTTTGTCATGAAGTCTGCCTATATATTTCTGTGCTCGTAAGTAAAATAAATATTGAATCGTGATTTGAATGACGTGAATGATGCAGCTATCAAAAAGTTATAAATCCAACAGCAAACTTCTCCCGCTATCGTTTAATTAATCAACTGCAACATCTCTTTCGAGCTACGCAATCACTCTAGATTTGATTTCGATATAAACTTCGTTTTAAATCCTGACAACATTCTGTATTATCTTGATACTGAACGAATGGATTACTTTTTTAGATGCGTTTCCTGCACGAGAATTTATATTTTCTACGACATATAAATTATTTCGTTCTAAAAGCTAAATTCAGTAGTGTCAGTCGTGATGGCCCATAGGATACGGTACCTAATTCTCATGCACAAGGTTGTGGTTTAAATCCAGGCAAGTACCAATGTGACTTTTTTATTTTTTAAATTTAGCTTAGATACCATTAACATCGGTGAAGGAAAACCTGAAATTGTAAGTTACATTAAGTCTGAAATCGCCAATCTGCCTTGAGCAAGCATGGTGATCAATGCTCGTGCCTTCTCTGTATAAGAAGAGGTCTTTGCCCTGCCGTAGGACAGTAACAGTCAGACAGTAAGGCTGGTATTATTGTTACGTATTTGAAAAAGCTAAATTCAATATATTCACAATTGATAAAACTGGATAAACTTAAACACATTTACATTCACACAAAATTTATAGCGTAAAGTTAATTTAGAAACCGAACAATAAACTGTGACAATTCTCATTATTAGAACCTTCATTAAGTATTATTAATTGTTGGAAAAACTAGTCCCAAATCAATAACCAGTCGATTTAGTAGTAATCAAATTCAGACTCTTAAAAACTCTCTATTCAGAAAATTAATTTGAAAAGTCAAAAGTGTACATTTAAATAGTTACTTCATGAAGTAGGCACATACATACATACATAAACTCACGCCTTTTTCCCATGGGGGTAGGTAGAAACTACAGAGCGCCATATGCTACGATTCTTACATACTTCTTTTGCTTCGTTTACATTCATACATGTTGTCATACACACACGCCGGTTGCGAGTACTACGCACCTGCCCTTTCTGAAGAACCTCACCAATAATGTCGATGTATGTCCTTCTAGGGCGTCCCCTCCCGGCGTTCCCACTTACATCTGCCTTGTAAATACCTTTCGTTAGTCGCCTTTAATCCACCCTTTCAACGTGACCAAACCATCTAAGCATACTCTTTTCAATTTTTGTTACTACATCTTCTTTTAAACCACAACGTTGCTTTATCACATCATTCCTCAATCTGTCATTCATTGTTACACCACAAGGAACACATACTTCGCAAGGAACGCATTTCTTCAGCATTTATTCTACTTTCATGTCTCTTTTGCCACGCCCAACATTCACTTCCATACGTTAGTGTAGGCACCAGCACACCATTCATGAAGTAACACACACAAAAGTTAAAATCAACGAAATTTCCAAACACTCCGGTTGGTAATGTAAAGGTCTAAGTGCACTACCGTCTCTAATCCCCGTTCCCATGTAATCCGCAAAATAAATTTAAGTTTTCAGTCCATTTAGTATTTGTGGACACTTGATCCCTTACGTAATCCTTTTATGTTCGTTGGAACTTTTGGTAACCTTGAGGGAATAAGATAAGCAAGCAGACACATTAATAAGGCTTGAGACGGTTCTTCCATGCAGATAGGTTTTGTTAGTTTGTTTTAGTTTAGTATACAATAACTTATTACTAGACATTTGCAATAATAAAACTCGTGGAAATAATTTCGGTGCAAATCGAAACCTAAACAAGAAAGAAGAAAATGAGACCTTTGCTCTCACCACCAGACTACTAGGTATTATAATTACGTCGGTGATTGAAACATAAAAACATAAAATGTGTCACTAATTTGTTTTTTCATGATATCCTCTACATTGTTCCATCTCTGCTTCCCCTTGCCATACCATATATTGCAATATAGGTACCGGTAGGAAATACCTGAGGCATTAAGTCAGCCTTTGTGCAGATTTTCTTACATGTGTTTATAGTTATAATTAATAAATAAATTCGTCAGCATTTGTTTTACTTCCTCTTCTTTGAGAAAAAATAATATCTATAAATTTATTGAAACAGCACGACTGAAACCACTTATACACACAAAGAAATTCAATTCCACTCATGTAATGTAACACCAAAATAAAATTATTTTATTTCCTGCCGCCCGGCTCATTTATTTCGATCTCATTAAATACGATTCGGTTGAGTTGTATTGAAACAACCGTACTATGTGAAAGTGTTACCGCGGAATACTTGTAGCGGTCACAGCTACACCGGAATTCGTATGAATTCGTAATATTAATTTAAACTTTTTATAATTGTAAACACTCCACAATACAAAACTTTTCCTTATTGTCCCGTTACACCGAACTGTCAAATTTGAACAAACGTCAAACCAAAGACCAAAAAACTTCAAACACAAAACACGATCATTGTCTGTGGGTGAAAACTAACATATTTTATTAGAAGTATATTTACATATTTATTTAGTTGCTATATTTACATCACACATAATATTTATTTACAAATTTAACAATACGCATAATTATTTACACTATACAAAATATAGGCTTAAAATTGTAATGTTCTGGTCGCTGCCTTTCCGAACGCAACTTCGGGCGCGTTCGGCAAAGCTCGGCTTTCATCGGAGCATATGACTTGCCTAATAGCGATAAAGCATCGTCATGTAGATCAGTACTCGTTTTGACCTCCCGAACAGTACACGCTTGAACTTACAACCAAATCTAGACTTGCTCGTAGACCTAAGTTCTGCTAGTTGACTCGATATCGTCTTCTTAGCTTTTTGTCTGTGTCCAGTAATTTCCCCGCTGTCGTCTTAACTTAATTGTAGCCTTAAGCGACTCAGAAGTGTTGAGAAATTAATTATACAAGGATAACGTTCAAACCACCGTTTCATTTCGCCATTTTGCTCTATACACTTCATTGGTGACCCCGTCAAAGAGCACAGTAGCCACGCGGAGCAAAGATGCCTACCGGAGCAGAGCAGGGAGCGCAGGCGGACGCAGCAATGGTCAAGCAGGACGTGTGCAGAGTCAGCGTGAAGTTGCCGCCATTCTGGCCTGAGGAGCCGACACTTTGGTTTGCACAAGTAGAAGGTCAGTTTACAATAGCCGGCATTACCGCCGACACCACAAAATTCTACACGGTCGTGGGTCAGCTAGACCATCGCTACATGGTAGAAGCTCGGGACATAATAGAGAACCCACCAGCACAGGACAAGTACGCCAAGCTGAAGGCTGAGCTCATACGTCGACTATCCGACTCGCGTGAAAAAAGGGTTCAGCAAATCCTCACTCAAGAGGAGCTCGGCGACCGGAAGCCATCACAGTTCTTGCGGCACCTGCAGACTTTGGCCGGACCACATGTTCCAGACACATTCCTAGCCACGTTGTGGGCGAGCAGGTTGCCGACGAACATACAGACGGTAATAGCTTCCCAGCCTAATCTTCCGCTTCAGTCTGTCGCAGATTTGGCCGACCGCGTGCACGAGATCGCGCCAACGCGGCCAGCGCTCACGACACCTCCCGCCGTGGCGAGCACGAGCACCAGCAGTGACATCGCGGAGCTGAAACAGTGCATGGCGGAGTTATGTCTACAGGTGGCGGCTCTACAAAAGCAAGGTCAGGTACACCATCGATCGCGCTCCACAGATAGGTACCGGCGTGGTGACAGAGAACCGACCCCAAGCCGACGCCGCAGTCGCTCGCGCTCCAGCAGCGCGTGGAACGACGCTCACTGCTGGTACCACAACAGTTTCGGTGACAGGGCCACGCGGTGCAGGTCGCCATGTACGTACGCGGGAAACGCCGTCGGCAGCCGGAAATAGCGGCAAATGGCTGCCCTCACAAACCACGCCGCCTATTCGTAACAGATCGGGACTCTAAAACCACGTTTTTAGTAGACACAGGGTCCGATCTGTGCGTATACCCACGTGCAGCCCTACGACAGCAGCGCAGCAGGACGGCGTACCAGTTATACGCGGCAAACGGAACTGCCATCGACACGTACGGTTGGGTGGAGCTCCACTTGAATTTAGGGCTTCGCCGCGTGTACACGTGGAAGTTCGTGGTTGCAGACGTCACCAAGGCAATCATAGGCGCCGACTTCTTGGCGCATTATAACATCTTGGTAGACCTCAAAAGTCACCGGCTAATCGATGGGCTGACCCAACTGTCTTCGCCAGCGTCGCCAGCGGCCGAATCAGCAGCAATGATCGCCTCAGTGAAGTCCGTAGGAGGCAACACGGAGTACCACGAGATACTTCGCCAGTACCCGGAAGTCACGCGGCCTGCTGGAACACAGAAACAGGTCAGTCACGGTACCGAACATCACATCCGCACTACACCAGGTCCGCCTATCACTGGACGACCTCGCCGTCTTGCACCAGACAAACTGAAGGCAGCACAGAGGGAGTTCGAGGCTATGCTGGCTAACGGCACAGCACGGCCGTCAGAGAGTCCGTGGTCGTCCCCACTTCACCTCGCTCCTAAGAAGGACAACAGCTGGCGGCCATGCGGTGACTACAGGGCACTCAATGCCCGTACTGTTCCGGACAGATACCCCATCCCGCATATACAGGACTTCTCACATCAGCTGGCTGGCAGCCGAATATATAGCAAAATCGATCTCATTAAAGCATACAATCAGATACCAGTCCAGCCAGCCGACGTTCACAAGACAGCGATCACAACACCTTTCGGACTGTACGAATTTCCATTCATGACCTTTGGCCTCAGGAATGCCGCTCAAACGTTCCAACGGTTCATGGACGAGGTGCTGCGCGGGCTGCCGTTCTGCTACTGTTATTTAGACGATATTCTCTTGTTCTCAGAGACAGCAGCCCAGCACACCGAGCACCTGCATCAGCTTCTGAAGCGGTTATCCCAGTATGGAATTATTATTAACTCGGCAAAGTGTGAGTTTGGCCGTACCACCATAACTTTCCTAGGACACGAAGTATCCGAAGAAGGTGTTCGCCCGCTGCAGGAGAAGGTGCAGGCAATCCAGGACTTCCCAGCTCCCAAGACTGTCAAGGAGATGCGTCGCTTCCTGGGTATGTTCAATTTTTACCGCCGCTTTGTCCCAGATGCCGCTCGCTTACAAGCGCCACTCAACGTAGTTCTGGCAGGACCTAAAACAAAGAGAACACAAACAATTAATCTATCGCAAGAAATGCTAGACGCTTTTAACGCTTGTAAAAGTGGCTTATCTAGGGCAGCTCTGCTTGCTCACCCAGAGCCCAACGCCGAACTCGCGATATTTACAGACGCTTCAGACACTTCTATGGGTGCAGTATTACAGCAGAAGGCAGGTGTCACATGGAACCCACTAGCATTTTTCTCTAGGCGACTGTCAGCTTCACAGAAAAAGTATAGCCCTTATGACAGGGAGCTCTTAGCCATCTACGACGCAGTCAGATACTTCCGCCACATGGTTGAAGGTAGGCACTTCACCATTTACACGGATCACAAACCCCTGTCATATGTGTACGCACACAACCGTGACAACTGTTCACCGAGGCAATACCGGTACCTGGACTACATTGCTCAATTCACCACGGATATCAGGTTTGTCGCAGGCAGGGACAACATTGTGGCAGACGCGCTGTCGCGTGTGGAGTCGGTGGCAGTACCGGCGTGTAATTACACAGCTCTTGCACAGTCCCAAGAAACAGACCACGAGCTGCAGGGGCTCTTAAATAACAACAGCACGTCACTCAAGCTGTGTAAAGTGCATTTCACGGACTCAGGCACTGAACTATATTGTGATGTCTCCACTGGTAACACCCGCCCTTATGTTACAGAACCCTTCAGGAGGCAAGTGTACCAAAAACTACACCAGCTGAGCCATCCCGGCAGACAGGCCACAGTCAAACTGATTTCTGAGCGTTTCGTTTGGCCTGGCCTAAAGAAGGACTGCAGGGCCTGGACCAGAGAGTGCGTAGAGTGCCAGAAGAACAAAATCTCGCGGCACACAACCAGTCCCACCTCCGCTTTCCCTGTCCCTTCCCAACGCTTCTCCCATGTCCACATGGACATAGTAGGGCCACTGACCGTGTCATCAAATTACAGGTACATACTAACTGTGGTCGACCGCTTCACCCGCTGGCCTGAGGCGTACCCCATCGCGGACATCACAGCGGAGACATGCGCCCGCACTTTCATCACCGGCTGGGTGTCCCGCTTTGGCTGCCCCCAGCGCATCACTACCGACAGGGGCAGGCAGTTTGAGAGCAAGCTGTTCCACACCATCACGGAGACCCTCGGTAGCCAGCACCGCCCAACCACAGCATACCACCCAGCCTGTAATGGCATGGTGGAACGCCTACACCGCCAGCTGAAGGCAGCCATCCGCTGCCACACAGACACCAACTGGACCGAAGCACTACCCCTGGTGCTGCTCGGCATCCGCAGCGCCTGGAAGGAAGACGTCAAAGCATCAGCGGCAGAGCTCGTTTACGGCGAGCCCCTAAGACTCCCAGGCGAGTTCATCGCCCCCACACTCACCAGCACAGTCGACTACACCGACTTCGCGTCAAGACTCCGGCATCACATGGCGAAGCTGTCTCCAGAACCGGCGAGTCGACACGGCAACAAGCCGTTCTACGTGCCCGACAGCTTGTCAACTTCGTCTCATGTATTCTTGCGACATGACGCCGTTCGCCGACCGCTAGACCCGCCGTACACCGGCCCCTACAGAGTCCTGCAAAGAGGCGACAAAACGTACCGTATTGAGGTAAACGGAAAGGAAACCACAGTAACCGTAGATCGGTTGAAACCCGCTTACCTCAATAACGCAGACTACAGTCCCTCCGGTGTAACCAAGGCACCAACGGTCGCAAACACAGCACCAACGCCACCGCAGCCCACCGTCGAGAAGAAAACACGCTCCGGCCGCACCGTTCGCTTCCCGGACTACTATCACCCGTAGCTAAGTAGCCACGGTCTCAGGGGGGGAGTAGTGTAGCGGTCACAGCTACACCGGAATTCGTATGAATTCGTAATATTAATTTAAACTTTTTATAATTGTAAACACTCCACAATACAAAACTTTTCCTTATTGTCCCGTTACACCGAACTGTCAAATTTGAACAAACGTCAAACCAAAGACCAAAAAACTTCAAACACAAAACACGATCATTGTCTGTGGGTGAAAACTAACATATTTTATTAGAAGTATATTTACATATTTATTTAGTTGCTATATTTACATCACACATAATATTTATTTACAAATTTAACAATACGCATAATTATTTACACTATACAAAATATAGGCTTAAAATTGTAATGTTCTGGTCGCTGCCTTTCCGAACGCAACTTCGGGCGCGTTCGGCAAAGCTCGGCTTTCATCGGAGCATATGACTTGCCTAATAGCGATAAAGCATCGTCATGTAGATCAGTACTCGTTTTGACCTCCCGAACAGTACACGCTTGAACTTACAACCAAATCTAGACTTGCTCGTAGACCTAAGTTCTGCTAGTTGACTCGATATCGTCTTCTTAGCTTTTTGTCTGTGTCCAGTAATTTCCCCGCTGTCGTCTTAACTTAATTGTAGCCTTAAGCGACTCAGAAGTGTTGAGAAATTAATTATACAAAAATAACGTTCAAACCACCGTTTCATTTCGCCATTTTGCTCTATACACTTCATACTTAATAGCAATTTACATAAATAAACATGGCTTCGTTAAGTATTTGTATTTTTCATCGTTAACGGAATTACGACTGTTTGTGGAATGCTCAACCTTGTCGAATGCTTTTGTTAAATCGATAGGTTTTTTTGGGGGACTCCTCGATTTTACTACTAACGAGTTGTCGATTTAGATTTTACGTCTTTAGTAACAAATTAAATATAGTTAGATAAATATTAATATCCATAGATTTAATTGAGGTGATTATTGAACTGTGCGTTATATCGTTCCTAAAATAAAATGATCCAGTTCACCAAAAAATTTACTGGAAGCCAAAATCTATATATATAAAAGAAAGTCGTGTTAGTTACACCATTTATAACTCAAGAACGGCTGGATCAATGTGAATGATTTTGGTCTTTTTGGATTTGTCTTTGTCCGGAATAGCATATAGCACAATAATTAGTAAAAAACATGAAAAGTCCTCGAAAAAATAAATATCAAGAATATCGGTTGTCTCAAACATTTTTCAAACGCAGCGCCATCTTGGATGACATGACAGGAGTCAAACTTCCCAGTTCATTATCAGATGACAATTTGAAATTGACAAGTCATAAGCTAAACCCAAGAAGGTAAGGTTGTCAATTTATAATACGCACCTACGTTCTGAAATTTATTTTGTTACTAAACAAAGAGGTTTTATGTAGCATAAAAAAGTCTTATAAGTATTTCAAAAATCAATTTACGTAATTATCAATGCCGACAGAGACGAACTTTAATAATTCTTTGCATTCTTTGCTTTCTTTTGCATTCTTTTTTGTTTCTTTCTTTCTTTTTCTTTGTATTGTATGTGTTTGTTTATTTCATTTTTAATATTATTAATTAATCAATTAAGCGCCCCAAATATGGATAATTTACAATATATTATGTTGTAATTTTATCTGAATTAAATGAATGAATTGAATTGAATTGAATTTCCAAATAGAACTTATTTTACTGTTGGGACTTTAATTAAAGTAGACCGGGAAAACTATAGGTATAAATTGTATGTAACATAGAGGCAATAGTTCAGATTAAAATGATGAATTTAGTATTTTTTAAATCAATGCATTTTAGTAAGGTAGTTAGGTTAGGTAGTTAGGTTAGCTATAGGATAGGTATGGTCAGTTAGGTTAGGTTATATATACATGTTGTAATTTTAATTCTATTGAACACAAAATGTTTAAATAAGATCACAGTAGAGACTCCCTACATAAAAAGTAGTAGTAGTTATTATTGGTTTGGATCTATTTGTTTTCGTCTTATTAAACGTATGTATAACTAATATAAAAAAAATGATAAGAGCAATAAATTGACTCTAAGGCACAACGAAGTTTGCCGGGGCAGCTAGTGTTATGATAAAACTCGAACTCATTACATTCAAGTCACAAAATCTTGCTAACTAGTATAAGTAAAGTAATTGGAACACAGAAGACTGGCATTAATGTAATGAAGCAGTTAAGTAACACAGAAAAGAACAAAACAAACTTATTTCAGTTACCTAAATAACAACACTGACTAATTCCACGAACATTCTGTCAAACATCTGTGTAGGCTGTAATGTCTGTGGCACCAGTATTATTTATATTAAGGCTTTTCTCCGCTGTACGTGACCAATATATTTGGTATTAGTGTCATACAAAGCTTTATTTATTTTATGAGGAAAAATAGTAAAAGAACACGGTACTCTATTTTCTCGTTTTTCTTCCGTTGGTACAGTTAGCCAAATCACAGTGGTAGCAAACTCGATATAGGCGGGCCTTGTTTTCTGGTGAAGAAAAGTATTAGCAGCTACGTTTAGCTTACTATATTTCCTGAAAGATGATGTGGCTAGGAAGGAGTTTGAATATTGAGGTGACGCCAAATAGAGATGTATGAGAGAAGAAGACATGCTGCGCTGACCTCAAATAAATGAGATAAGATTTAAAATAAAAAAAGCATAAGATTTATTTATTTATATTAAAAAGATATACTTAAAATGATTTATTCAAATTAGTCTAAGTATCAGGAGTGTGTAATCGAACGTCAAAATAACAAATGACGGTCCCCCAAAAATCCATTCCCAACTTCCTAGTATTTTTGCTGGAAAGAAAAAACTGGCATGAGAATGATGATGTTTAATAAAAACAAAAATAAAATTCTTTTATTTACATATTTTAATTAAGATTTATATTAAATTGAATATTAACTATAAAATTATATATAAGTACACAGTGTGGTCACACACTGGAGCCGAAATGGTCTCGTATGGTGCGGTTTCAGAGGTTTTTCCTCCCGCGTACACTTGGATTGTGGAATGAGCTCCCTGTCAGGGTTTTCTCACCATCAGGCGGGCCGTAAGCTTGTTTGCCACCGTCGAGGAATAAATATATATATATATATATATGTTACGGGCAATTTGATAAGTCCGGGCACTATTCATAATGGCCGGTCTGTATTCATAATGCCCGACTCAATTGGGCAAGCTGATTAAAACAGCATTACTAATCACTTTTCTCGGCCATTATGAATAATGCCCACCCTATCTTGGGCAAAGTAATAAAATAGGTGAACTATAGTGTTTTTGTTTATTATGAGATTAAACTTACAAAATTTTCATGAAAAGTTTACAAAAAATAAACTATTGGACATAGTAGTTAAAAAATAAACAGTTAAAAATGTAATAACATCAGTAGTTACCGACTTTTATTTTGATAAACATATTAATTAAGAACAATAGTTTAAAAATTAGTAATCTAAAAAAAAATCAACAGAAATATCTGATAAATAAGGACTGTGCAAGAAAGTTATAAAGATTAGAATTAAGTATTTATTCTTGCAAGATGAGCTTTTGTGACATTTAGAATTGCAAAGAATGTTTGATTTCTTACATTTAGGTACAACGTTTTGAATTGCATTCACCACTACAGTAACAATGCTGGAAGCCTTGTCCACCAAAATGAGTCTCTTTGAGTGCATTCTCGAATTATTATATTATGTCACGGACCACGGGCAGTCGGGCATTATTAATAATGGACGGTCAAAGTGATAAATTAATCACTTTGCCCATCGCTCTTGGGCATTATTAATAATGGCCGGTCCTTATTAATAATTCCCAGTTAATCACGTTGCCCGTAACATATATATATATATGTCGGAGATGGCTTACGTTTGGGGTTGAATCTTCATCAAAAATCAAATTCACTCAAAATCAAAAGTCGTTTATTCACTTTAGGCTGAGGATCAGCACTTTTTGAATGTCGAAATTACATAAGACAGTCCCCCAAAAAGCCCACCCTTCGCCACTTCCTAGTGTTTTTGCTGGGAAGAAGAAGTGGCGGAACAAACTCCCCAGCAACACATCTGTCTGATAAGTTAACACATAGTCGAACATGATTATCACATCGTTATCGGTTACAAGCAGAAATGTTTCTTCAGGATTACTTAACCGTTACATTTTAACACTTTACAACGAAACGAATGACAGTTCCGGGACGTCTTAGCTCCACTGCGGTCGGGCACTGAATGTCGTCCTCGCTGCAGGCTTAAAACATCACGACTCTGTAGAAGCGCGCCATGGTGTCGGTAGATCACGTGCTATCGCCTTTTGGCGCGTTTGCGATTCGTTGTGTCCGTACTATTGACCGGATCCGACACGGCCATCCTGCGTTACACACGTCCTCGTGTGTTAATCTGAAGCAAAAGAAAATACCACACAGTATCATTCACGCTCGGCCAGATCTGACCTAAATAACTCTGACTCAATAAAAGTATCATGTCTTTGAACATTTTTATTCTAAATGCAAGAATGTAACTCCAAAATTCTGTAACACCATTGAAATTACAGAAACAAAACATAAGTGACTGACAATTGCTGCAAATTCTCTATGTACAACACATGTAAACAGTAAAAAAAACATCCCTGTGACCATGAAATGCGACACACACTAAGTCAACTCTGTGACTACAAGTGTTCTATGGTAGTCATCCCTGTGACACCAAATTAACAGTCAGTCAACCCTGTGACCGAAGCGCAACACATGTGCGCACACACACATGTCAACCCTGTGACCATGCGAACTCAATGATTCAGTCATCCCTGTGACTAATCAATCAGACAGTCATCCCTGTGACCATCACATAATCTTACAAAGATTGTCATCCCTGTGACAATAACATACAATCACAGAGTCATCCCTGTGACCATCGCACACAAAATTAACAATAATTGAACTAATTAGGTACCTAGAGTACCCGCAGCAATGTCAGGTGAAGGTTCTGAAACGCCTTCAGTATCACATTTCGGTAAATCACAGTTGTCATTCAATTCAATAATTACTTTAGCTTCTGGCGTTTTCCTTACCCCGGTGGAACATCGGTTTTAAGTTGAATAAAAAGAATTTCCGTCATTAATTAACATGGTAATTATCTTATTGGTTTACATCATCCTCATCAATTTGGTCACAGCGCACTGCGCACTACATTAGTCATTACGAAAGGTTCAACTACACCTTAAAAATATTAGAAAACTCAAAGCACAACTGACGCAATCACCGCGCTATCTCAGAAGAGACACAACCAGACCAGATAAACCAAAATACTTAAGCACTACGCGTGATTTTTGGCTACGCATAGCCCTCCTTCTAGTAACCTCCAGTTACCATCTTACTCATGGTTTCCACTGAAACCCGACCTCCGCCAGAGTTGACTGCCCACCACGTACTCACGGACTACATACCGATTTCTACTGAGCTACGGTTGCACGACAACCTCTGGTACGGTCTCATCCATCACGTAAGCTTAAAGATTTCATTTCCACAACTACTTTACTAAAATCTTGTCAGTTATACTCTGAGCATGTGCGTCAGAAATACAGTTACAGTTAGTCAAGTTAACTTATCAACTACCGCAACCTAGACAATTAAATGACCATTGTTTGCGCGGAGCCTTACTAAATAAGCACCCTTATGACCTTGAACGGTCTCAAAATCAACAAGATCAGACTAAATCGACCGGAAATCTATTAAGTTTTGCATTTGCACAATTCAACCTCAGTTTTTACGTTTGTCTAAAGTTATACCTCAAAAATCGAAACTCACTAATTCTCATTCTTCAGTTTGAATTAATAAACGACTTTATCAAGTATACACATGCTAGCAGCCACTAAAACATCCTTAGAACGTCACAAATCGCTAAGCAGGAATCTTATCCGTGGCCTGTGGCTTTTCACTAAGCCCCAACAAACCTCCAGTTTGTCACTATGCATTCTCATCAATGCCGAGTCCCACGGACTCTCATGGTCTCTACAAGACCCCGACCTCCGCCAGTGCCACTCGCAATACCGCGTATCCACGGACTACTCAAAGCAGATACCGACTTCTACTGGACTACGGCTACGAGGGGCTACTGGTACGGTCTGACCAGCCGACCTAAGATTCCCCACTATCACTCGATTCAACCTTTTCTATTTTACTTAAAATTTGGCCCTCAGGCATCCGCCTTAACCTATCATGTGCGTACTTGCAAAAACGTTATGAAAGATCCCTTATATTTGGAGTCTAGTTTAGTATGTTTCGTTATGACTGTACCTACAGTTTATTGCTAACTGAATTTCGATTAATGAGTCTTGCTAAAAACAACTATCATCTGTTTTGATCGCTGTAAGAATCGACTTAGGAACTATCAAAACACGTTGAACCTGTTTGTTGGCCCTAAGTGAACCAGTAACGTGTGTAAATCAATGTTACTAGTATGACAAAACCTTTTATTAACACTTAAGCACTCGTATGCCAAAAGCTTTGTCTCGAGTGTATCCACGTTCGATATAACGGGTTAACTCGCAAAACATTGTCTTAGATCCGCAATGTACGCGTCAGTGTACCAAATAAAGCTAAGATATCTTTAACCGCCCTCATAGTACTACTAGTAGACTACCAGTATCGATAAACCGGAACAAACAAAGGAACTTATTTGGTTAATGCGTCTATTAATACGAAATGCATTCCCTTAAATCTTGTATACCGCTCAATTTTCCAAACGCGTCACGTTGGTAACTTTTATTTACCTACCGAGTTTCAATTGTCACGACTTCTATTGTTATCACGAAGTAACAAAATATGCCTACGTAAACAGACCCCAGGCAGAACGCTAAACAATACTTCGATCGCATTATTGTCAATTTAACGCATTAAAATAGCCCTCTGCTAATTTAACTTCCAGTAGCCTATCTACGCGATGCTAAAAGAATATTCATGACGTTAAGTTTTCATAACATACCCGCGGTATCGACGCTGTTTAAAAAAAGAACATTTTTGTTTAGTAATAACTAACGAACATTTTGTCACGGTTGATTGTGATAGTACCCTCTTTAAAATATTTCGCGAACGATCATCACACCTATTTGAAATGATTTATTATCTTATTGTACGCGCTACCCGCATGTAAAATAAACTATTGGCACTATTTAAAACTTCGCAAATAATTCGTTCGGTACTAGGTCTATGTTTGTAGTACTATCTAGGTATGATTTTTACACAAACGTTCGCATTGACCTTCAAAATTGCAATTAGTACTGCTTGGAAAGGAAACATTTTGGTTCCAAATTCAAACAAAAATGACACGACTCACCGGATTGTTGTCTGCAAGTGGGTACCAGCTATTTACGCGCTGCCAAGCCTCGCCACCGCCAGTCAAGTGGGAAGCAAGTTCTTTATGCCACTTCTGATGTCGGAGATGGCTTACGTTTGGGGTTGAATCTTCATCAAAAATCAAATTCACTCAAAATCAAAAGTCGTTTATTCACTTTAGGCTGAGGATCAGCACTTTTTGAATGTCGAAATTACATAAGACAGTCCCCCAAAAAGCCCACCCTTCGCCACTTCCTAGTGTTTTTGCTGGGAAGAAGAAGTGGCGGAACAAACTCCCCAGCAACACATCTGTCTGATAAGTTAACACATAGTCGAACATGATTATCACATCGTTATCGGTTACAAGCAGAAATGTTTCTTCAGGATTACTTAACCGTTACATTTTAACACTTTACAACGAAACGAATGACAGTTCCGGGACGTCTTAGCTCCACTGCGGTCGGGCACTGAATGTCGTCCTCGCTGCAGGCTTAAAACATCACGACTCTGTAGAAGCGCGCCATGGTGTCGGTAGATCACGTGCTATCGCCTTTTGGCGCGTTTGCGATTCGTTGTGTCCGTACTATTGACCGGATCCGACATATATATATATATATATATATATATATATATATATATATATAAGTAGCAACTACTCTTAAGCACTGTTTCAAATTAAGTAGTAGGTAATTTTTATACACCTTTTTCTAAAAGCCGTGAAATTACTGGCAGTGTAGTGAAACAATATAAATTTTTGCATGTTAATTAAATAACTTGTTCAAGTGTGTTCCTACCTACACACCAACCTTTTTCTTCCGACCCGTGATTAATCTCGACTAGTGCCAGGCCTGTTCCTGATGTGTAAATTAAGGTCCGTTGAGACGATGAACTGCCACGGACTTAATTGCCAATAGAGTCAAGACACAGGAGGCAGGGTTGTTATTTGTTGTTCGTAGATAAACGATGGCTTGTAGTTTATAGGTTGTCCAATATAAATAGATGTTGTAGGTGAAGTTACAAGCATAAATTACACACACACATCAAGCTCATACCTATATTTTCTCATAGTACTTAAACATAGCAATTTCAAAACTATATTACGTTTGCCTAACATTTGACTATGTAAATAAATATTCCACAACTTTTCACACAACGCCATTTAGTCCCAAGTTAAGCTTAAGAGCTTGTGTTATGGGTACTAAACAGCTGATTATACTTATGTATTTCTAAATACATACATATTATAGATAAATTACACCCAGACACAGAAAAAATTATCATGCTCATCACACAAACAATTGTCCTGGGTGGGAATCGAACCCACGAGATCCGGCATAGCAGTGAGGTTCACTATAGCTACTAGACCAACAGTCCAGTCAAAATATAATATCACCGAGGAGCTTATTATATTTATTTATTTTATTTATAACCAAGGGGTATCGCGCTAAGTTACCCAATCACTGTGTTGTGGAAGTTAGATAGGCAGGAGGGTCGGTTATTGGCAATTGGTTGGCTGGTCACTGGTTGGTGGCTGGTATCCAGATATATTCGGTTAGACTAGAAGCCGACCCCAACATAGTTGGGAAAAGGCAGATGATAAAGGTACAGACGCCAGCACATCAAGTTACCCCAATGTGTCATATTTCTTCGTTCGTTTTTCAACTGTATGTCAATCAGAATAAGGTTCATATTCAATTGGGAAAATTTGACACGTTGGGGTAACTTGATGTGCTGGCGTCTGTACATTGAAAACTTGTTTCAAAAACTCCGCAAACTGAGAAAATGAGAAACGTACCGGTAAAAAGTCCCCAGCTACCTGGACTTCATCACTCAAGAAAAACATTAAGTAAGGTCTGCAAGAGTATCCGGAAACCCACGGCAAATGAGCAAAATAAAAAAAAAAAACTATTCGTACCTAATTGCGCTCAAATTGCAAACGGACTCTTTGCTAGAAAAAATATATTTTATATTTCTTTTAGCTCATTGAGGGGCATAATGAGAGCTATATCTAGCGAAGGGTATTCAGTAAAACGACGGAAAACTGTTCCCGGGTCTACAGCGAGCGATCGTTGCAAATAAGACGCCTTTTTTGCTGCCATTACAGAATTCTTTTTACTTGCAATGCATTTAAATGCGTCGGAAAATTCGTATTTTCAATGAGAGAATATTTTTATGTTGTTCTATTGTTATCTTGAACGGTAAAAAACGATATCTCTCTTGGAAAAATATCTCGCTAAGTATTTAAGGACTTTTTCTGCTTTTTCAAACTAACTTTTTCTACTGTATCAATAAGTTAAGCTAAGTAACCACAATATTTATCATCTGTTTCGTTGCTTTATTAATGGCAAGTGCTAGAGCGGAGCTTGAGGTACTGGGTCCAATTCCCGATTCAGGCAAAGAAATACTGGATTTAATCATCTATCATTTCTTAGTAGCAACCCGTGATCTGAATTTGTGCCATCAGTGATAACCAATGGCTCATTTTCCATAATATGGGGCTACAAATCTGTTTAACTTTTGGGAAATACTGGTGAAATGTTATCCGTTTCTTTCTACATAACATAACATAACATCACGCCTGTAATCCCCAAGGGCTAGACAGAGGTGTACCTGGTAGTAAACCCACATTTCGCTAGTTATGTTTCAGTCCCATGTAATAGGGGACGAGCCTATTGCCATCAATGGAACACAAATCCTAATCCCGGGCTGCTACTGAGAAATTCCAGATGGAAAACCCAAAGTGTTATCACTTTGCCCGACCCGGGGATCGAACCCGGGACCTCATGCTCAGCAGTAGCGCTTGCGACCACTAGACTAAAGAGGCAGTCACGACCCTTTTTCTTTCTACATAATCCTATTTACGTTTAAAATATGTTTTATTGACTGGTATAAAAAAAAAACATAAATTAATTTAAAAGAGGAACAAATTTTTTTGTCGAAATTGCTTCATACTGGCCAGTTAGCAATTGCACCTTGTAGCTATATAAATAAATTCGACGCATTGCGCTACCGATCTCCACTGAGCACATTAACGATGCTATACACGTGTATATATATACTGTACATACATGTGTAAGTTTAGTAGCACACAACAGCCAGTAAAGTTTCACACTTAATTTTACGACACACTCTGTTGTTCCATGCTTTATCTTGTACTTGAAAAATGATGGAGACTTACACTCGGTACGGAGAAAACTAAGTTTAAATTGTGTAAATAAACATAGTTGCAATGAAAAACTCGTTAAAAAAATGCGCAGCCTAACAGATGACAGTAAAAAAGCTGGTGAGGAACAAACGGAAATTCTTGAAGTAGGTAAATAAAATAGAAATTATTATTGATGCTAGGAACTGTCGAAATGTGGGTCAGTTATAGGTACACCATTGCCTAACACAAATTGCATATTGGATTGTGTTAAGATATATTATCATAATTTAATTTGTATTGATTGATTTGTAATGTTAACTAATTATATTGTACGAATTCAAGTTCTTTTATCTTATAAGGCAGACGTGTTACTGGGAAATTTGTTCCGCCATTTCTTCTTATCAGCAAAAGTAATAGGAAGTGGCAAAGAGTACGCTTTTTGGGGGGACTTCTTTTGTATTTTTTACATTCCAAAAGTGCTGATCTTCAGTCTAAATTGAATTAAGGAATGACTTTTATTTTTTTAAATTTGGAAACTTCATTTTTCAAAATTTTTATTTCTGTAAATTACAACTAAATAAAATAAAATTAAATATGTACACTTAAACTAACTACAAAAAAAATAGTAACAAAAACCCCCTAGGAAAAACAAAATCGAAACACTCAGGCGTCAAAGTACTCCTCGCTATCGCTGTGATCTGGAAACGTGCCCAGAAGATTGGCAGCATTGCCACGTTGGATAAAACCATATTATGTCTAACATTAGTAAACGCAGAAACATTAAAAACTAAAAGAAACAGCTGCTGCAGAAACATTTAATAAGAATAATAAGGATCACAATAAACGAGATAAGACAGCCCATAAATTTGTGTAATGAAAAACCCTTACCCACAACACCGTCCCATTTCTCCGCCATCAGCATAATATCCTAAAAACAATAAGTTCCAACTTAATAACGCCTATTTTCATTCCTAACGACGGTCCAACGCGTAAACAAGAACTAAAACAATATTACCTGGGACCGCACTTGACGCTCAAAGGTCAAATCGGAAACTCACCCGACCTTGACTCTTAAAGAACCCCTCATAAAAATTACACTACATTTCAGACAGTAAAATTTCATTTCTCCCCTGTTGCGCGTTTCCCGATGCGGTCCAAAAGCAGTCCTGGCCCGTTTCCAAGACAGTCTGCCAAATGAGGGTCAGATAATGACCCTCAGCTGGTCCCGGTCGATACCGGATTTTGTAACTACGCGTTCGTACGGAATTTGATATTAGATTATATCGAAAATGGTAATAGGTTTCGCTTTAATGTATTTTCATATTTTTAGTGGTCTTCAGAGAATATGTCTATGGAATGATAGTATAATGAAGGTTGGTAGGGAAATATCTGGAACGAGACAAGCAGTTAGGTTGTAAAATATTGAAGTTACAACCTTAAAATACATATATTGCGAAGTCGCCATGCTTAATGATCCTAGTTACAATTTACTTATTTATTTTATTTTTAGGAAGGCTTACAGACTAACAATCCAGTGAATGAAAATATAATATTTTAAAAAATAGCTAATAACAAGCCTCCACATAATAGTATACACAATAATACCTATATTGCTAAATGCTAATCATAGCCTTGCAAAAAGGACACTGTTATATTACAATCCACTAAAAGACCTCTTAGGGTTAAGGAACACGGTGTAAAGTTTCTCATCAACTTTTAAAAAGAGAGGATCTTCTGACATGACGGTCTATTATATCTAATGGGCTAGTACCTGATGGTTGTTGTCGGGTTCTTGTAATGTTCAATTGCGCGGATAACTTTAATATTGCAATAAAGGTTACTTCAGTTTACTCTGTATATGGCGAGATAGCTGTTACTGCACGTTTTAGTCCCATTTAATATCTGTAGCAAAAGATACAGCTTCATAAAGGCTCTAAGAGGTTGGTAAAACTGTATACTATAGCAGATGTTTCCGAACCTGACCTACTAAAACTCCACGTGCCTTTTAGCAACACCTGTTTCCTACAGCTTGTTCTAAGGGCAAACATGTACATATTTAAATTTTATTGCATGGCTTGCGTGCTACCTGCCTGAATCCACTTAAACTGTTCGCAACTGGTGCACTAATAAAAAGGAATTGGAAGGCATATAAATGTCCTATATTGGCTGCTTCCATTTTTATCTTATAAGTGGTAAAAAGGTTTTGCACAATACTGATTTGTAAAATTGAAAAAAAAAAAACAGCCAAGTGCGTTAGAGCATACACATAATATACACCCTTATTTTTTAACCGACTTTCAAAAAAGGAGGAGGTTCTATGTTCGTGTGTATGTATTTTTTTTTTTTTTTTTTTATGTATGTTACCTGATTTCTCCCCCATTTGTGGACCGATTCTCAAAATTCTTTTTTTATTTGAAAGAGTATACTCCCGAGGTGGTCCCATTTTAATTTGGTGAAGATCTGATGCTGATCTTCGGAGATATACAACGGAACTCTTCAAAAATGAACGGAAAATCTGTCGTGATTGCTGGAATCGCTTGGATGTTTATTGTTTATACTACATCATGACGTATCATCACGCCTGTATGCTCTGAGGGGTACGCAGATGTGTACAATATACCTAGGTTTCGAGAGTTAGGTATGTTAAGTTTCACTTATTAGGGATTAGTGGAAAACCCTATTATGATGACATGTATCGTGAACAATTTATTAACAATATAAAATAAATTCATGGCAAATGTTTTTATGGTAACAACTAAAAATGGAAAAATAAAAAACTTTTTTGCAAAAAATAAAACCGACTTCAAAAAAACACTAAACGGTGTAAAATAACTCTAAATTCGGAAGTCGGTGGCCCATCATGAGTAAGACAAACCCACCAAAGCCACAGACTTCCGAATTTAGAGTTATTTTACACCGTTTAGTGTTTTTTTGAAGTCGGTTTTATTTTTTGCAAAAAAGTTTTTTTTAATTAGTACAAAAAAAAAATGGGTTGTATCCGTACCTGGTACTGATCATATTTGCGTAATCAAAACTAAAAAAAAAAACGAAGTTCAATTTTTAAATATGCCACTATTTAGTTTAACTTAAATAACGAAAACAGCTGTTGGAAGTGGAGCATGCTTAGCGAGATCACGCGAACGTGAGCGAGAGATGATGATTAATGAATACTACTATGTCATGAATTAGCCTGTACAAAATCCATTAATTGGGTGACTTTTTGGGATATAAACAAACGCTAATAACTTTGCTGTTTATAAATATTATTAATTGATTCTTTACAAATATAATCAGAAGACCGTCTAGAATAAGCCCTAAAGTATTTGTACTAATTAAAAATTTGTGGTGTATAGTATTTTATGATTGGAATCACTGAAAATTTGACTTAACCGGTCTCAGCCGGGACCAACTACCTAACGAGCATTCTCACGCACAGAAGAGTATCGTATCGGTAGGTATGTAATGATTAGTCACCCATCTACGGACTTTCCTTGGCAAGCGTGCCTTAACCTTTGATTGACCAGTGCAGCTGTCATTATTGTTTTCCATTCAACCGTGAAAAGAATACTGGCACTTACCTAGGGTGAGTTGCAGGCAGTATTTTTAGGACGTGACGGTGACGAAATTACTAGCCGTTATCCACCACTAGTAATTTCGTCAATAGTCAAAGCCCCTTCATTCAACTCTTCTACGTACCAATAACATCAAGGCGTAACATGACGTCACTTGCATACTATTCCAATCTTGAAAGAAAGACTTTGGATCAGCATTCGAGAAAAGCCGTGATTGGCTTTTGCAGAAAACAAGATTGGATTTGCGTCGCATAAATGGCGGCAAACCAATCGTTGTGTGTATTGGCTTACTGTTGTGCAAACTGTTTGATAGTCGATTATCTGTTCATTTTATTTTGCATAGTTAAATTGGAACCAGTCAATGTTAGATTTGTTAATTTTCTAGTTCAGTATTCTATAATTATAATTGAAGTGACACTAATATTAAAATTCTAGGTAAATGTACACAAAATATCTACCTACAAATAAAACCCACACACGCATACTTGCAGACACATAAACAGACAGATACACACAGACATTTACACACACATACACATTACTAATGTCAAAAGCAACGCGTTATAAAATTTCTTTCCAAGAAATAGAGGAAATACTCCTCCACAATTTTGAAATGTCTTATATCTTTGCTAGATAAGCGGCTTAAGATCCTCCAATCTAATCAAACACACCTCTGTAGACCTCCGGGAATCCTCTTTTGGGGTCACAGATGTGACGCGAAAGCATATCATGACGTACCTATCTACAAAAAGTAGGAAAATAGTCTTGATACGGAAAAACCTTTCTAAGTTATTAGGGATCCAGATAAAGCTTCTAATACAATTCTCCTAGATAGTATTAGATCTGCAACTGCAAAAACAAACTTAAAAGATTCCAGCTGCATTAAGGCTTTAGTTTGAAAGTCAGCAAACAGCTACATAAATCTTAAAAGGCATTGAAAGTTCCCTTTGAAAACGATATAAAATGGAGTCAGAATTAGAAACGCTTCGCTGGCCGAATGCGGGATTTGTAGTCTCTTAATTTAATTTGTAACGGAGTATGCTTTTGTGAAATTAAATGAAAATAGAGCACGGATGGGGACATTGAAGCTTTGATCCAATAATGGAACAAATGAGATTTTGCGATCGTGGTATAACCGCTTGGCACAGCTATCCTTGGAGACCGATTTGAAGAAAAATTGGAAAACGAATCGTTGATCATCACAAGTTTGTGTAGATACGAAATAAAAAACCGCTTTCTAATTTTAAGGCTTCGTTCTCATAGGGTGTCAATGTGTTCCCATTACTTAGCCTCCGCTGTTCGTCCGTCCATTTATCACTGATGTGTAATTCAATCGTAGCATATGACGCTCTGTAGTTCTGCCTACCCCTATATAAAAAAGCCCTGAGTTTATGTGTATGTATGTGTATTTCATGAACCGTAGTATACGAACATAAAATTTTTTCGCAGAGTGCGTTTTTTTTTTCCTAAAAATACAAATTAAATTTAAGAGAAAATTAAATAGGGCCAAAGAAACGTGTTTATTTCTAGTGTATGAAATAAACCGGTTTTGTCAAATTTACTATGACTATTTCTGCCATTTTCATCAAAAATCAAAGGGCAAAATCAAAAATATACGATATGTCGGTCACATAAAACTTTAAATGGGTTCATGAGGTTCCCAAACCCTCTCTTTGATAACATTTTCAAGCATGTAGGAGAGACTAACGTCATATCTTTAATTAATTTTTAATTATAAATAATGAAAAATTTTATTAATGTCAGATGTTAATTTAATTTCTTACCGTATCATGAGCGAGTGTAATTCGTTCATGCACGTCCTTTAAAATACCCATAATAATGCTTTCAATTAGGTCAAAGGCATGAAATTTCAAAGGTATTGTTAGATATTCGTTGAGATTTATCCCAGAGATGTTTTTATTCGGGACACGAACAAAAATAAGAATTATTAGGCAAGACTAAAAATAAAAAGTATTTTAAAGACCTGTGCAAGACCTAAAACCCACGTAATGCCTACTATGTGACTTTTGTCAATACATATGACGTCAAAGAAATAAAGTCTTACTTTAGCTCCTTGTTCTATCAGATCAACCAAAAATGAACTAAGAAGCACTCTATTAATATCATCATAGTAAAATTATTTCGGATACGGCCAACAAAATAGTTAGGTGTATACATAGACACAAATAAATACAGATTTACATACATACATAAAATCACGCACTTTTTCCATGGGAGACTTGGAGGTAGACAGAAACTGCAGAGCGCCATTTGTTACGATTCTAACATACTTCGTTTGCTTCATTTACATTCATACATGTTGTCATACTCACACGCCAGTTGCGAGTACTACGCACCTGACCTCTCTGAAGTACCTCACTAAAAAGGTCTATGTACAATGTCCTTCTAGGGTGTCCCCTCCCGGCGTTTCTACTTATATCTATCTAATATAAATACCTTTAATTAGTCACCTTTTATTTATTTATCAACGTGACAAACCATTTAAGCATGCATTTTCTTTTAAACCGCGTCGTCACAAAAATTAGTCAGCCACTGTAATTTTATTCTAGGTAATTTTTTGGTCACGTTTCCCGTTGACAGCGATGCGGAATAATTTTTTGATGTCTTATATTTATTTTACTTTTCTTTTTATTTTTATTATCTATGTAATAGAATAAGGTATTGTGTGTACAATTTTGAGCAAGATTTGACTACTCAGCACCGTCACAGCAATGGTTCTATAGTTCTCGCTCTATGCGTATCCTATCTACTTGTTTGACTGTACTTAAAACCTATCATACCGCCGAAGCCTCTTAATTTGATTAGAAGCTAAAGTTATACCCTTCTTTCGGTAACAGGAAATATTGGATTTCCCAAAACGTTTTCCGAATATCGCTTTCCTGCCGTTATTTTAGGGCAATCTTTACCCGGATGATTTACTGTTTATTGATAAAAAGAAATCCAAGAAAGCGAAACTAGTTAAAAGTAATCGAACAAACGCGAACAGAGTTTAGAAGCACTTGGATTTATAATGAGTTTATATTTTGTAGGACTTGTGTTATGTTTGAGAAAAAATTAACAGCTTTTTTGCCCTATACCGTTGCCCTTACTGATCACGATAAAGATTCTGTCATATCTATCTGCTGTCCTTGAGTTTATTTCGGCATTTCTTCTCAAGGATCAGTAATTATGGAAACGCCGGCGCCATTAAGATTAAAAAAAAAACATTGACAGTGACATGTTAAATTAAATGACTACCTATCATTTCAAAGAATGAAATACCTACATATAACAATATGTATAATGTTAAATAATTTACTTTAGATACATTTGCTCAAACACACGGGAAAAGAGACGTAAATTGTTTGAAACGGAATAAAAATAAAACAATCTTTCCTTTGTTGTTATAGATGGCGTGTTCAGGCACGAGGTAGAAGCGCGCGGGCGCGGTACGGAGTCAGCGTTCCTTGGCGAGCTACACTCGACGCTGGCGCCCCCTGCCGCGCCCGACCACGACTGGCAGCACACCGTCTCACTCATACTCAAAGGCCTCATCTTCACCACAATCATCATCGGAGCACTCTTCGGCAACGCCCTCGTCATCATCTCAGTCCATAGACACAGAAAACTTCGCGTCTTGACGAACTATTACGTCGTCAGTCTAGCCGTTGCTGATATGCTCGTCGCACTATGCGCGATGACCTTCAACGCCAGTGCTGAACTGACTGACACATGGCTTTTCGGCCCTTTGGTCTGTGATATCTTCAATTCCCTCGATGTCTACTTCTCCAGTGCGTCTATACTTCACCTGTGCTGCATATCCGTTGATAGATACTACGCCATAGTCAGACCTTTAGAATACCCAGTCACAATGACTCATAGAACTGTTTGTTTCATGCTGGCAAATGTATGGCTGTGGCCTGCGTTCATCAGCTTTGTGCCAATATTTATGGGCTGGTACACAACAGAGCAGCACAGATTAGAAAGATTACATCATCCAGATGTGTGTATGTTTAAAGTTAATATGGTCTACGCTATTGTATCATCGAGTGTTTCGTTCTGGATACCAAGTTTAGTCATGATTTCAATGTACTGTCGTATATTCAGAGAAGCAATCAGGCAAAGAGAAGCATTGACCAGGACATCATCGAATATTCTATTGAACTCTGTCCATATGAAGCATACTTCGCATTCGGCGCACCATTCTCACTATTTACACCCTGAAAGAAGACCTTCTGATATCAGTCCTAACTACAGCACGTTTACAGAAGTAGGGCCAGAAGAGACTGAATTTGGTGGTGAAGTTATGATGGCTATCGGAGATATCTGTCCGAGTAAGGAGGCTAGTCCGAGGAAGTCGGTAAATGTGAGCTGTGATACGGCAAGTTCCGGGTATTGTTCTGGAGGTTCTAACAAGAGATCTTCGAGCGGGCAACCACCTCCTGGATGGAGACCGAGCTGTTCTTCTGCAGTAGCAACAAGAGACCTGGCGAAAGCTGCCACAGAACTGAATACTCAAGGTACGTTATATTTTGTTGGCACTGATATTTTAAATCAGTTTATATTAGGGATTTATATTGTACTCAATATAGGTAGTCTAAAACAAGGCGGATTGAATTGTCCAATTATATAGCCTAAATGGTATCTATCGAACAAAAAAGGATCGGGATACGTTCGGCTAAGCTAGGATCGGTCCCCTTAAATCTAGTATCATTGAAATACGATTATATGTCCTTGTTATACTTTTCTCGCAAATCCTTAATTTTATTTCTTCTTATTCCGAGAACAATAATAATTCTTACAAAAAAAAATCGTTCAAAGATTCTAGTAAATCTAAAAGCGAAAAATATTGCTGAGTTTACGTCTAGAATAAATTGAACGTTGTTGCTTATAAATTAAGAACGATAAGCAAGTTGGCAATTTTTCTCTCAAGCCCCGGGCTATCTTAGATTCAAGATAGTGCTCAAGCGATTAATACACCTACCTACTTCCGATTTTGGGCCGAGATTCGCGTAGCAAGTCAAAGTGAGTCGTCTGAACTAATAAAGATATCAAATCGGAACTAAGTGGATGTTCAGCCATCTAAAGGGTGGGAAAGTTTAATTTTACCGTTTGTCATGAAGATATATCAGTTTGACAGTTTCTCGATACCGGGATACCCTTGTAATAGCCGAAAGTTTGAACTATACGGAGTTCGAATTTATAGGTAAAAGCTATATTGAAAACGTAGCAGGTGGTAGATATATATATATATATTACATATAGACTTTTTAAAAAAAATTGTGCGAAATTGCTGGAGAGGCTTGTGGTTAAATAATATGGCCGAAAGTTAAGCTACGTTGGCAGAGGTTGGTTCATGGATAGGTAACCGACTGTTTCATTGGTCTAGTGGTCGCAAGCGCTACTACAGAACATGATGTCCGGGGTTCGATCCCTGGATCGTACAAAGTGTTAGTGAGTTTTTCCATCTGGAATTTCTCAGTGGCAGCCTAATATGTGCTCGATTGATGGAAATAGGCTTGCCCCGTATTACATTACGTAAAATGTAGGTGTACTACAGGTACACCACTGCCTAGCCCTTTCAGGGTTACAGGTGTGATGTTATGATATTCAAGACGGGTTGACAATTTTAAACTAGGTTTATAAATAACTAGCTTCTTCCCGCGGCCTCGCTCGCGATAAAGTAAACTTCCTAAGGGAACACATTACCGGTATAAAAGAAGGTATCTAATGTGTTAATCCAAGAATACGTCTTTGCATGTGCCAATTTCCATCCAAATCTGTTTAACGGTTAGCGCGTGATTGAGTAACATACATCCACATATCTTCACAAACTTTTACATTTGCAATATTAGTAAGAAATAAGAACATAAGTTTGGGGTCCAAGTGCTCGTCTCCTTTTCAAACAGAACTCAAAACGTTTAGCCGACGCGACGCCTACTGTTGCCACAGTACAGGCCTGCCCTAGGCTAGCCTCAATTTTTGCAAGAGGCAAAGCATTGCCAGCTGGTAGCGATGTGGTTAAATTTTTCGACGCTTCATAATAATTTATCGTTAGGTTAAGTTAATTTTATTAAAGGTTTTAGTTTGTGAATAATATAGGTAGCTAAGAAATGTTTAAGGATTGTTACTTTAAATACAATTTGAAATATAGATTCAAATATAAAACTGTAGAAACATGAGTGTATACAATTTTTAAACCACTGCCTAAGGGCGAGGCCACAACACTGCGATGCGGCGTCGTATCGCGAAAATGACGCCCACAGCAAGACAACGAGATACGTAGATTTTTACGATGCGACGCCGCAACGCAGTGTTGTGGCCTCGCCCTAACACTTCATGAATGACAAGCACGTTGTGTCAAAAATAAAAAATGACGTGTGGCACTCGGAGACTGCCGCGGTAAAGCTATTGCATAGCATTTTTATAAACTCCTCTCCTCACCCCTCCCCATCCCTCCCCTCCCCCTCTCCCCCTCCCTCCCTCTCCCCCTCCCTCCCTCTCCCCCACACCTCCGCCGCCCCTCCTCTCAACCCTCCCTCACTTTCCCCTCCCGTCCCCTGTCTCTTCCCTCCACCCCCCTCCACATCCCTCCCCTGCTCCTCCGTCCCCTCTCACAATAACCTCTTCCCTCTCTCAAAATTTCCCCCTCCCCCTCCCCTCCCTTTCTGGATTCAGTCCCCGCGCTCAAGGCCCGCGATAGAAGCTATGCAATAGCTTAAAAAATATATAAAAACATTTTAAAATAAAAAATACATCATTACTGAAAACCATCTCCAAAATATTAATATTATGTACGAGCACGCACAGCTTATAATGAAGCTGGACGACTAATGGCCACTTGACGATGTCATGTTTATCTTTGAACCCGGATGAAGCCGATTTTTTTCTTTTCACATAAAAAGAGTAGGATAAGAGTGGGGCGAACTCGCCTACTAAAGGTTGCGATCCGTACTAATTTGTAGGACCATTATTATAAATAGTTCAGGAATCTCACAGTTTTTAAATAGGTACTTATGTTTTTTTTATTATAAATTTATAGTTTTTAGGTTTTTCCCCTTATTTGTTTACGATATTGTCGATTAGTCTAAATTATAATAAAGTCATAGGTCTGGTCAGTTTGAACCCAAGCCTGTGATTGTAAATTGCATACTACTTTATTTTTCACGTACAAACTTTAAACGCCTTTCTTCGTTTAAATCAAAGAGATTTAAAATACTATAGAGCGGACATGTCAAGGAAATGTCATAGAAAAACTTTGATCCCATGTCTCAGTAACGCCATCTAGAATAATATAATGAATATTGGAGCGGCAGCGGAGCGTACTACAAAAAACTCATAGACTTGTATCCAGCAGAACATACTTTTTCGGACGAAAATTTTGTTCGTGATGTCCGGTCTATAGGTATTGAATGTCTTTGGTATAAATACTTAGATTAAAGAAACACAAAAATGAAGGCTTGTTTTAGCATAAAGTCTATACCTAACTCAGTGGTTTCTTCAAAGATCTAATAGGTCAACGAAAAGTACCCTATACATTTTGATTCACTTTTTTTAATGTTAGTTTAGAAGTTTAATTTTTTTACAGCTTCAAGGGACTGTAGACTGAAGTATTAATTTAATTCTTTCAAGCTTATCGCAAAATCAAATCGAAAATCTACAGCAGTACTCGTTTGCTCACCTACCAAACATAACAACTCTCAATTTGGAAGAAAACATGATTATAGATATCGACGCCGAAGCTTTTTACGATCTACCAAAACTGTAAGACCTACTGAATGTACAGCCGCTGGCACGTCAAGTTACCCCAATGTGTCAAATTTCTTTGATCGTTTTTCAACTTTATAACAAACAGAATAAGGTTCATATTCAATTGGGAAAATTATTATTATTTAGTTTTGAATTCAAATTGATACCTTCACTCGTAGAAGAATTGCCAAAATTATGTGGCAGTGGGCAGAACACATAGTTTGCATAATAGTTGGTCGTTGTTGACTTCGTACCGCAAGACGCAGTGTTAGATGGCCTCCCACAAGGTAGACCGACGACTTGGTGAGAGTCGCGGGAATCCGATGGGTGAGAGGCGCAGGACCGGTCGGTGTGACGGCATTTGGGGGAGGCCTATGTCCAGCAGTAGACGTTTTTCGGCTGAAATGATGTTCACGCGTCACGTTTCACGCGTTCCTGAGATAATGGGTCTTGATAGACATACGGACGAATGGACAGTATACTGATCCCGGAACCCTTATGAGAACACTATACTGTCAGTTTTTTTCGTATGAGTTACGGAACCCTAAAAAGAACAGTAAAAGTAAATATGTACCCTATACCCTGTACAAAGTTTACTCGAAGTCCCCCAATCCAATGATACCACTTGACCTCGCTGGATGATACTTACTTAGACGTTTTTATTTTACTTTCTGCCTTCCTTTCTGGGCCCAAAATTTTAAAGTATACATACATACATATACACACACTCTCAGACGAACATAGACACACACTCATGTGTTAGTTGTATAATTTCCTTAAGTTTATTTGTCGTTTATATGCTAACTAAGGTTAGTAACTTAGTGCGTTTATTTTTTTCTTAGAATTTCTTGAACTTCTTTCGCTAATGTTGAGGCTATTTTTGTTCCTTACTTAGTTTTGGTGTGGAATGTTTCTCAATTCACCTCCGGAACTTAACTTGTCGGATAGATTGGTTCTTGTAGTATTCAGAAATAAAATATTTGTAAAGAAGAATTAGTAGAAACAAATTAAACCATTTATTTGGAACCCGAACAAGCGAAACGATAAAAGACTAAAACTAACAATTTTACAGACGCCAGCACATCAAGTTACCCCAATGTGTCAATTTTTCCCAATTGAATATGAACCTTATTCTAATTGACATCAAATTGAAAAACGATCAAATAAATTTGACACATAGGGGTAATCAAGTCAAAGCAATCTTCGACCCACATTTTTATTTACAACAAAAAAGTAAATTTCCAATTCTCACACCTACTGAATATACACGCAACATAGGAATCAGACAATCTGTTTTGAAGGAGTATGGTAAATAACATTGTGACACGAGAATTTTATATACACCACTATTTTTTATTTGAACAAAAAAAATGGGCTGTATCCGTACCTGTTACTGGCGTTATCAAAAGTAAAAAAAAAAACAAATTAAATTTTTAAATATGCCACTAAACTTAAATAACGAAAACAGCTGTTGGAGGCATGCTTGAGCGAGATAGCCCGAACGTGAGCGAGAGATGACGATTAATGAATACTACTATGTTAAGAATAGCCTGTACAATATTTCCATAAATTGGGTGACTTTTTGGGATGCAAACAAACACTATTAACTTTGCTGTTTATGAGTAATAATTATTGATACTTTACAAATATAATGAGAACATCGATCGTCTAGAATAAGCCCTTTAAGTATTTGTACTAATTAAAAATTAGCGGTATACAAAATTGTCGTGTCACAGTGTTTGCAACAAAACTTCTCCGAAACGGCTTGACCGTATCTTATGAAATTTTGTGTGTATATTCAGTAGGTTTGATAATAGGACAATAACTAATAAAAACGAATGAATTGATTGTAAAGCGGTACGTAGTTGGCCGGGGCATCTAGTAAAAGAGTTATATAGTTTTGATCATCGTACGAGTCCATAAAGGCATGATAGTGGTTTTGATAGAACTCTCAATATTAACGTAGGTATTCCATATTTAAATCCAAATTTTCAATTATATTAGGCAAATATAAACTTTTAGAACAGCGCAAACTGAACTTTATGCGTCATAAAACTTATTACGTGAGACTTTTTAGAGTCTCTTTACGACTGGATTGGACATTTAAATTGCGGAGGAAGACAGATTGCTGGCATCGTGTTGCGAAGCGAATGTATAGTATTCCCATCTGAATTGCAACTCGAAAGGGATGCCTGTAAGTAACAGTTGATGTTACTGTATATAAGGATGCTACTTTAAGTAAATTTTTTATACTGCAGCTAAATGAAAAACCTATTGATACTTTTAATATTTTATTTATTTATAATTTTGCTCCGGATTTTTCGTTTGTCCATTCATCTGTTCATCTACTAGTTACTACATCTGTTCGATTGAACGTCTCGCCTTTTCTTCTGTTAGCCTGACCCATCATCTACAAGTCTGTTCATCAGCTTATCTACTAGTCTGTCCATCATCTACAAGTCTGTCCATTAGCTCATCTACTTGTCTGTCCATTAGCTCATCTACTAGTCTGTCCATCAGCTCATCTACTAATCTGTCCATCTGCTTATTTACCAATTTGTCCGGCTAGCGGTAGCTTCGGCTTCTGCAAAACAAATAAAACACACTTTAATGGCTACGAATGGACGAGACCTTACTAAATTTACACAGACGTCTTTACATTCACATTAAGAAAACTTAATGATACTATCAACCATTTCCACAAACACAAACTTAAACTCTCTCAGCCTCAGTGGTGTTTTGAAGTTCCCAAATTAATCCCTATAAGGCTGTTTGTACAACCCTAAGCAGTTTAATCTAGCACCGAAGATTGAGTTAATGCAATCAGATTTGTCTTTAATTGCTTACGACAGAGGTTCGTTAGGACCTCGTCTAAATGTTCGCCAGAAACTTGAAGGGACTCACAAATGCGATTAATCGTGTTTTGGTTATAGCAAACTACGCTCCAGTTTTAAGTAATCAATTTCTCTGTTTTGTGTCATTTTCGTGTTGAGAATGACAAAAAATCTATATAATAATAAATAAATTAATTCCTATTTTCCATCATGCGTGAACGGCTGGACCCATTTCGCAAATTTTTTTTTTTGTCGTGTTTGTTATTTGACTGGCCCGTTGGTCTAGTGGCTAGTGACCCTGACTGCTATGCCGGAGGTCGTGGGTTCGATTCCCACCCAGGACAAATGTTTGTGTGATGAGCACGCTCATTTGTTCTGTGTCTGGGTGTAATTTATCTATAATATGTATGTATTTAGAAATAAGTATATAAGTATGTTTATCAGCTGTTTAGTACCCATAACACAAGCTCTTAGCTTAGCTTGGGACTAGATGGTGTTGTGTGAAAGTTGTGGAATATTTTTAATTATTTTAAAATGCAGCGCCATCTTTTATGACATGACAAGTGACAAATGTTTTTCTTATAATACAATTGATTCAAACAAAGAGATTTAAAATACTATAGAGCGGGCATGTCAAGGAAATGTCATAGAAAAACTTTGATCCCATGTCTCAGTAACGCCATCTAGAATAATATATGAATATTGGAGCGGCAGCGGAGCGTACTACAAAAAACTCATAGACTTGTATCCAGCAGGACACACTTTTTCGGACGAAAATTTTGTTCGTGATGTCCGGTCTATAGAATAGTATTGAAAGTCTTTAGATTCTATTGCGGAACGAAGTATGCCGCGGGACAGCTAGTAAAGAATAAACATGTTTATTATCCACAGAGCACGTGCATCCATTATGTCTTTAAAAGTCAGAACAAGGCGTATTTACGCAAAATATTCGCTGAGATATTTCGGGCTTTTATCCGCAAGACACCAGCCCGAAATACAATACAATACAAGTCAGTGCGGACAGTCTTACAGAGGGATATCGTATTTCCCAGAAACTAGGTTGTGAAGGACAAAATTTTAATAGACATTCGCTCATCATTGTGTGACAATCATTCTGAAATGTAATGTTTTACAAAGTGTATAAACCTTTGTGCTATTTATTGAGCATTTCATTGCATAGATTCTTTGTATACCTAGTTCTTCAAACGAATCAGACAGATGTGTTGCTGGGGAGTTTGTTCCGCCACTTCTTCCCAGCAAAAACACTAGGAAGTAGCGAAGGGTGGGCCGTATTTGGGGGACTGTCTTTACGTATTTTTTTTTGACGTTCAAAAAGTGCTGATTCCTAGATTGAATAAAGACTTTTGATTTTGATTTTGCTCCATGTACGAAACAGTTTCCAGTTTAGTTAAACTGGAAGCCAACGTAACTAAGCTGGGAAAAGACAAAGAGGCCGATGATGACGAAACAGAGGTACTGTTTCTTCATCATCGGCCTTTTTGTCTTTGTGTAACGTTCTACGTCGAACTAAGTGTAACGTTCGACCATTCTTGAATTCATACATTTTATTAGGTTCTAAAGATATTTTACCAAACGTGAAATACTTACTTACATTTTGGCTAAATCGGACCTGATCCGTTCTAAACTAAGAAGCCTATTGGGAAATTAATGAGGTTATAGAGAGGGCGACTTGGCCTAGCTTTCTTAATTATGGATGTTACTATTGATTTTCCCCGCTGAAAATAAACTTGACTTTCGTTTAATTTTCACAGAGATTGAAAACTTTTTGAAACCAACCTACATTGTATAAATACCCAATTGTTGTGTGTTCGATTCCGACCTAAGACAAACGTTTGGGCAATGAGCACGATTATTTATTCTGAGTTATGTCTGGATATAATTTATGTTAAGTATCAAAATCAAAAGTCTTTATTCAAACTAGGCTGAGAATCAGCACTTATTGAACGTCAAAAAATACATGAGACAGTCCCCTAAAAACGCCCACCCTTCGCCACTTCCTAGTGTTTTTGCTGGGAAGAAGAAGTGGCGGAACAAACTCCCCAGCAACACATCTGTCTGATTCGTTTGAAGAACTTCACAAAGAATCTATACAATGAAATGTTCAATAAATAACACTAAGGTATATACACTTTGTAAAACATTGCATTTCAGAATGTTTGTCACGTGTTAGCTAGCACACTCCAATTTACCAAGAAGAAAAAAAAGAGTACTTACATAAAAATATTCACATTAACATTTAAATCTAAACTTAAGCAAAACGACTACAAAACTGATAAAAAAATAACAGCCTCCAGGTATAAAAGGCGGTACCCGCTTACAGGTGCAAAGCTGGCTTATATTCATAAGGTAGTGACTCTAAGTTTAAAATGATAATCTAGGACCATGGTACGTATTTAGAAATACATAAATATGTTTTTAAGTTGTTGAGTACTAATAGCACAAGCTCTGCTTAGTTTGGAACTAATGGCTGAGAAAGTTCTGGAATGTTATTAGGACTTCAGAAACAGAAACAGAAAATTTCAATTATTATAGATGTATTTCGACAATAGAAATTGAAATCGATTATAAAAAAAATCGATAATCGTGTCCCAACTCCCTATTTCTACACTTCCCCACCCACATACTCCACAATTCTGCACGGATTGCAAATTGCATAGGTCGATTCCTAATTGGGTGCCATTCACGGCGCGAATGCATGACATTCAATATCCACTACCTCGCTTTTAGTCAATGCCAAGTGAAATCGCTTTCTGCCTGCTGGAACATTCAAACCATCAGCAAAGGATTTGAATTATGTTTCATCAATTAACGTTCCTATGACTTTCAATAAATACTTTTTTAAGAATCTTTTCTTTGCCAGTGACTAACTGCCGTCCAGTTGCTCACCGAACTTTGGTGACAAGAGATTTATTACAAAAAATGGTATTGCACTTTAAAGGTAACCTTCCACCTGTCTGCATGATACGCACCGGACGAATCGCATTAAACGGATCGTAGTACCTATTCCTTGTATAGAAAGTCACACAAGTGCGTCCACCTGTCCGTATCTGAGTTAGCGATAATTTTATTCGGTACTGACATAAGGACATGTCATAACAGGCGTATCGATTAGCGCTTGTTTCAACTTAATGATCCAATAAGTTGGAATGATGCAGCCGATCAGGCTTTCACTATGTTGAAACAAGCGCTAATCGATACGCCTGTTATGGCATGTCCTGATCTGAATCTGTTCATTTAATACCTAAGTCCGATGCGTCCGATGCGTGCGATGCGGACAAGTGGACGCTTACTTTAAGTGAACTTCAAGTTACGGTGACTATTTTAGACTGAACGCTTTGCCACATCTGTGAGAGTGAGCATGACCTCATCCTAAATACAAACTGATGATAGCCAATACGAAACTAGCTGTTTGACAGTTAATCGTTGAGTAACTGGGTTGTGGAAGTCCAACAGTCGCTCCATGTAAAACACTGGTATTAAGCAGCATCCAAAATGGAAATCGACCATAATAGAGTTGGGAAAAGGCTAGGCAGAGACACAAATCACAAGATTGTTAGGATTTGTATGTAAGGTGTGTTCTTTTAACAATGTGAACACAACATATCCACTTACTCATACACACAGGCATGTTAGCACTCCCACTTACACATGCATGCGCACACACACACATATACCCAAATACATACACACCCACACCACACGCCCATACACCCATACACACATACACACACACTCATGTTTTTAATTTTTTATACTTTAATTTAACGTAAGTACTTTGTTCGCCTACTGCACGAACCAATATTTTTGTAACCGTAATAAGATTTACTGTGAATGAATACTCTTTCTTAACATACAGACAGATTTTTTATAGCATCTTAATATATTAGCTTTGTATACCATGTAATTATTAAATTGTTAAAAAAATATATTACAAAAATATTAAAAATTATTTTACTTTGTCAATAATCTTTTTCACTTTTTACTTGACTTTACAATATCCTCTTCGTTGCTATTATCGTCATATTAATCTTTAGCATGACAGTCTTAAGGTGGCTTGTAACCCACCTCAAAGACGTAATCTTATATCCTTATAATTTCTTGCAAAATTGTCAATCCAATATTGTCAAAATTGACAATCTTTAATGTCTGAAATGAATATGATTAATTATTTAAGTTCTCGTTCAGTTAAAAACCTTTTTAAGCTCGTTACAAGATGAAATCAAATCAATCGAATTTCCCGTCGTTAAACTAAGACAATTAATATCTAAATTCTATTACAATCAATTTGCTTAAAGGGTGAATTGCATTAAGTAAATTGATGAGCACATTACAACGTCAAGTAAGATGGTTGAGGAGCATTACGTTGAGAGGGGTTTAGTCAAGTATACGTATTTGTTTTAAACAAAATCTAGCTTAAAACATGCATTTATTAATAAACTTACACAAACAAAGTCTTTACAGGGCCCTATTACAATAATGCTCTCCACACAAACATAAATAACTTTAATTGATAAACCCACTAATGTCTAACATTCACTTAATCTAAACTAGAAATGAAAATAAACTCACCCGCATCGCTGTCCACTGGAAGTGTACCCAAAAGACTGGCAGCATTGCCACGTTGTATGGCAATACTTATCCTTTGACCAAGGTAAAAACCAGCCCTTGGGTCACGCGAAGTGTCAATTAAACTTAAAATTACAAAACAACTGAGCTCTATTAAAATCTTAAACTTAAGTCTTCACAAATGTACGTATAATAAATAAAATGTATCAACTAAAACCATAATTTTTAAATCGTATTAAATCTTAAAATATATACACAGACTTATCTAGTAATATATTATTAATGATTACAAAAAAATACTTAAAACATTCAACAAAACCCTTGCGAATTTACACAGTAGGTATCATGCATTTTTATAAAAGGGAATCAATACAGTAATGAACGAATGGAATACCCATTCCGTTCAATCAATAATGGTGACACATGAACATGAACCGGATTTCCCAAATAATGTCCAGTACGTAACGTTAAAAGCAATAACTTTCAAATTGAAAATACTGGTTTCTAATAGGAACTATTAATCCATTCATCACAATTATGATTCATGTTGATTGTTAAAAAAATTGTTTACAGTGTTATGTTCACTAATAGGTATTATAATATTGTTAATAGTTTAATAACAATGGTAATAAATCACACTAACATTACAAAGGCGAAAGTTTGTGAGTGTGTGAGTGTGTATGTTTGTTACTTCTTCACGTTTAAACGGCTGGAGCGATTTTAATAAAATTTGGTATGGAGTTAGCTGACACCCTGGATTAACACATAGGCTATTTTTTATCCCTGTTTTGCCACGGGAACGGGACCTAAGCAGGTAAAACCCCGTGACGTCTACTAGTATTAATAATAAATGGTTTAATGTTATTAAAGCCCAGATGTTGAGAAAAAGAAATATGACATGATATTATGATGGGTTAAATAATCACATATTTAGTGAAAAATATTGATGTAAATGCTTGATACTCGTAGATCTGTTTACAAAAGGTAGGGTCAGTTGTAAAGTTATTTCTGTCACTCCTGAGTCATGGTTTTATAACGACGTTACTGAAATATTACATTGCTTCAAATACCAATTCGCATCATGTTTGGGAGTATAGTGTATCGTTCTTTCGATTAATGAATTTTCGTAATCGAACCAGTTCTTTCCGAGATAAAGAAAAAACACCAACAAACATTTTTCCGCTTTTATATTATTAGTCAAAATTAAATTAAATTTATAAAATATTGAACAAACAAACCGTTCAAAGCCATAACCCATTCTTCAACAAGGATAGGTAGAAAAATGGACACAGAAAATCTCCGTTCATTTTTCTACATTATACTGTTCTGCGACTTGAAACGTACTTTTATCTCGAAAGACATTAGTACCCGTAACAGTTGCGAAGTAAAATGAGGCCATCCATCATATTTTTATCTTTCTCATTACTGCTGTAAGTAAAAAGTATACATAAGCTTACGTATATTTCCTAAGTGGGGAAGGCACAGACAATAGCACGCCACCTACTTAACTATGATAACTACAATCTCCTTTTAAAAACTTCGTTTAAATTCATAGTCAGAAGCCCGAAAGTCTAACAACCAGTTTAAGGGCTAACAAGTTACCCAGTAATTGGGTTATCGAAATCAGATAGGCAGGTCACTCCATGTTTAATACAGGTATTCTGCTGCATACAAGTTCTGGGAGCCGACCCCAACTTGATATAATATGACGCTCCTCTATCTTAAAGCCAATTCCTAAAATGATCAAATAAATAAATATATTCCACTACTTTCACACAACGCTTTCTAGTCCCGAACTAAGTGGACCACTGACACAAAGGATAATCCTCATCGTACGAACATTTATCTTGGATGGGAATCGAATCCACAACCATCGATGAAGCAGTCAGGGCCACTTATCACTAGACCAACAGTCCGAAATCTGAAATACAATCTAATGTCAAAAACTTGTCCAAAATGTAGGGAAATTGGATGAGATCATAGATGTGTTATTGACAGATTGAGCCTCAGATCAGAATCTGAACGTTTTGAAAATGATGGGAGATGCCCCTCTGATTTGGACTTTTCTGAAAAATCTCACCAATTGGGTCAGTGTATGTCGTTCTAGGCCAAGCCCTTCCGTTATTTCCACTTACGTCTGCTTTCAAAATACCTCTTCTTAGTCATCATTCGTTCATCCTCTTAACGCGACCAATTTGTGAGGATGTATGTATGTTTGTTACTCTTTCACACAAAAACTGCCCTACGAATTTTGATAAAAACTTTTTGGTAGTACTTATTTAAATCTACTTAGAGTACTAAGTAGATTTAAATATAAATGTTAAAGTCTGTGAGGGTGTATGATATGAGGATATTTATGTAAAGGTAGATGTTTGTTACTCTTTCACGCAAAAAAAACCGAATGAATTTTAATGAAACTTTACAGATAATAATGCACCTAGATTCTTCTAAATAACTTATAAGCTATAACTTATAAAGGTACGCATTGCCAAATAATAATAAAAAATAACAAATATATCGATAAAATTCAGCCATTTTGGCTTGCGCTACAGAAACTGTACTAGTGACGCATAGTTGGAACTGCGAGCTAGTAGCTTTTGTGGTTGTACTTTATTTATTTATTTATTTATTTATTTATTTATAAAGGCTTACCAACTAAGACACATACAGACAATCTTAGAAATAATACAAGTAACAGTTAATGTATGCTCTTAAATTACAGGTAGGCTCAACATTATTTTTAGACACTGCTCAAGCAAATATTTGAGACTAACTAGACTAACTAACTTTAGAATGATACATAGGGTATAATTAATAGATACACAGACAGAGTAGCTGATAGTAGACTATTTGCATCTGCAATGGTCACTAATTAAACCTAACCGTTCCTATCAACAGAAGCTACGCAATTAACGATGTATTGAGTATACGCATGCAATTTGTTTAAAACACTAAAGGAGCAAGTTACTGTTATGTAAAGTTTGCTTAAAGTTTCGCTTCGGTATTGGCAGGTAATCAAGAACTAGTTAACATTGTTTGTGTATAGATTTTCCTTGTAATTTATAGTTAACCAATTAGTCAAAGTTTTGCTTTTATGTTTGTGAAGGAGGAGAATCTTAAAATGGTTCTAACTACTTGGCTGAAATCGATGAGTTATGAAGCAGTTGAAAATCTATTGATAATGAATTAAATCCTGTCCACTCATAGATATACCCACACACGCATACACACACACACTTACACACACACACATACACACACAAACACACACAGACAACATATCAGACAGACGTGTTGCTGGGGAGTTTGTTCCGCCACTTCTTCTTCCCAGCAAGAACACTAGGAAGCGGCGAAGGGCGGGCGTTTTGGGGGACTGTCTTATGTAATTTTCGACGTTCAAAAAGTGCTGATCCTCAGCCTAATTTGAATAAATGACTTTTAATTTTGATTTTGATTTTCAAACACGCACAGACACCCTAGCATGCAAGCAAAATTGTTGCTATAAAATTTTGCTTTATTGTGTCCTTTTAAATTTTAATTAAATTAATCATTCAGTTTTGATATAGATTTACAATAATGTCAACATACACAGGGGAAGACACTTACACCTGTAACACAGTATTTACTAGCGCAGGTGTAAGGGGATCCTACGAATTTGATGTACCTCTTTTATATCAATATTGAATTTTATTATTATTTTTAATCACAATAAAATCCAAAGGGCATTAATTACCTAATATTATTGAAAAAAAAAGAACAGTAAAGGAAAACATCGTGAGGAAACCGCCATGTCCTAGAACCCCACATTCGAAGACATGTGACATCTACCAATTCGCACTGGGCACGCGTGGTAGATTATATAATAGCCCACACGCAAAATACGCGCTTTAGTAATAAAAATAATGTTTATTTCTATCAAGGTAGGTACAAAATTTCTTAATGTAATAACAATTTAAATCTTCCTTTAGTGGTTGTACGTTGTCACATAGAATCATGGAATTCCCTAACTCCTAAACTAAGTCAAGCTTGTATTATAGGAGTCACTGAGCTGTTGACTTAGACACAACTTTGAAATTATGTAACCGAAACAAAACAAAGTATACCTTACAAAATAAAAAATAATAATTAAAGTTTAAGTAAAGAGAGCAAAAATAATAAATAAATAACCTAAACATAAATCTACTGTAAAGTTATACAAAATGATATCAATAAATATCTACCACTTTCACATACAACCAATACTCACACCTGTTATATCCACATAACTTACTTACATACGTACATAAACTCACGCCTTATTCCCATGGGGGTAGGCAGAAACTACAGAGCCATATGCTACGATTCTTACATACTTCTTTTGCTTCGTTTACATTCATACATGTTGTCATACACACACGCCGGTTGCGAGTACTACGCACCTGACCTTTCTGAAGAACCTCACCAATAAGGTCTATGTATGTCCTTCTAGGACGTCCCCTCCCGGCGTTCTCACTTACATCTGCCTTGTAAATACCTTTCGTTAGTCGCCTTTCATCCATCCTTTCAACGTGACCAAACCATCTAAGCATACTATTTTCAATTTTTGTTACTACATCTTCTTTCAAACCACAACGTTGCTTTAACCATAACTTACTTTCTAACTGTTAAAAGTAACTCTGTCTGATCATAAGTCAAAGTTAATAACCAATTGTTCAACTTATGCTTTACCTCACGCTTGGTCAAATTATGTATTGCCAGTATTTTATTGACCTCATTATCGAGTCTTGTGCTGGCGACCTCATATTGGCGGCTTGCTAAAGCTGTTCTGCAGCTAACGCCAGGACATACTTTGACGTGGAGTTGCGGATACCAGCCCGGTATCTTTAATATAATTATATCAAAACCAAACATTTTAAAGCTGCTAGCTGATTGTGTATTACTACTACGCCAGCACATAAAGTTACCCTAATGAGTCAAATTTCTAGGACCGTTTTTCAAATTTATGTTAAACGGAATAAGGTTTATATTCAATTGGGAAAATTTGACTCATTGGGGTAACTTGACGTGCTGGCGTCTGTACATCAATGCACAAGTTTTTACATTTTTCATCGGATTTTTCTACTCTCGCTTTCGGTACATCCTCATGTAACTGCACAAGAATAAATAGTCAACCACCCAAGAATCGACCTCGATAAGCATAGCATTATCAAGTATCATCGTCATACATTTACCATATTACTATCACGTTCTCGTTGACACCACAGCTCGTTATAATAATCCTCCAATCCGCCATTTCAACACACGTACGAAATAACAAACTTTTCTTTCCGCAATATAGACAAGTCTGCAATATTATCTTCAGGAAACAAGAAAACTTTGCAAGTTTCGTGTAAGACCACCTGTTACAGGTTCGAAACTCGTAAGGAACGTTGCATACGTAATGAGTTTTTTACTTTAGAAGCTTTCTGCATAAAAACATGGTTATCCTTTTGGGGGCAGTCGGGTAATAATAAATAATAATAAAAATCTTTATATGAGAAATTAATTTGGTAAAATACAGTATTTAGTCTTAGAAATAATATGGATATTACAAAATTATTATGCCTGTACTAGGACCAAAATATAATAGAACTTTTGAGACTGATAATTGTTTGTTTATTTATTTATTTGGCTTACTAACAATTGAATACACCAAGGCAATGTTAAGAGATACATGCAATAGATTTAAAGCCTAGTGTACCAATTTCTAACAGACTACCTGACTTCACGCGGTTTCACCCGCATAGTTCCTGTTCCCGTAGGATTACATGAATAAAAAGTAGCCTATGTCATCCAGGAATATTGTAGCTTTCCACCAGTTCATTAATTTTTAAAATTGGATCATTAGTTCCGAAGATTACCTCCTACATACAAACTTACAAACAAACAAACAAATTTTACCCCTTTATAATTTCTAACAGATAAGCACATTATGCATTACTGAAGGCAAGCTCTTATTTTTGTTGAATGAATAACACAGTATAAAAAAACAGATTCAATATATTAGATATAACAAACAGGTCAAATTTAAAATGAAAATCAAAGTTAAAATCAGAATCAAATTTAAAATTATAACTTCAAAGAGAATCACTCAAGCATGACTGCCGAGCGTGGGGTACTATTGAACCCCAGTTGGCTACCTTTTTCTAAATCATTTTAGGATCAGCTTTAAGTCCAATCGAATAGAACTGAATACCAGTGTTTTACATTGAGCGGCTGCTTATTTGGCAACCACACTAACCAGTGATTAGGTAACACTTTAAATAGGTGCCCCTTTTTTGCGGAGTGGTAAATCCTCCGGGATGCCAAAGTCAAAGTCAAAGTAATTTATTTGTATAACAGAGGTAAAAAGTATATGACTTGGTGACAATATCAAATTCTATGTGCAACACTGTGTTTCACCTTGCAAGGTATACAAATTTTAACATTGGTTAAGTATCTTAACACTGTAACAAATTAGTAGGAAGTAAGTACATACCTAATTTTGTACACATTCACATTTTAAATTTCTTTTTTTTTTGTGCCCCTATGCCCCTATGTCCTTCTTACCGTCCCGAAGAGGGCTTAGAAGTCTACCTTTTGGTTAAACTGGTTATCTGACTTTCGGGATTATGACTCCCGTAACGTCTGTTTTATCATTTACCTAGCCTTGTTCCAGCTACGTCGTTGTCGGCTTCCAGTGTTACTGGATGCAGCTGAATAAATACCAGTTTTATCAAATTCAAATTCAAATCCTTTATTTGCAGAATATGGGTGGGTATACAGGTGTAAAAATTAAGAAATATCACCATACTCAGGCTCATGCCATGCAAATTTAAAAGTGTAATATAAATAAATAAATTACAAATTAATCAATTAACCACAGTAAAAATTAAATAAAATAAGGCTACGAAAAACAATACCAAATGTCAAAAATGTCAATGTGAGAGAATGTCAAGCTTACAATGCAATATAATATTACAATTAAAATAGAAACATAAAAAATTAATAAATGTCAACGGTGGAAAAATAGTTATTCAAATATATACATAATTCTTTAATAATAATCGGATTTTTTATATGGAGAGACTGCCTGTCTTAATTCCACAACCCTGTGGCTATGTAATACGATACCCCTTGGTTAAACTAGTATTTGAAAAACTTTCGGGCTTCTGACTACCCGTAACGACTGTCAAAGATCTACAAATGACAGCTGCGACCAACAGCTAGACGTACTTTCCGAGGCACTTGGCAAGGTCTTGATTTGTTATAAAAGGCCACCTATATTCGAAACGACCTCATCAAGAATAGCTTAATCTTCGATCAACCCTTCTGGCTGTTAATATTTAGCCACTAGCTCCCCTACTACCCGTAACGACTGTCAAAGTTCTACAAATGACAGCTGCGACCAACAGCTAGACGTACTTTCCGAGGCACTTGGCAAGGTCTTGATTTGTTATAAAAGGCCACCTATATTCGAAACGACCTCATCAAGAATAGCTTAATCTTCGATCAACCCTTCTGGCTGTTAATATTTAGCCACTAGCTCCCCTACTACCCGTAACGACTGTCAAAGTTCTACAAATGTCAACCGGGACTCGGTTGACATTTGTAGATCTTTGACACTCGTCTCAGAAAGCACGTGCCTTCTGAGAATTAATGTGTTTGTTATTGTAAATTTAGTGTTAATTAATTCCTTATTGCCAACAGGTGCTTCTCTCCGAGCGGCCGGCAAGTCATGGCGAGCGGAGCATAAGGCCGCGCGCACACTTGGCATCATAGTTGGCGCTTTTTTGCTGTGTTGGCTTCCATTTTTTCTTTGGTAAGTTTTTCTATTATTTTCTTATTATTTATAGTAAGCAGTGATAGTCTTCTGGTGCTACCAGCAGACTGCTAAGTCATCATCTGGATTTAAGTGCGTACCTATGATACAAATTGACTGGCATGTGGGTCTAGTAGTTAGTGATCGTAACTGCTATGCCGGAGGTCGTGGGTTCGATTCCCACCCAGGACAAATTTTAATGTTTGTGTGATGAGCACGATCATTTGTTCTGTATCTGGGTGTAATTTATGTTTAATAAATGTATGTATTCATAAATATATAAGTTCGTTTATCAGCTGTTTAGTAACCATAACACAAGCTCTCAAGCTTAACTAGAGAATAAATGGCGTTGTGTGAAAAGATGTGGAATAATTATATAATATATTCAATTATTATCACTTGCTTTCAAAATGGTGAAGAAAAAATTATATAATAAATTTGTCAATGCGCAGCCACACCACAAGCTCATGGATGGCATAAAAACATTGACACCTTCACATGCCGTCAAAAAATATCTCTCAGGTTGTGAAACTTTTGTTTTAACGTTGTAACATAGGTACCTCAGGATTCCTAATTTAATCATCTACTAGCGAAATCATAAAAGCCAATTGTTAAATTATTTATTATTGATATAGTACATTGAGTTCATATACTCGTACTTACATGGTAGATATATTACAGCTGCGTTGGGCACAGCACAACACATTCCAATACAGGAAAGTGCGCCTTCAGTGTGCGATACTCATTTAAAATGTAAGAAATGATATAGAAGAATTTTTACAATATGGTACAGCTTTGCTGTTTACGTCAGCCTGACTTTTAATAGCAAAGGGTTGGTCTTTTATTACAATCCACATTGCATTGTTGTCTTTATAGTCGCACATTCGCACTTTTCATCGTAAAAAAGTATCTATTAGTACCACTTTAACGATATTAAGAACGCAAGTAGGTACTAACTGAATTGTAATATTGTATTTAGGTTGGAACTCTTGTATTTTTTCGACGAATTTAGATTATTTTAAACCTATTGTAACATTTATTGTGTTTTTTCTGTGACTCGTATTTATGTGTATTAATTATTATATTAAATTTGTTTGACATTTTAACTATTTGACATAATTTGGAGAATGATGTTATGTACTTTAATGTTTTTTTTTTGTTTTTTGTTTATTATTTTTATTTAATTTTTTACTTTTTTTATTTGACTGCTATTTATTTGTTTCCTTTAACTGGTTTGACATCTTGGATTTGACATTTGTTTAGTAAATTATGTAATATACAGTCGCCAGCACGTCAAGTTACCCCAATGTGTCATATTTCTTTTTTCGTTTTTCAACTCTAAGACAAACAGAATAAGGTTCATATTCAATTGGAAAATTGAAAATTGACATATTAGGGTAACTTGATGTGCTGGCGTCTGTACTTTTTAATAATTGTTTAATCTTTTGATGACTTGTAAGAATCCTATAACACTAAAATACTATGACTATGACTATTCTATGAATGTAAAAATAGTAATACCAATCTATCACTTTTCCACTGTTACATCTCATACAGAAAAGGGAACAGCGTTTATCGCCACGCTTGCACAAGAGGGATTGCAATTTCAAACTAATGTAATATTAATTGGTGTTTTTTTCCATCACTGTCAATGAAGTCTAAAATGAACTTTGAAAGTACAAATACATTGAAAAAATCACATTGGTACTCGCGTCAGCGGCGGGGCGGTTGCAATTATGTTAAGATCACTCCCTGAAAATGTTAGTGCAGTGAAGGCGACTTGAGCTGTCATTCCATACTAATACGAGTACTAGGCATTGACAGTTCACCTCGCTCAAATTTTGACAGGGTGATTTTTACTGAATCGATGGGCTAAGTACTAATATATTGGTTTGGCCTTCTAGTCCAGTGTTCTAACTAAATTTTTGTTATTCTACAGGTACGTCACAACCAACCTATGTGGTGAGCCGTGTGAAACACCATCAGTCGTGGTCGGCGTTCTGTTCTGGATCGGTTACTTCAACTCAGCGCTCAACCCGCTCATTTACGCGTATTTTAACCGCGACTTCCGAGACGCGTTCAAAAACACGCTCATGTGTGCACTGCCTTGCTGCTTCAGTTGCTGGAAGGACACGGGGACGGCGCAGTTCGTGTAGTAATTACAGAGATGCGGCTAAAAATCGCAGCCGCAAAGTCGTACGAACGATATGTGTGTAGTGTGTAGCATGTAGAATAGAGCATCGAAAACTGCTAATTTTGTATGTAAGCTTTTACTCAAGCGCGTCGAATAAGTTTTTGTATTTGGAAGGTTGGTCTATGGAATTTTTTATCTTAAATGTGTGTGAAATTTCTGGAAAATTGGAGCGGTGTAACTACAAAATTTTGCTTAAGTAAAATTCTAAACAATAACGGCAATTTTACCTAAGATTTACCGTGAATGTTTGTATGTCGGTTAGCGCCATCTTTATTTAGGCTTTGTGTAAAAATGTAAATTATTTCGAGATGGTGAATGTATGTAATACTTGTTAGTTGATAGTACAACCGCTGTGTATTTAAATTTTATTCTGTTCATAACTTACAGATAGTCAACGCGAGTCTTTTATAAACAAAACAACGACAAAAAACAATTGTGAGCGCAAGTTCTTATTTTAAATAACTATATTTATTTTTATATTTATATTTATTTGCTAAACATCTAACAATATCACCAATAACGTTGATTATCTGTGTGAAATAAGTACTTAATTTATAAATTATGCTACGGCAAAACAAGAAAAGTCCTTTCTAGGTAAAGTGGTAGTTCTAAATTTAGTAAAAAATATGTGATTTTAAATCACGATCTGTCTAGACTAGACTTTATTTTGAAGTAAGAATAATATGGTAAGGACATGTTTGAAAAAAAGCGCTTTTCAATTAGTCACAAGTTCGTATAGTACGGGTGCAATATCTAGTTAAATATTTAGCCTGTAATAATTATAGTATTATCAGTGACATAGCAATAAAATAACTTTGTTTTATAGTGTTTAAATTTTGTGGGGTAAATCTGTCTCCCAAGTATAAAAAACCGTAGAATTGATAGGGGGACAATTAACCCACGGAATATTATATTATAATGTTTGTAGATAATTTGATATAAATTGTAGTTACTAATAAATAAATAGTTGCTCAAATTGTCCATTTGATGGCAATAAGCATTTAGACGTAAAAATAATAGGAATTTGATATTACGAAATAGGTTGCGATAAATAAAATTGATGTTAATATCTATGAATGTATAAATATATCTTAACAATAAAATTTCTACTATTTTTCTTAAAAACTCTAGTTATAGTTACTGAAGCGTCGATCTCAAAACTATTTCAATAACTTTCTTCTTGTTCGACAAAAGCTGCATTACTGATATAAAAAAATCACGTGTTTGTTACCAAATTCCACCGAAACGGCTTGATCGATACATATGAAATTTTGTGTGTATTTTCAGATCTGAGAATGGGTCATGGATTTTTTTTATAAAGGCGGAACGATGTTTACCTGGGCAGCTAGTCAATCAAGAATCGTGGAATAGTAAACGTACTAACTAACTTTTTTTTTATGCATATCTATAGAGCTAGAGATTGTGAAAAGGAATTACTCGTACTTTATTTTGATAGGATTTGGATTTCAAACTACATCCTGTATTCCTGTATCCCTTTAGTACTGTGTACAGGATTACGTGATGTTTGCCCTACGCAACAAAAATACAGTGAACCTTTTTTCAAATAGGTCAGCATTTTTTTTTAAATTGTCTCTTTTTAATCTATCGCATGGCCGTTTGAGTTTTAAGCCCTATAGCCAAAAAAACTCACACATTTTATGAGCATTTTAATCTTTGTCCTAAAACTTTTCTGAATCAAATATAGTCCTACTACCTAATCCCTGTCTGTCAGAAATAAGATACAGTTGGAACACTATAGACTGATAATGTGGTGGTAGCATGTATACTCCAACCCTTACTAATGCGTTCCACTATCATAAAACGATCATAAAGTTTATATTACAGTCTTAACAGAGGTCACAAACGTAAAGATACGCGTACATGTAATTAAAACTGAAATCATGCTGGAAATAGCCACAATAATTATTTTATATGAAACCTCAACGGTTAATCAACATGCAATGTTACGTGGTAAGCGTGAAAAATAACGCAATATTACATCAAACTTACATTTGTCGTGTTGAGGGGGCCTGTGGCTAAATAATGTCAGTCTAACAGGTTAATTAGAACGATTCCAGCTCGTCCCGCGAAAATGGAAGATGAGGACTGGTTCCAAAAAGCCCTTGACATAGAGAGGTGGAAGGAAAGTAGGGAAGCCTTTTCCCTGCAGTGGGAAAACACAGGTTAGTAAAATAGAATATAACAAAAATAACGGGTTAATCGAAGGAAAAGCTGCGCTTGCCGAAGTCAAGCCGTGGATGTATAACCCATTCATTACAAAGAATGACCGCTCCATGCTCCCGTACGTCCAGGATGTCACATGTAGAACTTTGACAGTCATTAGAAGTCAGAACCCCGATAGTTTGACAGGGATAAACACACAATAAAACACATAAATAATACATTAAAAACACACACAAAAAAAAATACAATAAATAATACATTATAAATATTGCAGTATTAGTACTTGTTTACTTTTTTAAAATAAGATAATAAGATTTTAGAAATTAAGTTACTGCTGCATTAGCCCTCTTCCTCTCTTCTAAGTTCTTGCTGTGCCCGACAGGGTCCATAATGATTCTGTACCTTTATATTCTTAAGACCATTCATGTACATTGTGGAACGCAATAAATATTGAGTATTGATCCAATAGATTCTAATCAAGGGATATCGTGTTGCCCTGACATTGGGTTGTGGAGGTCAGATGGACAGTCATTCCATGTTTCTATTTCTTTCTTTTCTTTCTTTCTTTCATTCCATGTGAAACACTGGCACCTATTCAGCTGCATTTGGTTAGACTAAAGCCGACCCCAATGAATTGATGGAAATAGACTCACTTTATATTACAGGTCTTAACAGTACCGTCTAAATGTGAGTGATAAATTACTTCGTCAACCTTGATATTATGTTTAAAAAGTCGTCTTTAAGTCCTCAAAGTAGGTAAACAAAAACATAACACGGAAACGTACAAAATACCCTAATATTTTCAATACACGAAAACATAATCTTCATTTTTATACACCGATAAAAATATCTAAGCGCCGCTTAAAATAATTGGCGCCTGCTCAACCGTTCCGTTTCACGCATCGAGAATAAAGTTGCGTCTAAAAACTTCCGTTTCACGCATGGCCGCGTTTCGACACGGTACCTAATAGCCCGTGAATATTTAGTCGATATGTCAAATAAATGTTTGCAAAAGCATTCTGCGTTGAGCATAATGTTGATCGCTCGATCAAAGGGAGCGAAAATTGGGGCATGTGTATGAAAACGTATTAGTGTAACGCTTAGGTATTTTGAGAGTGTCGACTTTTTACAGCTGCACGGCTTGATCGAAAATTAATCGCGGCTGTCATTTGCAGAACTTTGACAGTCGTTACGATACTATTTTAACCAAAGTGCCTAAACCAGTCATTAGGTTGTGAGGATCAGATAGACAGTCAACTCATGTAAAAGACTGGTATTCAGCCGCATCTGGTAAGACTGGAAGCTCACCTGAACATAATTGAGAAATGGCTTAACAGATGATGATATGGTTTGTGTCATCTCAACATAGTTGGGCGTTTGCTCGCTTATGCCTTTAAATACCTCCTATAACATGCATAATAATAACAATTTTCACAGCCCATGAATCAATCTTTCCCTCACGTTACCTACGTGCTGTTTTAGTTGAGCGATCTAACAATGGAAGTTGGACCGCATCACTGCGCCCCACCAATCGATGCGTGAATCGGAACGCAGTGGACTACTATTGGCTAATGTACTGAACAGAAAACCTAACGGGTTGGAGTTTTTTAAAAGACTATTTTTGGTTTTTTCAAGGCACTTTTAGCGTTGTTGTTAAAAACGCTTCATTGATTATAAACGTACAAGGTCGGATAATTGTAGGGTCATCGCCATTACAGTCTCAAGCAATATTCGTGTCTTGCAATAGCGACGCGACGGCAGGAAATACAAATGATTGAGTCACCGCAATGCACCACCTTGGGTGATAAAAACAAGAGACAAACAATTTTCAAATTGTTCTCTTGCGCCGAGTGAATCAAATGATTCACGACGGACTTTACGCTCGCATTGCTATGTTATTCTAAAGAAAAATTTCCCTTGAAAATATAGGTGCATTTTGGCGAAGTGCGTTTTGCAGAATAGAATGTCAGGTACGACTGACAAGCGCAGTCTGACGGATCATGCGTCTATCGTTTGACGTAAATGACGTCACAAGTCCAAGTCACATTGCCCGAACTGCCTGCGTAGCATGAACATATTGAACACCGAAGAAACGGCCTTTGTCTACAGACGAATCGGCAAAGTGACAGATTATATAGACAGGAACCTCAATCTGTCAAATTTGTTTCAATAAACCAGCCTGCGTAGCATGAACACTTAATTTCTTTCTTCCGAGACACGACAAATTTCTTTCAGTCTGACAGGGACTTTCAACTTGACGTTTCTTCTAACCGAGCATGAGGCGACTCGTTGACAAAGCGTTTGTACGCAGAGAAAGAAATTTACATGCTGTCTATAGCAACTGTCAAGATGCTCTTGTCTAGGTCTCATTTGATGTAGACTGTTTGACACTTGTTGACAGGAAATGTTTTGAAAAGAACTATCAAAAGTGGAGAAAATAGGTACGCACTTCATGCTCGGCATTGTTCGGCATTCTTCGGCATATAACTTCTCATCTTTCTTGACATTGTCATGCTCGAGACGAAAGAAATGTCTATATAATCTGTCACTTTGCCGATTCCTCTGTAGACAAAGGCCGTTTCTTCGGTGTTCAATGTGTTTATGCTACGCAGGCTGGTGAACATGGTCTAAGGTTTATTGGATTCCACTTTTTGACGATAACTGGGGAAGGTTTAGTTCTTAAAAGTGGATATCCTATAAACTTAAGACAGAATACTGATTAATCTTGAAACTTGATTGGATAACCACACTTCTAAGCGTCCACTATCTTAAGCGTATCATTACTTACTATGATTTAAAAGTCAAAGTAAAATCATTTATTTCAATAACACCATTTTAATGCATATTTGAGCGTCAAATTTATAAGTTAAATAAAAAATAATAAAATGCTCAAGTTACACCTCCCAAAGGGTAGTTTAGTAAGGATTACCTTACTTAGCTACCTTTTGGCCTAAGTTTCGTTTGTTGACGTACATTTTTCTCCATATCAGTGTGTGGGTATGGTGAAAAAATGGACAAGAAATACCATACTTATTTACTGGTTTTAGGGATAAAAGTCAAGCCCGCATTTTTTAAATAATAATAATTCAATCTTGAAACAGAAAACACACAGTTCAAACCACTAAATCTAAGACCTTGTAATTTGACACAAAAGCTCCATAAACACTTAATGAAGATTTTCGAAAATTAGTCCCCTGAATGGGGTAACGGTTATAAGCGATTAAAGTTAGTATGAAAGTTACTCATTCTCCAGTCGCATTGGGCACATGGCTTGTGCCTCAATAAAACTCGATATTGGCACCGTGCCCAATAACGTTGATAAGCCTTGTCGCATTAGGATCTTTGCAAAATGAGGGTACGGTACTGCACCTGTGTCTTCGTTCTAAGGGAGGGTAGCATTTAGTAATACCCATAATAGGTTTTTACAAATGTATAAGTTTTGCCTTTATAGTGGGCCCTACATTTGGTGAGTCAGCTTGTTCCCATCTTAAATCTGGTAGAAGAAACGTTATCGAAACATCAAATTTGTTTGTTACCAACGATCGGTAATTTCATTCTATACTATAAGCACACAAGTGTTAACTCCTGCAAACTGACAATTTTTCCCAATTGAACATGAACCTTATTCTATTTGCAATAAAGTTGTAAAACTTTCAAAGAAATTTGACACATTGGGGTAGCTTGCTGGCCTCTGTACATAAAGAAATGGACATTATGGCATAGTTTTCTATGTTTACCAGTCAATTTTCGAGTGATGCAGAGGCAAACAGTGATAAATTACAAACCTGAAATCGTTTATTGCATATTCAGTAATTGTAATAGTATGAATAGTATGTATGTATGAGTGTAAACGAAGCAAAAAAAGTATGTAAGAATCGTAGCATATGGCGCTCTGTAGTTTCTGCCTACCCCTATGGAAAAAAGGTATGAGTTTATGTATGTATGTATGTGTATGTGTATGTAATAGTAATTTAATTAAATAGGTAAAAAAAGATCGTTTGAGTTTCTCAATGCCAAATGTGTTTGGAATTTACATCAAAATCCAGCTTTTGTAACTTTTAAAAGCATGTTCTGTTTCAAAAACCAAAGTTCCCAAAGTGCTTTTAATCTTTTAATGTGAAAGTGGTCTGCAGAAACTAAATTAATTTTAGAGCTTCAGGTTTTCATTAAGAGGCACTGAAAAGCGTCGTGGCCTGGATAGTGAATGAGTTCAAAAAGTGGGACATACAAAATCAGCATACACTTTTATTAACCCCCTACGCAAAAAAGAGGGGTGTTATAAGTTTGGCCGCTATGTGTTTGTCTGTGTGTCTGTCTGTGGCACCGTAGCGTTTAAACGGGTGAACTTATATTGATGAGGTTTTTTTTTATTTGAAGGCAGGCTTTCTTGCGATGGTTCTTATTGTTAAAAGGGTAACCAAAGGGTCCCTGTACACAGCCAGCTTGTGGGGGTCATATACCCAAAAGCAGTACAACGCTCTCCGCGTTCAGTATAATAATGCGTTCAGGGTGCTGTTGGGGCTGCCCCGGCACTGCAGCGCATCGGGGATGTTCGCCGACGCCCGTGTCGACTGTTTCTACACGACGATGCGAAAGCGGTGCACATCTCTGGGGCGCAGGTTTCGGACCACCTCCAACACTATCCTGAGGGTGTTTGCGAACAGGTTTGATTGTCGTAACATTAATCAATGCTTTATGATTAATGTAATGACAAACAAACAAATGACTCAGAGGCCGGTGCATTAGTTTATTTATTATTATGATTGCATTCGTTAATTTAATTCAATTTAGTACAATTCAATTCAATTTAATTCGCGTCTATTTAATTTAATCCTATGCAATTTCAATGTCATTCCACTTAATTCCGTTTCAATTCAATAATAAAATTGTTGTATTTGTAATTATGTATCTACTAATATTAGATATTAAGTGAATTGTTACTAACACTATGGAGTTTGTCTGAAATTAAAAAAAATCTATTCTATTCTATTCTAAAACCACGAAGTATATATACATTGTAACTAGCAGATCCAGCAAACGTTGATTGACGTTGGTTGTTGACGTTGAGGCCTGAACGTTGGTTTCGAACCCTAATGCAGCGCCACCTACCAGTTTCTTTGCCTGTGACTAACTGGGGTCCAGTTGCACACTAGACTTAATGACAACTGAGATAATTACAAATAATTGGTATTGCAATTTAAGTGGGCTTCTGACAGCAGTGATAGCCTAGTGGTGTGACCGGTGGATTACCAATTCATAGGTCTCGTGTTCGAACCCATGGCACGCATTGACTTTTCGGATTTATCTGCGGATTGTATAATTATCACTTGCTTCAAAAACGGTGGAGAAAACATCGTGAGGTAACCGGCATGCCTGAGAGATATTTCTCGACGGCATGTGATGCCAAGTCAGAGGCCCATGGGCGGCATTAAAACTCTGACAGCAGGCTTGTTACTAACCACACGATAAGAAGAAGAAGTGGGCTTCAAGTTAAACTGACTTTCAGACAGGGTACTGTGCTCATGATGGCATCCTAGATACACACTGATGATAGCCAATACGAAACTAGATGTTTGACAGTTAATTCGTTGAACATCTTTGCCCCATGAGCATCACTATGAACTGTCAACGGAGATACGCAATCAATTCCAATTGTGAATTAAAACCATTCTTAAATGCACCTGAAGACACACAAAAAGAACATCAAAATCGGTACAGCCGTTTAGGAGGAGTTTAATTAAAAGCACACGTATAGAAGATTTATATTTATATACAACGTGTTTTTTTTTATATCCCTTAACTCTAGGGTATGATTGAGACCATGTCAAAGAATCATAACTGGCATAATTCGACAAAGTCACGATGATTAATGTAAAACACCCTCACGTGAAAGAAAAGTGACGTTAGAAAGAAGATTCGTCGTACTGGTGACAATTTTTGAACTAATTAATAAAAATAATATCAATAATACTTACTTAATAATAATATTCCACGACTATTCACACAACGCCATCTAGTCCCAAGCTAAGCAGAGCTTGTGTTACGGGTACTAAACAACTGATAATTTAATTATGATTGATGATATCACCGAAACTATGCATTTTTGGACCATCTATTCTAGGAGTTTTATTATTATTTTTACCTACAGAATATAACCCTAGAGTTATGGGATATAAAAAAAAACACCTTGTATATAAATATCAATAATATCAGCATATTATTGCAGTGTAAAGACTTCTCATACGGAGAAGGTAAGAGCATTAATCGTCACTCTTGCATAAAACGAATTGCGATTTCACACCTAAGTATCTATTATTATACTCGTATTAATTAAAAGTCCAGCAGTAGTATTTTATAAAAAAACACCCCATTAAAATATGGGTGAAGTGAAGAAAATTGAGCTGTCTTTCTATACTAATGTGGACATTGACATATTTCTTACAAGTTTTGACTGGGTGACGTTTACTGAATTGAGCAGTGGTTGGTTTCTTCACAATATTTTTCTAAATATATAGATATAGATCAACTTAGAAAGATAATTATAACAAGTAAATAATTTACATACAAATAGTCCATGGTTTTGAAATCATGCGTTTTGTGCTCACCAAGCTCATATTATGCCTAAAGCATTAAAAAAGTCGTTTACACCATAAAAGGTATTTAACCCCTCGTTAAACTAACCATTGCTTAAAACTTCCCTCTATAATCCTTACTGTTGTTAGAATTAAATGTTTAAGCACTTGTTTTCTATAATCTAGTCACTAATTAGATTGATTGTGATACTATAAGTAGGCGTGTTTAGAAATAACAGAGTTTATTGTAATTTTTGTACTTTGTCGGTAGGTACTACTATGATTTTTGTAGACTGGTTAGCTTCTCTTAGGTACTATTAAAATTGGTCCACTTTAATTTACTTTAGTGCTTTCTGCTTTCCTCAAATGTTTTATGTGCCACATTATAATCAACGAAATCAGTTTTGTACTTTACCAAACTTACTTTCCATACTGTTGCAAAATTAAAATAAGTCTAAAATGTCCCTCGTATAGAATTATTGACTCCAGTTAAACTATCATAAATTAAATATTCATATGTATAACTCTGTCATAGTGTATTACGCTAAGACATAGATAAATTTGAGCGTTGTAAACCGCAGTATCAATTTAGTTCGGCTAGTGTTAAAGCCGAGGCTTATACGTTTAAATTGTGAATTTAACTTTAGTCTTAGTGGCGTTAAAGGGCGATTACACCAAATTCTTTATGATAATCTTCGGTAAACTTAACGGTTCTCAATCATTATTAGAAACTGGTTTTCTCGTGTGTCATAAACTCGTGGTAAAAATAATAGCAGCAGCATTCTCGTTTCATTTCAACGCAAGTAGTGCAATATGTCTGACTTTTCTCATTCCAAATATTCAACACGTTCGAGGTCTGAATAATTTTATGTATTGACATCGGAGCAGTTTGCACATGTGATCGGTATCGAATTTAGAATATTGCATTTCTATGTAACCGAACAAACATGCCATAGTGAAGGTATCACATTTTATTGGTTCAAATAAAGTATTGTAAGAAAATTTCAAAACTAGAATACAAACCAGCTTGTTGCGAAACATTAACGGTTACCCAGGCTCTGTATCGCGAACAAGAAAATTCAATTAATACTAACGAAGTTGAGCTATTAACTGTGGTTAAAGTTGTGATTAAAGATAGAGTTTGGTGCAGCCAGCCTTTGTAGGAAGTTTGCAAAAGGGGAAAACAAATACGTAACTAATAAGTGTTAAAATAATAATGTATAAGTTGGTGTACGGTTGTATATAGAATTATTATTATTAAACAAATTGGTTGTAAACGAAAGCTTTTTATATAAAGCTTAGGTTATCGTGTATTTACATAAATGTATTAAGATTATACGAGTAAGAATAGAAAATATAAAGATGGTAATGTTTTGCTAATAGGTATTGTGTCTTTTGCAGCTTTGTAATCTTTTTTACTTTTAAAAGATAGTACTTATCTTTATTGATATCGAAATTAACTGCCAGTATTGCGTCAATTTTATTTCTAAACACAGAATTTTGGGCTTCCTACACCTTGATTAAATTTGAGTATTTTTTTTACTTCCACACTGTTCGTGTGCTTGCAGGCTGTTAGTTGCTGCTGAGCACGAGGCGATTGCTTCGAATCCCGAGTCAATCAAAGTGTAATTGAGTATTTCATCTAGACTTCTAGTTTCTGGATTTGTGCCCAGTTTATAAACTTACTCCCTATTACTTGCGACTTAAACATAGCTCGCAAAATATCTGTATAGTACTGGTTTACCTGTAAACAAAGAGATTTAAAACCAATAGAGCAGACATGCGAGGAAATGTCATAGAAATACTTTGATCCCATATCTCAATAACGCAATCTAGAATAATATATGGATATTGGAGCGGCTGCGGAGGTTACAAAAAATCCTCAAAGACTTGTGTCCAGCAGGACACAAGTTTCGCGGATTATTCCCGTTTGAGCACCTATGCATTTAGCCCCAAAGGTATTCCCATTTCCCATAGGTTAATGCATAGGTGCTCAATAAATAGGTGTTCAAACGGGAATACTCCAGTTTCGCATGAAAATTTTGTTCGTGATGTCCGGTCTATAGGTATTGAATGTCTTTGCCAGTAACTAATCTTTTGAGCAATACGGAAAATGATGTTTAGTTAGTTTTTTGCTCGAAAAAAATGTCTCAATATTTATTATTGTAATCACTACACAACTTCGAGTAAAATACAGAAGACGATTTAATTTTGTACGTATAACTTTACAAAGTATTAGAGTAAACAGGTTGCACATCATCGCTTACCATTTCAGAAGGCCCAGCCGAATTACAAATTCTATTTTTATAATATCGTAATCGATAAGGCGACAATATAAAGAAAATGGCATATATGGATCAGCTCTTTGTCAACTGTCAAGTGTTAACGAGTTGAATTTTGTAATATAGCTGAAGATGAAATAAACTTGACGGTTGACAAACAGCTGATTCCATATATTAAGCCATTTTCTTTCTATAATGGAAAAAGAACTAGAATTTGTAATATGACTAGGCCTGCTTGTTACATAGTGATGATCAAACGCGAGACTATCAAAATATAAAAAAAAACAGTTTTTTTTGGTGGTCTACTAGTCGTAACTGTTGAGCATGAAATCCCGAGTTCGATCCCCGAGTCGTGCTAAGCGTTATTGAGTTTACCTTCTGGAATTTTACAGTAGCTGCATAGTGTCTGGATTTGTGCCCGAAAAAAAAATAAACAAAGTGTCATTGAGTTTTTCAATCTAGGATTTCTCAGTAACAGCCCGAAGTCTGGATTTGTGCCCGATGGATGGCAATAGGCTCGCCCCCTATTACATAGAACTTAAACAAAACTGGCGAAATGTAGGTGTACTACTAAGTACACCTCTACCTAGCCCTTCGGGGATTGTAGGCGTAATGTTATGTTATGAAGACTATATTTTTTTGTGGTTTTCATAAATTTTTGGTACGCTTTTGCATGCTGCAAACAATTCTTTATTTAAGGTAACTTGCTAAAAAAGAGATCATAGGCTTTAGGCTTTATTTTCTTAATTTTTTTGAATTCTGTGCATTTATTATATTTCAAAATAATGATCTCTTAATTATAATACACCAAGCGCTTTTAATAATTAATTAGCGTAACTGTATATATTGTAAATGTTATTAATAGTAACATTAATAAGAGCAATAATAGATGTAAACGGAAATAATACATAGTCGTGTGTAAATTCAATAATAATGTTTTTTTTTTATGTTGAGGTACAATTAATAATTGAGTATTGTTGCAACGTGTTAATGTCGTAAATTAGGTAGTTGTAAGTATTACGATAATAAAAGTATAAAATGTATAGTTTTGTTTTATTATATATACAATTGTATTCATTTAGGAGGACGGAGATTATTAATAACACACAGGGGCCGATCTTTAAAGGGCTTATTACACTAGTCAATTTGTAGGAAACCTTACTAGGAAATCGGAAATTATAATCGCAGTTAGAACAGATTGTATCCGATTAAAGGTAAATCGGAGGTTTCGATTGCTTGGTTGTTTCCTAACTATTCCAAGTTGGGTTTTCTACAAATTAAATAGTGTTCTAAGCCCTTAATTAACGCAACGCCAATGCAATGTTCAACACAACACATCGCTCGCCAAGGTAAATCCGAGAATGAAGTGTAAGAAGACGTAGCGCCAAAAATGGAAAAAAAGTATTCATAATTAAATTCCACCAAGTCCTTTCCATCATCGGAACACTAGACTTGCAGCGCTTCACCATTGCTACATAGTGGACATTCCACCCATACGTTCTTAACGTATTAGGAACACATTCATTGTGCGTTAGTGATGGGCAAAGGATAAATACTCGAAGGATAAATACTCGAGTATTTATCCGAAGTGGATAAATACTCGTTTTTACTCATTTTTATCCGATATTTACCCAAAATGATGGATATTTATTATTTTGCATGTTTTTTTTATATTGATAGGCTAGTTTTACTATTAAGGCTTTCGAAAATACTTAATACATTATTACTTTTTCAAGTTCTGATTGTAAAGACGAAGCAACGTGTTTCTAACCGCACCGCACTATATCTCGGCCTCCTATTGTCCCATTCCTTTTGTTTTATTACCTTTCCCCTCACACCACCGCGCCTGCGCTGTGCCAAGGTATGTGTCTTAGATAGCGCACGCGCGAGTGCGTTTTTAAAAACAAAATAATTATTATAAGGTGATAGTGTTCTAGTTTTATGAGACATTTAAGTGATTTTGAAGTTGGATTAAAGCGTTTCAAGGTATGTTTTAACAGCTGAACCTTTCTTTGTTAAAGGTTTAAACACTGAATAAATCGGCGGATAAGTAAACTACTAAAAATAAATAGAAAAGTGTAGTTTTATTATTGTTGATAACGATTATTGCTAAAAACCTACAAAAGACTGAAGAGTCCCTTGTTTTGAGTGTTTTGAAATCTCTGTGCGTCATGAGCCAGCAAATTAATAGTGTGCTGCGCAGTACTAAACTAACTTAGTAAAAAAAGTTTAACAACATGTTGTGCCTCTAAATTTTTTGAAAGTTTCCATATAAATTGTAAATAACACGCCCGGTATCACCACTTTGTCGAATGACGGGAGGATACGGCGTGGCATACGCTGGCAAAGTGTGCCGCTTGAGAGGAGCCGTGCCGTGCCCTCGTCTCTGGAGTAAGCAGTGACTTGTCGCTGCCGGCCGTGGTCGAGAGGATGGCCGGCAGCGTCGAGTCCTGGGACGCGGTGGTGTCCTTCTGCGAAATGGTCGTCTCGCAGATGGAGGCTGCGGAAAGTGAGAGGGAGAGCAACTCCACTCACCCGGCCCGCAGCAGACGTACCGGGCGCAGGCGGAGGGCGGACAACGCCCTCTTCCGGCCCCCCTCCGGGACGTCCGCCGCCCTCATGTACATGGGACATGGACCCAAGGTGGTGGCGCGTCGTGTTTACGCGCGCCCCTCTTAGACGTTGCGAGGGTTGTCTAACACCTCACTCCCCTCGCTGACTTGGCGAGGCCCTCGGGTCGCAGTCAGTCGGGAGTCGCGGAAGTATCTTCTGTTCCCGTGACCCCCGGCGCAGGTGTGAGAAGGAACACGGGGTGGTTTTTAGTCAGTAAGTCTGACAGACCCCTCCACCCTCCCCGGGGCGGGGGACATCCATGAGGATTTTCCACCACAAAAAAAAAATAAAAGTAGCGGGGTCGTAGTAAGTGAGCGAACACAGACTCCTCTCCACCTCCTTCGTGGTTATTTTTTTAAACCACCCAGAAGTAGGAGCGCCGCCAAGCGGCTCCGGCGACATCTTGGCAGGTAAGGGTAAAAGAATAATAATATTCCTTGTGCTTTATTCAACTTATCCGAAAAATACCCGAAACTAATTTCAAAATGTTAACTTTTAAATTTTAAAATACGTATATCTCCGTAACCTTGGGGTTCCGCGGGTTGGAGATGGTACAGGAGGTAGGCCCCTGCCACCCTCGCCCTCCCCGGCCCATAAATATATGGAAATTAGAGTGAAAATAATGGAAATTAGTGTTTTAACCTAACCTCAAACTTTAACAATGAATATCTCCATAACCATGGGGCTCCGCGGTGTGGGAATCCGACAGGGGGGTATCTCATCTCCCCCTCCCTCTCCCCAGCCCCTCTCCGATCCATAAATCGATGACCCATAAAGGAAAGTATAACCCATTTTTTTTATTATTGTGTGTAATCATAGGTTAGACAGGCTTGTTTTTTTAAAACTTCTTAATAAGTTTTAGAATTTCACTTAATTTCATCCTTTTCTTCGTAGAAATATAAAATTTCCCTTACTAAAATCGTGTGTAATATTTATCCGCCGTTTTGGATAAATACTCGAGTAAAAACGGATATTTATGAGTATTTATCCATTTTGAGTATTTATCCGGATAAATTCCCAACACTATTGTGCGTACAACAAAGAAGTGGAATTCCCTGGCGCAGTCGGTGTTACCTGATAGCTAAAACCTAGGGGTCTTTAAGTCAAAAGTGATTAGGGTAACTTCTAGGCAAGCTTCACTTACCATCAGGTGAGATAGTGGTCAAATACGAGCTTGTAATATTACTAAAAATAACAACCTTATTTTTAATATATACTAAACCCTAAAAGGGGTTGTTGTACAGATGCCAGCACGTCAACCTACCACAAACTGTAAAATTGTCCCAATTGAACATGAACCTTATTGTGTTTAGAATAAATTTGAAAACCTATCAAAGAAAGACACATTGCGGTAGGTTAATGTGCTGGCGTCTGTACTCATCATTATGAACATCTTTTACTATATCTATAATAAAGCAGTGATGGCTTAATGGTATTTCCGGCGGATTGCCAAAACATAGATTTCGAGACCTTTGAGTTTTCGGATTCATGTGTGTGTTGTATAATTATCACTTACTTCTAAAACGGTGAAGGGAAACATCGGGAGAAAATCGGCATGCCTGAAAGATATTTTTCTCGACGGCTTGTGATGAAATGATGATATGACATGAAATGAAATGATGAAATGAAATGAAATGAAATTAAATGAAATGATATTTATTTCTGTAAGTAGATAATTCCCAGATACTTTTACATGTCTTTTTTTTTTATCTAAATGGATTTCCAAAGTTACTGATCTTCGAGAAGAAATGCCGAAAGAAGCTCATGGGTTATGGTCTCTTTTAAAGTCCAGACATAAGATTGTATTAATTTATTATGCGAGTCTCACGATGCAGGGCAAAGTCTGGAAAAGCCTTTTGAAGAAAGAATCAATTCAACTTTGAGTTGACCTGTCCCGACAGACGGCATGCATGCTTCAGTCATCGTGTAGCTCAAACCTATTTCAGGGAGCTCGACGACCCACCACACGACGCAATCTGCCGGTCATTTGACAGAGGCCCATGGACAGCATTTAAACTCTGACACCAGGTTAGCCACTAAACCACACGATAAGAAAAAGACGACTGTATAACGAACGAACGCCCAAGAAGCGAAAAAACATCAGATGGTCTATATTTTGTCAAGTTACGTGAGCATAAAGTGTACTGAAAAGTTGCTTGCTAATTGTAAAATCCACTCTTACAAATCACTGCTTACAAAAGATTTAACAAAATAAGTTACTAATTATGAGTCAAACAAGTCGCAGATTCGGCCCCATATGGAGTACTGCTGTCATCTCTGGGCGGGAGCACCTGGGTACCAGCATGGGCCCCTTGACTCGGTTCAAAAGCGAGCTGTGAGACTCGTCGACGATCCCGTACTCACAAGCGGTACTGAGCCCCTAAGTCTTAGGAGAGACTTTGCCTCCCTATGTGTGTTCTACCGTTTGTATAATGGGTTGTGTTCCGAGGAATTGTTTGATATGATGCCCACCAGAGGGCTACAGTATGGGGTTCTTCAAAAGGGGAGTAAATAGGTTTTTAAAGGGTCGGCAACGCGCGTGTGGCGCCCCTGCCTGCGTAGCATGAACACATTGAACACCGAAGAAACGGCCTTTGTCTACAGATGAATCGGCAAAGTGACAGATTATATAGACATTTCTTTCATCTCGAGCATGACAATTTCAAGAAAGATGAGAAGTTATATGCCGAAGAATGCCGAACAATGCCGAGCATGAAGTGCGTACCTATTTTCTGCACTTTTGACAGTTCTTTTCGAAACATTTCCTGTCAACAAGTGTCAAACAGTCTACATCAAATGAGACCTAGACAAGAGCAACTTGACAGTTGCTATAGACAGCATGTAAATTTCTTTCTCTACGTACAAACGCTTTGTCAACGAGTCGCCTCATGCTCGGGTAGAAGAAATGTCAAGTTGGACAGAAAGAAATTTGTCGTGTCTCGGAAGAAAGAAATTAAGTGTTCATGCTTCGTAGGCTGGTGTTGCAATTGTCCATAGGCTACGGTAACCGCTTACCATCAGGCGGGCCGTAAGCTTGTTTGCCACCGTCGTGGTATATAAAAAAAAAAATGTGAACTTTTATAACCAATTTTTAGTTAAGATATTTATGTTAAACACTAGTTCAATAATGACAGTATATACCAGACAAACCTACTTCAGGTCCCGTTTCTTCGGTTTTCCTCTTCTCTTGTTTGAGTGTAAATGTAGAGGGAGAAAAAACATCCCTCACCATCATGTTCCTAATTCCTAAACATCACACGATTCTTAAAATAGAACTCAATTCTGTTCAAAGGGAAAAATCATCCAAGCATCCGATACCAACGATACTCCAAATTTACTTGAAAAATATCCGGTTATAGTGCAAACATTGAAATCTGTCAGTTTTTTTTTTCAAAGCTTTTCCATATTTATACCACTATCCTCAATATTAAAAAAATGGGTCACATTCCATTTTTTTTCCACAGTTTTCTGAGTACACAGGGTGGAAGGGACTTTGACACACATCCGGACACTATGAGTTCTTTCTATGATTTTAGAGCTCCAGCATTGAAATTTCCTTGAGGATCTTTTTTGCTTTATTTCGTGGAAAATCGTGTTTTGTCCCAATTTCAAGAAAAATATACTTACACTACATACACACAAACACACACCCATTCATACATTACTCTTTAAGAAAAAAACTCATTAGGTTAGATGCGACCAAGGATTGTTTTATGGTTTTTTTGTAGTTAAAACAACATTAGAAACTGACTGCCTAGTTGATCTAGTGGTCGCTAGCGCTACTGCTGAGGCATGAGGTCCCGGGTTCGGTTCCCGGGTCGGACAAAGTGTTATTCAATTTTTCCATCTAGAAATTCTCAGTAGCAGCCCGGAGTCTGGTTTTGTGCCCGATTGATGGCATGCCCCCTATTACATGGGACTCAAACATAACTGGCGCAATGTGGGTGTGTTACTACGTATACCTCTGCCTAGCCCTTCAGGGATTACAGGCGTGACTTTATGTTTTTTTGTTGTTACAACATCAGAAAACATTAGGAAATACCCGAAAAAATTCAATCATGTACAGAACTCAATATGGTGTGCGGATGAGCGTTTATGTCTCTTCCATTCTTTATAATGTAAAAATAGAAACCCAGTTTTTGTGATGAAAATTGTTTCATTTCAATATACCCGGCTCGTGGGTTTAGTCTGAGTAATCCTAGATTAAATCAGGTCAAACCATGTTATCGGGTTATTTGATCAAGAATCTAGCCACCCATGACATATTCATTTATATTTATGATACGTTAATAGTTTATTTTATAGGGTATAGATACACAACAGTAGAGGAAGACTAAATAAATGGATGGATTGTGTGAAAGATGATACATGACTAGAAAGATGGTGATTATTGAGGAGACGGCAATGTTGTTGTATGGAACGAGACGAAAACATGCTGGGTTGACCACAAATAAATTGATAAATGATATTTACTTCTGTAAATAGGTTCATACTTACACTTTTGACAGGCCTGTTGGTTTAGTAGTTAGTGACCCTGACTGCTATGCCGGAGGTCGTGGGTTCGATCCCCACCCAGGACAAATGTTTGTGTGTCGTGCACGATAATTTGTTCTGTGTCTTGATGTAATTTATCTATAATATGTATGTATTTAGAAATATCTAAGTTTGTTAATCAGCTGTTTAGTACCCATAACACAAGCTCTCAAGCTTAGCTTGGGACTAAATGGCGTTGTGTGAAAAGTTGTGGAATATTAATTATTATTGTTATTGATTATTATTACTTTTGCATGATATTTTTTAACTAGAAGATGAGATCGGTGTTTCTCTATCTAAATACTCTGAGAAGAAACACCGAAAGAAACTCACCGAAAGAGTCTAGACATAATCTTGGCCAGATTATGTAAGAACCATGCAGATTAGTGTCTGAAATGGTCTTTTCATGAAAGAACCACACAGATATGAGGGGACCAGATCAGTCAGTGTTCCCATTTTGTCAGCTATCGTTAGCTGAACTCGAAAGTTAAGGAGCTCCACGTTCTGACGAATGATACCAAAGAAAATAAATTGGGTTGGTCTCATAAAGTAGGTAAGTACTCAAGCTGCCAGAGCAAATGTTAAAAACCAAAGTATTAAAAACAATACTTTACAATGTAAATATTGCATTAATGATGTGCGTTTGGTTTTGTTTTGATTGTTTGGATGATCTATACTCTTAGCATTAAAAAAAGAAGCTCGTAGAAGCAGGAATGCAGAACATTTTATTTTAAACACAAGAAAACAGTTTTTATTCAAATAGTTTTAATTAAGTTTTAGGTTTTTTAATAGTTTTAGTTTATAGTTTTGTTTTTAGTGTTGGACTGCCTCGTTGGTCTAGTGGTCGCAAGCGCTACTGCTGATCATGAGGTCCCGGGTTCGATCCCCGGGTCGGGTAAAGTTTTATTGAGTTTTTCCATCTAGGATTTCTCAGTGGCAGCCCGGAGTCTGGATTTGTACCCGATTGATGGCAATAGGCTCGCCCCCTATTACATGGGATTTAAACATAACTGGCGAAATGTGGGTGTTCTACCAGGTACACCTCTGCCTAGCCCTTCGGGGATTACAGGCGTGACATTATGTATGTTTTATTTTAAATTTAGAAGAATAAAAGTAAAACGAACAACGTGTCCATGTATTGTTCATCCCTGCTTCTTTGAGGTTTTTATCATTGACACTACAATTTTCAACCAAAATGAAATAATTTAACTGAATGAAATCCACATTATTTCGTAAAATAAATGCATGTAACATGCTTCATTGTACTTTCGTTACAGAGTGTGCATTAAAAATAACCTGTTTTAACTTCTGTCTAATGCTATTGTTAATAGAATAATAATTAATTTGTAGAATACCTAGTTAATTATTTGTGAATTTGTGATTTATAGTCATTGAAGCCTTGTGGACATATTTCGGCGTTAAGCAGGCACACTCTTTTGACCTTGAAGCTTTTATTTAGTCAGTATTGCATAACCTAATTTACTAGTAGTTTTGATTGATTAGTGCTGTGTAGTGTAGGTATATAGATCCAAGTTCTTCAAACGAATCAGACAATGTGTTGTTGGGGAGTTTTGCCACTTCTTCTTCCCAGCAAAAACACTATAAAGTGGGTGTTTTGGGAGACTGTATTATGTATTTTTTTTTAAGTTTTTAAAATACTGATTGGAATAAAGACTTTTGATTTTTTATTTACATTTTAACCTGCTGATTGCCAGAGGTATTCCTCGAAGCGCTACTATTTTGAGGCGCCCGATAGCAAATAAAAATATTTGTTTTTGTTTTCCTCGACAAAAATATATATTTTTCTAATTGCTAACGGGAGCGCTCCTAAAAGGTGCGCTCCGAGGAATAAAATAGGAGCGCCTCATTGGGAGCGCCTCTAAATAGTAGCGCTTCGAGGAATACCTCGATTGCCAAGGTCGGGACTCGAGTTCGAACCCAACGCTCTTAGCTTACCTGTGACTTTTGTATTCATGATCTAAAGACTTTCGAGTCTTAAGATCATTGGAAACAAGGAAAACGAAAGTTAAGTAAATAAGTGTCCCGCATTTTATTACGGGCTATTTTAAGATGAACGTCAAAAGAAAACGTGGGTGAGACATGTCAACCTCAATAATTCTTCAAGAGATAAATAAAATGTTGATGAGGAAAAACGTTTGATAATATTTTCAGCTTACCTTATTGAAACCTGTGGTATATCATTGGCGTGTCATTGGTCTGTTGTTCTAGTAAATAGTGACCCTGACTGCTATGCCGGAGGTCGTGGGTTCGGTTCCCACCAAGGCAAATGTTTGTGTGATGAGCACGATCATTTGTTCTGTAAAGCTCTGCTTAGTTTGGGACTGGGTGACGTTGTGTGAAAGTTCTGAAACCTTTATTTATTTATTATTTACTAGCTTCTGCCCGCGACTTTGTACGCGGATCCTGTAGCTTATGCCAGCGACAACGGGGTCGTCAAAATCGAAGATCTGAAACGTCTGACGTCGAATTGTAAAAGCCCGGGGACGGCAAAACAATGGAATGCGCGAGACGATCCAAGACGTTCCAGATTTTTTATTTTTGTTGGTCAACAGGAAATGCCATCAGACTTAACAACTTTTGCTAAGACGCCATTTTTATTATGTATATGCTATATTGTCTCTGGGCTTTAGAGTTCCACTACAGGTGCTCCAGGTCTTCAAATTTAGTTTCACAGCAGAAAACACTCTTCACGTGGAATAGTTTTAGCAATGGCACCATTTTTATATCTCTTTTACTTTAGGTGTTCCATTTTCCAAAACAAATTATAGCCTATATGTTGCGTGACGTTCACGCTCAGCGGTCAGTCGCGCATCTCCTTCCCCCACTTATCTCTAGAGTAAATGCGTAGTTACCGGGTAGGCAACCATGTAACAAAGATAAATAGAAAAGGAAATTAAACACTCAAATAACATAAGCCCGAAGGCATATTTATACGATAAAAAAAAATGGAAGTTTTGGCCAGTAGAGTCTAATTTTCAATGATATACCATCGTCATCGAAAATCAGCCCTGAACTGTTCCCGCCTTCACCGCGTGGAGTTACTTATGTTATTTTATAAATATGCTTTAATTTCTATATCAAATGTATCTGATCTTCGATTTTTATAAGTCAACAGGAAATGCCTATCAGACCAAACGACTTTTGCTAAGATGTCATTCCTATGTGAGCAATGGTGTAGCTGGGCTCTTGGAGTTCTACAACAGGTGTTCCAGATCTTCGATATTTATACGTCAACAGCGAGTGCTCATAAGGCTGAACAACTCTTGCTAAGACGTCATTCCTATATATGTTATAGTTTAGCTGGGCAGTTGAAGTTCCACATCAGGTGTTCCGGATCTGCAAATTTATTGTCTCAGCAGAAAATGCTCATCACGTGGAACAATTTTTGCTATGGTACCATTTTTGTATCTCCTATAGTTTAGCTGGTCTGCTGCGGTTCTGCATCAGGTGTTCCGGATCTTCAAATTTATTCTCTCAGCAAAAAATGCTCATCACTTGGAACAATTTTTGCTATGGGACCATTTTTGTATCTCCTATAGTTTAGCTGGTCTGTTGCGGTTCTGCATCAGGTGTTCCGGATCTTCAAATTTATTCTTTCAGCAAAAAATGCTCATCACGTGGATCAATTTTTGCTATGGTACCATTTTTGTATCTCCTATAGTTTAGCTGGTCTGCTGCGGTTCTGCATCAGGTGTTCCGGATCTTCAAATTTATTGTCTTAGCAGAAAATGCTCATCACGTGAAACAATTTTTGCTATGGTACCATTTTTGTATCTCCTATAGTTTAGCTGGTCTGCTGCGTTTCTGCATCAGGTGTTCCGGATCTTCAAATTTATTGTCTCAGCAGAAAATGCTCATCACGTAGAACAATTTTTGCTATGGTACCATTTTTGTATCTCCTATAGTTTAGCTGGTCTGTTGCGGTTCTGCATCAGGTGTTCCAGTTTCCAGGATAAATTATAGCTTAAGTGTTGCCCAGACTTAATATCTATACAAAAAAAAAAACATTCAAATCCATCCAGTAGTTCCGAAGATTAGCGTGTGCAAACAAACAGACAAACAGACAAACAGACAAACAGACAGACTTTTTTTTTTGGATTCGTGCTCTATTACTGTTTCTAAACCCCCCTCAATTATTATTTTTTAAATATATTCAATGTACAGACACAGTTTTTTTACAGTCTTATTATATGTATAGATTGATTTCACCGTCATTGACCATTTTCTCCGTGATCTAGTAAAGTTACTAGGTAGTTAGGTAATATTTTCACTTGATGTTTTAAACTCACATACACGAACAGCCAGATTCAAAACAACATGGTACCTGTAGGCCATTCATTTTTTTTTCCGTGCGGGAATAGAACCCATGCAACGAAGCAGCTAATGGTTCAGCCACTGCGCTTTTACATCAAAATTTTTAGTAAGTATTATAATATTAAAGTCTGTATTTGTTTCTGGTTGATGGCAATAGCTTGAGATTTTAACATTAGGTACTAGCAATGTGGGTGAACCTAATGGTGTGGGATATGTGTTTCTAGCATTAGCATTAAATTACATCAAGCATATTTTAATTTTAAATTTATTAGTATCTTGAATGATTCTGTAATAACAGCTGCGCTTCCCACTACACAACCTAAAACTACAAAGTAAGAATAGAAATAAAAAAACCGTCCAAGAGCGTGTCGGGCCACGCTCAGTGTAGGGTTCCGTAGTTTCCCGTCCGTCACAATAAGTGTTCAAAATGCTTGCATATACGATTATACTATACGATTATACTACAAACTTAGTCCAGAAATTATTTTGTACAACTTTTTGTCTTTTTTGTACAAAAAATATTTTTTCTAGAAAGTCCTTATAAAGTTCTACTTTTCAGATTTTTGTCATATTTTCTATACTTATGGTTCAAAAGTTAGAGAGAGGGAGGACACATTGTTTTTTACTTTTGTAGCGAATATTTCCGAAATTATTGACATTATCAAAAAATTACTTTAGTAAACCCCTATTAATTTTTAAATACCTTTCTAACAATATATCACATGTTAGGGTTCAAATTAAAAAAAAAACGCTTTTCACTTTACATAATATACCCTAATAAAACATTTTTTTTTCAATTTTTATTTCATCAGTTTGTCGGCGTGATTGATACACATATTGGTACCAAATTGCAGCTAACTAGTGCTAACGGTCACAGAGATTAAGCGAGGCCGGACGGACGGACGGGCAGATAGACATGGCGAAACTATATGGGTTCCTAGTTGACTACGGAACCCTAAAAACCATAAGAAATATTTATTTTAAATCTTTGTAGTGTCGTTATTATTATAAATGTAACAATCCATTTAAAATAAGTTCAGGAACACTTTAATTACAGTTCATACAACGGATTTTGACTTCTATTGCGTTGGTGTCATGGCAAATGCAGCAGCATTAAGCACTATTCCGAGACGGGCCGCAGACCGCTAACTGCAACCGCATTGTATTTCAAATATCATTAGTAAACTTTCTTACGAACAAACATTATTAAAATTATCGATTTTTCAAAACAAATTACGCATTTGAAGTTACAAAAATGCAATGGATACTAAACAAGCGGGCCGGTCGGGTCAACAACCAAGTGCGAGTGGCCATACGATCAGCAGATCGAAACTTGCGTTGCGTTGTCGCGCTATGCAATGCGCTCAATAAAAAGCATCTCTTTTTTAAAGATGAAAAAAAAAGTATTTTCCTAGCATTCTTTTTTGGTTAAAGTTACTTAATTATATGTACAGAATGTTTGGTTATCGGCTATGTGATCGGTATTTTTACACCCTGTATTACTTGCCTGGATTAGAGTTGTAACTACGTACATGAGTAGAAGCCATCTTAAGCCCTGGGCTACTTACTAAATTGATATTAACAGCCCCATACTAACGTGTAAACAAAATGTTCAAGTAATAAATCTTGCAAATCAAATTGGCCTTTACTCTGAACGAACAAAGTACGAACTAAGTCTAAACCTAACTAGACTTTGTTTCTCAAAGGCATGAAATAATCCTCGAACCTTTAACTTAATGAGCCGAAGTACATAAGTTACTACACATGCTAACTTTCAGACGTAAAACTTGTTCTAATGATATACTTAATTGAATTATTCAAGGGAACATTATACGTGATTGAAAGTACGTGAGATACGGTATATTACGCCTGTAAACCTCTAAAGATGAGGCAAATAGTCAAAAGTCGTTTTTTCAAATTAGGCTGAGGATCAGCACTTTAAATTATAAAAGACCACCCTTCGACCCTTCGTTGTGTTTTTGCTAAGAAGAATTTGCGGAACAAACTCCCCATTATATTACATACTTTACCAGTTATTTTTAAATCCTACCTAAACTTTTTGTAGCGAGATGCCTACAGACTAGACCAACTCACTGGACTTGTTTGAGATTCCTTTTCCTAAAAATATTGCACTCACAGGCGTATTATTTGGCAGCGTTCAATTAATTTTCCGAAAAAGTACAGTTTAGGTGTCTTCAAAGCTAGAGTGAAGAGTGGGTTTTAACAAACTAGTGCGCTTTACCATTATAGGTATAATGATTGGAGGAATAGGGGTCCTCGTGAAGTATAAATAAATTCCAACTCACGGTTTGTAAATAGGTATATTTTCTCCAACAATCCTCGCACACACATACGCTATGATTTATAGAAGGCGCAATGGGAAGAACAAGCACAAGCACAGCGTAGCACAATAGTTTATGAAGATAGGAAGATAGTACAGTTCAGGATAGTATAGAAGATGAGATACACATAAGATGAAGATGAAATACAAGCAGGTTAAGCGGTTCGCGGCGGTACAAACAGATGAGCGATAAGCATGCGCTCCGCGTCGTAGTTAAGTCTCGACTGACTTGACCTTGCGTGGTGACCGCTGTCCAGTATGCGCAAGCGACGTGTACTTAACCGTTAGAATAGTGAAGTCCAGCGCGTCGATAGTTTATCGCGTATAGTATCGATTATCGACATCGACCAACTGGTATAAAGTATAATGTATACATATAAAATAAGTAAGTAAATAAATGTAAATATGTAATTGTGTAAATATAATATTAAGTATTAGTTGTATGTGTGTTATTGTGAATTGTTGTAACTAGTATGTAAGTTTTAGTATAAGTATAATTCTAATTGTTCTATATTAAGTAAATGGGTAGGCAGTAGCCTACACCACCCCCCTCCAGAGACCGTCAAGGGCGATAAAAATCTGTAAACCTCACTCGACGTCCAGAACGGGTAATATAATCTTGCGGTTCCTCGGGTGTGGTATTTTCTTTTTGAACAGACAGCGTGAAAGCAGGCTTTAGCCGATCAATGGACACTGTCATTTCCCTATTTTTTATTATTATTTTAAAAACCTTATCCCCTCTAGAAACAACCTTATGTGGTCCGGAATATGCGGGTGTGAGTGAACCCCGTGATGCGTCATCTCGCAGGAAAACGTGATCACAGGTTTCAAGTTCCTTATAAATAAATATTTTGGACTTACCATGACGGGAAGCTGGTACAGGTCGCAACTTTTCTGCAAAATTCCTGAGCCTTGCGGTAAATTCAGATATGTCTGTGGTACCGCTAACAGTAGGCTCGAAGAACTCGCCAGGCAGTCTCAGCGATTCACCATATACCAGTTCCGCCGAGGATGCTTGTAGGTCTTCCTTGTAAGCTGATCTTATGCCCAACAAAACCCACGGCAGTGACTCTGTCCACCTGTCATTGGCATGACAGACTATTGCGGCTTTAAGTTGACGGTGAAACCGTTCAACAAGTCCGTTGCATGCCGGGTGATAAGCTGTTGTCCGCTTATGCTCGAATCCGGCTATTTTCGACAGACATTGAAATAAAGCCGATTCAAATTGACGACCACGGTCAGTCGTTATGTCTGTTGGGCAGCCGAACCGAGAAATCCAAGTGGACAACAGGGCTTTGGCAACTGTTTCTGCCGTGATATCAGCTATCGGTATTGCTTCTGGCCAGCGGGTAAATCTGTCCACAGCAGTTAAGCAGTAGCGGTAGCCCTCAGAAGGAGGTAGTGGACCAACTAAATCAATGTGGATTTGTTTAAAGCGGGAACGCGGTAAATTATAGTTGCCAAGTGGGGAAGTCACGTGACGAGTGACTTTGGCCCTTTGACACGATATGCATGAGCGTGACCAATCCCTACAGTCTCTTCTGACCCCTGGCCAAACGAAACGTTCGGAAACTAATTTGGCCGATGCGCTTGCGCCAGTATGGCTCAACGAATGCAAGCTATCAAATACCTGCTTTCGGAAGAATTTTGGTACGTAAGGCCTGGAAGTCGAAGTACTGACGTCGCAGTACAAAGGAATTCGGCTTTCAGGGACATGGAGTTTCTTTATTTCTAAAGATGAACCCCCACGCAATAGTAGTTCGAGTTCCGGGTCATTGACTTGGCCTTGAGCTATCTTTTCAAGGCTGATTGGGCCCACTAGTTCCTCAATGCGCGACAAGGTATCAGCTACTATGTTGTCTTTGCCGGATATGTGTCGAATGTCCGTAGTGAATTGCGAAATAAAGTCTAGGTGTCTATACTGCCGAGGCGAGCAGTTTTTCTTCCGTTCATGGAATGCGAAACTGATCGGCTTGTGGTCAGTATAGACTATAAAGTGCCTAGCTTCCAGCATATGTCGGAAATATTTTATAGCCTCATAAATGGCGAGCAATTCCCGGTCATAAGGCGAATATTTAGTTTGAGATGGGCTCAATTTCCTTGAAAAGAAAGCTAAAGGTTGCCATGCGTCCATGTTATATTGCTGAAGGACAGCACCAATTGCCGTATCAGACGCGTCAGTAACTACAGCAAGTTTTGCACTACAGTCTGGGTGAGCTAACATTGCGGCGTTAGAGAGACTATCTTTACAGGCCTGAAATGCCGTTAAAGTCTCCTCTGTTAAGGTAATCGGCTGTGCTCCCTTGACCGATCCTGTCAACAAGGCATGTAATGGAGCTTGGATCTCGGCTGCTTTGGGAATAAATCTCCTATAAAAGTTGAGCATGCCTAAGAATCCTCTTAGCTGCCGCACGTTCTTAGGTGTGGGAAAGTCTTTCACTGCCTGAACCTTCGACTCAACCGGCCTGGAACCGATTTCCGATATGCGGTAGCCTAAAAAAGTAACCTCTTCTGCTCCAAAAATGCATTTTGAGGTGTTGACCAACATACCGTACTGCTTCAGCCTCTCGAATACCTCTCGCAGGTGCTGCTCGTGCTCTGCCTCACTCTTGGAAAAAATCAAAAAATCATCAAGGAAACAGTAAACAAAATCTAGCCCCCTCGTCATCTCATCAACGAATCGCTGAAAAGTTTGCCCCGCGTTCCTAAGACCGAACGTCATAAAAGGAAATTCAAACAGACCAAACGGGGTCGTGATGGCGGTCTTAGGAATGTCCTCCGGGCTGACAGGTATCTGATTATATGCCTTTTCAAGATCCAGAGTGCTGAAGACTTTACACCCAGCTATACTATGGGAAAAGTCGTGGATGTGCCTAATCGGGTACCTGTCTGGCACGGTACGGGCGTTGAGCTGCCGATAGTCGCCACAAGGACGCCAGCCGTTGTTTTTCTTCGGCGCCAAGTGCAAGGGTGACGACCATGGGCTCTCTGAAGGTCTAGCTGTTCCAACGGTCAGCATAGATTGGAATTCCTTTTCAGCGATCTTGAGCTTATCCGGAGCTAAACGACGGGGAGATGAGCTAACTGGAGGACCTGGTGTCGTGCGAATGTGGTGTACTGTTTGGTGCGGTGTAGTGTGATGCTTACCAGCTGGTCGCGTGATTTCGGGATATTCATTTAAAATTTTATGGAACCGAGTCTCGCCAGTCACGACTTTTACAGAATACACATTCTTACAATTAGCTAAAGCAGCAGTAGCTGTCACTGATGTTAAATTATCTATAAGGCGTTTGTTTCGACAATCTACAATAAGGTTGAAAAAATTTAAAAAATCTACACCAATGATTGGTTTGGTTACATCGGCAACTACAAAACGCCATTGAAATGTTCTACGTAAACCAAAATCTAATTCTAGGGTAACATAACCATATGTAGCGATATTCGAACCGTTAGCAGCACACAAATTATATCCAGTCCGAGTACGACGATCGTGGATCATTGACCGTGGGAATACACAGAGGTCGCTTCCTGTATCGACCAGAAACTGCGTTTTCGATGAACGGTCAGTGACGAATAGGCGACCAGTTGCATTTAAAGGGCAATCGTCGGTCGTCATTATCGACCGCCCTTTGAGTTTTCCGACTTGAAGTCACAGGGTTGTACGCACTTGTGAGCCTTGTCCGCAAACTTGCCATGATACCAGCAAAGCGGGAACTTCCTATAATTGGACTGCGAGCGCTGCCTAGATGTGCCTCTAGTGTCTCTGGAGGAGCGAGAGCGTGACCTGCTGCTTCGAACGGTCGCTATCCTCTCGAACTGCTTCCGAAGTTCAGCTACTTCCTTGGTTAGATCGCTGAGAACTGAGCCAGGGATGGAGTTGCTAACAGCGGCAATCTTCGGAGATGATGAAGCCAGATCGTTAACCCGATCGGCTAAATCGGCGAGGTCCTCTGTCGGAGTTGCACCTGGTTGACCTGCGAGCACCGTCTGAATACCATGGGGGAGTCGACTGATCCAAATTGTCTTTAAAAATTCATCCGGTACGTCCCTTGAGAGACTTTTGAGGTGGCGGAGAAATTGAGACGGTTTACGATCTCCGAGTTCCTCGTGCATCAACAACTGCTTGATTTTCTTCTCGTGGGACGCGCTGAGTCTCTTAATCAATTCTGTCTTCAACTTCTCGTATTTATTAGTCGCTGGTGGACTGATAATAATGTCCTTGACCTCCCTGGAGTACTCATTGTCTAAGTGTCCGATGACGTAATTATACTTAGTAAGGTCATTTGTAATTCCGGCGATGGCAAACTGACCTTCAACTTGGGCGAACCAGATTTCAGGTTCTTCGGGCCAAAACGGTGGTACGCGAACGCCGACTTTAAACACGTTGCCTGAATCTATCGACATGTCGTCTTTCCCCGCACTAATGCCGGGCGGACGTGACGTATCGGTGCCTTGTGCGTCTTTATATAAATCCCTCTCCATGCTCTTTCGGGGTCACCAATATAGGTATAATGATTGGAGGAATAGGGGTCCTCGTGAAGTATAAATAAATTCCAACTCACGGTTTGTAAATAGGTATATTTTCTCCAACAATCCTCGCACACACATACGCTATGATTTATAGAAGGCGCAATGGGAAGAACAAGCACAAGCACAGCGTAGCACAATAGTTTATGAAGATAGGAAGATAGTACAGTTCAGGATAGTATAGAAGATGAGATACACATAAGATGAAGATGAAATACAAGCAGGTTAAGCGGTTCGCGGCGGTACAAACAGATGAGCGATAAGCATGCGCTCCGCGTCGTAGTTAAGTCTCGACTGACTTGACCTTGCGTGGTGACCGCTGTCCAGTATGCGCAAGCGACGTGTACTTAACCGTTAGAATAGTGAAGTCCAGCGCGTCGATAGTTTATCGCGTATAGTATCGATTATCGACATCGACCAACTGGTATAAAGTATAATGTATACATATAAAATAAGTAAGTAAATAAATGTAAATATGTAATTGTGTAAATATAATATTAAGTATTAGTTGTATGTGTGTTATTGTGAATTGTTGTAACTAGTATGTAAGTTTTAGTATAAGTATAATTCTAATTGTTCTATATTAAGTAAATGGGTAGGCAGTAGCCTACACCATAATGTGTTTTTTTTTGCATCGAGCCATTTTTATAACCTTAGCCGTATGAATTTTGATAAGTTCGTATTATGCGCAACATTTTTATTTTTTCTAGCTTTTATAAAAGTAACAAATGACTGCAACGTCGCTTAGAGTAATCAAATGCTTGTCTCATTTGTATGCAGTCCTAGTACAAAATTCCAGTCAGAGACCAAACATTTGCAGACTTTAATAGACAATACTAATGTATTTTAGAAACGTTTATTTTTGTTGATTAATAGACTTCTAATTGTATTTATATTACCAGCCTGTTATTGTCCCACTGCGGGTCAAAGACCGCAACTCCTTCAAAGAATGTACGAGCGCCGTTGATCACCATGCTTGCTCAAGCTGGATTGACGATTTCAAGTTCAGGTTTCCTCACTATGTTCTCCCTCACCGATGTCAATGACGTCTAAAATAAACTTATAATACTTAGGGATTGAAAAATTCACTTTGAAACTTGCCCAGATTTTAACCATAACCTCCTGCATGAGAGTTGTGACCCTAGGGTCTAAACACATGTACGCACGACATACTTGTACGCATTATGCTGATCCACCGCTGACGGAGGCCGTTGACGGCCGTTCGCTTTTTTTGACAGTCCGCAGTTGGAGCGCGTTCGCCGCGTCGATGCGAAAAGAAGCGTACGTCGTTTTATACTTTGTTATCTTTTTGTACCTATGGAACAAACCGTCGAATGCCATAGATCAAAATGTCCTAAGCAATGATGGCCTCGTGGTGTGACCGGTGGATTGCCAAATCATAAGTCTCGAGTTGAAAAACGATGAAGAAAACATCTTGAGGAATAGCCTAACAAATATTTCTCAAGGGCATGTGATGCCAAGTCTAAGGGCCGTGGGCGGTATTTAAACTGTGGCACTAGGTAAGTTACTAACTACAGGATTAGAATAAGTCCTGACACTTAACCTCTGGGTTTTAATGACATTCTAATTGTATTTACTATGTCTAAATCAATTATATTACTTTCACTCTGTTAGCGTTCATTTTGTTGCCACAAAAGTACGATCTTGGCAGTGAACTCGCTAGTCCATCCCTTTGTGAAATTCGTTTTCATACAATACATTATTATGTTGGCAACAAACTCGCGAATTCTGCAGCTTAGGTCGATATTTTATTCCAATTCAGTGTTGTGTTCCATGCCGAAAGAAGGAACGTAATATAGGATTCAGATAATGTTTTCCACACAATGTCCAATAACCGAGAGATTTCAGAGTAAACTTTCTCTTTTTTTTCTTTTCTTTTCTTTTTTCATTTTAAATTGTACGTACCACTGCTTTTTTCTGCATCACCTGAAGGTCGACAAGTAGAAAATGCCTATGGCATTAAGTCCGCCTTTGTACATTAGTGTGCTTGAAGTATTAAATAAATAAATAAACTTAAGTGCTATGCTCATTTCTCACTTATTCTTTTGGTTTATTAATAACCAGCAGGTAAAATCGCTTAGCGACAATAACAGAACCGCCACTTGGTAGAACTAGTACTCCATTTAAAAAAAAGAAATTAAAGAAAAAAAAAATAGGCTCGTTGAAGTAGAAATGCAGAACATTTTATTTTAAAGATAAGTGAAAACAATTTTGATTCAAATTGTTTTATTTCAAATTTAGAAGAATAAAAGTAAAACTAAGAACGTGTTCATGTATTGTTCATCCCTGCTTCTTTTAGGTTTTTACCATTGACACTGCAATTTTCAACAAAAATGTAGTAATTTTACTAAATTAAACCCACATCATTTCTCAAAATATTTTATTGTAATGGTTAAAACTAGGTGTGCTAGCTGCTGTGAAAAAAGATTCGTCTATCGTGATTGTAACGTCGTGCTTAGTTGTAGGTACTTTTATCACCAAGTGTGCATTAAAAATAACTTAGTCAAATGTGACCTGGGAATTCATTTGTCACCGGAAATGAAAGGAAACATTTTTTTCTGCATTTTATTTTTGAGACAAAAGACAGCCTTTGTCTTTTACCCGGATGATCCATATTCATGCTTAATTTCATTACGATCCGTTCAGCCATCTAGCCGTAAAAAACCGACAAACAAACAGACAAACAGATCCATTCTTATTTAAAACTATTAGACGACCCGCGGTTTCACCCGCGTAGGTTCCGCGAAAGTTTGTAAGGATGGATGGATGGTTGGATGTTTGTTACTCTTTCACGTAAAAACTACTGAATGGACTTTAATAAAATTTGATATGAAGATAGCTAACACCCTAGATTGACACATTGGTTACTTTTTATACCTAAATTCCCACGGGAACGGGACCTACGCGGGTGAAACCACGGGACGTCTGCTAGTTCTTACATACTTCTTTTGCTATATAACTTTGTGTTTTTGATTGTTTATTAATTTATTTAATCTTCAAATGTACTCGTGGTCTACAGCCTTAGGCATTTCAACTAACCAACCTTTAAAAAGATAAAAAAAATTAGATCTTTATGAACCTAATAACACACACAAAAACATCTGCTGTAAAATAGAAAAAGAGAAAATCCACTTTTTAATTTTCCGTTCACATTTACTATGACATAATTAGTAACTAATACTTATGACTAATAAGTAGTTCATATTTGTACTTGTAAAAACTTTTTTACAAAAAATAAAACCGACTTCAAAACTAACACTAAACGGTGTAAAATAACTCTAAATTAGGAAGTCTGTGGCTTTGGTACTTTTGTCTTATTCTTGATGGGCCACCGACTTCCGAATTTAGAGTTATTTTACACCGTTTAGTGTTAGTTTTGAAGTCGGTTTTATTTTTTGTAAAAAAGTTTTTTATTTTTCCATTTTTAGTTGTTCCCATACAAACATTTGCCATGAATTCATTTTATATATTGTTGATTGTTAACAATACATGTCATTATAATAGGGTTATCCACCTAACCCTAATAAATGAAACTTAACATACCTAGCTGTCGAAATGAATTCATTTTATATATTGTTAATTGTTAACAATACATGTCATTATAATAGGGTTATCCACCTAACCCTAATAAATGAAACTTAACATACCTAACTGTCGAAATTTAGGTATATTGAACACATCTGCCTACCCCTCTGAGCATACAGGCTTGATGATACGTCATGATGTTGTATAAACAATAAACATCCAAGCGATTCCAGCAATCACGATAGATTTGCCGTCTATTTTTGAAGAGTTCCGTTGTATATCTCCGAAGATCAGCACCAGGTCTTCACCAAATTAAAATGGGACCACCTCAGGAGTCTACTCTTTCAAACAAAAAAAGAATTTCAAGAATCGGTCCACAAATGGCGGAGCAATCAGGTAACATACATAAAAAAAAAAAAAAAAATACATACACACGAACATAGAACCTCCTCCTTTTTTGAAGTCGGTTAAAAAGGTGTAAGAAAAGAAACATAGGGTATCCAAAGATTCATCCTCATAGCTGTGCAATGTACCCAAAAGACTGGCGGTAAATAAATATACTCAAACACGCGAATGTATCTAAATAATGAATACTAAAAAAAAAAAAAAAACAAAATAAAATGTGTTTGCAGACTTTAAACTTCAAACACTAATCGGTTGGTTGCCATCATGATTTCCTGGGGGAGCGCTTTCCACAGAGAAATGGATTGAACGAAGAAATAACTGCGAATGAAGTCAGTACAGTGGGGGAAGCATCAAAGAAGTTACGTGATGAACGTAAATTACTATTGTGGCGCATATGTACTGCTAGTGAAAAGTTAAATAAGTGAAGGAGTTGGAAGAATGCATACATACAAAGACATTCAATAGGTAGTTTACTATAGACGGAACCTCACGAACAAAATTTTTATCCGATACTTGTGTCCCAGTGGGCTAAAGTCTATGAATTTTATTTAGTACGCTCCGCTGCCGCTCCAATGTTGCTATATTATTCTAGATGGCGTTACGGAGACAAGGGTTCACAGCTTTGTCTATGACACTTCTTCGCATGTCCTCTATCTCTTTGCATACATACATGCACTCCTATTTTCTCATGTCTAAGTTTTTGACATGATAACGTCTTATAAATTGGTAAACGCCGGCTGTACTCACGAAAAAGTCACTCATTGTCACGTTACGCCTGAGCCGAGCGCGCAAGTGAGAGCGCGATGATGACGTCATCACGTTTATTATCGTACGAAACCGACTTTACAAAAAAAAATTGGTATGTATGTAAAAAAATATTTTTCAACATCAACTTACGATTTTTACCCATTGCAGATACGATAAGATAATTTTATTCGCTCAAACATGCGTACACAACTAAAAACATGCATGCAAAATATTACAAAAAAAAAGTTCAGACTTCTTTGCCACGTAATATGGCGTGCAAATCTTGTGCATATTAAATTAAAAAATAACAAAAAATAATACAAAACTTACAAATTAATAATGTCACAATATCTATTAATGAAGTTTAAACGCAAAAATATTAATGTAATAAAAAAATTCTAATACAATAAAATGATGTCAAATTGTTGTGAAATGTCATTAAAATGTAAAAAAACAACCATAGCGCGCTATCCGGACGGGCCTGTTGGTCTAGTAGTTAGTGACCCTGACTGCTATGCCGGAGGTCGTGGGTTCGATTCCCACCCAAGACAAATGTTTGTGTGATGAGCACGATCATTTGTTCTGTGTCTGGGTGTAATTTATCTATATTATGTATATATTTAGAAATATATAAGTATGTTTATCAGCTGTTTAGTACCCATAACAGAAGCTCTCAAGCTTAGCTTGGGACTAAATGGCGTTGTGTGAAAAGTTGTGGAATATTTATTTATTTATTTATTTATTTATTTATCTGCTACTTTTAATTTAGTTTAGAATAAGGCACAAGTCACTAATCTCGCACTAAAATCAAATCAAATTAAATTCATTTATTATTAGGCTAAAAATTTGCACTTTTGCAAATAGACATGCTACACCGACTCCAAATAAATTGGGATAACGGTAGAAGGATGAAAAGAATCACCTTCAAAAATTAAACTAGAAAGTAAATGGCTATAATTTTAACTCAAGGTCTAAAAATAGCCCCCAAATTCTACTAAAACCTTGCAGTGTCGCTCATCTTCGCGTAAGTTTAGACGAACTGTACCCAGCTAAGGCCAGACGGTGACCTTACTGAAACTTCACCAGAACCTAGCTCATTTCTAGCTCATCTCTGTCAGTCATTTAAGTTAACATCAGTTTAATCTTTGTGACTCAAAGTCAAAGTGAACGTCAAGAGCGTTAATGGATACGAGTTTGTTTGCGTAAGGGTTTGGTCAGAGAGCGGGGGGAAAGCGATTTTAATTTATATTATTATTATTATGAAAAACGACGTTTGTTTATTATGAGTGACCGCATTTATTCAGCTTAATTTATGAACTATATATTTAACACCTTAAACATACTTATGTATCCTCCTTATGTTATGCCATAGGCAATTTATACAGAGACAAACTGTGGTACACATGGTTACGTATAAAGCTATGCATTTCCAGTATAATCTGATCTCACATTTTATACAATTTTCGGACAGTGAGAAGTCAGTTTAAACTGTAAATGCATAGCCTGATATTTTAAAAACATGAGTACGTGTTTTGACATACAATTAGAAAACAAAATAAAACTGCAAAAGTTTGGAAGTAACATTAATGTGAATAAAATATGCATCTTGGTATTATTGACAAAAACTGAATTAAGCTGAATAAATGATGCAAGACACCTACGGTTTGTCTAATACTTAGTTTGAGTACATCAACTTTTTGTTTCGGTCGTGAACAACAATTTTATAACCACGATAAATTTATTGTACATAAGTCGTTATTTTACGAATTGGCTATCCTGGCGTTTTCACCATACAAGGTAATAATACTGCTCACCCTATTAACATTACTCGTAAAATATACAACGTCTTGAACGTCTGCTTTGTTTCATCCATTAAAATCAAAATCAAAAGTCATTTATTCATATAAAGCTGAGGATCAAGACTTTTAGAACGTCTAAATTATATAAGATAATCTCCCAAAAACTCCACCCTTTGCAACTTAATAAATTATTCACGCTCACATTTTATTCTTCAAACGCTAGCAGTGAGGCCTAACCCGGCCGACAATTAGAAGATTGGAGTCATTAGAAGCCTTACATGTATTAATAGGCGCCAACTTGTCTTATTAATATGCTAATTACTGTAAACGAACATGCACCTACGCATTACTTTAATTAAGAGACTGATTACAGTTTTGATTTAAGCATGAATAAATTTTCAGTACTGAACACAGACTCTTATTGTACTGCTTGTAGGTTTACAACACTATCTTTCACGTCACACGAGCATTGCATTTTATGAAAAATAGTGTTAGGCTAAGTTTATTTAGGTCTCTTATTATTTTGCTACAATTTCAGTAGAAAGTGTTTTTTTTGTTTATTGTATCAAAAAACAACTTTAATTATTGAATAATAATAATTTAATCATTTTTCTTTATTTCAGACACTTGTCCCACTTGAAAAAACAGCGTTAGTAGGGTTGTTAGTCATACACACAAAAATAAAAATAACAAAGGTGTTAATAAACAAAACAAGTTACATAACAACTTCCTACTTAGGTCTATTTCCTATTTCTAAAAAAAACCTAAGACCTAAGAACAAGTGCCCAATACATAGGAAAAGGATTATCTATTTTGCACATAAACTTTAAAAGTTTCTTAGTTTCTATCCTAAGCACCACTATTCGTAAAAACCAGATAAACATAGAGGACATACTTTTTAATGATAACCTTAAAACGTGGTGGCTCCTATTTTGTTTTGAGGTGTACAAAGCATTTTTTACGAAATATAATATATACCTACCTTAATTTTGTTTCTGATACTTTATTATTTTTTCCCAGCAGTTTGTTAACTATCACCAATTAGTTCCTTTGGGGATGTCCCCCTATTTGAGTGCGCAATAATACAGAAAATAAACTTACCACGTATCCATCGCCGCCCTATAGTTGGGAAAAACAAAAAACTCAAGGTCAATAGTTTCCGCAACATGCGACCGACTGAGCAAGATTTTTCTCGAATTAAAACTTACTAAGTGCTCAAAAGCATTTTATTGTGATAAATAAGTCCCAAAAGGGTTAATTGAAAACCAGCCCACGTGATCTGTACAATGATTTATTTCTCCGGATTTGTTAGTGTATTTGAGACAAAAAACTTTTACTGTATACCTAGTAGTGAGTTTGGATGTTTATAATATACAGGGTGTCTCATTAAAATCGGTCAGTATGGGAAAGTCTGAAACTATAAGACATACGAAGATCTGTTCTGAGGAACCATGTCATCGATTTTAATAACAAGAAAAACTGAATTCATACATTTAAAAAAAACATCTTTGACGTAAAGTTGAAAAATGATCAAACAAATTAGACACATTGGGGTAACTTGATGTGCTGGCGTCTGTACATACCTAATATAAAATTAACGATTGGTAATTTTGGCTTAAACACTGCCTTTTATCACCCCATCCTATAAATTATTTCAAACGAAATCAGTTAACAACACAAAACAGTACAAAACTTTAGTTTTATAACTTGTCTTATAACTTCTTGGTAAGGTAGCCCATTCATTATTTACTAAATAGCTACTAGAGCTATTTAGTAAATAATGAACTCGGTAGTATCAGGTTGTAAGTAGCTGCAATGTTGAAAACCGAAGCCTTATTAAGGCTCTCTCTTTACTCAGGCCACTGGGAAATATTATTATGCTCGGCACAAGCTGTGAGGACGGTTTTTAATACTTTATGTTGACTAAAAGAACGCACATAGTGGGCGGAAATTGAGCGAGCATGCTTGAGCAAAATCGGTGAACTTGGCATTGGAACATTGTCGCTAGTGTTTTTGTGGATGCGTGTATTATCTATTCCTACTGTAGCGACATCTATCTCGACACATACGAACTAATAACCGATATCCTACATCCAGGTATTAGTGTTATCCGCGCACTTTGAACGTATAACCGTCGGGCAGTAGTTGGCCCACCAGACACAACACCCGTCTGGTCGGAGGCTCGTCCCTTTTTAATGGTGGATGAGGAACTTAACACTCTGTTCCTCATTCCTTCAAACTACTATTAAATTCATGATACTTAATATATCATTATAATCATCTTCTGCCTAGCCTTTTCCCAACTATGTTGGTGTCGGCTCCCTAATGAGCCAGATGGAGCCACTTACAATACGGTGAGTAGGTATTATCATATTGCCGGCTGGATTTTTTTCCGCCTTTAAAAATAAAATATTCTGCGACCTATTTTCAGACCTACTCTACACGTCGGTCGTCGGTCGGACGTCGGTGTGTATACAATATACACACCGACTGAATGTACTTGTACACGCAAAATGTCATAAGAATCATTCGAGATGTTTCGGATGAGTTTTGTTACAAACACGAATTTTGAGAATTTTGTATATTAGAAAAAGATAATTTCCTGCCCCGACAAACGACGTTAAGCCTTGTAATCAATTTATTAGTATTATTTAGTTTTAGGTACTTTACGTAGGTACTATTCTCAGGCGTACTGAATAACACAACATTTCGTAAGAATCGTTCGAAGCGTTTTGGAAGAGTTTTGACATTACAAACACTGAGAATTTTATATATTAAAAAACTAGCAGACTTCACGCGGTTCCACCCGCGTTTTTCTGTTCTCGTGGGATTACAAGTATAAAAAGTAGCTTATGTCATCCGGGAATAGTTTAACTTTCCAACAGTGCAAAAATTGTTAATTAGTTAGTTTAAAACTGGATCATTAGTTCCGAAGATTACCCCCTACATACAAACTTACAAACAAACAAACAAATTTTAGTATAGAAAAAACACACACACACTTACATGATTCATACGTTTTGTGATTATACAAAAGATGTTTGTACCTAAAGCAGTAAACACAACACAAATATAAACTCCAACTCATTTGAGTTGAAAATAATTTAATTTAAATTGCACAATGATATTACTAGTAAAAATGTGTAGATAGGTTTTAAGCGCTCAGCAAGCGACACGTTACAATGTGGCTAACTAGCCACACTTGACCTCAGTGTCGCGTCGCGCCGCCGTCAAGGACGCGTGCGTGCGTTAGTAGTTTTTGAATATCGAATGTTGTTTAGGTAACATATTTACACCTTTTTACTTATAATATCATTGAAATTGCACCAACATTAACCAAGGGGTGGAAAAGCCATCATTACGTCAAGATAATTGACAGTACCGTCTTTCTGCATCAAAACATCGCTTCGTCGCGCGTCGGTAGATTATAATACGGATGGTGCAGTCTGCGTTGTGACCGCTAATCAGTTTACTTTGCACGCCATGCCAACAGCTTCTGTTAATTATTAAACCTTAGCAAAGCTTGTTAAGATTTATAATGATGGTCTTAATACGAAGCGCATATTAAAAACAAAATTTCGCAAAGTATAATTAAGACGGGTAAAATAGCGCACACGATTTAATTACGTAACTAGTAGACGTCACGCGGTTTTACCCGCGTAGATCTCGTTCCTGTGGGAATCCGGAGATGAAAAGTAGCCTATGTTACTAAAAGTGAATGTAGCTTTCCAGTGGTGAAAGAATTTTTGAAATCGGCACAGTAGTTTTTGAGTTTATTCATTACATTACATAGATAGTTGATAGCGATGCGGATGAGTTTTTTGATGCCCTATAATTGGTTTACTGTTCTTTTGTTTGTTTATTTTTAGGTATGTACCTATGTAACCAGTTAATTTAGTTTAAACAAAAAATACAATAACTTTTGGAGCGATTATTTCCGAAATTACAAACATACACACACAAAAAAACACACACACAAATTTTGCTTCTTTATAATATTGATGTACAGACGCACATCAACCTACCGAAACTGTCAAATTTCCCAAAACAACTTTGAACCTTAATGCTTTATCGACAAAATTTATTAAAGAAATTAGACAGATTGTAGCTGGCGTCTGTACATGAAGATGTAGACTACCCCAGAAAGAGAGTAATACTTTTCGATAGTATGCGACTTTTATTCATTCAGTCATAGACAGCAGGGAAGCCTAATGGTGTGACCAGCAGGGCTAATACGTATCTCCGTTAACAGTTCATATTGATGATCACTGGGCAAAGTGTTCAACTATAAACTGTCAAACAGCTAGTTTCGTATTGGCTATCATCAGGGTGTAACTAGGATGACGTCATGTGCACTCGCAGAGATGTGACGAAGCGCACACTACCCAGTCTGATAGTCACCGTAACTTGAAGTCCGCTCCATTCTTTTGTGAATTCTTAGTTGTCAATAAATAAATAAATAGGGGACATTTTTGTTCTGGCTTGCAAATTAAATGTGTCTAATTTTATGAGTTTGGAGGTATGAGGAACAGGGTGTAAAGTTCCTCATCCACCATTGAAAAGGGAGGATCCTCGGACCAGACGGGTCAACACCCGACACAACTGTCTGGTGGGCTAACTACTGCCCGACGGTTGTAGTCGGGAACTTGTATACGTTCAAACTGCACAGATAACTTTAATAGCGCGATGTAGGATAGTTCGTATGTGGCGAGATAGATGTCGCTAAAAGTGCTTGCTTGAATACTTGAAATGAAATATTATTAATCTTTATTAGATTATTATTTTCTAGATTTCGCTCATACGAATAATTCACAAAAAGTATTTCCTAATTTGAAACCTAGGTACTAATCTTGAATGGAGTTACACTGAATGATAAAATCCAAGTAACGCGTTGATCATTCGACGCCGGAGGAGTGAACGATTCGAATGATTTATTCATATTTCGGTCCAAAACCTAAACTGGTGAGTGACGTGGATCGCAAATAGCTAGTCGGAACATGCTCCAATTATTCGACGTCGAAACATTGAACGTTAGAACGACGTGCTTATATAGATTTGACGTTCAAAAAGTGCTGATTCTCAGCCTAGTTTGAATAAAGACTTTTGATTTTGATTTAGATCAGAGTGGAATATCCAGACACTATGTGTTTTATTTATACAATGATATTATAAGCAAAAAGGTGTAGATAGGTTATAAGCGCTCAGCAAGCGACAATTAAAATGTGGCTAAATAGCCACACTCGACCTCAGTGTTGCGTCGCGCTGTCAACGGACGCGTGCGTGTGCCGCTTTTGCAGATCGAATGTTGTTTAGGTAACCTATCTACACCTTTTACTAATAATATCATTGGTTTTATACATGATTCTGGACCCTCAAGTGTTGACATTTTTCCGATGTTAGGTACTCTTTTCACTTTAATTAAACCGTATAAAATCTTGATTTTTGTCTTTATCTTACGAGCTTACTGTAATGTATGTGTTTAGAATTAAGTTATAGTGGGTAAGTCGATATTGTTTATAATAAGTATTGAAGGTAGTCGGCGAATGTAACCTCGGCAGTCATTATACTTGTCTCAGTGAGTTGCTACGTGTTTTATTGGTTTCCCTCATGCAGAGTGCTCCCAACCTTAGAATTCTTCAGTGGCGACGAGGATAAACTAAACAGTAAATGAACTAAACAGATAACGTGTGTCAGTGTGAAATTAATCAACAAAAAAATGTCACTCGGTAAGATTAACGAGTTCGACATACATAAGGACGATTGGAGGTTATACGTCGAACGACTTGAGCAGTACTTTATAGTTAATAAAGTATCGAGTGAGTTGCAAGTACCGACGTTAATCACCGTCATGGGTGCAACTAGCTACGAGTTGTTGGTGAACTTGTGTACTCCGGCGAAACCGAAAACAAAAACGTTTGAACAAATTACGTTAATTATGGAAAGACATCTTCAGCCGAAGCCAAGTGAGTTGGCAGAACGTTATAAGTTTCGCAATCGCAAACAACAAATCAGTGAAAATATATCGGACTACGTGGCTGTTCTAAAGAAAATGTCAAAAACATGTGAGTTTGGAGCGTGGTTTGAAGAAAGCTTGAGGGACCAATTAGCTTGCGGGATTAAAAGCGAGGCCATTAGACAAAGACTATTTGCAGAACCCAAGTTAGATTTCGCGAAGGCATATAACCTGGCCGTGAGCATGGAGGCGGCAGAGAAAGATGCAGCAGCAGTCGTGGAAGGTTCTGTTAGTGCAACAAGGGAGGCGAAGGGGTCGGTGGATTGTCAGCATATGAGTACGCGGCGGTGCGGCGCTGGCGGAGCGCACAGTGGCCGCGCGGCTGGCCGCTTGCCGACAGGCGAGCACGTGCAGCGCGCGCGGCCCCAAGCGAACCGGGCGGCAACCGCGGCGTCAGCGGCGCCTGCGTCCACTATGGTGGAGCGGGAGCGGCAACAGCGAGAGTGTCGAGCGTGTGGCGGGCCACATGAGGTGGCCGCTTGCAAGTTCGGGCGCTACGTATGCCGGGTGTGCAACAAGCCAGGCCATTTGCGGCGTATGTGTCCGCGACTCACACAGCACTATACGGTCAAGGCTGAGTGCGAGGAAGACGTAGTGAACAACGAAGATAGTGACGAGGTAATAATAATTGAACTCAATAAATTGACTGTAACGCAGTGTAAACCTATTTTTGTAGCATTAGAGGTTCAAGGAAAAATTATAAAGTTTGAGTGCGATACAGGTAGTGCTATCTCATGTATAAATGAAAGCATGTATTATGAGCTATTTAGTAACTTAACTATTCAAAAAAGCAATATTGTTTTAAGATATTACACGGGAGAAACTACAAAACCACTGGGGGTTATTAAACCTCTGGTCAAATATAAAGACAAATGTATACATTTAGACTTGTACGTGATAAAAAATGGCAAAACAATGTTACTCGGGAGACAATGGATGGCAGAGTTAGCAATACAACTGCCAGTACTCGATTATGACTCTTATGTTAACAATAATAATATTTGTAACGAAGCAAATTTTGATGTAAACGCATTTAGTTCCAGATACTCTAAAGTGTTCGCGGACGGTTTGGGGCGATTCACTGGTGGTAAAGTTGGCATCCACTTGCGGCCAGACGCACGGCCTGTGTTCATGCGCGCGCGTCCGCTGGCGTATGCGCTGCGCGAGCCGGTTGAGCGTACGTTGGATCAGCTGGTAAGGGACAACATTCTCACTCCTGTCGAGCGTTCAGACTGGGCGACGCCCATAGTGCCAGTCGTAAAGAAGGACGGCACCATAAGAATTTGCGCCGATTATAAGCTCACATTAAATAAGGTAATAGAAGTCGATCGCTATCCACTACCTAGGGTTGAAGACTTACTAGTTCGGTTAAACGGTGGGGAACATTATAGTAAGGTAGACCTTTCCCAAGCGTATGCTCAATTTGAACTAAATGATTCGCGGAAGTACACGGTTATTAACACACACAGAGGTTTGTTTCGATATAATAGATTAGTGTATGGGCTTGCGTCAAGCCCGGCAATATTCCAAAGACGATTGGAACAGATGTTTGTAGATTTACCGCAAGTAGGTGTATTTCTCGATGACGTCATCATAACGGGACGCACGGCGACCGAACACATGACTAATTTGTGCAAAGTTTTTGATCGATTAGAACAATACGGTTTGCGGGTTAAGAAGGACAAATGTTCATTCTTCGCCAAATCTGTGGTTTACTTGGGGCACGTAATTAGCAAAGATGGTGTTCATACTTGTGCGGATAAGGTCAAGGCAATTATAAACACGCCGGCACCGTCAAACATATCGGAGCTCAGGGCGTTCATAGGCATGGTAATGTATTATGCTAAGTTTATAAAAGATGTCAGTACAGTTTTAGCACCAATGTACAATTTATTAAGATCAGGAGTGAAGTATATTTGGTGTGATGAATGTAAGTATGCGTTTGGGAAAGTTAAAGCGTTGTTAACTAGTAGTGAGGTACTAACACACTATTCGGTTGAGTTACCACTCGTGCTGACTACCGACGCAAGCAGTGTGGGGGTCGGCGCCATACTGTCGCATATCACACCGACCGGCGAGCGGCCAATAGCCTACGCTTCGCGGTCACTTAATGTAGCTGAGCGCTCATATTCTCAGATAGATCGAGAAGCTCTGGCGATAGTGTTTGGGGTCAGAAAGTATCATCAATATTTATACGGTCGAAAGTTTATACTAAAAACCGATCATAAACCATTGACTTATATTTTAGGGAATAAAGTAGGAATACCGATTATGGCGGCATCTCGTTTACAGAGATGGGCAGTACTGTTGTCCGCTTATAATTATAGCATAGAATATGTAGGATCAAAAAAAAATTGCGCAGACGCATTGTCACGACTCCCTGATAAGGCAAACATACACTCTGATAGGAAAGACAGTACGTATGTGCATTTTGTAGAAGAATTTTTACCCATCACGCATACGAATGTTAAGGAGGCTTCGCAAAAAGATATCGAGTTATGCAGAATAATGTCTTACGTACAGTCCGGTTGGCCCAATGAATGTCCAACTACACCGGACATGCAGCCATATTTTAATAGACGGCGTGAGTTATATTCGGAATACGGGTGTCTTATGTGGGGGTACAGAATGGTAATACCATCGAAATTAAGAAATCTTGTTTTAAAACAATTACACAGTGGGCATATGGGTATCGTAAAAATGAAAGGGCTAGCGCGAAGTTATGTTTGGTGGCCCAACATAGATGCGGATATAGAAACAATGTGTAAGCAGTGTGAAACATGCGCTGCAGAGGCCGACGCGCCACCACGGGCGCCGCCGCAGCCGTGGCCATATACCGCACAACCATGGACCAGATTACATATAGATTTCTTAGGGCCATATCAGGGTACAAAATTTTTAGTATTAATTGATTCCAGCTCAAAGTGGATAGAAATTTTTGAAATGAAACACACAAATGCTTTAAGCTTAATAAAGGTTTTAAGAGCTACATTTGCAAGATTCGGAATACCCGAAGAGTTAGTGTCAGATCAAGGACCCCCATTCACTAGCGCAGAGTTCTGTTCTTTTTTAAAAAATAATGGCGTACGCCAAAGCTTCTCACCTGCTTACCACCCGGCATCGAATGGTGCGGCAGAAAACGCGGTCAAACTTTGCAAACGGGCCATTAAAAAGGCGTATAGGGACAGGGTTGATGTTGATACTGCTTTACAGACATTCCTGTTAGCGTACCGTAATTCAGTACACAGTACGACAGGCGAGACACCTGCGTCTATACTACAAAAACGCACACTTCGTTCTCGGCTTGACTTGTTACGGGGGCAGCGGTCGGTAGAAAACAAAGTGCGAGAGATACAGGGCCGCCAGACAGAGAACGAGGGACTGAAACCACGAACTCTGTGCGAAGGGGATACAGTTTGGGCGAGACAGTACGGTACATCAGACAAGTGGGTGAAAGGAACTGTGAGAGAGGTAGAGGGTACTCGTAGGTATGTAGTGGATAGCGGTGATGGTCGGCTTTTCAAAAGACACATTGATCAAATCAGGCGTCGTTCACGGTTGTCTGATGTTCCTGTAGAAGGAAATGAAGATAACAAAGAACCAAGCGACAGAAGTGAGATTGTTGTGCCATTGCAAGCTGATGGTTTGGTGGAGGCTACGCAGTCGAGACAATTGTTCAAAGACCAAGTAGGTATAAATGAAGAGGATGGTCTGATAGGCAAATGTAGTAGCGATTCTCAAATAAATATTGTGCCTTCCATACCTCCGAGCGTTGATCCATCTAGTTGTAGTACTGAGCCGACGACTACGCCACCAGTGACGCACTCCAAACGAATACGCAGACCGGTTGTGCGGTTTGAAATAGATTAATTGTAAAACTGTCGTAGTATTCATAAATATGTATGTGTATGTACTTACGTATCTTAAGAATAAGAAGGGAGGTGTAATGTATGTGTTTAGAATTAAGTTATAGTGGGTAAGTCGATATTGTTTATAATAAGTATTGAAGGTAGTCGGCGAATGTAACCTCGGCAGTCATTATACTTGTCTCAGTGAGTTGCTACGTGTTTTATTGGTTTCCCTCATGCAGAGTGCTCCCAACCTTAGAATTCTTCACTTACTACCTTACTAGACTTAGTAAGTTCAGTACGTTTTTAATAATGTTTCTTTTTAACCGACTTCACTTCTACTTTCGACTGGAGGTTCTCAATTCGACGGTATGTTTTTTTTTTGTGTGTTTGTTACGCGATTACTCCGCCATTTATGGACAGATCTTCAAAATTCTTTTTTTATTTGATAGGGTATAATACCAGGTTGGTCCCATTAGTATCAAACCTCAGATCTGATGAGGGATCCTCGAGGAATTGAGGGAACTCCTCAAATAATATAGGAAAACATGTACCGATTTGGTGATTTTTGATTTTATTTGATTTGGCTTTGGTGGTTTTGTTTTGATCATTATTGGCCACCGACTTCCGAAACTGGAGTTATTTTTCACCTGTTAGTTTTTTTTAAGAAGTCGGTTGTATTTTTTTTTGAACCAATGAGTTTTTAAATTAAATGAGTGAGTACTAATTTCCAACTAACCAACCAACAATTAATATCTAATGTTTTTTCATGGTTCTTTACGGTTTTTAGTAAAACTGACACTTAATTACAGGAAATAATCAAAACATTTCAACACTAGCATTAGGTGGTCTGGATGTCCCTTTCTATCTGTATTTAATTCCAGGTGCCTGACGATTTCTACCGTCCTATTATGTAACAATCTCACTATAAAGATTTAAGTGTAGTAAGCGTAAAGTGAACACTCTTAAGGTCATGGCACATTATACCGGCACGGCACCGGCACCGCTCCAAACCAGCAATTGACTTGCCATTCAATTTAGAGCCTTAAATCGTGGGTGGTATAATATATTTCACAATGTCAAAGTGAATAAGCCTACGGCGAGCAGTCAGCGTGCTTGCCACTACCAAACAACTCGACTCGCAGCCCGCGTGCCGATAGCGAGCGAACCAGGCGACCGCACGCTTGCAGCATGCCGACTCCGAGTCGCTAGCAAAGCGTCATTGCGCCGTCATAAACAGAGATATTATGAAAACGTGCAAGTCATATTCGTGTTCAATTATAAATGCCATATAACAATTGTGTTCGCGGTGACAGCTAGCTTGCACTTCGCGGCCAGTGCGCGGACTACGAGCTTGCACCCCGCACGCGGCGAGCTTGCACCTCGCCGGAGGCTTGCGGACTGCAAGCTGGCACCTTACCGACGACGCGTAGTTAGCGCACTAGCAGCTAGCTGTAGCCTAAATTCGAGACGACGCCGTGTGGCAGCTGTGCAGTTGCGGTACCGTTATAATGTACCATGGCCTTTAGCCATCACTACTCTAAAATTATCATAATTATATCTTTTTTTGGAACAGCACTGTTGCAATCGAAACACCGACATCGCTGGTATAATTTGTCAGTAGACATCATTCGATTTCGATTATGTTAGTTTCAAATGACAACCGACAATTTACTAACGGTTGAGGTACGTTAGCTATGTGCTTTCGGTCACCCATTCACGGATCAGCCTCGGTAAGTGTAGGTTAACCTTAAGACCCATCAGGCTTTTATTCTTTAGCCACGGCGACCTCGCGAAAAGAAAAGTATAGATACATACTTTAATCTACTAAAATACGACCTTTTTAAATCAAATAACCTTTTCTTTCAATCGGTTCGATATCGTCAATCGTTCCCAATGGATTTCCTGTATATCTTCCAAGGTCGTAAAAATATATTGGAAGGAAAAGAGTTATGGGTGCGCCGATATTCCTACTCCGTGTAGAATGTTATTGTAATCCTACCCTTAGATAGGCCCCGACTATACGCTCAAGCGGGACTTCTTCTTATAGTGGCTGAAGTTGCAACCAATTAAAATAGTTGTATAGAACATGCCATATGTGAATCAGAATAATATATTTGCTGACACCATAATGGTCACTGGTTTAGAGCTACTATAATAAAAAAAAAACCAGCCAAGAGCGTGTCGGGCCACGCTCCGTGTAGGGTTCCGTAGTTTCCCGTCCGTCACAATAAGTGTTCAAAATGCTTGCATATACGATATACTACAAACTTACTTCAGAAAATATTTTGTACAGCTTTTTGTCTTTTTTGTACAATAACTGTTGTTTCCATCAAGTTAAAATAATTTTCCTAGAAAGTCCTTGTAAAGTTCTACTTTTCAGATTTTTTTCATATTTTCTAAACTTATGGTTCAAAAGTTAGAGGGACACATTGTTTTTTACTTTTGGAGCGATTATTTCCGAAATTATTGACATTATCAAAAAATGATTTTAGTAAACCCCTATTCATTTTTAAATACCTACCTTTCCAACAATATATCACACGTTAGGGTTGAAATTAAAAAAAAAAACACTTCCCACTTTACATATTATAGGGCTACCCTAATAAAGCATTTTTTTCCAATTTTTATTTTACCACTTTGTCGGCGTCAAAGACATTCAATACCTATAGACCGGACATCACGAACAAAATTTTCGTCCGAAAAAGTGTGTCCTGCTGGATACAAGTCTATGAGTTGTTTTTAGTACGCTCCGCTGCCGCACCATTATTCATATATTATTATAGATGGCTAACGCCATCTATAATAATATATGAATAATGGTGCTGAGACATGGGATCAAAGTTTTTCTATGAAATTTCCTTGACATGCCCGCTCTATAGTATTTTAAATCTCTTTGGTCGCCGTGATTGATACACATTTTGGTACCAAATTTCAGCTTTCTAGTGCTAACAGTCACAGAGATTAAGCGAGGACGGACGGACGGACAGACAGACATGGCGAAACTATAAGGGTTCCAAGTTGACTACGGAACCCTAAAAATGGATAATAATAAATAAATGGATTATTATTATTATAATCTGCGAGCGCGATTTGAATAGTGACATGTAAAGTCATATCAATTTTTTTTATCCTGGCTTGAGTCTTCAAATATAATAATAATAATAACTGTATATTTGATATAAGTAACTAAGATCCAATTTGTTATTAATAGTAATAAATTCAATCTTTTAATTAGTATACATATAGGATGTCTTATACGACTGCCAAAAATAGTCTCCGATCGAAACCAGTCTCACACAAGTATATCAATTAAAAAAACGATTTGCATTACAACACTTACCAGCCGATGCAGTAGCACTGCTTGCTTCGCTCGCTCGGCTTGCGCGGGGTTGATTAAAGTAGCATCCTAGCTTAAGTAAGCTAGGATGCTACTTTAATCAACTACTTACTTACTTACTTACTTTAATTACTAGTTACGGCACCGTGACCAAGTGGTCACGGTGCCGTAACTAGTAACTGCAACCGATTTTAATTTTCCATCGACATGTACCTATATTACGGTATATAATTATACCGGGGATACATTTTGTACAATAGTGGGGTTTCGTTGACCACTAAAACAGTAAGTACAAATCAGAGCATAAAATATTATGTATGTGTAAGCTTTTATAAAATGTTCAAAGCAATAGATGGAAAATTTAATTTATCCTGGTATTCAACATGCAATGGTCTTATGCGCAACCCATCAAAAACGTCCCCCTACGTGAATCGATTTCGTAAATTTTATATGAGTTGTCTGCATCGAAAACAACCACGAGTTCGCTTCACCGAACCATTTTTTTGTAACGTGTTGTGCTTTTGACCTGTATTGACTGTAACGCCAATCGTAAAGCATTATGTACTTCACTTAACTACTAAATTTTTAAACATGAAATTACCCATAACCATAATACAAGCTCTCAAGCTTAACTTGAGACTAAATGGCGTTGTGTGAAAAGTTGTGGAATATTAAAAAAGAAGAGACTAAGATAAAGCAGTATATTATAAAAAAAAACTAGCAAACGTCATGCGGTTTATCCGTGTAGTTCCCGTTCCCGTGGGAAAACAGGGATAAAAAGTAGCCTATGTCACCCGGGGATAGTGTAGCTTCCCAACGGTGAACGAATTGTTCAAATCAGTCCAGTGGTTTCGGAGCCTATTCAATGCAAACAAACAAACAATCAAATTTTTCTCTTTATAATATTATTATTTATTTATTTATTAATAGGCACACCAACGACTCAACACTTTGAGCTGAGCAACGTTATAATACTTATAGTTAGACAAACGCTATTTGACACAACGTTTAATCACGTCAGTAAAAAATATGTCTTTCTTCCAAGAACGTGTATAAAAGGCTGAGACTTATACAAATTCCTTCGAGCTACGTCTTCGCGCCGTATCTCTTTAAATTTTTGGACTGCTAGCGCCACTCCAGGTTAGTTTTTTTGTGCACTTTATAAAGCTTCTCGCACACATACATTCTAATTACGCATACATTCTCACACATGGATAAACGTACATACGTACGTTCGAACGTGTAGTAACGGTTGTGTCACATTTCATATTATCTTTGGTTGTAACCGAACGTCACTAATCGTCATTTATTTTGTAGGTATGAGAAAATAGTGCGCCGCGCAACACAAACATTAGAATACCCAGATGATCAGCAGAAAGAGTTAATTACAAATGAAAAATTATTAAAACATCAACAAAAAAATCCTGCAATGTGTAAGTAACTCAAATTACAAGAATGCACATCGTTCACAAAATTATATTATAATGTAGATATGGAAATATTTTTTTGTTGAAAATGTTCTAACATTTGGTGTGCTCATGCAAAATAAATCTATTTCCAGATGATTTGGTAAACTATTGTATTGCTTATCGGACTTGCAAGTTCACGATTCAGCGCGTATTTTGCGTCGAAACTATCTTGTTCGAACTACCTTTAAGAATGGTCGGTAGCAATTTTATGTTGCTGGCGATCTTTAAAAAAATACTTGGATAAACGAACTACTTGGTTCTCTTTATGTGGCAATCAGCTGCTGGGCACATGAAAAGCATATGGAACACATAGTTCAAGCTTAAACATTATCATTTTTAAAAGATTTGCAGCTAGTATTTATATGTAAATAGCACAAATTTCTTTCTTCTCTTTTCTTCTTCTCTATCAAGTCCATCAAAAGACTGTCTGTAAGATATTAATTATCGCTTTTAGCGATAAGGCCGCCCATTATAACACCCTATGTAACCTGTAATGGTGAACATGAACAAATAAAGATTATTCTATTTAGTTCCATTCTTGACTGGCCTGTTGTTCTAGTAGTAAGTGACCCTGACTGCTATGCTGGAGGTCGTGGGTTCGATCCCCACCCAGGACAAATCTTTGTGTGGTGAGCACGATCATTTGTTCTGTGTCTGGGTGTAATTTATCTATATGTATGTATTTAGAAATATATAAGTATGTTTATCAGCTGTTTAGTACCCATAACACAAGCTTTCAAGCTTAACTTGGGACTAAATGGCGTTGTGTGAAAGAAAGAGTTGTTCAATTTTTTTTTTTTTTTGTAAGTTTGTCTTGTTTTATTTATTTATTTAGGTATTGTTGTGCATAAATAATGAAGAGCTGTTCAACGATAGACAGCCTCATTAATCTCTATACTTGATTGTATGGTGTTGCAGTATACTAGTTTAATACACAGGCTGTTGATTTTGATACTATCCTGAGGCAAGACGAAGGATGAATTTCTTTAACCAAAATCAATGTAATATTCTATATCCCCCCAATTGGGGATCACCGTTCAAACACTCATGTGATATGTACTTGATTATTAATAAACTTTATCTTATCTTATCTTATCTTATCTTATCTTATCTTATCTTATCTTATCTTATCTTATCTTATCTTATCTTATCTTATCTTATCTTATCTTATCTTATCTTATCTTATCTTATCTTATCTTATCTTATCTTATCTTATCTTATCTTATCTTATAATATTTCTATTAGCCAGCACAGAAAGGAAAGTGTTATTTTCGGTCGCATAGGATCAAAATCTAACACGTAAAAATATTATTGTAAAAAGTACCAGACAGAATAGAAATTAAATTGTTCACGGTCAACGTGTGACCGACGCGGCGTACAAAGACTTAACAGTGTACTTTAAAATGACAATATGCAATAATTAAAAATTCATAAAGGTTGTCCAATTTAGACCACTAGAAATTCATCCTCATACATTTCGTACTTTAGTTTTCAAAATAAAATATAGCCTATAGGGGATGATGGGGAATTGCGGACACTTTAGCGGTAATTTAAATAAAACTCAAACTATTAACAATAATTGGTTTGTCTTTATTAATTATTAAAGTATAGTTATAAATTATTAAGTAAATCAACATTAATTATTATATAATATCAATCAACATCTCTTAAATTTAAACCAAACCAAAACAAATTACGGACGTCCGTATTTACCCCTGGTCCCCACTGTTCGCAAACTTAACGACTTTGAAGAAAAGCAACGACATTTTTTTGACTGAGAATAATTAATATTGAGGCAAATAAAAGTACTATTTACTTGTCATCAATAACGCAATCGAAAGAAAGTATTACGTTTTATTGACACCTTACCAAATAACACACAAAATAGTAAACACCATAATTAGATAAAAATTGGCAATTTTGTAAAGTTGGCCCGTGGAGCAGGGTTCGAGTAAATATATGCTTGTCCGAATTTACCCCGAATCCGTAATTCCCCCATTGTCCCATACCACTCACAATGAATATGGCTTTCAATTGGTAAAAAAAAACAAAATCCATTCAGTAGATCCAGAGATACAGTACCTCCTACAACCTCTCAAACCCAGTAACTCACATAATTTACCTCTTTATAATATTAGTAAAAATATCATTAACGTATCTGAAAACAAAACACTCACGGAAATAAATACCATTTCAATATTAAAATCATTTCACAACAGCAACAATACAATTCTTAATCCACTATTAAAATGTGGTCCAGAAATTATTTTAAACATTCCAGTCTAATAAAATATTTAGCTTTGTCTAGCTGGTAGCCACAATGCCACAAAGCCACAAAAGTTTCGTTCCAATTATAGATAGTTATTTAAAGATAGCTTAGCCGTTGAAAATCCAGACCAAACCAAAACGAATACTTTAAATAAGTACTAGAAAAGCAGAGTTTCTAGAATGCTTCGAGAGAACACTTGAAAACAGTGGTCAAGACTTTTAAAATACTTTGTAATTTAGAGTTTATTTTAAATGGTTAACTTACTGGCTAGTTTTATTAGGCCTGTGTTTTTCACAATAACTTAAAGTAACTAACACTTTTGAAAAGTAAAAATATACCCGTTGGATACATGAACCTATTTTTCTTATTGTATTAATTTAGCAATGAGTAGTTTAATTTTTCCTTATACCGTTCAACGGAATGAAAACAGTAACGAAGACAAAATATCTATCTGTCATCCAATATATTTTGGATTTTTCCTTTCTTTCGAGTCGCGTGAAAGTGTTCTTCTTAGTTCTTTGATTTCATTTAAATATTTTAAATTGCCATCTCTGGCACATAATATTCCAGCTTGCGTAGCATGAACACATTGAACACCGAAGAAACGGCCTTTGTCTACAGACGAATCGGCAAAGTGACAGATTATTTAGACATTTCTTTCGTCTCGAGCATGACGATGTCAAGAAAGATGAGAAGTTATATGCCGAAGAATGCCGAACAATGCCGAGCATGAAGTGCGTACCTATTTTCTCCACTTTTGATAGTTCTTCTCGAAACATTTCCTGCCAACAAGTGTCAAACAGTCTTCATCAAATGAGACCTAGACAAGAGCAACTTGACAGTTGCTATAGACAGCATGTAAATTTCTCTCTCTACGTACACACGCTTTGTCAACGAGTCGCCTCATGCTCGGGTAGAAGAAATGTCAAGTTGGACAGAAAGAAATTTGTCGTATCTCGGAAGAAAGAAATTAAGTGTTCATGCTACGCAGGCAGGTTTATTGAAAGAAATTTGACAGATTGAGGTTCATCCCTATATAATCTGTCACTTTGCCGATTCGTCTGTAGACAAAGGCCGTTTCTTCGGTGTTCAATGTGTTCATGCTACGCAGGCAGAAAGTTGTTGTGTTAATTGTGCAGTATGATTTCAACGTAATGTGCGAAAACATCTAGTGATATAGCTGGAGACTTGCGCCAATTGATCTATGCGTGGTCGAAGTGAGTCATTTAGCTATAGAATCAAAAATATTGTTGTTTACCGAAACTATTTTGTAAGTGTAACTTATATAGTACAAAAAAATATGGCCAGTATGTGTTTTATTTTGTCCTATATTAAACAGCTTGCAAGACCTTACCAAGCTTGTATATGAAATATTTATTTTAAGAGACAACTATGAAGTTATAATGATGGTCTGATTTTTAAGTTATTTTGAGATTCACATTTTTGACGTATTTCTCAGTATTCCAGTGAGACCCCGTTAGATGTTTAACTAATTATACCTTTGTAATTGGTCCCGGGTCCGATCCCCGGGGCAGGCTAAGTGTTTTTTAGTTTTTCCGTCAGGAATCTCAGGAGTCTGTAATCGTGCCCGATTGATGGTAATATTCTCGCCTCTATGACATAGAACTAAAACATCACTCTGGAACGAAATCTGAGTGTGGCATGGTGTTATGTATACATTTTTGAAAAAATTATAGAAACGAAATAATAACTCATAAATTAATTTTGAATACCTGTTTTTTCCAACCGGCCTAAAAATAGCACAGTTAGTATTTGTACAGACGAAGTTTCGCTTCAGAGGGACGGCTCAGCGACAGGTAGCTTCTGTCCCATTTGTGGCCCTTTTAATCTTGCTAATGGCTTTGGCTATTTATTGACATGAATCTGGGACATGTCATGTAATTGTGACAGATATATTACGAGTGTATTGAAGCTGTATTATTCACTGATATTTGAAATGTATTGAGAGGTACCTTTAGAGTAGTTTTGGTCTAAAGAAATCTGAAATCAAAGGATTTAATTTTATTAAAAACAGATAAATTGCTACTTTCCGTAAGAAATTCAACATCTTCTCAGCACCGACTTTTCAAGCATCAGATAAGTTTTATCTAAGGAATAAAAATGTGAAACTGACATATATATTCTAGAGTAAATTTTATCTGACTACCAATAAATTAGATAACGATTAAGTTGTTTGCCAGGATCGGTTAAGTAATTTTTGAGTGAAGTACCGACAAAAACTCAAACAATAATTGACAACAATTCGAAATTGACATGACCCTAAAACAAAAACACCGTTTCTTCATTTTTGTATGCCGAGTTCAAATACATTTTTTTATTTTTTTTTTATTGCTTAGTTTCTAAGAAAGAAATAAAAACCAAAAACATACGATGACGTCACTTATACGGTGGAATGAGGTAGTAACCTACCTTTGCGTAAGAAAGCAATTTTTTAAGATGGAAACCATAATGTTAAACAAGACATATCTAATGTCAAACAAGACATATCTAATGTCAAACAAGACAAATCTAATGACAATGTATGATATTGACAACTGCTGAATGACAGTGACATCTAAGTAACAGTTTTTTTTTTGACGTATCACAGTAAAACAAAGGATGTATCGCCATTCCACCGTATGAATGACGTCATTTGGCGCTTACGTCTTTTTAGAATGCACCGAATTTCAAAGTTAAAGTTATGAATGATAAGTACATAATTTCGAAAGACCAAAAAATATGGGTCGTCTAGTTTTGGATTTACTTTTATAAAACGTAATAAAACATGCAGGTTAAATTTTTTAAATGTTGTCAATTCAAATATTTTCTCTATTTAATTTTAGTAAAGAAGTAACGATATATGTGCGAATGAGATGGCGCACTACAAAACCGACATTTCTAAAACACGATACAATTTTCATCCGATTACTTATCACATTAGGGTTCATCAAAAATTCGAAACATGTTACTGACATGGTATTTACCAAAGTTATTTTGTCTACTTCAGGGATTGATATAGAGGCCTACGTAACTTGGTTGAAGGTCAAATGCTATTGAATAATTCAAAAGAGACAACTAGTTCAGACAAGGATAAACAGTACAAAAAACTTTCTCACAAAATCCTTATTTTTAACCGACTTTCAAAAAAGGAGGAGGTTCTATGTTCGTGTGTATGTATTTTTTTTTTTTTTTTTTATTTTTTTTTTTTTTTTTTTTTTTATGTATGTTACCTGATTTCTCCCCCATTTGTGGACCGATTCTCAAAATTCTTTTTTTATTCAAAAGATTATACTTCCGAGGTGGTCCCATTTTAATTTGGTGAAGATCTGGTGCTGATCTTCGGAGATATACAACGGAACTCTTCAAAAATAGACGGCAAATCCGTCGTGATTGCTGGTATCGCTTGGATGTTTATTGTTTATACAACATCATGACGTAACATCACGCCTGTATGCTCTGAGGGGTACGCAGATGTGTACAATATACCTAGATTTCGACAGTTAGGTATGTTAATTTTCATTTATTAGGGATAAGTGGATAACCTTAGCCCCTCGATTGCTTGATGCATGACATGTAATGTTAACAATTAACAATAAGTATAAAATAAATTCATGTTTTTATCATTTCATTCATCAAATATTTGTATGGGAACAACTAAAAATGGAAAAATAAAAAACTTTTTTGCAAAAAATAAAACCGACTTCAAAAAAAGCACTAAACGGTGAAAAATAACTCTAAATTAGGAAGTCGGTGGCCCATCATGAATAAGACAAAACCACCAAAGCCACAGACTTCCTAATTTAGAGTTATTTTTCACCGTTTAGTGCTTTTTTTGAAGTCGGTTTTATTTTTTGATTGATACAGGGAAGAGCCTTGAAGGGCTCATGGCTAAATAAAAACCGACCTACGGGTCGTTTATAAGTCAAACTATGCTTGGTTAAGTTATTTTGTGGATGTAGTGACTATAAATTACATATCCAGTAACCTCTGAACCTCCTCACGGAATGCACGCTCAAGGTAAGTTAAATATTTCTAAATACAGACATATTATTTTATTTATTTATTTATTTCACAACACATCTATCATTACAGGTTTCCCCAAATCGGTAGTGTGGCCTTCTACAATATTATACTATGTACTAAACATAGTTACTTAATAATAACAGATTACATGTAATGTAATTTTTGTGAACTCATTCAGGAATCAAGAAAATAACTCCAACCTTTCCGCGTGTATACAAGGCGCGCGTCATAGGTGCTTTTCTCAGCAGGTTGGTCCGGATGCGCGGCACCGACAGCAACCGCGGTCTCCGTCGCCGTGACACGTAGTTATCCGGCACGTACAGGCACACCTCCTTAAGCACACCCGGGTTATTGATCCTACCACGCAATAATTAAAAAAAAGTATACAACGAGTGCTAGATCCCTCCTCGTTTCCAGTTTGTTGTACCCAACCATACCTAACACAAATAGGGTTAGGTACATCAATGGATAGAAAGGATAGACTCCATAAAGTTTTAAATATAGGGACCGTGTGAATTTGTTCTGTATGCGCTCCAACATCAGACTATATTTTGGTTTCATGTGAAGCCCATATAGCCACATTACACTCTAATTGAGTTCTTACATTATAGATAAATTGCATCTAGTCACAGAACAAATGATTGCGCTCATCACACATACATTTTTCTTGGGTGGGAATCTAACCTAACTAAAAAAAAGAAACGCATTGTTGTCGGGTTGATCAGGTTTTTCTTCCTTACAATCATAGTCATAGTCATAGTCATAGTATTTTATTGATAAGGGATTCTTACAAGTCATATACATATTAAACAATTATTAAAAAAAACATTACATAAAATTTCAAATCCAAGATGTCAAACCAGTTAAAGGAAACAACTAAGTAAACAGTCAAATAAAAAAGTAAAAAAATAAAATAAAAAATAAAAAGGTAAATAAAAAAAAAGCATTAAAATACATTACATCATTCTCCAAGTTATGTCAAATAGTAAAAATGTCAAACAAATAAAAGAAATAATACACATATACGAGTCACAGACAAAACACACAATAAATATTACAATTCGAATCAATCCAATCCAATTATACACCCCTATTTTTTAATTAGTACAAAAAAAAATGGGCTGTGTCCGTACCTGTTACTGATCATATTTGCGTAATCAAAAGTAAAACAAAAGAAGTTAAAATTTTAAATGTGCCACTATTTAGTTAAACTCAAATAACGAAAACAGCTGTTGGAGACGGGGCATGCTTCAGCGAGATCACGCGAACGTGAGCGAGAGATGACGATTAATTAATACTACTATGTCATTAATAGCCTGTACAATATCCATACATTGGGTGACTTTTTGGGATATAAACAAACGCTAATAACTTCGCTGTTTATGAATATTATTAATGAATACTTTACAAATATAATGAGAAGACCGTCAAGAATAAGCCCTTTAAGTATTTGTACTAATTAAAAATTAGTGGTGTATAACTGGTAAAATTTGGGTAGCACTATAAGTACACTTTTGTCTTACTCTTTAAAGAATACAAGCCTGATGTTATGTTAAATTACTTCCTTTTATCAGACCATCCTGATTCTAGAAAATTCAGTTCAATTCTGTTCATCTTTAATCCAACTAAGAATCCATTTGTTTACCGCATTCTGTATTGAAGCCATCATTGCAGCAAATTCCGATGCCAATAACGAGAAAAAGTTGGGTTACTTACTATTAATACGTGAAAAGAAAACTTTGTGCTCTTTTCTAAGTATATTTCGCGCACGTAGAAGTGTGAAAATTGACATTATCAAAGTTTCTAACAAAGTTTGTTACAAAAAAACTTTTTTGCAAAAAATAAAACCGACTTCAAAAAAAACACTAAACGGTGTAAAATAACTCTAAATTCGGAAGTCTGTGGCTTTGGTGGGTTTGTCTTACTCATGATGGGCCACCGACTTCCGAATTTAGAGTTATTTTACACCGTTTAGTGTTTTTTTTGAAGTCGGTTTTATTTTTTGCAAAAAAGTTGTTTATTTTTCCATTTTAAGTTGTTACCATAAAAATATTTGCCATGAATTTATTTTATATTGTTAATTGTTAACAATACATGTCATCATAATAGGGTTTTCCACTAATCCCTAATAAATTAAAATTAACATACTTAACTGAGGAAATCTAGGTATATTGTACCCACCTGCGTACCCCTCAGAGCATACAGGCGTGATGATACGTCATTATGTTGTATAAACAATAAACATCCAAGCGATTCCAGCAATCACGACAGATTTGCCGTTTATTTTTGAAGAGTTCCGTTGTATATCTCCGAAGATCAGCACCAGATCTTCACCAAATTAAAATGGGACCACTTCAAGAGTATACTCTTTCAAATAAAAAAAGAATTTTGAGAATCGGTCCACAAATGGGGGAGAAATCAGGTAACATACATAAAAAAAAAAAAAAAATACATACACACGAACATAGAACCTCCTCCTTTTTTGAAAGTCGGTTAAAAAGAGTGAAAAAATCAAAAACACTTTTCTATTTAATGAAATTCTCGTATCACAGTGTTTGTAACTACTTTTTTAATTCTTATGAATTTTTTTGTGTATATTTAGTAGATCTGAGAAAAAGACATAAAATATTTTAATTAAAAAAAAACAAAGCCGAAACGAAGTTTGCCGGGGTAGCTAGTATTTATATAAAAACATCTCGGCAGGCCTTACCATATTATAAATTATATTTCTATTATTGTAATCGATAAGGCGACAATAGAAAGAAAATATGGCGTAGGTATATGGAATCAATATAAGAAAACTATTTATAAGTAGTTTTAATCATGAATATTTTATCAACAAACGTAAACTAACAACTTTTGGAGTTTAATGCGCACATGGAGGAATGTGAAATTTGGCATACCTACTTAAAGTTTGTACATAATTATGTATTACAAAAAAAATGTAGGAAGACGAAATGTTAGAATTTTGGCCACTGTGTGGCAAGTAAAAGACCGCATGCTCACTTTTCTAAATGTAAAAAGCTGTCTACTTAGTTTTCCTAATTGTCGATAAAATTGGCTAGTAGAGAACTATAAAGAAAATTATGTCTATTAAAATTGATAAACCGAAAGCGTTCATTTTTTAACCCCCGACGCAAAAAGAGGGGTGTTATAAGTTTCACCGCTATGTGTGTGTGTCTGTCTGTCTGTCTGTCTGTCTGTCTGTCTGTGGCACCGTAGCGCCTAAACGAGTGAACCGATTTAGTTGCGGTTTTTTTTATTTGAAAGCAGGGTTTCTTGCGATAGTTTTTAGATATGATTCATCAAAATCGGTTCAGCCGTTTCAAGGTTATCAGCTCTTTTGTGTTAGCTACCGTTGCTATTTTAGACGTCTATGGGTATTTACTTTACTTAGAAACATATGTGTGTCTTAAAATTTCAAACACCCATGTGTATAATAAGCAACATTGTGGTGTATTTGGTCCGATGCAGCCAGGATATCTAGCAGACTAATACACTCTTGGAAAAATAACAGCAGATATGTCGTGTTTGGATTCATTTTAACCTGCATTTGATTCTGCAAACAATGCACTGATGGCAACTGGATGAGCTGATGCTGCAGCCAGCCTATCCAGCACACCAGTAGGTAGACTCTTGACAGAATAACAGCAGATATGTCGTGTTTGGATTCATTTTAACCTGCATTTGATTCTGCACACAATGCACTGATGGCAACTGGATGAGCTGATGCTGCAGCCAGGCTATCCAGCACACCAGTAGGTAGACTCTTGTCAGAATAATAGCAGATATGTCGTGTTTGGATTCATTTTAACCTGCATTTGATTCTGCACACAATGCACTGATGGCAACAGGATGATCTGGTGCTGCAGCCAGGCTATCTAGCACACGAGTAGGTAGACCCTTGACAAAATAATAGCAGATATGTCGTGCTTGGATTCGTTTTAACCAGCATTTGACTCTACATACAATGCACTGAAAAATTCTCATATCTGTAAACTCTATAAAACAAAATTAATGCATTTAAAAAATTTAAAATAAAAATTAAATTTAAAATTTAAAAAACCCCCATCGCAAAAAAGTAATACATTTAAAAAGTTAAAAATAACACTTTAGCCATGAAATTTTACGTAACGTCGGGGTACCGTTAAAATAAGTACCTACATACCTACAAGTACTAGGAACATTCCTTACTTAAGCGGTACCCTGACGTGAAGTAAAATTTTTATTGAAACGGATCCCCCTTAAAATTCATTTAGCTAAACGTATATACTCAAAATAAGGACGAAGATAATACGAAACAATTTCAAAAGATCGGAATCATCTAAAAATATTCACTTTAACTATATTGGTATTTTAGTGAATCTTTATTTATTCCTTTCAAATAATAATAACGTGGATTGGAGTACTGAATGGGCTCAAAGGATTTTCAGATTGAAGGTTAGAATATACTAGTCACGATCAAAAATATTGAATAACCGACCCTCGAATTTTATCGAAATGACTAACATTGAGAAATAACATGAACATTGCTACAAAGTCAGTTTTGGGCCGAAATAACTTTTATATTAGATACAAGAAATAACGTTGTTGGTGTAGGGACAGCATAAAAAAGGATGGTAGCATTATAGTGATCCCAAAATAAATAGAGTCAAAGGTAATACCAACAACGTTCCGAAAAAGTTTATAGAATTGAATACAGCTATTTCAAACATCCCTTTATTGCTTTTATCAGAACAAAAATTCAAATTAAACTGAGAATCATTACTAAAACTATATTTAATCTTACTAATATTATAAACGCGAAGTATGGATGTTTGTTACTCTTTCACGTAAAAACTACTAAATGGATTTTAATAAAATGTAGTATGTAGTGAGCTGACACCCTGGATTAACATGTGTTAATCCAGGGTGTCAGCTCACTACCCAAAAAAAAAGTAACCTATGTAGGTTACTTTTTATTCCAGTATTCCCACGGGAACGGGACATACGCGGTTTAAACCGCGGGACGTCTGCTAGTAGGACTTAATACCAGCCTATTACTCTCCCACTGCAGAGCAAAAGCCACTTCTCAGACAGAGAAGGCACGAGCATTGGTCATCACGCTTGCTCAAGGTGGATTGACGATTTTATACTTATATTAACCACCAGCTTTCCTCACAATGTTTTCCTTCATTGATAGCGATGATGTGACTATAAACTTAGAAAGTACAGTCAGCCTCATAAGTCGATGAACATATCCATATTTCCTAAACTCATGAACACCTTAGCTTACACAAATTGCTAAACAAGACTAGTGCCAGGATTTAATTAACGTCTTAAAGGTTCAAAATTCACTATTCTTGTTTAGCAATTTGTGTAAGCTAAGGTGATCATGAGTTTAGGAAATATGGATATGTTCATCGACTTATGAGGCTGACTGTACAATATAATAAATCTAACATAAAAAACTAGTCTAAAAATAAAATGTACGGACGCCAGCACGTCAAATTACCCCAAAGTGTCAATTTTTCCCAATTGAATATGAACCTTATTCTGTTAAGCATAAAGTTGAAAAAACGATCAAAGAAATTTGACACATTGGGGTAACTTGATGTGCTGGCGTCTGTACATGACAGTTACACAAAACGATTCCTATTACAGATACTGATGATTATCACAAAAGTTTAATAAAATCATTATTTTATTTACATAAAATTTTTAACGACTCATTTAATGGAGGTATTCCTCGAAGCGCTACTATTTTGAGGCGCTCCTAATGAGGCGCTCCTATTTTATTCCTCGGAGCGCTCCTAATAAAAATATTTGTTTTTTTTTCCTAGAAAAAAAAATATATTTTTTAAATTTCTAACGGGAACGCTCCTAAAAGGTGCGCTCCGAGGAATAAAATAGGAGCGCCTCATTAGGAGCGCCTCAAAATAGTAGCGCTTCGAGGAATACCTCATTTAATGAAATAGATTTATTTTAAAATCGTAAAGAAAGTTGCAATTGCACCTGCTGAGCATGAGATCCCGGGTTCGATCCCCGGGTCGAGCAAAGTAAATAGAATAGAATTTCTTAGTTAGTTAACAATAAGCATGCTACTATTATATGGGACTACCACATAACTGACGAAATGTGGATGTAATACAGGTATACCTTTCCCTTTGTGGATTATAGGCGTGATTTTATATTTTTTAGTACACAAAATGTAACTTCCTATGTAAGAATTATAATAATGTCAATACCAGCCTGTTACTGTCCCACTGCAGGGCAAAGACCTCTTCTCATACAGAGAAGGCTCAAGCATTAATCACCACGCTTGCTTAAGGCAATTTTAAACTTGTATTAATTATAAGTCCAGGTCTCCTCACGATGTTTTCCTTCACCGATGTCAATGATGTCTAAGATAAACTTAGAAAGTACCTAAGAATTGGAAAAGTCACATTGGTACTTGCCCGGATTTGAACCACAACGGTAGGCGCCTTAACCTCTGGTCCATCATGCAAGAATTACAAATTAATAAATCAAATTAATTAAATTTATGACTTACAAACTTCTCAATAAAAAAACTTCAAAGCAAGTAAAACGTTTTAAACGCTTATAAAACTATATTAGAAAAACTGTACTTTCCCAAGAATTATCTCTTGTACCTAAAACGCATTAAACTAAAGTGGATTTATGCGCATTTTCACTAACACTGGGGCACACCTGAATGAACGCCTATACTTAATTACATCGTTAGATTTTCAACTCTAGGCGCTAAGCCAAACGTTGAAAATCCAACAGTATGCTTTTATAGTATCATCTAGTGTAAATGAAAATGGGCATTAGTCCTACAAAGCTCGCTTTCGAACTTTAACTGCGCAGTAACTTTGCAACTAAGTTTAAATGGAAGATAATTTACATAAGTCTCTTATTAAACACTACTCAGACACTACACACTTGAAATTTCAACTGAAACGTGCATAAAGGTGCTAAGAATTTCGCTCTTGATAGAATCAGAAATTTACTGCCTTGGTGGTCAAGTTGTCGCAAGGGCTACAGCTGAGCAAGCATTCCGGGGTTTCATCCCTAGGTGTTGTTGAGTTTTGTCATCTGAAATTTCTCATTAGAAGCCCGTAGTCTGGATTTGTGCCCGAATGATAGCTATAGGCTAGCACCGTATTACATGGAACTTAAACGTAACTGGCGTTACGCCTTACCCTTTGGGGATTATAGGCGTGATGCTATAATAATAATAATAAATTTTATTGCAGGAGACGCAGTCTCAGAGATTAAGGCGATTATCACACTGCCCCGCATCACGCTGTGTGTTGCGTGTCTCTCAACTGAACTGAACGCGCGTGGATGCATTTTCTGTGTGTTGGACTGTGCGTGTTTTCCATACAAACGGAGATACTTACAAGCAACGGAAGAACACGCATCCACGCGCTACGCTGCATCATGCGGGGCAGTGTGTTAATCGTCTAATACCTAAAATACATATACATTACTAGCGGCCCGGTACGTGCTTCGCTACGTAGTTATAATGTAAATAATCATACAAAAAAATATTTTACATATCTCTTGCTCTGTAAGTACACCCTTACACCCCTGAATGCCGGGGTGTATGACTATCATTACAGCATAGGTTTTGGAATTTGAAAAAAGAACTGTCATACTCATACTGCACGAAGAATATTTTTAAAAAGTTAATTTTTTTTTTCTCGGTATCGGTTAATTACTCGAATCGGAATCTAGACAATTTATTTTTTAAAGATTTTATTTTAAATATGGAACTATTTGTTTCCACATCGTATGTTAGATGGAATCGATTTAAAAATCAAACTGGCCAGCAAAATTTGACGCGCTTGCGTGCGTGAAAAAAAAAAGGCAGTCTACTAGTAGGCGCGAAAGCATCGCGAAAATAATTAATTTTTTTCTTCTTAATAAATGTTCATTGAAACCTGCTGTCTTGTTGTTTACTTACCTCACAATCGATATGTAAAGCAGAGTATTTATCTCGGGCGTAAGCATCAATTGCATACTCGGGTTAATTAGCGCCTTCGCTTCGCTCAGGCGCCACAAACCTCGTATGCAATTGATGTCATACAGCCCTTGGTTAATAATCTACTATTATTAATTGCTAGCTATTTCACACAATCCACATCAGAAAAAAGTTTCAATTTGACAGCAAAATTCCCATTAACAAAATGATCCGCCATTTATTGAATTCATTTGTTCCAAAAAATGTGATAAATGAAGAACCGCTCGTCCGATTTTGTGCAAACTTCACATAAACCATCTACTAAATAATCCGAACAAAGCCTAAACATTTAGTTGAGATAGGTGAGCCCGTTTATTCAATTACAACGAAAAGTGGTATTGATTTTTATGTACTCGTATATATATTACTTACAAAGTAACACTTCACTAACACGCACTAGCGCTGCTCTGTGGAACTTGTCCGCGGAAGCGAAGGAACACCACGACCTGAGGCCAGAAGTTTTCATCCATGACGACGGGCAGAAAACAATTCGGAACGCGTACCACAAACGCCTTAAAGTTGACGTTGCAGCGCGACTCCAGTAACTTACATAGTCACAAGAATAACATTACCAAAATCACTCCTGTAATTCCCGAAGGGTTCATCAGAGGTATAAAGCAACTATACATACTACGTCTCTAAAGTAAAATCTATCTCCTTGCCAAATTTCATTACGATCCATTCAGCCGTTTAGACGTGAAATGGTAGTGTGGATCGGTTAATTGTTTCATAAACATAGGGATATTATAAGTCCTAGAGATCTATTTATTTAAATAAGCATAACATTTGTTAACTTGACTGATTTTTAGCGTTTAATATTCTGAAGTGTATTTTTAGATTTTGTTTATAATACAATGCCTGACATGTCCATGTGGACAAAAGCCGCATTTAAAAATTGAGAATAAAAAATAAAATGTGTTTTTTCTCCTTTTCTGTTGTACGCGTATAAAAACTCATGAAAACTAGACAATTTTAAACTAACAGCATTAGATAAGAAACTTTACTATTCCCATCAGTTTCCAACTAGTTCTACGTAGAAAGTATTCTAGCGCTAGAGTTGTTAAAATGAACGCCAGTAATTCTTTTCTGGTTATACACAAGGAACGAGAAAGACGGCCACTAAATCAACGTTCTCGTTTTTCTATTTATAATGGCCGCGGCCTTTGGTACTATTAAAAAACGGGGAATTATAAAACGAGCGATTAAAAAAAAGCTTTGCGACTGATGATGACATACTGTATTAATAACTTGAGCGGTATGAATTTGAGTAAGCGAAAAATTAACTAAACTAACGACGAATATTGATTAATAATAAAATCCAGAACAAGCTTACAAAAAGTGGATTGTGATAAATCCATTTCATATATTAAAATTTTATCCGAGCGACTACATTACTAAGTGAGCGACTGGAAATACAGAGAGGGCAACTTCAGTAATAAGATAAAACAAAACAGTTACTCAAAATGGAAACGGCTAGGTTAGGTTAGGTTAAAACTGTGCCCACGCAACGCCAGATGCCCCTTTTTTGCAATGCAGTCGCTCAAATATTATGAAGCTGCTCATTTTGTATTTTAAGTAACTCAAATTAATGTTTGTAAGATACTATTCTGTTGATTTTTCGTCACTTACAGTCAGTCGCTCACTTAGTAATTATATAACCCAAATTAATTAATTTTGACACTTAAAATTGTAATTTACAGTCACTCGTTTTATTGCTACCCTTAAAAAACTATATATTAATTTAAGTTTACACCTTTAAGACATAATAATAATAACATTTTTTCCTGATAGCCGTGGAATGCCGCTCCACTCCTTTAGCACTTCAGGACATATTGCCTTCTTGTCGCTACGTCACTTTGTGCCAGCGGCCGTTTTAGAAGGTCCATTATTGAATGTGCATGTCACCCCCTGCTATTAAATCCGTATATATAAATAACATTGGTGAGGCAGGGACCATAGTCCCTCATAGTTTTAGGTATCCAGTCCATTTTAGCCACCCTGGCTAGTCTAGTACTTTTGTTACCCATAGTCTGCAATAGTCTTACATCAGTCGTAGGTTTTCCTTGGGTGCACTTGTCAAATGCATACAGGAAAATCCTACAGTTATTGCCCCATTTCATTAAGACAACAACGGGCCTCTGCAAGTTGGCTTCGGCTCCTCATACGCCTTCCTAATGTCCGGAACCCAAGGGAATCCGAGAAATAAAAATAATAATTTTAATTAGTTCAAGTTATACAACTCAACTCATAGTATTAGCACAGTATAAATATTAAAACAGTAGGACGACGCCTTTGATCTCTGGAAAAATGCCGACAACTTCTACACGCGAGACTTTAATAATACCTCCCGCACTACGAACATAGGTTTGTTCGCAGTGCGGGAGCAGCTTTCCCGCGTCTCGCCCCTCACACCCCGCACGATTGCCCTGTCTAGACAGCTTCGTCGGACGACTGTATGTTTTTAGACTGTGGTATTAGTAACAACACAAACAAGTACACACAAACACACAGAAAACAAAGAAATATAAATATACATATACAAACAAATAGATTCAAATTCAAATACAAATTTAAAATAATAATAAAGAGAGTTTAAAAAAAGCGAAAAAAAAAAACGAAATGGATACTAACTATTTATTTCTATAAATTACTTGATTCTACTTCCGTCGTAGTAAAAATCTCTGTCGCCATCTTTTTCTCTTCTCACTCAGACACACACAGTTCCTTTTCTTTTATCTCCTACGTTCCGTTTTCAAGTAAAATATATTGTAATTTATTATTATTGACATTTGTACATATTTTTGGTTACAAACTTGTTCGAATTTAAGTAACATTTATTTCGACGTGTGTGATTTGGTTGTACCTAATATCAGTAAGTATTTTGTAAGTTAATCACTAAGTAATGACCAGACCTTAGTCAATGACCTAACTCCTGTCGAAAATCGCTCACTCCAAAGCCACAAAACCGATATTTCAGCACAATAAGCAACCCGACCAAGTTACCCAATAACTTTACAACCTTTGTTCTAAAGCAATTTCTTACTTTACACCAATTAACGTCTTGGTTCTATACAATGTTTTATGATCACGAAGTTGCGGTTTCTACTGCGATTAGAAGCTGCCTTTAGTCGCTATATTTTCTTGATAAAATTGATAGATTCCCGAGGTGAAGCGCCGTTTGCTGCGTTCACGGCGTGTATTTCTCATAGCTCTCTTGTTTGCGCTTTGGAGACCATGGCAAACCTTTACAGCGATTTTAAATAAGTAGCGAGTGATTAGAAACTAGTAAACCACAATTAATTTTATTTATTTACTCGCACGCACTTCACTTCGTATTGATTTTAACATCCACCCATTAATTTTTAATGTTTTTATCCTTTTTCAATGATTTTAAAAAAAAAGCCCAATAAAAACTTTTTTTTTGTATGATAGTTTAGGTACCACGCAAAGTTTTAAATCCAGTCTCTAGAAAACTCTTGTTTGTATATTTAAATTGAAGTTGAATGTTTGAGTGAATCCTACTAAAACTAAAGTTCTAAATTAAAAGCCTTTTTTGGGTAACTTTAAGTGGTTTCAGGAAGCTGATTTATATTTTTTATTAAAACAACATTGTAGGCAATACAAAATACTTACTACTTACATAAAAAGATAAGAGTTTTTGAAACCTTGCTAGCAGAATATACTAGAAAATATTTTATAACTCGAAAACTACTAAAAATCACGGAACATACATAGGGTATTTAAGGATAACCGGTAAGAGGAAACTAAAAAAAAATTGACGTCACTACTTGGACCATCCTGTATATCCACTAGAGTTTGACCACCATACTTAAAAGTTACAAAAAAAAAAAGGAAAAATTCTAGTTGCCCCTTTAAAAAGGTAGTTTTGTATGGAGATAAGATAACGCAAACTCCAGTAAAACACAAATTGTCGGTAAGTGTTAAAAATATAAATAATGTTCAAGTTCAAGTTATTTATTTCATAACAAATATACATTTGAGTCGAAAATATCTGCACAGTAGGTATATAAAGAAGAAACATAAACGATTATCCTTAATATAAGAATACCCACATTCCTGATCCATTATTATTAAATTGAAAAATACAAAATTTACAAACATTAATATTACTTATTGACACATAACAAAGAGATCTAAAATACTATAGAGCGGGCATGTCAAGAAAATGTCATAGAAAAACTTTGATCCCATGTCTCAGTAACGCCATTCTATTCTATATACATATATATATTATAATAAGACTGTAAAAAAACTGTGTCTGTACATTGAATATATTTAAAAAATAATAATTGAGGGGGGTTTAGAAACAGTAATAGAGCACGAATCCAAAAAAAAAGTCTGTCTGTTTGTCTGTTTGTCTATTTGTCTGTTTGTCTGTTTGTCTGTTTGTTTGCACACGCTAATCTTCGGAACTACTGGACGGATTTGAATGATTTTTTTTTTGTTGTATAGATATTAAGTCTAGGCAACACATAGGCTATAATTTATCTTGGAAACTGGAACACCTGATGCAGAACCGCAACAGACCAGCTAAACTATAGGCGATACAAAAATGGTCCCATAGCAAAAATTGTTCCACGTGATGAGCATTTTCTGCTGAGAGAATAAATTTAAAGATCCGGAACACCTGATGCAGAACCGCAACAGACCAGCTAAACTATAGGCGATACAAAAATGGTCCCATAGCAAAAATGGTTCACGTGATGAGCATTTTCTGTTGAGAGAATAAATTTGAAGATCCGGAACACCTGATGCAGAACCGCAACAGACCATCTAAACTATAGGAGATACAAAAATGGTACCATAGCAAAAATTGTTCCACGTTATGAGCATTTTCTGCTGAGAGAATAAATTTGAAGATCCGGAACACCTGATGTGGAACCGCAACAGACCATCTAAACTATAGGAGGTACAAAAATGGTACCATAGCAAAAATTGTTCCACGTTATGAGCATTTTCTGCTGAGAGAATAAATTTGAAGATCCGGAACACCTGATGTGGAACTTCAAGAGCCCAGCTACACTATAACATATATTGGAATGACGTCTTAGCAAGAGTTGTTCAGCCTTATGAGCACTCGCTGTTGACGTATAAAAATCAAAGATCTGGAACATCTGTTGTGGAACTCCAAGAGCCCAGCTACACCATAACTCAAATAGGAATGACAAAAAGTTGTTCGGTCTGATCGGCATTTCCTGTTGACTTATAAAAATCGAAGATCAGAAACATTTGATATAGAAATTAAAACTATTACTAATTTCATTGCATAATTATAAAATAACATAAGTAGGAGGTACTACGAGGTGAAGGCGGGAACAGTTCAGGACTGATTTTCGATGACGATGGTATATCGTTGAAAATTAGACTCTACTGGCTAAAACTCCCATTTTTTTTATCGTATGCCTTCGGGCTTATGTTATTTGAGTGTTTAATTTCCTATTCCATTTATCTTCGTTACACGGTAGCTTACCCGGTAACGCAGGGGAGCAGCCACTTAGATTTTAATTGATCAGGTATCATCACAATAAAACTATAACCATGCCTAGAAAGAGGTCAATTTTTTCCCAATGTTCCAAAGGAGCTAAATGATTAAAGACCATAAGATCCCAACAACCTACCGAAGAGCGTTAGGAGAGACTTGATGCTGTTCGAGAACATGAGGCTGCAACTCGCTCCGTGGAAACTTCTTGGGATCGCGAAGCACGCCTGCATTCTCAGCGTATTTACGCATCTACATCCAGGTCTCTAGAGACCAGTGAAGAATATGTGTGCGACTGACCGCTGACCGTGAACATCATGCACTGTCTCGCGAGTTGGAGACGTTCACGGAAAAAGCATGACGCTTGAGTTTTCAGCGTATATACGCATCGACTCTAGAGATAAGTGGGGGAAGGAGAATAGATGCGCGACTGACCGCTGATCGTGAACGTCACGCAACATATTATAGGCTATAATTTATTTTGGAAAATGGAACACCTAAAGTGAAAGAGATATAAAAATGGTGCCATTGCAAAAACTATTCCACGTGAAGAGTGTTTTCTGCTGTGAGACTAAATTTGAAGATCTGGAGCACCTGTAGGGGAACTCCAAAGCCCAGAGACAATATAACGTGTACATAATAGAAATGGCGTCTTAGCAAAAGTTGTTAAGTCTGATGGCATTTCCTGTTGACCAACAAAAATAAAAAATCTGGAACATCTTGAATCGTCTCGCGCATCCCATTGATTTCCCGTCCCCGGGCTTATAGAATTCGACATTAGATGTTTCAGATCTTCGATTTTGACGACCCCGTTGTCGCTGGCATAAGCAACAGGATCCGCGTACGAAGTCGCGGGCAGAAGTTAGTCTAGAATAATATATGAATATTGGAGCGGCAGCGGAGCGTACTACAAAAAACTCATAGACTTGTATCCAGCAGGACACACTTTTTCGGACGAAAATTTTGTTCGTGATGTCCGGTCTATAGGTATTGAATGTCTTTGATACATAATAAAGTCACTAGATTTGTGAAATGTGTTAAGTCCTGCCTACAATATTAGGTAAAAGAAGTTATTTATGTAAATTAAGTCCTTTACATAAATAGCTGGTATAAAATGAAGTTTCTCATGCATGCAAACATCACACATCATTTATAACAACAAAGCGACATCATACAGCTCGTAGAACCATTGTCTCGTACAGTAAACTGTTCTGGACACAAGCCGTATAATAAAACTAACATCACAGGACCATTACGTAAGTTTTCATAGTCCATTGTATGTGGACGCGCATGTACTAAAATATAAATATTTTGTTGTGTCCCAAGGTTAAGGCGACTACCTCTCATGCACGGGGTTGTGGTTCAAATCCGGGAAAGTACCAATGTGACTTTTTTAATTCATGTCAATAAATAATATTTCTCGACTATTCACACAATACCATACCATTTAGTCCTAAACTAACCAGAATTTGTGTTATGGGTACTAAATGACTGATAAACATACTTGTATTACATATATTAAAGATAAATTACACCCAGACACAGAACAAATGATCGTGTTTATTACACAAACATTTGACCTGCGTGGGATTCAAATGCCTATGTCGGTATTTTCTTAAGTTTATCTTAGACATCATTAACATCAGTGAAGGAAAACATCGTGAGGAAACCTGGACTTATAGTTGATATAAGTTTATAATCGCCAATCTGGCTTGAGTAAGCGTGGTGATCAATGCTCGCGTCTTTTCTGTATCAGAAGAGGCCTTTGACTTGCAGTGGGACAGTAAAAGGCTGGTATTATTATTCTACCTATACGAATATTACAAAGAAGTAAAGTCTGTGAAGTTGTAGGGCGTTATTCTCTGGATCTACTGAACTGATTCTGAAAATTATTGAATCAATAAATTAATGTTCCACAACTTTATTATACAACGCCATTTAGTCCCAAGTTAAGCTTGAGAGCTTCTGTTATGGCTACTAAACAGCTGATAAACATACTTATATATTTCTAAATACATACATATTATAGATAAATTACACCCAGACACAGAACAAATTTTAATGATCGTGCCCATCACACAAACATTTGTCCTGGGTGGGAATCGAACCCACGGCCTCCGGCATAGCAGTCAGGGTCACTAACTACTAGACCAACAGGCCAGTCAATAGGAATCCACTTTATTTATAAGTGTCACAGGTTGTATTTTATTTTCAAAACTGAGAATGGGGTGGGTGGAAGGAGGTCTAAATACGATATGCGTGCGTTCCATTATAATTATAGTTGACCAGGAAACGATGTTCTGCAAAAATGAAATCAGAAATCGGAAATCATTTATTTTGCCAAAAATATGTGTACAAAATAAGACGGTAACATTGTAAAAAAGTTTCAACACACTCCACCTCCACACCTTACGGCATGCAAATAGTAAAGAAAGTATATATACTCAACTAAAAACAAGACTAGACAATCAAATAACAAAGAGATAAAATGAAATCGTGGATTAAAATACAGACACATATCGCTCATGTTCTCTACAACATAATAAATAAACAACAACAAACTTTCTTCTATAATTAACAAATAATTGATTAAAATTGATTAATTTGCGTACATTAAACTCGACAATAGCATGATTAAATTCAAAATAAAAAAATATTAAATCAATAAAAAAAAATCATAAACATTCAAATATAATGGTTTATAAACGATGGTTCCAATTGTAAATTCCTGGCTTGTAGTAGGTGCCTGGTGTTCTGTGAGAGTAAGTATACCTGGGAGTCTACTGTTTCATGTTAGTTTAAAGATTTTTATTTTTGAATAAGTTTTTAGCGGAGTTGTAATTGTCTCTATGTTACTTAGTATAATGACTATTGAATGCTATTTGACATTTACGTTTTTAGTCCCTCATTTAGATAACAAGAAAATATTTGACACAGATTTTTTTTCTTTTTCAAATTGATGGAATACTGCTTAGATTAAGCGCATTAAAGTTGAGGAGTGGGGGCTTGTAACGTCATTACCTAGCATAAACTGTACTGGCTAGTGACGTCATGCGACATTTTAACTCGATGTATCGTCGTTATTTTTTGATTACGTGAAAAAAGAAAAATACATGTCAAATATTTTCTAGTAATCTAGATGAGGGACTTAAAACTAAAATTTTGTCAAATAGCCAAAAGAACAGAACAATTAATAAATAAATCTAAACCATTCTCAAATCCATTTGAACACACACAGTAATTTCTATCAAAATCGGTCCTGCCATTATGGAGGAGTTTAATTACATACGCACAGAAGATTTATAAAGTAATATACACTATGAACCTTCTCAATCTTCAATAAAGATTTATAGTTCGCTATCGTATCCATAAATTAAGCTGTATCCATTATCAGCCATTGTGTAGAGGGCCATGCCATTTCACGCAGTAACACACAGCCAGTAATTTATGCATAGTTGTAGTCAGTGAGCCATTACCCTAAATTGCGACACATGTTGGATATTGAACCATGTAATGCAGTGAAACTACATAATTGGTTTTATTTTCAGCATTTATAATATATTTTTTCGAAAAGTTAAATACTTTCTCAAAACTCACACAAAAACTTTTACTTTGGTTGGTATTTTAATCTATTCACTAAAAAAAAGTACCATTCAGGTATTGTTCTTTAGTGAATAACAAGTATTTCTCTTAAATATACCTTCCAACATTACCATTAGTCTACGGTTCACACAAAGCGTGGCGTAACTCTGCGTGACTGTTTTGTCGTAGCGCGTAGCATTATGGTGCTATGGCGTAGCATGGAGCGTAGCGTACGTAGCATACCAAATAGTTTATTATGTTGACGTGTAGTGCAACGTAACGATGATTTAAGTGGCCTATTTCAAGATAATTGTAAATTTATAGCCGAAAACACTTTGTAGTGTTTTGTTTGAAATAAGTTGTGGGTGTTTTTTTGGTAAAAAAGTTATTATTTATAATTTTTTGTTTACATGGATGATTTTTTATTTCAAGTTATTTTGAAATTAAAACTAAAATAGGACTACACTGGGAGTATACCCTATTTTCTTAATTGGTCCATAATTATGTTCTATATTCTTTCTCTCTGTAGATTCTGCCTACCCCCATGGGAAAAAAGGCGTGAGTTTATGTATAATTACTATGTATGTACATATGTACTTTCTAAGTTTATCTTAGATATCATTGACACCGGTGAAGGAAAACATCGTGAAGAAACCTGGACTTATTGGTAGAAGTTTGATATCGCCAATCCGCCTTGAGCAAGCGTGGTGATCAATGCTCGTGCCTTCTCTGTATGAGAAGAGGCCTTTGCCCTGCAGTGGGACAGTAACAGGCTGGTACGTACATAGTACATACATTCTTTCTTTGGTATTGTTCGTCGGGACGTGGAGCCCCTCAAGCGCCGAGTTGAGGTCAGGATTTCTGACAAAGGCTTGCTCTGACTGATCTGGTCCCCTCATATCTACGTGGTTTCCTCAAAATACCACTTCATAAACTAATCTTCATGGTTCTTACATGACCTGACTAAGTCTGGACGTTAACAGAGACAGTGACCTCTGAGTTTCTTTTGGTGTTTTTTAGGGTTCCGTAGTCAACTAGGAACCCTTATAGTTTCGCCATGTCTGTCTGTCCGTCCGTCCGTCCGTCCGTCCTCGCTTAATCTTTGTGACCGTTAGCACTAGAAAGCTGAAATTTGGTACCAATATGTGTATCAATCACGCCGCCAAAGTGCTAAAATAAAAATTGGAAAAAAATGTTTTATTAGGGCAGCCCAACTATATGCAAAGTAAGAAGTGTTTTTTTTTTTAATTTCAACCCTAACGTGTGATATATTGTTGGAAAGGTATTTAAAAATTAATAGGGGTTTTTTAAAATCATTTTTGATAATGTCAATAACTTCGGAAATAATCGCTCCAAAAGTAAAAAACAATGTGTCCCTCTAACTTTTGAACCATAGTCAAAGTCAAAGTCAAAGTCAAATCATTTATTTCAATTAGGCTATTTAAAAGGCACTTTTGAACGTTAAACTTACAAGTTAAATAAAATTTAATGATTCTAGTTGCCCCTTCCAAAAGGTAGTTTTGTATGGAGAAGAATGGGCAAGAAACTCCATACTTACTCTTTTAAAATAGTTTTTACAATATTTGTATACAATAAAAAATACATTATATGTGAATACGATGTACCTAGAATAAACAAAGTAAAATAAAAAAAATAACATACTATGCTAAGATAGATTAAGCATTTTAGTAGATAAGTACATAATTATGTGGATAGATACATGGTACTCTCACATTTACAAATATTAAAATCACGGATTAATATTTAACAAATCAAGAAAATATTAAATAAATAATAATAATAAAAAAATACACAGCAGAATAGCGTGAGTGTTGCAAAAATAAAGCAAATTAAGATTTTGTCAAGTTCCTTGATTGCCCTATGGAGCTGGACCAGCATGTTGCCAAGCATTATTATCTTGAATATAATCCTCTAATTTGTAATATGCCTGTTTACAAAGTGTACTTTTAATATAAGTTTTAAATTTCCTTTCATTTAGTTTTAATATATCAAGAGGTATTTTATTGTAACATTTAACACAGTACCCCATGAAAGATGTCTGTACTTTAGCTAATCTGAAAAATGATTGAGCTATATTATCTTTATTTCTAGTATTAAAATTATGTCTATCACTTATTTTACTAAAAAGATGTGGGTTTTTTCTTACATGCATAATATTTTCGTAAATGAATTGACAAGGCACTGTCATAATATTAATTTTCTTAAATAATTCCCTTAAAGATTCTCGACGCGGTAGATTATAAATAGCTCTGACAGCTCTCTTTTGTAGAATAAAAATGGAATCAATGTCAGCAGCCCCACCCCACAGTAAATAAATAAATATTCCACAACTTTTTCACACAACGCCACTTAGTCCCATGTTAAGCTTGAGAGCTTGTGTTATGGGTTACTAAACAGCTGATAAACCTACTTATATATTTCTAAATACATACATATTATAGATAAATACACCCAGACACAGAACAAATGTTCGTGCTCATCACACAAACATTTGTCCTGGGTGGGAATCGAACCCACGACCCGCGGCATAGCAGTCAGGGTCACTAACTACTAGACCAACGGGTTAGTCAAAACAGTAAAATGCCATACGACATTACGCTGTGAAAGTAGCTGAAATAGACCAAACGCGCGGTTTCTACGTCTGTCAACTGCCTGATCTTTCTAACCGCATAAGCAGCCGAGCTTAGCCGCCCCGCAAGAGATAAGTTTAGAAAGTATGAACAAAATCTGAAAAAAAGAACTTTATAAGGACTTTCTAGCAAAATTATTTTGAATATGGATGGAAACAGTTTTTGTACAAAAAAGAAAAAAAATTGTACAAAATAATTTCTGGACTAAGTTTGTAGTATAATCGTATATGCAAGCATTTTTTTTACTTCTTTTACATATTCTACGAAACACTACACTGAGCGTGGCCCGACACGCTCTTGACCGGTTTTTCTTTCAGAGTATTCAGATAGTGGAACACCGACCTCACTTCCAAGTTAAAAATTACATGTAAAAGTGTGTGTATGAACTTATTTACAGAAATAAATATCATTTGTCATTAATTATAGAGTTCTGAGATAAACCACATACAACCAAATGAAGAACCTCCGCTTTTTTGTAAGTCGGTTAAAACAAAAAAAAACTTTCTGTTGTGAAATCAACCAATCGATTGTGTTACTTTGGTCAACCAATTCACATTTACAGATTTACTGATCAAAGTAACTCCAGGCTTTTAGAATTCGGGTCAGTTGTCCCGACAAGGCCTTTAGTATAAAATAAGTCAACCTCGTCTTTTCTTACAATCACACAACATGCATATTTAACCAAGTCCCTTGTTCCCGCAGCTGTGCCATTTACTTGTCAACTTACTACCCTTTAATGGAACATCACGCCTCTACTCCCCGAAGGTAGGTAGAGGTTTGTAGTGCACTGACATTGTTTAGTAATGTTTTTGGAGAAGAGTAAACAAGTGACATAAAATGTTGCTGAAACAGATATTGAGGTTTTTATCTAGGTTGGAAAAAATCATTGAGTAATAGTACATTATGATAAAAGTGCGGTAGGTTGATAATTACAGCCGAGGCAATATTGCTATAAGAAAGCAGAGGCTGTAATTACCAAAGCGCACGTATGTCATACGACGTTTTATAACATATTTGCTAGGAAATAAATAAAACTCAGACTAAAAATTTCGAATAAAAACAATACAGGCAAAAGAAAAAGCGCGCGGAATCATACTTGATCACAAATTGGCGATGCGCGCTCTTCAGTTTTCTTTTTAAGTCAAAGGCACAAAAACACCCACAGCCAGTATCACTAATAAAGTAAATTAATTAATATTTTCTTTTGTTTTGGTCCGTAAGGTTGTAGTTTATTGTCCAAATAATTTAATTAACGAATTGAATTTTTATTTTTTATATTTTATCTACCAAAACTAATTTTATTCATAAAATGTAGACCATGTTTCTGACATAATGAAACTCATTGTTAAGATTATAATAAAAAAGGAACCGTTCGTATTAAGCCGGAGCAACTTGCGAACCTGCGTTTTGCTTTATCATTACGCACTAGTGCGTAATAAGACACATTACGATACTGAATTTGGCGGAATAAGAGACCCTTTTACGATCAAATGTGTTATAAAAAAAAATATGAATTTTGAGGTATTCACAGGATTGGTAGCTAAGCACCAACAACCTCTGTGATTCAATATGCAAATTGCTTGAAGAATTCTCCAAGAAAAAAACTTAGCAACTAGCTTGCAGCTAATTTGCCGACAAAAAAAATATGCAAAATAAAACCCATGATAAAAAAATTGTTACTAATCTTGCAATAGTTTCCATGGGATGGTTGGATACTTTTTGAAGATACAGACCTGAAGATCATTAATGGCTAGAAAATAAATCAATGATCATAAAATTAAATCAATTTTTTAAACTAATTTATTGTAATCTGTGGAGAACGTAGTGTGGGTAGCATACTTATTTAAAATGTTATATTCAAGATTTTATGAATTGTGCTTACTGTGCTACTGTTTGTTTTGCCTAATAAAAAATAAAACTGGCCAATATGCTTGCTTTAATAGGCTTGCATATACGATTATACAACAAACTTAGTCCAGAAATTTTTTTTGTTCAACTTTTTGTCTTTTTTGTACAAAAACTGTTGTTTCCATCCAAGTTCAAAATAATTTTCCTAGAAAGTCCTTATAAAGTTCTTTAATTCTGATTTTTTTCATATTTTGTAAACTTATGGGTTAAAGGTTAAAGGGGGGCAGACACATTGTTTTTTACTTTTGTAGCGATTATTCCCAAAATTATTGACATTATCAAAAAATGGTTTCAGAAAACCCCTATTCATTTTTAAATACCTTTTCAACAATATATCACACGTTAGGGTTGAAATTAAAAAAAACACTTGCCACTTTACATGTATATAGGGGGGCTACCCTAATAAAACATTTTTTTCCAATTTTTTTTTACCACTTTGTCGGCGTGATTAATACACATATTGGTACCAAATTTCAGCTTTCTAGTGCTAACGGTCACAGAGATTAAGCGAGGACGGACGGACGGACTGACAGACATGGCGAAACTATAAGGGTTCCTAGTTGACTACGGAACCCTAAAAATTAAAGTCATTTATTCAAATTACACAAAGGATGAAAACTTAAAAAAAATAATGACACAATTTACAAAAGCCAGTCCCACGAAATGCCCGCCCTTCACCACATCCTTGTGTTTTTATTCCCTGACTTTTACCAACTACCCGGTTAGTATGTTGACGTCGTTTGTCCAGTAATAATGAGACGGCTGTAGTTGGCAACTTTGGTAATTATGAAATACCTCTTATCCATCCTTTCCTATCTGATGGTCTCACACGAAGCGTTGGGGTGGTTTGCTTCTTATCTTCGGGGGCGTCAGCAGTCAGTTCACGCTGGTGACTCTTCTTCCAACTGGTGTGATCTTATCAAGGCGGTATTTTATCTCCTCTTTTGTTTTCTATTTTTATTAATCTATTAACTACTGAACTTCAGTGTGCGTATCATCTTTATGCCGATGATCTGCAGTTATACTGTCAGGCTAGTGTTGACAACCTATCCGTAGCGATCGAGGAGCTAAATCGGAATCTAGACAAGATAAAAAACTGGTCTGATCGTTTCGGGGTATCTGTTAACCCTTCTAAGTGTCAGGCTATCATTTTAGGGAGCCCCCATAGCATGAGAAAGGTTATCACTTTAGGGTCTTCTGTACTGCCGCTTGTTTTTGACAACACTGTTATCCCATTTAGCTCCGACGTCAAGGATCTTGGTCTGCATGTTGACAATTGCCTTGACTTGCGGAAGCAGGTTGCGACCATCAGTCAAAGGGTCACCGGAACGTTGCGGTCTCTTTATCGATTGAAAAATCTTCTCCCGCCACACATTAAAGCAACGCTTGTACAGACCCTTATCTTTCCCATAATTGACTATGCTGATGTGTGTTACTATGACCTGAATGCAGATCTCCTCAATAAACTTGATAGACCTCTTAATAACTGCATTCGATTCGTCTTCAATCTACGCAAGTATGATCATGTTTCCATGCATCGATCACTTTTAAAATGGCTACCTATTCGTCAGCGCAGAGCCTTGAGGGCCTTGACAACCCTATTTTCTATACTTCACAAACCCACGTCTCCATCATATCTGACTTCTCATTTTCAATATTTGTGTTCTGCACACGATAAGAATCTTCGTTCAACAAATAATCGTCTTCTACGATGTCCTTCTCACCGTTCTGGTTTCATTCACTCTTCTTTTTTCGTCCAGGCGGTTTTCCTTTGGAATGAGCTTCCTCTGAACATCAGGATGGCAACCAGTTTGTTCACGTTTAAAGTAAAGGCACGCGAACACATTCACAAGGTGTTGGCAAACTTATCCCTAAGTTGAGTAAGCAGATTAGTTTCTCCAATAATATGTCTTTTATTATTTTTTTTTCTTTTCTCTTGACCTAGGTATCTCTGGATTTTATATAATATGTATGTATATATGTATTTATCATAAATAATAATATTTATCTATACATATAATAAGACTGTAAAAAAACTGTGTCTGTACATTGAATATATTTAAAAAATAATAATTGAGAGGGGTTTAGAAACAGTAATAGAGCACGAATCCAAAAAAAAAAGTCTGTCTGTTTGTCTGTTTGTTTGCAAACGCTAATCTTCGGAACTACTAGACGGATTTGAATGATTTTTTTTTGTTGTATAGATATTAAGTCTGGACAACACATAGGCTATAATTTATCTTGGAAACTGGAACACCTGATGCAGAACCGCAACAGACCAGCTAAACTATAGGAGATACAAAAATGATACCATAGCAAAAATTCTTCCACGTGATGAGCATTTTTTGCTGAGAGAATAAATTTGAAGATCCGGAACACCTGATGCAGCACCGCAACAGACCAGCTAAACTATAGGAGATACAAAAATGGTACCATAGCAAAAATTGTTCCACGTGATGAGCATTTTCTGCTGAGACAATAAATTTGAACATCTGGAACACCTGATGCAGAACCGCAACAGACCAGCTAAACTATAGGAGATACAAAAATGGTACCATAGCAAAAATTGTTCCACGTGATGAGCATTTTCTGTTGAGACAATAAATTTGAAGATCCGGAACACCTGATGTGGAACTTCAAGAGCCCAGCTACACTATAACATATATAGGAATAACGTCTTCGATTTTCGATGACGATGGTATATCATTGAAATTTTTTTATCGTATAAATATGCCTTCGGGCTGATGTTATTTGAGTGTTTAATTTCCTTTTCCATTTATCTTCGTTACATGGTTGCCTACCCGGTAACGCAGGGGAGCTGCCACTTAGATTTTAATTGATCAGGTATCATCACAATAAAACTATAACCATACCTAGAAAGAGGTCAAATCTTTCATAGGTGCTAAATGATTAAAGATCATAAGAACCCAACAATCTACCGAAGAGCGTTAGTAGAGACTTGATGCTGTTCGAGAACATGAGGTTGCAACTCGCTCCGTGGAAACTTCTTGGGATCACGAAGCACGCCTGCATTCTCAGCGTATTTACGCATCTACCAGGTATCCAGGTCTCTAGACACCAGTGAAGAATATGTGCGCGACTGACCGCTGATCGTGAACATCATGCACTGTCTCGCGAGTTGGAGACGTTCACGGAAAAAGCATGACGCTTGAGTTTTCAGCGTATATACGCATCTACTCTAGAGATAAGTGAGGGAAGGAGATGCGCGACTGACCACTGATCGTGAACGACACGCAACATATAGGCTATTATTTATTTTAAAGAGATATAAAAATGGTGCCATTGCAAAAACTATTCCATGTGAAGAGTGTTTTCTGCTGTGAAACTAAATTTGAAGATCTGGAGCACCTGTAGTAGAACTCCAAAGCCCAACGACAATATAACATATACATAATAGAAATGGCGTCTTAGCAAAAGTTGTTAAGCCTGATGGCATTTCCTGTTGACCAACAAAAATAAAAAATCTGGAACGTCCATTGTTTTGCCGTCCCCGGGCTTTTAGAATTCGACATCAGACGTTTCAGATCTTCGATTTTGACGACCCCGTTGTCGCTGGCATAAGCAACAGGATCCGCGTACGAAGTCGCGGGCAGAAGCTAGTCATAAATAATAATTTATTTTTTCTTTCAAGTTTTAGTTACCTTCTTGCGCCTACCATGTTCTGTCTCTGCACCACCTTAAGGTAGACTGGTAGAAAATGCCTAAGGCATTAAGTCCGCCTTTGTACAGTTTATTTTACTAGTGCATAAAGTTTTAATAAAATAATAAAAAAAAAAAAAAAATACATGATCCTAGCAATACTGCGTTTTATGAAAACGGGTACTGTTTGATGTCGTTTCATGGCATTGTTTAGTTTCTTAGTTGTGTTACTGTTTTCAGGTCAATATTTTAATGATGTAATACAATATTTGAACATCAGGATGGCCACCAGTCAGTTCACATTTAAAATGAAAGTTCGTGAACATATGCATAAGATGTTAGCAGATTCATCGCACAGTTGATCGTTATTCAGAATTGCTTTTCTTCATAAACGTATTTTTATCTCTCTTGACTATGTATTTATTTTGATTTAAGTATGTATGTATCAGTCTGTGTATTTATTATTTGTGTCCCTTATTTGTCTATTTTTTACTCTGTTGCAGGTGCAACAGAGTAACCAAGGTGGTGCAGAGATGGAACAAGGTAGGTTACCTTGTTCCATCTCTGCACCACCTTAAGGTAGACTGGTAGAAAATGCCTAAGGCATTAAGTCCGCCGTTGTACAAAATAATGCTGTAATAATAATATATGTAATAAATAAATAAATAAATAAATATTTGTTATATACGAATGATTAACAAAATACTTGGAACATGGTATTTTCTGATGATATTAGATTGATAGGACAATTGGCGCAGTGATTAATCAATTAGCTGCTTTCGCCTGGCTTTGCAGGTTTCAGTCCCACGCGCCTATGGTTCAATGTAGATAGGTGGGTTTATATTTAACTTGTGGGTACCCACATCGGGCACATCGAGAATATATCCATAGTCCGGGATGATACTGACCTGGGGATCGAACCCAACCTCATACTTAACAAAAGTAGTCACTAGTAGTTTTTCTTTTCTCCTAAGTAAATTACTTTTACGTAAAGATAAAACATTAGCATCCAAAAGATGGCTTTAAACACATTCCATATATCAGGCTTACCGCAATATCTTTATAAAGGCTACAACGATCGTAATAAAATGGTTTTTATGGGCGATTGAGTCTTCAAATATATCAAGAGGACGGTGTTTTGCTGCAGCGATACAAACCCCTTTAGATTACTGCCTACCCATTGCTTGCAGGGGCGGAATGAGAATGGAAAATATCCCTCTATGAACACGAAGAGAGGTGAACGATGAAACGAGGTTTCAGTGACAAAAACCCCGACGGTTTGTAAAGTATCTCGCAAAAAAATCAGTAAGGTATGCACGAATTGTGGCGTACGCTAGCAGAGTGTGCGCTTGGGGGAGTAGCGCCATGCCCCCATCTCTGGAGTAGGCAGTGATTTGTCGCTACCAGCCGTAGTCAAGGCGATTGTCGGCAGCGGTGAGTCCTGGTACGTGGTGGTGTCCTTTCCAAGGGAGATTACTGCCACTCACCCAGCCCACAGCAGATGCACCGAGATCAGGCGATTGATGGACAACGTTTGGTTTACGTGCGTCCTCTTAAGGCCATGGCACATTATACCGGCACGGCACCGGCACCGCTCCAAACCAGCAATTGACTTGTCATTCAATTTAGAGCCTTAAATCGTGGGTAGTATAATATATTTCACAATGTCGAAGTGAAAAGGCCAACGGCGAGCAGTCAGCGCACTTGCTACTACCATACAACTCGACTCGCAGCCCGCGTGCCGATAGCGAGCGGACCATGTGCTCACAGCCCGTCGACGGCACGCTTACAGCATTATGAAAACGTGCAAGTCGTGTTCAATTATAAATGCCATATAACAATTGTGTTCGCGGTGATAGCTAGCTTGCACCCCGCGGCCAGCGCGCGGACTGCGAGCTTGCACCCCGCAGGCGGCGAGCTTGCGCCTCGTGGGCGGCGTGCGTACTGCAAGCTGGCACCTTACCGACGATGCGTAGTTAGCGCACTGGCAACTAACCGTTGCCTAAATTCGAGGCGACGCCGTGCGGCAGCTGAGCAGTTGCGGTGCCGTTATAATGCGCCATGATTTTTAGATGTCGCGGAGTGATCAAACACCTCACTTTGCCTGCTGAATTGGTAAAACTTCTAGCTCTCGTCGTCGCAGTAACAGGATTGCGGAAGTGTTTTCTGTTCCCCTGACCTCTAGCGCAGGTGTGAGACAAAACACTGGGGTGGTTTTTAGTAAGATAGTTCTTAGTCAGTGTTAGTTAGATTCAGACCCTTCCGGGGAGGGCTTCCCGGGGCCGAGGACATCCATGAAGATTTTTCACAGAAAACTATCTGTATGGGATAAAAGGTGGCTTTTCTTTGCTTAATTTATACTGAGTACCGACGGGAAGACTTTAACAGAAAAACAGTAATTGGAACGAAAACAGTAAATGGCAAAATATAATGATTATCTGATGACTTATTTAAGGCAATACTATCATAGTTTGAATATTACCAACAAAAAAACCATTTAGAACCGTAAATAGTAACCTATATCAGCAAATTACTTAAAAAACGATAAAAATCCAAAACCGTCGTCTCTCAGCCGTCCCTGGCACTCCAAAGACAATAACATATTGTCTTAAGCTTAGCACTAACTAATCTTATTCAACATATATCTGTCCTACTCTAGCGCCCTTTCTCGCTCTAATAAACGATTCATCTCTGTCTCACGTGATCCAGACGTGCACGTGTTACAGGCTGGCTGGTTAAACGCTGGATTTTATTGAGGAAAGGTATTTGGTGATTCAAATTATGAGAAACTGATTAAACATACAACATACATACATACATACATACATAAACTCACGCCTTTTTCCCGTGGGGGTAGGCAGAAACTACAGAGCGCCATATGCTACGATTCTTACAAACTGATTAAAATGTGTAAAATACTCCCCGTATATGCAAAAAGTAAAGTAAATTAGAACAATTTAATACTGAGGGATGGAAAGTGACACGATGACGAAAGCATTATTATGTACCCAACTCTATCATCTAAGAAAAATACGCTAAAATAAAAACTACAAACTTGATGTGCGTCTTGGCGTCTTGGCGTCTGTACCAAATAGTTACACATATTATTATGGCTTATTCCCAAGCGCTCCATAATTTTATTCCCGACGGCTCCAAATTAAAAAAGCAATATAATAGTAATAATTAAAATCTTTCCCATGAGCTCCAAAAAATTTCAAGTACAGATTGCACAGGTAAGATAAGATTGATTTGTGACTGCCTATGTACTGAAACTACTTACCTCTAAATTATATTATTGATGGAAGCAATTTGTGTTTTTTTGACCTTACGCAATTTGGTTTGGAGCCGCTGGGAAAAAAAATAGTATTTTATTATTTAACTAATAAAATTATGGAGCTGTTGGGAATCAATGTATGGAGAGAAATTGTTTGGAGAACAATAGATTTGGAGCTCTTGGGAATAAGCCATTATTATTTATAAATGAGACATCCCCAGTAAGTAGTTGATGATACATACTTATGTTGAGGCTATCTTGCTCTGCCCTTAAATCTTAACATTACTTACTTACAAAAAGGTGACTTAAAATTAAATTTATTAAGAAAAGATAACAATATTCACTTCTAGACTAATTAATCAATTAGCAGGTCTTTTATGTGGAACTGTATGTTCTACTAATACTCTATTACTAGTCTAGTATGAATGTTTATGTGTGTGTGTCTGTTAAATAATGTTAATGAATAAACTCAAAATCCACTGTGCCGATTTAAAAAATTCTTTGGAAAGCTTCATACACCCTGAGTAACGTATAGGTTATTTTTTATTCCCGAATTCTCACGGGAACGGAAACTAAGCGGGTGCAAGCGCGTGCCGCCTGCTAGTCATTATTATATAAATAATAAATAAATAAATATTCCACAACTTTTCACACAATGCCATTTAGTCCCAAACTAAGCTTGAGTTCTTGTTTTATGGGTAAGTAAACAGCTGCTAAACATACTTTTATATTTCTAAATACATACATATTATAGATAAATTACATCCAGACACAGAACAAAATATATTGCACAACACACAAACATTTGTCCTGGGTGGGAATCGAACCCACGACTTCCGGCATAGCAGTCAGGGTCACTAACTACTGGACCAACAGGCCAGTCGTATATAATGTAGTATTTCATATTACAAGTAATAAGTATAAGTTATACGTAGACATAGACTGATTTCTCGACTGTTGGCTTGCTTTCAAAGCGACAACTATGATTAATTGAATCATGAATAGGCATAGCCCTATTGTCCATTTGTATACGGACCCATAGTTAGGATTTGCTGCCCAAAATAGCTGTATTGTTACCGTCCATTTATGGAATAAATATATGACATTACGGCCGCATACATCGAAGGGTAAAACAGAGGTTTACCTAAAGTACTTCTAGCTTATGAGACAGTCGCGTTGCTGGGGAGTTTGTTCCGCCACTTCTTCCCAGCAAAAACAGTAGGAGGTGGCGAAGGGCGGGTTTTTTGGGGGACTGTCTTATGTAATAAATAATATTGATGTTCATAAAGTGCTGATCTTCAGCCTAATTTAAATTAATGACTTTGTTTTTTTTTAAATTTGGTTTTTTCATTGTGCCTTCACCTTATTTATCACCTTTCGCTAAGTCACGTGGTCAAAACAAAGGGGTTTGAGGCGTTCTCGATTGTAGAAAGAGAATAGATACGAATCGTTTGTAATTTGGCTAGGGGGGCAGCTGTTTGTCAACTGTCAAGTGTACTTCATTTTCAGCCATATTACAAATTCTACTCGTTAACACTTGACAGTTGACAAACATCTGATTCCATATACGCCATTTTCTTTCTATTGTCGCAGTAGCATATAAATATAATTTGTAATATGGCTGGGCCTGGAGGCCATACATATAAAGCAGTTTCCCATTTAATTTCCAGATTTTTGCCACCACTAATCTTGCACATTTAGTGCCGACGCTTCCAAAATCGAGTAGTAGGCTCGACACGAATCGATTACTCATTTTTTGGCACATTACTGTGGAGTATTATAGCGGTTCATTACTTTCGGTTTTATGACAGAGGATCCGTCAATTTAGCTTGCGAAATTACGTTGGCTGCAAACCATAACGTGTTTACCAAATTATTTTATTTAAACCAAACTCGAAAGCTAGCTCGGTGGAGCTTGTTGCTAAATAAGCCTCACGGGTTGATCGTAGGTTAAACAACGCTTGAAGAGATGGGTTGTGGATAGAATAGAATAGAATAAAATTGAATAGCATTTATTTGCAAATATGGGTAATACACAAGTAGGTAGTAAGTAGTAGGTTTTCATCAGAGTTCTGCCATATTTCACGATTAATTAGTCTTTCTCATTAAATAAAATTATTAAAACTCAAATTTTCAAGTCCCAATGTTCGAGTTTTTCTAGTTGTGCTCCCAAGTGCTACTGCTGAGCATGAGGTCCCGGGTTCGATCCCCGGGTCGGGCAAAGTTTTATTGAGTTTTTCCATCTGGGATTTCTCAGTAGCAGCCCGGAGTCTGGATTTGTGCCCGATTGATGGCAATAGGCTGGCCCCCTATTACATGGGACTTAAACATAACTGTCGAAATGTAAGTTTACTACCAGGTACACCTCTGCCTAGCCCTTCGGGGATTACAGGCGTGACGTTATGGCATTTTTTTATTGAAAATATCAACTTAATTATTACAGACCTATGTTAAATAAAATTGTTAAAAAAAAATGTTTGTAACAGTATGTACAGACGCCAGCCAGCACGTCAAGTTACCCCAATGTGTCAAATTTTCCTAATTGAATATGAACCTTAATCTGTTTGACATAAAGTTGAAAAAATTAAATTAAAAATTTAAAAAACCCCCATCGCAAAAAAGTAAAAAAATTTAAAAGTTAAAAATAACACTTAAGCCATGAAATTTTACTTCACGTCGGGGTACCGCTTAAGTAAGGAATGTTCCTAGTACCTACTTGTAGGTATGTAGGTACTTATTTTAACGCTACCCCGACGTTACGAAAAATTTCATGGCTAAAGTGTTATTTTTAACTTTTTAAATGTTTTACTTTTTAGCGATGGGGTTTTTTTTAAATTTTAAATTTTATTTTTATTTTAAATTTTTCAAACGCATTAATTTTGTTTTATAGAGTTTACAGTTATGAGAAATTTTCAGTGCATTGTATGTAGAGTCAAATGCTGAAACACGAGACACGAAACACGACATATCTGCTATTATTTCGTCAAGGGTCTACCTACTGGTGTGCTGGATAGCCTGGCTGCAGCATCAGCTCATCCTGTTACCATCAAGGCATTGTGTTTAGAATCAAATGCTGGTTGAAATGAATCCAAACACGACATATCTGCTATTATTTTGTCAAGAGTCTACCTACTGGTGTGCTGGATAGCCTGGCTGCAGCATCAGCTCATCAAGTTGCCATCAGTGCATTGTATGCAGAATCAAATGCAGGTTAAAATGAATCCAAACACGACATATCTGCTGTTATTTTCCCAAGAGTGTATTAGTCTGCTAGATATCCTGGCTGCATCAGACCAAATACACCATAATGTTGCTTATTAATATTACACACATGGGTGTTTGAAAAGTTAAGACACACATACGTTTGTAAGTAAAGTTAATACCCATAGACGTCTAAAATAGCAACAGTAGCTAACACAAAAGAGCTGATAACCTTGAAACGGCTGAACCGATTTTGATGAATTATGTCTAAGAACCATCGCAAGAAACCCTGCTTTCAAATAAAAAAAAACCGCATCTAAATCGGTTCACCCGTTTGGGCCCTACGGTGCCACAGACAGACAGACAGACAGACAGAAAGACAGACAGACACACACACATAGCGATGAAACTTATAACACCCATCTTTTTGCGTCGGGGTTAAAAACGATCAAAGAAATTTGACTCATTGGGGGTAACTTGATGTGCTGGCGTCTGTAAAAGAGAAAAAAAAAACAATATTAGATTAATTAAAAAATTGAGGTAGTTTGATAAAGTTTTGCCCGTTAAAAACTCAGTAACACTGTAGTATGCTTTATCTATTAATAATTTACGAAGTCTACTTTTGAATTGCATCGTTTTAAAACCTTTCCAAGCACTTGGCAATTTATAATAAACAACTGGGGCCATGCAATAAATACTTTTGCTCATCATAGTGGTTGAACAAGGTACAGACGCCAGCCAGCAGCACGTCAAGTTACCCCAATGTGTCAAATTTCTTTGACCGTTTTTCAACTTTATGTCAAACGGATTAAGGTTCATATTCAATTGGGAAAATTTGACACATTGGGGTAACTTGATGTGCTGACTGCTGCTGGCGTCTGTACATGGATTGATGACCATTTAATACAAGCTCCTCCGTGCCTCGGAAATTATTTACAGCCGGACAGTCATTTGTAGAACTACGACAGTCGCTACAGATAGTCAGAAGCCCCAAAATCTGACAACCAGTTTAACCAAGGGGTATCTTGTTGATGATCACAGGGCAAAGTGTTCAACGATAAGTTAATCGTTACGTTGTTTGACAATTGACAAACAGCTAGTTTAGTATTGGCTATCGTCAATGTGTATCTAGGATAACGCCATGCACACTCACAGAGATGTGACGTAGCGCACCGAAGCCCGTCTGATAGTCACCTTAACTAGCTATATTACAAATCCTATTTCGATAAGGTGACAATAGAAAGAAAATGGCGTAAATGGAATCAGCTGTTTGTCAACTGTCAAGTGCTACCGAGTAGAGTTTGTAATATGGCTGAAAATGAAACACACTTGACAGTTGACAAACAGTTGATTCCATATACGCCATTTTCTTTCTATACAACGTGATTTTTTTGATATCCCATAACTCTAGGGTATGATTGATACCATATCAAAGAATCAACTGGCATATGAATTACGTTTCAATCATCCTTTTTTTTTACTATCATACAAAATAATTCGACAATGTCACGATGATTAATGTAAAACACCCTTACGTGAAAGAAAAGTGACGTTAGAAAGAAGATTCGTCGTACTGGTGACAATTTTTGAACTAATTTGGTAATAAAAATAATATTAATAATACTTAATAATAATATTCCACAACTATTCACACAACGCCATCTAGTCCCAAGCTAAGCAGAGCTTATGTTACGGGTACTAAACAACTGATAATTTAATTATTTATTTATTTATTTAATACTTCAAGCACACAAATGTACATAGGCGGACTTAATGCCTTAGGCATTTGGCCTTTGGCAATTATGATTAATGATATCTCCGAAACTATGTATTTTTGGACCATATATTCTAGGAGTTTTAGTATTATTTTTACCTACACCTCGTATAATAGAAATAAAATAGAAATAGAATTTGTAATATGGCTAGGCCTGCTGAAGTCCACTTAAAGTAGCAGTACCATGTTTTTGTAAATTTTAAGTTTTCGTCAAAGTTGAGTGTGCTACTGGACTTAGTCATTGGCTATGACAAGATAGCCAATTCCCTTGCTGATAGGCGTTCCCAATGGTTACTATTTAATTGTAATTTCATCATCATCATCATTTCAGCCATAGGAAGTCCACTGTTTAAGCATTATTCGTAAGATTAGTTCCTCGCAACTCAATAGATGGCGTTGGTCGATTTAAATTCGCGCTAACGATGTGTTACCGGCCAAAGTATAAGGTTCGGTGATTTTTTTGTTTTAAATATAGTTCTTCCACAAGCACAAACGTGTAGTATTATTCATTGGTCCTTCGAGCCGGATGCTGGACATAGGCCTCCCTTATATATCTCCAATAAAACCGGTTAGAAGCGGCTCGCATCCAGCGCGTTCCCGCGGCCTTAATGAGGTCGTCTGTCCACCTTGTGGGTGGACGTCCTACGCTGCGCTTGCCGATACGTGGCCTCCACTCGAGAATCTTTCGACCCCATCGGTCATCAGTCCTCCGTGCTATGTGCCCTGCCCATTGCCTCTTCAACCTGCTAATCCCCTGGGCTATGTCGGTAACTTTGGTTCTTCTACGTTATTCTACTATTCGTTTACTTCTTGGTTATTGTAACTTAGTAAAAGTTAATTAAGTCTTTAAAGGTAAACCAAAGCGTTCAATTACATGCACGAAGACATCAACAGGCTAAAGTATAAAGCCTCGGTAATTGAACTCAATACCTAACGCTCAGCAGACGAGCTTGCAATCACTAGACCAACAGACAGCGAAGAGAATAATTTAAACACGAATATAAACACCCAAACACACTTAAGACGCACAAACATAATCTAAACCAAACTTAAATAACAAGAACAGTTCTGTGTTCTAAGACGTTACTTAATAAACAGTCCCGATACGCTATTCAAAGCGAGTCAATAGTTCCTGAGTTTAAGGCTGGGTACATATGAACGGTTATCCAAACGCGTTTAAAAAATCAAGGGTGCAAAGCGATATTGTTACATCTCAAAAGTTTGACATAAATAATAAAAAAACTGATTAATTCAAAATATAATTAGGTGATTCGCCAATTTTTAGAGGGAAAATACTATATCTTATTTCTAATTTTAGTTTATGAAGTTGTTAATTTAGAATTATTGTTATTATTAGTATTGGGTGTTTCGTTTATTTCATATTTTTATTTTAAATACCAAATGCATTGTATGAGCCATCTTTTACTTAACACAATAGAAACTTAATTGAATGGAATTTCCGTCACGAGAATCAAAAAAACGACAGAACAAAGAACAACTAAAGCCCTGTTTCAAAGATCTGCATATTTTTGCAATTATCCATTACAAACAAGTACGCTTTGTTAAATCGCTCTTCAAATTATTTGTTTTTTTTTATTGAAAAATTGAGAAATGGAAAATTCGGCTATGCGGAACGTTGTGTATGATTAAATGCGTATTCATGTACAAAAATACGGAAATCGAATAAAAAACCCGAGCATGTAAAACCAGCCTTATAATGCACAAACAAACTGTAATGCCTCTGTATCTGATTAGGCTGGTTGCGAGCGAACGATTGAAATGCTAATACGGAAATGTCGTTAAAGCTAACTACTGCTCGAATTTTCTTGCCATAATTTTTTAAAGGAATACTTTTCATTTCAAACAATTATTTTGACAATCGACAAATGATGAGCCAATCGCCAAACCCAAAGAGATAACATGCAATAACATTAACTTAAATTACTTGTATCAGTTAACAATTGGAGCAAGCAAGTCACCCTCTGGCAACCAAGAGACGGCAAAAGTGGTAAGGGTCGTCAAGTCAGGAGATGGAAAGATGACTTGAAACAGACAGTGGGACCTTTCTGGTTGAGAGTAGCAAGGGACAGGACACATTGGAAGGAATTGGAGGAGGCCTATGTCAAAAGGCACCCCACGTAGGGACCTCTTGTAACCCTATGTTTAGAAATAAAGGGCTATTATTATTATTATTTATTATTTTAACATACATATAAATTACATTTTTTTAATATTGATATAAAAATATAAAAAATAGTGAACCACCGATGGCGGGAGCAGGGTCCAAGCTACCGGTGGTTAGGGCTCCAGAGACAGGAACCTCCTCACGATACGGGCCGTATATAATATAATAATAAGTCTTTATTTCTCCTCACAATACCATCATAGAAGTAAATTAAGTACATCATATTTGTGGAACATCAATTAAGTTTCACAGTATCAAGAAGTACTGCCTTCTGCATCAGGTTCATGATCCAACCGTGCAACGAAAGCCTCGAAAGATGCTCATCGAGGCTTTTAGCTATAAGGCCATTGGCTGTAACGACTATCGGCACGATGACTGCTGTATCCACATCCCACATGTCGACAACCTCGCGAGCCAGATCAAGATACTTAAGTTGTTTATCTTTCTCTGCTTTCACGAGGTTCTCAACAATCATCGTGGGACGTTCCAATCGATCTATCACCACTATATCAGGTTTTACGCGATAATAGTCCTGTCAGTGATATTATTATTATTATTACTTTTATCAGTTGTCTAGCACACGCTTAAAAAGCAGTGATGGCCTAGAGGTGTAACCTGCGGATTGACAAATCATAGGTCCCGAGTTCGAACCCAAGGCACGCACCTCTTACTTTTCAGATTCATGTGCGTATTGTAAAATTATCACTTGCTTCAAATACTATGAAGGCAAACATTGTAAGGAAACCTGAGTGATATTTCTCGATGCCAGAGGCCTACCGCGGTTGGTATTAAATTTCTGACCCCAGTCAGTAACCACACGTTTAGAAGGAGAAGCAAGCGCTATGCTCAATTTGGTTACTAAGCACCAAATCAAATACAGTTGAAGGTGCAATTGGGTATAATAATTAGATCACAAAAGTCTCATAAATAAGTAGGATACAATATTAAGAAAATAAGAAAAGAACGCTACATTGCGCTACGCTACGCTTCATTGCTAGCCAAACAACAACAACAAGCCACTAGCAACGGGGTTGCCAGTTCTGTCGCCAACATGGTACATACAAGATGGCGTTGTGTAAAAGTTGTTGAAATTTATTACTTACCTTAGTGGTATGTTGTGCAAAATGTAGGTGAAATGGGCTCTGATTCTTTACTAATGCTAGGCATTGACAGTCCACAAAGTCAAGTTTTCTCGGGGTGGTGGTGATACACTCTGATGACAAATGTCGGTCGAAACAGTAAAATGATTCGACCAACATTTGTCATCAGAGTGTGTAACCAGCCTTTCTGTGGGTAATACCTCCCAAGGCCTATAACACGGTGTCGTGTGTAGAATGTGTAACTACCCTGAATGCGTAGTATTTAGCACTGTATATATACCAATGGGACTATAAACTTTACGACTAGCAACATAAAGCATACATTAGCAAATAAAACGGTGTCAATTTAAGAAGTTTACGAGTTTTATGTGATGAGACGTTAGATATAAGTTTCTTGGAGGTCATTACTCGGTATACCATGATTTGTAACCATAAAACCATGTATAAAACTATTTCTGACAAGCCCGTCAACGATTTGTATAAAGATAAAAGTATACTAAGTTTCGAAAAATTGAGTCTATCCCTTATTTCGGTGTTAATGGTTATATTTGACCCACCTTACTTTTATTTGCCAACTTGCTTCTGCCTGCGACTTCGTTTGCCTGTAAAAAACCTAACATTAATATCCTGTGTCACTCGACAATACCTTAGCTTTCCTTTAGTGAAATAATTTTTGAAACTGTTTGAAGAGTTACGAAGATTACCCTTACGTACAAGTGTGTAAGCATGGAGTTTCTTGTCAAAACCTCTCCATATCAACTACCTATTTTATCATTGGAAGGGCAACGTAAAACAACTTGGTCAAATTTCAATCAATTTGACCAAGATTTAACTTCGACTCAATCGACACAGTAGGAAAATCACTTGCAGAAACATTTCAGGGCACTGAAATAAAACATCACCTATTTATTCTATACGAATCTTTAGATCGAAGCCATATTTTTTCGCCCGCCATTGTTCAAACGCACCTCCACCAAAGTTATCGCTTTGAAAGCAAAAAAACCCTCGTCTTCCCATAATAAATTCGATTCGCTTCGACAGCCTAGCGTGCGTAGTGACCATTGCGCGTATCTTCCAATACGATTATCATTGACCTCCGCTCTGATGTTCGTCGAGTTCAATGGATACGGAATTAGACCAGCATTTGTTGCCTATTATTAGAACGTATTTTGTTTTGAATACACGTTTTTTTAGAGTTTTGTGCCTACAAAGAAATAAAAACCGGCCAAAATAAAAACCGGCCAAGAGCGTGTCGGGCCACGCTCAGTGTAGGGTTCCGTAGTTTCCCGTCCGTCGCAATTAATGCTTGCATATACGATTATACTACAAACTTAGTCCAGAAATTATTTTGTACAACTTTTTGTCTTTTTTGTACAAAAACTGTTGTTTCCATCCAAGTTCAAAATAATTTTCCTAGAAAGTCCTTATAAAGTTCTACATTCCAGATATTTTTCATATTTTCTTAACTTATGGTTCAAAAGTTAGAGGACACATTGTTTTTTACTTTTGTAGCGATTATTTCCGAAATGATTGACATTATCAAAAAAATAGCCCCTATTCATTTTTAAATACCTTTTCAACAATATATCACACGTTAGGGTTGAAATTAAAAAAAAAAGTCACTTCCCACTTTATATATAGGGAGCCCCCCTATATATAAAGTGGGAAGTGATCTTAATAAAACATTTTTTTCCAATTTTTATTTTCACCACTTTGTTGGCGTGATTGATACACAATACATATTGGTACCATATTTCATCTTTCTAGTGCTAACGGTCACAGAGATTAAGCGAGGACGGACAGACAGACTGACATGGCGAAACTATAAGGGTTCCTAGTTGGCTACGGAACCCTAAAAAACTAAACTCTTAAGAAACAGATCAGCAGAGTTATTGGATATTTTTTCATTGCCAGTAACTAACTTAATGAAAAAAAAAGAAAGAAAATACATTTATTGGCAACAGCTGGATACACGCACAGCAAAACCACAATAACACTAAAAAAGACAAAAATGGCATGTCTCACGGCTGCGCCAAAAGGTTTATTTCAGCGGTAATGCCAGACAGATGCTGAGATCCTGCCTGACGCTGATTTACTGGCATCCAGTTGCACACCAAACTTGGATGATAGCTGAGAATTTACAAAGAAATTGGTCGATGATGGAATTGGATTGGTGGAATTGGGCGTTCCTAAGGCGCGGTACAGCAGTGTTGGTCAAACTAAAGTACTAAGGCTTCTTTTTACCAGTCAGTTTTCACCTTTTTGTGAAAACTCATCCTCTGAAAGTCTAGTGTATCAGCAATGGAAATCCCGTGAAGAAATATGGCTTGTGGGGTATTCGTGTAAAAGAAAGAAAAAAATGCATTTATTTGACACACAAAAGACGTTTATAACGTTAAAAAGATAAAGAACTAAAACTAAGGAAAAAATTACATAAAGACAAGGAAAGGATAAAAAATTCAATAAAAGTATAAAGAAAAACAATTAAAAGATCTGTGCGAGGCCACAAAGCTCCCATTCTAAGCATTAGCTGCGATATTTAAAAAAAACCGCAGCGCTATTATATTGATAGGGCCCGCTGTGATGCCACGGACACATCACACATCACACACACAAGTAAACAGGAAAATGAAAACTAAATCTGGAACTGGAACATCGCAGTCTAAAATAACCGTGAAATAATAAATGAGTCTATAAACAATTCGCAGACACAGTTACACTGTTCCTTAAACCGTACGACACAGCCAAACTATAAAAGAGGCAGAAAAAAAATCCACTGATTTAGTAGATAACTGTATTAGAAGTCGTGGTGACTTTACGGGGAACGCGCCTCGGATGTAGTAAAAAACTTTGTATGTAGTAAAAAGTTAGATTCTTCAAGGTAGAATTTTGGCAAATAAAGAAATTAATGCTCAAGTTTTATGTTGGAATGTAAATGAATCGGTGCCTATTTCTGCCTGTTCGAAGGCTATGAATACCAGTGGAATTATTGACATACTAGCTGGTGCCAGCGACTTTGTCTGCGCAGGATTATTGCTTCGAGTAGCTTATTTTCTTTTTCAAGGCCCATCTATCTTTGTACCAAAATTCATCGAAATTGGTTCTGTGGTTTAGTCGTGAAGGCGTAACAGATCAGTTTGTTACTACCAAATCTGCATCAGAAATATTTTTTTACAACAATTAACAACAATTTCCTTAATACGTTTTATACATGTAACATCAACGGTTTTTGCAGCGCGCAGATGGCAGAATTTTTACCTGCTTACTTGACACTTAGCGTTATATTTTGAACAATTAATACAACACCTTTATAAATTGTAGCTTATATCCTATTCTGATGTTTAAGCTTTATTATGTAAAACTTCATTAAAATTACTTCCGTAGTTTTGCGTGAAAGAGTATCAAACATTTGCATTTTTAATATTAAAGTAAGGAAGTAAGGAAAGTATAATTTTTAAAGTTGATTACGTGACAACTATTTTATTTGATTACAGACCAGTTATAAAGGCTAGAATTAATATAATAATAATAATTATCCTGTAGCTATTTATAATTGTCTGTTACCGAGTAAGGGTCCCCGCACACGGGCCACCGGCCTCAACCACAAAACGACGCCACTGGCATATTTTCTGCAGATTTCATACATTTTATATGGACTCGCCGCACACGGTTGACGCCGGTGGCCACCACACGCTACAAATTGTCGCCCCTCGCTTTTTGTGGCCCGCACCGGCCACTAAACGCCGCCACACGCCACTCGCGCGATTATCGTCCCTCTCTACCTTACCTCAGTCAACCTGTTCATAGAATTATTCATATCAGAGTTTCAATCCCATCCTGCGATTTGGGATTCAAAAAGTGATGCATGCATGAGTTAAAAAAAGTAACAACCACCGACCGCAAGTGTCAACCACCGGCCACAAGTGGCTGTCGCGCCCGTCAGCTTCTTTTGTAGCCGCTTCTGGCTTCTCGTGGCGGCGTTTGTGGCTGTGGCCGGTGGCCCGTGTGCGGCGATCCTAAAGCGTATGGAAGCTGCAAAAATCTTCACCCTTGACACTTTGACTGTCCACAAAGTAGACACAATCTGTTAAAAACAACATGAGTCATCTGTGACTCATGGGACAGAGGAGTCGTTAAGTTTACTTACAAATGAAGTGTAAAGTAACATAATATTATATTTCCAATAGCTTCGAATATAACGTTTACACAAGTATACAACAACGGTTTACTATTAAGTATACCGCATCATTATTAAGTATGAACCAATAGCTCTGTTTGTTAAACAATAGCTTCACAAATTAGTCAACAATGATTATTAACTGGGGATATTAATTAGTTACCGCTTTTGTGAATTGTACGTACAAATAAGGACTCCAACAGACAGGCTACTTTTAGCGTATGCATACGGCGATTTTGCGATCAATATTGCAAGAAATAGAATAGCGATTATGGCTTTCTCTTGATGCTCGATTGTGTTTAAAAGACTGGCTACGCTTAGGCACAGTAGTTATTAGAAAATGATAAGTTTATTAGGATAAAAAATATAAATAAAATAAATAAATATTCCACAAATTTCACACACCGCCATCTAGTCCCAAGCTAAGCTGATAAACATACTTATATATTTCTAAATACATACGTATTATAGATAAATTACACCCAGACACAGAACAAATGACCGTGCTCATCACACAAACATTTGCGCGCGCAAAAATTGGTACTTTTGTCTGATACTAGCAGACTGGGTTCCTGTGGGAGACCACTTATAAAAAAACGGTAATTTAAAAAACTAAAAAAACCCGACCGCTTTTCTGAGTGTTCATGAAAAAGCCCTAAAACAAGAATGTCGTTGTACCCGATTGTACAGACGCTAGCACATCAAGTTACCCCAATATGTCAAATTTATTTGATCGTTTTTCAACTTTATGTCAAACAGAATAAGGTTCATATTCAATTGGGAAAATTTGACACATTGGAGTAACTTGATGTGCTGGCGTCTGTACATAACTTAAGAATCGGTAGCATTCAGGACTCGGGACCCATTCTAGAAAGTCAGCCGGCTAGTCAGTAGATAGGAGTAATCTGCATTGTAATATAGAATGGGCCCATACTGCTACCGATTCTTAAGTTAAGTGCAATCGGGTACAACGACTTTCTTGTTTTAGGCCTTTTCATGAATACTCAGAAAAGCAGTCGGGTTTTTTAGTTTTTTAAATTACCGTTTTTTATTTTTTTTTATTACGATATCATTTTCACAGTAATTACGAATCTAACGACACCTCGTAAACTAAAATCCGTCGAGCCTTTCAGGCTGCAGAGCGTGCCAAACATTTGAATTTGGCGCCATAAATCCGCCATTTTGTTTTTGATATACCCAGTGTTACTCTCACACTAAATACGAATCTATCGACACCTCTCAAGCTAAGATCCATCGAGCTGAATGGCTCGATGGATCTTAGCTGCAGGCTGCAAAGCGTGCCAAACAATTATATGTATACAGGGTGTTAGTGTAGACACCGTTATCACTAAAACCATAGGTAGTTGACTTAATTATAACAATGTTTATCTGAATTTAAAAATAAATAAACGTTATTTTCATTCAAAAATATAAGAAAGATTCTGTCCGACACCGTCCATAAATTCATGGATACTACGCGTAAAGGACGCTGACCTGCTGCACTGGCCGTCCGTTTTAACTAGCTACACAATATTCCAATAAAAACACAATACACATAACCTGTGATGTAACTTTCCTTCATACTTTTCCTGGCTTAGGACAGGCAAAAATACCTACTACCTTCTGTTGCGTGACGGGTCCAAATGTAAGTTAGATTTAACAACAACGAAAATGAAAGAAAGACAACAACTGGGTAGGGTTTTATCTACAGTTTCATTAAAAAAACTGGTTAAATTTACACTGATTTAATATCTACACTGATTGAATTAAGTACTTACATTAGTCTTAAAAGATGTTCAAAATGGGATCCACTCCACACGTTTTCGCACACTGTTTCGCACTCTGGGAAGCACAACAGTGTCACTTTGTATGTCTCTGAACGCACTACGAATCCGCAATTTGAGTTCCGACGTATTATGAAACTAAGTGGCATACACCCGGCGCTTCATTTCCCCCCAAAGCTAACCTTTGAGTCGCCGCCAACATCGTTTCCCGGTTTGGCACAGGTTGTCCAGGGAATAAATCTGCGTACATTCTGCGAGCCTCGGCCAGGTTATCCACCACCACACGGCACCAGCCGCGGCGTAAAGCCGTACCATTTCCGTCCACTGTACGTTTCTGTACGACATAATTACTTTTATCTAACTACCCACTTGTGCGAAAAACGTGTCTAAACCGACGTGCGCTCGATAGCGAGGCTATAGGCAGACTGAGGTGTGCGTGCGGGCGCGAGCGCACAGCTTACGGTGTCTGATCAAGCGCAGTTACCCGTGGCGCCGCTCTGTCTGCTATGTACTTGCGTACAGTTGTATAGGGTGAAACAATTTAAAGGAAAAATTGAGACTTTACTTAAAAAATAATAAAAAAAAAAATTCGTTGAATTTACGTTCTATAAGTGAAACCAAACCAAGGATAACGGTGTTCACACTAACACCCTCCTTCTGGCGCAGTCGGGTAAAAACTAGCCTATGTCAAAAAATATGCCTTAAAAATGTTGTATTTCATGGGTATACAGAAAAATCCTAATGTAGGACAATTTTTTTAAATAAACTAAACTTAGTAAACTAAAGGATAGAAATTACCGATTGCCGATGCCAAAAGTAGCTTGTCTGCAACAATCTTAAGCTATGCTTTTGATTTGAAATGTTTGAATAGTTTAAACAGCAATATATTATGTACAATACCTACTATTGTTTCTCAAATATTATCCGGAATTGGCTGCTTTAATTAATTGTGTACGTAATTATTGTGGCTGTAGTTAATTTGATTAAAGATAACCTTATTGGTGTATTGGTGGTAAGCACTGTTTGTTGGGGACTAAATCCTTGGCTCGATTTCCAGCTTAAGCCAATAAAAATTAGGATTTAGTATCAACGGGGAATTGACACTATTAGTGGAAATAATTTCATCGCTGTTACAACTTTGTGTAACGGGATTTTTCCATTTTTTTAACCATCGCTGTTAACTACGCCTGCTGTTGCCTTTTAAACGCTGTCAGTCGTTGTTGTTTGACAGACGAGCCGTAAATAATCAATCAATATTTTAATTATTTAAGACCACATTTATACCCATACGTTTTCCAATTAGACAAACAAACAAGTAGACAATATATACTAAACTTCACCAGCTACGATCCTAGTGATTTAGCTACTTTTGCGACAAGAGAAAAAAAACCAGTCCGCATAATGAAAAACGTTTAAATTCTAGTATTAGTCATAAAGTTAGACATACTGTTGACAGATTGAGACTAAAATTAGAATGTTGATACAGTTGTCGCAGCGGTTAAGCGAAGAGCTGCTGCTGATTAGCATGGTCTTGGGTTCTATTCACGCACGAAACAAATATTTGAATGGCGTACTGATATCTAATGTTGTTTGTGTGTGAGTTTAAATATTGGTTAACAAACCCTTACGATAAGTATTAAGTATTAAGTTTAAGTTCTTTAATTTATTTATTTTACATTTTGTCTGGCAGTTTGAGTTCTTTATGGGACCAACCCAAATGTTCTTTCTTTGGTATTGTTCGTCGGCACGTGGAGCTCCTCAAGTTCCGAGTTGAGCTCACGATTACTGACAAATGCTTGCACTGACTGATCTGGTCCCCTCATTCTGTGTGGTTCTTTCCTCAAAAGACCATCTCAGACACTAATCTGCATGGATCTTACATGATTTGACCAAGATAATGTCTGGACTTTAAAAGAGACTATGACCTCTGAGTTTCTTTCGGTGTTTCTTCTCAGAGTAGTCAAATAGTGAAATACCGATCCCATTTATTAAAAAAGGCGACGTGTAAAAGTGTTTGTAAAAACCTATTTACAAAATAAATATCATTTATCATTTATCATTTATCGATACAGGAGAATTTTCTAGAGTGCGGAAATGTTTTTTTAAATAATAAGAAAAAAATGTGACCGATTTATTTCTCGGTCTCTGGTCATACACTCGTTTTAAATCATTCATTGTGTATATTTCCTAGGTATTTATCCCAGTGTTTCCACTCACCTTTGCCTTATAAATACCTTTTGTTAGTAACTTTACGTCACCTCCGCCACTAAGATGACCCCCGTTACATTTCTAGTGTAACTTAATTAAATGCACCCCAGGCAGCAAAACCCTTTTAAGCCTCTTTAACAAACTGCTCTAAACCAAGAAAAGGTCCGAGGTAACTTTGTTTGAAGTTGTTCGTGTTTTTGAGTTTGTGGAAACTTTTAAGTATGTTGTCGAAATAATTAACACTGTCAAGCCTGCGCACATGTTTGTCCCTCTTTAGTACGTTATTGTTTTATAAAGAAGGTGAAAAGGTCATGGGTTTTAATTATATTGAATACGACCAAGTCGTCTCTGGTTTCAGCGTTAGGTTCTGGATTTAATTGCCGAGTCAGACAAAGTGTTACAAGACACAAGACAAGTTGTTTTACTTGGAGTTTAACAAAAACTGGCAACCTAAAATAAAAAAGAAACTCGATTCTTGTTATTTTTTTTATGTAGGTACAGACGCCAGCACATCAAGTTACCCCAATATGTCAAATTTCTTTGATCAATTTTCAACTTTATAATGAACAGAATAAGGTTCATATTCAATTGGGAAAATTTGACACATTGGGGTAACTTGACGTGCTGGCGTCTGTACCTGTAAAATGTAACTATAATAATAATAATAATAATAGAGAGTTCGTACACTGATGACCGCAAACCGGATGCATCACCCACGATCCTCGGTTATGAGACTGTACATCCCGCGGAAGTGCGGGGGTCGAGGCTTCCTAAATGCTAAGACCCTCCACAACCGTGAGGTGTACAGCCTCCGAGAATACTTTCTCAAAGCCGACGTGGGGATGCATCGGGATGTGGTCGCAGTGGACAAGGGCCTTACCCCGCTATCCATGGCTAACGAGAACTGGCGCAAACCTATAGTACTGAGTACTGATGACCGCAGACAGGTATGGCAAAGCAAAGAGCTTCACGGGCGCTTCTACCGGGCTCTTCATGGGCCCGATGTAGACTTCTTAGCGTCCGTATCCTGGCTACGATTCAGTAACCTCTTCGGAGAAACTGAAGGGTTCGTCTGTGCAATTATGGACGAAGTTATCTTGACGAATAACTATCGGAGATATATTATGAAGGACGGGACAGTTGACGTGTGTCGGGCATGTCACTGTCCGGGCGAGTCTATCAGACATATCATCTCCGGTTGTTCTCGTCTGGCTAACAGTGAGTACTTGCACAGACATAACCAAGTGGCCAGGATTATCCATCAGCAACTTGCTTTGAAATACTTGCTTGTGGATTCTGAAGTACCGTATTACAGGTATGTGCCCGACCCAGTTCTCGAGAATGACCATGTTACACTGTACTGGGATCGATCTATCATCACTGACAGGACTGTTGTTGCCAATAAGCCTGATATAGTGGTGATAGATCGATTAGCGCGCCGCACAATGATAATCGACGTTACCATCCCTCATGACGAGAACCTTGTGAAAGCTGAGAAAGAGAAAAAAATCAAATATCTCGACTTAGCACGCGAGGTTGTCGACATGTGGGATGTGGACTCGGCTGTCATTGTGCCGATAGTCGTTACAGCGAATGGCCTTATAGCTAAAAGCCTCGATAAGCATCTTTCGAGGCTTTCGTTGCACGGTTGGGTCAAGAACCTGATCCAGAAGGCAGTACTTCTTGATACGGCCCGTATCGTGAGGAGGTTCCTGTCTCTGGAGCCCTAACCACCGGTAGCTTGGACCCTGCTCCCGCCATCGGTGGTTCACTATTTTTTATATTTTTAAATGTTTTTATATTTTTATGTCAATATTTAAAAATGTAATTTATATGTATGTTAAAATAATAAATGGAAATAATAATAATAATAATCGTTTATTTTCTCACTACAATATACTGACAACAAAAACAGTTCCTTTTGTATTATATACATAATTCTGGCAAGTATATATTGTAGGAGACTGGTGCCTAAGCTAGGCTCGTAGAACTGAAACAACATCACGTGTGTATTTTATTAAATTAATCATAGTAGATAATCTCCATAGCCCCAGGCGTCATAAACCACAATTTTGCATAACGGACTTATTTATAAGCCCAAATTATGGTCTCGTAAACTCCACTCATTAATAATGCATTACATAACAGTAATTTAATTGATCATAAACATTTTTACTTCACGACATTAGCCCTTAACGGGTTTTCGTACGTTCAACCCTTGAGAGCCGACCCTAAAACGGTTACGATGTTGTAAACTAAATTAGTTATTTCACCTTTGTAGCTTTTTTTCTTATAAAGGTTTAGGGTTTTTTTACGCAAGGTAATTTTCAGTTAAAGGCAGGTTGCAGTAAGAAAAGGTACACACACTGTTGGGACGACACGGCGCGGCATACGCTGGCAGAGTGTGCTGTTTGGGAAGAGCCGCGCCGTGCCCTCGTCTCTGGAGTAGGCAGTTACTTGTCGCTGCCGGCCGTGGTCGAGTGGAACGTCGGTAGGTCGAATCCAGGGAGGCGGTGGTGTCCTTCTGTGAAACGCCCTCTTCCAGCACCCCTGGGTCCATCGTCTCCACGTACATGACCCGAGGTGGCGGTGCGTCGTGTTCACGTACAGTAGGTTGTGGTACGCAGGTGCAAATAAAAGAGATGTGTTTGGGTCAATGCTCCGTGTAATAATGAATGTTAAATACGTGTGCAGTTACATTTATAAGGTTAGACGAGCTGCACACTACACCTCCCCTTTTTTAAAGAGAAAAAAAAATTACAATAAGTTTTTTTTTTTTATATAAAATTAACTTACATTATAAACAATTTTGTATTATTCTTATGAATAACATATTCCTTTCCGTCTCTTACAATCTTAACATTAGGTTCTACTTCCTCTTTTACTCTATATGGTCCTAAATAAATTTTACTTAACTTATCTCCAACCTGATTCTTAATTATAACTAAATCTCCACTTTTATATTTAACTGGATTGCTACATACATCATAATTATTTTTTCTTAACTGTTTACTATGTAACAAATTATTTTTAGCATCAGCTTGCGCTCTTTGAAGCCTATATTTTAATTCTAAAGGATAAGATTCGGGATTGTACAATGGTTCTATAAACGAATTACGTGCTAAATTATTAGGTAAATTACAATATTTTCCAAATACTAACTCGAATGGAGAATATTTTGTCTCAGTGTGAACCGTCGTATTATAAGAAAAGCACCAAAATGGAAGCCAACTGCTCCAATCACTTCTATTGCTATCGCACTGTATCCTAAGGTATGCTCCTAAGGTCTTATGTGTGTTTTCTAAAGCTCCTAGAGTTTCATGGTGATATGCTGTGGAATGCAGCTTTTTTATGTTTAATAAATTACAAGTTTCAGTAAAAACTGATGACATGAACTCTGTACCCTGATCTGTAATAATCTCCGTCGGGATGCCATACCTTAAAATAAAATTATTTACAAACATCCTAGCTACTGAAACAGTATCTTTCTTTTGCAATGGATAGGCTTCAACATATTTCGTCAAGTCACACTGTAATGTTAAAATATACTTATGATTAAGATTATCTACATCTAAAGGTCCCATTAAATCTAAACTAACTCTTTCGAAAGCTGTGGATGCCGTGGATGTGATGACCATCGGCTCCTTTGTATGCCTATTAGAATGCTTTTGGATCTGGCAGCTTTTGCACTTTTTAACATATTCGTTTACGTCATGAGTCATTCCTGGCCAATAATAATATTTCCTAATATTGTTTAACATTCTGTTAACCCCCGCGTGGCCACTTGTGGGTAACAGATGAAAATCATTCAAAATAATAGTCATTGTGTCTCTGTCAGTTACTCTTGTGACGTCTTTAATTACAAGTAACTTTGGAATGTCATGTAATTGAGTCATTTCCTTTATAAACACATTTATTAAATGTTCATTTTGTTTACTTTTAATTAATACGAGCTCGTGTAATTGTCTTAGTTTGCAAAAACGTTGTAATTCTCTCGCTAACACACTTACGGTCGATAACGATCGAGACATTACAAATATTGCCGATTTTTCAGGCACATAATATAAATTACCATTTTCACTAATGAAATGCTTAAGCTTTTCTATTTGTCTCGAAGTACTTCTGTTACAAGTCAAAATTAATTCAACGCTATCAGTTGGTCGTTTAAGGATTTCCACTACTTTAGGTTGATCAGGCCTAGGAGTAGGGAGCACCTCAGTGGTGTCATTGTTTTGTAAGTCGGTACGTAACCTACGAGCTTGTGCCCTTGTCATTACTGACACTACATGTCTATGCATATCTTTCAAATCGGTGGAAGTCAAGGGAATCCGGCTCAATGCATCTGCAGCTGCGTTGTGCCGTCCCGGGACATAACTGATTTCAAAGTCGTACTCCTCAAGATAAAGTCTAAATTTAGTCAGTCGGCTTGAAGGATCGGTCATATTAAATAAATAAATTAGTGGCTTATGATCCGTCTTTATTTTAAACCTTTTCCCGTATAAATAAGGTCTAAAATGTCGAACAGACCAGACAATTGCAAGTAACTCCAGTTCAATTACAGGGTATCGCGTCTCAGCTGGTTTCAAGTTACGGCTGGCGTACGCGACTACTTTGCCATTGTTATTAGACAGTACGGCGCCTAATCCATGTTTTGATGCATCAGTTTGTAGCGTAAATGTGTTATTATTAGAGAAGTCTGGGTAATCAAGTATAGTCGGACTAATTAATATCTGTTTTAACTTATGAAATGCACGGTCACAGTCATCAGTCCATACAAACGTAACATTTTTCTTACATAATGCGTTTAAAGGGTATGCTATTTCAGCAAATTTCGGTATGAAACGCCTGTAGTAGTTGGCAAATGCCACAAACCTTTTGACTTCGTCTACATTCTGTGGAGTGGGATATTTTTGAAGACATTCTACTTTTGATGGATCTGGGTGTATACCATCTGCCGTGATTTTATGACCTAAATAAACTATTTCTTTGCGCAAAAATTCACACTTCAATGGGTTTAATTTCAAATTAACTTTTCGCAGACATTCTAAAACTTTTATTAGGTTACTATTGTGCGTTTCGAGACTATTACCCACCACAACACAATCATCCAAATAAATAAAACATGACTTATAATTTAAACCAGACATTGCGATAGTCATAAGACGTGAAAATGCACTTGGAGAAGTCTTCAACCCCATAGGACACCTTTTCATCTGATACTGCTTGTCTGTCGTGAACGCAGTGTACTTTCTAGCCTCTTTTTGTAAAGATAGCTGAAAATAGCCTTGGCTAAGGTCTAATTTTGAAAAATAGATGCTATTTGACAAGGAATCTAGGATCTCCGTAATATTAGGCAATGGGAACTTATCGTCCTGTATACGATTATTAAGTTGACGATAGTCCACTACGAGTCGCCATTTCTTTTCTCCTGACCTATCGGTTTTCTTAGGAACCAAGAGAACAGGACTGGACCATTCCGACATGGTTTCTTCAATGATATCGTTCTTAATCATCTCATCTATCTGTTTTTTAATTTCACCTTTTAACGCGTTAGGAAGCCTATAAGGCTTAACGTACACTGGGGATGTATTTTCCTTTAAATTAATCGAATGTTCTATTATATTAGTAGTGGTAAGTTTGTCACCTGGTAAATAAAAAACGTCGGCATACTTGGCACACACGTTTTCAATCCCTCTTTGTTCCTCCTTATTTAAATAAGTATGTAATTCTAACGATTTAAGTAAAGTTCTAACCCTATTCGAAGTAATACTATCTCTGTCAAATGTGCAAACATAGAAACTATCTAAACAACTTATATTTAAATCATGAATATTAATACAAACCGAATTATCAGTTGTATTTAGAACTCTGACAGGAATAAGACCCCTATGTGGTTTTGACACTAAACCTGCCGTGTATACACCTTTATAAATTTCCGTAGCTAAAATGACACAATCTCGGTTGTACGACGTAGGAACGTATTTAATTACTTCGCATCTGGGTGGAACCGTAATAATATTACTATTAACTTGAACAATAACAGACTGGTCTCGGGTTTCCAAACTCAGAGTACCACTTTTGTAATTCAATACCGCGTTATACCGCGTGAAAAAATCTTGACCGAGTATACCGTCTGCGGTACAAGATAAGTTCTCAAAAACATAGAACTTTTGCTGAAAAACTAATTTTTTTATAATAATATCTAAATAAACATATCCCAAAGACTCTAAATCACCACTTATACCCTTAACCCTAGAACACTAACCTTATTTTTCAACGCTTATTACTAAGCTTCGTCGTTTCGACTACGCTCTCAAAAAAGTAGGTTTAAAAGGTTTTATTGAATAAAATATCTATTTCTTTTACATTATTTTTTTATTATAATCATTTATTAAGAAAAGTAAAACATTTTTATTTATTTAAATCACATATTTATTACCTAGTCAGCCTTTTTACTGAGGTCATACTTTTCGCTCCAAATCAACATACTTGGTTTTTTAATTAATTACCTATTATAAACTAGAACCCAGTATCTTGAAAAAAAACTTAATAAATCAAAATTAACATATAGAATCAACAAAAAAAATACATTTAGGTAAAAAAACTATGAACTAAGACATTTGTGACACACATCAAATTTGTGTTCGCCACACAAAGATTTATTGCACTTGTAGCAACTAGATTTCGTCATCCTTCGTTTTGCTGACGGGCATTTGGTATCTGATCTTCAATTGATGGAGATGCATGGTCATTTACCCGAACGTCTTGACCTGGAGGTGGATGTTGTGTCGAAGAAAAAACCTCATCCTCACTAATAGACTCATAAGCGGGAGCAACCTCGATGTGGTCTTCCTTCTCACTCCCTGATGAATTTTCTTCGTCACTATTATCTGCTAATAATAGCTGAAGAACCATAACTAAAATAAAAAAATACATACATTACTTTTATATTGTAAAAACTAAAAAATAAACTTAAAATATTAGAACCACAATAGTACAAAATATAACGTTAACACTAACCTTCGTCGATTCGACGAGCCATGGTTGCTGATCCGGCGCTCACAGACCTCCTACACCAGAAACACTACCGTCTGCCGGGGGGGCGATGGGTCAACTGGGATTACACGGGAGCTGAAATAGGTGCGACCGCGCACTCAAAATTTACGGCACTTTTTTTGAGTTCGCGTCGTCGATTCGACGAAGCTTAGTGTTCTAGGGTTAATTACTATTTTATCCTCTTGTACCAAATTCAATAAAGTTCTATTTTGTAATAAACATTCATACTTCAATACGCATAAACTAGCTCCACTGTCAACTAATAGGTTAAGTTCCTCATTGTTTCTAAGTTTACAATTAACTACACAAAAATTACTAAAGCTAAATATAGAATGAGTGCATTGTTTAGGCTCGAAAAAACTCTAAATCCTCATTATTAGTGTCATTGCCCTGACTGTTGGACTGTTGCACATTTACGTTATGCTGAACTCGCTTAAAACCAGAGCGTCCGCCGCGAAACTGCTGACGCTGTCCCTCCGCGTAATTACCTCGGTTACCATTATTGACAAATGAAGTTCTTTGACCCCTATAATTGTCTTGAATTGTACGAGTATAATCATAATTATTACGAGGATTATCGTACCTATACTGGTTGTTATTAGGCTGATTACAATTATTTCCTCGGCCACGAAAACCTGGTTTGTAGGTAAATCCACGCCTAGAATACTGAGTAGACCTATACTGCATGACCTGGTCGTGGTCCTGGGTGGACATGGACTGTTCGTCTACCGCAGCCCTAATTGCTTCAGGCAGAGACGTGAACTGACGTGAGGCAATGATATTGCTGAGCCGTTTGTCGGACAGGCCATCGCTAAACCTCTTTATCGCAGTCTTCTCGTTGAGAGGGCGAAGGACCTCATAAGCAGACTGGTTACCATCCGCTTGAGTCATAGTGAGATTCACAAACAACTCTTCTAACTCTGTACCGAATTTTTCGATACTCCTACGACCTTGAGTAGCTGTAAATAACTGAGACTGTAGGGACACTGCTGACTTTTTAGGCAATAAAATTTTTCTAATATCCCCTACTAAAGTTTGAACATCCGCATATGAAGGTTTAAGACGTAACTTTGCACTGGGTGAAAGACGAGTTTTTAAAACAAATTCAACTAATTGGCTTTTACCTGTATCATTTATAAGTGAACTGTAAAGCAAGATACCATCGATTAACTGATTGGTCACCTGTTCTTGCCCGTTTATGACTAGCAATAGGGAAATAGCAGTCTTAATATCAAATGAATTAGCCATGTTTTCGAAACTACTAGGCTCAACAAAAGTTTCAGAACTTGTTTGGCAACTATTATCTATACTAGAAACTAAACTCTTAATTTTCTTAAATGTTAACTGAATATCATTAATTAATGTTTGGTAAACCTCACAGGATTCAGTGCTTAGCTTTTTCTCTGTAACTTCCCGGTTCAACTGAGTCAAAATAGTATCTAATGTTCTATATTCTTTTTCAGCCTCCTCCTCTTCTAGTTTAAAAAATACACAACAAAATACATCAGGCAAAAAAATTTGCTTAACAATTAAATTAACTTTTTTTTTTTTTTTAAATAAATATTCCACAACTTTTCACACAACGCCATTTAGTCCCAAGTTAAGCTTGAGAGCTTGTGTTATGGGTACTAAACAGCTGATAAACATACTTACATATTTCTAAATACATACATATTATAGATAAATTACACCCAGACACAGAACAAATGAACTTACAGTAGGCAGTTCAATGGACGCAGGTATGTAGGTCATGATGACGTCCGAAGTAGCGTGATTTCTGCAATACTCCTAATGGACTCGTACTACTCCCGGCTGCTCCTCATCGGACCCGTTCAATGTATCTCCCGGCACCCTGCATTTCCTGACATCAATAGGCTTGAGCATACTCCCGGCACCCGGCACCAACAATCCTTTTCGTTTTTCTATTGACATTTAGCCCTCGACTAGGTTCTCGAAATTCTTCTGTAAACTGCTGTCTTCTGTGAGTTGTTATGCATCCATAGGTATGTTTTGCTTGAGAATATAAAATAGTTGGTAATAAATGTTCATCTTCTCTCTATAAATTTTTCATTTCCAAATTTTTCTTCTTCTTATCTTCACTTTTCTCAGACATCTTGAATAATAGAGGCAGCTTCGGAACTTCACAGAAGAAACTGGCTAAGGGTCGCCATACAGTAGGTTGTGGTACGCAGGTGCAAATAAAAGAGATATGTTTGGGTCAATGCTCCGTGTAATAATGAATGTTAAATACGTGTGCAGTTACATTTATAAGGTTAGACGAGCTGCACACTACACACGCGCGCCCCTCTTAGACATCGCGAGGGGAGTCTAACACCTCACTCTCCTTGCTGACTTGACGAGGCCCGTTGGGCCGGCACCAGTTGGGGGTCGCGGAAGTATCTTCTGTTCTCATGACCCCCGGCGCAGGTGTGAGAAGGAACACGGCGTGGTTTTCAGTCAGTAAGAGTCTGACAGACCCCTCCGCCCTCCCTGAGGCGGGGGACATCCAGGAGGATTTTTCACCCCTAAAAAAAATTCAAAAAAGGTAAGGTACACACATCTTATCTGGTCCCCTCATATCTGTGTAGTTCTTACCTCAAAAGACCATTTCGGACGCTAATCTGGACTTTAAAAGAGACTGAGACCTCTGAGTTACTTTCGGTGTTTCTTCTCAGATTAGTTACATAGTGAAACACCAAATTAATTTTCTAGATAAAAAATGATATGTTTGTTTGAACCTATTTACAGAAAAAAGTTAGTTAAGGTTCATTAGTATTGGAAGTGTTTTTACAAAATTTGTGTAGCTATAAGTACTTTATCATTTTTCTATTAGATACAAACAAAAAAACGAATTATTTTTTTCTTCTATATATATTTGTGTAGATTTAAATGTACTTACAACAATGCTGAACAGTCAAGTCTCTGACCAATGCTGATGGATATTTACACTTTTTAAATCTTAAAAATGAATGAAATATAAAATTGATGTTCTTTTTCTACCAAGCCTATATTTTAAAGCTCCAAGTCTGTGTTCACACATCGCTTAGCCGTTTGTTCGGTTTTTAAGAAATATTTTATTCTGCGCAACATTTTCATTTCGACTAGATTTACAGAGGTTCCAAAAAAGTTATAAACGACTGCAATTTCGCCATGTTCGACTGGCACTTTGCACGACTCGAAAATAACTAACCAAAAAGTCCCGCTATGCAGAAATTCAATTTCACGGACTTTGGGAAAGAAAAGTATTTCAATACGTCCTAGCGTTATCTGCGTTTTATTTTTCATAAATATCACTTACATAGCACCCACGGGTTATATTCAGCGAATCTAGGTTTTTCTGTAGACGAGTCACAGTAAAATTCACAAACCAATAAGTTCACAAAATTGTGAAATGCAACAACACAAATGAGTCAACGCACTCAAGTTGTATGTTCGCCCAACGTTTTAGAGCGCCTTAGCTGACTTATTTACTAACTAAAACCGAATTCAGAAATGAAGCGCTAGAACTGCTATGTTTATACTTTTGCATTTTAGAAAATTAGATACAGTTTATTATTTACACACACTCGCATTTACATTAACACACCTACATAATATTCACATTGACGAGTGCGATAGCGAGAGCGGGTGTGCCGCTCTCGCTATCGCACTCGTATGCCTGTGCGTGTAATTATGTTAGTTTAGCATAAAACAAATACTTATATGATACTTATTTAAACAAAAGCGCTTCATCCTCTCCTCTAAAAACTAACTTGCTGTGCCCGACAGGGTCCATAATTGTTTCTCTATAATTTACCTACCAGCCTTGTATACATTATGGAATGCAATAAAGTATTGAGTATTGAGTATTGAGTATTTAGGAAAAACGGTGTCTCCTAACACAGGCTTATCTGCTTAAATGGAGGCCTCAATCACTAGTTTTCATTGTTCACAATATAAAAAAATATTTTTTTATTTTTAAACTTTCCAACAGATCGCCCATTCTAAGGAAAAATGAGCATAAAATTATTATTACCAATCAACCGATTTTGAAGAGCTTGTGGCTAAATAATAACAGCCACACGAGTCGATCAAAGGTTAAGCTACGCTTGACGAGGTTTGTCCGTGGATGGGTGACCATTTATCACATATCAAGACTCCTCCGTGCCTCGGAAAGCACATGAAGCCGTTGGTCCTGGCTGTCATTTGTAGATTTATGACAGTCGTTACTGACTGTCAGAAACCCGAAAGTTTGACAACCAGTTTAGTCAACGGGTATCTTGTTACCCAGTTACTGGGTTGTGGAGGTCCAACAGGCAGTCGCTCCATGTAAACCACTGGTATTCAGCTGCATTCGGTTAAACTGGAAGCCGACATACATACCAACATAGTTAGGAAAAGGCTAGGCAAATTAATGAAACGATTTTAATATGCAATAGCTGATTTAACAATAGTCTGATAAATATTACATTTTTTTTCTGGCAGTTTGACATCTCTTAGGTTAGCTTAGTTCAAGTCAGCTTTACTCAGTTTTTTAATTTTTAATTTTTGATTGATTCACAGTTTTGATAAGCTTGACAGGTAATCCATGACGGCAGTTTATAAGCTTTTTTTTTTAAATAATTAATTGTTTTCTTTAAAAACTCCCAAAGATTTTTACTGTAAGTTACATCAGTTAAGTTTGTATATTGCATTTGCAAGATAAATGACAACAAACTTCAAGAAGACGTTCCGAGAAATGTTCTTTATGAAATAATTCAACCCGTTTTGTGCAAGTAGAGCAAGTGTAAAATGCTAAGAGATTGAGACTCCGTCTAGACGGTTTACATAAAAGTGAACTGCTTAAACTTTTCAAGTGATAATTCCGGTTCGGTGTTACTTTTTTCTCATATCATACCTACACGACCACAGCATCAGGCTTGTTATTCTAGAAGGGCATTGGCAGAGGTGTAGGACAGCTAGATTTTGGCTATCTATCAATCAATTTATTAATTAGAGGTACCTTCACAGCTGTCAGGCTGACAGTTATGTTTAAGTTTAAATTTACACAAGGTAAACATTATGATGAATGATATTTATTTCAGTAAATTGGTTTTTACTCAAACATTTTATTTTTAACTTTACCAAGATAGTTCAACAGTAACCTCACCTAGTTGCTATTTCACTATCTGACAACTCTGAGAAGAAACACCGAGGTCAAAGTCTCTTTTAAAGTCCAGACATTATCTTGGTCATATCATGCGTGAACCACACAGATTAGTGTCTGAGATGCTCTTCCAAGAAAACACAACTAAATTAACAGTCCACTAAAGGACCTGTAAAAGCTGGTTAAACTTTTTTGTCACGTTGGAAATAAGCTGATGATCTTCAAACGTCTGAACAGATCTTCATAAACTATAAGTAAGTGCTCTTTTAAATCAGTTTTAAAGCAAAGCAACCGCATCAAAATCAATCATTTCGTTTGGGATATGCGATGCCACCGATAAAAACACAGATTGACACACAGTCAAAGTTACGCACGTCAAATTTATAACACGCCCCTTTTTGGTCTGGGGTTAAATGCAAGCTAAGATTGTTGTAAATGCCAGAGGTCTGGTCAGGGGATACATTGTTTTCTATGGAGGATTAGGAACTAAACCATCATTCATAGAAAAATCTCATACCTAAAAATAACAACAAATTTCCTCCAAAAAAAAGAAACAAAGTTACTACAGAATACGCGTTTAGTTAACTTAATTTTTTTGTTTATATTTTCTTGTCACGTTTCAAAATAACAGGTTGGGTTTTGTGATAGCGAGAATCCCAGCTTTAATACAACCATAACACCCTCCGATTTCCTGTTTAAAATAAGCCTATTCGAATGCAGGTGATACGGGTACAAATAATATTTTATGACACGAACGACCGAAGCCGGAATTTTGCATGGATGAACATGAATCCTATTAAAACATTTGACAGTTAACATTTTGTATTAGTTTTCCAACTAACTAATATTACACTAGCGGACGTACCGGGGATAGTGTAGCTTGGGAAGTTTCGGTTGATTATTTTTAAATCGGTCTAGTACTTTTAAGTTTATTAGTTACATACAAAAATACAAATCATTCCTCGTATAACTAGTGACTGCCTCGTTAGTCTAGTGGTCGCAAGCGCTACCGCTGATCATGAGGTCCCGGGTTCGAACCCCGGGTCGGGCAAAGTGTCATTGAATTTTTCAATCTGGGATTTCTCAGTAGCAGCCCGGAGTCTGGATTTGTGTCCGATGGATGGCAATAGGCTCGCCCCCTATTAATGGGACTTAAACATAATGGCAAAATGTGGGTGTACTACCAGGTACACCTCGGCCTAGCCCTTCGGGGATTACAGGCGAGACGATATGTATGTATATCCTCGTATAACATATACATCAACTCACACTTTTTCCCATGGAGTAGGCAGAAAGTACAGAACGCCCTCAGCCTACGATACTGCCTTCGTTTGAGTTCATACAGTTGGTTACATACGCACGCCGCCGCCGGTAAATTATATTGTGACTTAAGGTCACAGCTCATTAGAGCCACCCCGCACTGCCTCGTCGCACGGCGTCCACTCGTTGTCGATGGGTGGTCCATGGGTGGACGCCGCGTTATCACCAATAAACGTCGCGCAATCAATGTGCAGTGGCAATGCGCAGTCAAAGCAAGGCAAGCATGCAAACAGCGAGTTGTCACCGATCGGTCCACCCGCCGTCCACGCGAGGAGGCCTTACGACCGAGGCAATCCATTGATGTAGTGAGCGCAAACCTATAAGTCCATATAAAGAATACTAGCCACAGGAGGCGAGGCGGTGCGGAGTGGGTGCCGGGTGACTCTAATGAGCTGTGACCTTTACAACTAAAGGCTAAAGGATAGGCTTTTTAATAGGGGACTTATAGTCCAGACGCCCTGGGACCTATTACGAAAATAGCAGCATAACACTAACTAATACTTCATCACCCAAATTTTGTTCTTCAAAAAATAAGTCAGGTCTAGTGGCCCTGGGATCTTGTTGTATTTTGAAACATTTTGACTTTTCTACTAAAAACTTTTCTACTAAAAATAACTTTTACAGAGTACTCCGATTATGAGAATAATTAGGAGTCGGTGGCAAAAAATAAAAAAAATAACTAAAGTTCTTTAACTAAAATCTTTACTTAGTTATTAATATACACTTTTTAGTGTATTTTTTCGGTGGGTGTAATTTTTAACTCCTTAAATAATGGCACCTTTTAGGCGACTTTCAATTTGACGCCAACACCATCTATCGAGCGGTACCGGTACTAATACAATAAAACACACATCGTAAACAATATTTTCAACAAATTTCAACAAATTACAAAAAATTACATTGCACACAACATGTTTGATAAACTTTTAGTAACGCAGAACGCTCAAGCCAAGTAAAAAGCATTGATTGATCATCCAATATCATAAAACAATAGATAACAGTAGGTACCAACGTCTGGATACTGACCCGTTTGATAGGTTTTTGCGACGGAGAGTTTCAAGATTGATAATACCACAGTGTAACTACAGACAGTGGTTCAACTAAGAGTTTTCGCAGCCCAATTGTGTAGTAATAGGGAAATAGATTACGTTAAGTTTACGCCGCGCTTTCGTACTAGCTCCACTGTGTGTCTAGCCCGAACGCTTCTCGTAAAGGTAATATAAATTTGAACGATAGTGAAATTGAAAACACTCCTGTATTTGCCCCGTGGTACCCCGCATTATTCGTGTAACTCTTACAGTTTTCACAAAAAATCACGCCCAAAGGCAATATTTTATCCGACATTTTTTGTTATATATTTCGACCGATTTACACAATACCTATATACATTATAGCCTATACGCTATTCTGATATACAGGGTTATTTCTAAAACACCAACAAGCTTGCAGGAGAGGATACCAAACATCATAACCAACAACTTTTGTTCTACAACTTTTAATAATTTCTTTGATTTTATTTTCATTCAAAAATAAATTTTAATTCAATTGCCCGCTTGAATAGAATAGAATAGAATAGAATACTCTTTATTGTACACCATTAATACTTACAAATAATAATTTTATGGGCTACAAGCCCAAAAAAATGAATGCAAAAAATGATAAAAAAAAAAAAAAAAAAAAAAATGAAAAAAAAAAAAAAAAAATGAAAATGAAAATGAATGTTGAATGTTCATAACTCTACGCGTATCGCAGTTTAAGTTGCAAGCGTCTATAACGTCGTCGTCCTTTCGTTTTTGAGTGAAACATAGGCTACAAAATGTCACGACAGTGCAATAAAAACCTAAATATAATTGTAGTTCCATGTATAATTTTACGTCAGAACTCGTAGAACAAAAGTTGTTGCTTATGATGTTAGCTATCTAGTCCCGCGAGGTTGTTGGTGTTTTACAAATAACCCTGTATAACCTACATATTTTTTTTATTTTTTCTCGTGTCACAGTGTCTGTTACAGAACTTCACCGGACCCGCTTGACCGATTCTTATGAAATTTTGGGGGTATATGTATTCAGTAGGTCTGAAAATAAAAATAAGACGCCAACTATTTTTCATACCCTTAAGTGATAAGGGTGGTCCACCCCAAATGTTTGATTCTAAGGTGGAACGAAGTTTTCCGGGTCAGCCAGTATCCTACTAATATTATAAACGCGAAAGTTTGTGAGTATGGATAGATGGATGGATGGATGGATGGATGGATGGATGGATGGATGGATGGATGGATGGATGGATGGATGGATGGATGGATGGATGGATGGATGGATGGATGGATGGATGGATGGATGGATGGATGGATGGATGGATGGATGGATGGATGGATGGATGGATGGGTGGATGGATGTTTGTTACTCTTTCACGTAAAACCACTGAATGGATTTAAATAAAATTTGGTATGGAGTTAGCTGACACCCTGGATTAACACATAGGCTACTTTTTATCCCAGTATTCCCACGGGAACGGGACCTACGCGGGTGAAACCGCGGGCGTCTGCTAGTAATAAATAATTCAACAAGATTCAAACATTGGTCTACGTTTATGCATCACGTTTGTACTAGGCCTACTGTTATAGGTTTTCTGTCGTGTCCCGGACGCCGGGCAACATGACGTGTTTCTTGTGCCTTATCTCGGAAAATTGCGATTGCTCAGGCAGCTTACTTATACCCACTGACGTAATAAAGCAGACTGTGTTTAGATTTTCTCGTAGTTTTATGTCTTAGTTTAAGCGAAATAGTAGCCATTATTGGAGGATATATTTGTTTGATTTTAAGCTTAGCTTAAAATATGGCTTTAGGTGTTGTACTTCGTAGCACGAACATGAACGCACTCATTATAACTTTTGATGGTAATTCTCAATTATCCTAGATATATAGGTAAAATTCTAGCTGGCATTAAAGCTTTAGATGGTAATAAAATCCTTTTAATTTGTACTATTTTATATCACTAATAAGAAATTTTATAGCTATATATCATCAGTCAATAAAGGCTATAATATATTCATATATTTGTTCGCCTGAAAGGCCAAACGTGACAGATCTTCTGAAAAACGTGACAGATCTTGCATGCTGCTGTATGTATACTCCATGTTTGCACAAACAAAAATATCTCTTGAAATAATTATATCTTTGCCTTACATTTTGGCCTTACCTTTTAATGTTTTTTGATCACTTAAGTAAGGAATGTTCCTAGTACTTGTAGGTATGTAGGTACTTATTTAAACGGTACCCCGACGTTACGTAAAATTTCATGGCTAAAGTGTTATTTTTAACTTTTAAAGGTTTTACTTTTTTTCGGCGGGGGTTTTTTAAATTTTTAATTTAATTTTTATTTTTAAATTTTTAAACGCATTCATTTTGTTTTATAGAGTATACAGTTATGAGAATGTTTCAGTGCATTGTATGTATAATCAAATGCTGGTTAAAACGAATCCAAACACGAAATATCTGCTATTATTTTGTCAAGAGTCTACCTACGTGTGTGCTGGATAGCCTGGCTGCAGCATCAGCTCATCCTGTTGCCATCGGGGCATTATGTGCAGAATCAAATGCTGGTTAAAATGAATCCAAATACGACATATCTGCTATTATTTTCCCAAGAGTGTATTAGTCTGCTAGATATCCTGGCTGCATCAGACCAAATACACCATAGTGTTGCTTATTAATATTACACACATGGGTGTTTGAAATTTTAAGACACACATATGTTTGTAAGTAAAGTTAATACCTATAGACGTCTAAAATAGCCAAGGCAGCTAACACAAAAGAGCTGATAACCTTGAAACGACTGAACCGATTTTAATGAACTATGTCTAAGAACCATCGCAAGAAACCCTGCTTTCAAATAAAAAAACCGCATCTAAATCGGTTCACCCGTTTGGGCGCTACGGAGCTACAGACAGACAGACAGATACACACACATAGCGGTGAAACTTATAATACCCCTCTTTTTGCGTCGGGGGTTAAAAAATGAACCATAAATCTGCTAGTATTAGGCTACGGGAGCCCATAAGGTTAAACAACATATATTTTATAATCTAAAAACAAAAAATGTGTATTATTGCAGGAAAAAATACATTAATAAATAAATTGAATTAAATCAAATAAAGATAGTAAAACGTTTACATTTGAATAGAGTATTTGACAGAATTTAAACATGAAAATATTAATTAGTGCATCAGTTACATTAAAAAAATAATACACAAGTATTTTTTAACTTTTTAAAACTGATGGCAAACTGCTTAAATTAAAGCGCATTAAAGTTGAGGAGAGGGGGCTTGTAATGTCATTATCTAGTATAAACTGTACTGGCTAGTGAAGTCATGCGACATTTTGACTCGATGTATCGCAGTTATTTTTTTGTTACTTAAAAAAGAAAGAATATGTGTCGAATATTTCATTGTAATCTAGATGAGGGACTAAAAACTAAAATTTTGTTAACATTATTGACATTAGATATTAGTCATTTAAATCACAAGAAGAAAAAAAATGCTAACTTTGAAAACGTGTCATTGTTTTCGCAAAATACAAAAATTTGCAATTTCATGAAGCTATCTCTTAAGAGATTTTCCTGTGATAATATAAGGCCAGTGCATAAAACTTTAGAGACTTACAAATACGTCTACAAAAGACAAATTGCATAAATGTTCACCGCCCCTTACTACTAGTTCTCACATATCGTTTCATCATCTGATTCTGTCTAGCCTTTTCCCGACTATGTTGAGGTCGGCTTACAGTCTGGACCGATAGCAGCTGAATGAATTTATATATGGAGTGAATAGAATAGTATAGAATACTCTTTATTGTAACCGTAAAAATTTACAAATTGTAACTTTAAGGGGTACAGACGCCAGCACATCAAGCTACCTCAATGTGTCAAATTTTCCCAATTGAATATGAACCTTATTCTGTTTGGCATAAAGTTGAAAAACGATCAAAGAAATTTGACACATTAGGGTAACTTGATGTGCTGGCGTCTGTACATAGGGTGTTACAATGGGCGGCCTTATCGCTAAAAGGAAAAAGAAAGAATGCAGGAGTGAATGCTTAAATGACTTTTAGAACCTATGTTACTGAGCAACCTGTCGTACTAAGATGGTACGAAACCTTGTCAGACTTCTCATAGCCAGTTTTTAAATAAATTCGAAAATTGCGTTCCGCTTCAGTATCAATTTATTAGTTTTATTTATTTACGTCCTATTCTCACACTTACTGAATATCAACACAAAATTTTATAAAATTCGGTTAAGCCGTTACGGTGGAGTTCTGTAACAAACACTGTGACACGATAATATTGTATATTTTAGAGTTAGATATTAAGAAGATGAAGATATACAACCATAATTTAGTATATACTAAAGCCTTTAAGGGCTTTTTGCACCCATGACTTAGATTTTTTTTTACAATATGTAAGCGTCACTCGACAAAATGTATGGAATCGTTGTTTTTTTTTTCAGAGATATTTCTAGATTACTTAATTATTTATAGCTGGCTAGGGATATGGTAGGTACATTAAATGTAAACAGTTTCACATAAAGCAATCTAATATGTAAAAATCTCATGTCATAGTGTTTGTGACAAAACTCCTCCAAAAGGGCTTAACTGATTGCTATGTACGTGTTAGTTCTGAAATAGCACGTAAACTAATAAAAGCTAAATTTGCTGGGGCAGATAATTTTCATATAAACTTAAAAGAAAGGTAAATTCTGCCATAAGATAACAGAGGGAAGGTAGTATAATAAAATGGACCAGGACACTGCGCATACAGTAAGCATTCCTAACCTAGATAGTCTAAATCTTACCAATCACAATCACCCAATGCGGATCAGATCAATGGCTTAATCAAATTCGATCAAGTATGTGTAATGGAAACACCAAACACTGACCAACCCTATACCACAGTCTAAAAACATACAGTCGTCCGACGAAGCTGTCTAGACAAGGCAATCGTGCGGGGTGTGAGGGGCGAGACGCGGGAAAGCCGCTCCCGCACTGCGAACAAACCGATGTTCGTAGTGCGGGAGGTATTATTCAAGTCTTACGCGTATAGAAGTAGTCGGCATTTTTCCAGAGATCAAAGGCGTCGTCCTACATACATACATACATAACGTCACGCCTGTAATCCCCGAAAGGCTAGGCAGAGGTGTATCTGGTCGCAGCACCCACATTTCGCCAGTTATGTTTGAGTCCCATGTAATAGGGGGCGAGCCTATTGCCATCAATCGGGCACAAATCCAGACTCCGGGCTGCTACTGAGAAATTCCAGATAGAAAAACTCAATAACACTTTGCCCGACCTGGGGATCGAACCCGGGACCTCATGCTCAGCAGTAGCGCTTGCGACCACTAGACCAACAAGGCAGTCGTCCTACTGTATTAATATTTATACTGTGCCTATAGTCTGTTATTGCGTTACACTAATTAGTTTGAAGATAAACAGAGCAACTATGTATTTAAGCTTATGCTACACCGCCTCCCTAACCAAGGTTAATTGATAGTAATGGACTAATCTGTCACTATTTACTCGTGCATCTCTATTAGCAGACGATAATTATTGTCATGCTTTTGTCTATTGTTTCGCCAGCATTTGAGCCGGTATAAAGGCCTATTCAAACCTGACCGATATTCGCTGCCGCTGTGGGTAGAGGTACATACCGCGCGGGTTTCGCTCAGGTATTTAGTATCAAGTACCGCGGCTAGAGTGACCTGAGCGATATTCGCTGCCGCTGTGGGTAGAGGTACACACCGCGCGGGTTTCGCTCAGGTATTTAGTATCAAGTACCGCAGCTAGAGCGACCTGAGCGATATTCGCTGCCGCTGTGGGTAGAGGTACATACCGCGCGGGTTTCGTTCAGGTATTTAGTATCAAGTACCGCGGCTAGAGCGACCTGAGTGATATTCGCTGCCGCTGTGGGTAGAGGTACATACCGTGCGGGTTTCGCTCAGGTATTTAGTATCAATTTCGCTACCGTCTGCCGCAGACAGTAGCGAATACCGCTTAGGTCTGAACAGTAATATTACCGCATACCCTCTGGGTTTTCTCTGCCGCAGACGATAGCGAATACCGCTTAGGTCTGAATAGGCCTTAATAAATTATCTTTTTGAATATCGATCGTGAGCGAAGCAAAAATTTACTTAATTCACAACGATAACATGTCACATATTATACACATATGCTACTACCAAAGACATTCAATACCTATGGACCGGACATCACGAACAAAATTTTCGTTCGATAAAATGTGTCCTGCCGGACACAAGTCTATGAGTTTTTTTAGTACGCTCCGCTGCCGCTCCAATATTCATATATTATTCTAGATGGCGTTACTGAGACATGGGATCAAAGTTTTTCTATGACATTTCCTCGCATGCCCGCTCTATAGTCTTTTAAATCTAATACTATATACATATTTTTTTGCATTTTGTGGAATTAGTCAAAGTTGGTCATATTTACGGGAACATTTAGCCCCTACAAATCTTTTAAGAGCTAACAGTACTGGCAATCGCCAATGGATTCAAAGTCACCTTGTAATACCGAGTATATTTATTTACCAAAATGGTTACAGAAGTGTAGACACTTGAAAGATTTGAAGTAACTGCAGTCATCGCTATGCCCTCAATCCCTTAACCCCGTTCGATACAAGGGTAAACAGTCAATATGTAGCAATGGCGACGGTTAAAGAAATGCATCGCACTCTAAAAGCGTAGAGTGCTTTCCGTGCCACTTATATTGAGAATGTTGGAGCTACCATTTGCTCTCGCAATGTTTGCTGTTAAGTTTTGCCTTACTTTTATACTAGTTTCCATAACGTTGAAACGCCGACCCTAAACGCAGATGCAGAAACAATAATTGAAATGACGACTATACTATTCTATTGTCGCCTTATCGATTACGATAATAGAAATAGAATTTGTAATTTGGCTAGGCAAGCCCCCCTAGCCAAGTTACAAACGATTCGTATCTACCATTCGATTCGTTTTCACCACGTGACTTATCACCTTTCGCTGAGTCACGTGGTCAAAACAAAGGGATTTGAGGCGTTCTCGATTGTAGAAAGAGAATAGATACGAATCGTTTGTAACTTGGCTAGGGGGGCTGCTGTGTATATTAATTTAAACTTTAAGCACACTTGCACAAGCTTGTGGCTACATAATTACAGCCTCACGGGTTGATTGAAGGTGGATGGGTGACATACATGATCAAGGTCCCGGCTAATGGAAATGTCTTTGGTAGTAGCATATGTGTAAACATGTGACATGTTATCGTTGTGAATAAACCGCCATAAAATAAAATGACAGTACGATATAGTAGCAGCTCAACGTTTGCACAAGTACGTCATATAAATTAATGCAGTGAATTGAAAATTGGTAGTGGTATAATTATTAACGAGGCGGACAAATGGCTTAAGTTTGCCTGGCCTGTTGGTCTAGTAGTTAGTGGTCGTGACTGCTATGCCGGAGGTCGTGGATTAGATTTCCACCCAGGACAAATGATTGTGTGATGAGCATGATAATTTGTTCTATGTCTGGGTGAAATTCATTATAAAGAGTAATATCACTAATATTATAAAGAGGTAAAATTTGTTTGTTTGTAAGTTTGTATGTAGGGGGAATCTTCGGAATTAATGATCCAATTTAAAAAAATATTGTACTGGTGCTACTTTTTATCCCCTGATATCAAGTCTGGGCTACATATAGGCTATAATTTATCTTGGAAACTTGAACACCTGATGCAGAACCGCAACAGACCAGCTAAACTTTAGGAGATACAAAAATGGTACTATAGCAAAAATTGTTCCACGTGATGAGCATTTTCTGCTGAGAGAATAAATTTGAAGATCCGGAACACCTGATGCAGAACCGCAACAGACCAGCTAAACTATAGGAGATACAAAAATGGTCCCATAGCAAAAATTGTTCCACGTGATGAGCATTTTCTGCTGAGAGAATAAATTTGAAGATCCGGAACACCTGATGCAGAACCGCAACAGACCAGCTAAACTATAGGAGATACAAAAATGGTACCATAGCAAAAATTGTTCCACGTGATGAGCATTTTCTGCTGAGAGAATAAATTTGAAGATCCGGTACACCTGATGTGGAACTTCAAGAGCCCAGCTACACTATAACATATATTGGAATGACGTCTTAGCAAGAGTTGTTCAGCCTTATGAGCACTCGCTGTTGACGTATAAAAACCGTAGATCTGGAACACCTGTGTGGAACTCCAAGAGCCCAGCTACACTATAACTCACATAGGAATGACGTCTTACCAAAAGTTGTTCGGTCTGAAAGGCATTTCCTGTTGACTTATAAAAATCGAAAATCAGAAACATTTGATATAAAAATTAAAGCTATCACTAATTTCATTGCATAATTATAAAATAACATAAGTACCTCCACGCGGTGAAGGCGGGAACAGTTCAGGACTGATTTTCGATGATGATGGTGTATCGTTGAAAATTAGACTCTACTGGCTAAAATTCCCATTTTTTTTATCGTATAAATATGCATTCGGGCTTATGTTATTTGAGTGTTTAATTTCCTTCCATTTATCTTTGTTACACGGTAGCCTACCCGGTAACGCAGGGGAGCAGCCACTTAGATTTTAATTGATCAGGTATCATCACAATAAAACTATAACTGGCATGGTTATAGTTAGTTAGTTAGAGAAAGAGGTCAAATCTTTCCCAATGTTCCAAAGGTGCTAAATAATTGAATATCATAAGATCCCAACAATCTACCGAAGAGCGTTAGGAGAGACTTGATGCTGTTCGAGATCATGAGGCTGCAACTCGCTCCGTGGAAACTTCTTGGGATCGCAAAGCACGCCTGCATTCTCATCGTATTTACGCATCTACATCCAGGTCGCTAGACACCAGTGAAGAATATGTGCACGACTGACCGCTGATCGTGAACATCATGCACTGCCTCGCGAGTAGGAGGCGTTCACGGAAAAAGCATGACGCTTGAGTTTTCAGCGTATATACGCAACGACTCTAGAGATAAGTGGGGGAAGGAGATGCGCGACTGACCGCTGATCGTGAACGTCACGCAACATATTGGCTATAATTTATTTTGGAAAATGGAACTAAATTAAAAGAGATATAAAAATAGTGTTTTCTGCTGTGAGACTAAATTTCAAGATCTGGAGCACCTGTAGGGGAACTCCAAAGTCCAGAGACAATATAACATATACATAATAGAAATGGCGTCTTAGCAAAAGTTGTTAAGTCTGATGGAATTTCCTGTTGACCAACAAAAATAAAAAATTTGGAACGTCTTGAATCGTCTCGCGCATCCCATTGATTTTCCGTCCCCGGGCTTTTAGAATTCGACATCAGACGTTTCAGATCTTCGATTTTGACGACCCCGTTGTCGCTGGCATAAGCAACAGGATCCGCGTACGAAGTCGCGGGCAGAAGCTAGTCTATAATATGTATGTAATTAGAAATATATAAGTTTGTTTATCAGCTGTTTAGTACCCATAACACAAGCTCTGCTTAGTTTGGGACTAGATGGCGTTGCGTAAAAGTTGTGGAATATAATTATTATTATTTGATTTGACAACCAAAGAAAAATGAACACCTAAACTGTTCCTTGCATGGAAACTCAATACGAAGTAACGTGAAACTAGGTACAAAGATACCCTGAATTCATTTCTCTATCATAACTCAAGTTATTCAAAATGTACCTTTTCTTACACATTTGATGCTCACAGCTTGAAATGCTCTCAAGTGTACCAACTCGAAATTTTCCAGCGAAAACTGAAGTGATGCTGTAAAGTGCACGCAGCGCTAAGACCATTTTTAAAAATAAATTTCCCTCTGCTCTTAAAAGGTTCTAAGTATGGGATGTTTGTTTAGATGGGGACACAGAACATTAAGATATATTATAGTTTTTGACTTGATCAACGGAAAAATGATGTCGTGCATCCCGACCTCAAACGAATTGGGATGAAAATTAACAAACTTAATCCCAAAATAATTGATGTTACAGTCACAACTATGGAAATCCGAAAACTTTTTGAACATTCAATCGACTATAAAGTTAATCTTTACATAAAATAGTGTAATTAATAGTTACATAATTATCTCATAACTTTAAACAAGCAATTCTTGTGTAAATGTTTATTATTACATAACTTGAAATTCTGAAACGGCTCCAATGATTTTCAAGAAATTTAGTATGTAGGGTTTCGGGGACGATAAAACGATCTAGCTAGAATTCATTTTTCTTTCATTTACCAAAAAAGCACCTAGCTTAGCTTGTTCACCTAGGTACTGTGTGGTGTAGTGGTTTTTTGGTAGGCATGGTGCTTGAATGTTGACGCGACGTGCAACAAATAACTGATGGCTATAATTATCTACAATTATGGAGAAGTCTGCAGTCTTTGGTGTAGGGAGTTAAAGCCTAAACAAGCTGTAAGACGTCATAAAAACTGATAGTTTCATAAACTATTTAACTTATACCTTGATCAACATTAATATCTTACCACTGACCTTTAAAACTAATAAATAGTTCATAAATGACAAATAGATCACTTACAAACAATTCCTAAGAAACTAGGCTGTTCTTTAACCAACTAGTTAGTCAATTGTTCAATGGTTATGACGTTAACCAGCTATAATTTGTCGTTGATAGTTCACAAAGTTTTGTCTCCATCCTTTACTAACGTGAAAGTAAGAAAGGGACGGATGATGTGAAAATTAGTAGTTATAACCGAAGATATTGCAGTTCAAAGTTGCACAATTTATGCAAAGTGTGGAGCATAAGGCTTTGTACACATTGGTGGAGTTTGGGTAAAGACGAAAATGGACGAACGTAGAACGCTTAGCAAGTTTGAACACATTTCAAAACAGAGTTTATGAAGTTGGAGCGTAGTGTGAAAGTTATGTCAAATTGCGTGAACGTTGAAGTAAGGAAGAGCTTGGTACACGATTCACTATGAAAATTACGGCTAAAGCGTTCAGAGACAATGTTGCCTGCAGGCATTTTGCGTCGGACATGGAACGTTATATAGAAAGCTACAACGAAAATCATGTTTCACAAGATGTGAACAAGACATTTGCCGATTGACAGACAGGAGAGGTAGGAGAGGTTCGTGACTGAGTTATTGTAGCAACATGAATAGATCTTGAAGGTTAAGCAACGCTTGTCGACGTCAATTCGTGGATGGATGACAATCTATTAATAATATAATATAAAACGTTTATTTTCTCTACACAAGTTATATACTTACAGCAAATGTTTTATGTGCCGGATGCAGAGCTAACTTTGTGAAAGACTGGTGCCTGAAGTAGGTTTATATAAAAAACCTGTATTACAGGTCACCAGGGCCCTCCCGCTACTAGATGCCTATGACTAGGACCATCATAACAAAGCAGTATACAGAACAAGATAAAAAAGTAAAACAAAGAAAAACACTACTAATAAAAATAAAAAAAATAATGTAAAAAACAAAACCAGACTTTGTGTGGCTGAGTGAGTGTGTGTGTGTGTGTGTGTGTGTGTACTGTTAGTGCTATGACAATTGTGAGAGTAAGATGTAAGTGGTTGCTAGTGTGAGTGGGGTGTGTGTGAGTATAGTAGTTGGTATGTAGAAGAAGTAAAAGGGATGAAAAGCAGGTATGGATAGCCTATCTTAGAGGGATCAACAAATTTTCAGTTTCCTCATAGTCAAGAGCTTTCAAGTATGTAGTAACAGAAGTTTTACATTTGTGAATAGTTCGAGGATAAATATCAAGGATATTATTAAGTTTATTGAATAAGAATGGCCCGAGAAAGAAAAAGAAAATACGAGAATCTATTACATACCACGGCCATCCATGCCTTGCAGCAGAGCTCATTAAACCATTGGTTCTGGTTATCTATATATAGTAGATCTGTGATACATATTCATTACAGATCGTCCGCGACCCCCGAAACCTGACAACCAGACGGACGTACCATCATGTGCAACAGTGTGCGTCTTTGAGGTAGATTTTTGAGGACCAATTTTATTATTGAGATCTTATGTACAGACGCCAGCACGTCAAGTTACCCCAATGTGTTAAATTTCTTTGATTGTTTTTCAACTTTATGTCAAACAGAATAAGGTTCACATTCAATTGGGAACATTTGACACATTGGGGTAACTTGATATGCTGGCGTCTATACCAACAATCACATCAATAATTAATTAATTTTAATTTTGAATTTGTACTAAAAGGTGTTGAGTTCCCAGTAACTGGGTTGTGGGATGTAAGATGTATTTAGCTAAAAGAAAATCGGCTATTCAGTACATTTACGTCAATACTAGCAGACGTTCCACGGTTTCACCCGCGTAGGTACCGCTCCCGTGAAAATACAGGGATAAAAAGTAACCTATGTGTTAATCCAGGTGGTCAGCTAACTCCATACCAAATTCTATTAAAATCCATTCAGTAGTTTTTACGTGAAAGAGTAACAAACATCCATCCATTCTCACAAACTTTCGCGTTAATAATATTAGTAGGATAACTCGACAAAATTTACTGAACAGATGATATTTTTTTTCGCGATTTCAGTGTTCGTCCCATAGTAAAAGTTTCTTATAATAATGATAACAATGAGTCTTTTCAAGTTGTGCGTTCATTCTATTACATGTTGTATATCATCGTCATCGTCGTTGTTGTTGTAGTGTATCTTATTTTAAGATCTTACATATTATATGCTATACAGGTTACTGTTATTAATACGAACATGAATATTAATTTAATAAACCTTCATTAAAGTATACACGTAAGTTTCTAGAAAAATCAACGACGTTTGTGTCCAAGGCATTACGCTCATTAGTGACAAATCGTCGTGGTCATTTGCAAAATGGCGCTCTCCGTATTAGACCGCTTCTACTTGATAGACGATGGTTTTTTTTCATTCAACATTAAATATCTTTTCTTTGTCGGGTTATGGCCGGAAAAAACCTTGACCGAGAAACAAAAATTCCTGTACAAATTATACGAATGTTCTATTCATTTTCTCACTGTAACCTTTCTTATTTTAGCCGGAATCGGGACCTACCAACATAAGGATGACCTCGTCGTAGTTTTCTCCAATTTGGACAAATGCCTGGTTGTCTACAACTTCTTTTTTAAAACTATAATATTTTTGATCAAGCGGAATGAGCTCAGAGAACTCATAGATGAAATAGAAAACTCTGGAGATGAAGTAACAGAAGAAAGGAAGAAATTAATGGCGAACTATGTGATGGTCATCACTGGCATGACAGCTGCTGTAGTTGGTGCTTTTAGTCTCATGGCCCTGTATGAAGGAACAATGTCCGTCGAAGCTTGGCTACCATTCGATCCATTTAAGAGTTCTATGAATTTGGTATTATCGCTACAAATTCTCGCATTTTGCGTTTTTCCGGGACTGTGCCGGGCGTTCGCTATGCAAGGGCTTGTGTGCAGCATTATAATGTATTTATGTGACCAGCTGATTAATTTGCAGAAAGAACTAGGGAATTTAGGTTATACGAAGGAAACTGATATGGTGATGAGAACAAAATTCAAGAAGATCATAAAGAAACATATTCGTTTGATGAGGTATGAACTACCTAAAACATAATTCCTATTGGTAAACCAATTGTCCTTTTTTTGGTGTTGTTCGTCAGCACGTGGAACTCCTCAAGTTTCGAGTTGAGCTCACAATTACTGACAAAATGCTTGCACTGTCTGATCGGGTCCCCTCATACACACATCAAAAGTGTCTAGGGATCAACATATATTTTTGCAATAACTTTTCTCCTGATTGATATTAATTAAAATTTTCTTTAAGGATTCATCAAATAAAGTGTTTTCGTTTGTCACAGTAACGATAAACCAAGTCACCTTTGCATTAATAAAGAAATTTGCCATTTTCCTAATAAAGGGATTTTTGACATTTGAACCACTAACATTAAAGTTCGAAAAAAAGACTGAAATAACAGTTTTCTTTAAAATTTTATTGGGTAACTTAAACAATTAATAATCCGTGTTTCTACCGCGAACACTAACAACACAAGAACATCGGTTTGGCATACTCAAAATGAGTTCATCCAAATCACGCTGTGGAATGGCCGCCCATGTTCGTTGCAACAACAAAAAAAGGTCTTCTGGCGACTGGATACCCTCCATATTCGGCAGAGCTCTTCTCTGTAGCATATCCCATGCATGCTCAATCGGGTTCAAGTCTGGCGACTGAGCAGGCCAGGGCAGGACATTGATGTTAGCTGCGGCGAGAGTCTGTCTTACAACTCGTGAGGCTTCATCACTCTTCAGGGAACTTAATTAGCCAAACAGTCAGAAACCGCTTGCATGAAGTGAACCTTCATTCCCGAAGACCGCTACGGGTACCACCTATAACAATGCACAATCGTAGGATTCGATATCAATGGGCTCTTGAACACAGAAATTGGGCAGAAGAACAATGGCGTTTCGTGTGCTTTTCTGATGAGTCTCGTTTTGGTATGAGACCGGATACAAGACGTATACGACACTGGAGAACCCCTGGACGCCAACAGCGATTAAAATCCTACCAGGAAGTCCATCCTTATAGTGGTGGAACCATCATGGTATGGGCGGGTATTTGGATCGGCGGAGGAACTGAGTTGATTTGGATCAGAGGCAACCTCAACGCTCAAATTTATGCTGAGACGATTGTATCAGACGTCATCGTTCCTCTACAAGTGCAAATCGGTCCTTTATTTCAGTTAATGCACGACCGCACACCGCAAGAGTTGTAAGACAGACTCTCGCCGCAGCTAACCTCAATGTCCTGCCCTGGCCTGCTCAGTCGCCAGACTTGAACCCGATTGAGCATGCATGGGATATGCTACAGAGAAGAGCTCTGCCGAATATGGAGGGTATCCAGTCGCAAGAAGACCTTTTTTTGTTGTTGCAACGAACATGGGCGGCCATTCCACAGCGTGATTTGGATGAACTCATTTTGAGTATGCCAAACCGATGTTCTTCTGTTGTTAGTGTTCGCGGTAGAAACACGGATTATTAATTGTTTAAGTTACCCAATAAAATTTTAAAGAAAACTGTTATTTCAGTCTTTTTTTCGTACAAAAAAGAAAAAAAAAAAAAAAAAAAATGTCAAAAATCCCTTCATTAGGAAAATGGCAAATTTCTTTATTAATGCAAAGGTGACTTGGTTTATCGTTACTGTGACAAACGAAAACACTTTATTTGATGAATCCTTAAAGAAAATTTTAATTAATATCAATCAGGAGAAAAGTAATTGCAAAAATATATGTTGATCCCTCGACACTTTTGATGTGTGTATTTGTGTGGTTCTTTCTTCAAAATACCATTTCAGACACTAATCTTCATAGTTCTTACATGATGTGACCAAGATAATGCCTGGACTTTAAAAGAGACTGTGACCTCTGAGTTTCTTTTGGTGTTTCTTCTTCAGATTTGTCATATAGTGAAACATCTAGTAGTTAAAAAATTACGTGAAAAAGTGTTTGTAAAAATCCATTTACTGAAATAAATATAATTTTATCATTTTACAGATTAATATAATACACATTAATTTGTACAGAATGAGAGCTTGAATTTTCCTCGCAGTTCATTGCTAATGGTACCGTAGGATTAAAAAAATGTTTCAATATTAACAAATGGTCCTCGATAAAGTAGGCAGAAGTTTATCTCTCGATTTCTATTCGGTCCACGTTCGTATCTTATGAATTATAGTATTATTATTTATTAGGTATACAAAGAAAGTATGTAGGTATGTATCAATAGTAATTATTTCTCGAGGTTCTTGGCACGTTGTCTTTTTGCCCTTTGATGCTTTTGTCAACGACGTTTTTATAAATCTGAAGATATAATTTAGCCTGCCTTGAGCAAATGTGGTGATTAATGTTGGTGCCTTTTCTGTATGAGAAGAGACCTTTATCCTGCAGTAGAGCAGTAACAGGCTGGTGTAATTTATTTATTATTTTCAGATACTCCAAGAAGATGGAAAATATTTTTAAAGAATATTTTCTAGTTCAAAACTTGGCTGTTACTGTGGAACTTTGTTTGAACGCAGTTATGGTGACTGTGGTAAGTGTTTGTTTTCCATAGAACATTCCTCATCAAACTAGACCACTAAATTACCGTCATTATTATTACATGTTTTATAAAAAAATATGTTTACTTTTAAAACAGTAAGACTAAATCATTAAAAAACTGTATCCATTTAATTTAACAGTTTTTGAGATCAAGTTAGTAAACATGAAAATTAACGAATAAAAGTAAAAGGTACTTCTTCAAGATTTCATTTGCTATTTCAAAAATACACCGTTAGATCAGAGTAGTGTCTGGCATGAATGCTGAAATGGACCTTTTTGGCGCAGCCGTGAGGCACACAGCACATGATATGTACCTACTATTGTATATTTTCTATTGTTTTATAAATTATTGTGTGTATGTGTGTTTTGATGACTGATGTCAAATAAATATTTTTCTTTCTTTCTTTCTTTTCTTTCTTTCTTTAGTGTACAAAAAAATATATGGTTAGATTTTTTACCATCATTATCTTAGTAACAGATTTTTTAAATAAGATAACTTGGCTTCTTAAAGCCTTTAAAAGTTTTTTACAGTCCGTTCTCCTTTCCAACTAAATAACTTAACCATTTTGTTTTAGGTCGGTGTACAACAACTGACACTGCTGATTACATTCCTAGCATACTTGATCATTGCACTTATTAATGCTTACATCTATTGCTACTTAGGAAACGAGCTGATAATTCAAGTAAGTGATAAATATGTTTGTATACTATCTGCTTGATTACGTCAATTGTGTAAAATATATCCCCAAATAAGTCAATACACCTTGTCATGGTCTAGCCAGGCAAAAATATTGCACTATAACCCACTGGTCGGTAATGTGTTTCGAATATGGAAGCTTACCTAAAAGTTTGTGGAAAACCTTTTAACCTATATCTCAGAAGAGAGCACGAGGCCGGTCGCCAACACGATGGTCTGATCAAGTAAAGGAAGCTATCCCCTCCAGCAAATTTCAACAGGCGGTGATGGCAACTTTGGACCGGAATCGATGGAGACAGATTGTCCGCTTAAAAAGGTCCAGTGACCACGATCCTCAGTAATGAGGGACCGATTGGAGAAGAAGAAATATCTCAGAAGCCAGTGTCTCTGGATGTTCAACGTAGTACCAAACCTCATTTTTTGTTTCTACATCGGATACCTAGATACTTAGTCAAGACCTATTCAGTAGCATGTATATCAGGGGTACGTATCATAATCCCGAATTTTAAAAGACCGAATTTAAAAAAACCGATGGACGAAATCCTGAAAATTGAAACGCCGAATGTATGTTTGGTCGAAAGTTTAAAATCCCGAAAGTTCATTTGCCGAAAGTTTACAATCCCGAAGTTTAAAAACCCGAAGTTTGAAATCCCGAAGTTTAGAAACCCGAAGTACAAAATCCCGAAAGTACATTTGCCCGAAAGTTTAAAAACCCGAATGGATGAAATAACGAATGGACAAAATACCGAAATTGTCACCGTTTCCGAGAAAACGAAGTACCGCGGCAGCGGCCGCAGAGCGCCAAATTCCCTCTTTTGCAAAGCAAGCATGCATGGTAGATTAGGTTTCATTGTGAATTCTTATACTGCATAATCATAATATTAATCATTATAATTCAAGTAAAACAGTTAGTCAAAATGGAAACGGCTAGGTTAGGTTAGGTTAGAACTGTGACCACGCAACGCCAGATGCCCCTTTTTTGCAATGCACGCATGCATGGTAGATTAGAACTTAAAGATATTTTATCTGGCGCTCGGCGGCCGCTGCCGCGGCACGCTCGCTACGCTCGCTCGCCTTCGCGCGTTGCGTGCTCACAGTTCTAACCTAACCTAATCTAGCCGTTTCCATTTTGAGTAACAGTTTTACTTGAATTATATTGATTAATATTATGATTATACGATATAATTTTTTTATTCACTAGGAAACCTACCTAATCTTCTATGCATGCTTGCTTTGCAAATGAGGGAATTTGGCGCTCAGCAGCCGCTGCCACGGTACGCTCGCTTCGCTCACTCGCCTTCGTTTTCTCGAAAACGGTGACAATTTCTGTATTTCGTCCATTCGGTATTTCATCCATTCGGTATTTCATCCATTCGGGATTTCATCCATCGGTAATTCGTCCATCGGTATTTCGTCCATTCGGGATTTCGTCCTTTCGGGATTTCGTCCATTCGGGATTTCGTCCTTTCGGGCATTTGTACATCGGTATTTTGTGTTTCGATATAACGACTATCGGCATTTAAAACTTTCGGTATTTTAAATTTCGGTGTTTTGTACGTCGGTATTTCAATCATCGGTATTTTGACTTTCGGGATTATGATACGTACCCGTATATCAGACATTCGTCAGTTGTCCATATCATTAGAAAACCAGTGACATAAGTAGACAAGTAACACTTGTCTGGCACTAACGCTAAAATCATTATTGGGCAGGAGTGAAAGATAAGCTATAATTTTTTAAGCATTCTTTTACCGTGTGTATTTTAAACCTGTGCCAAACAAAAGATATTCTTCTATTCTTACTAATAGAAAATTAAATCTGACACATTTCCTTATTGTTTTCAAGCCCTTTCTTCTTTCCTACATACGATTACAAAGATCCGTAGAATACATTTTTTATTCTTACTTACACATACTGGCTTCTAATCTTCCTATAATAATAATAATAATCTTTATTCATCAGACAACGAGATCCACATTGTTAGTAAACAATAAAATAACTTATATCTAGTGTTAGTACTTAATTGAATAACACAGAGAACACAGACCAACTAGTACTGTGAAAAGGACATCCCCAAACTAATGTTCAGTGATTGTCCTTCTCACAAAACTTTTAATAATCGGAGAGTCTACACTCTCCGCCACAGTTTTAGGATGCCGTTGCCACTCGCCCGCAACCTTGCCAACAACGACGCGGCTTTCTTGCGAATGACGGCGTGGAAGCCGTCAGTTCGGTTTTGCATAAACATGGTAGAGGCACTGCACCATCGCCTATGTTGATCTATGTTGATGTATTAATCCGCTTATATCTCCGCCATCTTTAAAAGAAAAAAGTTAAGCAAAGGCAGGGGTAACACCGCCATGGATAATACTCGCACATGCATAATGACACAAAGAGATTTAAAATACTATAGAGGGGACAATGCGTGGAAATGTCATAGAAAAACTTTGATCCCATGTTTCAGTAACGCCATCTAGAATAATATAGCAATATTGGAGTGGCAGCGGAGCGTACTAAATTAAACTCATAGATTTGTGGCCACCTAGGACTCAAGTTACGGATGAAAATTTTGTATGCGATATTCCGTCTATAGTATCTAAGTATTGATGTCTTTGTTTTTAGTCGTGTAATTCTTAACGTCCAGAAAATCCGATCCCCAGTCTAATTGTAATTTTTGTTTTGATAAAAGCAATAAAGGTGGGTTTGAAATACCTAAATTTAATCCTACAAACTTCTTCGGAACGGCGCGGTGTTGGTGTTTTTTTTTACCTTATTTTTTTTGAGATCACTATTAACCCTACCATCTTTTTTTACGCTGTCCCTACACCAATAACGTTAATTCTTATATTTAATAGAAAAGTTATTTCAGCCCGGGTTTTGTTAAAAGAACAGATATTTTGCCTTATTTTTTTTTGCTTATTTTATTGCATACTTTGTTGTTGTGTTATCATAAAAAAAAATTGGTAACTTTATTGCATACTTTGTTGTCCATAGTGTTAATATTTTCATATAAAATTTAATAAATCTTAAAGACTATTTTAGTCTTCTTCTTGGCGCTAGTAACTAACGAAGTGGCTTTATATGCCGTCGAAAATATCTCTCAGGCATTCTAGTTTCGTCACGATGTTTTTATTTACCATTTTTAAAGCAATGCACATGAATCCGATAAGTCAAAAGTTGGGATTAATCGCAAGACCAGTGTCTTGGCAATCCGCCGGTCACATCACTAAGCTATTACTACTTACCACTATTATTGTTATAAAACATAAAGAATCATAATGATTATTTAACATGAATGTTATTTTTACGGCCTTTATTAATAACTTACTATCTTTCTAGCAATCCTGCAGTTGGCTTTTGGAAATATTCTTCACCCTAATAGAATGGGCTATTTAACAAAAATTTAGTTTTCATGCCCTCATCTAGAATACAAGAAAATATTCGACACATATTTTTTCTTTTTTCACGTATTCAAAAAAATAACGACGATACATCGAGTCAAAATGTCGCATGACGTCACTAGCCAGTACAATTTATACTAGGTAATGACGTTACAAGCCCCCTCTCCTCAACTTTAATGTGTTTAAACTAATGTCGTGTCAAATTTTTTCTTGTAATTTAGATGACGGACTAAAAATGCAAATTTTGCCTACGATGATTTGTTTTATAGGGTTCCGTACCCACATGGTAGCACCGGAACCCTTTTACTAAGTCCGCTGTTCGTACGCCTGTCTTTCACTGAGCTGTATCTCATATAATGCAAAATGATAAAAATTAAAATTTAGGTAATCAATTTTGGTAAAGGCATCCTTGTTTTTCTTCTTCAGAGTCAAGGCATCGCTTTAGCAGCATATGAGTCAACTTGGACCTCGTGGCCGGTAGACCTGCAAAAAGATCTATTTGTCATCATCATTGCTGCTCAAAGACCTCTAAAGCTCAGTGCTGGTGGTATGGCGTTGCTGTCTATAGAAACTTTTAGCCAGGTAAAGCATGAATTTATTAAGTAATCCATCCATCCATCCAGGTATCCATTAATTTATTAATTACTAGCCGACTTCACGCGGTTTCACGCGCGGCGGTTTTGTTCCCGTGAGAATACAGGGTTAAGAAGTAACCTGTGTCACCCGGGGATAGTGTAGCTTTCCAATGGTGAAACAATTTTTCAAATTGATCCAGTAGTTCCGGGACCGGCTTAGTAGGCGACTCGGCCGCTGAGACTCGTCCGATTCGGCCGAGACAGGAATTTCATTATTATTAATATTTTTGAGTGGTGTTTCGGACGAATCCTTTTTTAGAGGCAAAGAACCGTCAGACACATAATTAAATAATACATATTTTACTTTGTCGCCATGGATAAATGATTAATTATAAATAAAATAAACATTAATGAGTGATGAGATGACAAGTATCCCTACATGTCAGCTCTCTACTCTACTCTACTCTTGCTTCGATACGCATTTTTGCCGATACGATACCGATACATCGGTATCGTATCGGCAAAAAAACCTTAGTTTTTCATTGACTGTAAAAAAATTGCATAAAAAAGTATAGTCCGAAACACCACTCAAAAATATTAATAATACCTAATGAAATTCCTGTCTCGGCCAGATCGGACGAGATTCAGCGGCTGAGTCGCCTACTAAGCCCCGGGGCCTATTCAATGCAAACAAACTAACAATCAAATCTTTCCTCTTTATGAGATTAGTATAGATTAGCTTCTTCCCACAACTTCGTCTATGTAGATGTCGACGAAAATACAGTTTACATCACCCATTATTATAGCACCATAAAATAAATGTATAAGTTACGATCTGATGATCTGCCTAGCTTTATTCCAATTACTTTAAGGTTGATTTTCAATCTTAACGGATCTGTATCTGTATCCGTATGCACCATATTACCTGAAACAGTGCATCTTTGGTAATCGACTTCTGCAGATTGCCTAATCCTTTCACAATGACAGCAAATTCAAGCTCTATTTTCAACCGACTTAAATAAAAAGAGGAAGTTCTCTATAAGGCTGTTTTTTTTTCTAAGGTGACATCAGTTTCGTAGTTTGGTTGTAATATAAAAAAAATGGATGGATACCCGCTCCGTATCCGATTTTTTGCTTTTTATATATCTCGTAAACCGTAATAGGTAGACAGTTGAAATTTACTGCACTAACACTCAATTCTGGACTGAACTCTAGACTCTGGGCTTGTTTTTCTACAATTATAAAGAGGAAAACTTTGTTTGTTTGGTTGTAATGAATAGGCTTAAAAAGTACTGGACCGATTTGTAAAATTCTTTCACCGTTGGGAAGCTACACTATCCCCGGGTGACATAGGCTACTTTTTATTCCTGTATTTCTACGGGAACGGGAACTAAGCGGGTGAAACCGCGGGACGTCTGCTAGTAAATGATAAACAGATGGACAGATGGATAGCTTAGACTTAGTAAAAGGGTTCTGTAGACATCATTTAGGCACGGTACCCCTAAAAAGCAGAAAACGGATAGGTACACGTTCCATTTTTAAATAATTGCCTGCTAGGGAATGGAGCTGAGTTCCATTCGAGTAGTCTCTAATGAGGCATTCGTAAAAAATACCCGTATTTTTCTTGATAATTTATGATTTTATAAATATGGCTCCGAATTAATTTTGTTGAGTACTTTTGAAGTAAATTACTGGGGCAGAACAAGATGGATAAATAATGTGACTGACACCAAGTATTGGATTTATTTAATTCTGGGTAGACGATTTGTTTTGTTGAATTTATTGGATGTACGTGCCTTAATAAAAGATTGTTTTATTTATTATTTTTGGGTTGTTGATTAAGTGGTCTTCAGTGCTTTAGCTGAGCGTTAGGACTTAGGTTTAAATCCCAAATCGTGTAAGTTGTCGCTGGGTTTTTAGATAAATAGAACATTGATTGATTGCATAGAAAAGATATAGATCAACACACAAAAACAATTAAAAAAAAACTCAAGAACACGCATGCAAATAATAAAAAGAACAGCAAACAGTCTTTGAACAGAGTCACCCCCTATTACATGGGGCTTAAGGTCATGGCAAATTATATCGGCACGGCACCGGCACCGCTCCAAACCAGCAATTGACCTGTCAATCAAAAAGAGCATTAAATCATGGGTAGTATAATATATTTCACAATGTCAATATGAAAAAGCCAACGGCGAGCAGTCAGCGAGCTTGCCACTACCATACAACTCGACTCGTCCCGCGTGCCGATAGCAAGCGGACCATGTGCTTACAGCGCGTCGACCGCAAGCTTACAGCACGCCGATCGCATGCTTACTACTCGTCGACTCTTGAGTCGCCAACAACGTCATTGCGCCGTCGTAAACCGAGATATTATGAAAACGTGCAAGTCATAGGCGTGTTCAATTATAAATGCCATATAACAATTGTATTCGCGGTGAAATTTTGAATTTTATATAATAATAATATAATTTTATTTTATTTTTTACATTTTTTTTACAATTTTTTTTACATTTTTTTTTTGACATTTTCACATTCACTTGCACCTCGCGGGCTGAGTGCGGACTGCAAGCTGGCACCTTGCCGACGATGCGTAGTTAGTGCTCTGGCAGCTGGGAGGCGACACCATGCGGCACCTGTGCAGTTGTGGTGCCGTTATAATGTGCCATGAACTTTAATCTAACCACACACAAACTAACGACTGTCATCCTAAATCACGATGTTAAAGTTATCCGTACGATCGAATGTAAACAAGATCCCGACAACAACCGTCGGGCAGTAGCACCCCACTAGACACAACACCTGTCTGGTCGATCTTTACACTCTCATACATACCTCTAAAAACTCATACAAATCGCGAAAAAAGATGTAGAATTCAAATACAAACGACAAAAAGAGATAACCATTCCTACTTGCTTTCTATCCGCAAACATCTAACAATCGATATCCACACTTAATGATGTTATGCTTATGACTTGACAACCCCTGAAAATTTACTGGCCTGCTGGTCAAGTAGTTACTGGCCCTGACTACTATGCCGGAGGTCGTGGGTTCGATTCCCACCCAGGACTAATTTATTTATTTGATGGTCCACCAACGACTTATTCACTAGAGACAAACAACAGAATAAGGATAACACAAATATTTTTTTAGTGAATTTGTCACTTACAGGCGTACACAGCCCTTACTTGAAAAAGATTTTCATAAGAAAGACATGGAGAACAAAATATTAAAATAAAATAATAATAAACTTTTTTTTTGAACTTAAAATGTTTATTGTGATGAGCAAGATCATTTGCTTTGTGTGTTGGTGTAGTTTATCTATAATGTATTTTTGTTTAAAAATATACAAATATGTTTATCAGTTGTTTAGTACCCCTAACACAAGCTCTGCTTAGCTTGGGACTAGACGGCGCTGTATGAAATTTGAAAAATTTATTATTATTTATTATTCCAAATTTTCCAAATATCCAAATATTCCACAACTTTTTCACACAACGCCATCTAGTCCCAAGCTAAGCTAAGAGCTTGTGTTATGGGTACTAAACAGCTAATAAACATACTTATATATTTCTAAATACATACATATTATAGATAAATTACACCCAGAAACAGAAAAAATGATCGTGCTCATCACACAAACATTTGTCCTGGGTGGGAATCGAACCCACGACCTAGCATAGCAGTCAGGGTCACTAACTACTAGACCAACAGGCCAGTCAAAATTATATCTCATTCACAAATAAAAACCCTAGTACTAGCTTTCAATTAATTTTTCCTCTCACATTTCATTTTTATTTTCCAGGCCCTCTACAATGGATATTCGATCTTCGCAGTGCTTAATGAGCGTGTCAATTAATTCTGATTTTGTCTGAAAAAATGTTTGTTCCTTACTTTTGTATTTAATTCACAATTCTGCTTGTCTTATAAGGTCGAGCACTCTCAAATAGAAAAATAAAATGTAACGTAGTAAGTTGCTGAAAGTAGCGTCAGCAGTCAAAGTGATGATTTTTTTGTAATTTTTTGGAAAGTATAAAGCAAACAAACAATTTGTTTGCGACCAAGGGAAAGGAAACCGGAGCCAACAAGCCAATTACAAAAAACTATCGCATCATTTCGCTGTGCTCTGATTGGCTGTCAATGACACGATTGTTATAAAATTCTTCACATTACTATTAACTTACTGCGCGTGACAATTTTATTCTAAAATGATTTTGTACCTTATTAATATTCTACACAATGTTTATTGTTTGAATAAATGAAATGAAAAACTGACTGCTTGGTATAGTGATTGTAACTGTTATTGCTGACGTCCTAGTAGATTTTTTAGGCTCAGGCAATGAGAAATCTCTTGTCTGGATTTGTACCCAGTTGATGACAAGTGAGAGTGCCCATTATACCATAGGATTTAAACATTGCCCGCTAAATGGATGACCTATAGGTACAGAGGCAAGCACATCAAACTAACTCAATGTGTCAAATTTCTTTGATATTTTTTCTATTTTATCACTTACAGAATAAGGTTCATGTTCAATTGGGAAAATTTGACAGTTTGGGGTAGATTGATGTAATGGCGTCTGTACACCTATACCTCTTCAGAAAATACAAGCGTGATGTTATGTTAAGTTATTCATATTAATGCTTATCTGCGCAGGAATACTTAGGTCTTATAAAACAAAGAGTGCCCAACAATTTAATGTATTATGCGGTAATAATTAATAAACATATTTTTTGCTGCTAACTGTACCACAGACGTGTTTCTTTTTCTTTGCAACTTTTCCTTTCCTGATTTCTCTTGAATACCGTTAAATGAGCACTACCAAATTGTATTTATTTATTAACTAATTAGATTCTAGCAGACAGACTAACAGCGCAGCTAACTCAAAAGGAAGTGACATTAGTACCTAAATCTTCGGCATCGTCGGACTTCTATGGACCAAGGAACATAGAATAAAATCTAGAATAGAATACTCTTTATTGTACACCATAAAAAATTACAAACTATAAGGGCTACATAGGGTGTTACAATGGGCGGCCTTGTCGCTAAAAGCGATCTCTTGCAGACAACCTTTGAATGGACTTGATAGGGGAGGAGAATAGATGACTAGGCAGTTTACTATATTGTAATGATATGTTAGTTTCTAGCTTAAAGTTTGTTCTTTCTTATTGTTTGTCGACTATGATGGCGTTGGACTTCCAGTCTTACCAGATGCAGATGAATACCAGTACTTTACATAGAACGACTGCCTCCACAACCAGTTAAGTGACAGTACGTACAATCGAAATTCCTTGTCTTTTCATTTTGTAATAAATTAATTAGAAAGCACAAGTGATTGTAAAATACCTCCTATTTTACGGTCATCTGTGCAGTTTATTATTTTCACAAAAACCTTTTACTGATTGTGGCAATTTCATTTTAATTTTATTTGATGCTTAATAGCAACTTCAATACTACAGTTGCGTTCGGAATTCCATTGTAGATTTATAGCCGAAACCACGCTAATATTTCATTGGGTACATCGACCCTTCTTCAAAAAAAAATCCGTTGCACACACGATTTAAAAAAAGAACCCTATCGCATATATGAGTCATGATAAAAAGTGCTGGAGTGAGTAAAAAATATTTCTTCCAGCAAATATAAAATAATTTCGAAAATGTGCTCGCATTAGTACAGAGCCCTAAGGTTGACGATCTCTGCTGAGCGATGTTATTAAACTTATTGTCGGGGAAAACATTCGACAAAAGTGTTTATTTATGGAGATACCATTAAATGGGAATTATATGGGACTGACGATGATGGTACAGAATAAAATCATCAGTGGGCCAATGTGATATGGACGTAAAATAAAGGCGATTTTCTAAGAAGAATAAAGGAATTATACTTTGACATAGTATGACACTCAAAGAGATTTAAAAGACTATAGAGCGGGCATGTCAAGGAAATGTCATAGAAAAACTTTGATCCCGTGTCTCAGTAACGCCATCTAGAATAATATATGAATATTGGAGCGGCAGCGGAGCGTACTAAAAAAACTCATAGACTTGTGTCCAGCAGGACACACTTTTTCGGACGAAAATTTTGTTCGTGATGTCCGGTCTATAGGTATTGAATGTCTTTGATGACACTACACATCACTCACGTGAAGTCACGTGCGCTCTGCGTACGCTCAAAGCGGGCGGTGTCACAACAAGCAACGGATCGACTATGTATTTTTTTGTACACGGAGTGAATTCACACGGTCCGCCTTTGTGTCATATCGGTGACTTTTGTCTGTTAGATTGAAGTGTATAGAGCAAAATGGCGAAATGAAACGGTGGTTTGAACGTTATTTTTGTATAATTAATTTCTCAACACTTCTGAGTCGCTTAAGGCTACAATTAAGTTAAGACGACAGCGGGGAAATTACTGGACACAGACAAAAAGCTAAGAAGACGATATCGAGTCAACTAGCAGAACTTAGGTCTACGAGCAAGTCTAGATTTGGTTGTAAGTTCAAGCGTGTACTGTTCGGGAGGTCAAAACGAGTACTGATCTACATGACGATGCTTTATCGCTATTAGGCAAGTCATATGCTCCGATGAAAGCCGAGCTTTGCCGAACGCGCCCGAAGTTGCGTTCGGAAAGGCAGCGACCAGAACATTACAATTTTAAGCCTATATTTTGTATAGTGTAAATAATTATGCGTATTGTTAAATTTGTAAATAAATATTATGTGTGCTGTAAATATAGCAACTAAATAAATATGTAAATATACTTCTAATAAAATATGTTAGTTTTCACCCACAGACAATGATCGTGTTTTGTGTTTGAAGTTTTTTGGTCTTTGGTTTGACGTTTGTTCAAATTTGACAGTTCGGTGTAACGGGACAATAAGGAAAAGTTTTGTATTGTGGAGTGTTTACAATTATAAAAAGTTTAAATTAATATTACGAATTCATACGAATTCCGGTGTAGCTGTGACCGCTACACTACTCCCCCCCTGAGACCGTGGCTACTTAGCTACGGGTGATAGTAGTCCGGGAAGCGAACGGTGCGGCCGGAGCGTGTTTTCTTCTCGACGGTGGGCTGCGGTGGCGTTGGTGCTGTGTTTGCGACCGTTGGTGCGCTGGTTACACCGGAGGGACTGTAGTCTGCGTTATTGAGGTAAGCGGGTTTCAACCGATCTACGGTTACTGTGGTTTCCTTTCCGTTTACCTCAATACGGTACGTTTTGTCGCCTCTTTGCAGGACTCTGTAGGGGCCGGTGTACGGCGGGTCTAGCGGTCGGCGAACGGCGTCATGTCGCAAGAATACATGAGACGAAGTTGACAAGCTGTCGGGCACGTAGAACGGCTTGTTGCCGTGTCGACTCGCCGGTTCTGGAGACAGCTTCGCCATGTGATGCCGGAGTCTTGACGCGAAGTCGGTGTAGTCGACTGTGCTGGTGAGTGTGGGGGCGATGAACTCGCCTGGGAGTCTTAGGGGCTCGCCGTAAACGAGCTCTGCCGCTGATGCTTTGACGTCTTCCTTCCAGGCGCTGCGGATGCCGAGCAGCACCAGGGGTAGTGCTTCGGTCCAGTTGGTGTCTGTGTGGCAGCGGATGGCTGCCTTCAGCTGGCGGTGTAGGCGTTCCACCATGCCATTACAGGCTGGGTGGTATGCTGTGGTTGGGCGGTGCTGGCTACCGAGGGTCTCCGTGATGGTGTGGAACAGCTTGCTCTCAAACTGCCTGCCCCTGTCGGTAGTGATGCGCTGGGGGCAGCCAAAGCGGGACACCCAGCCGGTGATGAAAGTGCGGGCGCATGTCTCCGCTGTGATGTCCGCGATGGGGTACGCCTCAGGCCAGCGGGTGAAGCGGTCGACCACAGTTAGTATGTACCTGTAATTTGATGACACGGTCAGTGGCCCTACTATGTCCATGTGGACATGGGAGAAGCGTTGGGAAGGGACAGGGAAAGCGGAGGTGGGACTGGTTGTGTGCCGCGAGATTTTGTTCTTCTGGCACTCTACGCACTCTCTGGTCCAGGCCCTGCAGTCCTTCTTTAGGCCAGGCCAAACGAAACGCTCAGAAATCAGTTTGACTGTGGCCTGTCTGCCGGGATGGCTCAGCTGGTGTAGTTTTTGGAACACCTGCCTCCTGAAGGGTTCTGTAACATAAGGGCGGGTGTTACCAGTGGAGACATCACAATATAGTTCAGTGCCTGAGTCCGTGAAATGCACTTTACACAGCTTGAGTGACGTGCTGTTGTTATTTAAGAGCCCCTGCAGCTCGTGGTCTGTTTCTTGGGACTGTGCAAGAGCTGTGTAATTACACGCCGGTACTGCCACCGACTCCACACGCGACAGCGCGTCTGCCACAATGTTGTCCCTGCCTGCGACAAACCTGATATCCGTGGTGAATTGAGCAATGTAGTCCAGGTACCGGTATTGCCTCGGTGAACAGTTGTCACGGTTGTGTGCGTACACATATGACAGGGGTTTGTGATCCGTGTAAATGGTGAAGTGCCTACCTTCAACCATGTGGCGGAAGTATCTGACTGCGTCGTAGATGGCTAAGAGCTCCCTGTCATAAGGGCTATACTTTTTCTGTGAAGCTGACAGTCGCCTAGAGAAAAATGCTAGTGGGTTCCATGTGACACCTGACTTCTGCTGTAATACTGCACCCATAGAAGTGTCTGAAGCGTCTGTAAATATCGCGAGTTCGGCGTTGGGCTCTGGGTGAGCAAGCAGAGCTGCCCTAGATAAGCCACTTTTACAAGCGTTAAAAGCGTCTAGCATTTCTTGCGATAGATTAATTGTTTGTGTTCTCTTTGTTTTAGGTCCTGCCAGAACTACGTTGAGTGGCGCTTGTAAGCGAGCGGCATCTGGGACAAAGCGGCGGTAAAAATTGAACATACCCAGGAAGCGACGCATCTCCTTGACAGTCTTGGGAGCTGGGAAGTCCTGGATTGCCTGCACCTTCTCCTGCAGCGGGCGAACACCTTCTTCGGATACTTCGTGTCCTAGGAAAGTTATGGTGGTACGGCCAAACTCACACTTTGCCGAGTTAATAATAATTCCATACTGGGATAACCGCTTCAGAAGCTGATGCAGGTGCTCGGTGTGCTGGGCTGCTGTCTCTGAGAACAAGAGAATATCGTCTAAATAACAGTAGCAGAACGGCAGCCCGCGCAGCACCTCGTCCATGAACCGTTGGAACGTTTGAGCGGCATTCCTGAGGCCAAAGGTCATGAATGGAAATTCGTACAGTCCGAAAGGTGTTGTGATCGCTGTCTTGTGAACGTCGGCTGGCTGGACTGGTATCTGATTGTATGCTTTAATGAGATCGATTTTGCTATATATTCGGCTGCCAGCCAGCTGATGTGAGAAGTCCTGTATATGCGGGATGGGGTATCTGTCCGGAACAGTACGGGCATTGAGTGCCCTGTAGTCACCGCATGGCCGCCAGCTGTTGTCCTTCTTAGGAGCGAGGTGAAGTGGGGACGACCACGGACTCTCTGACGGCCGTGCTGTGCCGTTAGCCAGCATAGCCTCGAACTCCCTCTGTGCTGCCTTCAGTTTGTCTGGTGCAAGACGGCGAGGTCGTCCAGTGATAGGCGGACCTGGTGTAGTGCGGATGTGATGTTCGGTACCGTGACTGACCTGTTTCTGTGTTCCAGCAGGCCGCGTGACTTCCGGGTACTGGCGAAGTATCTCGTGGTACTCCGTGTTGCCTCCTACGGACTTCACTGAGGCGATCATTGCTGCTGATTCGGCCGCTGGCGACGCTGGCGAAGACAGTTGGGTCAGCCCATCGATTAGCCGGTGACTTTTGAGGTCTACCAAGATGTTATAATGCGCCAAGAAGTCGGCGCCTATGATTGCCTTGGTGACGTCTGCAACCACGAACTTCCACGTGTACACGCGGCGAAGCCCTAAATTCAAGTGGAGCTCCACCCAACCGTACGTGTCGATGGCAGTTCCGTTTGCCGCGTATAACTGGTACGCCGTCCTGCTGCGCTGCTGTCGTAGGGCTGCACGTGGGTATACGCACAGATCGGACCCTGTGTCTACTAAAAACGTGGTTTTAGAGTCCCGATCTGTTACGAATAGGCGGCGTGGTTTGTGAGGGCAGCCATTTGCCGCTATTTCCGGCTGCCGACGGCGTTTCCCGCGTACGTACATGGCGACCTGCACCGCGTGGCCCTGTCACCGAAACTGTTGTGGTACCAGCAGTGAGCGTCGTTCCACGCGCTGCTGGAGCGCGAGCGACTGCGGCGTCGGCTTGGGGTCGGTTCTCTGTCACCACGCCGGTACCTATCTGTGGAGCGCGATCGATGGTGTACCTGACCTTGCTTTTGTAGAGCCGCCACCTGTAGACATAACTCCGCCATGCACTGTTTCAGCTCCGCGATGTCACTGCTGGTGCTCGTGCTCGCCACGGCGGGAGGTGTCGTGAGCGCTGGCCGCGTTGGCGCGATCTCGTGCACGCGGTCGGCCAAATCTGCGACAGACTGAAGCGGAAGGTTAGGCTGGGAAGCTATTACCGTCTGTATGTTCGTCGGCAACCTGCTCGCCCACAACGTGGCTAGGAATGTGTCTGGAACATGTGGTCCGGCCAAAGTCTGCAGGTGCCGCAAGAACTGTGATGGCTTCCGGTCGCCGAGCTCCTCTTGAGTGAGGATTTGCTGAACCCTTTTTTCACGCGAGTCGGATAGTCGACGTATGAGCTCAGCCTTCAGCTTGGCGTACTTGTCCTGTGCTGGTGGGTTCTCTATTATGTCCCGAGCTTCTACCATGTAGCGATGGTCTAGCTGACCCACGACCGTGTAGAATTTTGTGGTGTCGGCGGTAATGCCGGCTATTGTAAACTGACCTTCTACTTGTGCAAACCAAAGTGTCGGCTCCTCAGGCCAGAATGGCGGCAACTTCACGCTGACTCTGCACACGTCCTGCTTGACCATTGCTGCGTCCGCCTGCGCTCCCTGCTCTGCTCCGGTAGGCATCTTTGCTCCGCGTGGCTACTGTGCTCTTTGACGGGGTCACCAATGAAGTGTATAGAGCAAAATGGCGAAATGAAACGGTGGTTTGAACGTTATTTTTGTATAATTAATTTCTCAACACTTCTGAGTCGCTTAAGGCTACAATTAAGTTAAGACGACAGCGGGGAAATTACTGGACACAGACAAAAAGCTAAGAAGACGATATCGAGTCAACTAGCAGAACTTAGGTCTACGAGCAAGTCTAGATTTGGTTGTAAGTTCAAGCGTGTACTGTTCGGGAGGTCAAAACGAGTACTGATCTACATGACGATGCTTTATCGCTATTAGGCAAGTCATATGCTCCGATGAAAGCCGAGCTTTGCCGAACGCGCCCGAAGTTGCGTTCGGAAAGGCAGCGACCAGAACATTACAATTTTAAGCCTATATTTTGTATAGTGTAAATAATTATGCGTATTGTTAAATTTGTAAATAAATATTATGTGTGCTGTAAATATAGCAACTAAATAAATATGTAAATATACTTCTAATAAAATATGTTAGTTTTCACCCACAGACAATGATCGTGTTTTGTGTTTGAAGTTTTTTGGTCTTTGGTTTGACGTTTGTTCAAATTTGACAGTTCGGTGTAACGGGACAATAAGGAAAAGTTTTGTATTGTGGAGTGTTTACAATTATAAAAAGTTTAAATTAATATTACGAATTCATACGAATTCCGGTGTAGCTGTGACCGCTACAAGATAATAAGTTAAATTATAAGGTACTAGCGGACATCACGCGGTTTCACCCGCGTATACATTTCATGTTCCCGTGGGATTACAGGGATAAAAAGTAGCCTATGTCATCCGGGAATAGTGAAGCTATCCACCAGTGCAATAATTTTTAAAATTGGATTACTACTTCCGAAGATTACCCCCTACATACAAACTTACAAACAAATAAAAAAAAAATATTAAAGGTGTTTTCTTTCTTTCTTTCTTTCTTATTTAGCCCAGGTTTTTCAAGGTTTTTTCTTCACCGATGTCAGTGAATTCAGAAAATGAAAATTGAGAAAGCCACATTGGTACTTACCTGAATTTAAAACCACAGTCTCGTATTTGAAGTGTGAGGCTTTAGACACTAGCCATTTTAGCCAATTCATACCTTTTATATTATTATAAAACCATTAAACATTAATTCAAACAACAGCTTTCAAAAACAAAACTTTCCAGATTAACATTATTACACTAACAAATAGATTCCAAAGTATTTTAACGATGGCTAAAAAGGGTATCACGTATTATTTAAACCGACCTTGCTTAGCTTTATTTGTTCAAGCTGTTAATGGATTTACACCTTCCTTGTGCCTACACCTATACAACGGTATTGAAAAATAAATCACACTGATATTATAAAGTGAGTGTTTATGTTTCTTACTTCTTCACGTATAAACAGCTGGAGCGATTTTAATAAAATTATGTATGGAGTTAGCTGACACCCTGGATTAACACATAGGCTACTTCTTATCTCAGTATTCCTACCGGAACGGGACCTACGCGGGTGAAACCGCGTGTCGTCTGCTAGTAAATAATAATATTTTTTCTGACCTTATTGGTGATGTCCTTCAGAAAAGACAGGTGCGGAGTGCTCGCTACCGGCGTGAGTGTTTGACCTGCAGGGCTATTATTGGCTATCTTTTCCTTACCGAAAAAAAAACTTTTCCCTCCTTCGTTTAGTGACCAACTGTCATTCCGTTGCACACCGTACTTTCATGATAACTGAGAATTTCCAAAAAAATGGTATTGCACTTTAAGAAACAGTTTCTTTGGTAAAGATAAAAATGAAAAGAGAAAAAGACTACAACGCATATAAAGTCCTTGTTGCCAGAAGTAAAATGGAACTATTCCTGAATATGAATTTGTGGCCGTCTGGAATCACGTTCAGACGGTTCATGAATTATAGAGAAAGGCAGTTTAATGAGGATTGTTTGTCTTTGGCAGAAGCTTGCTAGCTCTTGTTTATAAGATTATAGTAAAATAGTGACAATGAAGTTATGTACTAACTAATATGAGTATTGTGCTTGAAATAAAGTGAAATTATTATTATTAAGTGTAGGTACTTCAATTTACAGTGACTATCGGACGGGGTATGGTGCGCTTCATCACATCGCTGCAAGTGTGCATGACGTCATCCGAAACGTCATACGAAACTAGCTGTTTGACAGTTAATTATTGAACACTTCACCCAGTGATCATCACTATGAACTGACAGCAAAGATACGCAATTATAGCTCAGCTGCAGGGGTGCAGGAGTGCTATTTTGTGTAAAAATTACCCAATCAAAATTAAGGTGTAGTGAAAGCCAATTGAGCTGTCATTTCATACTAATGCTAGGCATTGACAGTTCACTTAAGTGTTTAAGAAGTAATTCTACCTAATCAACCGGCAGGTGTTTGAACGTGAACAAAGCAAAAGAAGTAAGTAAGGACCGAAACCGTGAGCGTTCTGTAGTTTCTACCTACCCCTAAAGCACGAAAGCGTGAGATTACGTCATGGGACTGCTGAGAGCCGATGATGAGCATGGCGGATTGTGCCATTAAGTTTTAAGGACATATTTTGAGACAGTTTATTTTACTAGTATTATCAAAATCAAAATTAAATGTCACTTATTCGAATAAGCACTTGTTGAGCGTCAAAATTACAAAAGACAGTCCCCTTAATAGCCAGCCCTCGCCACTTCCTGGTGTTTTTGCTGGGAAGAAGAAGTAGCGGAACAAACTCCCCAGTAACACGTCTGTCTGATAAGTTAGAAGAACATGAATCATAATTTTAAATATTCCTACGAGTGCGTAACAATCTTTACGTTCTACGCATTCCCCTCCGCAGTTGACCTCATTACTGTCACCACAAATAAAATCTTTCTTTTGATGAAGGTAACATAATATTAAGCAGGTAATGGGGAAACATTTTTAAACCTTTTGTGGTATTGAGGGCCGACCATTATGGATGGCGGTGAGATTACTGAACAGACATAAATGTGTAATAATATTAAGCTACGTAGATATTATGCAAATACGATTTTTCAAAAGGGTTTTTAGAATTGTTAATGTTAGGGTGTTAATAAGGATACCTATCTACAGACATAGTCGTAAATCAATCCAAATAAAATTTAAAAGTAATTGAGAATCAGCACTTTCTTAACGTCAAAATAACATAAGACAGTCTCCAAAAAGGTCCCCTCTTCGCCACTTTTGAGTGTTTTGCTGGGAAGAAGAATTGGCGAAACAAACTGAGCAATACGTCTGTCTGTCTGATAAGTTAGAAGATTTCGAATGGTGCCTGTAGTTTGTAATTATAACCTGCGTTACAGGTCACTCAGGTTTTACAATCTCTTTAATTGAAGGTTCCAGAAGAATCGTCTACTCCCGCGACCGTTTGTCTTAGTGTGAGATGGATTACTAGGGTGGTTTTAGTCAGTAAGAGTCTGTCAGAACTTCTCCCTGGCCAGAGGAGATCCATAAAGGTTAACCTCCCGAAGATGAAAAATAGTTCCTACCCCTTAAAAATCATTGTAGGGTTTTACTATGCGTTTCAAATGAGAATAGGATCGACTTTGTGCCATGTTGTGACGTCATAGCTGTCAATTAGAATAAATTGGGTAAGATCAGCAAAACATGCTATTTTCTAATTTATTTACAATTTTTTTAATTGTGGTGTTTCTCGCTCACAAAGTATTTGTCTACATTGGAGATAATCTCCCATGCAAAACAGCACCTCATTTATTCATTTTCGAGCAGTCAGCGAGATAAATCAAAAACAAATAACAACAAACAACCGCATAACAAACAGAATTTATAAATAAAACGTATGACAGGTTGAGGAATGATGTGATAAAGCAACGTTGCGGTTTAAAAGAAGATGTATATAGTAACAAAAATTGAAAAGAGTATGCTTAGAAGGTTTGGGCACGTTGAAAGGATGGATGAAAGGCGACTAACGAAAGGTAATTACAAGGCAGATGTAAGTGGGAACGCCCTAGAAGTACGCCCATGTATGAATGTAAACGAAGCAAAAGAAGTATGTAAGAATCGTAGCATATGGCGCTCTGTAGTTTCTGCTTACCCCCATGGGAAAAAGGCGTGAGCTTATGTATGTATGTAAGAAAAAAAAAATATCATTATTGATACGCAAAATCAGGTTTCGTTACTTCAAATTCAAGTCTTTTCTACGGCATTTGTGGAAGAGAGACACCACAATTTTGCCAATAACACGTAGGTACTAAGATAGACCATCAAACGCTGAAGATTAAATTACAGGTTTCGTTACAACTCGTAATTTTCAATTGACATCTGACGGATAGAGGTCATTGACGTTCCTATTATCATTTGAAACGCATAGTATAAAATTCTCCAAAGTATAAAAAGGAAGTCAACAAAATAAAACAATATTAGTACGAAGGTCATTGATAGAATGTACATGTGTATGTGGTTATGAGGATGTATGTGTGTGTGAGTGTGAGAAATGGGAAGTGTAAGAGAAAAAGAATGTCAGAAACAAATGGGGAGGAAAAACTGCAAGAGTGTCGTTTGCGATGGTATGGCCACATCATGCGCCGCCCTATCGAGTACCTTGGTCGGAGATGCATGAATATGGCTGTCCTTGGGGCTAGGTCCCTTGGTCGCCATCGCAAACGCTGCCTGGACATCGTTAAGTCCGACATGAGAGCCAATGACCTGACTGAAAGGATGTTGAAGATCGGGAAAAGTGGAGGAAGCTCAGTCGTAAGGCAGACCCTGGCAATAGCCAGGATTAACGCCAGGTGGAAACAAATGAATTAACTTTTATTTCTTATCAAACATAAGAAAGAAAATAAATTAGAAAAAGCGCCCATTCAAGTATTTTTATTAAGGGCGCTGTTATAATAGGAAAGGACTCCGTCGTTAAAACTTGCCGAGTCGGGTTACCAAAGGAATAAAAGTTAAAAGTTACGGCTCTATAACAACCTATTAACTTACCCGAGGCAAAGTTTCCGAGGACTCGCGGAATAAGTTATGGTGACATTGTTACTTAGTCCTTGTATAAGGTCTAAGTAACATCATATCATCACGCCTGTATTAACCAAAGGGTTAGGCAGAGGTTTAGCTGTAGTTTTGGAGAGTGTTCACGGGAATTACATGATTGATGAGATGTTTTTTTTAAATGTATGAATGCAGTTTTTCTTGTTATTAAAATCGATGACATGGTTCCTCAGAACAGATCTTCGTATGTCTTATAGTTTCAGACTTTCCCATACTGACCGATTTGAATGAGACACCCTGTATACCTTTCGTCGGTTTTTATATATTTTTTAATATATTTATATATTATTATCCTACTAATATTATAAATGCAAAAGTTAGTACGGATGTTTGTTACTCGCCGCGGGCACCAGCTAGTTTGGGAATAAATTTTAAAAGTCCCATAAGTTCTACCATCAATAGAACTGTAGAATAGAACAAAAGGAAACAAACCCACATTTCGATACTTCACATTTTAGTAATGCAGTTGTTTATATTCAGCCACTAACCAACATTCAAAGACATTCAATACCTATAGACCGGACATCCCGAACAAAATTTTCGTCCGAAAAAGTGTGTCCTGCTTGCACAAATCTATGAGTTTTTTGTAGTACGCTCCGCTGCCGCTCCAATATTCATATATTATTCTAGTTGGCGTTACTGAGACATGGGATCAAAGTTCTGTTTTTCTATGACATTTCCTTGACATGCCCGCTCTATAGTATTTTAAATCTCTTTGCCAACATTCAAATATCAACTTCTTATTTACGCGAATCACGAACAAAATGTTCAACCAAAACTTGTGTCCAAGAAGACACATGTGAGACTGAGACATGGTTTTTCTATGACATAACATGCGCATGGACCGACACAATTTTTTCAGGGATTTGGGAGGTCATTAGCTAGGTTCTACCCAAAGAGATTTAAAGGACTATAGAGCGGGTATGTCAAGGAAATGTCATAGAAAAACTTTGATCCCATGTCTCAGTAGCGTCATCTAGAATAATATATGAATATTGGAGCGGCAGCGGCGCGTACTAAAAAAAACTCAAAGACTTGTGTCCGGCAGGACACACTTTTTCGGAAGAAAATTTTGTTTGTGATGTCCGGTCTATAGGTATTGAATGTCTTTGGTTCTACCCATACACCCTTTGTCCTAAATGTCACGGTTGGTTAGATATGATTGAAAAAAATGTGTCGGTCCACGCGCCAAACACCCTGTATAGTACCTTAAATCTTTTTGCTTATTTACAATTTAAGGTATAGCATTTTGATTGATAGCACCTCAAAGACGTCTTATTAAAATATTCTAGTAGATGCCTACCCTTCTTGTGCTAACCCCTAAACAGTATAGGGTAAATAATTGAGTGACTCAAGGGAATAACTTGAAATTCCCACATTTCTTTTGTCTGAATGAGAATAACATTAACATATTAGGTTGTGATGATGACACTTGACAGCAGCTGATAGAATATGCTGGTGTTTTATTTGCACACGTGTTCAGATAGTTAATAAAGGTTTTAATTAATAAATATTAGCACGATAAACAGCTAACTACGCGCACTAACCTCACAATGTAAAGCAAATAATAGTTGAAATAATTATTATTACACATCAATAATATAACTATGCATCAATAACTATGTATGTATTTTGACTTAGTATGTATGTATCTGTGTTTTGTTTTTTTAGTGGTTGGTCCTTAATTTTTACCCAGTTACAGCTACCTTGTTCCATCTCTGCACCACCATAAAGTAGACTGGTAGAAAATGCCTAAAGCATTAAGTCCGCCTTTGTAAAGTTTTTTTTACTTGTGCATAAAGTTTTAATAAATAAATAAATAAATAATAAAAATTAAATTTATAAGGACAATTATTAAGTAGAAAGAGATTTAAAATAATATAGAGTGGACATGCGAGGAAATGTCTCACAAAAACTTTGATCCCATGTCTCAGTAACGCCATCTAGAAAAATGTATGAATATTGGAGCGGCAGTGGAGCTTACTAAAAAAGAACTCAATGACTTGTGTCCACCAGCCTGCGTAGCATGAACACCGAAGAAACGGTCTTTGTCGTGTCTCGGAAGAAAAGAAATTAAGTGTTCATGCTACGCAGGCAGGCGTATTGAAAGAAATTTGACAGATTGAGGTTCCTGTCTATATAATCTGTCACTTTGCCGATTCGTCTGTAGATAAAGGCCGTTTCTTCGGTGTTCAATGTGTTCATGCTACGCAGGCAGAACTAAACTAGAGAACTAAAGTTTCGGATGAAAATTTTGTTTGTGATGTCCTGTCTATAGTAAGTATTGAAAGTCTTTGATTACGTATGAATTTAATGTACAGACGCCAGCACATCAAGTTACCCCGATGTGTCAAATTTTCCCAATTGAATATGAACCGTATGGTGTTTGACATAAAGTTGAAAAACGATCAAAGAAATTTGACACATTACACACAACTTGATGTGCTGGCGTCTGTACTAAACACAGCGACACAGCAGTGAAGAAGAGCTGACTGTATCTTTCTCGTTCGGGTATACTCGGTGGTCCCGAGTTCACCCGATCGTGCCTTTCACCTCAGAGCGTGACGGATCGGCCTAACTTACTACCTACGAAAAAAATCTGTGTGAGGTGCGCCAAAAGAAGTTTTCACTTCAAAAATATGTTTAGTTTATTCTACAAAAAAAAGAGAATGGTTTTTTTTATGTTATGTGTCTTATCTGTCTTATTCTGAGTGTCAAACTCACAGATCGTGTTCGAAACACCACACTCGCGCTCCAAAACACTAATTAATAGTCGACTGTGCACGAAAGACTGCTGAAATTAAATGGGACTGGGCACTACTGGGCAGGACATGTCTGCCACCTGCTGAACAATCTATGGGATCGTAAAGCTCATAATTGGTGTCCTACAGTTACCCGGGGCCGCGGCAGACCACGAAGGAAATGGCGGGATGACCTGGATATCTTCCTTGAGAATTGGAGAGAGGTGGCGCAGAATCGCGACTGATGAAAGGAATGGAGGGACGCATTTGTCCAGCAGTGGGACATGTCGGGCTAAATAATAAATAATAATAAAATTACGTTAAGTAGAAAAGTACTATTTCACTGTCTTAACCTAGAAACTGAGTACATAACAAACAAAAATCAAGAACATTTAGTTTTTCTAAGACATGATTGCTGAAAGGAAATTCAAAATAAAACAAGAGCAACGAAAGGCATTGAGTTCTTAAATCAGAAAAATCATTGAAGCGAGCCCATAGCAAAGTTCCTCCAGATCTTTACTATAAAAATCTTAACACAAAAACCCTGGTGGATTTTATGTTTGATCGGACTTAAGAGGACGTATAATATAAAGTACGTAAATGTGGGATCAAAATATGCTTTTGTAACGGAAGATGACTGCCTTCTTAAAATACCAGTACAATAACACTTAAAATAGAAGGAATAACTAAGATTAAATTAAATAAAACGAATAAAAAGTACAAAATACAAAACATAAATGCATACTGACCTACTTACTACATACACGTATGAATTGCTTTACACAAAAAAAAAATCACACGTCGTAAAAAACCAATTGACACAGTATTATGTCTTAACAGCCAGTACGAACATACGTCTAAATGATAATTAATACTAATTATAAATACAAGGTTTATATTTTAAAATTAAGATGGCATTTTGTAGTTGACTGATCTCTGACAAGAACTGTCAAAAATGCTGAGAAGTCACTGTTATTTTTTTTATATTTCTGCTATAACGAGACCCATAGAATGAACATTCAATTTAATACTATTTCATGTTAATTTTATATGTTGGCAATTCTGCATTATACCCTACCTTAAGTCGTTTATTTGAAGTACTTGTTCTTAATGGTTTGGTTTTAAAACAAAAGAGGGTAAGCCTTGGTAATGTGTTTAAGAAATAGTCATATTTCAAGCCCGTCCTCAAAATCTTTTCTATACAGGAAAATATTGCACATTTTACCTAAGCAATAATTATATTTAATGCTCTTCTTAAAACGGTTTTGCTCTTAAAAGAAAGACTATCATGGCTATTTCAACCCCAAAGAGCATTTTAGTATTGAGATTAAAAGCATTATCTGCCCAGCCCTCTTTCAAATATGTTGGGGTCGGCTTCCAGTCCGATGCCGCTGATGTGTTTTAAAAAGAACGACTGGCTCTTTGACCTCCACAACCTAGCCACTGAGTAACACAATATCCCTTGATTAAACTGGTTGTCAGACTGTCAGGGCTCTGCCTACCCTTAACGACTGTCAAAGATCTACAAATGACAGCCGGGACCAACAGCTTGACGACTGTCAAAGATCTAAAAATGACAGCCGGGACCAACAGCTTAACGACTGTCAAAGATCTAAAAATGACAGCCGGGACCAACAACTTAACGACTGTCAAAGATCTACAAATGACAGCCGGGACCAACAATTAACGACTGTCAAAGATCTACAAATGACAGCCGGGACCAACAACTTAACGACTATCAAAGATCTACAAATGACAGCCGGGACCAACAGCTTAACGTGCTTTTCGAGGCATGGAGGAGTCTTGATATGTAATCAATGGTCTACGCTTGATAAGGTCGATCTGTGGATGGGTATTCCACAGACCAACCTCACCAAGCGTAGCTTAACTTTCGATCGACACCTGCGACAGTTATTACTAGCCACAAGCTCCTCTTTAACATACTAGATAATAAAGACTATGACTATAGTTAGATGGTATAAATTCACAACATTTTCATACATGAAAATCCTACTATTATATTATAAACGCGAAAGTTTGTGAGGATGTTAGTTACTCTTTCACGTAAAAACTACTAAATGGATTTTGATAAAACTTGGTATGGAGTTAGCCAAGACCCTGGATTAACACAAAGGCTACTTTTTATTCCTATATTCCCACGGAAACGGGACCTACGCGGGTGAAACCACGTGACGACGGTTAGTGATCACATAAGAATGAATTTCTTAAAAAAAAACTTGTAAATAAACATTCCTCCTTTTACATTCATATTGCGAGATATTTACGCTACCGTCGTATTTCAAAAGAAACTATCCTATCGCTTCCTTTAAGGTTTTGAATATCAATACCTCTGTAATACAAACCAATATTCTATCAGGAGTGTCGATTTCACTTAAAAGTATTCCATTTTCCTTATCGAATACTACTTTTAGCGCGCGACTTTGCACACCCCAAGGGAAATTTTGGTTGAAACTAAAAGTTGCCTCTGTGTTTATCCGCCTAGGCTTTTCCCAACTAGGTTAGCGTTGGCTTTTAGACTAACCAAGTGTTTTTGATCCCTTTGTGCCTAGCACGACACGTGTAAACTGACATAAACGTAACGTTGTTTCAGATGATATAATATTGACAATACTACTTTTCTGTAGCATTTATGTTTAAATTTTAATCCATATTTTATTCTTCGGGAAACTTAGAGCTAGGCAGACAAATTATTTAGAGTTCGTAATGTGATCATGGCCAAATATAAGTTTTTACAGATATCTTGAAAACAAAGTAGATTAAATTAAACACTAGGTAGAAGACACTGTTAAATTCACGTTTTTTCGTTGATGTGGCTAAATAACGCAGCCACAAGGCTTGATTGAAGTTTAAGCAACGCTTGCTTTGGTCAATTGGTTGGTCACAGATACAGAAAAGACATGTCTGTATATAAGAAAGGCTGTAGATCTGTGTAGCTGTACTTATTTCTAAAAGACTTTAACTAACGCTATCAAACATTTCTCAATAGGTAAAATAAATACCGCGATATCTATTTGATAAATAATAAATATAAATAAATAAATATTCCACAACTTTCATACAACGCCATCTAGTCCCAAGCTAAGCAGAGCTTGTGTTATGGGTACTTAACAGCTGATAAATATACTTATATATTTCTAAATACATACGTATAAATAAAAAAATAAATAGCACCCAGACACAGAACAAATGATCGTATTCGTCACACAAACATTTGTCCCGAGTGGGAATCGAACCCACGACCTCCGGCATAGCAGTCAGGGCTACTAACTACTAGACCAACAGGCCAATCATTTACCACAATAAACAGTAATATATAACGTTACCGTACCATATAATCAAATAATTTCAAACCTTTTAATCAAGTAACATGGCTGAAAATTAAAACTCCTGAATTAATTTCGACGATAATATTGAAAAATGTTGGATGGCAATCAATTTGCGAGCACTTTGTCCTTGCAAATGTCACTCAATTTTAATCTATTCCTTTAGAAAGTCTAATTGGATTTCGCTCTAACGTTTTACACATGACTGTAGGAACCATTTAAAAATTGATGAAGACAAATCAATTTTGATTATCGTCACTCCCCAAATTCTATATTACAATGCAAAAGAAATCAAAGAACTCGACGCAAGCAAAAAGTTGGATTTTCGAAATTAAATCAAAAATGCCTTCAGATTGATTCAGTGGTATATCAGTCGAGAGCGTTATTACTGAGATAGTGGTACAAAACCAAATAAAACATACACTTACTTAATTACTTACATAGACAAAGTAGCGAGTGAAGTGATAGTCTTTGTTAATATTATGAAGAAGAAAGATTTGTATTTTTGTATGTCTATACTAATATTATCAAGAGGAAATGTTTGATTGTTTGTTTGCATTGAATAGGCTCTAAACTACTGGACCGATTTGAAAAATTCTTTCACCGTTGGGAAGCTACACTATCCCCGGGTGACATAGGCTAATTTTTACCCCTGTATTCCCACGGGAACGGGAACTACGCGGGTAAAACCGCGGGATGTCTGCTAGTAACGAATAAACTACAGGACCGATTTGAAAAGTTCTTTCAAAAACTCAAAAGTTCTTTTCATTGAGAAGCTAAACAGGTGACATGGGCTACTTTTTATCTACGCGGGTAAAACTGCGTGACGTCTGCTTGTGTTAAATAAACCTAAAATTCCCCTCCGAAGGAAACTAAGAACAATTTACTTGCAAAAGTCAGAGATGAAAAACCGTTGAACCAACCTGACAATAATAGAAATTGTGATGAAATATTTAACTCCGGACCTTTGTCAACTTGATGGCATCCATCTTCTGAATATTTACACTGTATACCAGTTATTTCTTAAGGCGATGTTATTTTTTTTTCTGGAGATATTTTTTAAAAATGTGTCGACAAGCAATGTCGTCATTTATTTTTGCAAGAATTGTAATTCTGTATTAGTAAGTTTTACTCGTGGAATAAAATGAATAGAAAATGTTGTTTAAATAGTCGATAAAAAATCTAAATTCATCTCATTCAACAACGTAGATTGGAAAGCAAAAAAACTTTTGTGCCTCAAAAGGCAAGTGAAGCCGTTGTCAAACTCAAAAGGACTTTTGAGCTTACCTAGTTGTCAGACGGCAGCTAGTCTTACCATAGGGTAAGACTATTAATTATTACACGGTGGCTGGGTTCTGATGATCACATCATTGAAAATACTGATATGCATTGCATACTACATTTATTTGTTTAGTTTTTTGGGTTGTGGTTCAGTTTTGTTTTTACCTGTACCTTTTATACATTATTTATATATTTAAATTGTTTTACTGTTATTAAGTGTGTGTTTTTTTATGTTTGTCAAAAGGTTTTTTATTGATATTTTTAGATAAGATTAGATTTATGTGTTTAGTTCAACTTACACATTGCTACTAGAGCAATGTTTGTGGGTGCAGTTCTGATCTACTAACCAGGTTACTACATTATAGTGTATAACCTGTGTGAAGGACGGGCAGTTCCGATCCCCCATGGATGTCTAGTATTTTAATTTTACTGCTGACGTACATAATAAAGTATTTTACTGCTACAATCAATTTTGATTTAGTTTTAATATAATAATATAATATAATATAACTTTATTTCAAGCACAATACTCATATTAGTTAGTACATAACTTCATTGTCACTATTTTACTATAATCATAAAAACAAGAGCTAGCAAGCTTCTGCCAAAGCAAAACAGTCCTCATTAAACTGCCTTTCTCTATAATTCATGAACCGTCTGAACGTGATTCCAGACGGCCACAAATTCATATTCAGGAATAGTTCCATTTTACTTCTGGCAACAAGGACTTTATATGCGTTGGATTGATTATAACTAATTAGGCAAATCTAGATTCCGAACAGTGGTACTTGCGACCGCTAACCACCAAAGCGATCAATAAGCCGACATGCATAAAGGATTTTGTATGTTTTTATAAAATTGGGACACCCACGTCAAAAGCCTTTATAAGAAATCTCAACTCGCAATGATAATTTCGACGTGTCTCCGCGCTCAAATATACAAACTTTCGTAATCTCGCAGTTTCGTTTGCTTCCATTTTGCTTACCACAAGATACTAACAACCACACTTGTTACCAAACGAATCCAATCAAACATAACTGTCTACCAAGCCTTTCTTTTTTACTTACCTTTCAATATTACACACGAACGCCTACATGAACCTACATGTACCTAGAGATTTTTTTAAAAGTCAATTTAGTAGGTATAACAAGTTTAGTAGGTGTAGGTTTTGTAGGTAGGTCAATTTGGTAGTTATTTATTTTACATATATTAGTATTGCTTGCTTTATTTTCTATTTTTTTTTTCATTTTATATTGCACCTACCACTGCTTTTCTCTGCATCACCTGAAGGTTGACTGGTAGAAAATGTCTATGGCATTAAGTCCGCCTTTGTACATTAGTGTGCTTGAAGTATTAAATAAATAAATAAATTTACGTAACATAACATTACGCCTGTAATCCTCGAAGGATTAGGCATTAGGCCTGTGGATATGTCCGAGTCCCATGTAATATTTTGTAACCCGATTCTATATCTATTTAGGACCCGTTTTATATAATAAGCTCAATAGAATACTTGATATTTATAGTGCTAGCTACAAAGATTGTAGTCTAAAGCTGTGCGAATATCTGGGTAAACTTGATTACGCTGATACAGAAAAACTTCTAGTAGTACTTCAATAACTCTGTAGATATTATTATTAAGGAATTTTTTGTTTATATTGTATTTGCATAAGTAGCATAGTGGAAATGTAATTCAATTCAATGTATTAACTGTAGTCAGCTGTTCGCTTAGTCTGGGGATGGCCTGAAACACAGGTTTTTATTAACCTAGCTCAGGTAGGTCGCCACAAGATAATGTCAATTCCACCGCACCTTCGTTTAGATATTTAGAGATATGTGTTAATTAAACTCGTTTTTTACAATTATAAGTTTTTAAGCTATTTTGTTTAAAAAAAAACTTGGTTCGACTATGTATTTTAAGTTTACAAATGTAATAATGTGTAAAAGGACCTAAATAAATTATTATTATTATTATTATTATTATTAATAGAGGGCCAGCTTATTACCAAAGATTGGGCACGTATCCTGATTCTGGGCTGCTACTTAGAAATTTCAGATGGGAAAACTCAATAATACTTTCTCAAACCCGAGCATCTATACATAGAAAAAGAAAAAAAAACTAATCTAACAGGTAAAATAGCACGGACAGTAAAACATGAAAATAAATGGTTTGTCTCACGGCTACGCCAAAATGCATCGAAATAAAAAAAAATGAAGTGACAAACTTCAACGTTATTAGTCTATTCTATACTTATGTAATTTATAATTTATTTGTAGGGATTTAAATAATAATAATAATTTATTTAGGTCCTTTTTAAACACATTAATACATTTATAAACTTATAAATACTTAGTCGAACCCAGTTTTTTGAAAACTCATAATTTTAAAAACTAGTTTAATTTGACACATACCTCTAAATATCTTAAAAAGGTGCGGAGGAACTGACATTATCTTGTGGCGACCTACCTGAGCTAGGTTAATAAAAACCTGTGTTTCAGGCCATCCCCGTACTAAGCGAACAGCTGACTACAGTTAATACTATATTGAAATATTTCATTTACACTAGTCTACTTATGCAAAATCAATAAAGATGAAAAATATCTTAATAATAATATCTACAGAGTTTTTGAAGTATGTACTTCTAGAAGTTTTTCTGTATCAGTGTAATCAAGTTTACCCAGATATTCGCACATCTTTAGACTACAATCTTTGTAGCTAGCGCTATACATATCAAGTATTCTGTTTGAGCTTATTATATAAAATAATGCTGCACTAATTTAAAAAAAAAAACACTATTTTGAAGCTTTCTTATCACCGTGTAACATAGACTAGAGCTTTTGAAAACTACCAGGGGGTTGACGGAGTGTCAAAGTTTAAAGTGGACTGGCCTGTTGGTCTAGTAGTTAGTGACCCTGACTGCTATGCCGGAGGTCGTGGGTTCGATTCCCACCCAGGACAAATGTTTGTGTGATGAGCACGATCATTTGTTCTGTGTCTGGGTGTAATTTATCTATAATATGTATGTATTTAGAAATATTGTATGTTTATCAGCTGTTTAGTACCCATAACACAAGCTCTCAAGCTTAACTTGGGACTAAATGGCTTTGTGTGAAAAAGTTGTGGAATATTTATATTTATTTTTAAGTACGAAATTTTAAAAGTGCTATTTTGTAACTAGATATTTTCAAATCATTGTGGGTTAAGTTCAGCAACCATTTGAGGGAAGAATTGTAATGTCACACGCCCTCAATGATCAAAGGTACGTGGCTTCACCATTCGGATATACGGAAATAGAATTATATGAAAGCGTTTCTGAGGAAACAATTGACGGTCTCAGAGAGCGGGAGTTGTATTGTTTCGACTTATCTTTTGTTACACAAATTCTAACGTAAATGTGTGCATGTCGTTACGATCGGATAACACTAAAGGATCTACAATTCTAATTAAAATGGCTTAGTACTTCATTATTAAAATATTCTCTGTAAAGAGTTCTCATTGGACCCATTTGTCACCAAAACCAACTCGGCTCGCACTCGGCTGAATGCCGATTTCTTTAGAAGTGCGTAGTGCTTTTGTTAATCTAACATTTTTTGTATTACCTTTTACTCCATGTTATAAGGGCCTTAGCCTTAAGTGTATTTAGTGCATATTGTATCCTTATTTCTATTATTTCTGTTATTTATCGTGCTTGTTAGTAATCCTTAGATTTCTGTAACCTATTATGTTTTTTTCTTGTGAGAACCTGTAATTGGCTTTGTGTTGCTTATTTAATTATTAACCATCTGTTACAGCTGTTGGTTCTCCTTTCAATAAATAAATAAATTATTCTTTTGTTTTTTGGTTTTCTTTTATAGGCGTCATTGAGTTTTTCTATCTGGAATTTCTCAGTAACATCCTGGAGTCTGGATTTGTGCCCGATTAGTGGCAAAAGGCTCGCCCCCTATAACACGGGACTATTGTCGCCTGAAGAATCTACGGATGTCTTCTCTTCATTCTTGAAATTGTCGTAATGTAAATGTTACTACAATTGGACCCTGTTAAGCAAAATAAATCCAACTAACATATTGTTATGTTTGAGTAAATATGAAACCAGGCCACGTTATGAACACCTGGTAAGTTAGTAAGATAATAGATCCAGTGAAGTAGTTTAATATTGCAACAGTTTTGAACTTATACATCATGGTACCTTTTTGCGATATTCAGAATTTGTGACTAAGGCGATTGACACACTGCCCCGCATGATGCAGCGTAGCGCGTGGATGCGTGTTCTTCCGTTGCTTGTAAGTATCTCCGTTTGTATGGAAAACACGCACAGTCCAACACACAGAAAATGCATCCACGCGCGTTCAATTCAGTTCAGAGACACGCAACAAGCAGCGTGATGCGGGGCAGTGTGATAATCGCCTTAGGTGATGGTATACTGGTACAATATAAGTTTTGTTAAGGCAATGCCATCAGACCGCAATGATCTTTTGTGCAAATATAAAACTAGATGTGTAAATTCTCGTTATGTATGTTACTGAACTTCATACAAATTGTTGGTTGGACCTATTCTACTTAACAGGGTCCAATTTGTCACTTGGATCAACCAAGTGATAGTTCTTCAGAAGACAAAATTCGTTTCTATGGTGGTCATGCTACACGCGCAGATGTGATGCTATGTTGTTGTTGTCTTTTTTTTTAATTTAAATAATTAATAATAATAATACCAGCCTGTTACTGTCCCATTGCAGGGCAAAGGCCTCTTCTCATACAGAGAAGGCTCGAGCATTAATCACCACGCTTGCTCAAGGCGGAGGTTGTGGTTCAAATCCGGGCAAGTACCAATGTGACTTTTTCAATTCATATGTACTTTCTATGTTTATCTTAGACATCATTGACATCGGTGAAGGAAAACATCGTGAGAAAACCTGGACGTATAGTTAATATAAGTTTCAAATCGCCAATATAAATAATTATCCAATATTAATGTTAACCAACTGAACACGTTTGAATGGACCTTTAAGCATCATCCAGAAACGTTTTGTAGAACATTCGATTCGGATGCTGATCAAAACCAATGTTTCACACTTCACGAGGCGTTTTACTACCCACCCGAGCAGCCGATTCAGCTCCTTATACGCATAATACAACTATCAAAAACACATGAAACCATCGTCAACGATCCAAGCAAAATCTCCACGTAAACAGAGACTATCGGCTACCTATATACACGCTGTAAAACCTAAATCAATATTGGTCCGATGCCCGTTGATTCACGTCCTTGGTTGCCTACTGACAATAGAATAGGTATCCATAGATACCATTGTCACATCCCTAAATATACCTTATATAAAACCGCGGTCGGATATTGCTGTGAAAATATCCGAAACTTTTTTTCGCCAACCGTAAGAGGGTTGATAGTGTTACGTCAAAACTGTCATGTAGGGAAGTTAGTAAAATGTCTAAGTTGGAAGTTATGAGCTAAGACAAATAGCTACGGAGTTTGTTTCGCGTAGTCGGCGTAAGTTTTAAAAGTTTGATAGTAAATAAAGTGGGCAGTCAGTTTTATTATTGTGTCGGGTTTCAGCTCTGTTGTTATATTGTTATTTATTTTGTGAGTGTTGTCGTCGAATTCGTGCACGTGTGAATTCTCCCTCCCTTGCTCAAGGTTTGTCCATTTTGTTTTTACTTATTTTAGAAACATATCCTTTAATATTTATGGCTACTTTTAGTTGTATACCTACTTTTGTATATGGCCTAATCATTCAGATGGCACATATTTTCAAGTCAGCAATTGGCAAAGGTAAACAATCTAAGGTAACCTGCATAAACGTCAAATGATGTAAAAAAAAAAGTAAAGTAAAATAAAGTTGAGTAAGCGTGGTGATCTCTATGTATGAGAATAGGCCTTTGCTATTTGGCAGGACAGTATCATTAGCATTAGGCACTATATTAAAGTTCACGGCGTTCAGTTACAGGCTTTCAATTATGATAAACACTGAGGTATAAGTTTTTTTTTATTTAATTAGGAGCACTTTGTCTGCGTGGATTTTGTACTTCCACTTCGGACATTGACCGTTCCATTCAACCGTTTCGTAAGTTGAAATAATATTATAGCCTACGTCACTCGGTTGTTGAGAAGTTATTGAGTCCTTAGTTATTGAGTTCTTATTATTATTTTTTTTATTATTATTTATTTAATATTTTCTTGATTTGTTAAATATTAATCCGTGATTTTAATATTTGTAAATGTGAGAGTACCATGTATCTATCCACATAATTATGTACTTATCTACTAAAATGCTTAATCTATCTTAGCATAGTATGTTATTTTTTATTTATTTTTTTATTTTACTTTGTTTATTCTAGGTACATCGTATTCACATATAATGTATTTTTTATTGTACACAAATATTGTAAAAAACTATTTTAAAAGAGTAAGTATGGAGTTTCTTGCCCATTCTTCTCCATACAAAACTACCTTTTGGAAGGGGCAACTAGAATCATTAAATTTTATTTAACTTGTAAGTTTAACGTTCAAAAGTGCCTTTTAAATGGCCTAATTGAAATAAATGATTTGACTTTGACTTTGACTTAGAAATAAAGAAGCAAAAAATCATTTTTATTTCTTTAGAATATTACTACAGATTACATAATATTTATTTAGTACAACAAATAACCAATAAACTTAACCAATTGAAACCTGCCATACCTTTACAGACTCGCAAACCGTCTTCCATTCATAAACAGTAGATTAATTCTGTATTCTGTATAACAATAAATCTCACTGTATTTATCTGTGCTTGTACGGTAAACAAAGTATCAATCTAATTCAGTTTTGGATATCACAGTTAATATTTGTTGAGAGTACCTATACATTATCTGCAGTTGGTAAACATAATTGATTGAGTGTGGTTTTAGGAATTTGAGACACAGAAAGCTGAGCGATAGAGATAATTTGTGTTGACAAAAGTTACTTACCAAAATATTGGTGTATACCTCCCGTCTACACTACACTACTAAAGCGGAGGGCATCGTGGAGTACGTGCGCCAGAAGATTGAATACATGCTGAGGGTTCAGTTACTGGAGTAGCGCCGCAACGTCAACTGCAAGGCGTTTGTATTATATTATATTCACAATAATATCCTTACCGCCATCATGGACACCCAGGACAGAGAGAGGAGAGGAACAGAAGATAAGATTCTTTCTTTCTTTATTTCATTTATGAAAACTTTTGGTGGCCCGACAATGCCGGACATAGTGCGCCTTCGCTTCCGCGGACAAGTTCCACAGGACGGCGCAAGGGCGTGTGTTAGTGAAAGTGTTTAGTTTATTGATAAAAATATGTGATTTTAGGATAAAGTATATCCGGGCCCCAGTCGCCTGAAATAAATATACTATTGTTTATTATAATATATACTAGGAATATTTAAACGTAGATATTAGAATTTAGAAGTTTTCTTTTACTTTGACCTTAAATAGTAATAAATTAATAACAATATTTATGCGTTCTTCATCATCAGTCTCCTCCAAACTGCTGCCTGACAGGGTCGATGATTGATGCCTGCGATATTTATATTTATGTAGCACAGTATGATATTATTATCGAATCAAATCAAATCTAACTTTATCTATCTGTTTTAATTTATTTTTAATTAATCTTTATTATGCAATAAAGTTTTGAGCATTGTTCTGTTTTCACACTTGATCCGGAACATAAACCCTTAGCTAGATCAATAGCACTGATTGCTTCGCTACTTGTGAGAACCGCGCTTTATTAGTCTCGTCACGATACTGATACGCGCATAACATATAAATTTAAGTGTTTAGAGGATTTCAGGAAACATTTACTTTATTTTTCTTTTTGGTGGAAATCGCCTTATTCTTTAACTGGCGAAATGTTGGTAGGACTATCTACTATTAATACATACACATCTGGCTACCCATTTAGAAACTACAGGCGTGATATCATTTTTAGAGGGGCTTGTAGCTAAATTACAACAGCCGATTGAAAGTTAAGCTACGTTAGCCGAGGTCAAACTATGGATGGGTGACCATTTCAATATAAATCTAGACATGCTTCGACATTTTGCAAGACACTGTGGGGAGATATGTTTACCCGGCTGTTATTTGTAGATCTTTGACAGTCGTTTCGAAGATTCAGAAACTCAGAATTCTGTGAATCTGTTATGTGTTACCTTGTCATGGTTGTGGAGGTCTGATCTGCAGCCGTATTATGTAACATAAGCCTAACATAATCTGCCTGAAATGTTACCATGGCTGGGTCACAGGCAGTCTAAACATCTTTAGGAAACCAGCATATTCTAGAACACACACAAACTACCGATTATTCCCAACGAGTCACACTGTAACCTGAAACACTGTTACTCGTTCGGACAACTATTTAAAAGTTCGTTCCCAACGAGTCATTTTTAATTTCGACAAAAATTACCGTAGGATTAGAATATAGTAATATACAAAAATATTTAGAAGGGTTTTCCTACTATGATGAATATGTCGTGGCGAACGATATTGAGAAAAAAGAAGTTGTGAAGTTGATTACATTAGTACAGAGTCTATGGTAAACGCCGTGACGTCAACTATCATTGCGAGCGATGTCACGTGGATGGAGTCGTATTGGAAAGTGGAAGCTAGGCAGAGCTCAGTTGGATTTGAGACACCAACGAAGACACTAGTCCAGCGCGAAACTGTCTGTTTACCTATCTGAGTTATGTTATGTGATTACGTTTAATAAAGTGAAGTTATTACTGCAATGAAGATTATTATTCAACGTTATGTACCTGGTACCACAAAACCCCTGATGTGGGCCTATACTGCTCAACCATCGCTGACGCCGACAAATATATTAATTAGAAACTGTAATTGTTTTGTGATTTCTCAATAATTAACGATATTACTTATTGGCATACAAATATTTTGTACTCAAGAAGTCACACACTAAAAGTTGTCCCATCGAGTAATAGTGTGACTGGTTGGGAGAACAATTTTAAAAAAATCCCAACCAGTCACACTGTAACACGTTACGGTGTGACTCGTTGGGAACAAACTTTGAAAAGTTGTCCCAACGAGTAACAGCAGTCACACTGTTACTCGTTGGGACAACTTTTTAACGTTGGGAAAATAATTAACAATCGCAAACTACCTGCTTATCTTTTCTACTTCACTATCAATTCCATCCAAAGGTTGTATGTGACAGATTGTTTTTAGCGCTTATGTAGCCCTTAATGTAATAATTTTGAAGTTTTTATGATGTACAATAAAAAGTATTCAATTATATTCCAACTACCAACCCGCCCCCGTGGTAGATTACGGCAAAATAAAAATAATCAAAAGTTTTTATTCAAGCTAGGCTGAGAATCAGCACTTTTTTTTCAGCTGGGAAGAAGAAATGGCGGAACAAACTCCCCAGCAACACATCTGTCTGATTCGTTTGAAGAACTAGGTATACAAAGAATCTTTACATTGAAATGCTCAATAAATAGCACTAAGGTTTATACACTTTGTAAGACATTACATTTCAGAATGATTGTCACGTGTTAGCTAGCACTCTCCACAAAAAAATAGTAAATATAAATATTCATATTAACATTGAAATCACACAGCAACAGCCTCCAGGTATAAAAGGCGTACCCGTTTACATGTGCAATGCTGGCTTGTATTCATAAGGCTGTGACTCTAAGTTTAAAATGATAATCTAGGACCACCGAAGTGAAACTAATAAGCAGTTAACGGTTATAACAATAAAAAATAAAAAAATCATTGCCACTCCATATTACGTAAAAGAGGCCTGTGTCTCCAGCAGTAGGAACATTATTGGTCGATTAAGCTATGCTTTAGTTCGTAACATAATACGACTATTTATCTGACCAGTAACTAGGTAACACAACAACATTAAAGGTATTCGAACCAACTTAGCAGCTTCACTTACTGTTAGACTAGCAAAACATAAAATAGGTTGAAAAATAAAATCGTAAAAGAAAACATAAAAGGCATGTTACGCGAAAATCAACTACGTTTACTAGGAAAATGTGAAGACTTTCACGGAATTTACGCCGCTAACTTTTATGTATAAAAATATGTATTTATGTCGACTTTCTCGAGCTTAATATAGGAGTTTATATGGGTCGTGGACTGATGAGGTACTATCTATTTTTATTAAGGTTTTATGTTTAACAATGAGGTGATATTCTTGCTCACGTCTTACAAAAGTATCCTGGCGGGACCACATGACATTCCTTTTTCACCTTTGTCCAGACGAACATCATATTGTACTAGTAGTATCATTCAGTCAAAATCTCTTAAGGGATCACTTTCACTTACAGTTATTTTTTTAAGTTTTAATGGTGTACTATAAAGAGGATTTTATTCTATTCTATTCCTAGGGCTAAAAGAGGTAAACAAAAGTAGGGAAAACTCTGTTCATACAAAGCATATTCGTAAAACGCAGCAAATGCAGCCAATAAAAGAATATTAAAGATACCGGGCTGGTATCCGCAACTCCACGTCAAAGCGCGTATTTTGCGTATGGGCTATAATCTACCACGCGGGCCCAGTGCGATTTGGTAGATGTCACATGTCTTCGAATTTTTGGTTCTAGGACATGCCGGTTTCCTCACGATGTTTTCCTTCACCGTTTTCGAGAGCAGTGGTGAAGAAATAAATTACACAAAGTAATGTGCCTGGCTGGGTTCGAACCCACGACTTACTGTTCGTAAGTCAGGGCCGCCACCACTGGGCCACCACTGCTCTAAAAAAAAAATGTAGCCAATAAGAAAATATTTAATATTAGTTTTATGCCGACATATTTTTTGGCAATCCTACCTCACGATCTTCTAACCATTGCAGCATTGTAACTAAACCATTTGGTCGGTACGAAAACTAGAGGAAAAATCGTGAAACCACTTGTCGTCGTATCGTGTAAGTCACTGGGTTATGAAACCATATTAATAATACTAGTTTTTTACACGGAGCCTGCCTGTCTGACCGCCACAATCTAATTACTGGGTAACACAATACCCCTTAGTTAAACTGGTTGTCAGACTTTCGACCTTCTGACGACTGGTAACGATATTCAATGATTTACAAATGACAGCCGGGACCAACGGCTTAACGTGCTTTCCGAGGCACGCAGGAGTCTTGATATGCAATTAATGGTCACCCAATCACTGGCCAACCTCGTCAAGCGTATACGATCGTCCCGAGATGCTGTCAAAATTTTTAAAAAGCTTTGCAGATGATATCAAGTAATTTTATAACATGTATTATATAAGTAACTAGCTGTACCCTGCCACGCTTCGCTGTGGCACTCTGTGATTGAATGGTTAAAAAAAAAGAATTAGATAAAAACAATCCTTGATGCGGATTATATATCATGCTAAAATTTCAGCTCGACCGCTGCAGAACTTTTTGAGTTTTTGAAGCGTACACAAACCAACATAACATTTTTATATATATAGATATGTAAAAGAGCAAAATGATAATCCTTACATTAACCGTCACAGATGCATATTAACAGATATACAGTCTGTGTTATTCTTCCATTCCGCAAGCCTTGCCTTTCATATCTTAATAAACTTCATACTACACAGAATCTTCACTAATATTTGTACAAAGCTGAGTACAGACAAGCTAGGGAACGTTGTATAACCTCACGATAAGCTTTTCGAAATTTTTGGTCCTAGGATTACTTCCATTTTTATTTTCAAACATGTATAGGGTGTAAAGGACATGAGTTCTAGATTCTTTAACCCCAGCGTTGTAATTTAATTCAGTTATTTCCAAAATGTTGTTGAAAAAAGGATTTAGTCGAGTTTAATCGTACTGGCAGGGCATAATTGTATCGATTTACCTATTTCTTTCATGATGTGTTCTATATTCAAACCTCTCTGCTATTCAATGTATGTATTTTTCTCACCGAACTAATAAAATATTAGTTTAGTATTTCATAGCACAACAATCTTTTATTACACCAAATGTTATTTTTGCTTAAAATTTGAAATTACTGTAAAACAATCATATATTTTTCTATTTTTCTTTTTCCCTACGAGATTTTTCTTTTTAAACTAAGTGACACACTTCTTTAATTTAATATCTCATTGGTTTTGAACAGAAAACCAGATTAGTTTCCATACAACATAACATCCCATTCATTGTCATGACACTTGTCGACTATGTAACTTTCCATTAGTGAGAGAATTTTTAAAAACGGATGTTTTTTTCTGAGATTACTTTTTACATATTAACACAACCAAGGTAGGTTAAGGTTACCTATGAATATTTCTATTACAAATTATAAATAAAAGTGACTAACGATCTAATTTAAAAAAAACCCTTTATCTATATGACATAACTGTGCGTTTGTATTTCAGCTGTGACTAAGGTTTCCATGTAAAAAATAAATGAAACAGAAATTTTCTTTCAATATCAAGAAACCTTACCACTTTAGCCTTACGGACAATAAGTGTACATTTCATTAAATGAAAAATTCAAATCTTTTATTTTGGACACAAAATACTTAGTCCATTTGATTGGTATAGGTACACACGACTTACAAACTATTGTAGAAGCAATCAGAATCAGAATAATTTATTTGTAAACATAGGTCCGATTAAAACAGAGTGTGAGGTCTTAAAGTTTGGTAGATCCTCTATATTTTGCCCAGAGGCGTACAAATATTTATAATTCACATTTAGGTTCTAGTACGTATTATAAAGTAGACTTTCACATCATTAAACAATAATTCAATATAAATAGGTACATGCACAATCATTCCGTAGCAAGCAATAGACATTTATTTATTGAACTAGTAGGTATCCGCTACAATCGTCTGTACCCAGCATTATTCAAATATTAACAACTTAACTACCAAAAGGCAGATAGCGTAAAGCGGAGTTTGAAGGCTTTAGAATAACTTATGACATGTAATTTAGTAGACGCAATTTAGTAGACATCACTTTAGATATAGACCTATGAAATGCTTGCAATATACTCGGGAGCAAATAAATCTAGCCACTTCCCTTTTTCACGTATATTAGTTCATATTCTGGCACCAAATATCCCTTAAAATTTTATTAAATAACCTTAATGTCATCATCAATATTAAGATATAGAAACCAAGGTTTGCGGAATGGAAGACACAGAACTGTATATGTGTTAATATGCAGCTGCGACCGACGGTTCATGAAAGGCTTTTTTTAGCTCTTTTATATTTAACTTCTGCTTAGCATTTTCCCAATTATATTAGGTTTGGCTTATAGTTTTTATTATAAAGAGGAGAAATTTGTGTGTGTGTATGTTTGCAACTAATAAACTCAAAAACAACTGGCCGATTTTAATTTACTTTTACTTTTTACCCCTAAATTCCTTCGGAAGCGGGAACTACGCTATATAGAGTTTTACATAAAGCGACTGCCTGTCCGACCGCCACAACCCAGTTTCTGGATAATGCGATACCCCTTAGTTAAAAAAAAAAAAGTTTAAAGATACCGGGCTGGTATCCGCAACTCCACGTCAAAGCGCGTGTTTTGCGTATGGGCTATAATCTACCACGAAGGCCCAGTGCGAATTGGTAGATGTCACATATCTTCGAATTTTTGGTTCTAGGACATGCCGGTTTCCTCAAGATGTTTTCCTTCACCGTTTTTTGAGAGCAGTGGTGATGAAATAAATTACACAAAGTAATGCGCCTGCCTGGGTTTGAACCCACGACTTACTGTTCGTAAGTCGGGGCCACCACCACTGGGCGCTGGCTACTAGTGTAACCAAGAGCGGTGGTTCTTGGTTACACTAGTTGTCAGACTTTCGGGCTTCTGCCTTCAAGGAACGGCTGGCAAAGATCTACAAATGACAGCCGAGACCAACGGCTTTACCTGCTTTCCGAGGTACGGAGGAGTCTTGGTATGTAATAAATGGTTACCCATCCACGGACCGACCTCGTCAAGCGTAGCTTAACCTTTGATCTACCTACGTGCGGCTTCAATAATAAAGCCACAAGCTCCTCTATATGACATACTATATAACAATATAAGGTGTGAATAATATACGGCCGTCATGGTTGGCGCTCTTACGCAGATATTGTGGATGAATTATATTAAACTATTGAACCCAAAAGATCCGGTTGTCCTGCGCGAAAGTTGGTCTTGAACCCAATCGCAGCGCCACTTACCCGATCCAATTGTGAATTTTAAGTGTCCAGGGTCCAGCACAAATACATCAAAATGAAGAATTATCCGTTTGGAAATTATGTTGCATTTATAATATACATTGCTCAAGTCCTAACGTACCTACTGGACTCTTCGATCTAGTCTACAGCCATCCACTTAAGATCGACTACAAAAGTCTTAAGCATCCTCAACAAAACAACCCTCATATTGACTTTCGCGACATTTCACAAGTATACACACTTTAACATACAAAATCCCTTCTCGTCTGTTTAACTTTTAACTGTGTACTTAATAAAGTACTGAGCGTAAAACTCACATACTTACGTAAACAATTAAAAGGTACATTTTGGGGGAAACAATGTTTATTCGTGCAAATAAGAGAGAAAAGGGAAAACTCTCACTTTGATGTTTTTGAAGTCATTTTGTTAAAAGCAATGTTAAAAGTGGGCTTGGATTATCGTCAGTCGGTACAGTCAGCAAATAAAGTTGGTGTGTAGGTATGAAAGGAACCAACATGGCGACAATGCTATTGTATGTGAGTTGGTTTTGACTGTCTCTAAAAAAAGGTGTACATTAGGTCGTTTTATTAGGAATATTATTTTGGTATTATTAATCGGGAAATAAGCTTGTTACTATCCCACTGCAGGAAAAAGGTCTTTTCATATAGAGAATATTACATGAATATTGATTACCACACTTGCTTAAGATGAATAGACGATTTCTAAGTCTAATTAACCATAATTATTATGTCGAATTGTCGATTTTTTTATTATTGAGAATGTTGTGCACGCCTATAAGTGATGTATTTACACAACATTGAAAACTTGCATCTGTTGTTGTTAATGTGAATATTTTTATATCGTTGGTGTGCCTTCTTTAATAAACAAATAAATAAATAAATCAAGGATTCGGATAGTAGTCGGATTTTTAACACCTTATTCTTCACCTTTCGCATCCTAAATGACACGACTATTTTCTTTAGTTCCTGGATCCATCCCTTTTAAGGGTTCCGTAGTCAACTAGGAACCCTAATAGTTTCGCCATGTCTGTCTGTCCGTCCCTCCGTCTGTGACCGTTAGCACTAGAAAGCTGAAATTAAATACCAATATGTGTATCAATCACGCCAACAAAGTGGTAAAATAAAAATTGGAAAAAAATGTTTTATTAGGGGTATATGAAAAGTGGGAAGCGATTTTTTTTTTAAATTTCAACCCTAACATGTGATACATTGTTAGAAAGTTATTTAAAAATGAAAAGGGGTTTACTAAAATCATTTTTTGATAATGTGAATAATTTCGGAAATAATCGCTCCAAAATCCCCTCTAACTTTTGAACCATAAGTTTAGAAAATATGAAAAAAATCTGAAATGTAGAACTTTATAAGGACTTTCTAGGAAAATTATTTTGAACTTGGATGGCAAAAACAGTTTTTGTACAAAAAACACAAAAAGTTGCACAAAATAATTTCTGGACTAAGTTCGTAGTATAGGTAATCGTATAATTGCAAGCATTTTGAACACTTGTGATGGACGGGAAACTACGGAACCCTACACTGAGCGTGGCCCGACACGGTCTTGGCCGGTTTTTATCATTGCAAATTATATCGGTAACTCCGGTAGTTTTCCGATTAGACGGGCGCTTGTCGATAAATATCCCAATAGGTTAAAATCAGATACTACACACATAGCTATTTAGTTGAGTGTACACTCAACAAAATCTCAAATTTTCTTATTAGCTCAACTTATGCAAGTACATCTCTAGGTTCATATTCAAGATAACACGAAACACAAAATTTTATTCCACGTAAGCTGAATAAACAAAACTGTTTCAAAAATGATGGATAAAAATCTTTGAAAAATGTACCTATTCGCTTTTCATTTATTTAAACTTCAGCTAACATCTGTACTTTCCTATACAAATCTGCAAAACATGACCAAAATAAAACTGTACGAATGTTTCCGATATTATCCGAGCATACCCGAAGACAAAATATAACATAGAAAATTGCTGACTCTAATAATCCTCAGCTCTGTTATCGTCGACTATCTAGGAACCTTATTTACTATTAAATTGAATGTTGGATGATAAAAACCTAAAAGAAGCAGGGATAAACTATACATGGAACGTTATTCGTTTCACTTTTATTCTTCTAAATTTAAAACCAAACAATTTTAATTAAAATTGTTTTAACTTATTCTTATTTCTATTGCTATTGTGAATGCAGTATCTGTATAGTTTATTAAAATATCAACATACCTACTCACTTACATAGTAAAACGTCTCAATTTTCCAATACATTTCCTCTTAACACTAATGTAAGTTTAGACAACGAGGTACTAGGCTAGCAGAACAGCTCAGGCGTGCGCAAGTAAATTACACATAAAACAACTGCCAAGCAGAAAAGAAGTCAATTTACAACCCTTTTATACTTGGGATAAAGGGATGAAACGGCAGCCGGGCCAAACCCAGGGATTTTGATAAATTGGCCTTAAAGACCTAATTTATGATAACGTTGCCTTAAAATATATATTTTTTTCTCGTGTTTTTCGGAAGGAAATACCTATACATTACACCTGTACATATTTCGTTATCAGAAATAATGAAATTGAGGAAAAAAAACGTGTACTCAGGAAATTTCTGTAGGCTATTGTTAAATATGTTTTCGACGTGAATTTTCGGGGTTTTTTATTTTTGTAGAATTTAAGGCATTTTTTCTGTGTTCTAAGAATAAGGTGCTTTTAAAAATAAAAATTGCGATTAAGAATGTCGTGGTTGCTAAGTGGTTTAAGGCTTCCAGTCTCATATGACGGGCCTTTTGGTCTAGTAGTACGTGATCCTGACTGCTATGCCGGAGGTCTTGGGTTCGATTCCCACCCAGGACAAATGTTTGTATGATGAGCACGATCATTTGTTTTCGTTGTCTGGGTGTAATTTATCTATAATATGTATATGTTTAGAAATAAATAAGTATGTTTATCAGCGGCTTAGTACCCATAACACAAGCTCTTAGCTTAGCTTGGGACTAGATGGCGTTGTGTGAAAAGTGGTGAAATTTTTATTTATCTAAACATGAGATCTCATAAAGAGAGTTCAGATTGTGGAAAAAAACGGTGGATAAAAATATCAAATTCAAACAAAATCAAATATCATTTATTCAAATTAGGCTGAGGATTTAATGAGAAATTACATTAGACAGTCCCCCAATAAACCCGCCCTTTGCCACTTCCTAGTGATCATGGACATTGACGCACAACCGGACATCACGAGTACTCTCTACATCATTCTGTATATGTTTGTTAGTTTTGCCTATTTCCTAGTTTTGAGATATACGCAAGACAGCCGAAGCACGGTCTTGATTGGTCAGCCATCCACAGATGGACCATGATAACCACGTACCTTTGAACGACTTGACTCGTCACTCGATTTCGAATATCCTTCTACTGATAGTAAACTACACTATTTTTCCAGTGCTATAGGATATACGAATACTTTAATGATAAATTATAAGCAACTTAAAACCAAAGACATTCAATACCTATAGACCGGACATCACGAACAAAATTTTCGTCCGAAAAAGTGTGTCCTGCCGGACACAAGTCTATGAGTTTTTTTTTAGTACGCTCCGCTGCCGCTCCAATATTCATACATTATTCTAGATGGCGTTACTGAGACATGGGATCTAAGTTTTTCTATTACATTTCCTTGACATGCCCGCTCTATAGTCTTTTAAATCTCTTTGCTTAAAACCAATTTATTTCTATAAAATTCACACCAGTGCTCTTCCTCCTCTCTCCTACTTGCTGTGCCCGACAGGGTCAATAATTGTATCTATTATAATTTTTTCACCAACTTTTAACACATTATGGTATGCAATAAAGATTTGTGAATTGAATTGATTTGATATGTTAGGTTTCTCTGAAGGGAGCTTTTAACTTAAAGTTATAAAATAAAGTCCCATAAATTACGAACTACCCAAGTAATAAGTCTTGAGAGAACTAACAAAGTTACCAAAACGCTCCCTAAGTTAAATAAATTTTATTACTAAGCACAAAAAAGTCGACTAAGTAGGGTACAACTCGTGAAACGGTAACTTCACAGAATTTCCGGGGTTTTGAGAAATGGCCTTTAAAGACTTTATTTATTACCGGCCTTTGCCACAAATTTACTTTTTTTAGGGTCCCCTGTTCTTTAGTGATAACCGAACCCCATTCTTAGCTTACTCTAATTCCCCAGCTTAGGGATCGTTATTGTCGCTTGATATTTTCAAAGAGTATGTGTAACTGTGACTCCTATGATGTCAATGATGAATGCTATGATTTTTTTCACTAAATGATCAAAACATGGATTACCTACATGAAGGGAAAAATCAGACTCTCTTTTCAAGAATATTGCAAGTCAGGATGACTGTACCATTTGGGCATTACTAAAGTTAGTACGAAAAAGATTTTAAGAATGGTAAAACAGAAGAATTATGTACTTTATCACTATATTACTAGTGATCCAATCAATATATTAAAACTCCAGACCCAAAGAGGCTACAAAATAACCCTAAAGAAAATTTATTTTTAACGTTTTATTTACCACGAACATTGGTGTACTTTAGCCCCGGATCGAATGCGTTAAAAGTCAAGCCTTTTCCCTGCTGCGGGATCATGCAGGCTTACAGTAACAATGTTTAACATAATTGTGTTGTATTACGGAACCTTTAGTGCAACAGTCCGACTCGCGCTTGGCTTGGTTTTTTATCTTCCTTTATGGCGTGAGCAAAAAGCAGTATGTGAGATAATTTTTAATTTCGAAAAGAAAAATGCTTTATCTAAAGTTATGGGGGCGAAGTTAATTAAACACGGGGTTAGAAATAAGGGTTGGCAATGAGGTAGGTTTGTGAGTTATTTTTGATATTGTGTTAGGTATTTTATTATTAACTAATATTATAAAGAGATACAATGTTTGTGTGCAGGGTGTTATCTTCAAAATGGCTCATCTGATTTGAAAAATTGTTAAACTTCTAGAAAGCTACATTTTGATCTGTGGATGAGTGATCATTCATGTATCGGGAATTCTCCCTGACTGCTATGCTGGAGGCTATGATGAGCACGATCATTGTCCTGTATCTGGGTGTTGTTTATACATAATTATGTATGTATTTAGAAATATATAAGTATGTTTATCAGTTGTTTAGTACCCATAACACAAGCTCTGCTTAGCGTTGTATGAAATTTGTGGAATATTATTGTTATTATAGCGTTATATTGCTTTAGGAAACTATCGGGGTAATTAGTAATTACCTTACTTCCTCATAATGCTCTATGAAAATCAAATAAAACCAATCCCAATCAGGTAAACCCACAAAAGGTATCATTCCGTATTTAACATATTCATTTATATGCCACGTTGAGTATGTATACTCTAACGTATTGCCACAATTTTGCTTTGGACGTGAGAGGCGTACTAACATTGTTAACTCTGTGAAGGGATTTGACATCAGAGTATGAATATAGAATGCCGCAGGAGTAATCTGGTGTACTAATTTTAACTGCAAACATATAAATAGTCAATTGAAAAACAAACATTTAAATTATTGTATTTTGTTTTTATATATTAAGTAACACAAAATAAGGAACCAAATATGTACAAAATAGTACTGCACCCTTCTGATCTTTTTCTGTCGGTCGATTCAGGAAAAGTCACGCCGTGAAAACTTGAGTGAAGTGAACTGTCAATGCTTAGCATTAGTATGGAATGACAGCTCAATTCGCTCTCACTACGCCTTCATTTTCACGCGGTGATTTGACCAGAATCGCATCCTGTTCCGGGTCTTATCACCATGCTGCGGTGATAAGACCCAGAACAGAAAAAGATTTTATAATAATAATTATTATTATTATTTCATAATTATTTAATGCCTGCGCCTATCCCAATTATATGTTTTTCAGTTTAGTTTTGTGTTGATCAGTTAATAAATAAATACATTAACTTTCTTTCAGCCCTTTGTTTTTTTCTCTACTTATTTATTTCTAAAACACTCAAATGGGTAAATATACCATCTACCCATTTGGTTTTAATCACATAACGAAACCTATCAGGGTTTATCTGAGTGCTGCCGAGCCACGGTAATCACGGATTGAACCGAAAATCATTACATACTTAACATATACTTAAGTACTTAAAGTACCTACATGATAAACGGTTATAACGAAAAAATATTCGTCTTCAATATAAACACCCTTGCTGATCCATCAAAATGTACAGTGACATATTGTATTGTCAACTTATTGAATTGTGAGGAGATCCGTAGAAGAACCAAGGTTACCGACATAGCCCAGCGGATTAGCAGGTTGAAGTGGCAGTGGGGAGAGCACATAGGACGGAGGACTGACGACCGATGGGGTCGAAAGGTTCTCGAATGGAGGCCACGTATCTGTGGGCGCAGCGTAGGACGTCCACCCACAAGGTGGACAAACGACCTCATTAAGGCCGCGGGAATGCGCTGGATGCGAGCCGCTTCCAACCAGTCTTAGGGGAGGCCTATGTCCAGCAGTGAATTTTCTATGGCTGAAATGATGATTGTCAACAGCTTGTCTTATTAATACTCCAAGCTCACAATGAAGGAAAACTGTAACGCCTATGCTGATAAGTTCCCTATGGGAGCCGACGGGATGTTTGATCAATGCGGTGCCTATTCCTAGGCTTTTAGCGAGATTGGACAGAAACAGGGAACAGAAATTAAGAGGAAGGATTACAGATTACGCAGCAAATTGACGTGTAATGAAACTACTTTTCCTATTTATATTTATTTGAATCATGATATTATCTTTCTTTCTTTTTTATCTCTCTCTAATATATAAAATTCTCGTGTGGCAGTTGCGTTATGCTCGTCAACGGGTGCTGCTTGTGGTGACTGGTCGACTTGCTTACCAATGTTTTTTTTTTATTGTTATAACAGTTAACTGCTTATTGGTTTCACTTCGATGGTCCTAGATTATCATCCTAAACGTAGAGTCACAGCCTTATGAATTAAGCCAGCATTGCACATGTAAGCGGGTGCGCATTTTATACCTGGAGGCTGTTATTTTTCAGTTTTGTATTCGTTTTGCTTGAGTTCAAATTTTAATGCTTATATGAATATTATTATTTACTTTTTTTTTCTTTTTGGTATAGTAAAGTGTGCTAGCTAACACGTGACAATCATTCTGAAATGTAATGCTTTACAAAGTGTATAAACCTTAGTGCTATTTATTGAGCATTTCATTGTATAGATTCTTTGTATAGTTCTTCAAACGAATCAGACAGATGTGTTGCTGGGGAGTTTGTTCCGCCACTTCTTCTTTCCAGCAAAAACACTAGGAAGTGGCGAAGGGTGGGCCGTTTTTGGGGGACGGTCTTATGTATTTTTTTGACTTTAAAAAAGTGCTGATTCTCAGCCTAGTTTGAATAAAGACTTTTGATTTTGATTTAGAAAAACGGCTAAACAGATTCTTATGAAAATTGGTGGGTATAAATATATTCATTATTCAATTGGTATGAGAATAGGACCTTAAGTAATAAAACCTAAATATAACTAATAAATTGATTCTAGGGCAGAACGAAGTCTGTCAGGGTTGATGTCTTGATATTAAAAAAAAAACGGCTAACTCCAAAAAGTAAAGCTCACTTTAAAAAGTTATAAATAAAACTTTCCTATCGTTGAGCTATGAAATTGTATGTCACGTCGGGGTACCTACCGCTACTCACCGGGGTAGCTGCCGGCATGCCTGAGAGATATTCGTGCAAGCGGCATAAAAACTCTGACACCAAGTTATTAAGCTATTGCATAGCTTCTATCGCGGGCCTTGAGCGCGGGGACCGAATCCAGAAATTCCGTAACGAAAAAACCTCACGCTCCCCACTCCGACGGGCAAGGAGGTGTGGCTTGAAGGCCGAAGCTATTGCATATATATTTATATTGCAGGCATAGTGGTGATAGTGGGGAGAGGAGGAGGAGAGGAATGGGGAAGGGGAGAGGGGGAGGAGAGGAATGGGGAGAGGGGGAGGAGAGGAATGGGGAGAGGGAGAGGAGAGGAGTTGATAAAAAATGCTATGCAATAGTTTTACCGCGGCAGTCTCCGAGTGCCACACGTCATTTTTTTATTTATTTATTTAATACATCTAGCATACAAATGTACAGACGCCAGCACATCAACCTACCCCAATGTGTCAAATTTCTTTGTTAGGTTTTCAACTTTATTCTAAACACAATAAGGTTCATATTCAATTGGAAAAATTTGACCGTTTGGGGTAGGTTGATGTGCTGGCGTCTGTACATAGACGGACTTAATGCCTTAAGTTAGCCATTAACTACACAAATAATATGTGGGTATACCCACACATCTGCCTAACTCTTAGGGGAAGGGGCTATATGACAAAATTTTAGATTTTAGTCTGTCATCTAGATTACAAGAAAATAATATAATAATAACTTTATTATTGGTACAGATAACCTTTGTTGCAAAAATAACTTAAACAATTAGGTTACAAGTTAAACAATTAGGTTACAAGTTAAAATACATAAAGGTGGCTTAGATAATGGAAACCCTGCCTCCTAAACTAGGGGAAACCTGTGCCTTAGGAGTCAGTGTTCTACTGTTACTTCGAATGCTTCAATAAACCTTTCTAATATGTGTTGTTTGATGTTGAAGAACCTAATTACATAAATGGGGTAACAATAATAAACAATGGACTTTTATCTGGTGTGAGTGTATGTGTGTGTGTGTGTGTGTGTGCGTGTGTGTGTGTGTGTGTGTGTGTGTGTGTGTGTGTGTGCGGGTGTGCGTGATTACAACGAAATAATCGACACAATTTTTTTCTTTATTCAAAATTCATGGAAAACTGCTAAGATTAAGGGCATTAAAGTTGAGGAGAGGGGGCTTGTAACGTCATTATCTAAGTAGTAGGTATAAACTGTACTGGCTAGTGACGTCATGTGAAATTTTGTTTCGACGTATCGCCGTTATTTATTGAGTACGTGAAAAAAGAAAAAAATTGTGTCGAATATTTTCTTGTAATCTAGATGAGAGACTAAACACTAAATAAAATGTTGTCAGATAGCCCATTAATACGTGTTATTGTGTCTACAAGACGACTTGTGACAACACGTTTATGTACACAGTACCAGTTAATACCTATGTAACAGCTGATGCGATCAACTTCCATCCTTCAGGGAGGCTGGGAAAGTTTTATTGTTTTGCCTTGGGGAATTCTTTTGCGGGTACGACCTTAGTGTTGAGTATAGCGATAACAGTCGAAATTGTTTGCATTATAAAAGTATTTAAGAGTGATAATTATTGAGTAGCTTGAGATAAAGAGTTATTTTTTCCAAACGAATTACGACAAAGAAGGAGATTCCCTTTTTTTTAAAATCTGGGTATCTCATAACTCCGTCGTTTATGGACCGATTTGAAAAATCATTATTTTCTTATTGAGAGTATTCTTCGGCCCTATTTGTTTTTAAACAAATTTGGTTTAGTCGTTTGGTTGCAATATCAAAACAAATGGACAATATTAAATCATCTAAATACGAAGATACTAAAAATTGCAAAATAAAACATTTTTTACAAAAAAGTACAACCGACTTTTAAAAAAAAACATCAACAGGTGTAAAATATTGGGCTATTTGACAGAAAATATTCGACACATATTATGCCATACAATGCTCGAGCCATACTTGAGTGTCTTTCCTTCTTTTGATCCAAGACGGTCACTGGTATGAAGTTAAAACGATGCGCACGAATTCCACACTGCACCATCGCAATGTCAGCTAACTTCATATTATGACGGAGCCTGCCTCATGGAGGCACACTAGGACGACAGTCACTTATAATTCTGCCGTCGTGGAGGCTAGACTATCTCCTCGTTAGGAACTATCATTCGTTTCGATGTATTTTATTATTCTAAATTCGAAAATGTAACAGTCGTATCAGCTTGCTTGTTATCTATAACGCCCTGAATAACCATGTTCGACGGTGACGATTCAGCCCCAAACCTGCCTTATACGTTAAAAAACATACGATTCAAAAAGACTATAGTAGGAACACGTTTCAAAAAGTAAAACAAAAGCTTCAACAATTATCCAACGCCCGCATACAAAGTTAACTGCCGACGAATGATTGCGAATGAAAAGGATTAAATTGATCACTTAATCAGGCGCTATGGAATAAATCGACACTATGGAAAGTTATGTTTACAACCGGCGTTTTTAACTGCTGAAATGAATACTTTATTGTTACACTAGCAGACATCCCGCGGTTTCACCCGCGTTGTTCCCGTTCCTGTAGGAATACAGGGATAAATAGAAAATAGCCAATGTCACCCGGGGATAGTGTAGCTTCCCAACAGTGAAAGAATTTTCCAAATCGGTCCAGTAGTTTCGGAGCCTATTCAATGCAAACAAACAATCAAACATTTCCTCTTTATATATTAGTATAGATATAGATTTACTACAAAAAATGGTATAATACCTATAAAGGCTAAAATGTGGCGATAGTTAGATATGAACAACAGTATGACATACATAGAATATAAACCAATCATTTAGTAACATGTTTCATTGATCTAGTAGTTGCATCGGGGCTTGCGGAAATATCGTCCGTTCCCGCGACCCCCGGCGCAGGTATGAGACGGAACACCGGGGAAGTTACAGTTAGTAAGAGCCTGATAGATCGCTCCGGCCGAAGGACATCAACGAGGATTACTCCGAGAACAAAAAATAAAAAGGTGATTCCCATCGCTACTGCTGATCATGACACTCTGGATTCGATTTCTATTATGGATTATTAAAAAAATGTTTAGGTACTCTTCTTTACATCTCTTCTATCTAATACATCACTGACAACGATGACAGAAAACATCGGAATGAAAGCTGTATTTATAATTAATAGTATAGTGGTGAGAAATGCTCGTGTCTTCTCTGCATAAGAAGGGCCGAGTAACACGACAACGCATCGTTAAGAGCGGTTGTCAAATTTTCAGTTTTATTCACTTTTGCCTACCTCTCATTAATAAAGCTGCAAAATATTGAAGCTTGTATGCGGCACATTCAGCGCTCGCGGCGTAATTTTCAATATACACGTTCCCAATCGACCCAGCGCAATTTTGTCAGTCGGATTAATCGGTAAGTTTGTGGTGGTGAATTTCGAACCAGCAAATGTCCCGTTAATTATTCATTGAAATGTCGAGCGATTGATTCGCTGAGTGGCTCATACTTGGCGAATAAATTGCTCTGTATGATGGCGCACTAAGGCTGACTTTTTCGCATCATTGATGAAGTTTTATGGCGTGAGAAAGAAAGTTCTGCATACTTTGAAAAATGAGGATCCTCCTACCAGAGGGGTATTGTATCTGGTGGGCTACTCTACTGTCCGGCAGTCGTTGCATATGTTAAATCGCACTGATAACATTACCTTCGCGATGTTATAATTATACTCGTATGTCCGTTAAGTTTGTATGTGGCGAGATAGATGTATCACTTTCTAGTACAGTTACAGTGTCATAATATCATTTGTATTTGTATTAAGTAAATAATACCTCAAGCGGCGGAAATACAATAACCTCGATGGAACCCGTTTGGGGTTGAAACTCTCGGGTCGTGGGGTCCGTGTGCTCATAGCTTGTATAAAAATCTTTCCAGACGCTTAATTGACACTTCGCGTGACCCAAAGGCTTGTTTTTACCTTGGTAAAAGGATAATCATTGCCATACAACGTGGCAATGCTGCCAGTCTTTTGGGTACATTTCCCGTGGACAGCGATGCGGATGAGTTTTTTGACGCCATATTTTAGATTTCGATTTTAGATTTTATTTTAATTTCTGTCTAAAGTAATTATTCAAATAAAGTATGTAAACCTTTGAATTGAAAAAAAAAAGCAAATAATCGGACATGTTAATGTTTATGTTATGTTTTTTTTTCAGACGCTAGCATATCAAGCTACTTCCAACTGTCAAATTTTCCCGATGAACTCTATTCTGTTTGAAACAAAGTTGAAACTGTCAAATAAATATGACACAATGGGGTAGCTTGATATACTCGCTACGATCCGAAAACGACATCATAATTTTCACGTTTTTATCAAATATCTAAACAAATTTAATCTCGCTCCCGCTTACGCTCATTCAAAGCTCTTACCCAAAACTAAAAGAGAGTGCAAAAGTAAGAATTATCGGACTCAAGAGAGGAAAGTTGGACCCCAGCGTAATTGTCTTAATTGGGCAAACGGTAACTTCATGAGACTAAGGTTTTTGGCTGCTTGCAGACCCTTCCCTTGGGAGAATAGTTGTGTTGAAAATGGCAAGTGTCATTTATGAAATTTAGATTAAGACACTAATAATACTGAAGGAGATTGTGGGTAATAAAAGCCGAAAGTGTCGTTTGAGGGTTGAGCTACGTATACCCAAGTATTTCTCGTATACTGCTGAACGTATTATTATTCTAGCATTCATGCATTTGTGTGCAGTCTTAGCATACTATATTATGTGTTGCTAAGGAGTTTGTTCCGCCACTTCTTCTTCCCAGCAAAAACACTAGGAAGTGGCGAAGTGTGGGGCATTTTTGGGGGACTGTCTATATGTATTTTTTTTTTACGTTCAAAAAGTGCTGATTCTCAGCCTAGTTTGAATAAAGACTTTTGATTTTGATTTTATATCTGAACAAAAGTTTTTTTTTTCAACTTATGTTAAAAAAAAAAGGTACCGGGCTGGTATCCGCAACTCCACGTCAAAGCGCGTATTTTGCGTATAGGCCATAATCTAGCACGCGGGCCCAGTGCGAATTGGTAGATGTCACATGTCTTCGAACTTGTAATGACATACGTGGTAATGACATAAATTACACAAAGTAATGGGCCTGCCTGGGTTTGAACCCACGACTTACTGTTACTTACTGTTCGTAAGTCGGGGTCGCCACCACTGGGCCACCGCTGCTCTCAACGTATGTTATTCAAATATAAAGAACTAGCAGACGTCACGCAGTTTCACCCGCGTAGTTCCTGTTCCCGTGGTATTACAGGGATAAAAAGTAGCCTATGTCATTCGGGAATAATGTAGCTTTCCACCGGTGCCATAATTTTTAAAATTGGATCATCCGTTCCGAAGATTACCCCTACATACAAACTTACAAACATACAAACAAACAAATTTTACCTCTTTATAATATTAGTATGGATATAGAAGTATAGATAAAGACTCCTCCGTGCCTCCAAAACCTCGTTGAGTATTTGGTCTAGCCTGTCATTTTTAGATATTTGACAGACGTTATGAGCAGTTAAGCACGAAAGTCTGACAACCAGTTTTCTGTTGTTATTATCTGCTAACCAAGGAGTATCGTGCAACCCAGTGACTGCGTTGTGGAGGTCACTGGATTGAGAAAAGACTAGGCAGTTGACTAGTAACGGTAAGAATGGTTGTAAAGTGCCTGTGATTGGTATTTAAGAAATAAAAGATTTGACTTTGACTATTAAAAATAACAGCTTAATTCCGCCTTCCTTTTCTAAATAATGTCACGTCCTTAATTAAACAAACAACTATAGGTCTCTCCATAAAAGAATCATATTATTCATAAAAACAAACATACACATAAAACGTAGGTACGTACCTAAACATTGACAATACTTTCTGGTACCTGCAAACAGACACAACATTGTAATAACTCCATAACTTGAATCATTTAATTCGTACAAAACTGCCGTAAAAGCCTATGTTCTGTAACTCCACGTTACGACCTCGCATAATATGTAGGCCGTACCTTTATCTGATTATGTGTGGGGCCATTAAGAAAGCCAATCTGAAATAAAAGATATTCATCCATAAAAAACGAAAATCTTTTTTACAAATATTTAGATATGTGAGGAACATGGTGTAAAATTCTGAATCTCCCATAGGAAAGGGAGGATCCTCCAACCGGCGGGTGTTACGTCTGGAGGGCTAACTAACTGCCTGTCTCGGTGGTAATCGGGAACTTGTACCTACGTTCATTATCGCGTGGATAACTTTAATATCACGATGTAGGATGTCGATCATTAGTTCATATGTGGCGAGATAGATGTCGCTACAAATACATCCAACTTCATAAAAAAACACTAAAAGGTGTAAAATAATTCTTAAAGTCTGTGGCTCTTACTTATTAAAAAAAACACTAAAGCCACAAACGAAGCGAGTAGTTTTACTCTTTTTTGTTTTTTTGTTATGAAGTCGGTTGGATTTTTTTACGTGTAAGCACTAACATTATTTGGATCACTTTTGTCGGAGCAAACATTGTTATTATTGCTATTGTACAGAGGACAGCACAACAAGCTACCCCAATGAGTAATTTTTTTTTTATAGTTTTCAACTTTAAAACGAACAGAATAAGGTTCATGTTCAATTAGGAATGACAGTTTGCGGTAGATTGATTTACTGGCGTCTGTATATCAAGCTACCATACTCTCTCTGTACCTCAGACGCACGTCGACCGGTCCCGACTGTCATTTGTAAATCTTTGACAGTCGTTACAGGTAATCAGAAGCCCGACAATCTGACAACCAGTTAAATCTAGAGGTCTCAATAATAGGTCAGATAGGTAGTCGCATAAACTTAAAGCAACCCTCTTTTTGCGTCGGGGGTTAAAAACTGACGGTTAATATTTGCAACCGCGTTCTCAACCTCCAATTTAAAGGCCCAACACATCTGTTCAACCAAAACCACTCGCGATGCGTGCCTCAATTTCGTCTAAAATTGAATAGTACCCTCACGGTAACCAGATCACGTCCGCAAGACTTAATTACTGAACTTTTACTTCAACCACTTTTGTTTTTGAAATCGTTTTGAGAATACCGATTTTTTAACGAGTTTCTTTTTTGTGAATGACTTTAAAGAGGAAAATGGCGGAGTAGTCCAAATAGACTGTAGGAGGTGGATTTAAGAGATCAATTCAGGGCTGAACATTGTGGAAATCTTTCGGGAGCCGAAATCTATCTTTCGATGTCTTTTACATAAAATGATGACGATGCAGATGAGTCAAAATGTATCTAATAAAAGTCGCGAAGGTCGTTTGAAGTCTACGGATGGGTAGCTATTCATAACATAGAGAAATCTTCTATGCGAGATGGAAAGTACGTTAAGCAGTGTTGGTCCCAAATAAACAAATAAAAATAAATATTTCACAACTTTTTACACAACGCCATTTAGTCCCAAGCTAAGCTAAGAGCTTGTGTTATGGGTACTAAACAGCTGGTAAACATACTTATATACTTCTAAATACATATAAATTACACCCAGACACAGAACAAATGATCGTGCTCATCACACAAACATTTGTCCTGGGTGGGAATCGAACCCACGACCTGCGGCATAGCAGTCAGGGTCACTAACTACTAGACTAACAGGCCAGTCAAAACAAAAAAAAACAATAAAAAAATGATGATCAATGATGTCAGTAGAAACTTAACTGTCGATACAAGTAATCATTAGCCCTAATTCTTGACATAAGCGTAACGCCAAAGCTATCGAAATGATACAGCTACCTTGCAGCATTTAGCTTTTTATAAATAAAGCAAGCAAAATTAGTACATCACCCAAAGACATCAATAAAGTCTTAAAATTAAGTAATAATTAATTGGAAACGAGTAATTTCAAATTTAAAATGGTACGTTTACATTTACGTCAAACACTCTTACTAGAATTTCAGAAGCTTGAAAGTATTACCATTGAGCCAGCAACTGGGTAGTAGTAGTAGGATGGTTTATCGCTTAATGTAAGTGTAGCGTCATCTATCTTGCCACATACAATCTAATGACCGATATCCTACATCGCGGTATTAGAGTTATCCGCGCACTTTGAAGGTATACAAGTTCCCGACAACAACTGTCGGGCAGTAGTTAGCCCACCAGACACAACACCCGTCTGGTCGGAGGATCCTCCTTTTTCAATGGTGGATGATAAACTTTACACCCTGCTCCTCATATCTCCAAACTGGTGACCCCGACGTGATATGTACACTCAAACTGCTGTAAACCAGTATTAAGCTGCATACTGTTAACCTGGTAGTCGACCCTAACACAGTTCTTTGTTAAAAGCTAGGCAGATGATGGCTTCACAAACGATCGTATACATTTTCCCTCACATATGTAACGACAACACATCTAGCTGGTACAAAGATAACTGCACGAACAAACAATGTCCCCCAGTTTTCTTTTTCGCATTTTTGCCTCTAGTTCGTTTGGCATGTTGATTGGGAAATCCGAAAGGCATTGAGTCTGCAAGGTAAAGCGAAAAGCTTTTGTGTGGTGCGCAGTCAGTTTTTGAAGGTATTTATCGTTCTGCCGTCGGTATGTGGGTACTAGAATAACAGGACGAGGAAAATGTGGGGCTTAGTGGCCTGCAGTGCGATTCTGGTCAAATCACCGCGTGAAAATGACGACGACGAATGATGACGATGATGTAGACTGGTAGAAAATGCCTAAGGCATTAAGTCCGCCTTTGTACAATTGTTTTTTAATTGTGCATAAAGTTTTAATTAATAAATAAAATGTAGGCGTAGTTAAGGCGAATTGAACTGTCAAATTCAAATTCAAAATAGTTTATTGTGTGGATCATAGGTTCGTTAGATGTTTAAGGTACAGTTTTTACATAGGTCAGCTATGTCCCGCCATTGAGGCATACACAATTAACAGAAATAAAATACTCAAATCACTAAATTGACATTTAATACATTTTGAGTGTCGAGATATTTTTATGAGATTACTATAAATACTTACTTTAAATTCAGCAAAATTTTATTAAAAACAAAAGTTTAATTTCAATTAAGAATGTCAAGATACAATTTATTGATTCGGGATAAATGTCAAATTAGAATTGATTGATTTTGAATAAATGTCAATTTACAAAATGTCAAATTGTAAATGTAAATACAGAAGTAATTAGTCCACAGTCTGTGCATGGCTATTGTTTACAATTAGCAGTTTTACAATTCATTTGAATTTATGATTGGTCTGTACAACGAAGCAGCTGGTTCAATGTCTTCTCATTTAAATATCCTCTTATAGAGTATAATAGCATTCAGCAATCAGTAAATGCTGTAACTTACTTTTTAAAGTATTTATGTCACGTCATCTATATATATAAAAGAAAGTCGTGTTAGTTACTTCGCTTATAACTCAAGAACGGCTGAACCGATTTAGCTGAAAATTGGCAGGGAGGTAGTTTAGAGCCAGGAGAAGGACATAGGATACTTTTTATCCCGTTCGACATCATAAAAATAAATATCAAGAATATCGGTTGTCTCAAACATTTTTCAAACGCAGCGCCATCTTGGATGACATGACAGGAGTCAAACTTCCCAGTTCATTATCAGGTGACAATTTGAAATTGACAAGTCATAGGCTAAACCCAAGAAGGTAAGGTTGTCAATTTATAATACGCACCTACGTTCTAAAATTTATTTTGTTACTAAACTTAGAGGTTTTATGTAGCATAAAAAAGTCTTATATTTCAGAAATCAATTTACGTAACTAGCAATGATGACAGAGACGAACTTTAATAATTCTTTGCAAATAGAACTTATTTTACTGTTAGGACTTTAATTAAAGTAGACCGGGAAAACTATAGGCATAAATTATTGTATGTAACATAGAGGCAATAGTTCAGATTAAAATTATGAATTTAGTATTTTTTAGTAAGGTAGTTAGGTTAGATAGTTGGGTTAGCTATAGGATAGGTATGGTCAGTTAGGTTAGGGTATATATACATGTTGTAATTTAAAAGTAGTAGTAGTTATTATTGGTTTGGATTTATTTGTTGTCGTCTTATTCAACGTATGTATATCTAATACAAAAAAAATGATAAGAGTAATAAATTGACTCTAAGGCGCAACGAAGTTTGCCGGGGCAGCTAGTATGTTTTAAAGAAAAGGTGGAATGTGTGGTGTCATTTCATACTAATGCTAGGCATTGACAGATCACTTCACTCAAGTTTACACGGCGTGACTTTTACTGAATAGACCGGCTGCAAACGTAGCATCATCACCGTAAAAATGGATTTTGTCTACGGAAGAATGGAGTAACTGCCTCGTTGGTCTAGTGGTCGCATGCGCTACTGCTGAGCATAAGGTTCTGCAGTGCGATTCTGGTCAAATCACCGCGTGAAAATGTAGGCGTTACTACGCCTACGCGGTGATTTGGCCAGAATCTAAAGACTGTGGCGTAAGTATGACTGTTCAATTCGGCCTAGTGAGGCCGAATTGAACTGTCATACTTACGCCACAGTCTAAAAAACTACAGTCGTCCGACGAAGCCGTCTAGACAGGGCAATCGTGCGGGTAATGAGGGGTGAGAAGCGGGAAAGCCGCTCCCGAACTGCGAACAAAACGATGTTCGTAGTTCGGGAGGTATTATTCAGGACTAACGCGTGTAGACGTTGTCGATTTTTTCCAGAGATCAAAGGCGTCGTTGTCCTTCTGTATTAATATTTATACTGTGCTTATGCTAGGCATTGACAGATCACTTCACTTAAATTTACACGTCGTGACTTTTACTGAATCGACCGACTGGATTCGATCCCTGGGTCGGGTAAAATGTTATTGAGGTTTTCCATCCGGGATTTCTTAGCAGCCCAAACTTTGGATTTGTGCCCGTTTGATTCAGATTTTTTTACCAGACTACGCCGGAGCTTACAAGGAGGTTAACAGTTTTAAACTTTTGTGTTATGTGATATGAGACCTTTGTCTACTTTTCCAGCTAACTTTAGTAACCAGCTTGTAGGCCATAACTCTTGGTGGTGGGACTATATATTTGCCGCTGTTGACTTAAATGGCCTGCGGGAGGTAGGAATGTAGCCTTTGTAGCTTTTAATGTTATTATTTGTAAGTGTTTATGGTGTAAAATATAACGAGTATTGTATTATATCATCATGCAATTCCCGAAGACTTAGGCAGAGTAACGGACAGCCACATTGCACCACTCATGCTTAAGTCACATGTAATAAGGAGCAAACCTATTGTCACCAATCAGACACAAATCCAGACTCCGGGCTGCTACTGGCCAATTCTGGATGCAATTACGGTTTGCCGATCGCAAGCTACTCCCGGGTTCCAGGCCCGGGCTCAATATCCGGGTCGGGTAAAGCGTTATTAAGGCAAGCGCTACTGCTGAGCATGAGGGCCCGGGTTTGATCCCCGGGTTGGACAAAGCATTGTTGTGGTTTTTTCATTTAGAATTTCTCAGTAGCCTGCAGATTGATGGCAATAGGCTCTCTCCCTATTACATGGGACTTAAACATAACTAGCGAAATGTGAGCGTGTGTCTCCTAAGCCCTTTGGTTATTACAGAAGTGTTGTTACCTATGTATAAAACCGATGTATTTTTAAATAGAATTTATTTGACAAGAATAATTTCAACTTCAACTCTTCTTTATGGCATTTGTGGAAGAGACACACCACAAGGAATAATTTGTCCCCGTCTTAGAAATTCTCAATGCCATTATTAGCATTTTGTTCAAAAACGGCAACGCACGAATTCTCCTAGAAAAGGTTCTATCCAACACTATATTTTTTTTGCGGCCAGTACCGAATACAAAGTGCCTCCGGTCTTTAGGAAAAAAAGTTGAGAAAAACCTTCTTTATCATGTAAATAGAGTAAGGACGTGTGAAAAACGTTTGAGGCGATAAAATAATTTGCTACTTTTATGTTTTTTTTTTTCGTATTTTTATTTTTATTGCATTTGCTGGGTTTTTATGAAAGCGAATTTTGTTGGCTTTTTTGTTTGTATCCACTGTTTATTTAAGGCTGCTATTGTCTGTATTTGGTCACTAAAGTGTAATTCTTTTCTTTAAAGTTAATTTATTGCAGAATAATAGCGCTGCGATATTATTTTATTACTTTTTTCTAATCGTGGCATCGTGCTGAGATACATTTTGGTCTGTGCAAGCCCTATTTGTTTTTATGACAGTGTGTGTGGTTGTGTGTGTGCGTGTGTGAGTGTGTGTGACGATGTGTGTATCTAAGATAAACTTAGAAAGTATAAACGAATTGAAAAAGTCACATTGGTGTTTGCCCGGATTTCAATTTCATTTAATAAGTAATAGTAGAGTAAGATATATAGATAGTTAGTAGTTTGTTTTTTTTTTAAGAAATGTTTGTGCCCGCGATATTTATTAAAGAATAAGTACCTACTGCTATTTAGTCTCTGAAAAATATACACGGGCAGAAGAAAACGTCCTCTTTAAAAACGTAGGACAATTTGACAGTATTAAACTTAGTGGAGACTGGTAACATCACCGGATCCACACGGATGGGCACCCATTGTAGTGGAAACAAAAAAGTATAATATAATAAACCTACGACACCGAGCAGACTACAACGCAGAGTTTGTTGTTACAGGCTATTTCTAACAGCCTGGGCTTTATCTATAGGTTCTATCAGCTTTATTGTTTTTGACGGGAGATCAAAAACACCATCGTTTGAATTGGTGTCGCAAAAAGCTTGGGATAGCGGAGGTGACTGAGATTGCTCAATATCAAAAGTGTTTATGACGTTGGTAAAATAAATTTATTCTACTCTATTCTATTCAGATGATAATGATTTTATTTCGGTGAACTGAAATATAATTTGACCACAAATGAGAGCCCTTCTCGATCGTGTAAGGACACCGCGTTTTTAGAGTATATAAAAAAACGTTTTCTCTGTGGGATGGCAACCCTGATACCCTGATTTGACACTTCTTTTTCGCGCGTTTAATGGCACCGCACGGGAAAAATTGTTTCGGAAGAAAAGTTTTACAAAGAATAGGCAAATGCAGTTTAAAGTTAGTGTCATCGTAGTGTGCACACAATAGAATCATGCAACTCCAATTGGCGACCCCAAATTCACCGTGACAAACCTATTTGTGCGCCTTGACAGTGGCGAAGAAAAGTTAATTTGGTGTTTACGAAATCAAGAACTAAATCAAGAAATGCTACTGGTTACGATTGTTGAGCATAATATACCGTGGGGGTACGTGATACTTTCAACACGAAGATCAAATTTGTTACGAGATAACATTTTTGATAGTCTAAACTAACTAATCAACTAATCAAGAACTAAATCAAGAAATGCTACTGGTTACGATTGTTGAGCATAATATACCGTGGGGGTACGTGATACTTTCAACACGAAGATCAAATTTGTTACGAGATAACATTTTTGATAGTCTAAACTAACTAATCAACTAATCAAGAACTAAATCAAGAAATGCTACTGGTTACGATTGTTGAGCATAATATACCGTGGGGGTACGTGATACTTTCAACACGAAGATCAAATTTGTTACGAGATAACATTTTTGATAGTCTAAACTAATAATACAGTGTCAACTGTTGTGCTTTGGCTTTGTTACAAACCAGCACGTACGTGTTTATGCATTAAGGTACGAGATACTGTTTATGCAATAAAATCCACGGAACGATTAAGCTCCTTGAGCAAATAACCTTGAGGGCCTAACACTACTTACGTAATACCGTAGAATACATTCAAAATGCTCCTGAACGTCTTTTATAAGTGTTAAAACCAGCACGAGATGCTGTGGATATATTAATGTGATCATGGATTCTCCTGAACAACAATATACACTCATGACGGTAAGTCAGTAATGTCATAAATTTGCTGCTGAACAACCTAATGTATTAAGAACAGTGCGAGACACTAGAACAGTGCGAGACACTGTGTCATGCAGCCAAATATTATGTCCCTGAACAAGCATATGTATTTCCATTGTATGCAATACTGTGAAATGCAATATAACATTGAAAACTTTAGTTTAAATGGTATCTTATGTGATCCAAATTGATTCTGAGAAACCTAAAAGGTATTTCTTAATGTTTGAAATGACATCATTGTCTCACTTGACTGTTGATTATAATTATCAGCAGGAGTCCCAAATGATCAAACCCGCGAGGTAGACATTTGAGATATTTTACTACGATTTCTTTCTGATTTGTATTACAAGCACTGGGCCAAGAGTATGAATATATTAAAAAATATGAAAATCTAAATATTCATAAATATATTTACAAAATGCATCACATAGTTGAAAATTCACAACTTCTGAATGCCTAGTTTATTTCATATGGGCAGCGAGCTCTGAAGCTGGGGAACTAGAGATGAGTACATTGTCCACCAAAATGTGCAAAGTACTATGTATGCAAAGACATGTCTAGCATGTATAATCAATGAAACAATAGATGTAATGACTATCCTAAATTCACTTAGTGATATTTGTCATGAACAAACCTATTATTTTAAAAGTTTGTGTAGTGAATACAACTAGAAATAAGATTTAAAAATGTGCTAATTCTGTTATGGAAACGGCAACAAAAGCAATATTTGCTAAATACATAAATTATGTGTAAATACGAGTGGTCCACTCTGACAAGGGTATCAGAGTAAATCATCTAAGGTGATGACACATTGGTTCATACCATGGACTTGCTACAGTCCACCACCAGGTAACCTTTAATTTTCTGTGTTCCATGAGAACTCCAAGGTCCCTAGGTACATGCTGGGAATAACTACCTGGTTTATGTTGAAAGTTATTGACCCTACTATAATGTAGTTGTCTAATGGAAATATAACATTTGATTTCATTTCTTTGTGAAATTAGGTACCTATGTAGATATATGTATGTTACATTTCAAAGAAAATTGTTAGACACAGATCAGATGTCACATGTTTTGATTTAACAGTGAAGTTTCACTCATGCAAATGAGTATTACTAACATTTTTCAGTTGGTTACTAAAACACCATGCTGTCATTTATATAAGCTTTGACTGTTTGTACCTACTCTAGGTACATATTAATATTGTTGTATGCATTACATGCACCAAAATTAAAAAAAAAAAAAAAAAAAAAAAAAAGTAATTCAGGCTTCCTATCTATTAAAAATATTAATAATATTTTATGTATTGGCCATACATATAACAAGTGTTTACTGATCAACAAAACAACAATTAGTATGTATTACCTTGAAACACTTGGCTTCAGCAAAAGAGAAACACTATCTAATTTAACATTGCAAACTACTGGGAAAACTATTGTGTTTGTTGCTTTATAATTTCTAAAACTAAGTAAACTAAACACATGCTAAATTACGGTGTTTACAAAATCACACACATGTGGGACATGACATTAGTTGCACCATAGCCAACCATACCACCAGTACCGCTACCTACATACAGAAGAAATGGAATGTATGAAGTACCTAGCATAACAAAAATCAAAACTAAATGATGATGCTTCAATGACTTATAGGGTTACAGCAACATTTTATGGTAGCGAGGTAACATAACACAAGACAGGAAATATTTAAATTAAATAATATAAAATTTGATTTACAGATGCTTCTCTTCTTCAAAGGCAATAGGCTCGCCCCCTATTACGTGGGACTTAAACACAATGGCAAAATGTGGGTGTACTACAGGTACAACTCTGCCTGACCCCCCGGAAAATTACAGGGCGTCATGTTTGCTTGCTTCTCTTCCAGGCTGAATTTGAGAGGTTTGCAGGTCTATGGGTGACCATAGACTATATCTTGTTCTGATGTAATATCCTATAAACCATTAAGAACTAATGGAAGTTTTTTCCTTTCTGAATTAGTGAAGTGCCTTGCATAATTGAAAAGTAATTATGAAGTTCTTCGGACAAAACTACTGCCCTAGTATGCACTTGTTACTCAATTGTCACACCTCAATCAGATTAATTGAAGAATATGGGATTGGTATGCAAATACCTTTTAAAGTTGAGGCATGTTGCTTCAATCTATGGATAACTGGGCAGATGAGGATTCGAGAATAATAACATAGCTAGAGTGGGGATTATCTATAGAAATATTTAATTAAAGCATGCTGTTGGTTCATTCCCTCCCAGAATCAACACAAACTCCAAATTATATGTGGCTGGAATTAAAGGCCGTTATAATATATTTAGTACACTCATTATACTGTATCTTGTCAGTCATTGCTATTGACAAAAAGTTGATAGTAACCAACAATTTTTTACTCTAATAGTGAATTATTATCTTTTCAGTTCAGACTACTTACTGAGAAATTTTACCCTGGCAGCAATCATCTTCTGTAAGAAACATTCATATGCAGAGGTTTGCCAGAAAGCTCACTAAATGTTATTTTATCATCCACGAGGTATTGTGAAATAATTTAATATTATTTATAAAAACTGATGGTCATTCTGCCTAAACTCAGATAGACATCTACCCTCATTACTAGATGTAATGCTGTAGGTACTTCACTGAAACACTTAGAAGAAATGAAGGCTACAGCTTACTCAACACTGCTTCACTTTACCTTCTGCTGGAGAGAAGAAGTAGCAGTGACGATCACAGATCAGGATAAACCTTTAACGAAACGCTCAACGGAATATAATCGTTCTGCGCAAGTATCTTAATACTTGAGTTCTCCTTCGTTATTTCTTATTGCTATAGTGCAAGAGTACTGAATAATTAGTTGACAATTTGAATTTTGAACAAATAACTAGAACAAATTGGCTTAATATTAGTTATTGCTATTATGCAGAAGTTTCCTTACTTAACCATGAAATATTTATACATGTCTTAGTGGCAGAACATTATGTACAGTAATTAATATTGTTCAAAATACAAATACATAAATTTCATCTAAAATTGTAAATGACATCAGTTAAATCACCATCCTAGGACTATAATGCTGTGGTTGTTCTAACTAGAGATTTACGAACATATTATATCAATCGAAGTCGGCTATCGGGACTAGTGCAAAATATTTTTGCTAGTTACTATTAGACAACAAATATTTGCTAGTTACTAATATTATACGAGAACATACAGACAAGCAATTAAGATGGATTATGATGGTTAGTCATGAAGGAAAGTGGTAATAATACTAAAATATTGACTCCCAGTAGCAGACGTACAAAACAAGACAAGCAAAAATATCATGATGCAATTAGCTAAGACAAGTCTCTTAAATGATTGCTAGGTTTTATGATGCATCAGCGAATGCTAATGTGCCGCAGGACAGATTTATTTATTTTTTGTCTTTGCTTCCAATTTGAGGACGTAATAAAGGGATTTTGATAAATTATAAATATATTTATATAGGTACATTTAGTACTATAATGTGACTAAAAATCTAATTGGTTTAGTTAATATGACTAAAGAACATTTATTTGGTAATTATTGTATAGGTTAATACCTGAGCAATGTTCTCACTAAGTTTAAATACTACTAATAAGTGGTGAAAACACTTTGAGCAAGTTGATTTCATGTAAAAGTTGATTCTAAATGTCTGTTAAATCCTCTTTTATCTCAAGTGGCTTGCCCATAGCAAGCATGTGGCAATGGCCCATGTCGACTTGATACTCTAAACATCTCATTTGTGGTCAAATTATATTTCAGTTCACCGAAATAAAATTGAATAATCAGACGAACTTACCTTAAGTGAAGTCCGATTATAATTTTATGAAGGGTGAACTGAAATATAATTACCCGCCCAGCCCATTCTGTTTTTTGATAAAAAACAGTCCCTGGTCGAATGGGCCAACAATAAAATAATCTCTAAAAAGTGTCAAATCAGGGTATCAGGGTTGCCATCCCACAGAGAAAACGTTTTTTTATATACTCTAAAAACGCGGTGTCCTTACACGATCGAGAAGGGCTCTCATTTGTGGTCAAATTATATTTCAGTTCACCCTTCATAAAATTATAATCGGACTTCACTTAAGGTAAGTTCGTCTGATTATTCAATTTTATATTAATCGAACTTTTGTTTTATTATTGGCTGTAAGAATTATTTATTGTAGATCTCAACAAACAAAAAATATACAACACATTTTTACAAAAATGATTTTATGACTTTTAAGTAAATATTACAGGCAAAAACAAAAACGAAAACTAAAAAAAATATAGGGCACGTTCTTAGAACATTAACGCATGGAAGCCGCGTCTAATACATCACACGGGTGAAATCGTGTGTCCACTTTATTATCTTACTAACGTGAGTTTGAGTACCTACTGACGGCTCGCCGAGCAAAAAAGGCCACTTTGGGTCAGTTTTAGTAATAATACCGTGGTTAAAGTTTCTTCACTTTTTGCACTTGTTCTAGGATTTAATGAGTTACAATTCTAAGGGCACATTTATTATATTCAAAATGTATCAAATAATGTAAAATTTGATTACTTACCTACACGTGATTTCCTTTTACTAATTTTGTTGACATTTAATAAGTATTAAAACATCAAACAGGCAATCAAGGTGTCTCATCTTAATATTTGTTTACTCGAGAATTTATCACCGGAATTTATTTCATGTAATTTTTCAGAATCTCGAAATATTTGCTGGAGCCATCTCAGTTTAAACGAGATTTGAATTTAGAATTAGTACAAGGCAATATGATTTTATGTCGAACACCTCTTTGGGGCCGGTTCCACAATGGCACTTAATAAAAGTAAAAAAAAATCGAAGTAGAATTTCAGTTTTTTAAACTTATTTACAGAGAGAGAATTTAATAATCGCATGATGATCCACCAAAATGCCTGCCCTACAACGCTTTTTAGTGCTTTTCATGTGAAGAAGAAGTGGGAAGTACACCACAATCTGTGACAAAAAATTATCATTCTTTAAACTATTCTATTCTATTTTTTAACCGACTTCAAAAAAGGAGGAGGTTCTATGTTCGTGTGTATGTATTTTTTTTTTTTTTTTTTTTTTTTTTATGTATGTTACCTGATTTCTCCGCCATTTGTAGACCGATTCTCGAAATTCTTTTTTTGTTTGAAAGAGTAGACTCCTGAGGTGGTCCCATTTTAATTTGGTGAAGATCTGGTGCTGATCTTCGGAGATATACAACGGAACTCTTCAAAAATAGACGGCAAATCTATCGTGATTGCTGGAATCGCTTGGATATTTATTGTTTATACAACATCATGACGTATCATCAAGCCTGTATGCTCAGAGGGGTAGGCAGATGTGTTCAATATACCTAGATTTCGACAGTTAGGTTAGGTTATTAGGTTTCATTTATTAGGGTTAGGTGGATAACCCTATTATAATGACATGTATTGTTAACAATTAACAAAATAAAATGAATTCATGGCAAATGTTTGTATGAGAACAACTAAAAATGGAAAAATAAAAAACTTTTTTGCAAAAAATAAAACCGACTTCAAAAAAAACACTAAACGGTGTAAAATAACTCTAAATTCGGAAGTCCGTGGCTTTGGTGGGTTTGTCTTACTCATGATGGGCCACCGACTTCCGAATTTAGAGTTATTTTACACCGTTTAGTGTTTTTTTTGAAGTCGGTTTTATTTTTTGCAAAAAAGTTTTTTATTATGGCAAACAGGGGGTCGAGTCTGCTATTGCAATCGTGTCTCAATGACTGGTCAATGATCGACTTTTGACGTATAACGTCAAACTTATGACACATTTCCCATACAAAAACTGTCAAAGTTGTAAAATATTCGATCAATGACCGGTCATTGAGACACGATTGCAATAGCAGACTCGAGCCCCAGAGCCGATGTCGACTATTCTGCCAATGTCTAAAGTGAATTGGACAGCAAGTGCACAAAAAAAAGAAAAATCTTCAGTTGATACAGTTGAACTCAATGTAGATCTGCATGGGTTAGTATTATCATTATTTAAACACTAGAAACAATTAGATGACAGAACTGGCATTGGCCACAGTGACGTGTCATTTGACAGCCAATTTAGATGACAATGTTGACTTGACATTGTGCTATTTTTTTTAAATTATTACTTCTAACCTTTCAATCGTGTCAATTAGAGACACAATAGAAAGACAATGACAGCGTGGACACCGGTGTCCTCTTGGGGTTTAATGAATGAATTATGGTTTTCTGTTTGATGTATAATTTTTTCTTTATATTGTTTTTGTCAAACCTAAGAGAGAATTTAACTAAAAGTGCAAGACAACAACAACAAATACAAATGATTACCTATATTTAACTACACACATCAAAAGTGTCTAGGGATCAACATATATTTTTGCCATAACTTTTCTCCTGATTGATATTAATTAAAATTTTCTTTAAGGATTCATCAAATAAAGTGTTTTCGTTTGTCACAGTAACGATAAACCAAGTCACCTTTGCATTAATAAAGAAATTTGCCATTTTCCTAATAAAGGGATTTTTGACATTTGAACCACTAACATTAAAGTTCGAAAACAAGACTGAAATAACAGTTTTCTTTAAAATTTTATTGGGTAACTTAAACAATTAATAATCCGTGTTTCTACCGCGAACACTAACAACACAAGAACATCGGTTTGGCATACTCAAAATGAGTTCATCCAAATCACGCTGTGGAATGGCCGCCCATGTTCGTTGCAACAACAAAAAAAGGTCTTCTTGCGACTGGATACCCTCCATATTCGGCAGAGCTCTTCTCTGTAGCATATCCCATGCATGCTCAATCGGGTTCAAGTCTGGCGACTGAGCAGGCCAGGGCAGGACATTGACGTTAGCTGCGGCGAAAGTCTGTCTTACAACTCTTGCGGTGTGCGGTCGTGCATTATCATGCATTAACTGAAATAAGGGACCGATTTGCACTTGTAGAGGAACGATGACGTCTGATACAATCGTCTCAGCATAAATTTGAGCGTTGAGGTTGCCTCTGATCCAAATCAACTCAGTTCTTCCGCCGATCCAAATACCCGCCCATACCATGATGTTCCACCACTATAAGGATGGACTTCCTGGCAGGATTTTAATCGCTGTTGGCGTCCAGGGGTTCTCCAGTGTCGTATACGTCTTGTATCCGGTCTCATACCAAAACGAGACTCATCAGAAAAGCACACGAAACGCCATTGTTCTTCTGCCCAATTTCTGTGTTCAAGAGCCCATTGATATCGAATCCTACGATTGTGCATTGCTATAGGTGGTACCCGTAGTGGTCTTCGGGAATGAAGGCTCACTTCATGCAAGCGGTTTCTGACTGTTTGGTCGCTAATTAAGTTCCCTGAAGAGTGATGAAGCCTCACGAGTTGTAAGACAGACTCTCGCCGCAGCTAACATCAATGGCCTGCCCTGGCCTGCTCAGTCGCCAGACTTGAACCCGATTGAGCATGCATGGGATATGCTACAGAGAAGAGCTCTGCCGAATATGGAGGGTATCCAGTCGCAAGAAGACCTTTTTTTGTTGTTGCAACGAACATGGGCGGCCATTCCACAGCGTGATTTGGATGAACTCATTTTGAGTATGCCAAACCGATGTTCTTGTGTTGTTAGTGTTCGCGGTAGAAACACGGATTATTAATTGTTTAAGTTACCCAATAAAATTTTAAAGAAAACTGTTATTTCAGTCTTTTTTTCGATCTTTAATGTTAGTGGTTCAAATGTCAAAAATCCCTTTATTAGGAAAATGGCAAATTTCTTTATTAATGCAAAGGTGACTTGGTTTATCGTTACTGTGACAAACGAAAACACTTTATTTGATGAATCCTTAAAGAAAATTTTAATTAATATCAATCAAGAGAAAAGTTATTGCAAAAATATATGTTGATCCCTAGACACTTTTGATGTGTGTATTTCCAGCGAGCAGGTTAGCGTACTATGTTCAAAAACGTTCTCAAGCAAATGAAATCTTTTGTGATTTCTTATTGAGAAATAAATTCCTTTTACCTAAAATAAAAAAAAAACAAATTAACACCTTACTAAACCTTGGCCTAAAAAATAAAAGAAACAGAATAATTATTCTATGTGTTCGAAATAACACAAGTTTTATCTGTATATTCCGATTTGTTTAAATAGACTTTTATTGTCATCTATACATCTATACATATAATAAGGCAGTAAAAAAACTGTGTCTGTACATTGAATATATTTAAAAAATAATAATTGAGGGGGGTTTAAAAACAGTAACAGAGCACGAATCCAAAAAAAAAGTCTGTCTGTTTGTCTGTTTGTTTGTACACGCCAATCTTCGGAACTACTGGACGGATTTGAATGATTTTGTTTTTGTTGTATAGATATTAAGTCTGGTCAACACATAGGCTATAATTTATCTTGGAAACTGGAACACCTGATGCAGAACCGCAACAGACCAGCTTAACTATAGGAGATACAAAAATGGTACCATAGCAAAAACTGTTCCACGTGATGAGCATTTTTTGCTGAGAGAATAAATTTGAAGATCCGGAACACCTGATGCAGAACCGCAACAGACCAGCTTAACTATAGGAGATACAAAAATGGTACCATAGCAAAAATTGCTCCACGTGATGAGCATTTTCTGCTAAGAGAATAAATTTGAAGATCCGGCACACCTGATGAGGAACTTCAAAAGCCCAGCTACACTATAACATATATAGGAATGACGTCTTAGCTAGAGTTGTTCAGCCTTATGAGCACTCGCTGTTGACGTATAAAAATCGAAGATCTGGAACACCTGTTGTGGAACTCCAAGAGCTCAGCTACACCATAACTCACATAGGAATGACGTCTTAGCAAAAGTTGTTCGGTCTGATAGGCATTTCCTGTTGACTTATAAAAATCGAAGATCAGAAACATTTGGTATAGAAATTAAAGCTATCACTAATTTCATTACATAATTATAAAATAACATAAGTACCTCCACGTGGTGAAGGCGGGAACAGTTCAGGACTGATTTTTGATGACGATGGTATATCATTGAAAATTAGACTCTACTGGCCAAAACTCCTATTTTTTGTTATCGTATAAAAATGCCTTCGGGCTTATGTTATTTGAGTGTTTAATTTCCTTTTCCATTTATCTTTGTTACATGGTTGCCTACCCGGTAACGCAGGGGAGCAGCCACTTAGCACACTTACTTATCATCACAATAAAACTATAACCATGCCTAGAAAGAGGTCAAATCTTTCCCAATGTTCCAAAGGTGCTGAATGATTAAAGATCATAAGATCCCAACAATCGACCGCAGAGCGTTAGGAGAGACTTGATGCTGTTCGAGAACATGAGGATGCAACTCGCTCCGCGGAAACTTCTTGGGATCGCGAAGCACGCCTGCATTCTCAGCGTATTTACGCATCTACCAGGTATCCAGGTCTCTAGACACCAGTGAAGAATATGTGCGCGACTGACCGCTGATCGTGAACATCATGCACTATCTCGCGAGTTGGAGACGTTCATGGAAAAAGCATGACGCTTGAGTTTTCAGCGTATATACGCATCTACTCTAGAGATAAGTGGGGGAAGGAGATGCGCGACTGACCGCTGATCGTTAACGTCAAGCAACATATAGGCTATAATTTATTTTGGAAAATGGAACACCTAAAGTAAAAGAGATATAAAAATGGTGCCATTTCAAAAACTATTCCACGTGAAGAGTGTTTTCTGCTTTGAGACTAAATTTGAAGATCTGGAGCACCTGTAGTGGAACTCTAAAGCCCAGCGACAATATAACATATACATAATAGAAATGGCGTCTTAGCAAAAGTTGTTAAGTCTGATGGCATTTCCTGTTGACCAACAAAAGTAAAAAATCTGGAACGTCTTGAATCGTCTCGCGCATCCCGTTATTTTCCAGTCCCCGGGCTTTTAGAATTCGACATCAGACGTTTCAGATTTTCGATTTTGACGACCCCGTTGTCGCTGACATAAGCAACAGGATCCGCGTACGAAGTCGCGGGCAGAAGCTAGTAAAAAATATAATTTTATTTTACAAAATTAATATTGCCGTTGTGTTTGAAGTCGTGTTGATGTATTTTGTTGTTGTTGTTAAATAAATATTTTTCTGTTGTTCTGTTTTTGTTGTAGTTGTCTTATGTTTATTATTAAGTTGTTTTTCTTAGCTGCTGCTGTTGTTATCGTGCTTAGTTAATTTTAGTTTTACCAAAACCAAACTTTGACGGATGACATATAATCATACAATGGGCATAGGCAAACAAATATATTATATTTTTAAAAGCCTATAAAGCCTTGGATGTGTCTTCGAAATTGTGTTTTAAACGTTTAATGTGCGTCTTAAAATTGCTTCCTACCGTTCAGTAATTCAAATGGATCGCTGACTAAGTGGTACCTCGCAAGCGTGAAATTGCTATTGATTTTAAAGACGACATCCTGTAGTACATGGGCACTGATGTAGGGTCGAGATTTAAAGGGCGAGAGTCCACCAAAGCGGAGACGAGAGGAGATGTCTCGTAATTAACCAATAGGATATTGTATTGCGCTGAAGCTAAGAACTGAGCGGTCAAAATGACGCAAGCTGATTGGTTGTAAAACACATCTCTTCTCGTCTCTGCTTTGGTGGAGCCTCGCCCTAAAACTTTGAACAGTCGGTCGATTCAGGAGATACAAATTGCCCCGAGAAAACGTGTGTTAAGTGAACTGAAATCCGTAGAATTAGTGTGAAATGACAGCTCAATTCGCCTTTACTGCACCTATTTTCACGGGCGGATTTCTCATAATAGCACGGCAGCAGAGTTATAATTATGATGACGTAGCGTATAAAGAGTAGATTGGTATGTAGGTATTTCTAAATGTTTTTTCATAATAAATGCGTGCGTGCGTGCGTTATGTGTTATTGAGTTTTCTATCTGGAATTTCTCAGTAGCAGCCCGAAGTCTGGATTTGTGCCCGATTGATGGCAATAGGCTCACCCCCTATTACATGGGACTGAAACATAACTGGCGAAATGTGGGTGTACTACCAGGTACACCTCTGCCTAGCCCTTCGGGGATTACAGGCGTGACGTTATGTAAATGCTAGCTGCCCCGGCAAAGTTCGGTCCTCCTTAGAATCTGGATCTGGTGTCTTCAAGGCTAGAGTGAATAGGCTCTTAATCAACTAGTGCGCTTCACTATCACTGATTGCATCACTGCTTACCATCAGGTAGGATTGCAGTCAAGCACTGGTTTACAATATTTATAAAAAAAACGATTTATTAGTTTTAATACATAGTACAGACGCTAGCACATCAAGTTACCCCAATGTGTATTTCTTTGATCGTTTTTCAACTTTATGTCAAACAGAATGATGTGCTGGCGTCTGTGCCAATGAATATACACATTTTTTTTTTAAGCGCAAGCTGTTTCGGGGGATTTTGGTTACAATCATGTTGTGTGTTGTGCTTGATGCGCCTATTATTAAAAGAGTTTGTTTTTTAATAAGTAGAATTAGCAAACCTACCTAAGGCTAGGCATACATTTTTATTGTAATTATTCTTTCCATTTACATCCTACTAATATTATAAACGCGAAAGTTTGTGAGGATGGATGGATGGATGTTTGTTACTCTTTCACGCAAAAACTACTGAATGGATTTTAATAAATTTTGGTATGGAGTTAGCCGACACCCTGGCACATTGGCTACTTTTTATCCCAGTTTTCCCACGGGAACGGGACCTACGCAGGTGAAACCGCGGGACGTCTGCTAGTTTTTTTTATTTTAAAGTACCTAATACTCTAACGCTCATAGTTGACGACATGCCCCATTAGTAACAAGTGGAAGCCAACTCTAACTCAGAAACACTCGACAAAGTATTTCAAAGACTAAAAAGCTATTACTAAGTAACAAATGAGATGCGGTACTCAGACTGAATTTTTATCAGTCCTAGAACTTCGCGAACAGCTTTTATATTAATGGGCAAGTTTTGTTCTCAACTGTTAATAGGTACGTGCGTATTTTTCTAAATTGCCAATGGGCCTAGCCGCAATATAAATTCGAATGAGTTTTAAACCGAGAATGCAACATAACAAAAGCATCCATTCACCTTTCAATCGTGTCAATTAAAGACACACATTCAATACCTATAGACCGGGCATCAGGAACAAAATTTTCGTCCAAAAAAGTATGTCCTGCTGGATACAAGTCTATGAGTTTTTTGTAGTACGCTCCGCTGCCGCTCCAATATTCATATATTAATCTAGATGGCGTTACTGAGACATGGGATCAAAGTTTTTCTATGACATGCCCGCTCTATAGTATTTTAAATCTCTCTGAGACACAGTAGAAAGACAATGACAGCGCAGAAGCCAGTGTCCTCTTGGGGCTTAATGAATTAAATAACACCTGTTTGTGTTTGAGAATCGAACCAACGCAGCAGCGAAATCCTACTAATATTATAAACGCGAAAGTTTGTGAGGATGGATGGATGGATGGAAGTTTGTTACTCTTTCACGTAAAAACTACCGAATGGATTTTAATAAAATTTGGTATGGAGTTAGCTGACACCCTGGATTAATACATAGGCTACTTTTTATCCCTGTATTCCCACGGGAACGGGACCTACGCGGGTGAAACCACGGGACGTCTGCTGGCAAATAATATTTTCACAACTCGGAAAATCGGTCGATAAATAATAAACATTGGTGCCGATTCGTTCTAGTTAAACCAAACTTAATTTAGGCTGTTTTGATCTTTTCATCTGTCACGATTGAGATTTTAAACGCATCCACCAAAAACATGGCTATGTTTAAAAAAAACTGATTTGATGTTACTTAGTTCTTATGTCACAATGTGAGTTTCTGTCCTTTTCTTACTCTGTAAGTTAGTGAGAGATTCAGTCCATTCTCTAATTTTAATTTAGTTTTAGAACCAAGGAATCGATGCGAATGTCTCGTTGGGTAAGTTAATCTATAGACAGTATTTAATAACTTTTTCTCCAGTCACTGACCTAACGTTTTTAAATTCATTTCATTTCTTCTAAATCTTCCAAAAAAAAGTTTTCAACAAATCTAACAAACTACATGAGAAAAAAAGAAAGTCTTCGTGTTTTTAGGTATTTTTCACTCTCGCTCGTATAAGCCGTCAATAACAAATGTTTGAATTTAATTAAAAAGAACAGATTGTGTTGATAAAACACGATATTATTGAGAACATAGACAGCGGATTTATATTCTTATTCAAATATTGGAAATGGAAAATGTGTGAAACGGTGAATTTATTGTTCGTTTCGGAATATTTGTACGCAATCTGAATATCACAAAAGTATTGATTAAACCGCTTTGGTTTGTTGAATTTAAGACGTAGGTAAAAATCTAAATTTGTTTTTATTTTAAGGTTTTGTAGCCAGCGAAACGGAACCCTGTTACTGAGTCTCCGCTGTTCTATCGTATATCTCTCTGTCACCGTGCTGAATCTCATGAACTGTAATAGGTTGACAGTTGAGATTTTCACAGTGTAATTTACCGCTATAACATCAAATATTAACCTCATTGTCTTGTTAGAGAGTAGTAATATTAATAATTTCTATTTAGCTCATAAACAAATTACAATCTTACAACTAGTACAATGCCAGTTTCCTTAACAAAAGTGCATGGCCTGCTGTCTCCCAAACTAGGCAAAAACCTGTATCTTAGGAGGCATTATACATATTAGCAAGCAAGGTTCATAGCCCGTGTAAGATTTCGTGAATACTAAAGAAAAGACAAGTTAAAAATAAATCATTACAAACTAAATCTAAAAGGAAATTGTTTAATAATATTTTGTGGATTGCGTACATCACTACTGTCATGGTATGTGTATTACGAATGACAGGTGTTTGTGTATGTATGTGTTTATATATATGTATGAGTAAGAATATAGGGTGACTGGTAATTAGTGACCGATACTTAAACACGTGATTGTATTCATGATTTCAATAAACTTTCCCAAAGAAACTTTTTTTTTTATACACAATAACTTATAACACAATAAAATATCAAAAAATCCCACGTTGGAAATTCCCGCGCGTGCGCCTGTGATCGATCACAGTAGGCACGAATTGGCACGATCTATCAGCTGACCTCGATATCTGTCCTCGGAAAAGAGACAAAATCTACTAGTAATAGTAGCAGCGTCACACGCTTCCCCGCCACCCCCACCGCTCCCGATGTGCAGTACTGTCATAATCGAATTAATTGAAAATTAATGAGTATAAAAAAAAAGTTTCTTTGGGAAAGTTATTCGTATTCATGAGTACAATCACGTGTTTAAGTATCGGTCACTAATTACCAGTCACCCTATACATGTGGATATGTAAGGTGAGGAATTTTATAATAAAAGTGACTCTGTATCAGTAAAGTCCAAGGTGAATAACCAAGTCTTCAATTTACTTTTACATTCATGTAGTGGTCTATTACACTACAGTACTGCAACTTAGCATCGTTAAGTTTTCCCATCTGGGAATTCTCGGTAGCTGCCCGTAGGCTAGATCTAGATTTGTGTCCAATTGATGTATATCTTAAACATATGTAACTGGTAAAAATGTGGGTGTGCTATATAGGTAGGTACAGACGCCAGCTGCACATCAAGTTACCCCAATGTGTCAAATTGTCCCAATTGAATATGAACCTTATTCTGTCTGCCATAAAGTTGAAAAACGATCAAAGAAATTTGACACATAGGGGTAACTTGACATGCTGGCGACTGTACATCTCTGCCTAACCCTTTGGAGATAATGTAAAATTAAAAAGTTTTTTTTTGTTTTCATCATACTGTTAGTATGAAAATATTTTTGTCAGCCAAGTGATTGTATGATTTCATGTTTGTCAAAAGCTTATTTATAGTAGTCCCCAGAAATCAGCTTTAAGGTTTCATATGAGGATCAGGTGTAGAAATAATTTAATTCCGTAAAAGACTTGTAAAACGTACTCCTTGCCACAGGAAAATACCAGTAACCCACTCTTTATGATTTACCAATATTAATATAAAAATATAAAAACAGAGATAACAAGAAAGAAAACCATATTTTCACCGATACTTACCTTTTTTATTTATTCCAAGTTCAGCGAAAAAGTATTATTTTACTGCGGATAAATAGAATCAGACAGAAAACAATATAACATGAAGTCATCGGCGGCCGGACCCTTTTTTTGCCAACTGTACCGAACAAAGATGTCTCCAGAAAAACAATAGAAAAGTATCTTTTGGGAAACTATTCGTTATGTAAAAGTTAATCGTGCGTGATTTTGTTAACCCCCGACGCATAGGTAATCTGTCTGTCTGTTGCCCCGTAGCGCATAAACGGGTGAACCGATATAGATGTTTTTTTAAAAGAACTTATTTACTTAAAAAAATATAATATGTCAATAAACTGCATTTGTATTGATCACAATAATATACATCATAGAGAATCACAATAATTAACGCTTGAAATAAAAAATAATGTAAAACTTGCATGCCAATAAGTTAGATCTAGGAGAACTTTACGTGTATCATTCTAATGTTAACACCACTGTATACCCTTGCTCTACAAGTAAATGATTTATTATTACTATTCCGTTTATACATCTTAAATCTTATCTGCTACCTCTATTTTAACATATTTATACATAAATAACAGCAGCCCATCGGTATCGGGAACAGGGTTTAACACGTTGACTGCCAACTACCAGACACAATAGAAATTCAATTGTTCGCGGTCAACGTGTGACCGACGCGGCGTACAAAGACTTAAGCTATTGGTGGTCAGCCTTGACCACCAGTAGCTTAAACCCTGTTATTAACATTATTTTCTTTATTCTCTTAAACTTACCTACACATAAATTATATTTTAAATTATTTTCTAAACACAAATAAAAAAAATAAAAACATTATTATTATTATTATTAATTTAAGGCAAATAAAGACTTACTTACTTACTAATGTAGTTTATATAATTGGGCAACATCTGTGCTCTGATGCGATTTTTGTTGAATGCAAACTGTATTATTTTGTGACAGATCGTCGCTAAGTGTTACGTTTTCGATTCCCTTTGTGCCTGTAGCAATGACCGGATTTTAGATACTTTATTACCTTTTTTCATAATTAATTATGTAGCGACATCTATCTCGCCACATACGAACTAATGACCGATATCCTACATCGCGGTATCAGAGTTATCCGCGCAATTTGAACGTTTACAAGTTCCCGACTACTTCGTCGGGTAGTAGTTAGCCCACCAGACACAACACCCGTCTGGTCGGAGGATCCTCCTTTTTCAATGGTGGATGAGGGACTTTACACCCTGTTCCTCATACCTTCAAAATTAAAGCACTTTATAAAAACAGGAAATCCGAAAACAAATTATTCTGCAGATGTCTAATGAACTTAATAATAATCCAAAAGTGAGACCTTCTAAGAAAATTTCCGATAAAATTTATTTAAATTACTGTTAATTTATTGAACATTTGTTATTTTGCACATTTGTGTTTATTAAGGGACTTGTGAAGTTTAATTAGGAAATTTTGATTAGATTTCTGAGAAGGTTTTTGGGAGAATATTTACTCATTACTTACATACTGAAAGTAATTATAAAATAATTGATTATCGTATAATTAAAATTATTGGAATTTCGTCTTCCTAAAATAGAATATTTTACTTATCTTGTAAATTTTGATAAACGATTCAGTAAATAAGGAGATGGGGTCCCCTGTGTGTATGACAACATGTATGAATGTAAACGAAGCAAAAAAAGGATGTAAGAATCGTAGCAGATGGCGCTCTGTAGTTTCTGCCTACCCCCATGGGGAAAAAGACATGAGTTTATATATATTATAGTTTATGTATGTGTTGTGTGTACGTGTGAGTCCTTTAACATTGTCAATCGTGTGCCTTTTGTGCCTTTGTGTGTATACACAAAGGCACAAAAGGCACACGATGACACATAACATGAATAAAGGAAAAGTATTAAATTAAGAGACAGTAAATATATTAAAAAAGAAAAATAAATCTGTGTCAGTTTGTTAGCAGTGCCCAGCTAAAGTCTGTTTCCGATTCCGAGTCTGTATCTGATTAGTCAAGTTTTAGGCAAAAACCAATAATTCTCCTAATTAAAAAAAAAGTCTAAGTCAAAAGTCATTTAGTCAATAGACTTTACTTTTTGAACGTCAAAATGTATTTACTTATTTACTCATCATCACTATCATTACTGGAATGTCCTAATTCAATAGTGTGGCTATAATTACAATTTTTTTATTTAATTATTATTACATATTCTATACATTACAAAAGAAAGAAATGTAAAAAAAAATACAAAAGAAAGTCCCCCAAAACGCCCGCCCTTCGCCACTTCCTAGTGTTTTTTTACTGGGAAGAAGAAGTGGCGGAACAAACTCCCCAGCAATACGTCTGTCTGATAAGTTAGAAGAACTTGAATGTATACAGTGCCATTAGCACCAACCAATTAAAACAAACTAATACCAAAGTTAGATTATTTTATTGGTGTTGAATTCTTAAAAAAAGCGGAGGAGTTTCGTGCTAAACACTGTGACACAAGAATTATATACAGGGTGACTTTGAATAAATGCGACAAAATGAAATGAGAGCTTCAGTTACAGTAACATAGTTATTATGAACTGTTTTTTCTACAATCTAAATTGTTAAAAAAAATACGTGATTAGTGTTTTAAAATAGTCCATTGACGTTGTTATCTTCATTTAAGTACGAATTATCGGTATTCCAGAAAAATACATAATATTCAAAATATACAAGGAAATCTAAAGTATCAAAAAATCATGATTACTCATGTATTAAGCTTTGCCGTTCATAGCGGTCATTTACCTATTTTTGCCTATATTGAAGTGTGAAGTACCGCGCGACTTTAACTATTTTAACGTGTTTCGTAACACTGTTAAAAAATCATTGATTTTACATTTGATATGTTCTACATTTTCTTGACAACACATAGTTGACATAGTATTGTATATTTAAACTTGTCGCATCTATTCAATTTCACCCTGTATTAGGCTCAGCTAGTAAAATATTAGATATTATTCGTTATGTTATAGCAAACCTGCAAGATAGCCATTCTGACGTGGAAACTCACTTTATTCCCCCAATCTCGAGTCATTTGTTTCCCAATTAAACAGCAGAAGGCTCTACATCAAATTAATTTACAGCCGTTTTTTTCCGTTATTATTAATTTCGTTTTTCTATTTGTTCGAAGACTACTCAAAGCTGTCAACGGACTGGTTCAAGCCTGTATTGTTTAAGGGAATTGGTTTTTCGCTTGTTAGCATACGATCAGATTCCTGAATTGTACTATTATGGACCCCTTCCAACGGGATCGGCAGAGGTGTACCTATATAATATGCGGTTGTGGTTATCCATGTTTGACTGGCCTGTTGCTCTAGTAGTTAGTGGCCCTGACTGCTATGCCGCAGGTCGTGGGTTCGATTCCCACCCAGGACAAATGTTTGTGTGACAAGCGCGATCATTAGTTCTGTGTCTGGGTGTAATTTATCTATAATACGCATGTATTTAGAAATGTTTATCAGCTGTTTAGTACCTATAACACAAGCTAAACTTGGGACCAAATGGCGTAGTGTGAAAAGTTGTGGAATATATATTTATTTATTTAAATGATCGTGGTCATCACACAAACATTTTTACTGGGTGGGAATCGAACCCATGACCTCCGGCATAGCAGTCATGGCCACTAACAACTAGACCAACAGGCCAGTTTAATAACTAGACTGGAATCCGACCCTAACATAGTTTGAATAAGGCTAGGTAGATGAATACAAAGAGGCAGCTCAACATCTGTGAAGGACTTAACTAAAACGTTTATCATTCTGTAAAATTAATTACCAACTCACACGTGGGTAGATTCACAGACACAGCCTGTTGTAATAAGTAAAAACTACCAGTGTTCCATTTTACCCGCAAAACTCGACTCGAAAGCTTCGCATAACCGAATTCCATTGCCGCATTCCTACATTCTATTACTACGTTTTACCTAACAATGGCAGCAATGGAATGGAAGCAGACAGAAATACATTATACAGCGCTGCCGATAATGTTCGCCGTGGCCGCAAGAGATTAATGGCCGACACATACAGTGTAAAGCAAAATGTAGTGCGAATTTCAAATACATTTTTGAGTACGTACCTAGCTGATAACGCCTAGCTATTATTGAAAGAAATACCACACAAGGCTCGGGCACATTTTACTTAATAATAAACAAATCATACAAAACATTATTAGAATATGATTATAAAATCATAATCTTTATTGACACAAACTAATACATACATCTTTATGAATTCCCTACCTCCTGCGCTAGTGAACACTGCGGTACAGTAGCTAAAAGCAAAACGAAACAACTTAGAGTCATAACACCTAGAATCCTTAGAGGAAGAGTATAAAAAGTGAGGCAGCTAAAACTGAGCCAAAATGGCTTTCTTTCCTCGGCGACTCATTAGTAGGTACTTAAAGTCACGTTGCGTTAAATATGGCTCAGCCAACATTAAGTGGACATACAATTTTGCACGCGTTTTAGTTCTAGACCCAGCTTCTATGCGTCTACTAAGCTGAATAATTATTATTTGTATCAATACATAAAGTAAAAATTCTGAATTTCATACCCGAAGGGCTCCTACGTAAGCCTAATATTAAGCCTTCTCTGTGCATTAGTCAGTCCATCCGTCAATCCGTCCATCTGTACATCTGTCCGTCTGACCACCTGCCTATCTGTCCATCTGTCCCTCAGTCCATTTGCCATTTACCAACTCCAAAATAATAGTTTTACTAATTTTGTGTACAAAAAAATAAGCAAAGTGTGAAGAGACCAGCACAATACAATAAATAAAATAAATAAATAAATATTCCACAACTTTTCACACAACGCCATTTAGTCCCATGTTAAGCTTGAGAGCTTGTGTTATGGGTATTAAACAGCTGATAAACATACTTATATATTTCTAAATACATACAATACATACATATTATAGATAAATTACACCCAGACACAGAACAAATGATCGTGCTCATCACACAAACATTTGTTCTGGGTGGGAATCGAACCCACGACCTCCGGCATAGCAGTCAGGGTCACTAACTACTAGACCAACAGGCCAGTCAAATACAATAAATCAACTCACGAAGCATGAAATGCTTTCAAAAGTCAAGTTCTGTTCAAAGCAGTTGACAGTTTTATAGGACCTAAAGAGTGTAGGAAGTAACACAAAACTGTAGTAAATCATGAGGTTCCTGACAGCACACTGTTGTCAGAAACCGGCGTTCCTGGATAGGTTTAAAAGTGGTCTAAACTGTTTTAGAACCGTAAAATAAGTAATAATACTATAATAATAAAAGTGTTATAATTTCTTTATTGACAATCATTTACAGAAACATGATTCAAGGCTCTGGTTATTAAACTAGGTATACCTGTGTGTCAGGTGTCTGCGCCCTCTCCCATTGTATTTGGCTTAGTTACTTACGGATAATAAGAAAAAAGTAAAAATTAAGAAGTTATTTCATGTTTTGTGTGTGTGTGTGTGTGTGTATGAGTAGGTGTATAAAAGTTGTTCTGTGTATGTGTACCTTAGTAAAATTTTATGACTTAATCATTATTTTCTCCACATCCTCATAATCAAGAGAAAAAAAGCCGGTAAGTATTTTTGTAGATCGTCACGAGACGCCTGATAGATTTGAAATCAGCCAAAACCAGTGGAAGGAATAAAGTAAGACACTGTAGCGACATCTATCTCGCCATATACGAACTATCGACTGACGTCCTAAATCGCGATGTTAATATTATCCGCGCGATTGAACTTATACAAGATCCCGATGACAACCGTCGGGCAGTAGTAGCCCACCAAACACAACACCCATCTGGTTGGAACATGGTCTCTTTTTTAAGGGGGATGTGGAAGTTTACACCCTCTTCCTCATACCCCAAAAAAGGCAAATTTAGAGCATCATGACGTTTGCTGTCACGGTTTACGAGATGGTTTTATCCTCAAGACAAGCCTATAGAAATTATTGGCTTGTAGGCCATTAAAAGCATTAACTAATTAGTCTGGGCATTTTTAGAACGTCAATAATAACATAAGATATTTCCCCAATACACCCGACCTTCACTAATTCCTAGTGTTTTAGAAAAAAAACGATAAGATTATGAATCTGGCTGATTCATAATCATAACCTTCACACAGCCGAACTTAGATGAGTTGGAATATTTTTAAATGCGCCCACGATACTAGACAAATATCAAGCGTGAAGAGAAGTTAAAAAAAAATGCCAATTAATTTGGCAAGTTGATTGTGATAAAAATGTTCGCTCTCTGATTAATCATTCATTTACGGTCGGCACTCTGCAGTAAAGGTTTATGAGTTGATATGATGTCATTTGTGTCCTAAATTAGAGACAAGCGCTTCGCCCGCGACTTTGTCTGCGTGTATTATGTACTCTTCCCTTTAAACATCGACATCCCCATCACCCGCTCGTGGTTTTGTAAATAAAATAAAGTCTATGATATTCGGTGATATATAGCTTTCTAATGATGTAAATGTTTTTAAATAAATAAAAAATATAAAAAAAACTAGCAGACGTCCCGCGGTTTCACCCGCGTAGGTCCCATTCCCGTGGGAATACAGGGATAAAAAGTAGCCTGTGTGTTAATCCAGGGTGTCAGCTAACTCCGTACCAAATTTTATTAATATCCATTCTGTAGTTTTTACGTGAAAGAGTAACAAACATCCATCCATCCATCCATCAAACCATCCATCCATCTATCCTCACAAACTTTCGTGTTTATAATATTAGTAGGATTTCGCTGCTGCGCTGGTTCGATTCTCTCACGGAACAAAAATATTTATATATATATTTTTTTATTATATATGTTGAATTATTATTGGAAAATAAAACTAGAACCATTGAAAAATGCAAAACGCGTCTATATTGTTTCGTACAACAGAATTGACAGGACACAATAAACTATTTAATAAACAAACAGTTTAACCAGCCAGTACACAAATGAGGTTGCGTTCTCAATTTCCAACACTCCCTTCAGAACGCAAACCCATTTCACCGTTACAGTACCTACATGTGTTTTTCAATGTTAATTATCAGCTACCATATTACAATCTTGTACAAAGATACACTTAACCTTAGTTTTTACAATGTTCTCTAAAATTTACTTTACGCCATTTTTCACCATATCACTGACTGATAAGAGACACCTGGATTGCACTTTCTTCATTACCATAAATTAATAAGTTTACCTTTACCATACTTGCAACAGACAGTGCTGTCTTACTGCTGTCTTACTGGCAACCGTTATGGTAGATATCGGAGGACTTGTTACATCATACATCCAATCACATCTATTGGTCATATGCATGGGAGCAACCCGAGTCCACATACCACAGGTATTCATGGTCTGAGAAGATACTGAATCATAACAACGGGGTCCTTCATTGACCTTTGTTACAATATGTTCAATGCCTTTCCTAGTCTATCTCCTTGTGAAGAATTCTGAGCTGCCAGAGCATTGTTCTTCCTGCAGGAGTTTGGTTTTAAAAGAATCTGCACTGATCTTGATGCCTGAACTTTCCAAACCCATGATCATTGGCTTATATGTCTCCGGCAGGCCGGCAAGCATCAGTGTTCTAAACCATTCATCATCAATATCGAACTTGATGTTCCTGAGTTTGTGTGCGGTCGACATAATCTTGTTCACATAGTCATCCACACTCCGAGACGAGTTCAATGTAGTAGTTATGAGGTTGCTTAATAAGGCTACTCTTCTATATAACCCGCTGTCATCAAATTTTCAAAGTTTTTGAAAGTTTTTTGTCCCGAAGTGGTATTGAACATCAAACAAGTACTCCATACTCACCCCAGCAGAATGGCCTTGCAGAAAGGATGAATAGGACCCTGGTGGAAAGGGCTAAATGTGTGCTGTTTGATGCTCATTTGGCAAAAGAGTACTGGGCTGAGGCATTAGCTACAGCAGCTTATATCATCAATAGATCTCCTACTAAATCTATTGATGGTAAAACTCCAATGGAAAGGTGGTCCGGTAAGAAACCTGATTTGTCAAATTTCAAGATTTTTGGCTCAGTGGTTATTGTACAGATACCAAAAGAAAAACGCCAAAAATGGGATTCTAAATCCAGTAAACTAATTTTTATTGGTTATTGTGACTCTACTAAGGGGTACCGAATTTTCGATCCGTATACAAAGAGAATCTTCAAGAGCAGAGATGTGGTATTCTTGGAAAATCTTCAAAAATATGATAATAACATTTATTCACCCCTTATGCTTAACAGCAGTTCAACAGCAGTCCAGTTACCCGAAGAACCCACTAAACAAGAATCGGACGATAATAATGATCAATCTTCGGACACTGATTATCTGTCTGGAAATGAAGATTCATCTTATGTACCACAGAAAACTATTGACCCTGACACACCAATAAGAAATATGAATTTGCGGCCACGTAAAGCTGTCCAGTATAGGGAGAATGATGAACATGATGTGAGTTACTTCTGTCCAATACTTGATTTCAATGATCCTCAAAGTATAGAAGAAGCCCTATCATCTTCTGATGCAGACAAGTGGAAGAAAGCCATGCAAGAAGAATATGATGCCCTAATTGAAAATAAAACATGGTCATTGGTAGATATGCCATCTGGAAAGATGGCCTCGCCCTATAAATGGGTATTTAAGACTAAAACCAATGAAAAGGGAGAAGTTATTCGTTTCAAGGCCAGATTTGTTATTAAGGGATATGCCCAACGAAAGGGCACTGATTATGATGAGGTGTATGCTCCTGTGGTACGATATACTTCAGTGAGATTCTTAATTGCACTAGCTGCTAAGTATGACTTGGAAATGTCTCAAATGGATGCTACAAGTGCATTTCTTCAGGGTGACATTGATACTGAAATTTACATGTTACAACCCGAACTGTGTGAAGTAAATACTCAAGTATGTCATTTACATAAATCTATTTATGGACGCAAGCAAGCTAGCCGGCAATGGAACCTGAAGCTGAATAATACTTTACTTAAAATTGGACTGAAGAGATCAAAAGTTGATCCATGCATTTATTATTTAATCACTAAATCAGTTATAGTATTTTTTGCAGTCTGGGTAGATGATTTATTAATTTTCTCTAATAGCATCAGCACTGATATTGAAATTAAAGAAAAATTAAAGAAGGAATTATACATGAAAAACTAGAACCACGCTCTGCTACCATGTTGAATTATTATTGGAAAATAAAACTAGAACCATTGAAAAATGCAAAACGCGTCTATATTGTTTCGTACAACAGAATTGACAGGACACAATAAACTATTTAATAAACAAACAGTTTAACCAGCCAGTACACAAATGAGGTTGCGTTCTCAATTTCCAACAATATATAATGGGTCTACTCTTGACCTCAATCTTGTCCTGCGGTCAGAGATGAGGTCGACGATGGAACGAGCTTACCCATAAGAAGCCTATTAACTCGCGACTTAAACATATTCGGGTCATATGAACTCGGGAACACTGATGCAGGCAGGGAATTCCACTCCTTGGCTGTGCGCATAATGAAGGAACAGGCAAAACGGTTCGTGCGAATGTGTGGAACATCTACAAGGAATGGGTGATAACCTGCAGTACGTCTGGATACCCAATGGAAGAAAGGAGATGGTGGAATGAGCTCGTGGAGCTCTAGAGCACACTCACCGAAATACAGTCTGTAAAAGACCGACAGACATGCAACTTTGCGGCGGTGGGCCAGGGTATGAAGCTTGGTATCCACCAGCTTTTCGTCACCAATGAGCCTCTTGGCTCTGCGCTCTACTAAGTCGAGTGTGGCTAGTATATATGGCCTTAATGTAGTTGTCTTGGGTCTGGCTGTTTGTATTTTTGTGAGTTTAAATGTTTGTTTTCGAACCCACGATATAGTAGATATTCCCAGCAAAGTTTTTCAAGCAAGTTTTTGCATGAAAGAGTAACAAACATGCATACAAACTTTCGCATTTTATAGTAGGAAGTAGGATTAGTAGGATAACCTTTAATTCGGACAAGTAACATCCAAGTGATAGTAAAAAAAAGTACTGACTTATTATTATTTTTTCACAAGCTTACTCTGGGAGTTACATCTATTTACAATACTATGCATTATTTTTATTATATATTTATGTTTTCTTTTTTTTTAATACTTTGTTTTCTTGGGTGTGTCCGTGGCATCACAACGGGCCCCATCAGAATAACAGCGCTGCGATGTTTTTAACTGTTTTACAGTTTCGCAGATGTAAAATATTTTGTAGTAGGTACGGATGTTACAACGAATAAACGCTTTTTCATTTCACTATATTTTTAACCGACTTCAAAAAAAGGAGGAGGTTCTCAATTCGGTTGTATATTTTTTTTTTTTTAGGGTTTGTTACCTCAGTACTGTACGCCGTCATTTATGGACCGATTTTCAAAATTCTTTTTTTGTTTGATAGGGTATACTAACAGATCGGTCCCATTTGTATCAAAACTCATACCTGATGAGGAATCTTTGAGGAATTGAGGGAACTCCTCAAAAAATATAGGCACACATGCACCGATTTCAACATTTTTAGTAACAAATGAAGCATTTTCATTTAGAAAGTATCATTTGGTGAAAAAAAACTGAAGAAGGCAGGCAACGGAACCCTTAACGCATAACAGCAAATTATTCGCGATTGCTATAGTATATGCTGAGCTTTTGTATTTCCACAACATAACATTACGCCATTCTATTTTAAAAGGGGCCGGCAGAGATGTACATATTAATGTTTAGAGATAGAACTTCTTTAGCAATTGTAATCCATTTTCAATGATTCTTTCAAGTTTTGAAAGAACTCCTTTACATACAAAGAAACTAAAAATTACAAACTAAAAACTTTTTTACAAAAAAAAAACAACCGACTTCTTAAAAAAAAACTAACAGGTGAAAAATAACTCCAGTTTCGGAAGTCGGTGGCCAATAATGAACAAAACAAAACCACCAAAGCCACAGACTTCCAAAACTGGAGTTATTTTTCACCTGTTAGTTTTTTTTTAAGAAGTCGGTTGTTTTTTTTTTTAAATGTCGCTGCTAATGCTGGGATAGGCGCCTTTTTGGTCTCGCACAAATCTTCTTATTATTATTATTTTGTTTTTTATTTTTTTCTTTAGTTCTTTAATCTTTCCTTTTTATCTGTTTTGATGTTCTTTTGTTATATGTTCTGTGCGTCCAAATCAAATATTTTCTTTCTATATTTTCTTTCTTTCATTATCGAAGAGTCGTATCTCCCAGCTATGATTTTCAGGATGGAGTTGGGGCTCGCCCGCACTCTACAGAGCAATGAGGCAAATTTCTGTCGTATGATGGCATGAAAGCCATCAACGTAGCTCTGCGTGAACATAGCAGATGCACCACAGACACGGGGTAACCCCAACACATCCTGAAACCATTATTATATTGCCCTCGTATTGTTTCAAAATCGGTTCAGGAGTTTTTGAGTTAAATCTCTACAAACAAACAAAAAAATATGTGCACTGTGCCCTAGATAGGTCTTACTAAACATTAATTGTTTACCGTGCAGCATCTGCGCACACTGACTATACACTGAATCTCCACCAAGCGTGAATTTCACAGATGTGCGCACTGTCAGTGGGCATGCCCACAACCCTAAAAAAAAGCGTAAGTATACCGTGTAGCGTGTTTACATACGTAACATATTGAGTGTATCGTGATAGCTACGTCTGCCAGCAAACTGCTCTGTACTTTGGTTGAAGTAAAATGTAGTGAATTTGCCTTAAGTTACAAATAAACAATTGAGGTGAGACAGTACAAATGATCGAACTCATCACACAAACATTTGTCTTGAGTGGTAATCGAACCCATGACCTCCACCATAGCATTCAGGGCCACTAACTACTAGATCAACAGGCCAGTCAAAGCATTTCCTTAATGATGGATGATATACCAATCAAGTGAAATTATTACCTCCTGCTACTACTACTTCAAATACTACAACCTGATCTAGTATTGTATGTAACATAGTGACACGCAGCGCAGTAATTCAGTTTAAAATTATGTATTTTGTATTTTTCAAAATCAATGCATTTCAGTAAGGTAGTTAGGTTAGGTAGTTAGGTTAGCTATAGGACAGGTATGATAAGTTAGGTTAGGTTATATGTATATTTATATTATCATTCTAATTCTATCGCATGTAAAAGGTATACACTTGGTAAATAAAAAGTAGTAGTACCTATTTATTATTGTATTGGATCTATTTGTTGTCGTCTTATTAAAAGCAAGTCTTTTAATATGCACTACTAGCATTTTCACATCAACCTTACTAAAACCCTAATCAATTACTTGTTTACTTAATAGTGTTTTTTCTCTGTAGGTAAGTGATTTAATGTAAACTTTAAAGAAAAATAAACGTCATAATTCATTAAACCCCCAGAAGACACCGATGTCCGCGCTGTCATTGTCTTTCTATTGTGCCTCTAATTGACAAACCGACTACAAAAAAAAAAAAAAAAACGACTTAAAAAAAACACTAACCAGTGTAAAATAACTCTAAATTAGGAAGTCTGTGGCTTTGGTGGTTTTGTCTTATTCATGATGGGCCACCGACTTCCGAATTTAGAGTTATTTTACACTGGTTAGTGTTTTTTTTAAGTCGGTTTTATTTTTTGCAAAAAAGATTTTTATTTTTCCATTTTTAGTTGTTCCCATACAAATATTTGCCATGAATTTATTTTTATATTGTTATTTGTTAACAATACATATGTCATAGTAATAGGGTTATCCACTTTTCCCTAATAAATGAAACTTAACATACCTAACTGTCGAAATCTAGATATGTTGTACACATCTGCGTACCCCTCAGAGCATACAGGCGTGATGATACGTCATGATGTTGTATAAACAATAAATATCCAAGCGATTCCAGCACTCACGACAGATTTGCCGTCTATTTTTGAAGAGTTCCATTGTATATCTCCGAAGATCAGCACCAGATCTTCACCAAATTAAAATGGGACCACCTCGGGAGTATAATCTTTCAAATAAAAAAAGAATTTTGAAAATCGGTCCACAAATGAGGGAGAAATCGCGTAACAAACACACAAAAAAAAAAAAAAAAAACATACCGTCGAATTGAGAACCTCCTCCTTTTTTTGAAGTCGGTTAAAAAGGAGGAGGTTCTCAATTCCGTTGTATTATTTTTTAAGGTGAAAAATAACTCCAGTTTCAGAAGTCGGTGGCCAATAAATAACGAAACAAAACCAGTAAAGCCACAGACTTCCGAAACTGAAGTTGTTTTTCACCTGTTAGTGTTTTTTTAAGAAGTCGGTTGTTTTTTTTGTTATACTAGTTTCGTTACTAATTACGTGTAGCCTGACATATGTATCTACAGACACCAGCTCGAACATGAACCTTATGATATCTTTACTAATATTAGAAAGAGGAAAGATTCGGTTGTTTGTTGGTTTGCATTGAATAGGCTCCAAAACTCCTGAACCGAATTGAAAATTTATTTCACCGTTGGGAAGCCACAATATTTCCGGGTGACATAGGATACTTCTTATCCTTGTATTCCCATGGGAACGGAAACTACGCGGGTGAAACCGCGTGACGTCTGCTGGTTTATGTATACATAAATGAATTCCTATTTTCCTTAGTCATGGCATCACGCGTGAACGGCTGGACCAATTTCGCTGTTTAGTCCAGCCGTTCACGCGCAATTCTTTTTTTGTTGTGTTTGTTATTGTTAGGAAAAGGATCCAATGAAAAAAATAATTAAGAAAGTTGAGCGGAACGTTAGAAAGTTCAAGAAAACTTGACGATACTTAAACATTTTTCAAATGCAGCGCCATCTTTGACAACATGACTGACGACAAATGTCCTAGCAGTCCATTTTCAGGTGACAATTTGACATTTGAAAAGTCTTAAGCTAAAACTAAGAAGGTAACACTGTATTAATAGATTGTAAGGTTGAAGGAAGTTTGCCAAAGGAGCTAGTTTGTAATAAAGTTTGAAAAACTATCAAAGAAAGGAGATGTTTCATTTTTAGATGGGGCTCCGTCCATAACCTGTACCTTTTAGTGAAGCTGCGAAACTTACCCCTGAATAAAAATAAAGTAACATTTTTTTCATAATATTTATTTATTTATTTAATACTTCAAGCACACAAATGTACATAGGCGGACTTAATGCCTTAGGCATTCTCTACCAGTCAACCTTTAGGTCATGCAGAGACAAACAGTGGTAGGTGCAATTCCGTAAGAAATTTCAAGAGAAGTAAACATAGTTTATTTATACATATGTAAACAATAAATATAATAAATATGATAAATATCATAAAATATAATAGGTATAATATAATACAATAAATATATACAAAAAAAAAAAACTTAAACACATGAACATGATAATAAATCAAATAGGTAATATCAAATAATTTTTGTGTTAAAAATAAAAATAATTATGTTTGACAATTATTGTCCTAAGAGTTATGACAGCCATGACACGTTGTAAAGATGGCGTTTACTTAACCTAGAATCAGGTTGTTTTGAAAACAATTAAAAAATGGAGACTAAAGATTTTTGTAACGATGAAATCGTCACACTTAACTATGTTTACTCAAAATACGTTCAAGAAAATAAAAGTAAGTACATAACTTATTTTTAACACTACAAGAATACACACATTTTTTTTAATGATTTGTTGCGATATTATTTTAAAACGAATGAAGTATGCAATCAAACGAGACGCCATGTTGAATAAAACAGGCAATAATTAAAATCAATTAATTTTGATACACAACAAATCAGACTTAAATTCATCAAATAATATGTTTCCCCTATTTGCGTTATTTTTTCCTCTTTTTCGATATCAGTACGTCTGATGGCCGAAAATGAAACATCTCCTTTGACACATAGCTTGATGGGCTGGCCACTGTATATACATAAGGAAGGTAAACTCAAGTGTAGTACTGCAGGTGTCTGTCCCAAAGTCATGAATGTCCCGTGTCCTAGTTATCCACAGCATTTGTCCGGATCGCACATGAGGGGACGATAATAAAGAATATTTATGTAGGTGCTGATGAAACGCTGTGCGATACCGTTATTATGGCGGACCACAATGCAGATGGCTGTACAGAAGGCTGACTTATCTTAGTACACCCGACCACACGTCAGCGATGCGATAACACTCTGAGTGCCTAGTGCGAGTTTGTTTTACGTTAACGCGATCGACACGTTCATGACGTTCGGCGCTCCGATTGGCCCGCTCCAAGCTTTTAACCAATCAGAGAGCCAAACGCGGTGAACGTTTCGATCGCGTTAGCGTAAAAACAACTCAAACTAACTTACTGCCTACTCTAGAGCAGGCCTAGAGTATGAGTTTAATAGTTTAAGCTGTTCTATAAAAAGCGAGATAGATGTCGCAGCATATGAACTAAAATTTTAAAGTTTTAAAAACCCCCAACGCCTTTAAATGTGAACTTTCTTTTTGGCGAAGGAGGTTTTTTTAATTTTTAAGCTATTGCATAGCTTCTATCGCGGGTCTTGAGCGCGGGGACCGAATCCAGAAATTCCGTAACGAAATAAACCTCACGCTCCCCACTCCGACGGGCAAGGAGGTGTGGCTTGAAGGCCGTGCATCGTCTAACGTCGTTTCAGTTCGGCAGTCTTCGACACGGCGTTGTGTGCGATTAGTTGGGACGTTGTGTGGGAGGGGCGAGGGAGGGGAGGGGGAGGGGGGGGAGGGGAAGAGGCATGGAACAGGAGAGGAAGGGAGGGGAAAGTGAGGTAGGGGTGAGGGAAGGGGAGGGAGCAGTGAGGGGAGGGGTGTGGGAGGTGTGGGGGAGGGGAAGAATGGGGAGGGGGAGAGGAGAGGAGTTGAAATAAATTATATGCAATAGCTTTACCGTGGCAATCTCCGAGTGCCACACGTCATTTTTGTTTAATTAAGTTTTCATTTCAAAACTTGCTTTAATTATGTTTGAAGAGTTTAGAGTTATTCGATTTTATTTTTTTCACCAATTAATTGATCAATTTTATTTTAATTTTATTTTAATCAATCTTGTCATAATTCTATTTTCACACTTTTAATTTTAATTGTATTGTTATTTAATTGATTGGCGCTTGGTAGTTACTAAGTTAGCTTAGCTATCTAATTTATTGATTTGTGCATGCGGTGTTTACCTTTAAGTAATTGTTACGCTTTAGCCTAATTTTAATAATGGAAAATGTCGATGTATCAAGTGTGAACAATTGTTGGTTGACCTAAATAAATAAATTAGATTTTGTAAGGGCATTGTGTTGATCAAAACGAATCCAAACACGACATATTATCTGCTATAATTTTCTCAAGAGTATGTTAGTGTGCTAGATATCCTGGCTGTTTCTGCTACTGGCTGTCATGGGTTCGACTCCCACAAATAATATTTACAAAATAGACCGGCTTGTCCTTCTGAACCTATCTATTCTGTGGCCGTAGAGAACTGGGACAGGTTTTGGCTCAGATATGCGAATAAATGAGGCATTGTTATAACTGAGATAACGTTCGCGGAGTTTATTTTATTCGTGCATGTTTATATTGTTAAAGGTAAAGCAGAAAAGACACTCACGAGACTTTGTTGGTATAGTATTTTGCAAGTGCAACAGCTGAGCAAGAGGTTATGGGTTCGATTTTTAAGAAAATGTCTGTGTATGCGGAAGAATTTGAATCCCTACTAATATTACAAATGCCAATACTGCTGAACGGATTTTGGTACAATTTTACAATTGTATCGCTTATGCTTCAGAATAGCATTGCAGGTTGGTGATTTCAGACTTTTAGACTTATATTATTAACTTTAAGTGTAAGTGTCCTCACGATATCAGCGATTTGTAAGATAAACTTGGAAAATAAATATTTGAAATTGGAAAAGCAATTATGGTACTTGCCCGGATTTGTACCCACAAACTCGTAGCTAACAGACATGTTTCTATTCCACTGGACCATCACACGTTCTCATAACATAATTTCACGCCTGTAATCTCCGAAGTGTTTACCAGACGTACTGTATGTAATAGGAGGAAAGCCTATTGTCTAAAACTCAATACACCGAACTGGGCATCAAACCGGGGCCTCATGATCAGCAGTAGCACTTGCAACCATTAAACCAACGAAGCAGTCTCGTTCAACACATTTCATTAATTTGCCAATAAAACTTTATTCATCTGCTTCGGTATTTAATTTAAAACATAGGCAAATAAAGCATCCATTCATCAGCCAGTAATCCGTTGTTTTTTTAAGCCAAAAGCAATTTTTTATTTAAATCCAGAATTAATGGATATCCGGATGTATGCAGCTCTAAAATTCAGCTCTGACAGTCGTTATATAAAGCCGATTTTATTTTATGCATCGCTTAACTCTGATATGATATGAAGTGGATAGGTTTTTTACGGAATGTTTGATAAAAAATAGTGAATTGATAATATAATTCAATTGGTTACATGCATCGCTTAATCTTATATGTATCAAATTCTCGTGCCCCTGTGTTCGTTACAAAATGCCTCCGAAACGGCTTGGCTTGAAAAGGCGACAATAACGACAGTTACTTATGGTAAGGCAGAAGATGTAAGTTGAAACGCCAGTACCACGCTCTAGAAGGATATACAATACATAGAACTTATTGGTGAGATTCTTCAAAGAGGTCAGGTGCATAGTACTCACACACAACACACACGCCGGTGTGTGTATGACAACATTTACGAACGTAAATGAAGCAAAAGAAGAATAAAAGTATCGTAGCAAATGGCGCTCTGTAGTTTCTGCCTACCCCCATGGATAAAGGTTTTATATATCCTGTACAATTATAAACGTGAAAGTTTGTTTTGATGGATGTTGTTACTCTTTCACGCAAAAACTACTAAACAGATTTGGATAAAATTTAGTACACAGATAGTTTATAACCTAGATTATATCTTTCCGTGGAATATTTTTCGAGTTGTAGTGGGCGAAACCGCTGGCAACAGCTAGTATAATACTAGCTGTTGCCAGCGGTTTGTGAGTAGGTATGGATCAAAGACATTCAATACCTATAGACCGGACATCACAAACAAAATTTTCGTCCAAAAAAGTGTGTCCTTCCGGACACAAGTCTATGATTTTTTTTTAGTACGCTCCGCTGCCGCTCCAATATTCATATATTATTCTAGATGGCGTTACTGAGACATGGGATCAAAGTTTTTCTATGACATTTCCTTGACATGCCCGCTCTATAGTCTTTTAAATCTCTTTGGTATGGATAGATGGATGACTGGAGGTTTGATACTCTTTCGCGTAAAAACTACTGAATGGATTTTAATAAAATTTAGTATGGAGTTAGCTGACACCCTGGATTATCACATAGACTACTTACTTTTTATTCCTATATTCCATATAAATATTTATTTTAATAATTCGGCGTCTATCGTTATTGTAACATGCTTAATTGTACTTTCGTTACAAAGTGTGCATTATAAATACCTAACCTTGTTATCTTCTGTCTTAAGCTATTGTAAATGGAGTATAGATACTATAGACTATACGACTATAGATAGATGGTATAAACTCACAACATTTTTAGCTTAATTTCGGCGTCTATCTTAAATTGACAACATTTCAAAATTTTAACCTACATGTTGTATTACGTTATATAAAAGTAAATCCAAAACTAGAGGACCCATATTTTTTGGTTTTTCGTAATTTTGTACTTTTCATTCATAATTTTTAACTTTGAAATTCGGTGCATTCTAAAAAGACGTAAGCGCCAAATTACGCCATTCATACGGTGGAATGGCGATACATCCTTTGCTTTACTGTGATACGTCAAAAAAACAGTTACTTAGATGTCACTGTCATTTAGCAGTTGTCAATGTCATACATTGACATTAGATATGTCTTGTTTTACATTAGATATATCTTGTTTGACATTAGATATGTCTTGTTTGACATTAGATATGTCATGTTTGACATTATGGTTTTATCTTAAAAATTAGTTTGCTTACGCAAATGCCAGCTCACTCCACCGTATAAGTGACGTCATCGGATGTTTTTGGGTTTTCATTTTTTTTCTCAGAATCTAAGCAATAAAAAAAAATTACAAAATATATTTGAACTCGCCATGCAAAAATGAAGAAACTGTATTTTTGTGTTAGAGTCATGTCTATTTTGAAATGTTGTCAATTGTAATATGATTGAATGTACTTACTTGAGTGTAAATGGAGTATAATATCTATAATCAAATAGGTTTTTAAAGGGTCGGCAACGCGCGTATGGCGCCCCTGGTGTTGCAAGTGTCTATAGGCTACGGTAACCGCTTACCATCAGGCGGGCCGTAAGCTTATTTGCCACTGTCGATGTATAAAAAATAAATAAAAACAACAAATCGCAGTTCTAACAATGATTGTGCTAAAGTTAATTAAACTGTAGGTACGCAACAACGCACAATCGACTTCTGATACGTCAAACTGATATGTGAAAACGGCTATCTGCATTTATTTGTTCACGTGAATTGAATTTTAATGGGAAAGTGAATGTACAGACATACGTAGGAATAATGGGTTTGTAGGTTAACTTTAGCTTAGAGGCTTATTGTTCCAATATTTTTTTTAATGCAATATTTCAGCAATCCTGAGTGTCTGCTAAAGCACCAGAATCTGGAATTGTTTGAAATATTCCATTACATACATTCTCTACCTTTAACGTTTAGGGGAAGGTAATGATGGTGGTTGAAACGCTCTAAAATTCAACCGGGCCATTTTTAAATTGAAATTCGAATAAAAATCGAATGTCAATTTTGTTTATAGCCTGCCTTAAAGAGTAGGTATCCAACTGTTTGATCAGCTGATGCTTATTTGGCCGTTAACCGGCGCGAGCAGTGAACAAATATAGTGGAACTCTTTGACATGGGCACTAAATGACTATTAAAGCTAAAATGTGGCTTCAATTTATAACTATAAGGGTAGTTGGCATACCTAGTGGATTTGTTATTGCTTAATTGATTCGTAATTTATTTATGGTATTTATTTTTAAATGGGAACCTGGATTTATAAACCCAAAATTCAAATTCCTTACTTCGAGTGAAGCCACATTTTAACTTGTCGCTTGCTCAGCGCTTATAACCTATCTACACCTTTTTACTTATGATATCATTGATTCCGTTAGTACTTTTCACAAGAAGGAGAAAACAGTTGTCTGAACCACAATACCACAACAGTCCGAATGAAAACTCCTTTTGACGACAACTTTAGCAATATAGTTTCCATATCTTTATTCCAACATAGAGTATAGAAACTTCCTGAAAGTTATAACTAGGAAACAGTGACAGTATTCAAAGAGAAAATGCAAATTGTGTCACTGTTGTCGACACGGCACAGAAGTTTTGGAGAGAACAATTCTGTCGAAGTGTTCCGGAGGTTAGTTTGAATAATGATACAGCTACTGTAGAAGACAAATCGATATGGAATAAGTAGTTAGCAAAGGGGTATGTTACTTTTATGTATATAATTAGAGGATTCAAGGTAAGAATGCTTCAAAACATGTGGGTTCTGTTCCTTAGGACAGTCTTGGAGTCTTGACAAAACCAAGCTGGTTGCTAATCTAATAATGTATAATATTATAAGACTAACCCGTTTCTGTCCCACTGCAGCGCAAAGGCCTCTTCTCATATAGAGAAAAGTAACAACAAATATAAAAACTTTTTTACAAAAAAAAACAACCGACTTCTTAAAAAAACACTAACAGGTGAAAAATAACTCCCGTTTCGGAAGTTTTTTTATTGTTTTTAGTGTTTTTTTATTCATTAATTTCAGAGATTCTCCATATAAGTAACATAATTACAAAACATGGCGTTGTGTGAATACCTAGTTGTTGAATACATTTTCATTACTGAATTATTGGTTAATGCCAAGCATTAGTATGGAATGACAGCTCAATTCGCCTTCACTTCACCTACATTTACTCGGGGTGATTTTTTACAGAATAGCACACACACAGACGAAAACCAAAGAATTTACCTAGCCAATATAGCGTTTTCTTTTAAAAGAAATACGGCCGGCTATCAGTTAATGTTCAAATCCTGTTACCCCATATCAGTTTGAGAATAAATAAGGAGAAACCTCTCACCAGATGCATCCATAGGGAACGGGTTGTGTGTGTGTGTGTGTGTGTGTGAAAGTGTACAGGGTGGAACGGACATCGAACCACAATTGGACACCATGAGTAATCTAGATCATTCTGGCTACATCATTTTGACTGGCCTGTTGGTCTAGTGGTTAGTGACCTTGACTGCTGTGCCGGAGCTCGTGGGTTCGATTTCCACCCAGGTCAAATGTTTGAGTGATAAGCACGACCATTTTTGTTCTGTGTCTGGGTGTAATTTTTCTATAATAATAATGTATGTATTTAGAAATATATAAGTATGTTTATCAGCTGTTTAATACTGTTGGGTACGGACTAAGAAGCGTTGTGTTAAAAAAAAAAAAAAAGTTGTGGAATATTTTTTCTGGACCCTCAAGTATTGAATTTTTTCCTCGGCTTTCTGTTATTTCTAAGTTTAGCCTGCCAGTGACTAACTGGCATCCAGTTATACTTGACGACAACTGAGAATTTACAAAAAATGGTATTGCACTTTATTTATTTATTTAATTATTTCATATTTCAAGCACACAAATGTACATAGGCGGACTTATGCCATAGGCATTTTCTACCAATCAACCTTTAGGTGATGCAGAGAAAAACAGTGGTAGGTGCAATTAAAAATGAAAATAAAAGGAATCAAATGATACTAATACATATTATGAGTATATGGATGGTATTATGTTTATGTGGACTTCAAGTTACGGTGACTATCAGACGGGGTACTGCGTGCTTCGTCACATCTCTGCGAGTGCACATGACGTCATCCTAGTTACACACTGACGATAGCATATACGGAACTAGCTGTTTGACAGTTAATTGTTGAACACTTTGCCCAGTGAGCATCACTATGAACTGTCAACGGAGATATGCAATAGCCCTGATGATGTTCTTTTTAGTTTAAACTGTATAATAAAGTCGTGATTTCTATATGTACAAAACTCATGTTATAAGTATGTGCGTCGATGTCCCTTCCACCCTGTATGTGTGTAAAGGGGTGTGTGTGTGTGTGAACCAATTTTTATGTACGTTTCGTTTCAGGGACTAGATTTATAGGCAGGCGAGAGACGTCGAATTGTTAGGTGCGCCCCAGTGGTGGCGGGTAAAAAAAAGATATTTTAAGTAATTTATTTCATTTTTATTTATTTTGACTGGCCTGTTGGTCTAGTAGATAGTGGCTCTGGAGTGCTGTCGCGTGGTCACTCACCGGCTTGGGTCACGTGATCGCTGGCTCGCCTGCTACTATACTCACTCATGGTACAAAATAACAGGGCAGGTTACTTTTCGTGTAAAATTGACATTGTAAGCCCCCTGACTGCTGTACTGGAGGTCGTGAGTTCGATTCCCATCCAAGACTAACGTATGTTTGATGGGCACGATCATTTGTTATGTGTCTAGGTGTAATCTAGTATAGGACCTATAAAATTTTCGTGTCACAGTGTTTGTTACCAAACTCCTTCGAAACTTCTTGACCGATTATTATGAAGTTTTGTTTATATATTCAGTGGGTTTTTTGGTCGTTAACTATTTTTTATTATAAAGACGGAATGAAGTTTACGAGTATCTATACTAATTATAAAGAGGCAAAGTTTGTGAGTTTATGACGCTAAGTTCTCATAGAGAAAAAGAAGAAAGTTGACGTGTACTGCGATTAAAAGTAGGTAGCTACTATTACAAACGGCCAAGCTCATAATCCCCGCTAACAACGGCACCCCACCCGAATCACACGTGTGACGTAAACGACACCGCAGGTGACTGTTGCTGTGTAATTTACGACATCAATTCCCAAACTCACACGCACGCTGCGTGCGATTTCTTACCGTTAACGTACGCTGGCTTTATGTGCCGTTTCACGTCGGATTAAAATATCGTAAAGATATGTCGGGGCGTTTTTCGAAGATCTATGGGTTGGCTTGCGTAGTTGCCAGTTGTCTCAAGCCAATATTGTGTGCAATGACATGGTGGCCCAGATGTTAAGGCGCGTACCTCTTATGGACGAGGCTGTGGTTCAAAGCTGGGCAAGTAACAATGTGACTACTTCAAATCAAATGTACTTTCTAAGTTTATTCTTGTCATCATTGACGTCCCTGAAAGAAAACATCGCGAGGAAACCTGGACTTGTAAAGAAGAGGCCTTTTCCTGCAGGAAGCAAACAAAAAAAAAACAAAAAAAAAGAGAGTAACAGGCTGCTATTTTCTTTATTTTTATTTTATTGTGTCATAAGGCTTTCGACAAAATATGTAATAGCCTAATCACCCAGTATCCATTGGTTATAACGCCTAAAACTTTCAAAGGGTTACGCTAAGGTTACCTTAGGTTATACCAGTAGTGGGTCCAGGGCGACGGACGCGGGGATGTCCGCCGCCTCCACGTACGTGGACCCGAGGTGGCGGCGCGTCGTGTTCACGCGCGCCCCTCTTCGACGTCGCGAGGGGAGTCTAACACCTCACTCCCCTCGCTAACTTGGCGAGGCCCGCGGAGCCGGCACCAGTCGGGGGTCGCGGAAGTATCTTCTGTTCCCGTAACCCCCGGCGCAGGTGTGAGAACGAACACGGGGTGTTTTTAGTCAGTAAGAGACTGACAGACCCCTCCGCCTCCCCGGGCGGGGGACATCCATGAGGATTTTCCACCTGTAGGAACTTCACGCTGGAAAAGCGATTGCATTCTCCGATGTTGAAATTTCGCAACCCTGGGATTCCGTGTGTTGAGAAAAGGAGTAAACACTTACCTAGATAGGCAGGGATCGAGGATAACCGCTGCACTCGGGACTGTTAGGCCGGCCGGCGAGACAGTTGTTCAATCTGCTCTACAGATCACTGGTTTCACCTGATATTCACTTCACATGGAAGGTTACGAGAACCAATCAGTCAATCAGCTTTTAACGAAGCCTTTTAAGTATTTTATACGTTAATTTTGACGGAAAATGCGAGACACCGAATTTTGCCGCGCACCGCGCACCGCGTGCTTTTTCTTCTTTGTATAGACAATACTTCGAGACAATAGTTCTCGTCGTCGCCGCAGTGAGGCGCAAGCATAGCGCGCCGGTATGGCGCCAATTTTGAAATAGGAAGGGAAACAAATTTGATAGTATATTTAAGAAGGATAGGCTTCATGTTTATCCACCACCCCTCAAAAAAAAAGGCTATATCAGTAATGGGTACACCCGTATTTTGCCAGTTATGTTTAAGTCCCATGCAATAGGAGGGAAACCTATCGCCATCAAACGGGCACAAAATCCAGGCTCCGGGTGCTACTAAGTTTCAAATAAAAAACAACTGAATAACGGCCGAGGCAAATTTATTTTCAGGATTTTTAACAGTAAATAATAAAACGCATAGCCATAAAAGCTTTATACATCAAAGGTCACTGTAGCCCACCTTAAAATAACAGGAAAAGAAAACGATTCCCTATAATCCGGCTACATTTTTCATTGCCACGCCAGGGGTACGCAATCTGAAGCAATTTCCCCTAATATTGGCTAACCTTTTCTTTACAGACATATCGTTATCCCAGCAATATGTTGGGGACCGCAATTTGTACAGGGATTTGGTGATCGGGTTATGACGTCAGAGCTCGTCAGGGGTCACACACATATGATATGACATGTGTCAGATGAGAGTTTTTAGAGCCTCGTACAGTAGAAGGGCTAACGAGTCGAAAGGTTTAAGATCCAGGATTTGTTGGTAGTTTCAGTTTTTGCTGTGAAAGGTGAAATAAAAAGAAACGCCAAGGTTTCATTTTATTGCGTTTGTATTCTCGTTCAATTTTTGACTCATGTTATGTGGTTGGTTTTAAAACGTAAACTTAACTGAACCTACACATCAAGCTATACATTTCCAGTTTACCCCGACCTCATATTGTTCGGAAATCCTTTGTTTATCAGATCAGTTTACGCTGGCAATGCATAGCTTGATGTGTAGCCGTGTGTACTAACATTTATACACACGCTACTTTGTGCAGTACACATACTAAGGGAGTCAGAATACCTATAAAATAATAGGGGTCAAAATGTTCTGGATTCCTGGGTGGAGAGTATTTTTACTGTTAAGTAATTGTTTCTTGTGATAAAAATGTTTTCACCGTTGGGATGCTGTACTTGTAACATAGGCTACTTTTTATCCCTGTATTCCTACGGGAACAGTAATGAAAAAGCGTGACGTCTGTTAGTGTTTCATATGACTGGCCTGCTGGTCTAGTAGTTAGTGACCCTGACTGCTATGCCGGAGGTCGTGGGTTCGATTCCCACCCAGGACCAATGTTTGAGTGATGAGCACGATCATTTGTTCTGTGTCTGGGTGTAATTCATCTATAATATGTATGTATGTATTTAGAAATATATAAGTATGTTTATCAGCTGTTTAGTACCCATAACACAAGCTCTCAAGCTTAACTTGGGACTAAATGGCGTTTTGTGAAAATGTTGTGGAATATTTATTTATTTTATTATTATATTCTAAATGTCAAATGTCAGCATGTTACGTCAATGACTAATGTCAGAGTTTTAATACCGCCCATTCATTGGCCTCCATGCTGTCAAAAAATATCTCTCAGACATGCCGGTTATCTAACAATTATTTCACCAAAATAAAACCGCTTCCTACATAATGGACATACAAAATAAATACGACGCTTACTTCTCCACACTGGACTAACGATTCGTATCAGCATTATCATTCAACGCAAATGCCGAAGCCAAATTCCGGCACAATGTCCCCGAATAAAGGCTGAATAGAGCGTGTCCGACGAACATTGGCATTACCATAATTAAAGCTCTGGACAGGCGTTTGTCATCGTGTTGAACGGGTCACGGAAATGTTATTTTAACGCTCAACGTTCCTATTATTGCTAGGAGTAGCTCGTGGCTAATTAAATTCGGTACTGCAAGTAGTTAGCACGGAATACCGGAATACTTATTTCAATTTTCACTTTTATACAGTGAAATTTCAGATTGTTTCTGTTAATTTAAATGCTTGTGGTTTTTCCAAAGCTGTTTCATTTTGCTGGTAGCCTCCGTTCCTTGCCCGTGGTACCTACGACGTGGTGACTGGGTCATCGTAAAACATACATGCGGTAAAGTTAACCGGACTATGGTAAGAAAATATCTTTCTGGTAAACTTAACTATAGGTATGTTTTTTTTTCTGAAAAAAAAAACATGAATTTCTAATAATATAATTCGTTTATTACATGTAGGTACAGAGGCCAGCACATCAAGCTACCCCAAACGGTCAAAATTTCCCAATTGAACTCATGTTCAGTTGGGAAATTTTGACAGTTTGGACACAGACCTTATTCTGTTTGTTATTAAGTTGAAAAACTACATCGAGGATTAAATGGAATAATTATTAGACATATTATTTGAATTTATCCGGTCAACCGTACCTACTACTGACAAGAAAAAAAATGTAATGGCCCTGTTGTCCGATTAACTTTAGGTACTACCGCATGTAATTTTTACTATGATCCGGGCAAGGAAGTTTTGAAGCAAGTAATAATTCTACAATACGCACATGCATTCAAAAAGTGAGACGAGACTTGTTAATCCATCATGGCTAGCACTGATATAACTGATGAAAAGTGGGTGCACCATTGTATAATAAAAAGTATATCTCTGCCTAACTCTTTGGGGAGTAAAGGCGTGGTTATGTGTTACGTTATGCAGTACATTAGGACATAACAACTCGGCACGGAGAGAGTACGAGATAGGACCACAGCCAAAGCAGCCACAAGCTAATTAACGTGGTCAGAGAGGATCGTTCACTCGAACTGCGGTGTAATGGCCGCTTGACAGTGAGTAGTGATGAAAACCAATAGTTACTGTACTGTACTATGTCATTATTAAAAGTGGACCTTAATGGAATACATTGACATCTTGCTTTTAAAAGATTCAAATTACAAAAAAAACGGCCCAGAACGGCGAAGGGTCCCGGTAACTCACGTACTATCGGCTTGTCAATGAGTAGTGATGAAAACCAATAGTTACTGTACTATGTCATTATTAGAAATTGACCTTAAGGGGATACATTGACATCTTATTTTTAAAAGTTTCAAAGTACAAAAAAAAACGACCCAGTACGAGTCGGACTCATACTCGAAGGGTCCCGGTAACTCGCGTACTATCGTCCAATGTCAAAAATCACCCTTCTGGTGTGGGTAATACTAGGGCTAGTTTTGATGTAAATAACATTATAAATAGCCCTTTAGTTATTTTAATGTTTATGAAAAACACAGTGCAAAGTTCCAAATTCCAAATTCCCCATAGAAAAGCGCAGATCCTCCGACCAGGGGCTCGAGTCTGCTATTGCAATCGTGTCTCAATGACCGGTCATTGATCGAATATTTGACAACTTTGACAGTTTTTGTATGGGAAATGTGTCATAAGTTCGACGTTATACGTCAAAAATCGATCATTGACCGGTCATTGAGACAAGATTGCAGACTCGACCCCCAGGACGGGTGATGTGTCTTGTGGGCTAGTAACTTCCCGACGGTTGAAGTCGGGATCTTGTATACGTTCAATCGCGCGGATAACTTATAAAACCGCGATTGCCTTAGATTAGCAGTCACAATTAGTGGTCTGGAATAGTTTTGCATTATTTCCAATTGGGTTGGTTTCTTGTCGGTTATAAGAAAGTTACATCGTTCAATTAACTCCAGTGCTATACCAAGAAAACCATTTAACCTTTTTAGAAAAAAACCTACCCCTTAGTTGTACAGAGAGGCTCAGGGCTGGCCCAGTCCGGTACTGGCGTACTCTCGACAAAGCCGAACTTTTAATGAAAACGTAATAACGTCCGCATACTGAACAACAATAGAGCTTGTTGACTTATAAATCACGTATGGTTGCTGGAAAAAAGATCGACAAAGAGAGGGCCAATTAGAAGCTTTCCTATCGTGGTAGGAATAATATAATTCGATTTTCATTATTTAGGACCGCACAGATACGTATCTGTGCGGTCCTTACCTTATTAGTTTTTTTGTTAAAAGAATCTGCAGATTTCTCAAAATCTTTGTTGACTGAAAGAAAGAAAAGAAAAACATTTATGGGCAACTGGTTAAACACACATAATATAAACAAATAAAAAAACTAAATGCAAAAATGGCCAAAAAACTAAATGAAATCAACCTTTTGGCGTAGCCGTGAGACATCTCGCGGCTGCGCCAAAACGTTCATTTCAGTAGTAATGCCAGACCGATGCTGAGATGCTGCTTGACGTTGGTTAACTTCTATAATATTTACTCAATCTTCCAGTTTTTCTTTCGGTTCGTATACTTTCTTATTAAAATACAACAAGTGCACTAACGCAAGCACATCAAGTTACCCCAAACTGTCATGTTTTTCCACCAACACTCTCACAACCACGACCTCATTTCGTCTGTTATAAAGTTGAAAAACGATCAAAGAAATTTGACACATTGGGTAAACTTTAAGGAGGATACTCACGTAAGTTAAAAGTTCTTTGTAATATACGAGGACTGTAATGCTTATAAATAGTTGAGATAAATAGTTTCGACACATTGCTATATCAAACAACATTAAGCTAGCGTAAAAATCTTCCTCAAAGTCTTGTTTCTATTCACCCTTGATTTTCTATCGACCCCGTTTTACCCGGTATCTCTCTTTGTCTCTGCATCACACAACTTATATGTGAAAAATGCAGATGACATTAAATCAATCCATGTATACGTATGAAAATAGAGGCCAGCACATCAAGCTTACTCAATGTGTCAAATTTCTTTGATCGTTTTTCAACTTTATAACATACGAAATAAGGTCGTGGTTGTGAGAGTGTTGGTGGAAAAATTGGACAGTTCGATGATCCACCCCGTTTTACGGTACTAAGGATTTAAAAGGGACGGAATGCAAATGATTACAAAAATATCTATGCAATCAAGATAACAATACTTTAGATGTGTCAACATCTTTCCTCTCGGTTGCTGAAAGTTCTTGTAGGAGCGATTTCTTAAAAAAGGGACGGAAATGTGTAACAGGAAACCGGGAAAGCGCGCGTTGAATTTTGCGTTAGGTAGGATCGTACTGTCATTTTATTTTATGGCCGCGTATTTAACACAATTTCATGTCAGATGTTACACATTATATGCATCATTCGACTACTGTAAGGTTTCCTTGTTTTTTAATTCATTCTCTTGCCGTGTAAGTTAACAAGCATTGTTTGTTACTGTTTCTTAGTTGAGTAAAACGCATCAGTTGTTTCTGAAATAATCCAAAATTATAGACAGAGTGACAGCAGTAACGCTTTGCCCATCCCGGGTATCGAACTTGGTACGTCATGCTCTGCAGTAGCCTTTCCGGCCACTAGACCAAAGAAACAGTCACCAAAGTATTCACGTAAAAAGTAATTTGTGGTGTAACAAATATAAGTTACGCGCCATTTCGAGTTTTAACGCTGACTTAAATATTTACCAGTGGTTTGCAATTGGTTTAAGGGTCAGAGTCATTCTGAATTTCTTAAATTAAATAAACATTTTTTACAAATCAATACAACCATTTTTTTACAATAATACTAAAAGGTGTAAATTGACTCTAGTCGTTGGCAAATAATGACGGAAACAAAAATACTAAACACCACAGTTTTTTTTTGGGTTTTTTATTAAGTCTACTACATTTTTAAGTATTTTTTTTTTCAATTTTTGTATACGTACATACATACATAAATTCACGCCTTTTTCCCATAGGGGTAGGCAGAAATTACAGAGCACCATATGCTACGATTCTTACATACTTACTTCTTTTGCTTCGTTTACATTCATACATGGTGTCACACACACGCCGGTTGCGAGTACTTCGCACCTGACCTTTCTGAAGAACCTCACCAATAAGGTCTATGTATGTCCTTCTAGGGCGTCCCCTCCCCTTCCCTCCCCTCCCCTCAAATTTTTGTACATTGGCATACAAAATACACTAAATGGCACAATAGCGTTGAATTTTATATGTAACATACCATTTAACTAAGGTTTGTTCGGATTATTATTGTTTTGCCAAAAAAAACAACTGTTCAGTACATCTTGTATAGAGTTAGATTTTTTCGAAATTACAGTGTTTGTCCCGTAGTAAAACTTTTTCGTAATAATGAGGACCCTAATTCAGAGTTTGCGTTTATTTTAATTCATATTAGACATCACGGAAGACCCTTTAATATCAAAAAAAAAAATGTTTTTTTCTCATACAATACAACCGAATTAAGAAACTTTTAAAAACAGTAGTTTCCCCTTTCGTTGGACTGTAAAATCCCATACAATTGTTTTGTGAAATTCTAATGTGGCTTCATACAATTGTTGAGGATGATAATTAATGACGATTTTAATGAGGTGGCTTATGCTTCACGAAATACTGTTTTAAACAAAGACCGAAGAAGGAACGTTCTCGTATTCTTTTTACCCGAGTGTGCTTGAAGAAGGGTCATGCTTTTCGAGTATGTATATACATATATCTGTTTATATTTTTTGGCACGCTCTGTTGCTTCAACGGTGTTGTGGATTTTTGCTCGTTTGTTTATTGTGACAGTAATTCTGGGATATTATGTCAATTTAATAAAAAAAAATCGGTTGATTCGTGTAGTTAAGTTGTTTATGTTAAGTCTTCAATTTCTTTTTCTTAAATGAAAGCAATGAGTTTAAGTTACTCGATCTCGATGTTTTATCTCGAGCTCTAGAACTTTCGTACTAAAATATATCGAATAAAATACCGACTTTTAAGTTCCTGTCCTATTGCATAGGGTTACAGTAATAATATTACTATTTAAACATTAAAATTTCACGGTATATTTATTTTAGTTGAAAAGTTATACACAAAGTTATTTGCACAAATTTGAACCTACAACCCCTGGCCCATCACGACATTACCGCCCTACTTAATTATAATTTACTAAACATCCTACTCTTTTGCAGGCAAAAATTAATCAACCTACCACCAAAACTTTACATCATTAAGGACATGACAAGCCAAACTCACTTTCTAACAGTAACTTCCTAAAAAAACGTCAATCTAAGTACACGAGTTCGACTCAAACTCTGAGAGTTCCGTAGGTATCTCTGAAACCGTTTTAGTTATACCTAGCGGACCCGTGGGAATAAAGGGGTAAAAAGTAGTCAATGTCATTCGGGGATAGTGTAGTTTCAACGGTGAGAGAATTATTGATAATTAATTTATATTATTTTGACTAGAAATTAGACATAATGTCGGGTCGTGGAACTCCTTAACCATAAAATTGAGCTCACGATGGCTGACACATACATGCTGCTTGCCCAAATTGCTTCTGGCACTTTCTTCAAAAGGCTAAACCCGACACTGCTCTGCACGGTTCGTCACACGAAAGTTTTGTTAATATGTTTTTTCATATCTGGACTGGAAAAGAGACGATGATCCCTGAGTGTGTTTCGACTTTTCTTGTCAGAGGTAGTCAGTTAGGAAATGCCGATTTCAACTAGCTTTAAAGGAAAAAATTACGTGTAAAAGTGATTTCCATATCCTACTTGCATAATAAATAATTTCATTTCATTGAAATCGATCTAGCAGTTTTTAAGTTTAACCGTTAAAAAAAATAATATTCGAATTGATAGCCAAGTGGTATGAATCCCAAGGCACGCACCTCTGACTTCTTGGATTCATGTGCGTATTGTATAATTATCATTTTCTACAAATTGTAATGATCGATATCGACTTATTGTTATCAAGCCTAATACTAGATGGCGTTACTAGGCTCGCCCAAACATTCATAATTAGATATTTTAGATGTTTGACAAACGAGGGTGGCAGAAAAAATAAATTATAGGAGACAGACGTCAACCGGCAAAAAGTGAAGGGAGAATACGAACGGCTGCTCCGTAATTAATTGTGATCTCTGGAAATTAAAGCCATCATTATTTTGAAATCACTGGGAATATTATATACCTATGATAGGTGTTATCGTTGGTGCAATATTGTGATTTTGTGTGTGAGTAGTGGAAGTAACGGGGTAAGTGTTTGCGTTTATTTAACGAACGGTTGGCTGTTTAATTGTAGGAATTTTCCAAGGCTGACTATTCTCATTTTGTTCTCAGCTTGCGGAAACGCCCTTGTCCTTCAGGCGGATAATAATATTGTGGTTACAGAAGATCCAATCTGTACATTTTATTACGGCACGTTAATCTATTGCGGAATAAGATCTTCATATTCGCCACGGTTAATAAGAACACGGCTGACCTCGGGGAATAGCGCTCAGACTGACGATTCCTGATCTCGGGTTCAAACCTGGCAGCGTATATTTCTTTTTGTGTTTTTTTAGCCAATACCTTTGTATGTTTTTGCAAGTTTTACTTGTTTGGCCAACCTATTATAGAAACTTACATTTATTTTTGTATTTCTTTCCAAAACATTAATTGTGCATTTTCATTTGTTTGGCTAATGTATTGATAGAAACTAATAGTTAAGGTGTTTGTTTCTCTTTAGGTCGCGTATTAATTTATTGATTAAATTGTATGTACCACCTATGTTCTTCTCTCATTAATCAGTTTACTCCGAACCCTGGTCATCACATTGGCGCCCACGGGTTAACTGAATGAAAGATAAACAAGGCGTGTAGGGTCATTACTATTATGTCTATTTAGGTACCTATTTTGGCTACGAGGATTTTGTAAATTCGAATATTTTGTAAGTACCGAGTTTTGTCGAATCACTGTTATTTTATACACAGACTGATTTACGTACCGTCTATAGAAATTGTATTGTATCTGATCATGGATGTTAATGCACTCCATAAAGATGAGCTTGAGTTTGAACTGGCTTGTCGGGGTATTTTTGATTGTAAAACCGTGGCGACTATGCGGAAGTTTTTTCGGGAAATTTTAGTACGGGAGCTATCAGGCGAGTCAACTATTTCCTTTAAAGTACCTAAGTCCTGTATTGATAACCCGGGTAGTGAAATTTTAAATTGTGAAAATAAATTAACGGCAATAGGTTTACTTATATCAGAAGTATCGCACAGTCCTGAACATTCGTTTCTTAGACGTATACACTCTCGTTTGACACACTTATCAAACCGTGCTAAACTTATTATACCTTCTGAGACCAGTGAAACGGAGAAGCATTTGGCACTACTGAAGAATATTCAGGACACTATATCCCTACTGAAGCAGTTTGAGCAGGAAGAAGATAAGGAAGAGGATATCATTTCGGAACATGATAAGGATATTTTGCAGAAGTCATTGGGTGAGGAGGCTATACAGATTATGGAACAATTGAAAAAATGCCGAAACCCAGATAAAACTTCCGGGTCAAAGGATGGTGAGACGGAACTTCACCAGAATCAAATCTCGCAATCTACTGTTGCCAACACTAACATTCCCAGAACTACCTTAGATAAACCTAGTACTTCCTTACGACATCCGGGACTTCAAAGGTCTTCCACTTTTGACAATGGTTTCCACAAACGGAAGTTGGTTCCCATTAAAGATTGGGGTGTCAAATTTAGTGGTAAGGGCACCGTGGGAGTGAATGCGTTCTTGGAAAGGATTGATGAACTTAAAGAGGCGCGGAATGCTGCTGATGAAGATTTATTTCGCTATGCTATAGACTTCTTCGAAGAAGAAGCCTTAATATGGTTTAGGGCCAATAAAGGCACAGTAACAAGTTGGTCTGAATTAGTGAATCTACTGTTGGACACATTTCAACAACCGTACTACCAAGAAGAACTGTTGGAGGAGATTAAGCGAAGAACCCAAAGCAACCAGGAAAGCGTTTTAATTTATATGGCCATTATGCAAAATATGTTTAATCGACTGCCGACTCCCATTTCTGAGACACAAAAGTTGATGATACTTAGACGGAATTTACAACCCTATTTTCAAAAAGCCATATGCCGAGACACGTTTGACTCAGTGAGTGAGCTAACATCAATTCTAAGGATAATTGAGCGCACTAAGTTAAGCTGTGATAACTTTAAGGAACCGACTCTGAGTGAGCAATCTTTGGAAAGAGATTTAGCATATAAGGGAAACGCTTCGAAAATATCAAGAAATGGGGACACGACTGATTTGGCAGCCATTAATGATGAGGAAGTGCTTAGTGCTGGAACAAAGTGCTGGAACTGCAGAACTCCAGGACATCGTTTTAGGGATTGTAAGTTGCCAAAACAAAGGCTATTCTGCTATAGATGTGGGCGTTTCGGGAAAACGACAAATAGATGCTCATGTAATGTTACCGATAAGGGAAACGACAACTCGGAGTCGATGCCTGCCGATCGTACCCCGAAAAACTAAGTCGTCCTACCTCGGATGACTGGCAGCAATGGTTACACACAGTCTCGAGTTTTTTTAAAACGGGGAAAATCTGTAATATTAATAAACATAGTCAAGACAATCGATACTATGCTGAAATAAAAATTTTAAACCAGTCATTTGCGGGATTGTTGGATTCTGGAGCTACTGTTTCAGTGATTTCGCAGAGATTTGCAATGAAAATTACGAAATTGGGGTTTTCAGGACATAAAGTCGACAAAGAAATGATCTCAACGGCTGATGGCACCTATCACACAATGGATGCCATTGTTCATTTACCAATTGAGTTTGCGGGAAAATATAACGTAGTAGATTTTTATATCCTGGACTGCTTAAAACATGATATTATTTTAGGTATGAATTTTTTTGAGTCATTTAATCTGACTATAGGGGCGGGAAAATTGATTGCTGACATCACGGAAATTAACGTCTCGCAACCAGTAACGTCACGGGATGAACTTCCTGATCAACAGAGAGAGTGCCTAGACAAATTGTTAGAGGAAATGGCAGCAGAAATTGGTCAAGGTTTAGGTAGAACATCATTGATCGAGCATAGGATTGACACCGGGGACAGCTTACCTATCAGACATAGACAGTATCCTTTTGCACCTCCTGTTATGGCAGAACTTGAGAAGGAGATCCAGGACATGCTGAACAATGATGTAATCGAACCTTCGTTTAGCTCATGGCGTTCACCAGTATTACTAGTGAAAAAATCATCTGGTAAGAATCGATTGTGCCTCGACAGTCGTCAATTAAATAAGGTAACGGTTAAGGACTCTTATCCCTTGCCTAGAGTTACTACCATCATAGATGGTTTAAAAAACGCTCGTTTCCTGTCAACTATTGATCTTCGATCAGCTTTCTGGCAGATACCGCTAGAAGAAACAAGCAAGGAGAAGACTGCTTTTGGACTCGCTGGAAAAGGACTATATCAATTCAAAGTCATGCCCTTTGGACTAAGCAATGCATCTCAGACACAACAACGATTGATGGACCGCTTGTTCTCACCGGAATTTGAAAAGAGAGTGTTCACTTATTTGGATGATATCGTCATATGTGACGACAACTTTGATAGCCATTTGTTGTCATTGTCATATGTAAAAAATCAGCTTAAGGAAGCAGGATTGACTATCAACCTGGAGAAATGCGTTTTTGCGAGATCTTCTTTAAAATACTTAGGCTATATTGTTGACAGGGAAGGATTACGTACGGATCCGGACAAAGTTAAAGCTATACTTGAGTATCCCAGGCCTACAACTTACACGGAGCTAAAACGTTTTATTGGTCTAGCCAGTTGGTACAGGCGGTTTGTAGAAAATTTTGCCATCGTCGCAGCTCCACTTCATGATCTAACTAAGGGAGGCAAGAAGACTAAACGCATTACATGGAATAAAGACGCTGAAGATTCTTTCTTAAAATTGAAGACTGCACTGACTTCGACACCAGTTTTGAGAGTACCAGACTTCACGAAACCATTTTCTGTTCAATGTGACGCATCTAACAGGGGGACTGGTGGAGTTTTAATTCAAATAGTTGATGGCCTAGAGGTTCCCATTGCTTACACGAGCAGAAAACTGTCAGAAAGGGAATGTAATTACTCAGCGTCTGAGCGAGAACTATTAAGCGTTCTTCATGCTGTAGAACAATTTCGTCCATATGTTGAAGGGAATCATTTTAAGGTCATTACGGACCATAGTGCTCTTCAATGGCTACACCGCAATAAAGACCCTCATGGCCGTTTGGCAAGGTGGGCTATGCGCTTACAACAGTTTGATTACGAAATAGTCCATCGTAAAGGGAAATATAACATTGTACCGGATGCCTTATCAAGAGCGATTGAAGAAGAAATTAACATATTAGAGATACAACCAGGAGATAAAGATGAGTGGTATAAATCGATGGAGGACTTGGTACTTGCTGGGAAGAATGACCCAGATTGGGAAGTCTGTCAAGGACAACTGTGGAAATACACGAAATTAAAACAATTTCCTAATGAAAGTGACAGTTGGAAACTCGTGATTCCAGAAAAACTGCGTCAAGCAGTCTTAAAGGAATGTCACGATGACCCCACATCTGGTCATTTTGGTGTCAAAAAATCTGTCAATCGCGCAAGACAGCGCTATTTTTGGCCGACATTGATCCAGGACATGAAAAATTACGTACGGAAATGTGAAGTATGTGCAAAATACAAACACTCACAAAGTAAGCCATCGGGCTTAATGGGAAAGCAACGAGAGGTAACAGAACCTTTGCAAATCATATCTATGGATCTGATGGGGCCTTTTCCGAAATCCAAGCATGGTAATACTATGCTGCTAGTCATAACCTGCTGGTTCAGTAAGTTCTGCTTCCTGTATCCGCTCCGAAATGGAAAATCATCCTCTATAGCTCAAATACTAGAGGAACATATATTTTTAAGGTTTGGAACCCCTAGTGTAATAGTTTGTGATAACGGAAAGCAATTTGTATCCAATCAGTTTAAAGAACTAGCATCAGGGTACGGTGTAAAGCTGTGGTATACTCCGTACTACCATCCTCAGGCCAACCCCACTGAGCGGGTAAATAAGGTAATTGGTTCAGCTATAGCTTCCTACGTTGAAGATAATCACAAAGAATGGGATAAGTATATACCGCACATAGGACATGCAATCAACACATCGGTCCATGAAGTGACCGGCAAGACACCAGCCTATTTGTTCTTTGGACGTGAGACGACAGTTCAGGGCAAGAGACCCTATAGTTTTGAACAAGACGAACCGATTACCTTCGACAAAGAAAAGTTTGAAAGCAATATGGCCTTCAGAAGTAAAGTTTATGACGAAGTTTGTGAAAGGATTCGGCAATCGCATGACACCAATAGCGAACACTACAACAAGAGACGTCGCATATGTGATTATAAAGTTGGGGATCTGGTTTGGAAACGCACTAAATTCCTTTCAAACGCTGACAAGGCTTTTATGTCTAAATTGGCCCCTAAGTTTGAAAAAGCAGTCATAGCAGAGAAAATAGGCAGCGACGTCTACAGATTAAAAAGTTTCAGAGGCAAGGATTTAGGAAATTGGCATTCTTGTGACCTGAAACGTATGGTTTGAATCCGGTTGGATTCTTAAGAGGAGAGGGGATATTGTAATGATCGATATCGACTTATTGTTATCAAGCCTAATACTAGATGGCGTTACTAGGCTCGCCCAAACATTCATAATTAGATATTTTAGATGTTTGACAAACGAGGGTGGCAGAAAAAATAAATTATAGGAGACAGACGTCAACCGGCAAAAAGTGAAGGGAGAATACGAACGGCTGCTCCGTAATTAATTGTGATCTCTGGAAATTAAAGCCATCATTATTTTGAAATCACTGGGAATATTATATACCTATGATAGGTGTTATCGTTGGTGCAATATTGTGATTTTGTGTGTGAGTAGTGGAAGTAACGGGGTAAGTGTTTGCGTTTATTTAACGAACGGTTGGCTGTTTAATTGTAGGAATTTTCCAAGGCTGACTATTCTCATTTTGTTCTCAGCTTGCGGAAACGCCCTTGTCCTTCAGGCGGATAATAATATTGTGGTTACAGAAGATCCAATCTGTACATTTTATTACGGCACGTTAATCTATTGCGGAATAAGATCTTCATATTCGCCACGGTTAATAAGAACACGGCTGACCTCGGGGAATAGCGCTCAGACTGACGATTCCTGATCTCGGGTTCAAACCTGGCAGCGTATATTTCTTTTTGTGTTTTTTTAGCCAATACCTTTGTATGTTTTTGCAAGTTTTACTTGTTTGGCCAACCTATTATAGAAACTTACATTTATTTTTGTATTTCTTTCCAAAACATTAATTGTGCATTTTCATTTGTTTGGCTAATGTATTGATAGAAACTAATAGTTAAGGTGTTTGTTTCTCTTTAGGTCGCGTATTAATTTATTGATTAAATTGTATGTACCACCTATGTTCTTCTCTCATTAATCAGTTTACTCCGAACCCTGGTCATCACAAAATAAGGTGAAGAAAATCATCGTGAGGAAACCAGCATGCCCGTGACATATTTCTCGACGGCATGTAAAGCAAAGCTAGAGGCCTATGGACGGCATCAAAACTCGGACACGAAGTTTTTTACTGACCACACTAGAAGAAGAAGAATTATTAAAATTATTAGTTTTTAAATATCATCCTTTAATTTTAGTTAAACTTTTTTAACCACCAATTTTTTTTTAGCAAATACCTATTTAAGCTATAATAGTCTCCACTTCTAGTTTTAGATAGGCAATGCATGCTGTGAAATTATGATTGGCTTTAGATTGGCTTTTGGCCCCATATGATATTGCCACCATATCTTTAACGTTGTAAAAAAAGCGATTGAGTTTCCTGTCAATAAATAAATAAAACTATGAAGGAGTTTTGTTTCTCTACTTTTAACTCAAAGCTGAATTGGTCGTATGTCGTATCGTTAGATTAGCATAAATATTAATACAATTTTTTGTCTGAGCTTTAAAAGAGACTAAGCATATTTTTGTCGCCGGAATTTCTTAAACGCCCGGAGCGTTTAAGAAATTCCGGCGGAAAGAGCGAATCAGAAAAGATCTGCTACAGCTTTATTAATATATTAATACAGATGGACAATCAGACAGAGGATAATAATAATATAAGCTCAGGGTTTGACGTCTTTTGTGTAACGGAACCCTAAAAAGTATATCAAAACTTTCGATTTACAAAATTTAAAAATTATTCTATTCTTTTTTCGAACGTTCCATGCCCTTATCACATTCGTTGGGCCCAGTGAAATGATTGATGGCTGGCTCCAAATTGCTCCGGGACCGTCTGCGCCTACAGGCCGAAATGTTGGACCGCTCCTCTTTGCTTCAATTGTGGTGCAAGTTATAAGAGAAACCACTGAGAAAAGTGTACTGTTTAGAATATTTTTTTATTTATTTATTAGGGACAAAAAACTGTAACATGCTCCGAAATACAACATGTAACCTGCACCATTGACCACATATTAACTAAAAAAAATAAGAATAATTACACTTAGAAGCCGCGTTTACTATGCGCATATTTCTATGCGCGTTTAGTATAAAACTCGGGCGAATGGCTTTGGCGTCGGATTGGTGATCGAGAGATCGTGAGTTCGAAACTCACCCATCGCACTATTGGAGTGAACGGCTAACTATTGGCGTGACGTAAGGCCATTCCAGACACAAACATATTTATCTTAGTTGGAGTGGTTAACAAGACTACCAGTAATGTGCATTCCACATTCCTAGAGAGCTTTTTAAAAATAAACTACAATCAATAAATATTATATCTTCCATTGAAATACCATTATGTAGAGCTTAAAGTTATAATTTGTATGTTTTTATAGTGTACCTACAATAAAGAGAAGGAATTCTATTCTATTCTAATAATCATTTTACTTAGTCTTTATTTGTAAACACAGTAGGCCTAGCCACATTACAAATTCTATTTCAACTTCAACTCTTCTTTATGGCATTTGTGGAGGGACACACCACAATTTTGCCAATGACACGTAGGTACTATGAAATTCTGTTTCTATTATGGTAATCGATAAGGCGACAATGGAAAGAAAATGGCGTATATGGAATCAGCTGTTTGTCAACTGTCAAGTGTATTTTATTTTCAGCCATATTACAAATTCTACTCGTTACCTACACTTGACAGTTAACCAACAGCTGATTCCATATACGCCATTTTCTTTCCATTGTCGCAATAGAATAGACATAGGATTTGTAATAAGGCTAGGCCTGCAGGTTACAACATTACAGTGTGCAAGATGTGACAGTAATTATCACACATACTAATGGACTTAAAAGTCAGTAATTAATTTTTTGGTACCTACTAAGTAATGATCAAAAAAAAGGTGTTGATTCAGGCAGAACTATCGCAAAAAAATGTCGGATAAATGCAACTTGGACGGTTAATTAGTTAACACCGTACCCTCTCCTACCTTGCACCATTTAGGCACTCGTGTCCAACGCGCCAGCTCCAATTTGCATGCAATCAGCCAATGGTAACTGGATATTGTACCTGTATCTACATACTATTAGATTATTAAACGCCTTTGCTTTTACCGAAGTCCAGTAAACGTGAGATTGGGTTATCTCGTTCAGGTAAACTGGTAGTGTATGTAGGAGATAGGTAACACTTAGCGTTTTCACCGTCATTTTAAGTTGACGCTTTGGAAATGTGTGAGTGAGACGTGATGGTAGAGAAGGATAAAAACAACCGTCGGTTGTTTTTTTTGTAAAAAAGTTTTTATTTTGCTGTGTTTAGTTTCTTCGTATGTAAAGAAGGTCTTTTAAAACTTCAAAGAATCATTGAAATCGGTTAACAATTGCTAAAAAAGTCCTTTCTAAACATGAATCTGTACATCTTTGCCGGCCCCTTTTAAAATAGAAGGGCGTAATGTTATATTATGGAAATACAAAAACTCTGCATAGACATCTGACTATAGCAATCGCGAATAATTTGCTGTTATGCGTTGAAAAGCTCGTCGCCTCTCTTCTTCATCAGCCTTTCTTCACAAAATGATACTTTCTAAATGAAAAGGCTTGATTTGTTACTAAAAATATAAAAATCGGTACGTGTGTACCTTCATTTTTTGAGTTCTCTCAATTCCTAGAGGATCCCTCATCAGATATGGCTTTTGATACAAATGGGACCAATCTCCTAGTATATCCTATCAAATAAAAAAGAAATTTGAAACTCGGTCCATAAATGACGGAGTACTAAGGTAAAAAACCCTAAAAAAAAACCGAATTGGGAACCTCCTGCTTTTTCTGAAGTCGGTTAAAAATATTAATAAGTAGGTATTGTATAGATAATTTTAGTTTTTTGTCCTTCATCTAGATTACAAGAAAATTGTCGACACATAACGTTTCTTTTTTCACAAAATCAAAAAATAACGGCGATACATGGAGTCAAAATGTCGCATGACGTTTCTAGCCAGCCTACAGTTTATACTAGATTATGACGCTACAAGCCCCCTCTCCTCAACTTTAATGCGTTAAATCTAAGCAGTTTTCCACCCATTTGAAGGAGAAAAAAATACCTGACGAACATTTTCTTGTTATCTAAATGAGGGACTCAAAACTAAAATTTTGTCAAAGAGCCCAACCTTACTGTTGACCGCGAGGAATTTGTCAGTGGCAACCCAAGGTCTGGATTTGTGCCTGATTGATGGAGATAGGCTCGCCCAATACCACCTGCACTTCTTCCTCACCCTTTGGGGATTACAGGCGCTATGAGTAAACACTTAATCAGATATTTGCTGAACAGGAAATAATACAAATTGGAAATACGCATTCAAAAATACGGAATAAGCCCAGCGCGACGTTGATTCTTTTCTAATATTCAATTAGTAATACAATCAAATCCGAAAGAAAACTCCAACGATTTCAACTAAAATCCTGTTCCCCACGTTAACTTGAGAAAAGATTTTTTTTTTAACAAAGTTGTAATTTTCTTATTTCTATGCAAATCTTTTAAAAGTCACACCATTCGAAAATTACTTTTTTGTTACTTCACAAAAGTAATCGAAATGAATTTCACAGTGTGTTTGAAAGGGTTGGCAAAGAGCCGATATTCGTAAAAGATATTTTGTAAAATGATTTGAAAAGTTTGTCGTATTCCTTTGGTTGACAATATTATTTGTACGAATGTTTTGACAGGGCAACAATAGTATACAATGTACGTTATTAAAAGAGTGAGCAAAGTTGATTACTACAATTGATTTGGTCTGCCTCGTTGGTCTTGTGGTTGTACGCGCTTTTGTTCAACTTGAGGTCCTGGGTTGGATCCCCCGTCAGGCAAAGCGTTATTAAAACTTTTATAAGTATCTGGAATTTCTCAGTACATGAACGAAATAAATGCAATTTACTTTAATCACGCTGATAGAGTAAGAATGATGACAATACAGCGAAAAAAACTGCGTTACTAATAGTGTGTACAATTTTAAATGTTGTTCCAAATAAAATTCAACTAGTCTACTTAACAGGTAATTCTTACTGTAGGTAATATCATTTTCGCAGATTTTTCTTTATGATTGTTGTTCATAACAACAGACCTGACTAAAAATAAACCTAATACAATGAATATCTGTAAAATCTATGAAAAAGGAAAACATCAAAAATATAAAATTTACACATTTATTAGGCACTTAACATAATTTACATCGCCATCAAATCTTAAATTAATTTTATTCTTAATTAAATTACAAAACGTAACGTTGTAAGTTACTAATAATTATAAAAGTAATTACTGGTAGTAATGTACCTTACATTACCATCAATTACATGTCAAGAATTTTAATTGAGTCGCAAAAATTTAAGCTTTCGTAGGAATTTATTTTAATTATACTTCAGATTAAAAATAAACAATTGAGGGGCTTGTAGCTAGTCGTAACAGCTACTCGGGTCGATCGAAGGTAAAGCTACGTTAGCCAAGGATGGATGACCACTAATAGCGTATCAAGACAGGGGTCCTGGACCAAATGATTGACGTGCTTGCCTTGGCACGGAGGGCCGTGCCAAAGCAAGCACGTCAATCATTTGGTCCAGGCTAAGTAAATATAATAAATATAAGTAAATATTCCACAACTTTTCACACAACGCCATTTAGTCCCAAGCTAAGCTTGACAGCTCTCGGGCCATGGGGTCCGAATGCCCATCTAGTTTTCCGAGACATCGCCAAGCGTTTGGTCGACTCTTAACGTGACCAGAGGGCTGGCCTTTATTTCGGTCAGAGAATCAGCATTGCCATACAACGTGGCAATGCGGCCAGTCTTCTGGGCACTTTTCCCGTTGATAGCAATGCGGATGAGTTTTTTGATGCCCTATAATTGGTTTACTGTTCTTTTGTTTGTTTATTTTTAGGTATGTACAGTCCGCCAGCACATCAAGTTACCCCAATGTGTCAAATTTTCCCAATTAAATATGAACCTTATTCTGTTTAACATAAAGTTGAAAAACGATCAAAGAATTTTGACATATTGGGGTAACTTGATGTGCTGGCGTCTGTACGTAACCAGTTAATTTAGAATAGTTTTATTGTACCTATAGTTATAGTATTAATTGAAATGATAATAAATTAGACTACAGTTGAATACAAACAAATTATCGTGCACAACACACAAACATTTGTCCTGGGTAGGAATTTAACCCACGAGTCACTAACTACTAGACCAAAACAGGCCAGTCAACAAATATTGATACCTAGTCGTTATGAGTAAGAAATCAAAATTCTGAAATCCAGTTTAAACAAAGTTAATGTGTTACCCAGTCATAGGGTTGTGAAGGTCAGTAGGTAGTCGCTCTATGTAAAACATTGGTATTTAGCTGCATTCAGTTAAACTAGAAGAAGTTCCCAACATAGTCAGGAAAGGCTAGGCAGATAATACTAACAAAACAACACTATAAATGTCGATGGCCTAGTCAAATCTACCAATTTTGGTTACCTTCTATTTTCTGCCTGCGTAGCATGAACACATTGAACACTGAAGAAACGGCCTTTGTCTACAGACGAATCGGCAAAGTGACAGATTATAATAATAATAATAATAAAGTTTATTGGACAAAAACAAAACTTAGCCTACTACAGTTTCAATACTAAAAACATAAGATATAAGAGGCTTCTAACCTAAATGAACTCCTGATTTCCAAACTAGGTAAAGACCTGTATCTTGGAAATCAGTGCTCTTTCAATGAACGTAACAACTAGGACTCTTACTTAGATAAGGAGTAACTAAGATACATCAAGTACTGAAAGAGTAAGACCAAAAAAAAAACAAAAATACAATTACAAATTAGTGCGATAGTAGGAATTATTTTATAGCTTGACGATTTTGAGAAATATGGTAGTGTGTTGTTGTGAGATGTAGGAGTGTTGTGAAGTGAAGTGTAGTGTAGTGTAGTGTATATTGTGTAACTTAACCACTTAGTTATTTTTGAACAATTAGTAACTTTTCAGTATTAGCGTAGTCTAGCCAATTTGTTACAGTTGTTTTACATTTGTATTTGGTAAGGGGATACGTGTTAAGGATTAGATTAATTTTATTGTAAAGATGGGCACCAAGAAAAGCGAAAAATTTCTGAGCAAATTTAGTACGGCACGCTCTAGACACTCCAACTGTATGTTTTCTGCGCTTCTGTCCAAATTCTAAGGGGTTATACTTTAGGGAACTATGCATTTTGAGGGTTGTTTTAAGTATAAAAAGCTGCCTCACCGTCAGAACCTCACAGGTTTGATAAAGACTGTTTGTGGGATGGAAAAATGGTAAAAACCGACTTACTTTAAGGAGTGTTCTTTGAGCACGTTCGACTTTGATTAAGACTGTTTTACACGCACCACCCCAACTAGTTATACAATACATCAACAGTGACTGGCATAGAGCAGTATAAATCATCCTTAAGACCTTCGGGCTGGCTATCTGTCTGAGATATTTAAATATGTAAATTAATTTTCGAACCCTGGAGGAAACAAGGTCTATGTGAGGAGCAAAACTAAGTCTCTCATCAATCACGACTCCAAGGTACTTTATTAATTTAGTTTGTTCAAGCGAAGGACAATTGCAGTTTATAGATTTAAGACATAACCGAGAGTGTGCAAATATTTTATGCGAATTTAGAGATAGATGGGAATCATTGCGGAGGGAGAATTTTACATACTTAGTTTTACCGACATTTAACGTTAAAAGATTACACCTAAGCCAGTCATTAACTACATCAAAGCCGCATTGAGCATGTTGGAAAGTTTTGTACCACGACGTGTCCCTAAAAACAAGGGCAGTGTCATCCGCGAAAGCTATAATTTTCCCATTTTGGAGTTCTAGTTCACAGAGGTCATTGATATAAATCAGAAATAAGGTTGGGCCAAGGATACTACCTTGCGGCACTCCGTAAGTTACGGAAAGTTTGTCACTCAGCCAGTCGGCCACCTTAACACACTGAAAACGATTACTAAGGTGATCTGTGAATAATTTATGTGGTAGACCTCTGATCCCCATGCTCTCCATTTTATCCAACAGTCTAGGGACAGAGACTGTGTCAAATGCTTTGGCTAGATCAAGAAATATAGCCAGAACTTTATTTTTGTTATCAATATTATCTACTACAAAATCAATGACTTCATGAACTGCATCACTAGTGGCTTTGCTGGATCTGAAACCGAATTGAGCGTTAGATAGAAGCTTGTTTTTCTCTAAGTAATTAATTAGCCTCTTATTAATAATTTTCTCGAGAATTTTAGACACAGTGGGCAATATTGAGATGGGTCTATAATTATTAACACAGTCCCTGTCACCAGACTTAAATATAGGTATTATTTGGGCAGTTTTAAAAGCTTGTGGGAAGATTCCAGATGAGAGTGCTAAATTACAAATATAGGTTAATGGGGAAATCAAAAGGAGTCGATATCGTGAAATGAACTTTGAGGTTATGTTATCGCTTCCAGCTGTTGAACTAGGTTTTAGGTTAAGGATGATGTTATTAATCTCATTTTCGTCAGCTGTCAATAAAGCAAAAGAGTTATTGCAGGTAGAATGAATAGGTGATAAAGGTTCAGACCATGGTCCTTGGGATAACTGGTTTTCTGCCAGTGACTTTCCTACATTTGCAAAGAAATAGTTTATATTATCAACAGAGAGTTGGGGACTGTCAGGACATATTAACTCAGAAGCAATCTCATTCTGTCGTCTTGTATTTGTTACAGTTTTAACAACTTCCCATATTTTTTTTGAATTGTTACCCGCCTTAACAAATTCATTCCTTTCATATTCCCGTCTTATTTTGTGCAGCAATACGTTACAAAAATTCTTGTACCTTGTGTAGGTTAATTTAAGAGTTGCATTATCAGAAGATTTTTTTGACTTAAGATGAAGTCTATCTCTATTCCTTATGCATCTCAAGAGACCTGGAGTGATCCATGGCTTTAGTATACGTTTGCGTCTTGATATGGTACTTGTTTTTGTACATGATTTAATAGCAGCAGTAAGAGAGCCAGTGAATTTTCCAACAACTTCATTGACGTCAGTAATTGAATAAAGTGGCATAAAATCTATTTTCGGTATAGCCGAGTCGAGAGCTGTGTAGTCTACTCGTTTGATGGTTTTGGGAAACTGTTGAGTTGGGATAGACAAATTGATGGAAATAATTACACTGTAATGGTCAGTGAGAGATGTTTCTGCGATCAAGCATGATGCTGGAAATTCGGATTTTAATATGACATGGTCAATGCAGGAATTAGCACGCGTGGGGGTATGGTAGGCTGGTAGCATACCATGCGATGCCGTAAGATTTAAATAAGGGTTTTTTCGTGTGTCCATTGTGTTATCGGCAATATCAATGTTTAAGTCACCAGTCAAAATAAAGTTTTTATGTTTATGAGCAATCTCAACCAGCAAACCATTCAAGCTCTCCAAAAATATGTCAACTTTCCTGACACTGGGTGATCGGTATATGGCAAGAACTGCAGTGTTTTTATCGAGGGTTATTAATAGACTATTACAATCTATAATGACCGGTTCTTGTACACATAAGTTTATGCCTTTTTTAATAAAAACAGCTACTCCTTCATTTTGTGTATGGTTTCTAGTTGTACAGTAATAATCGAAGCCATCTAGTACCGGGGGATTGGATACACTAAGCAGCCAGCACTCCGTCAGAATTATCAGGTCGAAGTCAACATTAGATTGAGCCAGGAGGGCAATCATTCCATCCATATTACAATTTAAGCTTCTGATATTCTGAACAATTACCCTAAATGATTTCCCAGTTGCTGGTATAAGTGTTGAGCATTGATCTATGGTACATGTAAAAGTATTAGCCACGGATTATAAAGACATTTCTTTCGTCTCGAGCATGACAATGTCAAGAAAGATGAGAAGTTATATGCCGAAGAATGCCGAACAATGCCGAGCATGAAGTGCGTACCTATTTTCTCCACTTTTGACAGTTCTTTTCGAAACATTTTCTGACAACAAGTGTCAAACAGTCTACATCAAATGAGACCGAGACAAGAGCAACTTGACAGTTGCTATAGACAGCATGTAAATTTCTTTCTCTACGTACAAACGCTTTGTCAACGAGTCGCCTCATGCTCGGGTAGAAGAAATGTCAAGTTGGACAGAAAGAAATTTGTCGTGTCTCGGAAGCAATAAATTAAGTGTTCATGCTACGCAGGCAGGTTTATCGAAAGAAATTTGACAGATTGAGGTTCCTGTCTATATAATCTGTCACTTTGCCGATTCGTCTGTAGACAAAGGCCGTTTCTTCGGTGTTCAATGTGTTCATGCTACGGCGGCTGGTGTTTTAAATGTTATGAATTGAAAAAAGTTTCTAAATACATACGAGTATACGGCTTAAAGTATGGACTTACTTACTACAACTTAGTTGGGCAAAAGGCTAGATGAATCTTACACTTAAAGCACTTTAGTTCTTCCAACTTATCAAACAGACTTGTTGCTGAGGAGTTCGTTACGCCACTTCTTCTTCCCAGTGAAAATACTTGGCAATGACGAAGGGCAGATTTTTTGGGGGAAAGTTTCAACACTGCTGATGCTCAGCCTAAGTAAATTTTGATTTTGATATTCTTAAATACAAAAACTTTACGCAAGTTTATCGACATACCGCTTTGCTATTTACACGATTTGAACTAACTTAAGCCTCCCACTAAAACTGGAACCCTACAAACGAGTCCGGCAATCGTCTTAGTACAAGAAGATTGTTCCATCGGAGTGGTTCTCAACCTTGATCGTTGGCGGTGGTGGGTCTCTCTCTAACAGATATGCTCTCACTTGGATGAGAACGACGTTGGTAGTTGAGCACAGGCATGCTACTATCAATAACCTGGAAATAGAAGAAATGGTTTTATTATAGCTGACCATGGAGCTAAAGGTAAACGAGGCTTTGGGGTACAAAGAAGTCTTCCCGAGTGACCTATTCTTCGACCTCTGTTACGTCCGCACATTAGGAAATTTAAGCTCTATTTTTATTGTCTATGTTTGCAATCGACGGGAGTTTGTTTGGTAAAGTTACTCTTCACAAGGTCAGTCCGTTATTGGGTGATCATTTACCACATATCAAGACGCCTTCGTTTCTTGGAAATCACGTTAAGCCGATGGGTCCCGGAAGTTCCTCAAAAGGCTAAACCGGACACCGTTCTGCATGGTTCGTCACACGAAAATTTTGTTAAAATATTTTTTAGGCTCTAGACAAACGGACCGCATTTCAACTGCAATCCAACCGCAAATAGCAGTTCTTATGCAGTTTGAATGCAGTTGACACGACGTTGACTTTTACAAACTGCATCCAAACTGCAATTTGCGGTTGGATTGCAGTTGAAATGCGGTCCGTCTGTCTAGAGCCTTAATGTCTGGACTTAAAAAGAGACGATGATCCCTGAGTTTGTTTCGGCGAAATGCCGACTTCTACTAGCTTTAAAGGAAAAAATGACGTGTAAAAGTGATTTCCCCTACTTGCATAATAAATAATTTCATTTCATTTCATTTCAGTCATTTCTAGATCTTTGACATTCGTTACGGGTAGTCAGAAGCCCGAAAATCTGACAACCAGTTCAACTAAGCAATATCATGTTATCCAGTACCTGGGTTGTGGAGGTCAGACAGGCAGTGACTCCGTGTAAAAAGCTGGTATTAAGCTGCTTCCAGTTATACTAAAAGCTGATCCTAACATAGTTGGGAAAAGGCTAGGAAGATCCAATCGACACGCTATGGACAGATCTCAGGACATTGTCAACAATGGTTTCTTTACAGGTTGAACACGAATAGTGCAAGATCGAGAAGTCTCTTTATAGCCGTAACCTACATGAGACAAGTTCTTGCCCATTCTTCTCTATACAAAACTTTTGGAAGGGGCAACTAAAATCATTTTCTTGTTTATTTAGCTATTAAGTCTGACGTTCAAAGGTGCCTTTTATTTAACGGTCTTATTGAAATAAATTATTTGCCTTTGACTTTACGTAGCAGATGTAGTTACGTTTAGTTTTGTCTGACTTACAGTCTTGACAAGATTGTCGTGTTGCCCAGTTACCTACTGGCTTTACCCGTTTAAATGGGTAGTATTTCCATGTAAATGACGGTGATAATTATGTACAGTAGTACCTAATGAGGAATGGCTCGGCAAGGGCCTTGTTTGACCATAGAACGTTCATCTTACCAGTAGGAGTATCCAAGTCCGGGTCCTGGAACGTATAAACCAAGCGCGATGTGAGTCAACGCGAGGTGGCCTTTCAACCCTGATGTCAGCCAGTATATGCCAAACATTAGCATCACTACCAGTCCTATTATTGCACCCGTTGCATTCGTCCACAAACATCCTGAAAACAGAAGACAATCGGAATAATAAACATCCACACATAAAAAATGGGACATTAATTTCAAAATTCGAGGTAGTCCTCGAAGCGCAACTATCTTATTCCGCGAAGTGCAATCGTTAGTTGCGCTCACAAAATGAAAATAAAAATATTATATTTTTATTCCCCGAAGCGCCACCATGACAAAAGTAGAGAGCGAGGGATTTGATGGATTAATCAAATATATCGATAGACAGTTTTATATCGACTGTCATAGTTTTTTACCAGGCAAACATAAATTGACTGAAACTAAGCGTTGAGTAACTTTTGGTCAATTATGCTAAAGAGACATGTATGTCTCTTTAGCATAATAACATATAGCATAATTGACCAAAAGTTGCTTAATACTTAGTTCCAGTCAATTTATGTTTGCCTGGTAAAAAAATTTGACATTCGATATAAAACTGTCTATCGATATATTTGATTAATCCATCATACCCTTAGCTCTCAAATTTTAATCATGGGTGCGCTGTATAATCTTATAACCACTGAGCTTCAGTGTGCGTATCATCTTTACGCTGATGATCTACAGCTCTACTGTCAGGCAAGTGTTGACAACATTTCCTTGGCGGTAGATGAGCTGAACCGGGATTTAGATATCATCAAGGACTGGTCTAATCGATTCGGGGTGGCGGTTAACCCTTCCAAGTGCCAAGCTATCATCTTGGGGAGCTGCCATAGCATAAGGAGGCTGAAAGGTAAGTCTGTGCCACCGGTCATCTTTGATAATCTAAGCATTCCGTTCCGCTCTGACGTCAAGGATCTTGGTCTTCATGTTGACAGTTGCCTGGACTGGCATAAGCAGGTTGCGACTGTCAGTCAAAAGGTCACTGGAACGTTGCGGTCGCTATACCGATTAAAAAATCTTCTCCCGCCTCACATTAAGGCACTGCTTGTACAAACCCTTATCTTTCCCATAATTGACTATGGTGATATGTGCTACTATGACCTGAATGCAGACCTTCTCAATAAACTTGACCGGCTTCTAAATAACTGCATTCGATTCGTTTTCAACCTACGTAAGTATGACCACGTTTCCGCGCATAGGGCACTTTTAAAATGGCTACCTATCCGTCAGCGCAGAGCCTTGAGGGCTTTGACAACCCTTTTCTCGTTACTTAACAATCCCACTTCTCCCTCTTATCTAACCAGTCACTTTCAATATTTATGCTCTGCGCACGCTTTGAATCTTCGGTCCACGGATAATCGTCTTCTACGATGTCCTTCTCGCCGCGCTGGTTTTATTCACTCTTCCTTCTTCGTCCAGCCGGGTTTCCTTTGAAATGCGCTCCCTCTGAACATCAGGATGGCAACCAGTCGGTTTACATTTAAAATAAAAGTTCGAGAACATTTGCATAAGATGTTGGCAGGTTCATTACCGAGTTGATTGGCACTCAGATTGGTTGTTCTTTATAAACGTATTTTTATCTCTGTTGACTATATATTTATTTTGATTAATTATGTATGTATCTGTGTATTTATTTTGTTTCAGTATGTATGTATCTGTGTATTTTTTATTTCTTTCTTTTTTTTTAGAGTCACCTTGTCCTTAATTTTTGCCCAGTTACACCTACCTTGTTCCATCTCTGCACCACCTTAAGGTAGACTGGTAGAAAATGCCTAAGGCATTAAGTCCGCCCTTGTACAGTTTTTTTTACTTGTGCATAAAGTTTTAATAAATAAATAAATAAATAATCGCGGAATAAATATATACATTATCTTTTTTTTTTATTGTGTGTGCGCAACTAACGGTTGCGCCTTGCAGAATAAGATAGTTGCGCTTCGATGGTTGCGCTTAGAAAAGGTTGCGATTCGAGGTATACCCCCAAAATTCGGTTTTATAGAGCATGTCTTACGCTACAGGTATAAAGTTAGAATTTCATATGAACGAGAACTGTATGCAGTTTTTTAATGTTCGTTTTTATATAAGCAATCAATAATAAATCGAAAACGAACTTTCAATGTTACCTACATAAGAATAAAGATTATATTGGTACATAATTATGTAACAGTTACTTTATATCTGCTGGACAAGAAAATACCTTAAGGATAAAAACATAAAACCTTAAACTATATGAAACACACTATAAGGTGTGAAATAACTTACGTTTCGGAATTTAATTTACACATTTTAAGGCTAATCTTTCAATAGTTATTAAACTTTTATCTCAAGAACAAATATGGCGGTTTGACGTATATTATTAAAATCAAAATCAAAATCAAAAGTCATTTATTTAAATAAGGCTGAGGATCAGCACTTTTTGAACGTCAAAACTTACATAAGACGTCCCCCAAAACGCCCGCCCTTCGCCACTTCCTAGAGCTTTTGCTGGGAAGAAGAGGTGGCGGAACAAACTCCCCAGCAACACGTCTATCTGATATGTTAGAAGAACAGTTTACAGTTTAATAGAACAGCTATCAAACCACCATGTTTATTCCTCAGTAGCGTACTAGTTATTTGACTACTAAAAAATGTTCCCTTAGTGTTGCTTGAATTTTGAATTTATGCCCAGTTGGTGACAAGACTTGCACCCTATTACATAGTACTTAAACATGATTAACAAAATCTGGGAGCATCCTATTAAATACAGGTACAATGTTATGCTTACCAGGCAATCCAAATACAGATTCTTTAGGGTTTTTAGTAGCGTTCAAGATGGTGAGTCCAGCAGAACACAGACCCAACACCAACTGAATGATGAGAAGGAGTATGAAGCACACGTAGAACGTGAAAGAAATCACCGGAGGAGTTTGTACTGAAATAAATAAAGAATTTTTTTTAATGATCGCCTTGTACAGACGCCTGCATATCACCCTACCCCAAAATCTCAATTTTTCTCAATTGAACAAGAACCTTATTCTATTTGAAATGAAGTTGAAAACCGATCAAAGAAATTAGACACATAGGGGTAATCGTGAAAATAAAATCAGCTGTTCCCTACATTTTTGGTCACGTGACTCGTCGAAATGTAGGGAACAGCTGATTTTATTTTCGCGATTTTGGAGTTTGTCCCATAGTAAAAGATGTTTATAATGATGAGTACAATGACCCCTTAAGAGGATGGCAGATATTTTTATAGCACTTTATATAGGTATTTTAATTAAAGTCGAGTGCCCCTGGGTGCCTAAAAGCTCTGTCACTAATCACGAAATGACCGGTAGATAGCGTCGTGTGACGGTTATTGAGCTCCCTAAAAAAGCTTTGAGCTACACGATGACGGCTGAGAGCAGAGGTGGCCCAGTAATGGCGGCCCCAACTTGCGAACAGTAAGTCGTGGTGCTCTCAAAAACGGTGAAGGAAAACATCGAGAGGAAACCGGCATGTCCTAGAACTAAAAATTGCGAAGACATGTGACATCTACCAATTCGTACTGGGCTCGTAGTAGATTATGGCCTATACGCAAAGTACGCCCCGTACGAAGAGTTGCGGATACCAGCCCGCAGGACAGGTCAGCTCAAAGCTAAATTGGTTTTTTTTTAGAAGGACTTTGCCTCGTTAGACTCCAATTATACAACGTGTTTTTTTTTATATCCCATAACTCTAGGGTATGACTGAGACCGTATCAAAAAAACAACTGGCATATGAATTATGTTTCAATAATCCTTTTTTTTTGTACCATCAACAAAATAATTCGACAAAGTCACGATGATTAATGTAAAACACCCTTACGTGAAAGAAAAGTGACGTTAGAAAGAAGATTCGTCGTACTGGTGACAATTTTTGAACTTATTAGGTAATAAAAATAATATTAATAATACTTAATAATAATATTCCACGACTATTCACACAACGCCATCTAGTCCCAAGCTAAGCAGAGCTTGTGTTACGGGTACTAAACAACTGATCATTTAATTATGATTGATGATATCTCCGAAACTATGCATTTTTGGACCATCTATTCTAGGAGTTTTAGTATTATTTTTACCTACAGAATATAACCCTAGAGTTATGGGATATCAAAAAAAAAACAGCTTATATATGAATGCAATCTTATGTCTGGACTTTAAAAGATACCATGACCCCTGAGTTATTGTCAGAATTTCTTCTCAGGGATGAGTCATTTTAGAAATACCGGTGCCATTTAGTCTTAAAAGTTTCAACAAGTAAAAGTATCATGTCGTGATGGCCCAGAAGTTAAGGCGCCTACCTCTCATGCATGAATATTGTGGTTCAAATTCGGGCAAGTACCAATGTGACTTTTTCAATTCATATGTATTTTCGAAGTTTATCTTAGACATCATTGACATCGGTGAAGAAAAGCATCGTGAGGAAACCTGAACTTATAGTTAATATAAGTTTGAAATCGCCAATCAGCCTTGAGCAAGCGTGGTGATCAATGCTCGATCCTTCTCTGTATGAGAAGAGGTATTTGCCATGCAGTGGAACAGTAACAGGCTGGTATTGTTATTATAAAAGTATCTTAAAATATCTTCTCATAGAAATAAATATAGACGAGAGGCGAGGCTAAAATGAAAGATTCTAATAAGTTATACTTACATGGGTTAGATGTGTCGACAGTGGTGGTGCCAATACAACCGGGGTTCGGTCGATAGCCGGAAGCCAACGCCCGCACCTGAAAACGTTTTATAATATTTATTGATTTATTTATTTATTTATAAGGGCTTACCAACTAAGACACATACAGACAATCTACGAAATAATACAAGTAACAGTTAATGTATGCTCTTAAATTACAGGTAGGCTCAACATTATTTTTAGACACTGCTCAAGCAAATATTTGAAACTAACTACAGCTACTTAGCAAGGTTATTCACAAAGATAAATAAAGGCAAACATACCAAGGCAACAAAAAACACAGAAACTACAAACATAAAAAACGTACTCTAAAAACTTGACATGCTATAAATGGCTCTTTTAAATACGTTAAATTTACCTGAAAGTATATCTATGTCATGTTTATTATAAATGTCATTACATTTTCTGAGAATAAAGGTATTATATAGGTGAGAGGTGCATTACTGCCATACTTATTTCGAGTGTATTTAGTGGCGAAAGGAATATAATTTACTAGCCTAGCTGAAGATCTTGGAACTTTTATTTTAACCTGAGACAACAGAGATGGACAATCTGTTCTACAGTTCAACATTTTGTGTAAGAATATTAATCCTATATTATACAGGGTGTAAGGGACAGCCCTCCTCAAACTGATAGGGTGCATTTAGCTCCTGATTTTGAATCATAATCCATCGAAATTTTTCTCAACAAAATTTGCATTTTTTTATCGTTTTTCAGGTTTTTCAGTTTTATTTCAATATATAATAACATTCTCTGAAAATAGCACTCCATTTATGTAAATAATACGGCTAAAATAAAAAACCAACAATGGATGTTAAAATACTCTAACGAACGACTTGACGCGGCGGGCGCCCGAAGGCTCGCTGCGTGCGTTTTGCCACGGATAAAATACATTGCGTATGAGGAAATAAAACAAATCAAGTTTATTGGATTCCCATAACGTTCCTGAAATAATTTCTTGTACCGGTCATCTTAGTATAATATACTTAATTCACCCCATCAGTCTGAGGTGGGCTGTCCATATATACAGGATGAATTTTTAGTCACCGTCCAAATTTTTGCTAGGCATTAGGTATCATTCACTAAGTCCATTTTTGAAAAAAAATCGATACATAAAATTTTCATATTAAATCATTTTCTCGAAAAAATTATCCGCTCTGCGTGGTCACAAGTTAAACGTTAATAATACTACACTTGCCGCGCAAATATTCAATGAAAAAGGCAGCGCTCACCCCGCTCACCCCCACCCCGCTACACCTGCGCGACACATTTATGACATCTATCATCTATCGTTAGTCGGCCTCGCGCGCGCACCCTTTCGCGACGCAAGCGCTTACTTCCGTGTTCCCGGCGTTACCGCGCAACCCGCCGGCGCCGGCGCGGCGGCGCCCCGTGCGTATCGTGAATTTATTTACAATGTCGTTGTATTCCTACCGCGAGTATTACGAAATGGTGCGATCCTACATACTGAGTGGTGAAAGCTTGAACGGTGCCCGGAGACTGTACGAAACCGAAAGTATTCCTCGCCTTCGCAATCAAGGAATAAATCCTTCATTACCAAATCGCCAAACGATTTTGGCCGCAAATCAGAGGCTATTAGACCATGGCCAATTTATAGTACCTACACACGCTCAAGGACGGGGCAGGCCGAGACTCGCAGTGGAGATCGAAGAAGATATCTTCGATTTCTTCGCGAGATGCAGCGCGGCGCTTCGGCGTAAGCCAATATGCCGTGTGGAAACTTCTCCATTCTGCCGGGTTGCACGCGTACCATTTTCAAAAGGCACAGGCCTTGAACGACGCAGATGCAGTTCCCCGTCGAGCCTTCTGTGAGTGGCTGATTGCACACCCCGATGCTAACATTTTGTTGACTGACGAGGCCTTGTTTACTCGAGTGGGGCTGTATAATCATCATAATGAACATTGGTGGTCATTTCGAAACCCACACATGATACGAGAAACGTATCACCAAGTGCGGTTCAGTGCAAATGTGTGGGCTGGAATTGTCGGCAACAAAATACTGGGGCCATATTTCATTGAGGGACGGTTGACCGGGGGTACGTACCTAGATATGTTACGCACAGTAATTGCTGACTTCATGGATGACGTGCCGGTAATCTCCTATCGAGATTTTTATTTTCAACAGGACGGTGCACCGCCTCATTACTCCGCCGCCGTTCGTAATTATTTAAACATCGAACACGGTGATCGTTGGATCGGTCGCGGGGGGCCCGTCGTCTGGCCACCCCGGTCACCAGATCTTACTCCATGTGACTTTTTTTTGTGGGGTGAAATAAAACGACGAGTGTATGTGGAGGAAGCCCAAAACCTAGACCAATTAAAACAGCAAATTGTACGTGCATTCGACGAAGTTAAAAGTGACACTGTAGTGCTCAATCAAATTAAAAACAATGTGCAAAAACGTGCAAGACTCTGTTTAGAGAGAAACGGTATGCATTTTGAACATTTATTAAAGTACTGTTAATTTGATTGTTGATGATTTTGATTAAATTTTTATTATTTGTACATAAGTTGATTCAATTTTTTTAAATACGCCTAATAGCAAAACGTTTTGGCTCAGCTTTTATTAAGGTCTCAAGTTCTTATCTAATTAATTGATTTTTACTTTATTTATACGTACTTAATTGATTAATTTATTAAGGGTTAGATTCTAATCATAGTGAACATAGCACAAACCTTTTGCTTATTGACGGTCCTAAGCCCGTGAAAGTATGAAGGGAAAATTTGCAACTTTGTTTGTATTGTGTTATCAATGAATTCCGGCGGCGCGCGGCGCGCGGGGCGGCCCGGCTCGCGTAGCTTCACCTAGCGCGTACGCACGGCGCGGCAGTGTCCAGAAACATAAACTTTTTATAGATAACTTTGTGAAGTGATATCTCAATATTTTTGTATTGAGTGATACTAAAAGAAAAAACACGTATTCAATGATTTTTGCCAAAGATTAATATATCAAAATTTGGACGGTGACTAAAAATTCATCCTGTATATATAAATAATGCATCAATCAATAATAAGGCATCCTGTATATAAACAATGAAAGACTGCCTCGTTGGTCTAGTGGTCGCAAGCGCTACTGCTGAGCATGAGGTCCCGGGTTCGATCCCTAGGTCGAGCAAAGTGTTATTGAATTTTTCTTTCTGGAATGTCTCAGTAGCAGCCCGGAGTCTGAAGTTGTGCCCGATTGATGGCAATAGGCTCGCCCTCTATTACATGGGACTTAGACATAACTGGCGAAATGTGGGTGTATTACCAGGTTCACCTCTGCCTTGCCCTTCGGGGATTACAGGCGTGACGTTATGTTATGTTGTACACCACTAATTTTTAATTAGTAAAAATACAGGGCTTATTCTAGACGGTCTTCTCATTATATTTGTAACGGTCTTCTCATTATATTTGTAAAGTATCAATAAAATAGTATTGTTAAACAGCAAAGATAAGAGCGTTTGTTTATTTCCCAAAAAGTCACCCAATTTTCGCGTGATCTCGCTCAAGCATGCCCCGCCTCTAACAGCGGTTTTTGTTATTTAAGTTTAACTAAATAGTGGCATATTTAAAAATTGAATTTCATTTTTTTTTACTTTTCATTACGCAAATATCCCGTTATATAATATATCAAATATCTTAAAACGTAAATCGTAGGTAAATAATAAATTATTTACGGTTACCTCATTCTCTCTAGCTTGTTCATTTGTTTTACAGCTCAAAGCACACGCTGCGATGTTCGGCACACATGTCACTGAAATATTACAAAAAATAATGTTATTATTATTCCTGTTTATACCTACACCTATTTCTCTGGTCTGTTGGTCTATTGCTTAGTGAATACCGGAGGTCGTGGGTTAAATTTCCACTCATGACAAATGTTTGTGTGATGAGCACGATCTTTTGTTAGCTGTGTCTAAGTGTAAATTATCCATCAGACGTCCCGCGTTTTCACCCGCGTCGGTCCCGTTCCCGTGGGAATACAGGGTTAAAAAATCTATGTGTTACTCCATGGTGTCAGCTAACTCCATAGCAAATTTATTTAAAATCCATTCAGTAGTTTTTCACGTGAAAGAGTTACAAACATTCATCCATCTACCCATACTCACAAACTTTAGCGTTTATAATATTAGTAGGATATGTATGCATTGAGACTATTATCAGAGTTTTTAATAAAATAAAATTTGTAATAAATGTGCAACAATAGTGAAATTACAACCTATTTCCTTAAAGCAAAAAACCCATTTCTTATTTATTTAAAATTTTTGTATTTAAATTTTTGTAAGACTTTAAAATTTGTTAAGGTTATGACAGACGAAGATGAATTTATCTAATGTTGCAAACAAAAAGCCTATTGTGTTTTAGTTTAATTTGTTCCTTAATGTTGGGCCATAAAACCGACGGGCTTATTTTTTAACGTAATTGAATACTTCGTTGGCCTAGTGATTGAAGCACGCATTTTTAACACACATCACGCCGGTTATCACACACATTATCACATCATATTCATCATCACTATAGTGTACATATTTATGTATTTATACTGAACATATAATTATATTAGTATCGCTTGCTTTCTTTTATTTTATTTTCCATTTTAAATTGCACCTTCCACTTCTTTTCTCTGCATCACCTGAAGGTTGACTGGTAGAAAATGCCTATCTATAGCATTAAGTCCGCCTTTGTATATTAGTGTGCTTATACTTCAAGCACAAATCCTACTAATATTATAAACGCGAAAGTTTGTGAGTAGGTATGGATGGATGGATGGATGTTTGTTACTCTTTCACGTAAAAACTACTGAATGGATTTGAATAAAAATTTTTATGGAGTTAGCTGGCACCCTGGATTAACTCATAAGCTACTTTTATCCCTGTATTCCCACGGGAACGGGAACTACGCGGGTGAAATCGCGGGACATCTGCTAGTAAATAATCAATAAAAAGTTAAAAGTTAAAAGTTAGGCAGAGGCAGTGGTGTGACCAGTGGTTTGCCAAATCTTAGATCTTGACTTTTCAGTGCGATTCATGTGCGTCTTGCACAATTTTCACTTGCTTCAAAAACACTGAAGTAAAACATCGTGGGGATGCCTGAGAGATATTTCTCGAGGGTTTGTGATGCCAAGTCAGAGGCCCATGGGTGGCATTAAAACCCTGACACCAGGTTAGACAGTAACCAGTAACCACCCAATAAGAATAAGTTCTTTTATTCGCAGAATTCCTGGCCTCAAGAAAACCTGACACTCCCTCCAGCAAAAGTTATTAGTTTTGCAATTTTACCCGAAAATGTATTGTAACGAGCAACGAGAATTTTGATCAAAATGATTTATTAATAGAACCTCTGAACTCTTCAAGTTTGTAAAGGTATTATTTTGAGGTAACAAACATGACTTTGTCACCCTCAAGGCATTTAAAGACTTACTATTGAACTTTACGAAACTCTGGGTATAAGTAGACTCATTACAAACCAAGATCTAACTTTGTTCTAAGTCCCCTTTAAGCTAGTTTTTAACCGACTTCAAAAAAAGGAGGAGGTTCTATGTTCGTGTGTATGTACTTTTTTTTTATGTATGTTACCTGATTTCTCCGCCATTTGTGGACCGATTCTCGAAATTCTTTTTTTGTTTGAAAGAGTAGACTCTTGAGGTGGTCCCATTTTAATTTGGTGAAGATCTGGTGCTGATCTTCGGAGATATACAACGGAACTCTTCAAAAATAGAAGGCAAATCTATCGTGATTGCTGGAATCGCTTGGATGTTTATTGTTTATACAACATCATGACATGTAGGCAGATGTGTTCAATATACCTACATTTCGACAGTTAGGTATGTTAAGTTTCATTTATTAGGGTTAGGTGGATAACCCTATTATAATGACATGTATTGTTAACAATTTAAAATGAATTCATGGCAAATGTTTGTATGGGAACAACTAAAAACGGAAAAATAAAAAACTTTTTTACAAATAATAAAACCGACTTCAAAAATAACACTAAACGGTGTAAAATAACTCTTAATTCGGAAGTCGGTGGCCCATCAAGAATAAGACAAAAGTACCAAAGCCACAGACTTCCTAATTTAGAGTTATTTTACACCGTTTAGTGTTATTTTTGAAGTCGGTTTTATTTTTAGTAAAAAAGTTTTTTTTTGTATTTCGAATGGAGTAAGTTCCTAATTTAAATTTGACTGCCTCGTTGGTCTAGTGGTTGCAAGCGCTACTGCTGAGCTTTAAGTTCCGGGTTCAATCAAAATTATTATTGAGTAATTCCATCTCGAATTTCTGAGTAGCAGCCCGGAGTCTGGACTTGAGCCCGACCTATAGCAATAGGTGTTGGAATCCCAACACTAAAATACTACTTACTAAAAAGGCATCACTAGCGTAAGCTCGCGCAGCCATCTTTGCTAGAATGCCCTTTTTTCTCACACTTCCTTCTACGATCGGGCCGCGACAGGTCGAACTAGCAACGTGCTCCTGCCTGACGGATTGATGGTGTGAATTGGTTGTTGGTGAGAATTAAACCACATTATTCAGAACCAGCTGTTTCCTTGCTACATTCCTCTTACACATATTTCTCTAATAGGTTCCCCTATCACATGGGACTTAAGATCATTACTGGCAAAATGTGAGAGTACTACAGGTACCTACACCTCTGCCTAATCCATTGGGAATTACAGGCGTGATGTTATTATGTATGTTTAAAATTCAAACTAGATTTACTGATTAGCGGCCAGAAATTTAGAGTTTTTTGGATGAATAAAATAAATAATAAATAATAATAAATAAGTGAGTGAGATGCGTTACCTAATCCATCATAGAAAAAAATATAAGGGGAAGATGGGTTAGGCAACGTTGCTCGTCGTTTGTCGGGAGGACACGGCGCGGCATACGCTGGCAGAATGTGCCGCTTGGGAGGAGCCGCGCCGTGCCTTCTTTTCTGGAGTAGGCAGTGACCTGTCGCTGCCGGCCGTGGTCGAGAGGATGGTCGGCAGCGTCGAGTTCTGGGACGCGGTAGTGTCCTTTTGCGAAACAGTCATCTCGCAGAAGGAGGACGCAGAAAGGGAGATTACCTCCTCTCACCCCGCAGCAGGCGCACCGGGCGCAGGCGGAGGGCCCTCTTCCAGCCCCTCTGAATGGGTCCAGGGACGACGGACACGGAGACATCCGCCGCCCCCCACGTACATGGATCCGAGGTGGCGGCGCGTCGTGTTCACGCGCGCCCCTCTTAGACGTCGCGAGGGGAGTCTAACACCTCACTCCCCTCGCTGACTTGGCGAGGCCCGCGGGGCTCGCGGAAGTTCTGTTCCCGTGACACCCGGCGTAGGTGCGAGAAGGAACACGGGGTGGTTTTTAGTCAGTAAGAGTCTGACAGACTTCTCCGCCCTCCTCGGGGTGGGGGGGGGGGGGGGACAAAAGACACTGTTGCTCACTGACTGTAGTTACTGTAGACGGGACATCACGAACAAAATTCATCCGATAGGTATACAGACGCCAACACTTCGACCTACCCCAAACTGTAAAATTTTACCAATTATAGCAATAAATAATAAATAAATATTCCAAAACTTTTCACATAATGCCATTTAGTCCCAAGCTAAGCTTTAGAGATTGTGTTATAAAAAAAAAAAAAAATTTCGGACAAGTATCATCCATAATGGGTTAGTAAACAAAAATCTTTAGTCAGAATAAAAAATAACTCTTATAATTCTTTCTTTCTTCCTTTTTTTCTTCTTTCTTTCTTTTTTCTTTTTTTTTTCTTTATCGGCCTACCTACTAAACAGCTGATAAACATACTTATATATTTCTAAATACAAACAAATTATAGATAATTGTCCATGAACCTTATTGTGTTAAGAATAAAGTTGAAACCCTATCAAAGAAATTTGACACATTGGGGTAGGTTGATGTGCTGGCGTCTGCACTTGTGTCCTAGTGGATACAAAGCGATAAGTCTAGTTTAGTACGCTCCGCTGCCGCTCCAACATTGCTATATTATGCTAGATAGCATAACTGAGACTTTGGATCACAGTTTTTCCATGTAATTTTTCTTCGCACGTCCTCTCTATAGGGTGACTGGTAATTAGTGACCGATACTTAAACACGTGATTGTACTCATGAATACGAATAACTTTCCCAAAGAAAACTTTTTTTTGTAGGTGTCAACTCTTTCAATTACGTCAATATTGCACAACGGGAGCGGTAAGGGTGGCGGGACTGGCGGGGGAGCGTGTGAAAATCTACTACTACTAGTAGATTTTGCCGTTCCCGAGGTCAGACTGTCAGCTGATTATTCGTGCCGATTCGTGCCTACTGTGATCGATCACAGGCGCGCCCGGGAATGTCAAACAGCGTTTTTGTTATTTTATTGTGTTATAAATTATTGTGTAAAAAAAAAGTTTCTTTGGGAAACTTTATTGAAATCATAAATACAACCACGTGTTTAAGTATCGGTCACTAATTACCAGTCACTCTATATACGTCTCTTTGATTAAATTAAATCAGAAAAGTTTACCGGAAAATTCGATACCAACAATATTTTGCGGTAAATTGTATTAAAGTTTACCAAGAATGATGCATTGACCTGACCTAATTAAAGCGTAAATCATTCTTTATTAATATCATAAATCTGTGTTTTCGGTGTGTTCGGGAACAACCGAGTGTTTTATTAAAATTAAAAAGTCCTATCGTTGATGTAAAGTGAAATGATAAAAAAATGATAAAATGATATTTATTTTGAAAATAGGTTTTCACAAACTCTTTTACACGTCATTTTTTAACTAAGTAGTAGATAAGATCGGAGTTTCATTAGCTGACTACTTTGAGAAGAAACTCAGAGGTCAAAGTCTCTTTTAAAGTATCGACTTTTTAACCCCCGACGCTAAAAGAGGGCTGTTACAAGTTTCACCGCTATGTGTGTGTGTCTGTCTGTCTGTCTGTCTGTCTGTCTGTCTGTCTGTCTGTCTGTCTGTCTGTCTGTGGCACCGTAGCGCCTAAACGGGTGAACCGATTTAGATGCGGTTTTTTTTATTTGAAAGCAGGGTTTCTTGCGATGGTTCTTAGATATGATTCATCAAAATCGGTTCAGCCGAAGAAACACCGAAAGAAACTCAGAGAGCATAGTCTCTTTTAAAGTTCAGACATTATCTTGGTCAAAATAATCAATATAATATCAATGATTACGAATGACTCATTCGTAATAAAAGTTTTCATCGCGAGTGAATGAGTATAGTAGCGCCATCTAGTTGTGATGATATACACAATTTTGCAACATTCAATAAATTATATATGTTTTGTGTTTGTAACAACTTACAAAGATTGGTTGTTACAAACACTTTTTTACACGTGCGTTTTTGATAAGTAGGTGATGTTGGTGTTTTATCATCTAACTGTCCAGAGAAGGAACACAGTTAGGGAAACAGAGGTCAAGGTCTCTTTTAAAGTCCAGGCATTATCTTGGTCAGATCTGAAATGGTCTTTTGAGGAAATAGCCACATAGATTTATTAGAGGACCAGTCCAGTAAGCACGCGTTTGTCAGTTATCGTGAGCTCAACTCGGAACATAGGAAACTCAACAAATCGACAAAACAATGCCAAAGAAAGAAAATGATTAAGCCGCATAAAGCATTTACAAAATTACAACTGCTAGAATAGATTCGGGACTTAATTTATACATTTTACAACTAGCCCTCTTTAGTTATGCAAAACTTCGCGTTCTGAGCGTTCTGAGTATGATAGGATGTAGACTGTCCGTACATGAATCGGTGTATTAATATTCACAAGAGTATTGATGATACCTTGATTCATGGGTCCGGCAGAGGGCGAGTAGATTAGTCTTAAGATTGTCTCACTAACACTAGTTATATATTTTTATTTGTTTTGGTTTTAATACTAACAAATTGGATCATGTTATGTGAAAATAAAAACAATGTTATTATTATTATTAAAAAAATTGTCTGGATTATTTATTATTTATTTTATTTTATTTATTAAAAACTATTTAAATGTTCTTAAAATAAACAAGGCACACAATTTAGACCTCTGGGGTCTGTCTTAGCATGCTATGGCCTAGGATTTGATCAACGCGCTATTAACAGTTACATCAGAGTCGAGTTGATGTAGTATTGTTTAAGTTTACTCCTTACGTTTCTGCTGCTGATATCTATAGGTATCCTAAGTAGATTAGGTATTGTGAAAGATGCGGTTCGCCTGCCATAGAAGTTATTTTTTCGTGGCACTTGAAGTGATTTTGTTTTGGCTTGTCGAGTATTCACGTCATATTTAACGGGAACTTGAACGTCACTGTTGTCAAAGTGTTCTATGAGAAACAAATACCTACTCAGCGCGCGCTAGAACGGGTAATACTTTGCAATGTTTAAATAAGCCAGTGTAATTGTCTTGATATTTATTTTTTACATAGTTTGGTACTACCAGTTTCAACAGACGTGTTTGCAAATTGTGAATTTTATCTAAGTATGATTTAAATGTACGTCCATAACTGGTGAGTCCATACGAGATTATCGACTCCGCAAGAGCTGTGTACATTTGAAGAAGGGTTCTGTAGGGTATATTGCGCTTTATAATGGAAAAATTTGTGAGTATCGCACGTAACTTGCCGCAAACAGATTCTACCTGGTAACTCCAGTTGAATCGGTTATCAATTATTAGTCCCAGGTAGGTATGATGTGGGACTTGTTCTATAGGTGAGCAGTGGCAGTCTTGGATGTTTTTATGCAGACAATCATGATTATTAGCTATGATTTGGAAGGGATGTTTGGTACTTATGTGACTAGAATGTACGTGTACAACTCTAGCTTTTTGCTGCTGCTGCTGCTTTTTGGATTCAGAACAAGCCCCATGTCATGGGCCCATTTAGTCATGGAGGTAAAGTCTTCTTGCAAAAATTCTGCGGCTACATTGATGTTTTTGTTTGAAGAAAGTATACAGGTGTCATCCGCGTATTGGTAGAGGGACCAGTGTGTTATAATATTTTCTAAGTCATTCACATATGCCAGGTAGTGGAGTGGACCAGATACTGAACCTTGGGCCGTGCCTTTTGTCACGTTTACAGGTCTACTGAGGCTGTGACCAACTTTGACGTGGTAACTTCGGCTACAGAGGTATTCTTTACACCACTCGAGTAATTTCCCTCTTAAACCTGAGTTTTCAAGTGTTTTTAATAGGATATTGTGCCTGAGTGTGTCAAAAGCCCTGCTGAAATCAATGAATATGAGAATCACATGCTGCTTGTCATCAAGGTCGTTGTTAACTTCATCAGTAAATTTGGAAAGTAAGTGAGCTGTAGATTTCCCGCTTTGAAAGCCATACTGTGCTTTGGAAATTATTTCATTGTTCCGATAAAAAGTGTGTATTTGGTCGCATATAAATTTTTCAATTATTTTGTTTATGGCAGGCAATATCGTAATGGGTATGTAGGTATCGTATGGGTATCGTAATGGTGGGATAGCGGCGGCATTTCTCCCAAATAAAATACCGTACGACAATATACTTACTGTAGAGCGTGTTTATACTGGGTGTTATTAATTCTCGTATTGTGAGCTCTCCTCTGAACAGGCCCCATCTTATGGAGCTGTCACTCGCTTGAGCTGGTGCTGTGGCCGTTGATACAACCTGTAACAATACTTGCCTTTCATTGATCGTCATAACATTAAAATCAAAAATATCCATTGCTCGACTGCCATCATCATCTGCCTAGCCTTTAACCAACTAAGTACAGACGCCAGCACATCAAGTTACCCCAATGTGTCAAATTTCTTTAATCGTTTTCAACTTTATGCCAATCACATCCTAAAGTCCAAACTGAAGGTTTGCCAACGTGCTATTGAGCGCAGTATTCTGGGTGGTAAACTCACAGACCGTGTTCGAAACACCACACTGCGCTCCAAAACACAAATAGTCGACTGTGCACGAAAGACTGCTGAACTTCAATGGGACTGGGCAGGACGTGTCTGCCGCATGCCGAACGAGCTATGGGCTCGTAAAACCCAGAATTGATGCCCTACAGTGACACGGGGCCGCGGCAGACCACGAAGGTGATGGCGGGACGACCTGGATGTCTTCCTTGAGAATTGGAGAGAGGTGGCGCAGAATCGCGACCGATGGAAGGAATGGAGGGAGGCCTGGGACAATTTGGGATACATAATAATAATAAAATAAATAATGACAAACAGGTTCATATTCAATTGGGAAAATTTGACACATTGGGGTAACTTGATGTGCTGGCCTATGTTTACTATGCTATGATCGGCTTTCAGCAAGCGAAGCATGACCACTGTTATGTAGAAACGGGTATATCGACGAAAGTATCGACAAACTGAGAAGTTGAAGAGTGAGAAGTAATGCTTGATATTGTAGACGATTATCGACAAAAGAATCTACACATTTCTATTCTTCATTCTTTTGGCATTGTCGTGCTCAAAACAAAAGCAATAATTCTATAATATCGGTCTCTTTAACGATTCTTCTGAAGACAAAATCCATTTTGACGGTGAATAATGTGAATATGGAATAGAATAGAACTCTTTATGGTACACCATAAAAACTTACAAATTATAACTTTAAGGGCTACAGGGTGTTACAATGGGCGGCCTAATTGCTAAAAGTGATTTCTTACAGACAACCTTTGGATGGACTTGATAGTGGAGGAGAAAAGAGGACTAGGCAGTTTGTGGTGTAGGTACTATTTACATAAATATAGATGTAACAGACGGATATGCAACGCTTGGTGTCTAGGCGAAGTAGGGGAACGCTTCGGAGCAGAACGGAGCCGAAATCGTTTAATCACAAATCGTTTTCCGCTTCACTGGAAACGCACTCTTACTGGATGCAGCTAAACACCAGTTTTTTTTACATAAAGTGACGTTCTATCCGACCTCCACAGCCCAGTTAAGTACTGGGTAACACGGTACTCCTTAGTTACACTGATTGTCAGACTTTCAGGGCTCTGACGATCCGTAACGACTTATAAACAGGATGTCTCATTCAAATCGGTCAGTATGGGAAAGTCTGAAACTATAAGACATACGAAGATCTGTTCTGAGGAACCACGTCATCGATTTTAATAACAAGAAAAACTGCATTCATCAATTTTAAAAAAACTTTTTTGCAAAAAAATTAAACCGACTTCAAAAAAAAACACTAAACGGTGTAAAATAACTCTAAATTAGGAAGTCTGTGGCTTTGGTGGTTTTGTCTTATTCATGATGAGCCACCGACTTCCGAATTTAGAGTTATTTTACACCGTTTAGTGTTTTTTTTGAAGTCGGTTTAATTTTTTTGCAAAAAAGTTTTTTATTTTTCCATTTTTAGTGGTTCCCATACAAATATTTGCTATATATATTGTTAATTGTAACAGTACATGTCATGATAATAGGGTTATCCACTTAACCCTAATAAATGAAAATTAACATACCTAACTGTCGAAATCTAGGTATATTGTACACATCTGCGTACCCCTCAGAGCATACCAGGCGTGATGATACGTCATGATGTTGTATAAACAATAAACATCCAAGCGATTCCAGCAATCACGACAGATTTGCCGTCTATTTTTGAAGAGTTCCGTTTTTCCGTTGCATATCTCCGAAGATCAGCACCAGATCTTCAGCAAATTAAAATGGGACCACCTCGGGAGTATACTCTTTCGAATAAAAAAAGAATTTCGAGAATCGGTCCACAAATGGGGGAGAAATCAGGTAACATACATAAATAAAAAAATAAAAAAAAATAAAAAAAAAATACATACACACGAACACCTCCTCCTTTTTTGAAAGTCGGTTAAAAACATCTGTACTCCGTTCGGGAATCGAACCCGGTTATTTTGAAAAAAAAAACCTACGCTATTTCTATTTAGATATTGATTGTGTAGGTCTTAAGAAGTAAATGTCTGTATGAAACATGATGTCTAAAATGAATAAAATGCATTGTTTCCACATACTTTAATTTATTTTAGTAGGTGCTCGAAGTGACCACGTTTACAATATTACTACAATAGTACCGATGTTTTTTTAAATGTATGAATGCAGTTTTTCTTGTTATTAAAATCGATGACATGGTTCCTCAGAACAGATCTTCGTATGTTTTATAGTTTCAGACTTTCCCATACTGACCGATTTGAATGAGACACCCTGTAGATCCACAAATGACAGCCGGGACATTGGCCAGTAGTGTTAATATGAAATGAATGGTCAACCATCCACGGACCGATCTCATCAAGCATAGCTTAACCTTCAATCGACCCTTACGGCTGTTATTATTTAGGTACAGACGCCAGCACATCAAGTTACCCCAATGTGTCAAATTTCTTTGATCGTTTTTCAACTTTATGTCAAACAGAATAAGGTTCATATTCAATTGCGAAAATTTGACACATTCGGGTAAATTGATGTGCTAGCGCCTGTAGGTACCTACCTAACTAAAATTTTCAATAAATTTGCGTAGATAAGAGTCGTAATATACAAACAAAGACTTTAAAAAATTACGTTGAGATATTTGTTGATAAGTAGATAAGTATTTAAATTATTGTTTTGACTCAGTAACGCCATCTATAATAATATAGGAATATTGGAGTGGCAGCGGACCGTACTAAATTAAATTCATAGACTTGTGTCCACCAGGCCACAAGTAAGGAATAAAACATTTTGTTCGTGATGTCCCGTTTACCTATAGTAAACTGTATTGAAAGTCTTTGTATCAGACCTTGTAGGTGTGAATATGTATAAGGACGTGGTTGGAAATCTACATCTTACCAGTAAGATCCCACCTATGAAGTCACTTAATCAAATTAGGCTGAGAGTTAGCAGTTTTTAACGTCTAAAATACGTAAAACAGTCCACAGTATGCCCACCACCACTGCCTAGAGTTTGCATGATGACTGAAGCATGCATTGAGTTGACCTGTGCCGTCTGTCGGCACAGGTCAACTCAAAGCTGAATTGATTCTTTCTTCAAAAGGCTTTTCTAGACGCCCTGCATCGTAAGACTCACATAATAAATCAATACAATCTTATGTCTGGACTTTAAAACATAACATGACCCTTGAGATTCTATCGGCATTTCTTCTCAGGAATCAGTCACTTTGGAAATGCCACTTAGTGTTAAAAAAATACATTGTAAAGTACCTATCTGGGAAGATCTACTAACAGAAATAAATATCATTTCATCATGGTAACACTTTGTCCTTAAAATTTCGAGCTTGCAAGTTCAAGTTCAAATTATTGGCAATGACGTTGGCCTACTTTGGGTACGGACAAAGGTCTTTAACTAAATTCCACATGTTTTAATTTAATTTGGCACAACATAGGTAATTTATATACAGGGTGTCTCATTCAAATGGGTCAGTATGGGAAAGTCTGAAACTATAAGACATACGAAGATCCGTTCTGAGGAACCATGTCATCGATTTTAATAAAAAGAGAAACTGCATTCATACTTTTTAAAAAACATCTGTACTCCGTTCGGGAATCGAACCCGGTTATTTTGAAAAAAAAAACCTACACTATTTCTATTTAGATATCGATTGTGTAGGTCTTAAGCAGTAAATGTCTGTATGAAACATGATGTCTAAAATGAATAAAATGCATTGCTTCCACATTCTTTAATTTACTGCTGTAAATTAAAGTATCTGGAAACAATGCATTTTATTCATTCTTTAATTTACTGCTGTAAATTAAAGTATGTGGAAACAAGTTTTGAAAGACTTTCTTTACATATAAAGAAACTAAAAATTACAAAATAAAAACTTTTTTACAAAAAAAAACCGACTTCTTAAAAAAAAACTAACAGGTGAAAAATAACTCCAGTTTCGGAAGTCGGTGGCCAATAATGAACAAAACAAAACGACCAAAGCCACAGACTTCCGAAACTGGAGTTATTTTTCACCTGTTAGTTTTCTTTTTAAGAAGTCGGTTTTTTTTAATTAAAATCGATGACATGGTTCCTCAGAACAGATCTCCGTATGTCTTATAGTTTCAGACTTTCCCATACTGACCCATTTGAATGAGACACCCTGTATATTATATATTTTGTAATATACCTAAGTATATTAAAAAGTTTCCTGTCAAATTCTGCCCTTTATCTTTGTGATTATTTAAATTGGTTTAAACTGTATCTTACGTGCAATCAAATTTCAAATTAAATAATTGTTGATGTTAGTGATATTACTAAACAACCGGATATAGGTACCTACTAAGTACGTAGTTATTCTTTAGTCATCACACGACTGAAGTCATAATAGCCTATACACGCTCAGTCAGAACCTCGGAACTTCAGAGGTACCTAGGTGATGTACCTATTAATACGTAGTTAACTAGCTTCTGGCCACGGTTTCGCCCTCATAATAAATAACTTTGGCAAGTTAGAAGACCTTGGGAAAGTTATTTTTTAAATCTTATCCAAATCTGTTCAACAGAATTATGCTACATTGAGTTAAAGACGTGCAATTATTAAGACAGTGCCATCTACTGTTAACGTTCAGAGCTAAACTTTAGTTGAAATAACATTTAGATTGAACTCTTTCAATTAGGTACCTATATATAACGCATAGAAACCAACCTACTAATCAACTCAAGTCGTTTGAAGATATCTTTGATAATATTGTTTTGAGTCAAAGGTAGGTAGGTATTGTTGATTGTCTTTGTTTTTTTTTATTATTATGGATAGGCACGCGTTTGACCACTATCTCACCTGATGGTAAGCGATGATGTGGTCGACGATGAAGCACGCTTGCCTAGAAGTAACCTGTTCACTCTTGACTTGAAGACTCCTAGGTTGTAGCTATCAGGAAACACCGACTCCGGCAGGGAATTCCACTCTTTAGCTGTTCGCACAATGAATGTGTTTCCATAGCGTTTAGTACCTACGTATGGTTGGGATATCTACCATGTACCGGTGGCGCAGTGCTGTACGTCTGGTGGTCCGATGATGAAAAGGGCTTGGTGGAATTAAATCGTGCAATTCCGATGTTTTTAGTGGTCAGAACGTTGTAAATCTGACAGCCAGTCCAACCAAGGTCAAATAGTCGGTCGCTCCATGTAAAACACTTGTATTTAACGGTATCTTGGTTAGGCTAGTAACCGACCCAACATACATAGTTTTTGGGATAAGTCTAGGCAGATGACACCTACAATTGAATACCTGCCAAAAGCCAAATCAAGAAGTTTTATGATAAGATTAGACTACGATACCTACACGGTAGGTACACACATGGCAGTGGTTTTTGATATAGATAATAAATCTGAACTAGTCTGAACTGTTACAGGTTTATGATGAAATTGAGTTAAGAATGTGTCATCTTCCGGTTTTTCATCAAATACGTAGGTTTTTGATCAAAAACCTAATTTTATGAAAAACCTGCGACATATAAGCGCGAAAATAAAATCAGCTGTTCCCTACATTTCGACGAGTCACGTGACCAAAAATGTTAGGGAACAGCTGATTTTATTTTCGCGATTTTGGAGTTTGTCCCATAGTAAAAGATGTTTATAATGATGAGTACAATGACCCCTTAAGAGGATGGCAGACATTTTTATAGCACCTTATATATCTAGGTACACCGAGTGTCTCGGTATGAACGAGAGTGTCTCTAATAGCGAAATTTATTATGGCACGATTAGTGTCGCATCACCTGCCGTGTGAAGCCGTGGTGTTCAAGAGTCTAGTGTGAACAGTGGGTACAGAAATGAATGTCGTAACTACCTTTAGGTACCTTTTTTGGAATTTCTGTCGTAGGTAGTCTAAACTTACCACAATAAGTCCTTATAAGCAACGATATTATTAGTAGTAAAAAGGTGTAGATAGGTTATAAGAGGTCAGCAAGTAACACGTTAAAATGTGGCTAACTAACCACACTTGACCTCAATGTAGCATCGCGCCGTCAACGAACGCGTGCGTGCGTTAGTGTGCCGTTTTTGAAGATCGAATGTTGTTTAGGTAACCTATCTACATCTTTTTGCTTCTAAGTATCTATTCCTTTCATGGTTGAGGTTATTTATTAGAACCGTTTCTATAAATACCTATAGAGCTTTAAATATATTATGGTTCTAAAGAAAACTTAACTCACCCAACTGTCACTTGCAAGAGCAACCACAATCACTAAAACACACAGCACACTCGAGACAAATGCACCAAAAATATAACCGCGACGTGTAACCGCCATTTTGACCGTAGGTAATACCCAATACTAAAAGATTATTTCGCATTATTTCTATCAACAATAATTATCACTGATAGGGATAATCTTCTGATAATGCGTGAATATTTTACGCTGTGAGTCAGCATTGTGTTTGCCGCGTTCTGATAATGCATTCTTTGATTATCTTAATTTCTATCTGCTTAGGCCCGATTTCTGATAACATTTTACTGATGAACAAAAATGGTGGTTTGACATTTATTTTCTATACGAAATCTGTAAGACCACCATTTTTATTCATCGGTTAGAAATTATCTGACTGTTGAAAAATCGGGCCTTAGTTTATCGCAGACTTGTGAGCCTAGACTCCTTCCGTATTCCTAGATTATGTTTCCGAAGTCTTCTAGCCAGTCGAAATGACACCTAGACGAGGTCTATATAGGGTGACTGGTAATTAGTGACCGATACTTAAACACGTGATTGTATTCATGATTTCGATAAAACTTTCCCAAAGAAACTTTTTTTTTATACACAATAACTTAGGTATAACACAATAAAATAACTAAAGCGCTGTTTGGAATTTCCGCGCGTTCGCCTGTGATTTATCACAGCACGCACGAATCGTTACGACCTATCAGCTGATAGTCTGACCTCAGGAAGGGCAAAATCTACTAGTAGTAGTAGCGTCACACGCTTCCCCGCTTACCCCACCGCTCCCGTTGTGCAGTACTGTCGTAATTTAATTGATTGAAAGATAATGAGTATAAAAAAAAGTTTCTTTGGAAAAGTTATTCGTAGGTATTCATGAGTACAACCACGTGTTTCAGTATCGGTCACTAATTACCAGTCACCCTATGTGTCTTCTATGTCCTGCGCACACGGCAGGGGAAGCATCGAGGAAAATTCATTTGTCCTTCAGCAAAAACTGACAAAAAAATCCTTTGCGACCGGCTCATATTATCGGCACATACCGACACATAGGTACCGGCGCGTAGGTACTACAGCCTTCAGCCACGTTATCGTCCAGCATGTTCTCCGATACTTCAAAGCAAAATTGGGCCGTCTTCATCAATTTCTTAGCCACGAGGTGACAGCTGGAAGAGATCCGTAATTATAGGTATTACGGCCTGCAACAATGATGGACTGAGAGCCTCAAACATCATCATTATGAAAAAAAATATGGAGTGTTTTGTCTGACTATGATGTTGATGTATGTACCCATTCCTCTTAACCTTTTAACAGCTTGTGTCGCATATATGCGAAACATATCGATACCTTTGGGTAGAAAGGTCGTATAAACCATTTTGGCCAAATTGAGTTATACGAGTATATACCATTTTACTCAGATTTTTTTTCTCTATCGATCTGTGTATACGAAATGCAGAAATTCGCACAAAAATTGTTTATACGACCCACAAGTTTTCGGTCATAGCCTCATAAAAAAGGTAAATTTTCAATGTAAAAGCCGAATGTTTATTTTTTGTAGTTTTGTTATGATGTAATGACCATAATTTATTTTAACTCAGGGCGTAAAAATAGTCTTTAATTGTAAATGGTTTATACGCCCTAACGTGTTAAATGCATTACCTAAACATAGTTTAAATTCGACGTCGTAAATCCAAAGGCAGTTCGCGACGTTGGTGTATAAACCATGTTCATTGCAAGAAGCACTTTACACACAAGTTTCGTTTACAAGCGTTATTGTTATAACAACAATTAATGAATAATGTAATGACTAAATAATTCTATAAAATGGAGGGAGACACTAAAAAAGGAACCCTGGATGCTTTACTTCGACCGTGGCAAGTGCTTAGTGCAATATACGAAAGTCGACGGATAGGATGGTTTATACACCCTCAAGCTACCTATGATACTTTTTAATAGACTAGCAAGTACGAAGAGAAAAAATTATAAACAATCTTCGTCTTCTTGCAGGAAATGGTTTTTACGACCTTCTTCGCTTAAAATATTTTCTTTTATTCCCTCAAACGACATGCTACTAATATTAGACCTGCATTTACAACTCACGTTTTTTTAAGGGATGGCTTAAAATCCCTTTAATCGCAAAATAAAATCGTGGCCCGAGCACATAGTAACGCGTATGGAAATAAATATAAGGTTCAATATTGTAGGTATGGCATAAAATTTTAGTTCTGCGCTAATGATAACGAAAATAGTTTTAAAATGTAGCCAGATAGATAGTGTTTTAATTTTACTCAGATAAGCTTAATTAAAAACAATACAACAAACATTTTTAGGACTCGACACGAAAAATTATATTGCAAAATGATTTAAACCTTTATAGTACCTAACCGTAACTTTTATCTAAGCTATTTTCCTATACCTATTGTCTGTGACTTTATAATATCACAACATTCACAACAGAGTATTTTATCGGATAGTGACGTTATAGAAGACAGAGACTCTGAACGACCTGTTAAACGGGCCAAGAAACCACAATTAATAATTATGGATTCAACCACCAGTAATAGTGACAATACTTTTAGCAGCTCTATGAATACGTCTTCACTATTCCATCTTTATTATGACAACGATGCTATACCGATTAATAGTTCTGTAAAAAAGTGTCTCAAATAAAAAAAAATAACTTAATTTCAAACATAATTACTAAAAAGTCAAAACGTAACAAAGAAAATTACCGTAATGTCCATTTATTGATGATATCTTCATCTTCTATAACTATTCTAAATAATTCCCCGGATAAGAATGTCACCTTATCCACAAGCAATGTGAGTATAAACAATACCTCAATGTATGTCGATACTGACCTTAATGCCGTTATACCTTCGATGTACGTTGTCAGCGTAACAGAACCAAATACACTAGCTCCAGCAATTGTATCTGACCATAATGTTGTGACACCTTTGACATACTATGTTGCTGCTGCAGTCCCAGATTTGTCTACTCCAGCTAATCTAGATACTCACCTGGATACTTCATTGTACAATGTTGATGCTGCAAGTTCAAGCTTATCTCCTACAGTTGACATTAATACTGACCTAAGTTTGATGAACAAAACTGATCCCGTTTTACTCGCTCTTGATGCACATAACGTCCTTAATGTTGCAAGTACTTCAGGTTACAATGCCGCTGCAGACCTTGTTTTACCTTCTGCAGATAATAATAAACAAACTAACCTGTATACTGATATTTCTTCGATAAAGAACGCCAACGCTGCAAGTCCATGTTTGTCTGCTAAAAAAGCTAAAAAGCGTCCAGTACGAGCCATGCATAAAAATATTTTAGATTTCTTGTCTGATGACGATACAAGTGACTATTCTGCAGGCAGTTCAGATGACTGGGCTCAAGAAAATACAAATGAATCAAGTGATAAAGACACATCCAAGACTAAAAAAAGAAGTTAAAGAAATTTAAAAAACAAGAAACAGAATTAATTAAAAGAAAAAAATCTATTAAAAATAAACAAAAGAAAGTAAGAAAAAATTAAAAAGGAAAAAGGAAAAGAATATGAAGCTGAAAAAGGAAAGTTTGTACAGGAGAAGATGCAAAATAACCCTTGTAATTTCGACAAATGCAAAAGAGGTTGGTACAATACAGCGGAGGAGAGACGAGCTAGGTACTTTATTCAATTTCTACTGGAATTTGGACTCGCAACGTCGAAAGGATTGGTTGGTACGAAGTTCACACGTTGCTGCCTTGTGCAAGGAAAAGAACTGATTCAATTTTAAGCAGAATAACCCTTACTTATGAGTATTACGACAATAACGGTGATAACCACCAAAAAGTAGATATGCCAAAAGTTTCTGATCAGCACCTTAGATATCAATTTAAATTGTTATAATTATTTTTTCGATTTAAAATATTAAACGGTATGTTGTACCATTATTGAAATAATAGTAAATGTTGATTAGAGGGTATTATAATCTTAATTAATGTTGATTTCGTATTTCAGGCAGTTTTATTTTATTTTAAACGACCATTTTTGGGTATTAGAATAATAATAATTGAGTTCCTACTAATTCTGAGAGTAACAGGATTGTTAGTTAGTCAGAATTCAATTGATCTATGATTATAAATGGTTTTTAATACATAATAAACTACATATATGGGTTTTTACGACAGTAAATATGACCATAAGCTAACCAAAAATGGATATACAACCTATACAGTTTTTTTAAAGTACATTTTCATGGGGTGTATTAACCAAGAATTGATTTTTTCTTAGACGTAAATCCAAGCTAACTTTAAAACTAAAGAAGATAGAGAGGTTTTGATGATTTAACCTTTTTCATTTGCAAATTGTAAGAACCTTTCTCATAGATAATTTTTTTATAACTTCAAAAACAAAAAAGTTATGATTTATTAAGTAAAAAAAAAATAGTTTTTCGGCTCTCCTGAAAAGTCGGGTTTTGGTTTATACGACCTTTCTACCCACAGGTATCGATATAATTTCCGTGTCCCTACCGCTCGTGTCGTAGGTATTTCTGCGACAGAAAACATGCATGATTTTTTCGTTTTATTTTCAAAATACTGACTGTGTGTTACAACTAAAACCATTAACGAATTGAGATAATATGTAACAAAATCTAAAAATCGATACAACAATTGTTTTTTCTTTATTTTTTTTTAATATTATAAACCTGTGCTTGACTGCAATCCCACCTGATGGTAAGCAGAGATGCAATCAGTGATGGTGAAGCGCACTAGTTTATTAAGAGCCTATTCACTCTAGCCTTGAAGACACCTAAATTGTTTCACCTTATTTACTGTAGGTAATATGTATTTTATTGATTAGTAGCAATTTTGGCCCGGCGCTAGGGGCACGGCAACTAATATTTAGCCAAGCGCTTAAAAGGTTAAATAAGTATTACATTCATATTTGTTTGAAACTTCTGGCGCCCCGTCCGCCAGTCTACGCAGGCCAACCTTTCATTCGCTGAGTAGTGCACATGAATTTCTACGAATGATAGGTACCTGAACTTAATGTAAATAAATCGAAAAAGTATACAATCGTCAAAACTGTAAGGTATTTACATTATTGGAATGTAAACTGGTATCATAATAACAATAGGTAGTTAAGTCTAAAATTTTATTTAACCACTATTTGTGTGAATTAAAAGATAACAACTTATCAAAATCAGTAGATTACAAAAAAACATACTATAAAAATTAAAACTCGCAGTGTACAAGATAAGTCGTGATAAATAAATACTAAGAATTTTCGTTTGTAAGTATTTATATTTAGCCACCATTGCTGCACTGTAGTGTTTGTTGAAGATAATATTTTTTACTTGCCTACCTTGTTGGGCCTGGCGAAGATGGTGGGACGAGCTGAACTCCTTCGATAATGACTGGTCCCAAAAAACCCTTGACATAGAGAGGTGGAAGAAAATCAGGGAGGCCTTTGCCCTGCAGAGGGAAAATTTAGGCTAGTAATAATAACCCTAATAGTACCTTGTTAGTCTTATAGTAGTCTCCCTAACCACCAAACAACTTATTGACTCGTAGATATGCCTATCCTACAGAGGCCAGCACATCCCCAATCAATTTTTAACCGACTTCAAAAAAAGAAGGTTCTCAAGTCGGTGGCCAATATGGCCATGAACGAAGCAAAACCACCAAAGCCACATACTCTTCCGAAACTGGAGTTATTTTCCACGTGTTAGTGTTTTTTTAAGAAGTCTGTTGTTTTTTTTTTTGTATAAAGTTTTAGTTGTAAGTTTTTCAACTTTATTACAAAAGAATAAGGTTCATAATCAAAATGAGGAAAGTTTACAGTTTGAGATAGTATGATATGATCCAGTGACAATAAAACACAATTATAACGTTACACTATTCATTTATTAACCAGCTGAAGCTTCGAGTTATAAATATAATTATAATTAAAATTACAGAATTTCATAAAATATACATATTTTACAACATTATCATACAGTTTTACAATGAAATAATTAATAAGACACTAGAGAACAATGACGTCACACCGACGCCTCTCGCGATTACCATCCAAATGAAAAAACACAAATCAATGGAATAAATTTATAATTAATTTGGTTCGAAATGTTAAAAATAACTTCTTCACTAATAAGCTACATATTATAAGGTTTAATTTGACAAAAGGATATTTGCAGGTATAAAAATATCGATCGTGCGATAGAAGTGATTTCATAACTAAACGTACGGAATAGTGTGTTCTAATTTTCTATGAAATCCGAAAATACCAAAGACATTCAATACTTGTGTCTTGCTGGACACAAGTCTATGAGTTTTTTTTGGTACGCTCCGCTGCCACTCCGATAATCATATATTATTCTAGATGGCGTTAGTGAGACATGGGATCAAAGTTTTTCTATGACATTTCCTTGACATGCCCGCTCTATAGTATTTTAAATCTCTTCGGAAAATAGGAAGCTTTTTTTTGAAAAATGCACAAATCGAATTTCGAATCTTTTAATGACAACACAATGGATTAACACACAATGTCCAGTGTGTTGACAGTTTTCCTTATGACGTAACGTGACTAACAGGAATTGATTGTCGCGGTAATTTAGTGAAATAATTTTCAACACTACTTAGTAACACTGAAATCAACTTTACTCACACATCTGTAAAGTTAATTTTTGTTTAATTTGAAATAATATATAGAGAAACAAGTATTTCATTAGACTTTAAATTTCAGAACTTTCTATTTTTATTGCCACGGTAAATAGTAATTCTTATATCATTATTATTGCAATAAGTCTATCTCTACGGATTTTCAAAATATCTTCTCTTAGAATTGAAATATTATATTAGTTTAGAAATTAATAAATTAATCTACATCAAAAAATATAAGCGCGACTATTTCGACATTATTGTTATTATTTTAAGTAAACTTTTAATATTAGAATAATGAAAGAACATTGTTCATAAAAATTGTACTATGTACTAATAAAATATTACTGCTGTGTCAAGGTAAAGCTCACAGCTCATTAGAGCCACCCGGCACCCACTCCGCATCGCCTTGCCTCCTGCGGCTAGTATTCTTAATATGGACTTGTATAGGTATGCGCTCCTGCGGTCAGCGACTCGGAAACAACTCGCTGTTCGCATGTTTGCCTTGCTTTGACTGCGCATTGCCAACACGCATCGACTGAATAACCACGCGGCGTTTATTGGTAACTAGCAGAATTCCCGCGGTTTCACCCGCGTAAGTCCCGTTCCCGTGTAAATGTGTTAATCCAGGGTGTCAGTTAACTCCGTGCCAAATTTTTATTAAAATCCATTCAGTAGTTTTTACGTGAAAGAGTAACAAACATCCATCCATCCATCCATCCAACTATCCATAGGTAGGATAACGCGGCGTCCGCCCGTGGACCACCTGTCACCTGTCAACCAATGGACGCCGTGCGACGAGGCGGTGTGGGGTGGATGCCGGATGGTTCTAATGAGCAGCGCCTCGCCCAATGTTTTTATCAAAAGTAGGTATCTTATTTTTGTGTGAGAGTCATTAACCTGGTATTAAGATACTTCACGCCACCCATGACAACCTCCGACTTGGCTTCACATCACATGCCGTAGAGAAATATCTTTCAGGCATTCCGGTTTCCTTACGATGTTTTCGAAGCAAGTGATAAATTATACAATACGCACGTGAATCCAAAAAGGCGTTGAGCTCCATTAATAGACCGACAGTTAAAAATTGTACATTTTTAATTATCGAACATCGGATATACAATCAATGACTCAGGTATCACGTATTCATATTTTAAAGTATTTTAACAGGTCTATCAATACTTTTCAGGAATTCGTATTTTATTTTTCTGATCACTAATAACCTACAAAACAATTTGCTATTAGATTCTGAGATCAATTCAAAATTTACTTTTATGATTTACTTGATAGGCTGATCTACAAAATTCCTAAGTAAAGTTTATTTAGAACGAGGCGCTTTTCACTCAGCATAGATAAAAATTGTTCTCCAAAACTTTCTACTGAGCTAACGAAGTCATATCTATACTTAAAAACTCTCAAACGTATTCTTAATCTCACGAAGTTGTCCTTATAGGATGAGAAGGGAAACAAGCGTTATACTTTCTATAATATTCTTCTATCATCTTTCTGCAACTCACTAAGCAGGCAGGCTGTTTAATATACAAATTGGAACCAAAATACGGCCTATCACTTTTGCTTGACAGCTGTCACTGTCAATTAGTTTTGTCTCTGGTGTGACCACAGAGTTAATTACAGACGTCTCCTTTTCTCACATCAACCAGAAGAACTTCTATGCAGTTTTCACTTTTAGCATTTTTGTCTTTCCAAGTACAAAAATAATAGTGTCTGCTAAATTTGTTTTTTATCTGTGTACAATCAAATAATTTCTTTTATTTCCTTCTCCTTTTCGAAATTGTTGCACAGATAAAACAGCGTTCACACGCATAGATATTCGACATAATAAATAGTACCATTGCTAGCCTGCCTTCCTAGTAAGTTCCGACTCTTATTCTAATCCACGATATCAAATTCACAATAAAAAAAATACCTAAATTTGGAATGAAAACAAGCAATGATGGAATTTATAGAATAAAGTAAACAGAATAAAATTGCCTACAAGTGCTAATACGTTTGGTCTTTTAATGGTACCACAATACATCACGATAAGATGAAAATCATGATCAAACGATAAGTAATTTAAATAACGATCTAATCTCGAAAATGCATTCAAGGTAAGGCAAGTACACGGTTTAGGTTGTACATACATAAATTTATAACTACCTAATGTGTACTCTAAAAATGGCTTCAAGTAAGCACAACAAACACAATCTATTCCTCTGGTGTTAAATAAAAAGTCTGATAATCTACTTTCGGTTAATAGACCTCGATTTAACTTTAGATATTAACGATTAAGAAAATAGCACATAAATGACTAATCGGCCGAATATTCGGCTATTCCGGATTTCGGACAAGACTGTTTTTAACTGAGGAGCTTGTGGCTAAATTATAACAGCCGCATGGGTCGATCGAAGGTTAAGCTACGCTTGACGAGGTCGGTCCGTGGATGGGTGACCATTTATTACATACCAAGACTCCTCCGTGCCTCGGAAAGCACGTTAAGCCGTTGGTCCCGGCTGTCATTTGTAGATCTTTGACAGTCGTTACTTGTAGTCAGAAGCCCGAAAGTCTGACAACCAGTTTAACCAAGGGGTATCATGTTACCCAGTTACAGGGTTGTGGAGGTCAGACAGGCAGTCGCTCCATGTAAAACACTGGTATTCAGCTGCATCCGGTTAAACTGGAAGCCGACCCCAACATAGTTGGGAAAAGGCTAGGCAGATGATGTTTTTAACGCCACAAAAACATTATTTGCAACCGACGGACATAATTAGGCCTAATATGTATTCACAGAAATTCATAAATTAAAATCTTTAATGCAACTCTCAGTTGGAGTTGTCCTAATATATGAACAGTTCACGAAAGAAGATATTTAAAGCCAATTCTTGTCAATTTCGCTGGTAACCCTGCTTCCAGTTCTAAACAATCAGTATAGAAAGTACCATTAAAAAATCTCCAACCATCCGTCTAGACCTTACAAATCCAAGCACGCAGCCAAATCCGCTAAACACTCATTACTACCACAAATCTCCTTCAACCTTTCTATTTGAGATGACGTAAAATTAGACTTTGTAGACACGACACACAACAGCCTTCTATCAGAGAAAGACATAGCTACGTTACTAGACAGAAACTCTTTAAAAATACCCCAGTTTTCCGACATCTCCCCACTTTTGAGGAAACCTATCCTCAATATGTGGTAGCAGAGTGGGGACACGTGACGTATGAACTGGTTTGAACTGGCTGACACTAGTAATGTTAGTAAACAGTACGGTAAGAGATTTGATGTTACTTTTCCGTTTAGTAGATGGCATAGGGCTTCGAATATCCAGCCGGAGAGTACTGGGAGCTGGTCTTGAGTTATCGATGTTTGGAATACCTGTGGAAGAATTAACATAGCATGTTTATTAAAGGAAACAAAACAGAGTTAATGCTTCATGCGAATGCTTCATTTGTGGGTTCATTTCCCACCCAGTACAAATGTTTGTGTGATGAGAATGATCAATATGTATGTATTTAGAAATATATAAGTATGTTTATCAGCTATTTAGTACCCATAACACAAGCTCTCAAGCTTAACTTGGGACTGAATGGAAAAGTTATGGAATATTTATTATTTATTTATTTGTTCTGTGTCTGAGTGTAATTTAACTATAATATGTATGTTTTTAATAAGTATGTTCATCAGCTGTTTAGTACCCAAAACACGAGCTCTGCTTAGCTTGGGCCTAGATGGCGTTGTGTAAAAGTTGTTATTATTAGTGTACAAAGAAAGAAAACGTACCTCAAAAACAATCTCAGCATTCATGACAGCGCAATCGATCCGCCGATCTCTATTCGACGCAATCTCTACTTTCATCTTCTCACTCTCTTTACAACACTCTAGGAACTCAATGACAACTCTACTCAAAGTTGCCGCCGGTGGTAGAGTTTCCCTAAGGAAGTATTTAAGAGAAGTAGTGATGATTTTCTTGCTTTCTCTATCTTCTGATTGGCGTAGAACTTTGTAGAGTAGAGTTATGCGCTCCATCGAGTTCATTAGTATGTCTGGATCCATATTTGATACGTCTGAAGTTAGTTTTGGACTTAAGAGTTTGTTGTCGGCTGTGAAAAGAAAAAGTTATAGTTATAATGTCGAACTTAAAATAACGGTAGTAATTAGAGGCGTTATAGGATAAAAAAGACACACAAACAGACGTAAGATCAAGACTAATAAACCTTCGAGCTCACCTGAAAACAAATGCACCATCAATACTTGCACCGCGTGATGCTCCGAATAACTCTTCATGTTATCTAGTAACTTCTCAATGATCGTGTTCTTCAGGTCTTTTGGTAGAACCTGTTGCCTTATTGTCGTTGTGATGCCCTGAAATCACCACAAAAAAGATTTTAAAAATAGTGGCGAGGAGAATCAGACAAACCGCACCGAAAACAAATGTATACGGGTAGGAGAATTATGCTAAAAACCAACTTTACTCTTATAAAGGCGTGTCATGATTTTAATTATGTTTTATAAAAAAAATAGTCGACCGTGCGCATTTATTATAATTGTTAGTTTCAAATCACGGTTTATGGTTTTGAATTTGACTAGTGTAGAACGCGCGCGCGCGCAATCCGTTTGGCGCGCGCAGTATTAATGTCAGTTAGTTACAAGAGTGGGGAGCGAACGAGCCTTGGCTGGCTGTGAGGCACATGAAGGTGGCATTCGTTACGGGGCAGAGGAAGCGACTGGTCGCAAGGATAAATTGTACTCTATTATTTAACACGAAGATTTTGTAAAGTATTCAATAAATGTGATCTACGCTACAATTGAGTTTTATTCTTAAAAGGCGCAACATACAACTTGCTGTTGCCCATTTTCCCGCTAGATGGCGCAGAAATCGACAAAACGAACACAAGAAAATTATATTTTAAAGTTATTTACATTTCACTTAGAACTGATAAGGTTTCTAATTAAAACATAAATAGAATGCGTTCGGCATTTGAAATTAAATTAAAAATAGACAATCTGCTTAAAAACTAAGTCGAACATGTTAAATATGAATAGGAGGTAATGAAGCCATGAATCTAGTATCTAAAATCTTACCAGAAAGTTCAAATTACCTTGACAACAAGATCGATGCAGTAATGCCTAGGATTAGTAAGCACGAAGTCAACTGCTACGTTGATCAGTTCAGGATGACCCAGCTCTACGAGTGTAAATAGCACCGTCCAGTAAAGACTTTGTTCGTAGAGGGATATTCTGCAATTACGAGTAAGTTTAATATTAGTCATAATGTCTCATTTCATGCTCGAGGTTGTGGTTCAAATCCGGGCAAGTACCAATTTGACTTTTTTGGATTCATAATGTAGGTACTTTCTTAGACATCATTGACATCGTGAAAAAACCTGGACTTATGGTTAATTTAAGTTTCAATCCCTGAAAAAACGTCACCACGCTTGCTCAAGGCGGATTGCCTTTTCCCCAATGGTACAATGACAGGCTGGTTTTATGGGGGCGAGCCTATCGCCATCTATTAGGCACCAATCCAGGACTCCAGACTGATATGAGAAATTACAGATGGAAAACTCAATAACGCTTTGCCTGACCCGGGAATCGAACATAATTAGGATATGGAAGGGCTTTAAGAGCCTGTGGAATCAAATGTTTTTTTCTATTAGTTCAAAAGTTGCTTGTGGCTGAATAATACCAGCTTCCGGGGTCGACCGAAGGTACATATCAAAATTCCTCCGCGCCTTCAAAATCGCGTTAAGCCGTTGGTCCCGGCTGGAATCGTGTATTTTTTGACAGTCATTACGGGTAGTTAGAACCCCCGAAAGCCCGACAGCCAAATTAGCCAAAGAGTGGCGAAAGGCTGGTTTTTAGGGAGAACATCTGATGTAATTTTGACGATCAAAAAGTGGTAATCCTCAGCGTAGTTTAAATAATTAAGTTTTGATTTTAAGTCACGAGGTTGTAGAGGTCTGACTGGCATTCGCTCCATGTAAAACACTGGTATAAAACGCATCCGGTTCGACTTTCCAACTGTCTAACTGGATGTGATCCCAGCATAGTCAGGAAAAGACCAGACAGATGAAATTTCCAAACTTAGCCATATTTAATTAATTAAACCCCAAGCGGACGCCGGCGTCCGCGCTGTCATTGTCTTTCTGTTGTGATTCTAATTGACACGATTGAAAGGTTAATAATAATACTTACTAAAAAACACTTTCCAAAATATATACCTATAATACATACATACATACATAAACTCACGCCTTTTTCCCATGGGGGTAGGCAGAAACTACAGATAATACATACACGTAAATAATACTTACTTGGTATTAGGCGCAAGATACTGTTTCACAGCGATATTTAACTGCGATACTAGCTCATGGTACGGGTTGGGCGAACCGTGTACATTGGCTAAGAGATGCGCCTTCCCCGTCAACTGTAGGAGGCAACCCTGGAGTGCTGCTTGTCTTAGAGGAGCGTAACTTGAGGATAGAGACTTTAGCAACTTTTGATGGACTGTTGATAGTTCCTGTTGGTAAAGAAGATGGTTAATGATAAATACCGGGTGAAATGGGGTGAATAGATACTTAAGGGTGTATAGAAACAACATTTTCAGGAAGTTATTCACGTAAGTTAAAAGTTCTTTGTTATAAACGAGGACTGTAATGCTTTTAAATAATTGAGATGAATAGTTTCGACACCTTGATAATATCAAACAATATTAAACTAGCGTGAAAATCCTCCTCAAAGTTTTGTTTCTATTCACCCCTAAGTTTCTTCGCACCCTGTTTTACGGTAGTCGTTGATATTTTAATTCCGCGTAACTACAATAATTGTTCATCATCATCATCATTTCAGCCATGGGAAGTCCACTGCTGGACATAGGCCTCCCCTAGAGAATAATAAAATAATAATAATAATAAAGGAGGTTTTCGTTGCACGGTTGGGCCTAATTCAGAAGGCAGTACTTCTTAATACGGCCCGCATCGTGAGGAGGTTCCTGTAGCTTGGACCCTGCTCCCGCCACCGGTGGTCTACTATTTCTTATGTGTTTAAATGTTCTTATCTTTTTTTACATCAATATTTAAAAATGTAATTTATTTGTATATACAGGAAATAAATGGAATAATAATAAATAATTAAATAATTGTTAAATACTGCGAATATACACCTTACACTTGTCGTTTATGCCGCGTACATCGTACGACTAATACAACTTGCCTGCTGCGGTCTTCCCGTCCGATTATAATTTAGATGTCTTCAAGGCTAGAGTGAATAGGCTCTTAATAAAATTGTGCGCTTCACCATGTTGCTGCCAAGCACTAGTTTATAATATTAAAAAAAAAACTAAATCAGCAAAGGTGTATACTCGCAGTATTTGACAATTGCAGTTCCGCGGAAATGATATTTATTTCTTTAAATAGGTTTTTACAAACAATATTACACGTAATTTTTTAAGTAGTAGATGAGGTGGGTGTTTTACTATCTGACTACTCTGAGAAGGAACACCGAAAGAAACTCAGAGGTCACAGTCTCTTTTTAAGTCCAGACATTATCTCTGTCAGATCATGTAAGAACCATGCAGATTAGTGTCTGAGATGGTCTTTTGACAAAATAACCACACAGATACTCGTATGAGTTGACCAGTCCAAACAATGCACGCATTTGTGAATAATCGTGAGCTCAACTCGGAACTTAAGAAGCTTAACGACTCAAAGAACAGAAAAAAAAACATTTATTAAATTAAAAAGGTAGGTCATAAAAAGTTCTTTAAACTACCAGAAATGATAGATTGCAAAAAAAATATGGAAAATGAAAAAATAGAACGCAAAAAATATGGAAAATGAAAAAATAGAACGCAAAAGATATTAAAAATTAAAAAATAGAACGCAAAAAAATATAATGAAAAACAACATATTATTGTTCTTGCTGATACTTAACTTACTTCTGGTAAATGGTAAGTGAGTACATTCTTAAAAACTTGAGATACATTACTAGGCTTGCACGTTTTTGTTTAATAACAATTATTATTTATTGCAGAAAAATGTCTTCTAAAATCTTGGGAACCAGTTACACAAAAAACACTTAGAGAAGTGAATAAAAAATAAACATTTTAAATTTTGCACAGCCCATGCAAAATTTTGACGTACATTTGACAGCTGTGACGCAAACAACATCCTACTAATATTATAAACACGAAAGTTTGTGAGGATGGATGGATGGATGGGTGTTTGTTACTCTTTCACGTAAAAACTACTGAATGAATTTTAACAAAATTTGGTATGGAGTTACCTGACGCCCTGGATTAACACATAGGCTACTTTTTATCCCTGTATTCCCACGGGAACGGTACCTACGCGTGTGAAACCAAGGGACGTCTGCTAGTAGATTAGAAATAAAACTAACCTGTAACCCCTCGAACCCGTCCAGCACACACATGCAGTGCGACAACGCGAGCAAAAGCGCGCGTCCGGCCGCGCTGTACTGCGTCAGTGTGGCGTGCGCCGCACTGCTCAGCGCGATGAGCTGCCCCGCCGCCCAGCACCAGTGCGCGGGCTGCGTGAACACTGCGCTGGTCTGGCTCATGCAGAACAGCAAGGCTACGCGGGCTGCGAGGCCGGTTGGTGCCTGGACAGCGAAGAAGTTAACTTCCAGACTGGCCTGTTGGCTAGTAGTTAGTGACCCTGACTGCTATGCCGGTGGTAGTGGTGGTCGGTTCCCACCCAAAACAAATGTTTGTGTAATGAGCATGATCATTTGTTTTGTGTCTGGGTGTAATTGATCTATTTGTCATGCATGTATACAAAATTTTTTAAGTATGTTTTACCCATACCACAAGTTCTGCTTAGCTTGGGACTATAAATGATAAATGTTGATATTTATAGCTGTAAATGGGTTCATACAAACACTTTTACACGTCATTTTTAATAATAAGAAGATGAGGTCGGTATTTCGCTATCTGACTACTCTGAGAAGAAACACAGAAAGAAACTCAGAGGTCACAGTCTCTTTTAAAGTCCAGACATTATCTTGGTCAGATTATGTAAGAACCATGCAGATTTGTGTCTGATAATGGTCTTTTGAGGAAAGAACCACACAGATATGAGTGGACTAGATCAGTCAGTGCAAGCATTTGTCAGTTATCGTGAGCTCAACTATGTGGCCGGCTATGTGATTGGTCTTGTAGCGACATCTATCTCGCCACATACGAACTATCCTACATCGCGCTATTAAAGTTATCCGCGCAGTTTGAACGTATACCAGTTCCCGACTACAACCGTCGGGCAGTAGTTAGCCCACCAGACACAACACCCGTCTGGTCGGAGGATCCTCCCTTTTCAATGGTGGATGAGGAACTTTACACCCTGTTCCTCATACCTGCAAAGTCTTTTTACTCCCTGTATAGGCGGCATAAAAACCCTGACACCATGTTAGTGTTTAAGCACACTAAAAAGAAAGAAGACGTAAAGCACTGGGGCGCTTTGCACACGGAGCAACATTAGTTCAGACTCCCATCAACATTACAAATTGATAGTTGCTACTTGCTTGTTGCTAATTGATAGTTGTTTTTGCCAAGTATTGTAAACTTATTTTCAAAGAGAAAGTATGGAGTTTCTTGCACATTCTTCTCCATACGAAACTACCATTTGGAATGTGCAACTAGAATCATTCTCGTAATTTATTTTATTTGCATGTATAACGTTCAAAAGTGCCTGTTATGGGTCTAATTGAAAAAATTTTTGACTTAAGTTGCATTTGATAATATTATGTAAAGAGCAGTTGCTAGTTGCCAGTTGTTGCAAGAGTTGCTCCATGTGCAAAGGGCCTAAGACTTCGGTCTGTATTAGTGCATGAAAAAAAATAACATAACGGCCTCCTTTTCTAGAGTCGGTCAATTATGTATTATCAATAATGGAATATCTAATTAATTACCTTGGGCTCCAACATCTGCGAGGTGACATCCATAAGTATTTGTAAACAGCTGTTGATGTCAATCTCTTTGTTTCTTCTCACCCGCTTCACTTCTCTCTTCACTTTGTAACTTGCATCATCTGTTATATCTGTTTGATCAAAAAACAAAAGAAACTACATAAGGTAGGTGTCTTCTAGTCGACTACTCTGAGAAGAAACACCGAAACAAACTCAGTGTAACCCTTTGTCTGCAGGAAGGTGTCCAAAATGTGTCCCGCACGCCACGTGTCACAACCACATGTCAAATTTACAGGATTCATTCGTTTTGATTGATTTTTGACGTGACGTTCAAGAGATAAAAAACAATTAACAATGTTTAGGTAACCGCTTTTTTGGCACCAAATATTGCAAACATTCCTGTAAATCATAACCAAATAACTCTTAATGAAAACAAGCAACTGATTACTATGAGAAGAAACATAGAAAGAAACTCAGAGATCACAAATTTTATAAACACAAAGTGAAAACTAGTTTAAACTCACCTGAAGCCAATTTCAAATACTCAGTATTAAACTGCGCGTAATGGTATCCATCGAAGCCGTCGTTCATGAGAGGTATTCGTTCCAAGTTGACGCAATCGAATATCTTGTAAGATGCGGTGCCCACGAGGATGTTACGGAGGCGTTGCATTCTAAGGAAAATAAAGAAACATGTCAAATGCTGGATGTATGGAAATAAGAAAGACTCGGACCCATATTTCGGCTGTCTTACTTTTTAACATACACCACTAATTTTTAATTAATACAAATAAGTTGCTGTCTTCATGTTGCTGGCAACACTGTGTGTTGCAGAGTTGATAACAGCTCTCGCTCGATGTGGTACGGTGGTGGTCGCAACACGTTGATTCAACTTTGTTGCTAAACAAATGTTTACCATGAATACGGGGCTTTATTCTCAAAGGTCTTCTCATCATATTTGTAAAGTATCAATAAATAATATTCATAAACAGCGTTGCGCAAATGTGATCAGTAACAGGTACCAGCCCAATTTTTTTGCACTAATTAAAAAATAGTGGTGTATATTTCAAAACGTTTAGAGGATATTTCTACGGAATCTGGTGACTTATCTAAATAAGATATAATAATATAATTAGGTATACAGGAAGGGGTAACACATATTAAAATGTCTTAAAACATGGTGTACAACCTTCAACTAAGAAAATAATTGTAAATGCAATATGAGTGAAAAAAAGTGATCTTATAAGGGTTCTCTTATAAGGAGATCTTAGAAGGTACGTAACCCTAAAAATAAAATGCAACACACGTTGTTTATTAAAGATGACTCCAAAAATTGCCCCAATTTCCTGCAGTGTTACTCTGTAAAAATCACGTGTGAAGGCGAATTGAGCTATCATTACATACTAATAATGCTAGGTATTGATAATTCACTTCACTCATGTATTCACGGGGTGACTTTTATAGAATAGAACATTTTATAGAATGGCTGGTACGGCCTATGCATAATTAAACATATATCTCACCCTTCGTTACAGCTGAGTCTATGCCTGGGCACGTGCAGCAACTGTCCGCGCCGCCGCGCTGTGGGCGCAGCGCTGAGCAGCAGCTGAGTGATCCCGCGCACGGCCCAGTGTGTTCCATTCCCTTGTAACGCGCCGAGTAAACCTACCCACATCTCTTCAAACTGTTTCTTTGATGACCATCCTATTAAGTTTACCCTGGATGAAAAAAAAAATAGTTTAAATATTCCACCACAACGCCATCTAGTCCCAAGCTTAGCAGAGCTTGTGTTATGGGTATGAAACATCTGATAAACATACTTATATATTTCAAAATATATGCATATCCTACTAATATTATAAACGCGAAAGTTTGTGAGGATGGATGGAGGGATGTTTGTTACTCTTTCACGTAAAAACTACTGAACGGATTTTAATAAAATTTACCATGGAGTTAGCTGACACCCTGGATTAACACATAGGCTACATTTTATCTCGGTATGCCCACGGGAACGGGACCTACGCGGATGAAACCGCGGGACGTCTGCTAGTCATAGATAAATAATTACACCCAGACACAGGACAAATGATCGTGCTCATCACATAAACATTTGTCCTGGGTGGGAATCGAACCCACGACCTCCGGCATAGCAGTCAGGGCCACTAACTACTAGACCAACAGGCCAGTCACATAAATTAACAGAGTCATATAAATACAAAGACAGCAACATCTTTTTTTTATATCGTTAACTTTATGTAGTACAGCAGTGCAGTGTTTACTTCTTTAAAATGAATATTGATTGATTAGATTTTTGATTTTTAAAGGTCTTTATTAACATATAAAAGTAATGACAAGCTAACAAAAAGATCTTATTCTAAATGTAAACTAGCATGATAGGAAAAACTTTAAGTAGGCTGAAGCACCTCTTTTAACACACAGCATGTTTGATTACAAATTATGACTAAATAATTATTTTAATTTTCCAACTTTGTTATGTTGGGTTTGTAGACCCACAACCACATATTTAAATTTGAATATTAAAATCGTTTTAAAACCACCAAAATCCTATATTACACTAATATTAAGTTATAAGTTGTTGTGGAATATTTATTTATTTATTTATGAATATCTATTCTAATACTATAAAGAGGTAAAATTTGTTTGTAATTTGTATGTAGAGGGTAATCTTCGGAACTAATGATCCAATTTTAAAAAATTTAGCACTGGTGGAAAACTACACTATTCCCGGATTACATAGGCTACTTTTAATCCCTGGAATCCCACGGGAACAGGAACTACGCGGGTGGAACCGCGTGACGTCTGCTTGTAGGCTATATTTTATTTTTAAACTACGTGTGGGTGGAGGGGATGTTAAACTTTGAAATTCCCGAGGACGAAAAGTGCCTCAATAAAAAATTAAAAACTATCAAAGAATTTTTTATAATGCACGTCACACTTTATCAGCACTCTGAGCTTCCTTTTGACCCAGTACCTTCAACCAGGAGGAGGAAAGACTTGGTTTGCATAAAACCACAGACGAAACATGCATTTGCTCATAGATTTTACGTGTTTTTAGGACCTTTTTTGTACAATAAGTTAAACCAGTTATTAGATATATATAGCGTAAATTATATTAAATGTAGTAAATTAATATCGGAGTATTTATTAATGCTCTATTACACAGACACAGAGAAACTATTGGAAGTTCTAGTATGATTGTATGTAAGGTTTAGTTCGTAAGTTGTTATTCTATAATTATATAATGTAACATGCACTCGTAATAATTAGTCTTGTTAAGTGATGGCCTGAAACACAGGTTTTATTAACCTAGTTCAGGAAAGTCACTAATATATAATTCTAGGTTAAAATAAATTTTCCATAAGTCCTGGTTGTTAATATACACATAATGTAGTTATATGTTGAGTACTAGAATAATTATTTTTTTAGATTTATTTTGTGGCCTTTATATCTAACTGGGTATATCGTGTAAATTATTCAATAAATTTGATTTGATTTGATTGATTTTACACATCGGAATAGCTTGATGTGCAGGCCGATGTACACACGCCAGCGCATCAAGTTACCCCAATGTGTAAAATTTTCCCCATTGAACTTTATTCTGTTTGACATAAAGTTGAAAAACGATCAAAGAAATTTGACACATTGGGTTAACTTGATGTGCTGGCGTCTGCACGTAAGTCACTTCTTTCATTTTAAATTTCATTGGGTAAGATAGAAATCGTGATTCTATACAGTTTATGACTTACCTGAACAAAAATGCTTCTAACACATCCATATCTTGTAAGGCTTGTAGAGGCAAGTCTATCTTCTGTATCTGATCTTTCTTTGAAACAACGTCGACTGAAGACCACGCAATGGGAGGTATTAGCGCTATGTGACTCACTATGTCCAACCTAAAATTGTACCAATTTTTTATGTAAAACTCTTTGTCCAACCAACGACTTATTCACTAACGCCCGATATTAATATTCTATCTCAATCCAAATCCCGTTCCTTTGTTTTAGACGGCTGCTTCTGTTTGGACATCTTTAAGACTCGGATAGGCGAATTCGGTCGTTGATTGGTTACAGACAAAGATCGAGATCAAGATAGCAACCGAGATAGATTATTAATATCCAGCGTAAATCATAACATTTTAACACATTTTAACTTACCTAGCCAAGGAAACCAGGAGGCTCTCAATAGGTTCTCTAAAGCACTTCTCAAGAAAATCCCCTGAGCTTTTAGTGTATAGGTTGGTCTCCAAATATTCTAGTAATGTGATCAGCTTGTCTCCAGTTATGATCATGTCGGGTTTAGGACCTGAATCTTGGGGCTGCATGTAATTTTTAGGGGTCAGGGGTCGCGTGTCCTGTAAAGAAAAGTTTTGGCTACAGTTTCATGGTAAACGATTCTTTTTTTTCTGAATATATCGCGTATCTTTTTAATGGTTTAACTTAGAAGTTAGATTGTTTTATAGTTCGAAGGGATTTTAAATCTGAGTTTTAATTTCAATTTGATATCTCCACGCGTTTCTGAGAAAGGACAGGCAGTCGGACAACACAGTCACACAACAAAAAAAAGAATTCATACAGGATCCTGTATGAATTCTTTTTTTTTAAGGTAAGGGACCTTATAAACATTACAGTTTTGGGCAAATTTATGGTGGTTGTTAAAAAAAAATTAAGATAGATTATTATTGTTAAAAAAAATAAAGATATGAGAGGACTGCTTATAAAAGCTACGAGCTGCAATTTTTTTGTCTTCCTTTACGGCTGAACGAATTTAGATGGAGTTTAGAACACAGATAGACCACGACCTGGTTTAAGACATAGTGGGATTTTTACACACGAGCGGGCCAAGTCGCGGGTAAAGGCTAGTAGTAGTAGTAGAAGATCTTACCTTAACCAAGTACTTCACAACTGCATACAAACAGCTGACAGCCGATTGCGTCCTATTCACATTCGAATCCGTGTTCAATTCAGCCCAAATTTCTTTGAAACTCAGCGCTTTTGCTACGTTGTCAATACTGACACTGACAACGTTGTCAACGACAATATTGTCAGTGACTGACGGCGTCACTCTAAACGACACGTCGGCATGGACAGGCGTTTCTACTAGCTTCTTATTTTTTATCAAGAACGATAGATATTGTAAGGATATTACGGCAAATATTGCCATGTTTTTCGCTAGTGACGTTGGTATGATATTTTCGATACATTTATCAAGTAAATCACAGTCTGCTTCGTCTACGAATGATATTATTCTGTCTAGTGAAGCCAAAAATCCTGTCATAATTGTTTGTAGTATATTAAATTCTTGGTAAAATAATTTATCTTGGAAAACTTGATGACAACGTCTCGTGTATCTATCAATAGTTTGTTCTACATTTAAACTGAAATTTTCAGACTGACTCAGAGGTCTAATTTGTTTGGGAAACAGTCTTATGATATCTGATAATGATTTTTCTAATGTTGCAACACCGATCGTGTACAAGGCTGGCAACTCTGGAGGATCAATTTCTAGATCCTCATCGGAAATGTGTAAATTACCGAAATTTTCTTTAAGATTCTCGTTATCTGTAATTGGTATGAAGAATTGAGATTTCGACTCCTTGTTGTCACTCTTCTTAAAGACGTGTAGAGTGTTGACCATGTTGAGTTTGTTACTGTCAATTGATGACGTCATCTCCTCTCTCATCTTCATCTCTCGCTGTTCTCTTGCGCTCTCTTTCTCATACTCCTTTGTTTCGTGTACTGAGAGGATGTTCAGGAATTCTCTCAAGTAATTATCGCAGGCAACGCCGAAAGCGGGATTAAGTATTTTTCTGTCAAATTCTGGGCAAGCCATGATTGTAGTTAGATCTTCTTTGGGTAGGTTTGAAAGAAGCTGTGCTAGGTCGTTTAGTTTTAACGATTTTGGTGTTGTGCAGTCTATTTGGCAGCATCTGTCAATAAAAGATTGCCGAATGTAAGTTTAAGTTTGATTGAAGAAGAATAGAATAGAATAGAAGAATAGAAAAATATTTATTCAGCACAGACACAAGCGCACAGCAACAAAGAAAACAGAAGTAATAAATAGCAGGTACACAAATTGCGCTGAGCGTGCCCATGCCGAAAGGGTAACCATCTCAGCATTTGCTGGGCGTCAGACACCCAGCGCTGGTTTTCAGTGCAGATTGCAAAGATGATGTGAGATTGCTGCATTACTGCAGGTGGGATTGCAGTCAGGCACTGGTTTATGACATTTAAAAATAAAAAATAAATTGTGCTAACTGGATAATTAAATAAATAAATGAAATAATAGTAATAGGTAAAGGTGCTTCATAGTTACCTGCTCTTAACTTGATTCAGTAACCAGTTGCCATCGATATTTGTCGTCACAATATGCTGTGGGTTCATTGCTCTGTCTTGTGACAAGTCTAAGGGTGACAAGTCGAAGATGCTAGATGCTAGGTTGTTCAATTCCACTACTAAAGCTGAATACCTATTGTCAAAGAAAAACATACAATAGTTAATCATGTGTCTTTTCTATGTAGTCACTAAATCATTAAATGTGTACCCTAAGCCACTTCACGTAAAGTTCAAATTTTCGCAACACTTAAACTTCAAGACGGAAGTCATGTTAAATATCTATAAAAATAAAAATGAATCGCTAAATGACGAAAATTTTACTCAATATCCTTATTGCTTTCCATATGTATTCTTAGGTGGTAGGTATATAAATAAGATAATTATGGACCCTGTAGGGCACAGCAAAAATGCTAGGAGAGAGGAAGCCTTGCTTAACGTGATCATTTTATTGTAATAATAATAATAATAATTCGTTTATTTCAGGCCTGTGACCCATAAAAAACAACAATAAAATCAAAAATACAAATCAAAATAAAATACAGACACATAAAATATTGCTCGGCTTGCTAATTCATAAATGCATAAATGCATATTGTAATACATACAATGTGTACATTTAAAAGAATCATCTAAATCTATCTACATTGTCAACAGAAATGTGCATATTAAGCTACCTGTGTACTTATAAATATTTTGTTGACAATACAATGTTTGTAATCTAATAACTTCCGAACGTCTGCCCCAAATTAGACATTTCTCTTTCTGTTGAATTTGTGTTGGACCCTGGATGGTTTAGATATTAATTATTTTCAGGCTTCTGACTATCTGTGACGACTGTCATAGATCTGCAAATGACAGCCGGGACCAACGGCCTAACGTGCTTTCCCAGGCACGGAGGAGTTTTTATACGTAATGAATGGTCGACCATAGACGGATCAACCTTGTCAAGCGTGGGGCTGCTATTATTAAGCCACAATCTCTTCTAAAGTCTATCTATCAGACATTATAATAGTAAAATTTACCTTGTATGAACTTTATCTCTCTGTAACAACTCCAGAGCAACTTGAACATCTTCCTTAGACAGCTGCACGTTTATCTGATCAACTGGCATCTCTTTCAGTATTTTACATCTGTCTATGGCTAATTTGGCGAATCTGCAATTAGTTTACATATTAACCAATTTGAGATTAATGAGGCCAGCAATTTGGCCAGTGAAGTTGAAATGCAAAAAGAGTTTTTGAACCTGATTCTTGATGATTTTCATAGTTTTTATAATGGTGATGTTTACCTCCAAATATATCGGAACCGTGGCACGTTAGTGTTACACATTTTTGATTGTTTAAATATTAAGAAAGAGACGGTGTATAAATATTAGGAAATAATAGACAATTTATTTTTTGGATTTTCGAATGAATGAAAAAAAAAACTTAAAGCTTGTGACGTCATCATTCAGTAAATGAACTGTTCGAAATCGTGACGCCATGCGACATTTAAACTCAATTATGCGCACTACCTTGAACATTCCGCTTTTTAAAGGGTAACGATCAGCAAAAATAGAACAAGAATAAAAAAGAAGATGGAATAAGAGAGATATTTCACAATTAAATAAAATTTACTTCTAAGTTCTGGAAAACACATGTTCTGGAATTTCGTATTTTGTCTTTTGTTTGCACATCTATTCAGTATAAATGTTTTATCTATCTTATATAGGGTGACTAGTAATTAGTGACCGATACTTAAACACGTGATTGTATTCATGATTTCAATAAACTTTCCCACAGGAACTTTTTTTATGCTCATTAACTTTGAATTAATTCAATTATGTCAGTACTGCACAACGGGAGCGGTGGAGGTGGCGAGGGAGCGTGTGACGCTACTACTACCTACTAGTAGATTTAGCCCTTCCCGACGTCAAGCTATCAGCTGATAGATCGTGCCGATTTGTGCCGACTGTGATCGCTAACAGGCGCGCGCCGGAATGTCAAACTGCGTCAATGATATTTTATTGTGATATAAGTAATTGTCTATAAAATAAAGTTTATTTGGGAAAGTTCATTGAAATCATGAATACAGTAACTCGTTTAAGTATCGGTCACTAATTACCAGTCACCCTATATATCTATATACATACCTGCCGGCGATTGCGGGCTCAAGTTTCCCGATGATCCGACAAATGAGAAACACAAGCGCTCCCGACTGACTTTCGTGACATAACGACAGTATCTTGTACGTATTCAAGGCAAACTCGTCCTGAAATAGTAACATTATAACTTGTTAGATATACTAGGATAGTGAAGTTCGTGTGGGCTGCGACCCCACGCTTGCATCGGAATAAATCGGTCACATGTCAGTGCTAAACGACCTGTCATTTCATTTACACGTACCCATTTCCATACATAACACTGGCAACGAGGATGGGATCCACGCCTTTTTAAAAATGTTGGCAACTTATTTCGGAATACTTACTAGTTTCGACCATCTAACACAAGATAGGGAGTAAAACGCAAAGCGATATTACTCACAGCACTCAGCGAGTCCACCTACAAGCTCGCAAGCGATCTTCTACTGCCAAAAATAATAGAAGAAGAGGAATTTGAAAACATTCTTCAAGCGCTGAACAAGCACTTCATTCCAAAATATTCCAAGAAAAAAAGTATAAGTAAAAGAAACTTGGTTTAGTCCACGCTGCTACCAAAATTGGCAGAAATGTCATTATAACGGTATATGAATATCAACATTAGGTACATTTAGTCCACCAGTTGGATAATAAAAATAATAGACATTTTTTTTAAAGCTTTTTTTTTAAATAATAGTAAACTACTTAGACTCAGCGCATTAAAATTAAGGAGAGGGGGCATGTGACGTCTTCAGTATGAACTGTAAGAAATAGTGACGTCATAGAATAGGATAGAATACTCTTTATTGTACAGACGCCAGCACATCAAGTTACCCCAATGTGTCAAATTTCTTTGATGGTTTTTCAACTTTATGTCAAACAAAATAAGGTTCATATTCATATGGGAAAATTTGACACATTGGAGTAACTTGATGTGCTGGCGTCTGTACACCATTTAAACTCATATAAGACCCCCAAAAAAGAGACCTCTCTCCTCTGTCATATTTATGTATATATTTTTAGATAAGTAGTGACTATATACAAATTACTAGCAGACGTTACGCGGTTACACCCGCGTAGTTCCCGTTCCCGTGGGAATACGGGGATAAAAAGTAGGCTATGTTACTCAGGGTGAATTTAGCTTTCCAATAGTGAAAGAATTTTTTGAAATCGGCACAGTAGTTTTTGAACTTATTCATTATAAACATACACACACACACACACACACAGAAATACATTTTTTTTCCTCTATATAATATTAAGTGTAGATGTAGACTGATATTCAGCTGCATTTGATTAAACTGTTAGATGACCCCAACACAGTTAAAAATATTCAACAACTTTTTCACACAACGCCACCCAGTTCCAAACTAAGCAAAGCTTGTGTTATAAACAGCTGATAAACATACTTATATACTTCTAAATACATACATATTGTAGATAAATTACACCCAGGCACCGAACAAATGATTGTGCTCATCACACAAATATTTGTCCTGGGTGGGAATCGAACCCACGACCTCCGGCATGGCAGTCAGAGTCACTAACTAGTAGTAGTCTAATATTTATTTATTTATTATTTATTTAATTGACAAGTTTGACAGTTTGGGGTACCTTGATGTGCTGGCGTCTGTATATGTTACCTTTATGATAGTGTAAATGTAAACAATCATTGGTTAACCTATTGATAAATAAGTAAAAAATAAATTCGTTATTTGTCTTACCTTCAAACAGCTCTGACACCTGGCTGCAATAGCTTGCAGTAACAACCCTGAAGCTCCTGCCATTTGCTGCACCTTATCTATAAGAGTCTGTACGATCTCTTCTCGGTACTGACTGACGAGTATGTGAACTCGGTTGACCAATAACCAAGTAAGATGAACCGCTTCCGTTAGACCGTTCTCTACCTGAAACGAAAAGGTTGTTTGGGGGTCATTATTTTTTGGTCATTCAACAAGTAGGTCTTCTCAAACATCGATAGGACATATGTGTACCATGCTCTTTAAACTATTTTCTACTCTATTTCAATTTAATTACGATTTTATTTCATTTGAACGATTTATAAGTTTGACAAGCAACACACCCCTGTTTTGCACATTTATTGGTGCGTTAAGAAAACATCTATATAATCTAGAAAAAACCGCATCAAAAATACTTTGCGTAGCCTACAAATCGTGGTTACACAGATAGACACGAATAGTGACTTAGTTTATTTCTTATTTTTAACCGACTCGAGGAGGAGATATATAATAATTAAAGTTGATGTTTTATAAATGTACCTGATAGTAGATTTTCCATCAACAAATTTAATTTTGTGTCATTGGAAAGCCACAAAAAACAGAACGTTTCATACTGTTTCTCATGCCAGAATCTCATGGCAGCCATTTTGTTTGTATAAGCGAAATGTAGTAATAAAAGTTTTTGAGAATGAACGAAGAAGTAGCGCAACCCCACGAACGACAAGCAAGTCGACCCAATAAAACTATCAGGGTAGTAAAAAGGTAATACAAATTAACTTACAAAGTACTCGCAGTAGGCCATCACGCATGCTATCTGCAGTATGTCGACTCGTAACAGTTGCGTGTCTCCACAATCTGCGCTCAAAGGAAGGTTGCGAGCAAAGCCGATCAGTTTCTGCCAGTATTTGTGGGATAGGAAGTTGAGTCTGAAACAATTCGGCAGTATTTTAATACCAATCCAGCCTAGTTTAAGTGGAAACAAAGATATAGATAGATCTTAGTTTACACAGGCTGTAAAAGTCTTGCACCGACCGGAGGTGGTCTTTGGATGCACTTGCGTAGTGCATACTGGCGTCCTTGTATGTGTTGCAGTCAAAAGTACGATTGACTAGCAAAATCAGTCAAAAGTACTTTTGACCGTATGCTGTAGTCAATAATACTTTTGACTAAAATAACAGTTAAAAATACTTTTGCCTAATGGAGCTGGTTAAAAGTACTTTTAACTAAGTAATTCCGTCAAAAGTGGTATTAACTGGTTTTATTTGTCAGGTAAAACCGTCTATGGTTGGCGAATCATGTAGGTTAGGTTAGGTTAGAATCATGAGGGGGACCACCTCACAGTGCTTGCGTCCACGTCGCGTCCCCTGGAAACGACCCAGTACTGACCACCGTATTGCAGTGCCAGACTGGGTCGGCCAAAGTGCACTGTGGCGGCTGTGCCGCTAGACGTGGGTTCGATTCCCGCTTGGGATGGATGTTTGTGTATGTTTGGAGGTGTGTGATTGGGTTTGTTGGCTGTTTGGTGCCCATGGCACAGGAATAGTTACTCTCTGGACTCAGATGACCCACTGATTGGTGCGTCGGACGTGGAAGTCCCTCGGTCGTGGTAACGAGTCCGCGGGGGCGGTTTTGTCCGAGGGGGTCTCGGCTTCAGGGTCGACGGGGTTGCCAAGGCTGGAGCGCCGACGGTGGCCTCGGAGACCTCTGTCGTGGGGGGAGATGGCCCTGGAGGGGGCCAGTCTCTCCCCCGGGCCGCTCTCTGTCGCTCTGACTTTGGGGCTGCTCATTTTGTATGGTGAGCGCGATCGTTGTGCTGTGTCTGGGTGTGACTTGCGAGTAAAGTGTGTATGTCCAGAGGTGTTTATTTATTATTTATTTATTTATTCATTTATTTATCATTTAAGAAAGAAAGAAAGAAAGAAAGTGTGTTTGGTCGCGTGTGATTGGGTTTGTTGGCTGTTTGGTGCCCATGGCACAGGAATAGTTACTCTCTGGACTCAGACGACTCACTGATTGGTGCGTCGGACGTGGAAGTCCCTCGGTCGTGGTAACGAGTCCGCGGGGGCGGTTTTGTCCGAGGGGGTCTCGGCTTCAGGGTCGACGGGGTTGCCAATGCTGGAGCGCCGACGGTGGCCTCGGAGACCTCTGTCGTGGGGGGAGATGGCCCTGGAGGGGGCCAGTCTCTCCCCCGGGCCGCTCTCTGTCGGACTCTGACTTTGGGGCTGCTCATTTTGTATGGTGAGCGCGATCGTTGTGCTGTGTCTGGGTGTGACTTGCGAGTAAAGTGTGTATGTCCAGAGGTGTTTATTTATTATTTATTTATTTATTATTTATTTATTTATCATTTAAGAAAGAAAGAAAAGAAAGAAAGTGTGTGTGTTTGGTCACGTATGATTGGGTTTGTTGGTTGTTTGGTGCCCATGGCACAGGAACAGTTACTCTCTGGGCTCAGACGACTCACTGATTCGTGCGTCGGACGTGGAAGTCCCTCGGTCGTGGTAACGAGTCCGCGGGGGCGGTTTTGTCCGAGGGGGCCTCGGCTTCAGGGTCTACGGGGCTGCCAAGGCTGGAGAGCTGACGGTGGCCTCGGAGACCTCTGTCGTGGGGGGAGATGGCCCTAGAGGGGGTCAGTCTCTCCTCCGGACCGCTCTCTGTCGGACTCTGACTTTGGGGCTGCTCATTTTTTATGGTGAGCGCGATCGTTGTGCTGTGTCTGGGTGTGACTTTCCAGCAAAGTGTGTGTGTCAGAAGGTGGTTATTTATCATTTATTTATTTCTTATTTATTTATTTATTTATCACTGTCTGGCGGAAGCGGGTCCGAGGGGGCGGTTTGTCCGAGGGCGCCTTGGCTTCAGGGTCGACGGGGTTGCCAAGGCCGGAGGGCCGACGGTAGCCTCGGAGGCCCATGTCGTGGGGGGGGATGGCCCTGGAGGGGGTCGATCTCTCCCCCGAACTGCTTTCTTGGACTCGGACTTTCAAGCGGTTCACGGTGGCGACGGGCGGGCGACGGTACGGGGGTGCCTTCGCCCGCATTGCACCCGTCACCACCTTTGTCGGTCCCCTAGGGGAAGCCATGCGGAGCAATCGTCGGTGGAGGACTGGACGTAAAGGCTGTGCCGGTTTCCCAGTCTCCTGCCACTTAGACGAAGCGGGAATAAAGCTGGGTTGTTTTAGTGGGTATACCGGGTCTGACCGGGGAGTCCCACATAGCCTCCCATCCCCCGATGGGCGGGTATGCGTAATTGTCATTTTTTCCCAGCGCAAACAAAAAAAAAAAAAAGGGTTAGAATCATGACCATTAGCGCCAGATCCCTTAGTGCTTTTGACTGATGACTTCTGACGACGAGCGTCAGTCAAAAGTACTTTTAACCGCAAATTTGCAGTCGAAAGAGTACTTACTAATAACCAATAATTTTCAGTCAAAACCACTTTTGACCAACCTGTTCAGTCAAAAGTAGTTTTGACCGATTTTGCTTGTCAATAGTACTTTTGACTGGTTAAGAGTTTTGACTGCAACATATGCAACAAGTGCACCCAAGGAACAATAGTCAGTTGCTGCCTCAAGTAATAAAAAAACTTTGAATGAGCTTCTGCGTGGTAGCTTCCTACGCCTTTCAATGGTTCGGAATCTTAAGAGTTCCGAGAGAAGTCAAAATAAATAATAACTAACAGATGTCACGCGGTTTCACCCGCGTGGTAGGTACCTGTTCCCGAGGGATAGTAGAGCTTCCCAACGGTGAAAGAATTTTTAAGATTGGTCCATTAAAAAACAAACGATTAAATCTTTCCTTTTTTAACCGACTTCAAAAAAGGAGGTGGTTCTATGTTCGTGTGTATGTATTTTTTGTTTCAATTTAGAAAGTAAACATATTTATTGATAATTACCGAAAGGTTAGAGAAGGTTTTATTTTAGCTGTTACCTGATAAGTAAATGCGACCAATGAACAGTCAGCAACGGTATCCGATGCGCCGACTTCAAGCATATCAAGTTGAGTACATCTAAAGGAATGTTCTCTTCTGGACTGTACAAGCCAGTGTTCAGACCACTCTGTTCGTTGTGGAGAAGACTCTGTGCTGTTTTAGCAGATAAGGGGAAGAGGCAGCCGTCTGAAAGAAGAATACAGGATTAGGGGTATGACAACACTGCAATGCGTTTTATAACAACGATGAAGAAATTTGTTTCTCTAAAAGAATATAAATTACTTCACTATAGAAAATATAAAGTAAGTACATTTTGCTCAAGACAAATGCTTGTGTGATGTATGAAGAAATATACATATAAGTATGTTTATCAGTAGTTTAGTACCTACCCATAACGCAAGCTCTGCGTAGCTTGGGACTAAATGTCATTCTGCGAAAGTCGTGGAATATTTATTATTTTTTATTTATTTATTTTCTGCAGAAACGTGTCGTGTCGTGTGACGTGTATTATTGTTTCGACTGTTTTTTGTTTATCAAACAAACCAAAAAAAAATGGTTAATTTTTTGTTATTTTGTAGGTGTAAAAACTTTTGATGTCAATCTCTAATAGATACAGTAATCAGCTCGATATAAATATAGTACACTGAGATTAAGAAAAATATCTACTTTGTGGAGCGTTTGTTTGAGCAAGTTACTGTCTAAAACTCCATCCTCGTTAATAAAAAACGTAAAGATTCCCAGTAAAACCTTTCTAGCTTTAGTTCCATGTTCATAAATAGTTTACATATGAAACTTACCTGTCAAATGCAGCATATGCTTCACCTGAACGATGATATTAACACAGACAGCATACAACAACTTGTTCTGCTCACTGTCCATACCTTCGTAACAACCGTCCATTTCCATGATCGCATACGTCAAGGTTTTAAACAAAAACCTGACGAGAATGACGTCAGGTGACAAATTAGCGCAGTATTCGTTAACGTTTTGCACGTTCAGCGGATCTACGTCGGTTTTGACGTTGAAAAAGATTGACAACGGAGATATGAACGTTGCTTTTAAGTAGTTTATTGTGAGGAGGATTTCGCTTTCAGGTATTAGTACGAGAATTTTACGAAGAAGTACCATTATTATTGAAAGGTAACGGAGCTTTAGTTTTAGGGGTGTTGTTGCCTGAAATGGAAAAGAATAATTAAACACAGGCGCGTGAAGGACTTAACAATATGAATTCTTTCTTAACAAATACATCATATTTGAGAGATCATACGCACTATGCGGCTGCCCGCAAGCACAATTATGTACGTAATATTCATATCTATGCGCACTGCGATGCGGCTACCCGCAGACCGGTCCGGGCACCCGGACGGTTGCTATACGTTGCTTTATCACGGGCAGCCGCATACGCAACCGTATCGGTATCGGTAAGCCGGCCGGCTGCCCGCATGCAGTAGTCGCATAGTGCGTATACAGCTTTACGGTTCTGCTTTGTAGGAGAATTTAGTTTTACAAACTTAATTCGGTAGCCACGCGTTTTTTAACTGTCTGAACAATGATAAATTATATTTATTTCTGTAAATAGGTTCATGCAAACACTGTTACAAGTATTTTCTAGCTACAGGTGTGGCCGGTGTTTCACTATCTGATAGCTCTGAGAAGAAACACCGAATAATAAATATGGCTAGCTAAGACGATGCCAAATTCCTAAGTAATTTAAATATAGAAAGAAGATAAAAGCCCATTGACTTTCTCGATAGTATAGTGCTCGGAAGTGCTTCTGCCGAGCATATGGTATCTCTCGTGTCGGGCAAAGTTAAATAGCATTTATAACACATTTGCTCGTGAAGGGTCGTTATTCCGCCAAATTCAGTATCGTAATGTATCTCATTTCGCACTAATGCGTAATGGTAATGTAAAACGCACGGTTTGCAAGTTGCTCCTACTTAAAACGAACGGTTACTTTTATTAAATCTTAGCAAAGAGTTTTTATGTCAGAAAAGTGGTCAACATTTTATGAATAAAATTAACTTTGGGAGATAAAATATAAAAAATAAACATTTACTTCGTTAATTTAATTAAGTACCTAATCAAAACAAAAAATATAATTAATTTACTTTATTAGTAATACTGGCTGTTTTGGTGCCTTTGACTTAAAAAAAAACAACTGCGCGCGTATTGCCAATTAGTGATCAAATTTCAGTCCTAGTTTTATTTATTCGCAAAAATGTTATAAAACCTCGTATGACATACGAGCGCTTTGATTATTACAGCATCTGCTTTCTTGTAGCAGCAATATTGCGTCGGCTGTAATTATCAACATACCGCACTTATATCATAATGTACTATTCCCATATGGAAATTTTCAGTAGCAGTCTGGAATCTGGATGGCCATATGATGGATTACATATGATCTTAACATAACCGGCGAAACGTGAGGTACAAGAAATATACTTCTGCTTAACGTTCTAACCAATAGCAAAATAACAAATTATCTTGAAGATTTTCAATAAGTAAATGAGAATAATCAACTAACCTGATCCGGTGGCGCCTTAAACAATATCTTCAACAGAATCTCAACTCGACTCTGTTCTAGTAAGACATCTTTGTACACTGTATCTAGGAGTCGCTCTAGGGAACCGATCGCTCTATGACAGTTGAGTTCTATGGATCGTTGTGTTAATAAGTTGAGTAAGGTGTCGCTGGCCAGCTCTGACCAACGATAGTAGCTCTCTGGATGTTCTTGTGATAGCGATAGCACGCACGATACTAGTTCTAATACCTGGGGAGAAAATAATTACAGTGGAATCCGTTTACAATGACATCGAAGGGAATTGGCTAACTCACAGATATAGATAGACCTAGATAACGCAAGTATCACGATCTGTATGAAAACCAAGCGTGCCATTATTTGACTGATACGCAGTCTAATACTAATGTTTTGTTCTTCTCAAATTTGGTATTACCAGGTATTGCTGAGGGTATAAGATTAAAAATAATTGTTTTTTTAAATTAATTACGCATACTATTAATCTCAAAATGACTTACCGATGGAAGGAAATGGAGCGCGAAAGTAGCCACTTACGATTTTTGTACGTAAGCTAGGCACGCGAAATGGCACGCGAAGTAGTTGCTCTTGCGTTATCTAGGTCTATCTATATGTGTGGTCTAACTCGACATAATAAGAGAACGTTATGCAAAGCGTCGAAAGGAATTAAAATTGCATGTAATAAGTACATACCATACATGTATGTACTATATTTTTAATTTAAGTAATCTGTATTTTTTGTCTGATGAAAAAAAATGATATTTTTTTTTGTGAGAATATTTGCTTTTGTTTTTACATTGTAAAGATTCATGTCGGTCAGTATAACCGGACATAATTTATTAAAAATGGGTCATCCAACTTTTTTACAAATAAAACCTTCGTAGTGTAAAAACGTCATAATAATTTTAAACAAATAGACCACAGCTTTATTAGATTACTATAAATCATTCTTAAACTAACTAACCTTATGTTGATGCATAGTTTTCTGCAACATGTAGAATAGTACCTCTCTAGTTGCTTGCGCCTCTTGCTGCTGGGCTCTGCCTAAAACACTTGTACCTAAAGCAATAAGACACACGTTACAGTATTTAATAATAAAAGTATCGAAGTGTTTTTTTAAGCTCTTGGGTGTTTATTTAGGACATTATCACTTAGTGGCATCTTAATATTATTGCACTATTAGATTTTCAAGTTTTCTATGTAGACGTTCATGTTGGTGTTGTCGAGTGAAAACTAAAACAGATGTAATTGCGCTAAGTTATGCAGATCGATTTTTTTTTAAATTTCGTGTTAATAAATAACAGAAAGCACGTGGAAAATGAGATGTCTTTTCCAGTGTCTGGTGCAAAAGTTTTGCATTTTTAGGTATGTTTATTGAGAAATAAAAAAAAACATCACGTCCCCAATCGCCAAAGGGTTGAGCAGAGGTGTAGTAGGTACACCCACATTTCTCCAGTTATGTCAAAGTGTCATGTAATAGGGGGTGAGCCTATTGCAATCAATCGAAAAAATCCAGACTCTCAGGCTGCTACCGAGAAATAAACCCAAAACTCACCAGTTTTGACCAAAACTTACCTCCCATATTACTAAAGACCTTAACAGCAACGGGCTCCAAACCCGCTATACATTCTAAATGAGCACCAGATGCCATCAAACCATCGCATAGTTGAATCAACTGTAACAAAAATCACCATATAAGGTTAATGATTACGGGATGATTATTAATCTATACTAATATTATAAAGAGGAAAGGTTTGATTGTTTGTTTGTTTGCATTGAATAGGCTCCGAAACTCTTGGACCGATTTGAAAAATTCTTTCACCGTTGTGAAGCTACGCTATCCCCGGGTGACATAGGCTACTTTTTATCCCTGTATTCCCACGGGAACGGGAACTACGCGGGTGAAATCGCGTGACGTCTGCTATTGCTTAATAAAAGTAAGTAAGGTAGCTAACTTGTTACTGCAAAGATTTCTTTATTTAAAAAATACAATAAAAATGATGCCCGAAAATTTTAAATATTTGGGATAAAATCTAAATGTTCAACTTTCGAAGAGATTTAATTTCCATTGATCGATAATTAGACAGAACAACGTCTGTCAAGTTTGCTGTAAGTAATAAATAAATAAATATAGCAGCGGTGGCCCAGTGGTGACGGCCGCGACTTACGAACAGTAAGTCGTGGGTTCGAACCCAGGCTGGCGCATTACTTTGTGTAATTTATTTCATTATCATTGCTCACAAAAACGGTGAAGGAAAACATCGTAAGGAAACCGGCATGTCCTAGAACCAAAAATTCAAAGACATGTGACATCTACCAATTCGCACTGGGCCCGCGTGGTAGATTATGGCCTATACGCAAAATACGCGCTTTGACGTGGAGTTGCGGATACCAGCCCGGTATCTTTATTATTGAATTTTTAATTTATTAATTTATTTATTATTATTTTTAATTATTAACCACTTCCCTGTCCCATGAGTCAACTATGACTCATGTTGATTGTTCAACTATTGTGTCTACTTTGTGGACAGTGAAAGTGTTAATTAATTTGAATTTGAATTTGAATTATTATCTTATCTTAAATAAATAAATCCACCACAGACCATAACCAATTCTAAAAGCTTTTTCTTACCTTTGGTATTTCTATAATCTGTTTTGTATGATGTTTGGATGAGGATAGCTGCACCAAGAACATTAGTATACTGTTTACTAAATCGCAGCAATCACTGAAAACAATATTTACAACGAAAATAGTAATTAATCAATTTATATGCTATGATTGTCTGTAAAAAATCAGTTTAGGAAATATGGCCGCTATTTTAACACCCTATGTAGTTCCGTGTTTTCCATCAGGTGGGATTGCACTGGTTTATAATATTTAAAAAAAAATACAACTGACTTCATAAAACAAACTAGCAGATATCAGGTGTCTTCGGAACTTCGGAAGTCCGTAGTTTTGGTGGTTTTGTTTCATTCATTATATTCAGAAGTTTCGAGTTATTTTACGCCTCTTAGTAATAATAATATAATAATAATAACTTTATTGCCAAAATATAAGTATACATAGTTTGTTCACATGCATGGACTAGAAATTGTGATCCTACATACAATGAACAGCATCCATTACCGAACTAGGTAAAAACCTGTGTTTCAGAACCTGGCGCCACTCCCCTCTGATGCTTATTGTTAACTAGTCTATTTAATTACATAACAAAGGTAAAACAGTTTTTGGCTACGTAAAAATAATGAAAAAATAAAAACTTAGTAAGTAGATACATGGACCTCTCCTTGTGCTTAGTGTTTGTGTACGTGTATGTATGTGAGAGGGTGTGTAAAAGATTCAATAGTCTTATGGTTAATTACTTACATACAATTACTTTAACTATAATGTTATTGTAAATCTGCTAAAAGCTGCTCTGTTTCATAATAATCTAGGCTCTGCAACCATGCTGTTACCTTAATTCTGCATTCAGCTCTAGTGTTTTGGTCTTCATTTTAATATTACAACCAAATGACTAAAACTTATATCCTCTCTAAGAAATCGGTCCATAAATGACGAAGTTATGAGGTATCACACATAAAAACATACAGTCGAATTAAGAACCTTTTACTTTTTCTTTAAGTCGAATAATAATTAAATCGTATGCTTTGCTTGTGTCACTGAGACAAGCTGAAACATTACCATCATTAAAAAATATGCTTAAAAATTATTACCTCTCTCCTAACACGTCTTACTATAACAGATCGTTACTCTGTAAATGATTAGTATATATATTGTATATTTTTTTGTCTTATTTATACTTATTTTATACATCTATTGAGATAGTCATGAATAGTATATATTTGTGTGAATACAACCACAAACTGCCTTCTCATCTTTTCTCCTCCACTATCAAGTCCATCCAAAAGTTGTCTGTAAGAGATCGCTTTTAGCGATAAGGCCGCCCATTGTAACACCCTTTGTAGCCCTTAAAGTTATAATTTGTAAGTTTTTATGGAGTAAAATAAAGATTATTCTATTTTATTATCTTCAACTGTCAACGGGAAAAGATCACATGATTGTCTGGGCTAAGTAAAAGCCAGCCCTCTATACTTCATCCGATTAGGTAGTTAACAAAAGGTAAACAATTTTGACATGTTTTTTTAATTAATAACACAGTTTAAAAATAAAATGCAGCTGAAAACAAATTTAGATACAACAAAAACGATTACATGATCAATTAAACAATTTGTTTAAACAGTAGTTGTATCTAATAAATAAGCGTTTAAGTAAAAAGACTTGTCAAGATTGTTTACCTTTAGTTAACTACCTACTCGGATGGAGTATAGTCACGACAAGAGTCGACTAACCGCTTAGCTCGGCATCTTAACTGTTTTACTTGAAAATCTCATACTTACGGTATCTCGTGCTGTTCAACTAAATCCAGCTGCTTCATCAGAAATCCTATGAAGATCTGATCACTGTCCAACATGCAGTAGTTCACTCGTAACGTTAGCAGTTGGTTCAGCAGGTTTAATACTTGGCATTGAAGCGGGATGTCATTTTGCATTGTGTAACTCTGAAATTGTGGGAACACTGTTAGAAAAGAAACTGTTCTCAAATAATCTGAGAATGGTTATGTTTGGACTTCTTAATAGATTGTGAGTGAGTAATAATACCAGCCTCTTACTGTCTCACTGCAAGGCAAAGCCTTCTTCTCATACGGAAAAGGTACGAGCATCGATCACCACGCTTACTCAAGGTGGATAAACGACTACAGACTTAATATATCTATAGTCACGTTTTCTTCTTAATGTTTACCTTCACCGACATTGATAATGTCTAAGATAAACTTAGAAAGTACATATGAATTGAAAAAGTCCCACGCTTTCTTTGATAAAGATAAAAACTATGGTTTATGGTAACTCTGTTAAGCAATACCAAAGGAAAAGTCTTTCAAACTTATCAATATTAGTATATTGGTCCTCAACTGAAAAAAACTGACCAAGATAATGTCTGTCAGCTTTAAAAGAGACCGATTTTAGTTGGTTGTACTCTATGAGGAGTCCATTAGGAAACAGCGACCTTATACGGGACCTTATACACGCTCCCTTTAAAAGTCCAGACATTGGACTATATGAAAACATTATGCAGGGTAAAGTCTAGAAATACCTTCTAAAGAAAAATTTGGTCGGAGCAAAAACCAAAAAAACAACACATTAAATGTGTAGCAATTCGATATGTAAAGTAAAAATTAACCTACGCTGATTCCAAAACCATTTGGAGATTTTAGGGTCTTAAGCCTTATTTTTCTATTATTAGCTCTCTATATCACAAGATTGTGTTTATTTTCACAATAATACTTGTAACCACTTGACTTTCATTTGACCTCTAAATGACGTCATAATGTAGCCTGTACAGACTACTTCCTTCCTGTTTTTCAAGATAAAAATATAAAAAAAAAACTGTTAAGTCTAAAAATCGTATCTGTCAAGTGTCAACTGTTGACAATGTCAAGTTTGAAGTAATCTATTAGTGTTTTTTGTATGTATTGAAAACGTGGCAAAAACTTAAAGCTATTCAGTCTACAAAATAACGTCATCACGAATAATACTTTAATACCTAATTTAAAAAAAAAACTGTTACTTGAAGAAAAAAATCTTAAAATTAGTGGCTTAAAATTAAATGTTTTACGAAAGAAAAATATATAAAAACACCTGAAAAATACTTTACATAGCGAATTATATAAGAAAAACTTACCTTCAAAGCCTGTATAACAACTGGTTCGAACAACCTGATATATCTCTCCAATTCCTTCTTATTTGTACTCCATTTTCTATCAGACTTATTCTTTGCAAAATTCTCCATTGTAATCAACAACTGTCTCTCCGCCACCATCCTTGGATTTTTACTATCCAAAGATAGTTTTTGACTAGCATTAGAACCTACACTACTCCTTCTAGACTCTTCTTTTAACGTACTCAGCATATTCACCAACATAACTTCTTGGTGGAAACTAGTTTTGTTACCAATTTCTATTTTGTCCAAAATGCTCATGAAATCGGAGTATTGGTTGACCATGTTTGTACCAAAGAGGCATTTTAAGAGTTGTGTGATGCAGTACACAGTTATGTCTGGACATAAAGGCATAATGACTTTTAGGTAGAATAAAACCTCTTCGGTTACGTTGCCTATTTCTTTTTCGGTTGCCAGTTCTAATTGTATCGCTAAGGAGTTTAATACTGTTGATAGGAATGTGTGGAAGATACTGCTTTTCGGGTCTAGGTTTATCTGTGGAAGATGTTTTTTTTTTTATTAATTAACGCTCCTTTGATTTTTGACACTACTAACTACCAAAGAGTACATTAGTTCAACTTTTGCTGACGATAAAGTTATAAATTTTGCTAATTTGCTACGGCACCCTGAGAAGTCTTAATAAGGAAGTAAAATTACATTTAATACCTGAGCACTTATATACTTTTTAATAACAATAATAATTGATCGTTCTTCATTAAAATAATTAGGTTCATAGATACGAATTTTTTTTCAGTTATAACCATACAAAGGTACAATTTTTTTTTTCTTTTTTCCGCGCGGGAGTCGAAACCCGCGACACAGCAGCAAATCAAAGAACCAACCGTGCCGTCATACAAGAAACAACATACCTTGTGATTAGAATACGTAGCCCTCAATGTTTCATAGAACTTCATATAAAATGGTTCGTTGAAGAAATGTCCCACAAAGTTGGCCTTAAGACTTGAGGCGGGCGGGGAAGGCTTCTTGCGAAGAGAACCTTTGTCGTCCAGTTCGGGAGGGTTACTGCCTCGGCGTGGCATACCATCTAGAAGGTAATGGAAAAAAAAATATACAACAATCTGGGATTTAACGATTTTCACGATACAAAACGTAAAAAACAGGCTACTACCACAGTCTAAAAACATACAGTCGTCCAACGAAGCTGTCTAGACGGGGCAATCGTGCGGGGTGTGAGGGCGAGACGCGGGAAGGCCGCTCCCGCACTGCGAACAATCGATGTTCGTAGTGCGGGAGGTATTATTCAAGTCTAACGCGTGTAGAAGTTGTCGGCATTTTTTCAGAGATCATAGGCGTCGTCCTACTGTATTAATATTTATACTGTGCTACTACTGTCCGACGGTTGTTGAACGGATCTTATGTTTAATCGCGCAGAAAACTTTAGCATCGCGATGTAGAAAATGTCAGTTTAGTTCGTTTGTGGCAAAATAGATATCGCTACAGTGCAGTGTAATAACACTGAAAAACAGTTATAGCATCAACTTTGTAAGGCCAATTAAGATTACAACACTATTATCATTCTTAGTTCTTTTAACATGAAAAAGCTTATTATTACCTGTAGTTTTCCTTCTAACTGGACTCCCAGGTAGCGCAATCCCACCCTTATTTAAATGTACATTAGGATTAACTTCCTCTATCAAATGCACCAACACATTCAACATCTTCAGAGTTACTTGTAAAAACTTTTCCGCTAAATTGGCAACCCTCTCACATTCCAAGTGTTGCCATCTCTCTTTGGTATTTTGTGTGTCTCGTTCAAATATGTCACGATTTGTCGTTTTGTGACGCATTATGTTGTGAATTTCGACTGAAAATATAACAAATAAATTATCATTACGGTACACCTCAACTTAAGCCATTTCGTCATAATGATGATGATTTTTGAGCAAAAATAAAAAAAGTTTCGACGCTCGCTAGTCGACGCTACCGTCACTAAGCGGGCTGCGCATGTTCCAAAATGTTCTATTTCGTTTTTGCTTATTTCTATCTTGTTACAAAAGATCGCATCCCAATCTAATCGAGGATTATATCTACACCCTTTTGCAAAAAAAACGGGCACCTAAGGAAATTTACGTTCTAAGGTCGATTTTAGTTAATTAAATGAAATTTATTTTTTTGACGTAGTCTGTATACTTATAATCGTGTAAATTAATGCGCGTGGAGTGAATTCGAGCAATTAAAAGAAAAAAAAACGATGGATTCTTTAAAATCGATGTCCACGCCCAAACAATAAGAAGTGGTCGGCAATAAAGACAAGTTTTTTTTTACTTTTTTTAATTAAATAAAGTTACAAATGTAAAAACCTAATAACGAGTGTGACCTCCTCTTGCCAAAATCACAGCTTGAATCCTTCTGGGCATGCTTTCCACGATGTTTTTAATAACGTTTTGAGGAATACGTTCCCACTCTTCTGCAATGACTCTTTTTAGCTCCCTGATGTTTTGTGGAGCAGGTTGCACTGATTACCCGTCTCTTTAGAACATCCCACACATGCTCAATTGGATTGAGGTCAGGATTTCGAGCTGGCCAATCTAAATGACGAATCCCAACTTCTGGCATATACGCTTCCACGTCGCCAGAACGGTGCGGGCGAGCATTATCGTCCATAAAAATGGAATCTTCCCCAAGTGCAGTCAATGTGGGTTGTGCATATGGAATTAGGACTTCCATTATGTACCGGTGTGCATTTAATGTTCCATTTTCTATGAAAACTAACTCCGTACGCTCCGTCGAATTAATTGCTGCCCAAAACATAACGGAGCCTCCGCCGTAAGGAGTGATTTCTTCGAAACACACTTCCGCATAGAGTTCCCGTGGTCTTCGCAGCACTCGCCGGCGTCGGTCCTCTCCACACAAAGAGATTCTAGCTTCATCAGAAAACAATACTTTATTCCAGTCCTCCAGAGCCCACGAAGCACAGTTCCGAGCAAACTGAAGTCGAGCAACACGGTGCTCACGGAGTAATTCAGGGCCCCGAGCTGGGCGGTAACTCTTGATATTGGCAGCCAAAAGCCTCCTCCTGACCGTCCACAACCTAACTTCTACTCCTCTTACTTCTTCAAGGCTCTTCTTCAGGTCCACACTTGACGCCTTACGATTACGCAACTCCTGACTCACCAAAAAGCGGTCATCTCTTGGTTCTGTGCATCGTTTTCTTCCCGAACCGGGTCTTCTTTTGACCGAACCAGTCTCTTGATACCGTTGCCAAGTCCTCTGGACAGTTGAACGACTCACATTTAGCCGCTGAGACACGTAAGTTTGCGAACAACCTTCTTCAAGTAGGGCTATAATTTTATCGGCCCTTATCGCTTTATCACTCATATCAAAAAGTGATATTTAATGTAAAAAGAAAGATTAAATTGTTTAATTTGCAGAAAATATCCAAAAAGTTTTAAAATATCATAATCAGTTAAAAATCGTTTCAGCAATTCGCGCCATTAGTAAAGCAATTTTAGAATAATCCACATTAATCATTATTTTTCTTTTAATAATTTCAAATTTTAAATTTGGAACGTAAAAAATCATGCCAGGATGCTTCAAAAAACATGCCAATACTTGTCAAATTAACAAAACCTATTTCTTGTTCTTCTTCATTGAAGTAGAGAAAAAAATCTAAAGTGCCCGTTTTTTTTGCAAAAGAGTTTATCTATACAAGCGTCAAAATTATGATTTTAAGTCTTTTGTTTAAGACTATATCTGCCATTTTTAACCGACTTCAAAAAAAGGAGGAGGTTCTCAATTCGGTTGTATTTTTTTTTAGTGTTTGTTACCTCAGTACTCTGTCATTTATGGACCGATTTTCAAAATTCTTTCTTTATTTGATAGGGATTATTAAAATATTGGTCCCATTTGTATCAAAAATTTAATCTGATGAGGGACCTCGAGGAATTGAGGGAACTCCTGAAAAACAATTGAGTACTCAACACACGCACCGATTTTAGAAAGTATCATTAAGTGAAGAAAAACTGATGAAAAAGACAGGCAACGGAAATCTGCAACGCAGAACAGCAAATTATTCGCGATCGCTATAGTCAGATGTCTATGCTGAGCTTTTGTATTTCCATAATAGATGAGATGTACAAGTAAATGTTTACAAAGAAACTTAAAATAGCAAAATAAAAAGTTTTGTCTCTCCAAGACTAGGCTGAATAAAATCTTACCGGGATATGTCAACAAACACAGATCCAATAGAATGGTCCTGGTCACCACAGTTCCGTTGCAGTAGTCCAGATTATCCAGACAGTAGCTCAATAATCCTTGGTCGGAGTACGCATCCATGTGTTTCCATGGTGACCACTTCTTGCAGATGGCTTGGAGGGCTTCGAGAAGACCTTGCTAGAAATAAAGTTAACATTATAATCATATGCATTTTAATGAACTTACAACCCGACATTGAATTCCAAATGGCACAAAACACAAGGAAATTTGTATTTCGCGGGCTTCCCTGGCACATCCCTTAAACTTCAGTAAATAGTATGAAGAGGTAAAACGTTTACAAAGAGCAATGTAAGATGTCCAAGTCCATAGTAACTTTAGCTCAATACTAATTTGTCATGGACAGTGAATATTCCTTGACGTTTTTTGGTGTTGTTCAATGTCGAAAGCATTTCTGTGATTTCCACTTTTACATTGAACTTCTAATAACGAACTTATTCAGACATTTTAAATTGGAGGTTAGTTATTTTTACAGAGAGTAAATTTAACAACAAATATACAGTTAAGGAGTTTTATTCTTTGTACCATCATAGGTGGTAAATAAAATATAAAAAGCAGCTCCCTCAAGTTATGTTTAATGGAACCATTATTCCTTTTAGCGAGAAGGTAAAGAATCTTGGGGTTTGGATTGACAAGCATCTTGCTTGGGGTCCTCAGTTGACAGAGGTAAGCCGCAAAATTTTTGCTTCTGGAAAGTCTCTCAGACGGTTGCGTAATTTTTTGCCTACTGCCACTAAAATTGCGCTTGCACAATCCCTTCTACTTCCCCTCCTTGATTATGCTGATGTCAGTTATCTCGATCTCACTGAGGCACAACTTGATAAACTTGAGCGACTTCAAAACTTTTGCATAAGATTTATATTTGGCTTACGTAAATATGATCACATTTCCGAATTTCGTAAAAAACTCAAGTGGCTTCCAATACGTCTTCGCCGGAATACTCATATCCTGTCCCTGTTCTACAGTATTCTGTTTAATCCGAAAACCCCCAATTATCTTAAAGAACGTTTCAAGTTCCTTCATGACACACATAATAGATATCTAAGGTCATCGGAAAACTTGGGTCTAGATATGCCCAGGCACACCACTAATTTCTACGGAAAATCGTTCACAGTGGAAGCTGTACGGCTATGGAATGCTTTGCCTGTGTCAGTGAGACAAGCTCAGACATTACAATCGTTCAAAAATTTGCTTAAAAATTATTACCTCTCTCCTAACACGTCTTAATATAATTGTTCGTCACTCTGTAAATGGTTTGTATTTATGTATTTATTTTATTTATTTTTTTTGTCTTGATAATTATACTTATTATATATGTATATTCAAATAGTCTTGTATGGTATATATTTATGTAAATAGTACACCACACACTGCCTACTCATCTTTTTTCCTCCACTATCAAGTCCATCCAAAGGTTGTCTGTAAGAGATCGCTTTTAGCGATAAGGCCGCCCATTGTATCACCGCTTGTAGCCCTTAAAATTATTATTTGTAAGTATTAATGGTGTACAATAAAGAGTATTCTATTCTATTCTATTCTAAAAAATATTTTTTTATTATTTAGGGCGCTTTCAATTTAGACGGTTGGTGCCGGACGACAGCAGTACGACGTAAATCGTCTTATTTGAAGAGATACGCGGCTGCAGTCCGATCGAATTTTAGTGATTTCCATCGAAACCCAACTTTAGTCGATGCCATGGACTCTGACGAGGAAGTGTTATTGTTAGTTCTCTTGCTTCGGCAGAAACATAAACGACGCCGTACTAGGGCGTCGCCAATGTTTTCTTTAAAATATAAAACTGGTGATTTTTATACACTTTACCCTAGATTAAAAGAAAGCTCAGCTGATTTTTTGAACTAGTTTAGAATGTCTAGAGAATGTTTCTATGAATTATATCACTTTGTTAAAAATGGAATACAACCTCAAGAAACTAAATTCAAAAATACTAAATCCGCCGAAGAGAGACTTCACAGCACTAGCGAACAACGACTGAGACAGGTTGTTGCCGTTCCGCCAACGGACGTGCGCCGCACTGCTGTCGCACGACTTTGCGTCGAGACATTTTGTATGAAAAATCATAACCGTGCGCAGTACGATACCCGGACTGCAGCAGTCCGGCACCAATCGTCTAAATTGAAAGCGCCCTTAGTATTATCGATTACAGCAGCAAAACTGGCAACTTTTTATTTAAATCTGGAATTCAAGAACTTGAATAAATAAATAAATATTCCACAACTTTTCACACAACGCCATCTAGTCCCAAGCTAAGCTAAGAGCTTGTGTTATTGGTACTAAGCAGTTGATAAACATACTTATATATTTGTAAATACATACATATTATAGATAAATTACACCCAGACACAGAACAAATGATCGTGCTCATCACACAAACATTTGTCCTGGGTGGGAATCGAACCCACGTACGACCTCCGGCATAGCAGTCAGTGTCACTAACTACTAGACCAACAGGCCAGTCAGAATATTAAAATAATTACTTATTTAAATGATCTTCTTTTCGAGCAGTTCTCGAAAAGCATAATAGTATATTTTTTTTGGCTTTGTATTTTATATTTAAATTGTTGGCTACACTATTGACTGATTTTAATGCACTCGTCGCTTATTAGATGGTCTGGTCCCCTCATATCTGTGTGGTTCTTTCCTCAAATACCATTTCAGACACTAATCTGAAGGTTCTTACATGATCTGACCAAGATAATGCCAAGACTTTAAGAGAAACATTGACCTCTGAGTTTCTTCTCAGAGTAGTCAGATAGTGAAACACCCCTTACCAACTAGAATCATTATATTAATTTGTAAGTATAACGTTTAAAAGTGCCTGTTATCAGGTCTAATTGAAATAAATGATTTTAAATTTGAATTTCCTTCTAGTTAAAAAAATACATGTAAAAGTGTTTGTATGAACCTATTTATAGAAATAAATATGATTTGATGCCAAGTCCGTAGAGGCGCCCTGCTCAAACCTCTCTGAGTTTTCCGGGCTTGCTTCGCTCGCGCTTACAGTCTTATTACTTACTGATGGCTGACAAAACTACAAGCAAAGGCTAGTCTTACAAAAGAACAACTCACCGAATAATATTTACAATGCGCTGCCATGAGACTTCCCACCAGATTCCCAACAATCATTCTCAAGCTGGCTCCACCATTCTTCAACTGTTCCCCGTGCCTCAGTTGTGGAGGTAGATCACTGTAGAAGTATATATCCCTGACCAGATCCAGGGCTAGACCTTCGTGGTCGAAGGTGAACTGCTTACTCTGTTCCTTGGCTAAGTGGGATACTAACTTGGTGGGGGAACAATGTTTTGAAGGGTGTATTGTTGGGGTTATGCTGTAGGTAGAAAAAAAGTGGTTGTTATTTAGGACATTTTGTACTGTCAATACTTAGCATTATTAGAATGAAACGACTGCTTAATTCGCCTTCTCTTCCCATACTAGCTAACCCGATATGTCAAACTTCTTTAAACAATGTTCAACTTTATTACAAAATCATGAGGTTCATATTCGATTGGCAATTTTTAGTATGGAGAAGCTTGATGTTTGTACCTGGTAAACATTTTTTTTTTTTCAAAAGTACTCAGATTTTTAATTATAATTAAAATGATAATACCAGCCTATTACTGTCCCACTGCAGGGCGTAGGCCTCTTCTCAAACAGAGAAGGCACGAGCATTGATTACCACGCTAACTCAAGGCTGATTAGCGATTTCAGACTTATATTAACTATACATCCAGGCGGTCGAGTCTGCTATTGCAATCGTGTCTCAATGACCGGTCAATGATCGATTTTTGACGTATAACGTCAAACCTATGACACATTTCCCATACAAAAACTGTCAAAGTTGTCAAATATTCGATGAATGACCGGTCATTGAGACACGATTGCAATAGCAGACTCGAGCCCCAGGTTTCCTCACGATGTTTTCCTTTACCGATGTCAATGATGTCTAACATATTTTTTTTATTTTTTTTTATTACTTACTAATTTAAGAATGTTAAGTTAGAAGTACGTCTTCAATATTTGACAACATTAATCCTTAGGATCAGCACTGTGACCCACTTCTATGCGTCTGAAGCAATCAAGTAAAATCTTATTGTATGTATAATTTCACTTTCGTTTCAATCCAAGATGACCGCGTTTATACATGTTATGACTGGCCTGTTGGTCTAGTAATTAGTGCTTCTGACTGCTATGCCGGAGGTCGTAGGGTCGATTCAGTCAAAGTCAGTAATATCGAGACGAACAGTCTGTTCAAAATTATCTAAACAACTATGGAAATTAAATCTTCATTCTGAAACATTCCTTGTGTCTTTAAGTTAAAATACACAAAGAATGTTTCAGAATGGAGACAGTACATGACAAAGAACTTTATCCAATTGGGATAAAGTTTAATATTCTTAGTTAATATTAGTAGTCGTGACGCGTGGCGTGCTGGGCACAATTCTGTGGCCCTAGTGAAAAGGGGTAGAAGTCCAATTTTGTCGAAAATGAGTTAAGTGTACCAAAGTGATCAGAAAACCTACTTTTACAGTTTTTTTTGGTGTCAGTTGGACCCTTTTACACAAAGTAACTTTCTTATTTTTAGAGATAGCTTAGATCTGTCTTCACCAAACGATAGAGCATTTTTTTCTGATCACTTTGGTACACTTAACTCATTTTCGACAAAATTGGACTTATACCCCTTTTCACTAGGGCCACAGAATTTTGATTGCCATTTATACAAGACAGTGATTTATTAGCGGGTGTAAGATTAAAATGAACTTAGCTTCTAAGCAACTTACTTTGCTATAGCTTGAGCGGCCGCATTTCTCACTTTCTGATCTTGATCAGCAAGCAATCGGATTAAAGTGTCCATGATCAGTTTACTTCTGACATAATACATGGGGTACAGCATATATAACCTGTTAAAAATACAATACACTTAATAATAATTATTCGATAATATATTTTTTTTTTAATTATGATTGCTTCGTTGGTCTAGTGGTCGCAAGCGCTACTGCTGCATGAGGCAAGTCCTCATGCAGCAGTAGCGGTTCGATCCCCAGGTCGGACAAAGTGTTATTGAGTTTTTCTATCTAATTTCTCAGTAGCAGCCCGGAGTCCGGATATGTGCCCGATTGATGGCAATAGGCTCGCCCCCTATTACAAACATAACTGGCGAAATGTGGGTGTACTACCAGGTATACCTCTGGCAAGCCCTTCGGGGATTACAGGAGTGACGTTACGTTATTTTTTTTTAAATTTGATTCATCATCTACTAAGCCTTTTCTTAACTATGTTGGGGTCGGCTTCCAGTTTAACTGGTTGCAGTTGATAACATAGTTTTACATGGAGCAATTCCCTGTCGGACCTCCACAACCCGGTCACTGGGTAACACCCTTCGGTTAAACTATTTGTTAGATTTTCGGGCTACTGACTATCTCTAACGACTGTCATAGATCTACACCAACCCAAATGTTCTTTCTTTGGTATTGTTCGTCAGCACGTGGAGCTCCTAAAGTTCCGAGTTGAGCTCACGATTACTGACAAATGCTTGCACTGACTGATCTGGTCCCCTCATTCTGTGTGGTTCTTTCCTCAAAAGACCATCTCAGACACTAATCTGCATGGATCTTACATGATTTGACCAAGATAATGTCTGGACTTTAAAAGAGACTATGACCTCCGAGTTTCTTTCGGTGTTTCTTCTCAAAGTAGTCAAATAGTGAAATACCGATCTTACTTACTAAAAACGGCGACGTGTAAAAGTGTTGGTAAAAACCTATTTACAAAAATAAATATAATTTATCATCATTTATCATTTAACAGGCTGGCCTCCTATTACATTAACATAAAACATAACTGGCGAAATGTGGGTGTATTATGCGTTTCAAATTAGAATAGGAACGTCAATGACCTCTATCTGTCAAATGTCGCTTGAAAAGTACGGCTTGCAACGAAACCTTAATCGCGTATCAATTATTTTCTTTTTTTTTTGTTTTACAGAGTCGAAGTTATTCAAAATGAACAAACGTCTTAAATTAATTATTGTCTTGTGGAGTGCTTACGTTTTATTTAATTATTCTATTTGTTTTCGTTTTCATCTCCCTGACTGCTCGAAAATGTGTAAATGACGCTATTTGGCGCTGTTTTGCATGGGAGGGCTCGATAGATTATCTCCAATGTAAACAAATACTTTGAGAGTAAAATTTAGAAAATTATTCGTAAATAAATTATATTTAGAAAAACCCTTGTTTTGCTGATCTTACCTAATTTATTAGAATTGACAACTATGACGTCTCAACATGGCGCAAAGTCATTCCTATTCTCATTAATTTGAAACGCATAGTACTACCAGGTGCCTCAGCCTAACCCTTCGGGGATTACAGGCGTGAGACCATATGTACAAAAAACACCACTGTCACTTGTAAAACACCGACAGACAGACAACAAAGTGATCTTATAAGGGCTCAGTTTTTGCCTTTTGAGGTACGGAAAAACATAAGCGATTTTTGTGTTTTATTCAAAAGAATCAAAAACCGAAAGATAAAAAACAATAGATTCTCAACTTACTTATGATAAGGCAACTTCTCATACAGCTTACAAAGATTGACTCTACACAACCAATAGTTATTTGTCTCTACATTGACTAGTGCGTTCAGCGCGTCTATGAGTTGTGCCCAATGAGAGCTGTCGCATAGATACGTGGATAGTGTCGTGAGAGACGATAAAGTGTGGTTTACCGTTGAATGGATGTCATCTGAAAGACCCTGGAAGATTTTAAAGTAGATTAAATACGACCTATCCTACTAATATTATAAACGCGAAAGTTTGTGAGTATGGATGGATGTATGGATGGATGGATGTTTGTTACTCTTTCACGTAAAAACTCCTGAATGGATTTTAATAAAATTTGTCATGGAGTTAGCTGACACCCTGGATTAACGCAAAGGCTTTTTATCCCTGAATTCCCACGGGAACGGGACCTACACGGGTGAAACCGCGGGACGTCTGATAGTTTCCCATAAATGGGGTTTACTAGAGGTTACCTGCATCATGTATGTAAAAAGAAATAGTAGGCAAAGACATATTACGTCACCTATTATGAATTTAACTCATTTTGATGATTTAATGTTAGGGAGGTCATACTTCAAAAGTGGTCCCGTATAAATTTTACGATAAAATAACATACTTAGTAGTTTGGATTTAATATCAAATAATCTGGAAAACAAATAATATCATCCGTTTAGAAACTAATCATTCATTTTCATATTCAACTACCAAACTACCTTCAAAGCCTTCCTACTTCAAACTATCTTTATCTTTATCAAAAAGTGGTGATTCTCAGCCTAGTTTGAATAAAATATGATAATTGATTTGAATAACTTATCTAACTTATCAGACAGATGTGTTGCTGGGGAGTTTGTTCCGCCACTTCTTCTTCCCAGCAAAAACACTAGGAAGTGGCGAAGGGTGGGCTTTTTGGGGGACTGTCTTATGTAATTTCGACGTTCAAAAAGTGCTGATCCTCAGCCTAATTTGAATAAATGACTTTTGATTTTGATTTTGAATTTCATGATTTTATTAAAACATTAAACAAAACATACCTTCAAAACAATTCCAACCAGCTTATCCATACTAATATACTCCGACACATCTTTGGGCAAAGCGCTGTAACTCCTCCATCGGTGATAATACCCATGTGAAAGATCCAACGCAGCGACCAGATAACTGGCAATACACACCCTCACTAACCCCCTAATTTGGGGGTCATTATGACCCTCTAATAACGTAATAATATCACTCATATGCTGGAACTCGAAATTCTCCATACCCTCAACAACTTTAACGGCATCTCCTACATTTTCATTGACAATTTCCACCGATTCTTTGCTTTGAATCTCATTGGTTCTTTTAAGAGGTCTCTTAACCCTTTCTTCTTTCTTTTCCAAGTCTTTCAAAGCATCTAGGTGGTCTAAATTAGTTGTTGATTCACCGAAATGATCGAATTTCATGTCCAAATCTATGCTTGAAGATAAAACATCTCCGCTGCTAGTCATTGGATATCCGGTAGACAACGCATTACTGCCAGTCATGTTCGAATTCATTGTGAAATTGCTGTTAGTCATATTGGGATTGGTGCTATCAGTGGTTGCACTGGCAAGCAAATCATTTTTAGGGAATATTCTGCTGTCTAAAATATTACTTGGGGCATCCTTCGAGCTTTTTTGTTCTATACTCTCTGACTTGCTATCTTTTTTTGATATCTGGTGCGATTGTGTTGTCTGTTGGCTGTCTATGCTTCTGTTAAGGAGATCTTGGCTCAAGGAGTCTGTTAAAGAATCTTGGTAGCAAACATTTCTTTCTAGTATGAAGTCGTTTATGTGGTCTTGGTTTGAATCCATGCCTTCGGATGAACCTTAAACAAATGAAATCTTGTTGATTGTAAAACGTTACTTAGCACGTGCTTGTAAGTCATGTAGCCGTCTCACCTTCGACTCTAAATATTAACAATGAAAGAAATAGTCCCAAACTAAAGTAAATTAATTACTATCCACAGCAAACTTCGTCCTGCATTAGAATCAATTTAAATTGGGGTGGACCACTTTTATCACCAAAAGGCAATGATATTATAAGTAAAAAGGTGTAGATAGGTTACCTAAACAATATTCGATCTTCAAAAACGGCACATCAACGCACGCACGCGTTCATTGACGGCGCGACGCGATACTGAGGTCAAGTGTGGCTATTTAGCCACATTGTAACGTGTAGCTCGCTGAGCGCTTATAATAATTATCATTGCCTAAAGGTATGATAAATAGTTTACGTCCTATTCTTAGGCCTAATATACACACATCATTAGAATCGGTCAAGCCGTTTTCTTACAAACAATGTGACACGCAAATTTTATATTTAAGAAGAAGAATGATGAATTGCGTATTAATCTGGGTTTGTATATGAATGAGATTAAAGCGCAAACTTTTGGGACCTTTTAACCTGTCATTAAGCTTGTGGGTAAGATATACGCAGAGGGCCTACAACGTCCTACGCGTTCAGAATAACAGTGGGTTTAGGATGCTGCTGGGGCTTCCGCGTTTCTGTAGCGCCTCGCAGATGTTCGCGGAAGCCCGTGTTGATGATTTTCATGGAATAATGAGGAAGAGGGCGGCGTCAATAATGGGTAGGTTTCGCGGAAAACCAACAGCATCCTGAATACATTGTTTAACAAGGTGGTGGTGGTGGCAAATGTGCCCTTTTATTGGGCACTGGGTTCAAAGTTCAGGCACGTTCCAACATGTGTTGGGCCTCGCACTTATTAGTTATGATTATGTTGAGGTAGGTTTAATGTGTAAGTTTTACTAACGTAGTTTAATAAGTCTCTGTTACTAACACAATGTGGATTGTGTGTATTTTTATGTATGGTCTGCAATAAATGTTTTAATAAATAATAATAAATAATTAATATTGGTAGTTTCTATTTCTGAACTTATGATAACCTTGTTATTGTCTTTAATTGGTTATATTTGTACACCTTATTTGTTTTCATATTACAGAAAATCGAACAAGATGACTAGAATATTTTGTGAAATTTCGTTATTTTATTGGTGTTTTAGCGTTCTTTTCTTACTGACGCCTAAAAATTAAAAAAGTATTAATAACTACATTTTAACTCACCAGAAATATTATGATGTTTTGCATCAGCATCCTTGTCTAAAAACAACGTTATCGCTTGAGGATAAAGTTGTAGAATTTCAGACAAACAGTTTAGTGCTGATGACTTCAAAGACACTCTTATTTGCCTGTAAATTAAGTTCACATTATAATTTAATGAGAAAAGGCGACAAAGAAGAAGAAAAATAATAGATACTGTAAAAAATATATAGCAAAATACCAGGTCAACAAAATATCTAAGCCGCGATTGCGATATAATTTTAATGAAAACATGTGTTGTTGGAAAAATATCTTTAATACCTACACATAAAGCACAGTTTGCGTTACAACTTCAATCATTTTTATGACATTTTCAATAACACTAGTAATTTTCAATTCATCCTAATTTTCACTAAGAAAAAGTTGTTTTTTGCTAAAGTGTAATTACAATCAATTGAAACTAAGAATTTGAATATGACAAAGTATTGATTAGACTTACCTATCAGGTATAACTCCACCTTTGTTGCCAGTTATAAGAAACTTCGACGCAAGCAATCTTGCGCAGTACTTTAGGGGAACATCGTCGTCTTTTGATGTTCCAATGTTGACCTGTGAAAAAAAATAATTTACTGCATTATTTTCATCCTTAATTTCTAAACATTTTATAATTTAGATTTAAATTGGTTTGAATAAAGATAGTTGATTTGATTAACCAATCACATATGCAGCATGTTGATTGTATAACTATGGTGTCTACCTTGTGGACAGTGAGTTGTGTTAAATCACATTGGATTTCATATTACATAAATTGTGTTATTACAAATTAATTATACAGGGTTATTTGTAAAACACCAACAACCTCGCAGGAGTAGATTACTAACATCATAAACAACAACATTTGTTCTATGACTTTTTCGGAAACAGACAAAAAAAAACGACTTTTCATACAACTATCGATCAACTGTTCGGATAATTATATGTATGGAGAGTTGATTTTTTTTTGTCTATTTTCAGAAAAGTCGTAGAACAACTGTTGTTGTTTATGTTAGTAATCTACTCCTGCGAGGTTGTTGGTGTTTTACAAATAACCCTGTATATTATAACATTGGATCTTTCGTAAGACTTCTAGCGGTAGATCTATCTGTCGAAGTAACATATATTTAACACAGCAGAAGACGTATGTATTTTTTTTTTGTAATATTGTTTAATTTGCAGTACTCATAAGTTTTTTTTTTTATGTAGTTGATTTATTATTTTTCCCTTTATTTTGATTCTACAACCAAAGTACCTACTAAACTGAATGGCATCACACGGGAAGTATACCCTGTCAAACAAACAAATAATTATCTAAATCGATCCATAAATGACGGAATTAAGAGGTACTTAACACAAATTACAACAAAAAAAATTATAGCCTCCTTTATTTTCGTAAGTCGGTTATTAATAGACAACGTACAACACTCACCGTCACCGCGCCGTCGACAACAGTTTGTACATGATCGACTTGATCACTCTCCTTAGACTCAACCTCTTCTATTTCTTGTAACTTTTCTGATAAATCCTTTGACAGTTGTTCCGAGTTCGGCATTTCCATTTCCTGGTCACTTACTGGAGAATCTGGTGTCTATAATCAAATCAAATAATGAGAAGAAGAAGAAGCTCTATTTAACTTGAAATGTCTATTTAACACACAATGAAATAATATCACATAAACTTAGGTCTAAGACAACTTGTAAAACTATTGTATGCCTAATATGGTAGAGCAGTGCATTGGCTCACTAACATAACTATAACAACTCTGTAACCACTGTCTCACAATAAAGTCAAATATCTTTGACTTTGACTTTGAAGAAATATCATGTTATGGTTAATTTAATTATTATGCGTTTCAAATAAGAATAGGAACGTCAATGACCTCTATCTGTCAGATATCACCTGAAAAGTACGTTCTGCAATGAAACCTTATTCCCGTAATCAATTATTTTTAGTTTATTGTTTTACCGAAACGAAGTTATTCAAAATAAAAAAAACGCCCTAAATGAATTAGTCTTGTGGACCGTACTTTTCTAATGACATTTGACAGATAGAGGTCATTGACGTTCCAATTCTCATTTGAAACGCATAGTAATATCGGGACGACGGGGTGCGAAATTCTTGGTGCGGAGCTACGTTATTAAAAAGAAACATTGTACCTCTTCAGGATTAGATTTCTGAAGTAAACGTCGTATCCCTAAATAGTAGTAGTCATATATAGATGACAAACCAAAATGTGTCTAGCACGCCACGCGTCACAAATACATGACGAATTTAAAAGATTTATTCATCACTTGACGCCGATGGCATGTTTTTGCTATATTGCCGCAGCGATCAAGAGGTTAAATAAAACAAGTATATTTTTTTTTATACCACGACGGTGGGACACAAGCTTACGGCCCGCCTGATGGTAAGCGGTTACCGTAGCCTATGGACACTTGCAACACCAAGGGCACCACACGCGCGTTGCCGACCTTTTAAAACCCTATTTACTCCCCTTTTGAAGAACCCCATACTCTAGCCCTCTGAGAAAACCTCGGCAGGGAGCTCATTTAACAATCCAAGTGTACGCGGGAGGAAATTCCTCTGAAACCGCAATGTACGGGACCATTTCGGCATACCACACGTATGTTTTTAAAATAAGCAACGGTTCTCTATTTTTCTAAGAACATGTGGATAAAGCAAAACAAGCGCTTTTAAACTATAAGTAACCTGTATAGTAAGGTCTTCAACACTCAAACTAGGTGTATTGAACTGCAACAGACTGCCGAGTTGCAGCGCTCCTGAGAATGATATCTCTAAAGGATCCTTGAGCTCTGACTGAGGACTTGGTGCGTATCTCGATGATATTATACTTGAGGTACCTGGAATAAGAATGGAATATTATTTAGGGATGTTCCGACCAGGGCTATTCCGAATATCAGTATTTATTTATTTATTTATTTATTAAAGGTAAACCAACAGCTTCTGTATACAGCATTAAATAAGGATAATAGTAAAAAGTATCAGACTTATACAGTCGCCAATAATAGGTCGACCAACATTCATGTGAGTGAAAAATTACACATAATCAAATTAAAGTTAAAAAGAAAACATAATGAAATTACAAGTACATACATAATGAGAGCTAATGAGATCAAAAATACAACAAATTAAAATTAAATTAAAATAGTATCGTCATCAGCATCTTCGATCAATAATAGCACTAGATGTCGGGTCGGCGTCAAAAATCCGTCTCGGTAAATATAAGCTCACTAGAGTCGTAGGTTGTTATTTTGTTTAGTTTGCTTGAAACACGGCCAATGTAAACACATCCCACAATTCCGCAATGTGTATTCAACAGTTGCAAAAATAATCCCTGAAAACGTAATTATTCGGCCGGAGTATTTTACTTTCAGTAAGGAAGAATAAGTTATATTTTAAGCTATAATTTAACAAATAATATCACTTTTTTAACAAAATTACCGATTTTAAACCACCGCTACAAATGTTTGACCAATGCTCGCCAACATTTGCACAAACTTTTTTTTGAGAATGTTAGTTAGGTTTGAGTTATACACGTATATAATAATTTTAATTAATAATAATTATATATTAACACTAGTTTGTAAGTCGTTGTGTATACTAACCAAATGGGTTACTGTGTTCGAAATAAAAGATTTATTTATTATTATATAATGATTATAGCTGAAATTTATAAAATAGCTTCTCTATCGCATTAGGTTAGCCTGTTAAGGTAGATGTTAGTAAGGTTCTAAATAAATAAATGTTATCATACACACTCGCCAGTTGTAAGGAGTACTTACTAATATTCCTTCTATGTCCCTTCTCGCTGTGAGTATTATCCAGGGACACATGTTTGGGATGCCTGTCTAGTAAAGCTGCCTTGTATTGTCCGTTGGCTAGCGACAGGATCACGGTGAAACACTCCATGACTGCATTCTGTACGTTGTGCTCTTTCGTATGTTCTATGTAGTGAATGCAGAGGTTGTAAAGCTGTAACGAAAGAATAATAAATGAAATCTGTGGGACATGCAAGGCCTGTTCGACGTCGTCAAGTGCGTTCTCATTAAACATGCTGCTTTTCACAGAGACATAAGTCTTACAATGCCTTCCCCATACGCAACAAAGCGATTCGATTATGATTACTAATCTTGTAAAGAGGTAAAGTTTGTCAGGTTGTGACGTTGTAGGGGGGTAATCTCTTAATCTACTGCTCCAATTTCAAAAAACCCGAAAAATGAAATGACTTTTACGTGGTAGTCGAATTTTTATATTATTACATTTCTTACTATTTTTGAATTGATTTTATTAAATTATTAAACAGTGTTACTTAAATATTGGGTTAAATTACACTAAATGTGTTTTATAAATAAAAACATAATGAGTAATGAAGATGCTTTTATTCGTGAAGACACCCTTTCTCTTATATATTCAGTAGGTCTGAGAATAGATCGCGTTTTTTTTTTTATTTTGTTGAAACGAAGCAAGCGTGGATCCACTGTTCTGAGCACTGTGGGCATGTCAATCGTATCCAATGGAATATTTAGTCTGACTCGCGCTTGAGGAATTTTTCACAACTTTTTTTGAGGCCTAGGTCCGAGCCTGCATGAGAAACTTTACGCGGGCGAGGCCGCGGGTGAAGCCACGGGGAGAAGCTAGTATGATGATATGATGATCAGATATAGTAATCTTCCTTGATTATTTCTATCTGTCATAACTGACGCCCGAAATTTGACGAAGATGCAAAACGGCACGTTGTAAATATACAAATGTTGTACCTTGTTGTATAAATGATGTTTACCTACCTCTAAATAGTCCCGAACACCGAACAAGTCGTTTTCCGAAAATTTCGTAATGTCGTTGATTTGGAAGATGGCTTTTATGATGCAAAACCATCCCATCACCACTGTGCTGTCTGAGGTCAGCGGCCATAGCTTTTCTGTAAAAAAAAAATTGTAGTAAGTAAGTACAGACGCCAGCACATCAAGTTACCCCAATGTTTCAAATTTTCCCAATTGAATATGAACCTTATTTTGTTTGGCATAAAGTTGAAAAACGATCAAAGAAATTTGACACATTGGGGTAACTTGACGTGCTGGCGTCTGTACCTAATAATATATTTACGACAAAAGCTGGGTTGCCATTGTAGTCTACGATATTTAGGAGGCTATGACGTATTATAAATTGACGCGTCATGCAAGAACATAACGGCACTCGAAAACAGCTACCAAATACTATCACTAGCTAGACTTAGACACACGATGAAAGGCAAAGAAAATCAAATGTCATTCGTTGTTTGTTTGTTTTTGTGTTTGTTAGAGAGGGATAAAAGTATTATGATTGTTACTTAATCATTTTAATGTCACGTCCAACCGCGGCACTGGTTTGTACACTACCAAATCATTGTCCGGTAATTGTCTTGCATTCATGTTGCTACTACAGAGCGCGGGCAACGTATCTATGGTTTATATAGGGTGACTGGTAATTAGTGACCGATACTTAAACACGTGATTTCAATAAACTTTCCCAAAGCAACTTTTTTTTTACCCAATAAGTTATAACACAATAAATAACAAAAACGCTGTATGCAATTCTCGCGCGCGCGCCTCTGGTCGATCACAGTTGGCATGAATCGGCACGATCCATCAGCTGGTAGTCTGACCTCGGGAAGGGCCAAATCTACTAAAAGTAGTAGTGTCACACGCTCCCCACGCCACCCCCACCGCTCCCGTTGTGCAGTAGGTACTGACGTAATTGAAAGTTAATGAGTATAAAAAAAGGTTTCTTTGGGAAAGTTATTCGTATTCATGAGTACAATCATGTGTTTAAGTATCGGTCACTAATTACCAGTCACCCTATATAGCATATTATTGGCTATTACAAACAGTACCTAGACAATAATCCTGTATCAAAAGGACAGTGTGTTCTTTAGTGGGTTTGACATATTTTACAAATATTATAATTCAGTGTATATTCTGATGTTAAATGGGGTAGGTAATTAATCGTTTTAGTACTTAAACATAACTGGCGAAATGTGGGTGTACTACTTCAGAACACCTCTGCCTAACCCATCGTGAATTACAGGCGTGAAGTTCTGTTAGGTTATTCATGAATAACTTACCGAACACTCTCGCCAATATATTGGTAAGTAGTGGTTCCCTATGTGAACAGAGATGGGCCACGCAAGTAGCTATACCGCGTTTAACAGCTGGATCTGAAGTCTCCACATGTGATATAAGGGCTTTTGATAGTTCTGGAAACAAAAGAATGAATGTGTAATCTTTATAATAATAATAATAAAACAACGCCAACGCCAACGCCAACGCCTTATGTGCTACAAAATAAGGTCGCTTTTTCTGTCTGCCTATTTAATCGCGATGTTCTTATAAATTACGCAACAGATTTTGATTTACAGCATTATTGATTGGACTGGCCTGTTGGTCTAGTAGTTAGTGACCCTGAATGCTTGGGTTCGATTACCACCCAGGACAAATGTTTGTGTGATGAGCTCAATCATTTGTTCTGCGTCTGGGTGTAATTTATCTATAATATGTACGTATTTAGAAATATATAACTATGTTTATCAGCTGTTTAGTAGCAAGTACAAGCTCTCAAGCTTAACTTGGGACTAAATGGCGTTGTGTGAAAAAGTTGTGGAATATTTATTTATTTATTTTTAATTTTGAGCATTTATATTAGTTTAAAAGCAAGAGTGGATCAAAAGTATTTTTTATCAACATTGTCTTCACACTGGGAATTTCGCCTGTTTTGTGGGTACGTTTACAAACATTTAAACTCACATACACAAGTTTTAATTATATATTTACTCACAGGCCCAGAACAACAACCTGTTGAACAAAGAAATATTTGTTCGGAGTGGCAATCAAACCACCCACATTATATTTCCTGTGCTCATTCTCAATTAATGTTTTACTTCTTTATATTTTTCAAAGCTTTGCTTTAGCACCTATTTTTTATTCATTAAAAACTTACCAGAAATCTCTTCATCAGTAGTGTATTCAGCCAGTGCAGTTAGTATCCTCGGCAGGTTATTCTCTAAAGCTTCCACAATCAGCTGGATCTCATTGGTCTGTCGCACTATTTGACTCAGCTTCGGGAACAGTGTCTGGGCTTGAGTACGGATCTTGCCGACTCCGGGGCGAAGCCAGCATTCGCCAAGGCATATCCTGGAGAGAGCTGCGCGGATCCATCTGGGAAAAAAAATGAAGATGATCTCTTCTAGAAAGAAAAGGCATTTACTTATTTGGCACGACACACGATAATAAATAAAAGTAGGTACAGACAGCACATCAGCTACCACTAACTGTCAAATTTTCCCATTTTTTTTTTATATTTAATGGTCTACTCTTGACCTCAATCTTGTCCTGCGGTCAGAGATGAGGTCGACGATGGAACATGCTTACCCAAAAAAAGCCTATTAACTCGCGACTTAAACAGATTGGGGTCATATGAACTCGGGTACACTGATGCAGGCAGGGAATTCCACTCCTTGGCTGTGCGCAATTGAACATGAACCTTATTCTGTTCAGAATAAAGTTGAAAACCTATCAAAGAAATTTGACACATTGGGGTAGGTTGATGTGCTGGCGTCTGTATCTACTATAAAACATGTCTGTTCTTTATGTAGTTACATAGTTCTATTTTTTTTGTTTTTACTAAATTATTTATTTAATTTTACACACACACAGATACTCACACACCCATATCACTCTACTTTTACGTCGGTGAGACCTCACAACCTCAGGTCCAGTTGAAAACCAGCGTCAGGCACTAGTTGCCTGGCATTTTTGCTGAACTGGACCTATTTGGCGCAGCGGCAAGGCACATAAGTTTTTTTGTTTTGTATATTTTTACTGTTTTTTTTTTGTTTTATTCATTTTTCTGTACCTAAATATTTCTTTTATTAACGTGTGCCTGTGTCGTGCCAAGTAAATGCTTTTTCTTTCTTTTTTTAATGCTTTTTTTTTTTGCTTTTTTCTCTTTGTACATACATTCAAATAAAACAATAGAAATAAACAAAATATAGAATGTGCCTTGCGGCTGTGCCTGACGTTGGTTTTACGACCTCTCTGTAAAATATAGAAAAGAAAGAAAATAATAATAATAATAAGAATATTGAAGACTATTTTGACGACTGTGAAGACCTCGCTGATGCTCATTCAATCTTGTACTGCGCAGCCGTAACGGCATGTCGCGTAGCTCACGTCAAATTTTCTAATGACAGAACTACGCGACCAAAACCAGCTGTAGCGGCTTGGCAGTGCAGGATTGAGCGTCGTATCGGTGAGGCCAGAGCGGTAATCGGCAAACTAATCTGCTTCAGAGAAGGTAACACTCGCCCAAGAGTGATGCGCTTTGTGAGACGGGCTTTTTCCGGGACTAATATCAGTCCACAAGACTACATGTCCCGTGTCACAGAGCGCATCGACTTCCTGAAGCAGAAGGTGTATGCATGGGCAAGCCGTATTCGTAGGTATAAACGGCGAGTGGAGCGATATACTCAGAATCGCACATTCCAGAGCAATGAAAGGTGGGTTTATAGGGCTTGGGAGCAACGAGATCAAAGTGTGGCTGATACGCGCCTACCGGATGACGACGCCATGTGTTCATTCTGGCGCAACATCTGGTCGGTGCCTGTCAGTCACACTGAGGGTGATTGGACTCGGGAGGTCGAACAAGCGTGTGATACAATACCAGAAATGGGGACCATTATCATCAGCCCCCAAGATGTGGCCCGTGCAGTTCGTCCGTTGCCTAATTGGAAATCTCCAGGGCCGGATGGACTGCACAATTTTTGGATAAAATGGCTGCAAAGGTCCCACGCTTGTTTGGCATCTCGATTCCAGTCAGCATTAGAGACAGGGTCGTTGCCCCAGTTTTTAACGACAGGAATAACCCACCTGCTCCACAAATCTGGTAGTACTGCGGAACCCAAAAACTATAGACCGATAACCTGTTTACCGACGGTCTATAAGGTTCTTACATCCATTCTGAGAGCTAAAATCAATCAACATATAGACAGCAATTCTGTAATGTCTGCCTCTCAGAATGGATGTAGGAACGGGTCCCGCGGTACTAAGGAGCTGCTCCTCATTGATATGACCATTAGCCAACAGGTTCGCCGTTCCCGAAGGGATCTGTCGACATGTTGGATAGACTATAAGAAGGCCTATGACTCCGTGCCGCATACATGGCTTACGAGGGTGCTGGAATTGTATAAAGTTGATACAACTCTACGCACCTTCCTGAGGACGTGTATGGGGCAGTGGAGGACGGTTCTTCGCTATCCAGGATGTCGACAGATTCAGAGGAACAGCGAGCCGATTAGGATTGAGCGAGGCATATTCCAGGGTGACAGTTTGAGTCCACTTTGGTTCTGCTTAGCCTTGAATCCTCTAAGCACACTGCTGGAGAATTCAGGTCTAGGCTATCGATTAAAGAGAGGAGGTCAGGTTATATCTCACCTTCTTTACATGGATGATCTAAAGCTCTTTGCCCCCAACAATTTACAACTGATGGAGCTACTGAAGGTAACTGAAACCTTCAGTAGCGCCATCAGGATGGATTTTGGTGTGGACAAATGTGCAGTCATGCATGTAAAGAAAGGGGAGATTGTGGAGTCCGTGGGAGCCCAACTCTCGGATTCCATAAACCTTAGAGCCCTCTCTCCAATCGAAACCTATAAGTATTTGGGTATGTCGGAGGCGTTGGGCATTAACACTGCTGATGTGAAGCAATCGTTGAGGGAGCGTTTCTTTGGCCGCCTGAAAAAAGTATTTAATAGTCTTTTGTCAGGCGGGAATAAGGTGCGCGCCTTCAACGGTTGGGTCATGCCAGTCTTGATGTACTCCTTCGGCATACTCAAATGGACTCAAACAGAGCTAGACACCCTGGATAGGAGGGTCCGCACACTGCTGACTGCATATCGAATGCATCACCCACGATCGTCGGTTATGAGACTGTATATCCCGCGAAAATGTGGAGGTCGAGGCTTTTTAAATGCCAAGACTCTCCACAATCGCGAGATATATAGTCTCAGGGAATATTTCCTAAAAGCCGACGTGGGGATGCATCGCGATGTGGTCGCGGTAGACAAAGGCCTCACACCGCTCTCCTTGGCGAAAGAGAACTGGCGCAAACCTGTAGTGCTTGACACTAACGATCGCAGGGAAGTGTGGCAGAGCAAGGAGCTTCACGGACGCTTTTTCAGGGCCCTTCATGGGCCTGATGTAGACCAGTTAGCGTCCGTGTCCTGGCTACGTTTCGGTGACCTCTTTGGGGAAACCGAAGGTTTTGTCTGCGCAATTATGGATGAAGTTATTATGACGAGAAACTACCGGAGATTTATTGTGAAGGATGGCACGGTTGACATCTGTCGGGCATGCCACCGTCCAGGAGAATCAATCCGACACATAATTTCTGGGTGTTCTCGCTTAGCTAACGAAGAGTACTTGCATAGACACAACCTTGTGGCCAGGATTATCCATCAGCAACTTGCTCTAAAATACAACCTCGTGGAGTCGGAAGTGCCGTACTACAGGTATGTGCCCGACCCAGTTCTCGAAAATGGTCATATCACATTGTATTGGGATCGATCCATCATCACTGATAGGACTATCATGGCCAATAAGCCAGATATAGTGGTGATGGATCGAACCGAGAGGCGCGCAATGCTTGTTGACATAACGGTCCCACATGACGGGAACCTCGTAAAAGCCGAACAAGATAAGAAAATCAAGTATCTTGACTTGGCTCGCGAGGTTGTCGACATGTGGGATGTGGACTCAGCAATCATTGTGCCGATAGTCGTGTCTGCCAATGGCATAATAGCAAAGAGCCTCGACCAATACCTAAAGAGGCTCTCGTTGGGCAGCTGGATCAAGGGTTTGATTCAGAAAGCAGTACTACTGGACACGGCTCGCATTGTTAGGCGATTCCTCCTGTTGGTCTAGTAGTTAGTGACCCTGACTGCCGGAGGTCGTGGGTTTGATTCCCACCCAGGACCAATGTTTGTGTGATGAACATAATCATTTGTTCTGTGTCTGGGTGTAATTCATCCATACTAATATTATAAAGAGAAAAAGTTTGATTATTTGTTTGTTTGCATTGAATAGGCTCCAAACGTACTGGACCGATTTGAAAAATTCTTTCACTGTTGGGAAGCTATGCTATCCCCGGGTGACATAGGCATCTTTTTATCCCTGTATTCCCACGGGAACGGAAACTACATGGGTGCAACCGCGTGACGTCTGCTAGTTTATAATATGTATGTATTTAGAAATATATAAGTATGTATATCAGCTGTTTAGTACCCACAGACAGACAGTTTTGTTGGTTAGATAATAGGTTAGATTATAAATTATTAGATGTAAGTAGGTATGTCACTACACTATAGCATTGGGTCACTGTAATGATAGTTGTATGTATTTTTGAATAAAAAAATAAATTATTTTAGGCGGCGATAAACTTGATAGGAGTTCTATCTCAATGTGTTAATATGATTAAAAATATTAGCTGACTGGTGGGACGGCCCCCTACTGGGACATTGGATATGCGTTCATGCCACTGTGACGTAGTAAGTAATAGTTTATGTTGTTTATCTGGTAGCAGTTAGTACTAAGACTGGTTTGTAAGTTGTGTATAATATTAATATTTTAATTTTATACTTTTTGCTGTGCCCTACAGGGTCCGTAATTGTACTCTAGCTTTAAGCCCATTGTAAGATCTCAACACATTATGGAATGCAAATAAAGATATGAATATGAATATGAATATGAATAAACTTACCAAGTGGACTATGTGTTTGAAAATCAAGATTTAATTTAATTTAATTATTGTTACCTTGCATTCTTTGTGTGATCAATTTGATTCTGCAGTACAATGTTGGTTTTGTGTGAATGAAAGGCAAATCCTCCAACTACAGCTCTGTTCAATGCTTCATCACCAACAAGACGTACTTCAGCCTAAAAAGCAAATAATTTTCATTACAAACACTGCAAAAACTCTCTTAGTATTAACATTTTAGACTATTAAGATGTATGTGCTTGGAAGTCCATTGCATCACTTTGCGTCTATTTCCACACGAAGTGTAGCAACAAATTCTGTTAATTGGCCTAATCAAATTATATGAATTTTAATTTGATTGATTTGAATGTGTGATGGTTATGCTTCCAATCTGAATGGTACTAGCTCACCAACCAGGAAACACAATACAAAATGCACATCGCAATATCAAAAACCTTTTTAGATTTTTATTAATATAAGTTCAATGTTTATTAAGTATGCATAAAGTAAACAGTAACATTTTCTCATTGTTTTTTTCCACAGTATTGCTTAAATTGCAACTATTTCGCTCAATTTAACAGTCCTTCACGCTGTTTACCTAAAAAACATTCAAGGTAACTTACGCTATCATTACTAGCTAATAAGAGGAGAGTAGGAGCAGCTGTATGTAATAAATTTGCATAGTGACGAGCGCAGTTTGAACGGCTCCCTAAGGCTCCCAGACAACGCCCGAGGGTTCCAGCCGCAGCCTGCAGCTCATGGCTCCTACAAACAACACACATATATAAATAAACCATGACAAACTTCACGCCAAAAACGGAAAAAATATGCAAAAACTTACTTCGCTGAACTTTCGTTCGCTTTGAGAAATTCTAAAGCTTTCTCAGCTTTCTCCAACACGTTCATGGCTCCTGTTTATCAGCCGGTGTTTTTGGTATGCACTTCGATCATAATTAATGCAATTATTTGTTTAATTTACAAATTTCCGTCGCGAAAAACGCAAACAAACGTGAAGAAAATCAATCGAGTTGACGTCTACGTTTCGTTCGAAAATAAACTAGAATGGAATTGGAACAGCTGTGTGAAAATGTAAAATTACAATCAATTTTTTAACCATAACGACTTCTTTTTATCATACCAAAAGCCTTTTAACTAACCATATTCTTTTGATATTATTTTAAATGTTTTAAATACGATTACTCTATTTTCAAATTTAAATCTTTACTTCTTGTCTTTCGGAACGAAGTCACAAGGGACTTCACAAGATAATCAAAAAAAAAAATTTTTTTCAGCATCGCACTGGGTTCGGTGATAGCCCTGGCCTCTTCCCTTCTCGAGTTCACAATTCTCAATACAGGTAGTAACACTGGTGAGCAAAACTTTAATTGAATGGACCGTCTGTCTCCATATCAGCCTACCAGCCTGTCAATAAATATTACAATTTGCAATTTAATTTTTTCGGATTCCTATTATAATAATATTATTAGACCACACACTGGGAAGTAGCAATTTAATAAGTAGGTTGTCAACTTTATCAGTGTGCCTCGTACAGGCCGCCCATATTCTCTATTCTTTGCTGCCCATTAAAACAGCATTCATTTACGTAGTAGATTTAAACTCAGAAAGTTATTTCATGGTCAATTAGTAAAGCTTACATACTCATGCCCATATGTGCCTCATAATGCTCAATCGATATTTATTTACTTAGTTTATTTAGATAGTAGACATGTTGGACCACCCCTAAAGAAATCTTGAAGAAATATTGATAGTCAAAGCATTGACATCTTAGACTATATACCTCTAGACGTAGCCCAATTTACAGTGTCAAGTGTGGAAGTGAGACGCAATAATACAAAGTTCGTAGGAAAATTGAGACAAAGCATCGTATCTTTTGTCCCTTACGGCGTGCCGGATTTTTGCATGGCTAACTTTTGAATGTTAGCCAAACAGAGGTGTATTATCTAAGATTGACATTGACCATGACACCCACAGTGTACACCTTAGATAATATACCTCTAGATCGAGCCACCGCGTGGCCGCACATGAGACAGCAATATAAAAGTTCAGTGTTGCTATTCCTTAAAAAAGTCCCAAAATACGACCAAAATTCTTCTTAACTGCGGGTTCCAATTTTAGCACTTTTATAAATTATAATTTACGTATTCAACGTGGTAATTTGAGTGTAGAAGTATCCATGCGTGGGAAAATATAATTTCACATAAAATACCTACTTTCAATCTTAGAGCTCTTAGAGCTGGTTCACATTAGGTCGGACCGACAGTTTCAGCTCAACCTTGATTCTCACTGTTAAAATACACTACTACCAGGTGAAGCTTGATGTGTGTACATAGGAGTAACTCTTTAGAAGAACACAACATTATATTTTCGCGTTTTATTTATCATTAAAATATATTGAGGTATGGCTGACATCCAGTGTGACATTGACATTGCTGTATTATAACTATTGTCCTTTAGACAAAACCAAATTATTATGAAAATTTCTATTATACTTAACATTTATTTATAAAATGAATTCTTACCTCCAAATATCTATACATGATTGCCTTCAAGAGTAAAACTTAATGATTGTCGAAAGGGCTCTGTTCGTTCGTACAAATGTTCACTTAAACTGGAAAATAAGGGTTCGCCCACAAATTTGTGTGTGTTTAGCCACCATAGATTTATTTCATTATTAAGCCTACCTTTTGAACATTAGGCCTGACAGTTAGGGGAAAAGATGTGAAACGTGTAGCAACACAGTAAGTAAGTACTCCTAGGTTATGCGGTATAAGAAATTAAGTTTACTTTAAGAAATCTTCCATATTTTGGTCTGAAACCCATGACAATAAAAGCGCACAAATGTATAAATTCAATAATCATACTATAACACTAACCGTATTGAATACTTTCAAATGAAAAGTGATTTCGTTATTAGCCTTTTCTGTGCGGCCTTTACAGCCTATTAAACTGCATCCTTCCATCGTAGAGCATACACCATACATTAAACACTTAACTAATGGAGTCCATTTCTTATTAAATTACGCAAACTATTACAAAAATTGCAAAAACCATCCGAAAACTTAAATTAAATCGAGGACAATAATATACGTGACAGTGACAGCACTTTGTTTGGCTAACATTCAAAAGTTAGCCATGCAAAAATACGGCACGCCGTAAGGGACAGAAGATACGATGTTTTGTCTCAATTTTCGTACGAACTTTGTATTAATATTAAGATTATAGTGAAATAGTGACAATGAAGTTATGTACCAACTAATATGAGTATTGTGCTTGAAATAAAGTTATATTATTATTATTATATTATTAATGCGTCTCACTTCCACACTTCATACTGTAAATTGGGCTACGTCTAGAGGTATATCTATATAGTCTAAGGTGTACACTATACTATGTTGACACCTAACCAGTTGACACTTGACAGTTGACAGTAACTTAGCTGATAAGAAATAGCTGTCAAAGTAGAAATATTTCATAAAGCGACGAAAAGTTATAATTATTACTTATTTTACTTATCGTCTAGTTACGATAATTATGTCATCAGAATCAGAAGATCAAGAAGCCAGCGTAATGATTGGGCTAAAGAATGTATTATCACAGATTGAGGCCGCTGTTGCTAGGCGGAGTAAGGTATGATAATCCTTTCATAAACTCTTATATTTTCCACCCAGCATCCTATAAAATAATGTTATCGGTGATGAAGATGTCTGTTCCGAGAGCGAACTTAATGAAGGCACCATGTACACACTGTACTCGGCTTGTCTTGTGGTGTATAAGACGATCGTCAGCTAACAAAATTAAATGTTCAACCTTAAAACGTTTTATTTTTTTCTTGAACTGGCAAAGGTAATCCGTAAGCAAGTAATCCAGTCTAATCCAGATTAAACCTTTTTGCAGGATTTGCCACAAGTTACACCAAGGTTGGTGGCTGTATCCAAAATTAAACCAGCTGCTTTGATTGTTGAAGCCTATGAAGCTGGTCAAAGACATTTTGGAGAGAATTACGTTAATGAATTAGCTGAGAAAGCCAGTGACCCACTCATACTGGAGAAATGCAAAGACATACAATGGCATTTTATAGGCCACCTACAAACCAATAAAATAAACAAACTGCTTGGATCACCTAAGTTGTTTATGGTTGAGACTGTACATTCCGAAAAGTTAGCTGATAATTTAAATAAACAGTGGCCAAAGTATAGAAGTAATGAGGAGAAATTACCAGTTATGGTACAGATTAACACAAGTGCTGAAGACGGTAAATATAATAAGTATTTGAGTTTTTATTGTAATTGATTTGTCAATATAATTATGCTAAACTGCAACTACTTAAAGATTTAAAACCTTTCAAATATTTTCAGCACAGAGAAGTGCAAGATTTTACATTGTTAAAGTTTGTATTAGGGAGGAGTGAAGAAAGCTAGAACCTACCACTTGTTTAAACTTTTTAGCTAGACTACTTAGTCTATGAATTTATCTTGATAAATTAATTCATGCTCTACGCTTGTGAGTTATTTTATTTGACTTGTTTTGTAAAATGTCTCTTGTTTATTTTTAGTGAAAAATGGAATTGAACCATCAGAAGCAACAAAGGTTGTTGAACATGTGCTGAAAAACTGTCCAAATCTAGATTTCAAAGGATTGATGACTATTGGTCAATATGACTATGATACTTCTAAAGGGCCGAACCCTGACTTTCTGACTCTCGCTAAATGTAGACAAGAAGTTTGTGATAACCTGAAGCTTAGTATAAATGAAGTTGAATTGTCTATGGGTATGTCTACAGACTATGAACACGCTGTGAGTATATTTATTTTAATTAGTATAGTATATTTATTTTATGATTTTTTTCCGTCTAGCCCCCTTTCGAAACGCGCGATAAGGAACTTCGTTCCAACAAATTCGACGTTTTATTTAACTATCATAATTTGTTGCAAATAGTCATAATATAGCATAGTCTTTTTTTATATTTTCAGATTGAACTTGGTGCTACAACAGTTCGTGTTGGATCAGTTATTTTTGGTGCTAGACCACCAAAAGCAAATTAATTTGTAGTCCAAATAAAACTTGTATAAAGTAAACACAATCATAATAACTGTATCTTCCACAGTTATACCTACAACTTAAGGGTATGAAAATAAGCTAAGAAGTTACAAAGTTGGCAGTAGGTAATATGATGTTGTAATTAACACTTTAACTGTTCATAAAGTAGACACAATAGTTAAACAATCAACATGAACCATATGTGGCTCATGGGACTGGCAATGGGTTAAATAATAAACGGGCTTCCAAATTGAGTTTGTTTCTCTTTATTTCTCACAAATCACTGAATAAAGCATTTTCTTTTCGCTAAAATTAAAAGTGTTGCCACATGCCTCGTTGATGGTGTGGCCGACCTACAATAAAGTGACAGCTACATGAGCTTCATTTACCTGTGGAACATTTTGATAGCAATTCACATTTCTCCGTTCAAGTCCGTTCTCATTGGCTGACATAATGAGTAAGTTTCCGAACGCAATGGTTGACGCACGCATGAGACGAGTTCGGGTCTCAGAATCTAAGAAAGTTTGTGTGTTATGGTAAAGTGTAAAATCCACGACTTTATTCCAATAGGTTTAATTAATAACTCAATAAAACATTGTTAAAGTGTTGATTAAAAGTCTGTACGGACAGTGAGCTACTATTTCGTGTTAAATCGAACAAGCAGTGAAGTGTTGAAGTTGATTTTTTTGTGTCAACAAGTTCACATCCTATAGTTGAAAGTTTTTGAAACAAGGCCGTGCAAAGGTAAGGATAACAACTTTTATAAATCCAGGATACACTCAACATTCCTAGAATTAAATCTTAATTAAAAGTTTTACACTTTGCAAGTGAGTTTCCGTTAATCTCAGCACAATATTTTTGACGTGAGAAAGTTGTAATATAACTTGCTTGTTACAAACGGCTGGTTTGTCTTTAGATGCCTATGTAATTGCAAACTGTGGTAGATCACAATCGTGTTGTAATTACTGTGCATTCCTGTCTTTGATAGCAGCAGGTCAACGAATTCGTAAAAAAGTTTAAAACTTTATAAAATGATTTAACACACATGTTTTGATCAGCCTATGGCATCGCCTTCGTGTGCATTTTTTTTAATATGCCAATGGTAAAATAGTAATCAACTCTTTTGTTTTTTTTATCATTAGTTTATAAGAGAGTAATTTACTGAATACTGGTAAAGTTGTTAGTTAATAAATACTGCTTGGTTAGGGATTACACTGTGCCAGTTCAAGTCAGATTAAATAAGCACCCTTCTGTATCATAACTGAATTTTAAATGATAAAGGTATGTATCCAATTTAATTATCAAAAAAGCAATAATCTGTGCTCTATGCCAATCTACCAATTAATCCTTTAACCGCCTGTCAACTATTTTCGGTTCATTCTGCTCAAATCATATTTATACAACCAAAAAAACCTGATTTTTTAAAATTGATTTCTTTTCTTTTTCTCTACTTTTCATTCTACCCAAATTAGATATAATTCAGGCAACATGATGAATGTATTGACAATTCATAAGCTGGACGCTAGGGGCACAGCAATTGATATAAAATCAGGTAGTTAAAATGTTAATTAAGTCATGCAGTTGTGACGCGTGGCCTGCTGAACACCTTTTGGTTTGTCATCCATACATAGTAGTGGCCAAAGTGTTTCTTTTTTTCCTTCTAGAAACTGAGCAGTTGTCAACTATTCTTCCAGCGTCGCATGTTGATGTCAAATCATAGTGAAATTGAACTTTGCACTAGTTAAATGTTAGTATCTGAAAAGAAATTTTTTTGTTCCTTTCCATTTGTAATCAGTCATCTGACCATAAGCAGATTTGTTTCATGAAAAATGGAGTTGTGATGGAGGAGCCAGTGCTGCACCTCCTCAGTCTTTTTACCACAATTGTCGGGTTTAACAGTTCTGCAACTAGTTGATTTGGATGCAAGGTTAGGTGTCTTGTGTTGTCCCTTGTACTGCTTATTTTCATATTGTACTGTTGGCATTTGCGGATAATTTAACACATACATTATTGACAATTCATATGTCCTTCTCTGTTAATATTCCTGAGTACTTTTTCGCACAGTTTGGTTAACGTCAGCAAGGTCATTTGGCACATCTCAAGAGATTGCTATGTTGCGTGTATGTGTGATGGAATGGTGCAATCAATTGTTTAGTTTGAGCCATCAATGTGAATAAACTTGTTTAACTTAAGGATGCGTTTACAAATCTGACCAGTTAATGAACAGTTTTTCGGTACATTATGCGGCAGAACTAAACTAAACTGAATCTAATAATAATTACCACAGACAGATTACTCCTTCATCTTCAAAAGGTCGCAATATTTTATTGTAAAATCTAGGTAAATAATTGTAAAAAATCATTTCCGGTACCTCTTCACACAAAATTGACGATTTCGTTTTGAGTTTAGGAACATTTTTCTTCTAATTAATACAGTAATGTGTTTATTTAAAAATATTTTATGTAAGGAGACATGATCAACTCAAAAAGGTGGCGGAAAGAACTACCAAAATATTCCAATTAATCCCAGAAAAAAAATCAAATCGACTTTAGTTTTTCAACAAATTTTGCTAAATTGCGTGAACCTTAATGGCTTGAGGCTAAGGGTTATTTTACTGATCACTGTCGTGAGTTATTGCACAAAAGTTTGAAACAAAAAAATATTAGTTTGCACTCGGCCACCGTCGTTAGTGGACGCTGTGTCGCTTGCAAGCAGCAACTCCTGTTAAATAAGATCGCTCTATACGAATACAAAATATTTAACATACCAAATTGGATACTTTACGTGTTTTGTGCGCAATAAGACGCAATACCTAGAATTGAAGCGCGTCATTTCGTAGATACGTCCAAGCCTTCATATAATCTTGCCGTGCGGTGGCCCAGTGGTGGCGGCCCCAACTCACGGACAGTAAGTTGTGGGTTCAAACCCAGGCAGGCGCATTACTTTGTGTAATTTATTTTATCACCACTGCTCTCAAAAACAGTGAAGGATAACATCGTGAAGAAACCGGCATGTCCTAGAACCAAAAAGTTCGAAAGACATGTGACATCTACCAATTCGCACTGGGCCCGCGTGGTAGATTATAGCCCATACGCAAAATACGCGCTTTGACGTGGAGCTGCGGATACCAGCCCGGTAGGTATCTTTAATCTTTTGAATCTAATACATGTCTATTACTTACATAGTTAATCTGTGCCTTGGAAAGCATGTTAAGCCAAAGGTCCCAGTTGCCATTTGTAGATCTTTGATAGTTTTTATGGGAGCCAGGAAGTCTGACAACCAGTTAAATCAGGTAATATTGTGTTACCCAATAACTGGGTTAATTGATGTCAGACAGGCAGTCGCTTCCTGTAAAACACTGGTATTCAGCTGCATCCAGTAAAACTGGAAGCCGACTCCAACATAGTTGGCAATAGGCTAAGTAGATGATGATACCCATCGCATTCCCATTGATTAATTTTTACCCCTCTTTTTAAAATGGGATTAATATGCATAGTATTCAATTTTTCAACTGTAAAATTAGTAATATATTGCCTACAAGATGTAGTGTAGTCGAAACTACCATTATGGTAATTTTTTTATGAGCTATCAAATTTCGCCATAAATATGAACAACTAAAACACAGATAAACAAACAAGCAAAACTAGTGCAAGCTACCTAACTCGCTTCACCATCACTGATTGCATCACTGCTTACTACCAGGTGGGATTGCAGTCAAGCACAGGTTTATAATATTAAAACTACTAAGTTCCTTGGTAGGTTCTAACTCGAAAATCACAAAAAAAATAAACAGCTGTTACATGCAAAGTGTAATTTTCGCCTGCTGTTTCACAGTCATTAATCTGGCATTTGAATACATCTAGTTGTAGATTAGTTAAGATTAACATGACATACATACATACATACACATACATAAACTCACGCCTTTTTCCCATGGGGGTAGGCAGAAACTACAGAGCGCCATATGCTACGATTCTTACATACCTACTTCTTTTGCTTCGTTTTAAACATTCATACATGTTGTCATACACACACGCCGGTTGCGAGTACTACCACTTTATTTACATGACATCACGCCTATAATCCCTGAAGGGTTAGGCAGAGGTGTCTGGTCATACACCCACATTTCGCCAGTTATGTTTACGTCCCATGTAATAGGGGAATAAATGAGCCCATAGCCATCAATCGGGCACAAATCCAGACTTCGGACTGCTACTGAGAAATTCCAGATGAGAAAACTCAATAACACATTGCCCGACCCGGGGATCGAACCCGGGACCTCATGCTCAGCAGTATCACTTCCGACCACTAGACCAACGAAGCTGTTAGATTAACATACTTAAATATGTATAAGATATCACCATTTACGTGTACACTGACAGCCTACAAACATGATTGTTTAATTTTTTATGAGCAGTGTTTAATATGGGCGTGTCATCATGTAACTGAGTTTCACTTTCCACTTTCTAGCACCTGCCTCTTATAATGCTGTTCAAGGGCCGAATTAAAAAGCAGCAGATAGCTTAGTGGTGACCAGCGGACTATCAAGTCATAAGTCTCGAGTTAAACACTTCGAACCCAAGCCACGCACGGCAGCGCTGACTATTCGGACTCATGTGCGTCATTATCACTTGCTTTAGAAACGGTGAAGGAAAACATCGTGAAGCAAAAGGTATGCCGGAGAGATATTTCTGAACACCATGTGAACCTGGACTTATAGTTTAAATATAAGTTTGAAATCGCCAATCCGCCTTGAGCAAGCATGGTGATCTATGCTCGAGCCTTCTCTGTATGAGAAAAGGCGTTTGCCCTGCAGTGGGACAGTAGGCTGATATTATTTTATTATTATTACTAGCTGACGTCACGCGGTTTCCCGTGGGAATACAGGGATAAAAAGTAGTCAATGTCACCCGGGTATAGTGGAGCTTTCCAACGCTGCAAGATTTTTTGAAATCTGTCCAGCCCCCCTAGCCAAGTTACAAACGATTCGTACCTATCTATTCTCTTTCTACAATCGAGAACGCCTCAAATCCCTTTGTTTTGACCACGTGACTTAGCGAAAGGTGATAAGTCACGTGGTCAAAACAAAGGGAGGAATAGATACGAATCGTTTGTAACTTGGCTAGGGGGGCAGTAGTTTCGGAGCCTATTCAATGCAAACAAATAAACAATCAAACCTTTCCTCTTTATAATATTAATATAGAATTAGATTATCATGTGAACCCAAGTCAGGAGGCCCATGGGCGGCATAAACTCTGCCCTTAACATAGGTAACATTTTTACTAATTCTGATTCAAAAGGTTTGTTTGCAACTCTTAACTAATTCGGGTTTTCTTGATCTAACACTTTGAAGTAGGCTACTAAGTTTTTATTGCATTGGTTAGGTACCTATCTACGTGCAACTCATAACAGCTTCGCAATTAAGCAAAACACGTCACTTTAGCATGACATCGTCATATTTACATCATTCCTAAAATTTAGAGTAATAAAGTTTAAAATAGCTTGAGTTAATCGTTATAAATGTACCTACAACGGTTACTATTGTTTACCTGCGAGAATCCGTCACACTCAGTGCACTAGTTTTGTCCACAAAGCGGACTAATTTCTTTATTTTTCTCTTCCTATGTTGTAACTTAAATGTTTAGATTACGTAGACGTTATTGTTAACGTTATAGTTTCACGTTTTGTTCTCAATGGAGAAAGAAATCGGTCAAGTAGGTACATTAGCAGGTGTAGGTACGGTGATTGTTTGGAGGGTATTTAGTAGGTAGGTACAATGTACGAAAATGTTGATTGAGGTTTCCATAACCGTGGCTCTCCTACACAATGACCGCCTTTGCCGACTACAACCTCCATTCATTTGTTTTCTTTTTTAATAAACTCTGTTCCGTCACTATGAATGTGCTTTAATGTAGGTACAGACGCCAGCACACTCACCCAGCACATCAAGCTACCCCTATGTGTCAAAGGACAATGCCAGAAACTCTATAGAGTGTTGACCCATCAAATAAAAGTTGGTTTACAAGCAAGCCAAATATGGTGCTTTATTATTGAGGTCATTAACTAAAAAAAAATTTAAACGCCTTTGGAACTTGCGGCAGGATCTGGCATTGTCTTTTCTTATAAGTATTCAACTTTGTTGCAAATAAAATAAGGTTCATTTACAATTGGAAAAATTGCCAGTAATTGGGGTAGCTTGATGTGCTGGCGTCTGTACCAAGACGAAAAAGCATCAAGCATTCGTGACGATCTTTAAACTGGCACGTGCCTTTCAGCCGATTCAGTTGAAATCATCCCGTGAAACTTGAGTGAAGTGAACTGCCAATCCCTAGCACTAGTATGTACTGACAGCTAAATTCGCCCTCACATCACCTACACTTTCACGGGGTGGTTTTTACAGAATAGCAAAGCTGCACATTTTTTTATTGGTTTACTGATGGTAACCGTGGTGGCATTGTTTTATTTGCACAGACATCTGTAAATGAAGAGGAATAATAGGACTTAGGACCTTTTTTGCTTTAATTATAATATGTTCAAGTCGCGAGTTAATAGGTTTCTTTTGGGTAAGCTCGTTCCATCGTCGACCTCATCTCTGACCGCGACAAGATTGAGGTCAAAAGTAGACCCATTAATATATAAAAAAAAAGGTTCCTTAATAGGGGAAGAGATTGCAAAAAAAAACAGATAAGGATACAGCTGAAATCGTAGATAGACAAACTAAGCAAATCTTCACACTGTGTTCCTAGAACTACTGTATGTATATTACTGATGACTTAATCAAAAACTAGTACCGTCTAGTGAGCAGTCTAACCACGAATTTTAATTAAACACCGTCTTGAACTAGCGGAGGAAACTCGTGAGAAAAATCACACGTTAATTATGAATTTGTAGACATACACAGCTCAAGAACAAGTAGATTGCTCCACGCGTAATCGTTAGTCAGACATCTTTATTTGGACTCAGAAAACTGACGGTGAATTTTAGTGGTCTGTCACTTCTTTACACAGAAGCAGACATTCAATACTTACTATGGACAACACGAACAAAATTTTCATCCAAAACTTGTGTCCTATCCTAGTGGAAGTCTATGAGTTTTTTTTAGTAGCTCCGCTGCCGCTCCAATATTCATCTGGGGGAATGGGAGTGCCCCCGCCAAGACGAGCCAAGCGAAGCGCAAGGGCACTAACTACCTTTTCTCGAAGGGTTTCGTCGTTTTTTGAACCCTCATAGAGTTGGTTTCCGATGTACCAGAGAGTTCATATTCTCAGGATGTGATGTCATTAATATACTGATTAAACATACAAAGTCTCAATTGAATAGCTCTAATACTTTAGATTTGATTGATATCTAAAATACACTGATTTGAATTTTGATTGTTAAAACAAATTCTACATATCAGTAAAAATGTAATGAGTCGGTAGGATAGGCCGTGTAGATTCAGAAGCTTGGCTCTACATGAGATTTGATATCTTTTTCATAGGGCAAACCTATGTGGTCGTCTTGGCAACATTTAACATGAAATGTTTTGGTGGGATATATTCTAGATGGCGTTACTGAGACAGGGGATCAAAGTTTTTCTATGAAAATTCCTTGACATGTCCGCTCTATAGTATTCTAAATCTCTGCGCAGAAGCATAGGAGTAGTCGGTGCTCGAGTAGCCAACTTGGATGTTCTATCACTAGCTCTGTTCATGGTTCCCTTTTGGGACACGGTGTCTTGGAGTAAGGAGTTGTTAGTAGTCCTTAAAACCCAACAGAAGGCAACATGAATCCCAAAAAAAATCGAGCTACAGCCAAACCAAGAAGCCAAGTATTTATAAAACACACATAATAAAAAAGCGGTTAAATTAAATTACAAATTAAATAAGAAAAGCCCACGTAAATTTCAACGCTGGGCCCAGGATCACGGGCTGTACTACTGCAGGTTTCCCGATGTGAGCCTATGTCCCATACACCCTGTAAAAAAAACTAAAAATAATTAAGCGAAGAATGTCCTGCACGAGGCCAAAAGGCCCCTATTCCAGCTTAGTTCTGTATTAAACATGGATAACATTTTTCTTAAGTTTTTCTTGCTTACTTTTTCTTTTTTGAAAACAGAACGAAGGCTTTTAATCCACGGTTAACCTTGAAGTTATAATAAGTGAGATAATTGAAAGAAATGACCATAAACACTCTCGACAACCGTAAAAAGACACTTTACACTCGAGAGCACTTAAAGTTGTCGCTTTCGAAGTTAAATATGGACATAAAAGAAATTATAATACTCAGCGCAATGATTTAGAAACTTATCCAGCGACACTTTCGAATGACTAGTAGCCGCTCATTAAATTTAAAACGCCGGATCATGTTTTCTTTCACTCAATTTCAATGAACATGGATCGAGTAATACTAGTATAATGTAAATTTGAAGTATTATGTAATAAGTATTGTGTAACTAAGGTTGTTGGCTGTTTTTCTGTTTCCGTGGTGAACTGACCTTAGAAAAGATGTTGCATATCTTCGATTGTTGAAGATATTTGTCAGACACCAACAATAACACTAGGAAGCGATGATGGGCAGCGTTTTGTGCGGCCGCTTTATGTAATTTTTGACGCCCAGCAGAGATATTACGTATCTCCGTTGACAGTTCATAGTGAAGATAACTGTGCAATGTGTTCAACGATTAACTGTCAAACAGCTAGTTTCGTATTAGCTATCATCAGTATATATGTACATCTAGGACGACATCATGCGTACTCGCAGAGGTGTGACAAAGCGCACCGTATCCCCTCTGATACTTTAGTCACTGTAACTTGGAAGTTTACTACAAGTTCAATACCAATTTTTTGTACATTCTCGGTTGTCATCAAAGTTCTGTGTGCAACTTGGCGCCAGTTAGTCACTGACATTGGAAAGTTGGCTAATTTAGCTCTGCAGAAAGTGTATTTCTTTAGCCACCACGTAGCTAAAGATCTTGCCACCTACCTCGCCGAAGCCCAGCAGTGGGACAGTAACAGGCAACATTGTCATCCAAGATGTCGGGACACTACTTTCCGCCTCGCTGCTTCCCTTCGTCTAGGAGCTCCATGTGTTTCTCCTCATCGCTGTCACTGTGGGGAAGTTGTCAACAGCCTCGGGCATCACGGTCTATCATGCAGTCGTAGTGTGGGTCGCACAGCACGGCATGCACACATTAATGACATCATCCGACCTGCTCTTGTTTCCGTCGGCGTTCCAGCTGTTTTAGAACCCAATGGGTTGGCATGCGACGATGGCAAAAGACCGGACGGTATGTCATTATTCCCTTGAAATATGGGTAGGCCTTTAGTATGGGAAGCTACTTGTGTCGATACTCTTGCGCCATCCCATCTTCCTGGGTCAACATGCTGTGCTGGCGCTGCTGCTGCGGCTGCTGAGAACCTCAAGTGGCGTAAATATAGTAACCTTGTTAGTAGTTATACTTTCGAGCCCTTTGGGGTTGAAATTCTTGGGCCGTGGGGTCCGAGTGCTCGTCTTCTGTTCAAAGACATCTCCAAACGTTTGGTTGACGCTTCCCGTGACCCAAGAGCTGACCTCTACTTTGGCCAGAGGCTAAGCATTGCTATTCAACGTGGCAATGCCGCCAGTCTTTTGGGCACTTTACCACCTGGCAGCGATGCAGAGGAATTTTTTGATGCTTTGTAATTATTTTTTGTTAGGTTTTGTTATTGTTTTTTTTTTGTAGTGTTTGTATAATATAGTTAAGGTTTTACAGAAATAAATAAAAACTAATAGTTGTCGGGATCATATTTCTATGAGTCGTGTACTTGTGTTAAGATAGCGTTCTGCATAATGCACTTCAACCTGCTTCACGCATATTGCGAAACAGGTTGAACGAAGCCGATTCAATGAATGAAGCTAAAAACAATGGGGGCTGATTATCATGTCGAGCAATCGAGAATCTTCAGTTGATTGAGGTTAATGGATTGTGGTAGGCCGATCGCTTTTCTATCTGCGTTTGTTTGCTCATTATTCCTATGTGTTTATCTTGAGGTATCGTTAGGTCCCGTTTACTATTTGAAGTCTTACTACACTTTGAACTTTGTATAATTATTGACAATCTCCCTAATTGGTTTTTATTCCAATTGGTTTTCAAATTGCTGTTCTTTGCTTTTTTTTCTCAAAGTTGTTAGTGGTTATCCTTTTTTGAGGTCTAACACAAACTTTTGACGTTAACTTAACGTGAATTAGGTACATATATTTTCATTTTTAGATAAGAGTTGAGCATAATTTTCAGCGCCTGCACTGATATTTAAAATAATTTGCTTTACATTGACGTCAAAGCACACATCGTTACTTAATAGACAAAGATATTCATAGTTAATACCTATAACTCATTTTTTCATTTCATGCAGCAAATACCCATAACAAGGCAATATTTCTAATTCTGCATGTTAGGTACTTTGAAAACTTACGGCATGTATCGTACATGCAATTCAACAATCATGAGTAAACCAATATGGCCGACAATTACGATACCAAATAATTCTTTTAACTTTACAACTATCTAAGTAACCGATATCCAATTCAAAATGGCCATAACCACTGTTAAAGCACGACAAACAATTGAAAGGCCACTTTAACCGTAAACCGATGTTTAACTGCTCTGAGAACAGTTAACTCACTGTTAATAATTAACTGGTTATGACCAGTTATATAATAGGTAACTGAAAGCATGACTGAGTTAACAAAGGTTCAAAATGGGTACCAATGAGTTGGTTCTTTAAAGAATTGTGGTAGGAGGAAAGCAGTCGAGGAAATGGTTTTGTAATAGATGAAAATGAAGCAATATTGAGATTGAGGAAACGGTTACGTAATAGATGCCTTAAGCCACGGACACGAGCCAGAGGGCAGCGGGGCGCCAGCGGAGCAGACAGTGTTTAGGTCCTTTGATTTTAGATGCATCGTCCTCACATATAATTTGATTAATTACATATGAAGCATTGTAAACCTACTTCAAAAGAGTAATTATGGAGTTTCTTGTCCATTCTTCTCCATACAAAACTACCTTTTGGAAAGCGCACCTAGAATAATTTTCTTATTTTTTTAACTTTTAAGTATGACGTTCACCATCGCCTTTTAACAGTCTAATAGAAAAAAAATGAATTGATTTCGACTTAACTGACGCGCAACGCTCGAAAAACGCTTTCCACTCTGCTACCCCCCGCTGTTTTTAAGGCCAGTTCCATATAAATATATGCATAGTAACGCGCCGCGCCCGCTCCGCCGCCACCGCTGCCGCTACGCTGGCGCCCCGCTGCCCGCTGGATTAGTGTCAGTGGCTTTAGTCTGGCTACTAGCCTAATAGGTTAAAAGCAATATACCGTAAGTGAGCTGGTTTTCCTCCTTTCGATTACATCAACGTTTATAGCTTCTCAGAACACCTGAATAGTCTAGTGACTATTCTGAGAAAGCCTACCTAGCGGTCAGGAGGGGCTTTTGCTGAGCGTGAGGTCCTGGGTGTGATTCCCTGGTCGGGCACTGGTATTAGGTTTTTCCACTACAAATTTCTTAGTAGCAGAAATCTGGCAACTGGGTTTAAAAATTTTGGTCTGGTTTTCGAAATCAGTCTTGCAGTTGCTCCATGTAAACACTTGAGCTGTGTAGGGTTGCGTCGGGATACAATAGCGGTTCCCACAAGCTGCATCCGGCTAAACTGGAAGCCGACCCCAACTTAGTTGGGCAAAGGCTAGGCAGATGATAATGATGAATTTCGCAAGATTGCTTGTTAGGTACATGCGACTTAACATAATATGTTGCGAAATGTGAATGTAGTCTAAATGCGTAATGTAATGTGTTAATTAATTAATGTAAACGCTCATTAAGATTTGTTTAAATAACAATGATGTTGACTCATCAATGCTTATCGGCTCCCAATAGAAATGTTCCAAAGTGCAATCGCTGGCAGATACGGTCAGGAAGTTATGTTCCAGAAAGCTTTTGTAATTTAATGATTAAATCGTTAATTTCGAGGATAAAACTTCTGGGTTCTCTGTAGAAACTTGCGAGGGATCGATAAACTTATTATCCTAATAATATTATTAAAAGGAGCTCGTGACTAGTAATAACAACCCCATGGATAGATCGAAGGTTAAGCTATGCTTGCGGGAGTCGATCGTTGGACAGAAGACCATCCGTTACATAACGGGACTTTTCCATGCAATATAAATTATGTGAAACCGTTGGTCTTGCTTGACTGTAATTTGGCTGTCGTTACGTGTAGTAAGAATCGCGAAATCTGTCAATCAGCCCTACCAAGTCTATCCACCTTATCTATAGTGTGTCCAACATGATTGGGAAATGGCAAGGCAGAAGATGATTCCTTGTGATATTCTCTTTAATATATTTTATTCTGTTCTCAAAACCACAAAAATATAAACAGCAACATTACAAAGTGTATACTGACGTAAATATCAACTTAATTGTCTGTAACTAATGTCGAAGATTAGCCGTCCAAGTTCATTACTGAATTAAAACTCAAGAACGTTCGTATCATGTAATCCATTACCAAAGGAACAAAAATTTCAAATAACACTAAAAGCTATTCAGCTATATAGTTGCTGTAACTATAAAGTTAATTACAATAGCCGTATAAAGCGTTTTAAGGCCCACAATGGTTGCAAGCAATAATAGGGACCTCAATACGTATTGTTTGATAGACGGTAGGTCAAAAATGATGAAACGTATGATGATACAATGGATGAACAGGTGGATAAAAACGTTTGTACACATGTGTTAGTTCAGAGCATGATTTATACAAATACAGTTGGAGTTAGCATTGGTACAGTTACGTGTACCTGAAATACTATTAGGTCTATTGAACTTAGTATGTCTGGGTTACGACTTAATGATACTGCAGTTAATGTCAATTTTACTTAGCAATCATCTGTTGAGAAGTTGACAGTGAGTGCTAGTGTGGTACGAGAACCAGTTTAGAGTATTGAAACAGAAAACATAAGTGATGACTTCTGAGTAGCAGAAACTTGTATAACAAAACTATAAAACTCAAAATTCAATTCTTCTTTTTACAGTCTTGTAGTTAGTGACTCGACACTAACTACAGTCTTGTAGTTAGTGACTACACTAACTACAAGACTGTAAAAAGAAGAATTGAATTTTGAGTTTTATAGTTTTGTTATACAAGTTTCTGCTACTCAGAAGTCATCACTTATGTTTTCTGTTTCAATACACTAAACTGGTTCTCGTGTGGTCACTAGACCACAGTAGTGACTAACCTAGTGTTAGAATTTAATGCCGATACAATACATATCTCTCTGGAATTCTCATGTGGTTTTCCTTCACCATTTTGTATGCACATAAATTTAAAAACTCAGAGGTGCGTGCAAAATGGTTCGAATTCGAGACCTATGTGGACCAGACCCCGAGGCAATACTAAAATTACAAATAATTGATGTAATGATAGCAAAGCACGCACGAGTTAAGGAAAGGCAAGTTGTTTCTTATGTCAAAACAAATAGTAACTCCTAGCTATCCATGTCCATCTGAACATAAGAACACAGCTTCTATATTAATATAGAACACTCATGAGAAACTAGAAACTGCAACTGTGCGTATAAGGAAACGGTCTCAAACATTTCTTCCGCAATGTAAATGATACTAGGAAACTTGGCATCTAATTTTAGTCATACGTTACGTGCATCGGTTTTAAGATCAAGAATGACGGGTTTTTGATTAAGATTCGAATCTATGCCAGCTGTGATTGATATAATGATGGTAAACTTCGAAAGGTTAGGTAGGAATTTCGCCAGCTATGTTGTAAAGTATGAAAATGACCATGTAAATCGCGACTGAACTTATAGCTATCAACCCGAAACTCCGGGCATGTGATAAGAAATTCCAGATAGGATAATCCTGATTACAGTTTTCCCAACCTGGTCATCGAATCCAGTCCTCATGCTTAGCAGTAACAACCATTTACATTTAGACCAACGTAGCTACTGTGATTAGTTAGTAGTCGTTAGAATTAAAAGATCTATCTGACATTTCATTGAAGGAAGAAATACGTCAACGTATTGAAGACTGGCTTTGCGGTCACTATATTGTACAGATATTTGCTAACGTTCTCAAGTGGTTTTGGTTTTTGTGGTGGGCTGTGTAAATGCCACACAAAATAATGAAGGATTACTTAAATGTCAATCTGAGTATTTTCGATATTTATGAACGTCATTTTACCCAGACTACTTATGACTTGATAGTGTAGGCAGGCGTTAGTTCCTCTTCCCTACACGACTTTTTGTCCGTTATCAATTTTTAACCAACTTCAAAAAAGGAGGAGGTTCTATGTTCGTTCGTGTGTAGGTATGTATCTTTTTTTTGTATGTTACCTGATTTCTCCGCCATTTGTGGACCGATTCTCAAAATTCTTTTTTATTTGAAAGAGTAGACTCCTGAGGTGGTCCCATTTTAATTTGGTGAAGATCTGGTGCTGATCTTCGGAGATATACAATGGAACTCTTCAAAAATAGACGGCAAATCGGTCGTTATTGCTGGAATCGCTTGGATGTTTATTGTTATTTAAAAATGGAAAAATAAAAAACTTTTTTGCAAAAAATAAAACCGACTTAAAAAAACACTAACCGGTGTAAAATAACTCTAAATTTGGAAGTCGGTGGCCCATCATGAATAAGACAAAACCACCAAAGCCACAGACTTCCTAATTTAGATTATTTTACACCGGTTAGTGATTTTTTAAGTCGGTTTTATTTTTTGCAAAAAAGTTAATTTTTGTATCATATTGCTTTTACATGACAGCTCTAAGTTCATCACTTTGGGAAGAATAATGAAAACAGCAAGAACAATAATAACTTTTCTGTTTTTTCCACATTTCCTGGTTCACAGTTCGCAGCCGTTTAAACACGAGATGTTAAATTAGTTCTGCCATCGGTTTCGCTTCGTTGGGAAGATTTCTACATGGGATCTATTACAGTAGCCATAGTTTGTATCTAATTGGTGTTGCAAGGACGGAATTTCAAAAGAACAAAGACATACATGTCCATAACGTTATTGTTTTATGGACAATGCTATCGGCGTAGGTTTTGGCACAAGTTATGTAAGGTTCTAATGCTGTTGCTGCAACTCGATGAATCAATACACTCGGTGTTGGTGTCGAAAATCTGATATCTAGAACAGATCATATTGATATATGTATATGAGTCTGAATTTGTTTGATAGAATTTTAGGGGTACGACGATGTATAAGTACTTCATCCGCCATAGGAAAGAGGATCCTCCGACCAGACGGGTGTCGTGTTTGGTGGGCTACTGCCCAATGGTTGTTGTCGTGTTTTTGTATTATTTTCAATCGTACGGACAACTGTAATATCACGCACGATATAGGCGTATGTCGTGAGATAGATATTGCTACCGAATCAAACATTTTACAATTTCTTTAAAATAATTATTCAATGATACAATTTCGCACCATATTTGAATCATTCTTCATTCAAATCGTTCGGTTTGTTATTTGAAAACAACTTCACAGTTTATCAAAAAGTATTATTTATAGTGAAATTGGAGTTATGTAGTGCGATTAGTTTTTAATTTTTCCTCATCCTAGCTTTATTAAAAACAGATTACAAAATCTATAACATAACACACGCAACACCAAACCCTGAAACTGCCAGAAATATTTACCGAAACGTTGCAATATCAGCCTTTACATAATTGCGTGCCATTTTACATTTCGGTTAAAATTTTCGGCCATTTTAACAATGACCTTATTGTATAGTCGGTATAAACTAAGCAGTCATGCGTGCCTTGACGCATGGGGTGTTAGGGGAAGCCCAAAACATGTACCTTATACATTTCAACGTTAAAAGGCAACCTCTCCTTCACTTCCACACTTGGTATTAATATACTACAGTGTCTTTGGCTGTCCAAAATTCGAGTCCTGACTCCCTCAATCCTCCTGCCCCATTTAAACATTTGCCTACCGTTACCCCTATAAATATCCCCGATCGGGATGCTTTGACTCCGATGAAGTTAGCAACAAGCTGAAATATGGCAGAAAATTAAATTTTTCGGCCTGCCTCTTCTCTCAAAACTATTGGACAACCAACCGAATCCATTTAAATTAATGCGGTCTTTGATATTCATATTTTACCATCAAAGTAATTACTTACAAATCCTACGGCATGACGTCAATTCGTAATTATTTATGATAAATTTGATAGCTTGTCATTATAGTGAACCCTTTTAGTTTGTGTAAATCAAAATAATATTTATACCCATAGATAGCCGATAGATATTGTATTTGATTATTATAATAGATTGCCTTAATGTATTTGATTTCAACAAGGGCTAAAATAACGACAACGAGGTTTGGTTCTGTATCGATGGGCTGATTCATTGTCGATCAAGGGACTTACTTTGATGAATTCTATAACCTGAATGAATTCCCTAACAGTCACCCGGAGACCTGAAGGTCAATTTCCGTAAGTAATTGAAAACGTTCAAATTCTAGTCGCAATCTTATCAAGTAGGGAAATAAAACGTAATTTTGAGACTAATATGTTATTAGAACGCAAACGTTCAAAATACGGTATGGTCCTCCCGATTCATCTGGTCGATTCAGTAAAAGATACCCTGTCAAAACTCGAGTAAAGTAATCTAGTAGAATCGACTAGAGCTCTATATGAAACTCCATACATTTTAGACTACCACTCGATGGTAACGACAGTCTCAAATCTCATACAATTAGCATAAAATCTACGACGATCCGAGGACGTTCAATACATTTTGTATAGGAAATCGCACTGTTAATGCCTAGCGTTACTGTCGAATGACACAATGTTACGTCACCTACTATATTTTCACAGGGTGATTCCTACAGTATGTTAATGCTCCAGAAAAACTCTAGCCTTCTTCCCTCTTTCTGTTCTCTCTGTCCTCTTCAAAACAGCATTATGCTACTGATGATGTCATAACACATTTGTTTAACAGCATAACAATGACCTTATGCCCAGCGAAGCGTATCGCGACGCGTGGATACTCCGTCCGTTACGTCTGCCCATTGTCAAGGTTGACAGGATTCATTAGGTGAATCGTACTGATTTGCGTAATTGCCTCTATTTAGGTAGCTGTTAATGCGTGTGGAAAGAACGGTACCACGAAAGAAGTAGATTGTAACGTTTGTGCAAAATTATAAGTTACCATCGAACGGGCACCAAGTCTTTAACATGGTGTAAAGAAGGGCATTTATCAATTTCTATCCTTGAACATCAGGTACAATCTCTTCTACAATATTCTAGATATTTAAAATAAACATCAGACCAGCCAGACAGAAAAACAAAGTCGTTTTACAAGTTTAATGCACGCAGAATCAGCATGAAATGTTAGTCTTTACCCGTAAATCAATATTAAACAAAAACTGCACTATGAAAACCCTCCATGGTACTTAACACTACTAAGAACGAAAAGACATTGCTGGACTTTCGGTTGAACATTCCATTGAGTTGTCCTGTGTCGAGCTAGATAGGCATGTTATAGTATGCGTTTACAGACCTCCATGTTATCAGAATTTATCTGTGTTTGATTCTGTTATGGAAGATGTATTAAAAAAACTTAGTACTAGTAGTAAATCAATCATTATATGTGGCGATTTTAACATTAACTTATTAGAAAATAGTTCAAACAGTAACAGACTATTAAGTCTTTTTAAATCATTTGATCTGTCAAATGTGTTCATTGAACCAACACGAGTGACAGCTTCATCTGCCACTTGTATAGATAACATTTTTTGTAATTGTGATTACTTACATAAAGAAATTGTTAATAAATTGCCATCTGATCACAGTGGACAAACAATAACGTTTTGCGCCTACGTACCAATTCAAAAAATTAAAATAAGGTTTAGGCCAATTACATGTAAATATTTAGAGAACCTAAATAAGTCATTAGCTGGTAAACTACGTCTTCAAAACTACAGTAACATTTCAGACCCGAATGAGTTTTATGCCGACTTCTTTAACCTATTAAAAAATCAATTTAATGAAACTATTCCATTAAAGACTAAAAGCATTTACACTAAGTTCTTATTTAGTGATTGGGCAACTCCAGGTATTCGTAAAAGCAGAGATAAACTTTATGAACTATATGGCCTTAGGCAACATGTGAATAACACAAACTTTCATCAGCATGTTGCGAAGTATTCAAAAACTTTTAAAAGTGTGTGCAAAATTGCTAAAGCTCTTTACATTAGCAATAAAATAAAATCAGCGGATGACAAAATTAAAACTACCTGGCAAATAATAAATAATGAAACAGGTAGGAAAAAACAGCGTGACACTGAATTTAATCTAGAGACTGCACATGGCCCCATTAACTCAGATGTTGAAATAGCTCAGGAATTTGAAAACTTTTTTGTTAATATTCCACTTAAAACTACTGAAGGTTTAAACTCGTCATCCGCGCTTTCCTTTGCGTTACTAAAGGAGAATGTAAAGGCATGCCCTTTGCAGTTTAGATTTCAATACACAAACCCCCAGGCTGTTATAAAAGCTTTTAAAGATCTTAAAATTAAATCAACAGAAGATCTTTGGGGAATGTCGGTTAAAGTCTGTAGGTCTTTTATTGAAACTATTGCGCCCTATTTAGCTTTCATTTTTAATCTTAGTGTGGACCAAGGAGTATTCCCGGATCTCATGAAACACAGTAAAGTAGTTCCATTATTCAAATCCGGCGAAAGTAAAGACCTCAACAACTATAGACCTGTGTCAATTCTGCCAGTTCTCAGTAAGGTGTTTGAAAAGTTGATGCTCAGTCAAATGTTACGTCACTTTAATAAAAATTCCATCTTTCATGAACAGCAGTACGGTTTCACCAAAGGGCGCTGTACAACGGATGCCGGTGTCACCCTAATTAAGAACATTTTTAACGCCTGGGAGGAAGCTCAAGATGCCATTGGAATTTTTTGCGACCTTTCAAAGGCGTTCGATTGCGTTGACCATGAAACACTTCTATTGAAACTGAATCACTATGGAATTAAGGATACAGCACTTAATTTAGTAAAATCTTACTTGAAAGACAGACAGGTTAAAGTTCAGGTAAACGGCGTAAACTCGTTGGGGGCTGAAATGACAATGGGTGTTCCCCAAGGTTCAATACTGGGTCCGTTCCTATTTTTAGTGTACATTAATGATTTGCCCCAATTAATACATAATCAACCAAAGATGGTGTTATTTGCAGATGACACATCACTGATCTTTAAAATAAACAGACGGTCACCACATCTTGACGACGTGAATAACTCAATTACTCGGGTACAAAATTGGTTTACGGTAAATAATTTAGTACTTAATGAAAAAAAAACTAAATGCATTAGATTCACTTTACCAAATGTTAAAAGTAGCGAATGTGACATCATGTTAAATGGAGGAAAACTGAAATTTATTAATCAGACAGTTTTCTTAGGTATTACTCTAGATGAAAAATTACAATGGGGACCCCATTTAACATCTCTTGCGGGGCGGCTAAGCTCAGCCGCTTATGCGGTTAGAAAAATAAGACAGTTAACAGATGTAGAAACCGCGCGTTTGGTCTATTTTAGCTACTTTCACAGCATAATGTCTTATGGCATTTTGCTGTGGGGCCGGGCTGCTGACATTGAATCCATTTTCATTTTACAAAAGAGAGCTGTCAGAGCCATTTATAATTTACCGCGCCGCGAATCTCTTAGAGAGCTATTTAAGAGAATAAATATAATGACAGTACCTTGTCAATATATCTATGAAAATATAATGTATGTAAGAAAAAATCCTCAACTCTTTAGTAAAACAAGCGATAGACATCAGTTTAATACAAGAAATAAAGATAAAATAGCTCAACCTTCCTTTAGATTAGCAAAAGTACAAACATCTTTTATGGGGTATTGTGTTAAATGTTATAATAAAATACCATGTGATATATTAAAACTAAATGAAAGAAAATTTAAAACTTACATTAAAAGTACACTTTGTAAACTGGCATATTATAAATTAGAAGATTATATTCAGGATAGGAATGCTTGGAAACATGCTGGTCCTGCTCCATAGGACAATCATTGGAGTCTTGACAAAATCAACCGGGTTGCTAATATAATAATGTACCTCTGTATTGTTTTCTATTATTTTTTATTTCTTCACTTGTTTTTAAATTAATGTAATTACATTTGTAAATATGTGAGCACAATGTATCTAGCTGTACCACATGTAATTATCAACTCCATTGCTTTTTTTTTTGTTTGCTTAATTCTATCTTAGTATAGTACTTTTATTCTAGGTGCATCGTCCTCACATACAAATCTTATTGATGTATACAAAGTATTGTAAAATCGATTTTAAAAGAGTAAGTATGGAGTTTCTTGCCCATTCTTCTCCATACAAATCTACTTTTTGGAAGGGGCAACTAGAATCATTTTTTTAAAGTTAATTTTTGTTCGACGTTCAAAAGTGCCTTATAGGGGCCTAATTGAAATAAATGGTTTGACTTTGACTTTGACTTTGACTTTACTAATTTCTTGAATGTAGGAATCTACACGTGTCAGAGATTAGTCGCAGGTGCAGCTTTTTCCACGCATTCCTTCCAACATCAATTTCCAATTAAACACTGTATGTTCATCTTTCCCGACTTTCTCACATAATATGCGACTACTGGTGTTAGCAATGAATTAAACATCATCTATGTACATCATGCATGGGGTGAAATCGTAACATTTTATAGCTTCATGTCGGTAGAAAGTAGGACAAATTTTGATATTGAATCCCTCGTTTTCAATAGCGTGAAATCGGACAAGAATTGATGGATGCCGTGTGAATCGTGATTATATTTGGGTGTTCGGAATATTGAATGAAATTGATATGTAGTTGTGTTTAATAATGAATGTGAAATGGTTATTTTATGCAGAATGCCTTTTGCACCGACACACCATTCAAATTCTAGTTTTTAATCAAGTGGTTTCATTATGGAAAAATAAAAACAGTGGAAGTGGGAGTGGAAAGAGCAAATAACTAGAAATATCAGTAGTGGACATTCTTTTGATTGACTTATCAAAGAACGTGTTAAATGACTCGGAAGATAGTTTTGTGAGTAGTTCTTGACTATTTTCGGTCAAATTATCATAAAAATATATCCTACTACATATTCATTGTTTTGACCTTGCTTATCAGAATGTAAATAAGAATTGCGAGAACTGAATTTAAATAAATCTGATTATTAGAAACATTATTCAGGCAGCCTCAATTTGGCCCGATGACACAGTAAATAAAATATGTGCGTTGTTTTGCATAGTGTCATCATTAACCCTTTTCGTTTCTCCTACGTCGTCAAACCTTAACTCTTTCTGCAGTTCTAGTACTCCAGAAACTGCCTACGAATGATTGAGCGTGCTACCATGTTTGTGCAAAATTACCAGAAATTTAGGAAAATACAACGTGATTCATTTATTGAAATAGCGGACTGTATGCCTAAGCATATTCGTGTCGGGCTTTGAACCCTAAATTCTAAATGAGTCAGTGTCATTTTGAAATTCAAAGTAGTAAAGTCTTCTATCTTTTTCTTTTCTTGTGGTAAGTAACTTACTTGGTGTCAGAGTTTTTAAGATGCCCATGGGCCTCTAACTTAGCTTCACATGCCGTCGAAAAATATCTCTCAGGCATACCGCTTTCCTAGCGATGTTTTCTTTAACCATTTCATGATGATTATACAATCCGCTCATGAATCCGTAAAGTCAGAGATGTGTGCCTATGGTTCGTACTCGAGATCTATGACTTGGCAGTCCGCTAGTCACACCTCTTAGTCATCACTGATTAACGTCTATTCTTTCGTAACTTTAGACTCCACAAGTGATGGGTAGGGGCACACTGTGAATCTGTTTGTTAATTACGAAGATATTGTAAATACCATGTATTTACAATATCTTCGTAATTAACAAATCTCAGTTGTTCTGCTCCAAGTTGACCAGTTTCATTTCCAATTATATGAATATTTTATTAACACATTGTTAGCATATTACGTCAACTAACGTCTTTGTAACCTTGAATGTAAATGGCTGCTATGAGTTTATTTTTATTTATTTATTGAAATCAGTGTTGAACTTGAAATCCTTTTCGAATCTGCCGATATCAATGTATCATATATGCTAATGGCCAACTGGCCACATTAGCACATGGCTCACATCACATGTAAAATGGTCATCATTAATTGTACCCATGCATATTTTATTATCTAACGGTCGTCCAGGTGTGAGTAGATGAGTAACATCTGCTGTTTTGTCCAGAAGGCATTAGAGCGTAAACAATTATGGCATGTTGATTGCTACATCTCTGGTATTGTAACCAGTAGTTAGCTAGTTAATGGGATAGTAACTAGTGGTAGCTTACTGGTCAAAATTCAACCGTTTTAGCGTTGCGCGCTCGTCAACATAAACTTTATACCGAATATGAATATCACATTTCTCCATCATCGGCCTAGCTTTTTCCCAAGTAGGTATGTTATGGTCGGCTTACAGTCTTAACTCTTAACTGAATACCAGTGTTATACAGCGTGGTGATGACAATGCGACAATAAATGAAACTTCGTATACTTAAGGACGTTCCCAGTCTACATACAAAAAATCATTTGCAAATATCCAGTAGTTTAGTCACAGGAGGTGATTTTACTTTTTTAACATTTGTTACATCATGTATCTGTTATTACGGAAGCACTGACAGGTTAACGACCCCCGCATCGGTAACATCAAAACGTTAAAGACACGTGGTGACGTGGCCAACTCGCAACCTACTTAAAAACTTTCGCCAAATCAGTTTTTAAATTTAATTTAGTGAAAATTATGCCTTAAACCCTTGTCATAAGAGTCATAAAGCGTGTCATGTCATCAGAGTTCGATAAGAAAATAACGCACGCGGAAGTAAGTTGCTATGCACTCATATCAATAGAAAATTTATTGTGTGCGAAAGAGATAAATCTAGTTTCGTTTGCTTATTACTTCACTTTTTTGTCGAAACTTGCAACTACAAATTTAGGTCACGGTCACTGGTCAGTGTATCGCCGTAATCCTGTGACGATCCACGCGTCATTGATTTGTGCAAGCGCACTAGTACCGCAGGCAGGACCGGCACCGGTGCTCGCGCCGCCTTTGAAGTACCTACCCGCCGCCTTTCAAGTACCTACCCGCGCTGCCCGCCGCGCCGCCGCTCGTGTGTTTTTGTAACGAACGACTGATTATAAGTGCGAAATTGGACGCTTTATTTTAGTGATAAGATCATAACTATGACACGTTTAATAGTAATAGGTACTTAGTTAAATAGTTAAGTGAATGTGCGAAATTAAACGCTTAGTTTTTATTGTGCTTTCGTGTTTTTTGTTAAAAGATAGGATAATATTGTCTGTTAATAAATTAAATGACATGGCTGCAAATGGTGACCTCTTAGCAAACGTTAAAAATAACCTTCTCCGACGGTGCGATTTGTGTATTCGTATTCATGGCGGCCATATCGAAAAACGAAAAATTTTGTGACATAGGTACCTACCTACCTACTGAGTTATGTGATTGAATAGTGATCCTGATTGTGATTAATAATTTGATTAATAAATGACGCCCTGGTGAGAGTTACCTGATTATTCAGTTAATAATCTGTGATTCAGTGTTATTGTTTTTACTGAGCATTAATAATGGCGACAAAAGATCAAGTCGCTGCAAGACCGCGCTGTTGCCACTTTTACCACAGGTTAGTGAACTAATGTTTCTAAAGGGCGTTCTATTTTGTTTTCAGTTTTATACCATTTAGTTTGTTTGATTTTTATTTTTTTTTAATTTTGGTGTTAGGATTTTTTTGATGGTTTAGAATTATTCCTAGGAACTAGCAGTGTCCGTGATTTCATTTATTGTCGCATTGTCGTCACCACGCTGTATATACGGAGTGACTGCTTATTGCAGTGCGATTCTGGTCAAATCACCGCTTGAAAATGTAGGCGTAGGGAGGTCGAATTGACCTGTAATTCCATACTAATGCTAGGCATTGACAGTTCACTTCACTCAAGATTTCACGGCGTGACTTTTACTGAATCGATCGGCTGTTCTCTGCGTCTTGATAAAGGGATCTGATATTCCCGCTTCACGTATTTATTTATAGGCATACTTACTTAATATATGTATAAATATTTCCTATAAGTACGGATGACTGCATCGGTAAGTTATTTAGCATGATATTCCTTTTCATAACCTTGACGTTGTTTTGGAATGTCGCGAAATCTTCAAGATTAAACGTCGATTCAAGGTCCGATAGTATTTTCCTCTGTATTGTCACATTTCGTACTCACATCCGCTTTATACCAATAATAGTTTCTTTCGATAGTAAATTGATAAAACTTCTTCTTTATCCGAGGTCCGGATGCTCAAAATGTTCTTACTTGTAAACATTCGGACACAAAAGAGATAAAATCAGACAATTTCGTTGTAGATGCTATCATCGCTCGACCAAAAGTAGCGAATTTATTACTAGAGTCATTTTATTATTTAAGTCGGAAGCTAACAGACCGTGTAATATTCAACTATAATGATTATAAAATGAAACTTTCGTCGCAAATTGTTTTCACCGCTTAATGGCAGAGTAAATCTAATTCGGACACGCAATATTAGATCGTGAGATCATAATTAAGGTTTTTGAATGGAAGGTTGTACGGTAGCTGACTTGGGTATGAGATAATAATTGGTTCATAGTTTTATGTAATACCTAATTGAGATGAAACTCATGTGGTTGAACTGACTGTGGTGTGGTGACGTCGATTCAAATTACATCTTGGTGATCCAGCGCGCCAGAAATTTTCAACCTAAGATTTTTGCAAATATTACTTAACTATGCACTCTTCTTTTAATAGGTTTAGTTTTAATAATATATTATGTTTGGTGTAGATGCGGTCTATATTCTTGGCGATTTTAATGCTACACCTAATGGACTGTTCGGCAAAGAGTTGTTAAGTTTTTCGTCAGAAGTGCAGTGGCGGTGTGCTGACGTTGGCATGCTCGGCGAAGAATCGGGAACGTATACTTACGTAAGTGAAGCCCATGGTTCTACTAGTTGGTTAGATCACTGTGTAGTAACTGACGCAGCGTGGAACACGGTAAAAGACATTTGTGTGTTGTACGACGTGTCTTGGTCAGACCATTTACCTTTAGTTATAAAGTGCGACCTTAGTGTATTAAGGCCAAAAATGTTACCTGGGCTACCAGAGTGTAATAAGGTACTTTGGGGTGACAGAGACTTGCGACAGACTGATTTATATAGCGCGTATTGTAATGATCTCTTGAGAAATGTAGACTTTCCTATAGAATTTACAGAATGCTGTAATAATAGTTGTAGTATTAAGGAACATCAAGGGATTATAGATGATATGTATGGGCAAATTGTGTGTATTCTCTGTGACGGTGCAATAGCTAGTAGTTATAAGCGAATACGGCGCAAAAAACAGTACATAACGGGCTGGAATAAGTACGTTAAGGATGCGCACGGACAGGCTCGGCTTGACTTTCAAAACTGGACGCTATTTGAAAGGCCTAAAAGTGGCTTTTTGTATAATAAAATGATAGAGAGTAGGAGGGCTTTCAAGAGTAAATTAAAATGGTGCCAAAATAATAAGGAACAGATAAAAATGAATATTATTGCGAGTCAACATGATGCAAAAAATTTTAATAGCTTTTGGAAATCCACGAACAGCTTGAATCATAGGTCGAGTCTGCCCGTGAGTATCGAGGGAGTTGGTGACCCCAAAGAGATCGCAAACTTATTCAGCAGAGTTTTTAAGGTTGAGTCTCCTCTTGGTATGTCGTCTGATGTGTCGGGGGCAGTGGGGGGATCCGGGGATATGCCTATCAGGTTTGTCGCCAGGGAAGTAGCTAGTGTGATACGTAGCTCAAAGAGAGGCAAGTCGCCTGGTCATGATGGCCTGAGCATAGAGCATCTTAGACACGCAGGTAAGCACTTGCCGCGGGTGCTGGCTATGTTTTTCAGTTTGTGTGCGTGTCACTCGTATCTGCCAGCCGACTTACTTAAAACTATTGTTGTACCTGTCATTAAGAACAAAACAGGAGATGCGAGTGACAAAAGCAATTACAGGCCTATTTCCTTGGCGACTATTATTGCGAAAGTGTTGGACGGTTTGATAGCTCGACAGCTGGATAAGCACCTAACACTACATGACGCCCAATTTGGGTTTAAGCCGCATTTATCCACAGAAACTGCTATCCTCTGTCTTAAGCAAACTGTTCAATACTATGCAAGTAGGAGTACACCTGTGTATGCGTGTTTTCTGGACCTCTCCAAAGCTTTCGACCTGGTTTCTTACGACAGCCTATGGAGGAAACTATCACAAGTCACCAACTTCTCAAGCGATCTTATTGCCATGCTCAGATATTGGTATAATAATCAGTGTAACTATGTGAAGTGGGCGGGTGTCCTGTCGGATGCTTACAGGTTGGAATGTGGGGTGAGGCAGGGGGGACTCAGCTCACCCAAACTTTTCAACCTGTATGTTAACCAGCTGATCTGTGAGCTCAGCAATACTAATATCGGGTGCTCCATTGATGGGCACTGCATCAATAACATCAGCTATGCGGATGATATGGTATTGCTGAGCCCATCGATCAGTGCAATAAGAAGGCTTCTCCGCATTTGTGAGGACTATGCGGTGGCCCATGGCCTCAGATATAACGCCAATAAAAGCGAACTTTTGGTTTTTAGGGCGGGTAACAAATGTTACGACACAGTCCCATCTGTTACCTTGGGGGGTACTCCGCTTACCAGAGTGACGAGGTTCAAGTATCTGGGGCATTGGGTCACTGATACTTTGTCCGATGATGTGGATTTGGAGAGGGAACGCAGAGCATTGGCGGTTCGATGTAACATGCTGGCTCGTAGGTTTGCACGTTGTACAAAGGACGTAAAAATTACACTTTTCCGGGCATATTGCCAATCTTTGTACCAGGGACCGTACAACCCCGAATATGAGTTAACTCTTTCGAAAGGGTTACGGGTTGCGCGCCCACAGTAACGGAAGTGGTTACCTCTTGGTAGTGGTAGTCCTTTCATAACACTAACGTTAGGGTAACCCTTTCAATAAGTTAACTTGTTCAAGATGTTACCGGCTCTTATTTGATATTCAATTGAAGAAGATAACCCTTTGAAAGGGTTTGTCGGGGTAATCAAAAGGTTTTAAATCAAATCATTTTAAATTACGTTGGAGTGGAGGAATAAGTATTGACCTTGGACGTTTACGCAACACTCAATACTTTATTGCATTCTGCATGTTTATTTTTAGGTGGTAAGCTTATAATTAGATACTATGGACCCTGTCGGGCACAGCAAAATAAGTCAGTTTCGAGAGGAAGCATTATCTCTACATAGTATAAAACAAAGTAGCTCCCACTGTCTGTCTGTCCCTATATATGTTTAGACCTTTAAGAGTCTATACGTATACCTACACCTCAGCGCAAATTCGGATTTCACCTACACTTCCCCGCACCAACTAACTCTCTATCCCGCTCGCACACACAGTGCTCCCGGTACCACGCGGTTAAAGCGATTGTGTGAGGGTAAACTGCATTATTATTGTATTACGTTAATTGTGTACTTTAGTTGTTATAATCATCTTTTTTTGTAATTCGCCTTGTTTCTTTTGTATATCTTTGTGTAATGTATTTTGATTTGTTTAGATCGTTTACCTTATCAAATTTACTGTATGTACCTACCTAGATTATAAGTGAATGATGTGGTCTCCTATAATTGGAAGCGCACACTTGTTCTTGTCCCTGATATATCTATATACTTTCATGTAATTGTGTAGTTTCTGTTGGAGATCCAATAAATAAATAAATAAAATAAATTACCGGTACAGATATAATATAATTTAATTTTAGTTATTTTATACATAAATAAATTTATATAATAATTTAATTAGTAAAATAACAGTCTGACGCGTTTTAAATAATTATGTAAGTACCTACGACCTCCGGCATTGCCGTTAGGGCCACTAACTAGACCAACAGGGATCTGAGACTTTGCCAAAGACATTTGCGCGAAGGACACTCGCGTGAACCCATTTGCGCGAAGAGACTAATGCGCGCATGGAATTTGCGCGATTGCACTTTTGCGCGAATGGACTTTTGCGCGCCAGGACACCTACGCGAATGAACTTTTGCGCGTAAGGACAGTTGCGCGACTTAATGGCCACTGAGGTTTACTCAGTAGAGTAAACATAATATCACGCTTGTTATACTTGAAGGTGTTTTTTTTTTGGATTTTTCGTCATGGGTGTCGTTTTCGTGGTTTTCGGGGTCGTTGATTATGAAAATGAAGTTAAAATGAAAATCCAAGATGGCGCCGAGGAAAACTTTTGATTTTTCATCATGGGTGTCGTTTTCGAGGTTTTCGAGGTCGTTGTTAACAAAAATGAGGTCAAAATAAATCCAGGATGACGTCCAAATTTTGTTTTTGTTTTTTGCCATGGGTGTCGTTTCCGTGGTTTTCGCGGTCGCTGATTACGAAAACCGACTTAAAAAAATAACTCTAAATTAGGAAGTCTGTGGCTTTGGTCGTTTTGTCTTTTTCATGATGGGCCACCGACTTCCGAATTTAGAGTTATTTTTTTTAAGTCGGTTTTATTTTTTGCAAAAAAGATTTTTATTTTTCCATTTTTAGTTGTTCCCTTATAAATATTTGCCATGAATTTATTTTTATATTGTTATTTGTTAACAATACATGTCATGGTAATAGGGTTATCCACTTATCCCTAATAAATGAAACTTAATATACCTAACTGTCGAAATCTAGGTATATTGTACACATCTGGGCACCCCTCAGAGCATACAGGCGTGATGATACGTCATGATGTTGTATAAACAATAAATATCCAAGCGATTCCAGCAATCACGACAGATTTGCCGTCTGTTTTTGAAGAGTTTCATTGTACATCTCCGAAGATCAGCACCAGATCTTAACCAAATTAAAATGAGACCACCTCGGGAGTATACTCTTTCACATAAAAAAAGAATTTTGAGAATCGGTCCACAAATGGGGGAGAAATCGCGTAACAAACACACAAAAAAAAAAAAAAAAAACATACCGTCGAATTGAAAACCTCCTCCTTTTTTTGAAGTCGGTTAAAAATTAGCTCAAAATGAAAATCCAAGTTGGCGCCCAGGAAAATTTCTTGTTTTTTCCATCATGGGTGTCGTTTTCATGGTTTTCAGGGTCACTGATTACGAAATAAAGGTAAAAAAAAATCAAATTATGGTGCCGAGGAGAATTTTCGGTTCATCAAATAGGTACAACTGGAATGATCAATATAGAGATCGGTTCAATGAATTGAATGAATTTCATTTTAACCTAATTTTCGTAATCAGCGACTCGAAATCTATGAAAACGACACCCATAATGGAAAAACATAAAATTTTCGTCAGCGCCATCTTTGATTTTCATTTTAACCTAAACTTCGTAATCAGTAATTCCGAAAACCATAAAAATTACACCCATAACGCAAAAACCAAAAATTTTCGTCGTCATCTTGGATTCTTATTTTGACTTCATTTTCATGATCAGCGACCCCGAAAACCATGAAAACGACACCCCTGACGGAAAACCCTAAATAATAATATTATCTACACTAGCTTTTGCCTGCGGCTTCGCCCGCGGAGATGTCGAACTTCCGTCTCCTATGTTTTTCCTTTAAGGGTTCAATTTCCAAAAATCGTTTTTGAGTGGATACTTACTCTTCACTAAGAACACCTCTTCTAGTTTCATGTCTCTAATACCACAGGTTTGGGCTGTGCGTTGCTATAAGTATACATATATTAAACGTAATAATTTTAGCATAATACTTCCGAATAGACTACTTTCAAAGTTGATCCTTCCGGTATGTATGCATAAAGATTTCTGGAACTACTGACCAGGGAAAGAGCGCCGTACAACTGATCATGCGTAAAACAACTGAGACTTAGATTAACCTGCCCAGGAGTATTGATTACAACCGTACATACCAAGTTAGGTTAAAACCCCTATAATCGTTTTTGAACAATGCGTGCACATACATACAGACAAACCGACAGACAAAACATTTACTGATTGCATTTTTGGCATCAGTATCGATCACCAATCATTCTCCAATATTAATTTTGAATATATATTCAATGTACAGACTTGACTATTATTATAAGTAGGTATTATTTATTATCTTAATTGTGTGTGATAGTCCATTGAATTCTATGGCGAACTATATTGTATCTTAAGATAAAATATTATAGTACCTATCTTAGTCGTGTGTAGCGCCCCTTGGTGAACTCCACTGCGGGTGACGTAACCAACGACAAACTTATTATTTGCGTTTAGTACAGTAGTCGAGTCTAGGGTAGTCCCGCAAAATTAAGTTTGTTTTTTATTGTATATACTTTTCCGGGATAAAAAGTACCCAGTGTAGTGCCCAGGATATTCAAAAATAACTATACCAAGTTTTATCGTAATCGAACCGGTAGTTTTTGCGTGATACCTGAACATACAGACAGACAGACAGACAGACAACAATTTTTTTAATAATATTTTTGGGTTCAGTGTCGATCCAGTAACACCCCCTAGTATTTATTATTTTGATATTATCAATGTATAGAAAGAACAGGCGAACTCCCAAACAAATTTTTGTTGACTTTTTTTTTGCGTTGCCTTATAAAAATATCTAAAAGTATAGAGTTTGAAGTTTTGAACAGTTTTTTCTTTGGTTATACTTTTATAGGAAGTCAGGAATTAAAGATATTTTATTTTTAAGTTTTAGAGGTTAAGACTATTTAAAAGGATATGTCCGCTATAATCTTAGCACAAACAATCGTGTTTATTTTAACATTTGTATTCTGATGAAATAAGAGAAATAAAATTATAATAATTACAAATAAAAGAACGGATTCTGATGCAGACATGTATTTCCTAAGTATATTAATGCATTATGTAAAGCCAATCATTTTAAGCAACTTGACTAAGATTTATATTCAAGGCAACATTAAAAGTATAGCTAATCCAAAAGCCATGAAGTCAAGCCAGAAAGAAAAAAACACGGACTGTTTTGTCTGAAATTTTTTTTTTTTTTTTATTAAGGATATACAAAAAAATGGTCTAGGTACCAACAACTGGGAAGGTTTACCCTATTGCAGATAATAATATTTATTTTTATAGCAGTAGTAGGGTCAGGTGGCCAACAGTGAACCACGAAAAATTTAAAGTTTTCTCATGCAGTCATATTCGAATTAAACGTTTATTTTTTTTATTTATACGATTCAGTGTCTATCAGCCTATTAGTTTCTTTACAAATTTAAGCTTAAAAACTGATAGATTTGACATTACATAGTGTTTTTTAAAAAATGGGAAATGGTTCACTGTGTACACTATTGGGTACACACTGATCCATGATGAAGTTCACAGTGAACCATGGTTGGATACAGTGAATCATGTCACATTAAAACGAAGCTAAGTTATATTTCGACAGTGTTCACTGTGATAAATGAAAGCTCAATAAATAAAAAACGAGATTTTTATATTTCCAATTTAAATATTTATTGAAAATGTATAAAAAAATCAACAACTTAGCAAAATTAACAATACAGGCACATTGCACATATTATTTAGAAAAGTGACAAGAACTATGCTTTTCTAATGATGAGGTTTTTAGGTAATTGAGATCAACTGTTATTTTTTAGCATATCTCCGTACTGTAGGACAGGCCAACTGCAATTCTTTAGCGGCTTTGCGGATGCTTGCACCTTCACTTCTAAGGTGAAGTGCTTTTTGCATGTCTTCTTTGCTGTGCGTTCCTATCTTCCGTTCGGCAACCTTAGTCCGACCCATCCTGAAGCGAAAAAGCGTAATAATCTTAATAATGAATGACGATAATTATAGCTGTGGTACACAATGAACCACGGTTCACTGTGTACCCTACAATACTGAGTCACCGTGTACCACCTGCATCATTTGACAGTTGGGATTAAATTGAAAAAAAATGAATTAGGTTATGCTAAAAACATAAGTACCATAGGATAGGCAAATAGTAACTTTACATGTATAGTAAAAACAGTTAGAAAATCTAATAAACCACTAGTTTGAAGAACAAAAACCAAACTCACCTTTTTTTTTACTTTTTGCGCGGAAAATCACAAAACACCCCACCACACGTCTGTTGTTAGCGGGCGCTCGCCGTCAACTGGGGAGTGAGGGAGGCGGTTCGCGACACGTTTCTACGTGTCGGTTGCATGAACCGGTAACTACTAGTTTAGGTTTTACTAATACTGGTTCTCTGTGTACTAATGGCTCACTGTTGGCCACCTGACCCTAGATACTTACTTCATTTCGTTGCTTACATGTTTGCCTCTTTTTTTTACGCCAACCGAGTTTATTTTCTGTTTTATTCCGAAAATTTCGTAATTCACGAAAAACTTACTGGAATTATTTTATATCAAATAAAATTAGTTGTCCCGCCGCGTCATGTTTCGTAATCGTATGGCGTGAGCGCAAGCGACATAAGCTCCACGTTCGTAAGCCGATGAGACTGAGCGGGGAGCCGGGCGGCAGGGCGGACGGCTCCAATGCGCGATAGTTAAGGTATTTCTTTTTACAGTGTAAATAATGGTAATTTTCAAAATTTTAAATATATAAGTAATTATATATTTTATGAAGTTTCATGATCTAATCTATTAATTACAAAGTGATTTCTGCAGTCGTTTTAATCTTAAGAGGTTTTTGCTTAGCAAATTGAGGTATTAAAACTACGCAACGGATTGTAATTGGGTTTTTTAATAGATAGAGTCATTCAAGAGGAAGGTTTATATGTATAATACATGTATAATATAGCAAAGAAACACTGATCATTTTAGAGAGATTATAATACGCATGCGTTTGACCACTATCTAACCTGACGGCAAGCGATGATGTGGTCGACGATGCAGTAAGCTTTCCTAGAAGCAACCTGATCACTCTTGACTTGAAGACCCCTTGGTTGTTGCTATCTCTGGAACACCGACTCCGGCAGGAATTCCACACACATGGTTGGGATATCTGTCATGTATCGGTGGTGCAGTGCCGAACGTCTGGTGGCCGATGATGAAAAGGGCTTGGTGGAATTAAATCGTGCAATTCCGATGCATAACCGATAGAAAACCGATAGGCTAGCAACTCGGCGTCGATGCTCAAGATTTTGAAGTTTTGACTCAACGAGTGCATCATTGCCGATAATCTTCTTGGCTCGTTTTTCAATAGACTCAAGCGCATCAAGCTGGTATTTGGCGGATCCGTCCCAAAGATGAGAGCAGCTGTGCTATTCTGTAATAGCAAATCACTTCGAAAGTCATTTCGCAAATCATCTCGAAAGTCATACTCACTACGCTTCTCATGTCGCCTGTACTAGTTTCGGTATTAACATGTCAACGTCAAAAAGCTAACCCGTTTTAGTTCCTCTCACTTTGGTCATCACTTGGTGGCGCCAGTGTCGAAATCACTCCATTTAAGAATACGATATTTTAATTTCACATGATTTCACTGCGGATTCAGAAGTGATTTCGCAAATAAACGTTTCAGAATAGCACTGCAGTACTCCATACACGATCGAACTTGCACTTGATAAAGGTTAAGCAGCTGTTCCGGTGTGAAGTAACGGTTCGCCTTTGCAAAAAGTTAGGTATCCCTAACTTTTTTGTAGCTATCTGAGCCTTTGCCTCGATGTAAGAGCTATGAGAGTGGATGACAACGTTACACCAAGAAGATCAAGATGGTCGGTTATCGGCACGGTTACACCTCGAAAAGATTGAGCCGGGTGAAATAGACTCCGCTTGGCGGGAAACAGACACGTCTGGGTTTTCGCAGCATTGAACTCGACCAAATTGGCATCACCCCACTCGGTGACTGCCTTCAAGGATAAGTTCAAGCGCTCAACCGTAGCTTCTTGGAGAACCTGGATCTGTGACCCACTAGCCCGTGCGTCAGACATGTAGCTCTCGTCAACAGTGCTGTCGTCTGCATACCCAAAAGTACCGAGCTTAAGCAAGCGCAACTATCTTATTCCGCAAAGAGCAACCGTTACTTGCGTACAAAAAATATCAATTACAACTCGGATGGAGCGACCACTCAGGAACTCAGCAATCCAATCACATAGACCAGTGGGCAGACCGAAAGAAGGAAGCTTACCAATGAGACTTTTATGCCAGACCCTGTCAAAAGCCTTCGAGATATCGAAGGAGACGGCACAGTGTTTGTAACTAAACTCCTCCGAAGCGGCTAGCCCGATTCTTATGAAATTTTGTGTGTATATTTATTGGGTCTGAGATTAGGATGTTATCTAATTTAAAAAAAATGGTAATGAATTAAAACTAAAGCGGAACGAAGTTTGCCGGGGCACCTAGTTATAAATAAAGTTTAAAAAAAAGTAGAAAAAATAAATAAAATGTCAATAAATAGAAATTTAAAATTCAAACGTCAAGTAAAAAAAACTTTTTTACAAAAAAAAACAACCGACTTCGTCTGTGGCTTTGGAGGTTTCGTTTCGTTCATTATTGGCCACCGACTTCCGAAACTGGAGCTATTTTTCACCTGTTAGCGTTTTAAAGAAGTCGGTTGTTTTTTTTTGTAAAAAAGTTTTTTTTACTTGACGTTTGAATTTTAAATTTCTATTTTTATTTTGCAATTTTTAGTTTCTTCGTATGTAAAGAAAGTCTTTTAAAACTTCAAAGAATCATTGAAATTGGTTAACAATTGCTAAAGAAGTTCTTTCTAAAGATTAATCCGTACATCTCTGCCGAGCCCCTTTTAAAATAGAAGGGCGTAATGTTATGTTATGGAAATACAAGAACTCTGCATAGACTATAGCAATTGCGAATAATTTACTGTTATGCGTTGAAGAGTTCCGTCGCATGTCTTTTTCATCAGTTTTTCTTCACAAAATTAAACTTTCTAAATGAAAATGCTTGATTTGTTACTAAAAATGTAAAAATTGCTGTATCTATATTTTTTGAAGAGTTCCCTCAATTCCTCCAGGATCCCTCATCAGATATGAGTTTTGATACAAATGGGACCAATCTGCTATATCCTATCAAATAAAAAAAGAATTTTGAAAATCGGTCCATAAATGACGGAGTACTGGTAACAAACCCTAACAAACCCTAAAAAAAAATACAACCGAATCGAGAACCTCCTCCTTTTTTGAAGTCGGTTAATAATCTAATCTAAATAATCTAATAATCTAATCTTTATAAGTCTACAGACAACCAGGTAATCATTTATTTAACAAAAAGAAAAATAATAAAAAATATATTAATTTTCTAAGACACAAATTGCATTTGCTGCTCTGAGAAAGTGCATCGTATTCATAATATCTATGTAGGTACGGCATCCCGTCTTGGTTGTGATTTTTTAAAATCTTACAGTTAGACGCAGCTCTTTTCCCTTCGGGCACTAAATGATGAGTGTGATGATCGAATAACATAATTATGATTCCGTAAAAAGACAACATTATACATAAAACAATCCCGATTATTCCAAAAAAAAAAATACATTGAACTTTAAAATCACTGTGATAATAACTATAATCGTATGTGTGTGGAGTCGCTGGGGCATGGACTGCGTGTTGCGACTTGACGCATATCTGCCGAATGCATGCAGTTTAGTACTTTAAAGTAAAGGCACGAAAGATAAAATTACAATACATGTAGTCTGAATGGGTAACTCTGTTATAGTCGTTGAAGGGGTAACCCGTTCCAAACGTGTAACCATTAAAAAGTATAACCCAACAAGAATGGGTTTTTGAATATACAGGTAATCAAATCGAAAGGGTTTTGAAGAGGTTATCTATTGATGAGGGTTTTCGTAAAAAAGGGTAACACATATGAAATTGGTTTTGAAACAACACTTTGTCAAAACCCTATCAAAAACCCTTTCAACGGGTAACCAAAATCGTCCCTGCTTTGTACACGTGCGCCCTATGGGTCGGCTATACAAAACACTCGTACAATGCTCTGCGAGTCCAATACAATGACGCTTTTAGGGTAATGTTAGGGCTACCGCGCTTTTGCAGTGCATCGGGGATGTTCGCGGAGTCAGGCGTACCTGATTTTTACGCCGTAATGCGGACACGAATAGCATCCCTGATGCGGCGAGTGCGCGATAGCTCGAACACCCTAGTGGCTATTATGGCCGACAGGATGGACAGCCCGCTGATGTGGCGCTGGATGACGGTCCATTGTCCGTCATTCAGTTATGTAAAATAAATTAAATAGTGTTGTCAAAGTCTGTGTTTACAAATTTTAATTTTAATTTTACTCTGTATTTATGCTTGTATATAGAATGTGCTTTGTGTATGTGTAGACTTGTTTATTTCTCTGTGTTTATGTTATTGTGTATGTTGTAGTTGTTTTTGTATGTGTTGGTGCTATTTTATGGACCCATGGTCTGAAAATAAATTTATATTATTATTATTTTATTATTATATATAGCAACAACCCAATTCAGTAGGTACTTATGTACTTGAGAGTGTTTTTATTTACTGCTTTTTGTCTTAAGCTCGTAAATCTCAAGAAAATAAATCTTTTCAAGTAACTGACTTGTATTATTGAGACTAGAATAAAAATATTCGAAAGGAGAAAGTTACATAATTTGCTGTCCTTTTTATTGGTTTCGGAAATCCGTATTACCCGAAAGTGTTGTGTACCTACCTTTCCGAAAACTTCCGAATGTTTTAAATACATAAGTGATACTTAATTTTAAATGCGAAATATTATGACATTTCAGATACCTAATTACTTTTATCATATAAAGTGATTTAAAGAGACAAGTTTAATGTCACTCTTTGTATTTCCTAATACAATGACGTAACATCCTCTGTAGCCAATTAAAATGCACTTTAAAAGATCCATAGTAATCCGTTTAAATAATCAATTTTCTTTTGTTACAGATTTTCTTCTCAATCCGTGCGAAGATAAAGCAAAGGAAAACTGTTATGATGGCACTGAGTGGTTTAAACAATGGACGTATCAGAGAGCCAATCCCACAACTTGAATAGTTAGAAAACATAATAAAAACAAACCAATTAGCGCGACGAGCTATGTGAAAAAAATAATGTGACACAACGCCATCTAGCGGTTAATTGACGAACTCGGTAGACAGTGAAAGTGAATCAAAGAAAATCAAGATGAAGTTGAATTTGTTTAAACGGTCGATGATTTTCGCGACATTTTTCGGTTCGTGTCTGTGTATAGCTTTGATAGTGGCGTCTTTGGGGACTACGCATTGGATAGATGCGCGTGCGCGAAGGACGGCGAATCCGTTGGAGTCAGAAGGAAGGATCAGTTTCGGGCTGTTTGAAGGTCGGAAGGAGCTGAACTTCAGATATGGGTGGAGGAATCATGATTTTAGTGGTAAGGAAGTCTTTTAAAAAACTCTATTGACGACTGAGGTTAATTTACTTGAAGCAAGATGCAATGGTTTTAGTATCGCCTCTTTTGTGCCTACACGGCTACACATCAAGCTATTAATTTCCAGTAAGTATAAGCTGATCTAGCAAGTATATTAGATGTCTGTACTCTGCGTGGCAATTTTTAGTGTAAACTGGAAATGTATAGCTTGATAGTAGTGTAGCCGTGTATACGAGGTTGTGTAAGTTATTTTTGAGTTCAATCCTTACAAACAATGAAACAAATCAAGTCTATTTACTTTATAATATTGGTAAAACAGGCAATCCACTCTTATGTATGGATCTGATACACCAAAATAATACAAGTGTGGACACGGCCGAAGTAATTAAGCTAAAGAGTTTGTTGATCTCGCCAATCTCTGGATCTACCAGTCGGATTTACAAATATCTTTTTACTTAACCTTTCAATCGTGTCAATTAGAGACTAGAGGGTTTTATGAATTAAGATAAGCTAATTATTGAGGAGGGCTATTAACATCACGCTACGACCCTTCGAAGCGGGTAAGTGTTAATGAAAGAATTTGGCATTGAAACGTGCGGGCGTACCAGATGTATGATCGTAATCGAAGAAAAAAAAGGTATGCAACGACAGAAGCAGTTGTCGTTCTAATAAGCGTGAGTTTATACGTATACATACAGGATGAGTGTGACTGTTTTAAAATACTGAATCATTGTTACAATAGATTAATGCTTCTTGCTAATCTGACCCACAAAACTGATATGACAAAAGATTTCAGACAACCAAGCTCTGATAGGTCCGTTTAGTAATAAGTTTTACTGACAACAGGCTGAGTCATTGTTGCATTCAATGTATAGCATCTCTACCGCAATAATTCATCGCCCGACAGTCTATTATTTACTCAGAGCACCAGGAGTATGGTTTCGTAAGCTTCCAAAACGACATATTTCATCACTATACTGTTTTCAATGGGTTGTTTGATTAGTGTAGTACTTGTTAAGTTTATCTTAGACACATGAGCAAGACTTCTTTCTATCGTGCGGTTAGTGAATAACCTGGTGGTGGAGTTTTAATGCTGCCCATGGGCCTCTGACTTAGCATTACATGTCGTCGAGAATTATCTCTCATACATGCCTGTTTCCTCACGATGTTTTCCTTCACCGTTTTTGAAGCAAGTGATAATTGGGCAAGACTAGGCTGATAATATCGGCGAAGGAAAACATCTTGACCAAACCTTCACCTACGTTTTTACCACAAATATCTTTCGAGATTAAAGATTGGCATAACTTTACTTCACGTTTATTCGTAACTCCGTATCCGTTTATAGGTAAGTAAGCCTTTTCCCCTGTTACGAATAAACGTGGAGTGAGTTTCTTAGAGAAGGTATGACCATTTACTACCAGTCTTGCTAAAGCGAATTGCTGATTTCTACGTTAGTTAAGTTCATAATGTGTTGTGTGTGATATCTAAAACAAATGTCATTTATTTTACGTGAAAGAAACAAAAATAAACTTTTTAAACTATAGAAGTGAGGTAAATGTTTCACAACCTATACCTAATTACTCGGAGAAGAAACTTAGGTACAGTTTCCTTTCAAGTGGTTTTAAAAAGAAACTGAGAGTTTCTTCCAGTTTTTCTTCTCACTTTAGAAACAACATAAACAGGTTATTGTTATTAATTCGGTTTTAACCCACTGGGCCACCATGGCCTGGGCAAAGGGGGCATACCATGTATGTACAGACGCCAGCACGTCAAGTTACCCCAATGTGTCAAATTTCTTTGATCGTTTTATAACTTTATGTCAAACAGAATAAGGTTCATATTCAATTGGGATAATTTGACACATTGGGGTAACTTGACGTGCTGGCGTCTGTAGTCATGTAGGTACAATGACATAATATTATTAATGTAGGTGCTTCGTTGTGACATCAAATAAATCCACATCAGCTCCATATCGTAAATCTAGAACAGCTTGAAAAAGTCTAGTCATTGCTAAAGACTCGCTTTGTGTCCACGATAAGATCTGGATATTGCGACTTACGGTTGGTTTTGTAATCCATTCGGAGTCGGAGGCGTTGCGTTTGGTCAATGGACAATGACATCGGGTTTTTAATAGTTGTCATAATTTATGTTAGTGGGAAGCAAATAGATTTAAGATAATATAAGGAGGACATGCGAGGAAATGTTATAGAAGAACTGTGATCCCGTGTCTCCGTTGCGCTATCTAGTATAATATAGCAATATTGGAACGACAGCGGAGCGTGGTAATCTAAACTCATCGACTTGTACCCTAATGGAACCATTAGGGTACAAGATCAAGAAATCAAGAAATCTATCAATCTAAACTCATCGACTTGTACCCTAATGGTTCCATTAGGGTACAAGTCGATGAGTTTAGATTGATAGATTTTCAACTTTATTGCGGATAGCATAAGGTTCATATTAAATTGGGAAAATTAGACAGTGTGCTGGCGTCTGTACCACATATGACTCAAGTATCGGATGAGAATTTTGTGCGTGATGCTATACTTAGTATTGTTGAGAGTGTGAATGTGGAGGGTTACAAGGGTAAGAAAATTAAAGAAGCGATTGATGGATTATGTGAAAAATTTTAAGACTAGGAAGATAGTGATGAGATGATGACAAATTATAGAGACCATGCTGAGCTGACGTCAGATAAATTGGGATAAAGGCAGAAGGATAATGATGTTGTTAGTGTCTTTGGTCTGCTGTCTTTGTGGTTTGTTGTGGAGGTCTTTATTGACTGGTTCTGTTGACTTGTGAGGCTTTTCAAGCATGAGTTTACGCGAAATATTTTTGGGGGGATAAGTACTATATATGTTAATTTTCATATTATTGAATTTCCAGTAAAAGCCGGTACGCACCCCGCACGTCGCTGGGCGTGGTGTGGTACGGCCGCACTATTGGCCGCGTCGCTGCTGTCGGCGGGTGGTGCGTGCGTGCTGGCCGCATTGGGGTCGGCTGCACGCGCGCGCTGTTCGCCTCGACCGCTACTTGTCAGCAACTCTTTAGCAGGTAAAGATTGCTTCTTATATTAGTTGATATAAGAGATGATGTAGTGTTATCTAGGGGCACAGGAGTGCCCCCGCTAAGGCTTTACCAATCTTCCATGGGTGGCATGTGGCATCAACTTTGACACCAGGTTGTTCACCCAGAATCACCCACCACAGGAAATAGAGAAGACTTACCAATGGAAGCGGGCACCTAAATTTTCTCGTAATTGTTCGACGTATTTTCGTTCCTGATAGCTTAGGTGCAATTAATGTAAAAAGTTTCTTCTAGTGACGAACCTTCTGTCAGAGTTTTTATGTCGCTCTTCTGGCCTAGCCATATTACAAATTCTATTTCTACTATCGTAATCGATAAGGCGACAATAAAAAGAAAATAGCTGTGTGTTAACTGTCAAGTGTTGACGAGTAGAATTTGTATTAAGGCTGAAAATGAAATACACTTGACAGTTGACAAACAGCTGATTCCATATACGCCATTTTCTTTCTGTAATAGAAATAGAATTTGTAATATGGCTAGGCCTGCGTGTCTCTAACTTGGCTTCACATGCCGCCAAGAAATATCTCACAGTCATGCGTTTTGTAGCAAGTGATAATATAGATACAATTTGCCAATTGTTCCGAAATATCAGAGGTTTAGAGCTTTGGTTCGAAATCCAGACCTATGACTAAATGTAATGGAAATCAAAATCATCTGCTACGATTATTACATACTTCTTTTGCTTATAGAGGCTCAAATATTCAAAATAAAATGTCCTCATCAAATTTATTTAACACACCGTGTGTACTTATCTATTTTGTATGGGTTTCAGATTTATTGACATCTTAAACAAAATACGCCGATTCCGTTATTGACTTTTGAAATACTTCGAATCCTATCTTGGTAAAAATTATCGTCTTAAATTGGCACATATCGTCGCTAATCTGACGTAACTGATTTAAAACATTTTACAGGACAAGCTTTCTACGGTTGACGGTTACCTAGGATTGAAGGCAGCTCGCTCTGTATAAAGTCTATTAATATAAAGATGAGTTTTTGCGATATCATAGGAACGGTAAGACATACAGGTACGCCGATTAGACAGATTGATTCGGCTTTGAATGTGTATCGAATCACTACTGTTAGGCCTGTTAAGTCCAAACTGTCAGATACGTTTGTTAGTCAGGTATGCGACGTTGTGTATTTTTTTATACCACGTCGGTGGCAAACAAGCTTACGGCCAGCCTGATGGTAACCGGTTTCCGTAGCTTATGGACACTTGCGACACCAGGTGCGCCACACGCGCATTTTGGACCCCCATACTGTAGCCCTCTGAGAATACCTCGGCAGGGAGCTCATAACCCAAGTGTACGCGGGAGGAAATTCCTCTGAAACCCCACTGTACGGGACCATTTCGGCTCCAGTGTGTGAGCCTGAACTCCCTGTCGACGGCGAGCGGTGTGATGATAGAAAGTGGCCGTGGGCATCATATCAAACAATTCCTCGGAACACATCCCATTATACAAGCGGTAGAACACACATAGGGAGGCAAAGTCTCTCCTAAGACTTAGGGGCTCAATACCGCTTGTGAGTACGGGATCGTCGACGACTCTCACAGCTCGCTTTTGAACCGACTCAAGGGGCCTGAGCTGGTACCCAGGTGCTGCCGCCCAGAGATGACAGCGGTACTCCATATGGGGCCGATTCTGCGACTTTATGTGTACGGGCGAAGAGATGCTTCACCTGCCTGAATTAATGCAGGATGAGGTCTGACAAGTTATGTTTGCATGTTCCAGTGCTATTCAGCCTTGGAGCAATAGCAGTATGGCTGACGGAGTACTTCCTGAGGTTGCAGCACAACGTCATGTCTGACGAAGATCTGGCCAACACGTGGTCTTCTGATGACACTGCTGACCTTGGACTGTCCTTCTGGTAAGAGTTGTTTATTAGAAATCTAATGTATATTGTAGTTAGTCGATGCCCGCGTCTTCGCCCGCGTAAAGTCGGTTATCGCGACCAAATATAATCATGAAATGAAAAAGGCAGCGTTTTCGTAGAAAGCTTCCAGACGGCTCATTTTATTCCGACAACTCCAACAAATATCATTGTCAAATTTTAATTTAAGTCGTTCTAGACCTCTTCAGGAGTCATTATACTTGTCTGTTGTTGTTCGGGGTCTTTTACTTCCCATAGTAAAAGTTGTTCATAATGATGAGTCGTACAAACCTGAAATCTCGAAAACAAATTTTTCCTACATTTAGGTTCGCATAACTCGTCAAAATGTAGGGAACTGTTAAGGCTGAAACAGTTTGAAAACAGTTTCGGAATTTGTGCAGTTTTTTTATTATTTTATCGACAGACTGACGGACAAAGCGGTGGAGGACTTTGTTTTATAATATGTAGTATGTTTAAAGTTATCCGCAAGATTAAACGTATACAAGATCCCGACAACAACTCGGGCAGTAGTAGCCCATCAGATATAACTCCCTTTACTACGGTGTATGAGAAACTTAACACCCTGTTGTGTAATAGTTAGAGTTTTAAAAGGACAAATACTATTTTGCATAAAAATTGTTAGTACTTAATTCTATTGTTATTGTTTTACATTATTTTTTATTACGTATTTACACTCCTTGAAGTCGATGTTACGTTTAGTTTATAATAATAATAATTTAATGCAGACAAATATTTACAGAAATTTAATTATGGGCCCCAAACTAGGCGAGCCTGTATCAAAATCAAAAGTCAGTTGTTCAATTTCAAACGTCATTTGAAACAGTCTCCCAAAAAGCCCGCCCTTCGCCACTTCCTAGTGTTTTTGCTGGGAAGAAGAAGTGGCGGAACAAACTCCCCAGCAACACGCCTGTATGATAAGTTAGAAGAACTTGAATTTATACAATGAATCAATAAAATTCAATTATTTATATCGTATCTGGGGATCCAATTACACAAAAAATACTATGTTATGTTCTTTTTCTGATTCCAGGCTGGTGGTATCAGCTAGCATAGCGGCGTTTATCAACGACGTTTGTATACTCATAGCCATGGCGGACGGGAGGGACATAGATACCATAGCACCGGCTTTAGAAGAAAAAGTCAATGGAGCTATCATGTTGTATTAAACAATTTAGGTACAGGAAAACGGGGTCAATAGATACGCATGAAGCAACAAAAAATTGAGGAGAAATCACCACAAGTGTCAGGTGTTTTCATGAAATTTATGATACAATGGGGTGGATAGGTTAGGACTCAAAGGTGAGAGAGATTAGAGACGCAATAGAAAGACAATGACAGCGTGGACACCGGTGTCCTCTCGTAGTTTAATGAATTAATAATGATATTTTGTCTATACATAGGTTATCATGAAAACACCTTATACAATAATTGGATACAAAATACATTTGCATTTATAACGATTATAGATCTGATATTGTACCCAACTATCGCGACACCGCACAATGCAAGGTTTTTATTATTCAATACTTCTCATCTGTAAATAGAAATCAGAGTTTTTTTTCCTTGAACTTAGCAATGTTATTGGTGGTGCGTTTAAAAAGTCAACTAAAATCGGTGTGAAAACATAAATTTAGCTTAAATTCCTTGCTCTTATATAATAACATGTCTGACCTTTTGTTACTGTATTAGAGAGAAAAGGATGAAAACACGACTGTATTAAGTTTAGTTTGACCCGAAGAAAATACAACATAAACTCTTAGTCTGCTATCTCCAATTACTACATTGGAACAATATTGAAATGTAGTGACCTGACAAATATATGATATTATTTTATATGTGGCCTACAGGACTGGTAAATTGGGTTACACAGTTACACATTCAGAAAACTGTACTTATTGTGTTAATCCCCAAACTAATTCATAAGACGTTACGAAGGCTGAATGTTAGTTTGTAAGCTCGTTGGTAACTTAAGTTGTGATTAACCGAAACTCCGTCCATTTTAATTATATTTAAGTAATTCGTGTTGTACATTATTATATTATGTAAAGTTTAGATGATTAACTTATGTCTGTTATATTAGCTTTTCACCCATTTACTGATTTACTGCTTTTCACTGATTTACTTCACATTTATCTGTATCACCCATTTGAAATAAGATTCATTTTTTACAGTTGTATCAAATGATTTTGACGTCTATGGCGTAAATAATCATTTTTACAGTCTGCTCAATTGATTTTGACTTCTATTGCGCTGGTGGCATGGCAAACATCATCTGCATTAAACAGTTAATATTGTTACGACGTTTTTGCTTTTAATGTCATCCTTATGCATACGGAATAGAAGTCAAAATCGGTTGAATAGTCGGTAAACAGATTTATTTTAGGTTGTAATGTTATTTCAAATAAAATGAACGCGACTCGCTTTATGTTAGATTTTCAACGCTAGGCTCCGTGCAAAGAGTTGAAAATACAACAGATCAAACAAATCTGGCGTTTGTGTAAACCGGTTTAACTCAATAAAGCCATGGAAAATGAAATACGCAAGTGACGGTGGTTTTACAAAATACGACTTAAATGTGATAAGTATAAGACGTAAAATCCCTTTCACTTCATTATGTTGGAACGAAAGACTTTACTTACAAAATTGTTATTAACATTGTTCATGGGTGGAAAGCTATTCAAATAAAAGTATTCAATAATTACCTCATAAGGACAATATAAATCTAAATAGAAGTTTATATCACCAGAAACAAATGCTATCTCGGCCTGCCTTCCTCTAAAAGAGGTAGGCAGATGTCTGTACCTGTTTGTCTAACTTGTTTCTGTAGTGTAAGTGTAGGTACTTATTTCTCATATCGAATAAATATGGTACCTGTAGAAGACATTCTATTGATTACATAAACTCAAAATATCAGTGTCCTGGGATCAAGTATACTCTCATTGAAAGGGAGCGAAATATCATTGAAAATATCAATTTGTAAATCCACTATTATATTGTAACGCATCGTATTGCTCCCGCAACACTCCGCTCTAGTGGAAAGATCAAAACAAAAAACAAATGAAATAAATAAATTAATGCTAGCTAAATTAAATGTTCTTTTTTAATTTTAACAAAAATATTCTCACGCCTGCTGAAAATGTGTGTAATCAATAGACGTCCCCTATATTTTGTCATAAATGAAAATTTATACGACCGTCAAGTAAGACAACAAACTCGTTTTGCACTTTCAAACCTTAAAAATAAGGTCTATTCTCGAACTTTTTGGTTTTCTAGATACATATTCAAGAGTATTCTTAAGTACTTACATAACATTATCTCCGTCCAAAGGTTAAAATATTTACTCAGCACATATTTTGTTTATATTAGTTGTGCCATTAGGTTAGAACACCTCTATTGTATTAATTTTATTCAATGTATTCTTATTTTTTATGGAATTTTGTATTATTTTTTTGAATAAATAAATATTGGTAATGATTAATGGTCTTATTTTATTTTTACTAGCCTGGATTACACTGCTGAGAGACCGGTGATAGGTTAGTGATGTGATCAGCAGACTGCACTCATAGAAAGATAAATAGATATAGTTCGTTCGCGTTAACAATGCAGTCATCAGTGCAACTGCAAGATAAATTTAAATAAATGATAATTTAAAAGATTAAGTTTAATGAATTTTTAAAAATGAATTTGAAAAGATTTGATTGGTTAGGGGACGGGGCTAGGCCGATGGATAATGTTTGTCCATAAAGCGTCGGCGGCGAGCCGCTAGCCGTACCTAGTGCCCGAACGCGCGCCACGATAAAAGCAACTTCGTAACGTAGTCTCACGCTCCTCAACTCGCTTATAATTGCACAAGATGTAAACCTGTTAACGGATAATTTAAATAAAATTGTATCTGCAGCAAAAAATCATCATAATATTCTTAGTAATATGATTAGTCACTCATGATTCTAAAAGTCACGCTCCGCTAAACTGTAGGTATTTTGTAAGCCCTCTTTAGTTCTTGAACATGTAAAAGTAACTATAATTGTTTGTAGACGTCTTGGGACTCCTATTAAGTCTACTTACTATGTATTTTTATAAATAAATAAAAAAAGAGAGCCAAGTATAGAATGACGCATCCTTTCGCATTGACACTGCAAACGCGCTCTCGGCGGACTGACACAAAACGCGTTCGTTCGTCGGCGGCCTCTGTTAGCGGTGATTCGACGTAATGCGTAGGTACTACACATTACTATGATAATATTACCGTGGCATTACGGTATGCTCCTTTTTAACTGACGAAGTGCAAAAGGCCGTCGATCAATGTGTTCTGAGTTCCTGACTCTATCCCCAGGAGAAGCCGCCACGTCGCAAACTCGAAACTATGGCTCAATTTACACCGCCGCGAATTGAAATGGAAACGACTTTTTACAACCAACTGTAAATACACTTCTATAATTCAGGATTTTTGATATGATTATTTTATACTTATAAAGTGGTCATAGATTAATAATAAACAAAGATATTATAATTAATTATTTATTAAAGTTTATTTATAAAGATTACCTACTTATAAATTCCACTTAATATCTAATGTTAATCAATTTACAAATTATTATTTACTAATTAATACTTATGACTAGGTATGTATAGAGGCACATCAAGCTATCCCAAACTGTCAATTATTCCCAATTTAACATGAACCTTATTTATTTACACTTAAGTTAAAAAACTATCAAAGTTTGCGAGATTGAGGTAGCTTGATGTGCTGGCTTCTGTAGCTATATGCAAAAATAAAAAAGATTAGTAATAAATTATTGGGCAAAAGTGCCCAAAAGACTGACTGACTGCTGATTCTTTGGCTTAAATAAAGGCCAGAGTAGTTAGGTTGGCCTATCTTCTTAAACCCAACAAATACCCGTTAATTTGTACATTCTGTTAATAATACTTTATCATGAAGTTTTGTACTTAATTATTTTTTAAAGTTATACTTCTACAGCATCATATAATAATACGGCGTAATCAGGTACTTATTTACTGTAAAAGGAATATACAAAACTCGTTAACCCTTTGACTGCAAAATGTCGGACAAACAAAAATATGCCCAGCACGCCACTCGTCACCACTACCTACATGTCAAATAAAAAAAATATTAATTCGTAGCGGCCTAAAGTAATTTTTGACGTGGCGGTCAACTGGTAGGTTACTTAATAAATAATAAAAAAACAATAGTTGTTTACTAAAATTTGGTTCTAAATGTCAAAATGACTTAAGACAGTCCCCCAAAACGCCCGCCCATTACCACTTCCTAATGTTCTTGCCGGGGAGAAGAAGTGGCGGAACAAACTCCCCAGCAACACGTCTGTCTGTTATGTTACAAAAACTTAAGCTTACATAAAGTTGGTACCTAATTAATAAAGAATAATCATCTAAATTAAATAATTTGCTACATGTTAGCTGGCACACACCAATATAGGTACAGTCGCCAGCACATCAAGTTACCCCAATGTGTCAAATTTTCCCAATTGAATATGAACCTTATTTACTTTGACATAAAGTTGAAAAGTGATCAAAGTAATTTAACACATTGGGGTAACTTGATGTGCTGGCGTCTGTACATGATTGCTGTAATCAATGATACTACAAGTAAAGAGGTAAATAGGTTAACCTAAACAACATTCGATCTTCAAAAACGGCACACTAACGCACGCACGCCTCCGTTAACGGCGCGACGCGACACGGAGGGCAAGTGTGGCTAGTTAGCCACATTTTAACGTGTCGCTTGCTGAGCGCTTATAACCTATCAGACACCTTTTTACTTATAATATCGTTGGTTGTAATAGTACCAAAACATAGGTAGGTACCGACGTTGACAAATAAACTCAAGCAAAAACCCACAACAAACTGAATAAATAGGAACATCCGAGTAAAAAGAGCATGCCCGCTAATATGTGCCGAACTAAATTATATGTAAGTATAAAGTATGTGACATAATAAATAACTACTTAACATCGAGTTGATTGACCATTTTTAGTCCTTATTTCTAGGATTTTACTGCGAATACCGCTCATGATGCCTTGCGTGTCAGACGTATCCCAACCTTGATCAAGTCCATATTTATCGACAAATGCTAAGATGACCATTCTTCCATTCTTATCTAAATCAGGTCCAGCTTTTTCGCCTAGTACTGAGCATACACTCAGTGCGCTTGTGCTAAAAACTTCTGTAAGTAACTCTCGCGCTAATGTTCTGCAATCTTTTGATACCCGTTTGCAATGATTCAGTTGTAAGTAGTTGACGTAAATATCACTTTGTGGAAGGAGCTCAATTAACCCTGGCATTTGTTTTTGATATTTTAATGTCCATCTTGAGTTATTTGGATTATATTCTGGTGGCAAGACAACCGTTTGTCTTCGCTCATAGTTTTCTTTGGCAGTTTTATTGATACTAATATTGTTAGATTTTTCGCCTCTTTTTTCTCCATTTATGTTCATTACATGTGCATAAGGAACTCCTGATGCCGAGTTGCCAGAATGACGTGGAATCATCGGAACGTTTCCTAACGCGTTCAATTTCTCGACTGTTTCTTGCAATGTTTGATATGTTTCATAAGATTGGGTGAATGAGCTTCTTATTTTGTGCAACATGTCTACAGTATAAGACATAGTAGAACTCATTTGAGCTAATAAAGTGGCAAATTCATTTAGCATTTGCTGTTCTGCAATACTCGCATGCGTCTGCTGATGTAACGCTGAATGATTTTGTGAAACTGTTGGTTTAGTCCGTGTATTATTCTCCAGAACAATATTTTCTTCAGTACAAGTCTGAGCAGGTGCTTCTTTTGTATACATTCCATGACCTAAAGTTACTTCGTGCTCTGAAACAATCTTATCATCTGCGACAACTTCAGGATCTGAATCTGTTTCTTGGTAGGGTGTAAATGGCTCTTCTAATAAATTTTCGTCGACTTGACACTCACTATCCACTACCATTGGATAGCTTTCGACAGCAGGTGATCTGCCCGTGGTATATTTGTAATGTACGTGATCCGTGACAAAATCTGTTTCGGTATACCTATCAACCATTACTTTTTGCGTACGAGAATTTCTATAGATATGATTTTCTTCAACTGGTGTTAATTGAGTACTATTAGATGGTTTAGACCATGCCGTGGTCTGGGATTTCGAGTTTTGCTTTACAGGTATTGATTCCCCCATGATATTATGGGGTAAAGCTCCCTGTACCATATGATTTCGTTCGCTTGATCTTTCATTTACTCTTACTTGCATCTGCGGGTCTGGGAGTAAATAGTTTCTCTGAGCCGTTAAACCGGTCTCTTTCACTAAGATTGGAACGTTTCGCAAAACAGAAGATGGTGTTTTCTTTGTGACAATTTGTGGTCTGGTTTTTTGTCTTTTACTATTAGCTGTAACAAAAATGCCAGTTGGTAGATTCGTTGCATGTGGTTCACTTGTTTTTATATTTTGAGGGGTACGTTTGGGATTAATTTGGGTTTCGATGCCATATCTTCTGAGTTGTTGTTCTAGCCGTATTAAGCGCTCTTGCTGCAAGTAAATATGATTAAATGGTAGGTATTGATTGTCATGTTGTGAAAGAAACTGACTATGCTGGATTAATTGGCTTGGTTGATTCTGTGTAAGGTATGCTTGATTTCTCATAGAATCTTGAATACAAGCTCTTTGATCAATAATTTGTACGTCGCTAGGCTCTCTACGCAAATTTTGAACATGGGGATGTCGCTGCGAAAAGTTTACATGAGTTGGTACATATTGACGTTCATGTGGTTTATCAATAAACCTATGAGATTGATCACTAAAGTTTGATAACTTTTGTCCAGCACATAAGTTGCCGGCAATATTTGGATTATAGTCTCTTTGGTCAATACCACTGCGTCTTCTCAAATCTTTTTCTTTAACTTGTTGAATTCCTTGTGAGCTGTTTGCAATACCTTGAAAGAAAGGTTTTGGAGCAATACAATTTATCCCAGTAAGACTTCCGGGATACATTATTGAATCTCTTGGAACATCTTGCACGTAATTTTGAGTAGCCGGTGAAGTTTTTTTTTTCACCGAAGATGGCGGTACAAAACTAGACGTAGTATTTGCAAACGATGCGTGCTCCACACCAGTCAGTATATCTCTTGCCTCTTTTCTAAAGCAGGTTTCATCGTTACTATGATTTTCAGTAACTGATAACGATGATTTTCTTCGTAACTTCTCATATATTGGAGCCGACTGCTGCATTGAGGTTGGTAAGTGATGAGAAACTGATCGTGTATCACTTGTCTTATCGTGGGCACGTAGTATTTGACTGTCATTCATCACTTGAGTTGGTCTTCTAACATCTACTTCCACTGGTTCAGAATCCGAACGTAATTTTTTACTCAAAGTTAAACATGGTGACTGAGTTGGATGACACAACGAAGAAAGAGGGTTGTCTCTATTAAAAGGATTTACTCCCGTCTTTGATGCATTTTGGTGTTTACCAGTGTCTTCTGTAGATGTTCCAGCCGCCTTTTTTTGCAGTCGTGGATCTTGACGATGATTGGCAGAGCGAGAATCGGGATTTTTTGGAATTTGCTTCTCAGATACAGTTTTAGGCTGACTGTTCATTTTAGGAGTGTTTGATGAAATTTGAATAGAATTTCCCGTGGCATTATCAGACTGAACTCCTTGTTTAACATTGATAACATCGGCAGGTTCGATCAAGTCTATTATTGGCATACTAAGCACTTGTGTTTGGTCTTGTGGAACTATAGGTTCTTCTGATGAGGTAGACGAAGTGGAAAGTACTTTTTTACTAGATGAATTACTTTTCGATGCTTGGTTAAGTTGGACACTTTGCTTATTCCTTTCACGACTGGAAGTATCGTTAACTAACTGATGGTGATCATCTGATTTTATAATTGATCGGTCTTTTTTCGAGCATTTAGGTGCAATATTTATGTAATTTCTTGGGTCGCGCATATTCTTAAGGGCTTGATATTGTTTCAACCGTTTTTTATCCATATTTTTCTAGAATTCTGACCGAACCGGTCTCTTAAGTTTAGTTTTGTTTTTATCAAAGGCTTTCGAGGATTCTCATAAGGCTTTACTGTTAATTGAGGTTTTTCTTTGAACTTTACCAAGCATATTGCAGGTTACCAGTTTTTCATTTCCGATCTAGTACAGGCTCTGGTTGAGTATCTGAAATTATTTTTTTTAATCAGGATTCGCGATACATATACGAAACAAAACTAAGTAGGTAATTATCAGACTTTCAATATTGGAATAACTTTTTAAGTGGATAAAGGCAAGATAGACCTCGGTACATTCGAAATAAAAAGGACTATTAAAAGAGTTGTGAATCTGTGGTCAGAGCCCAAGGAGGCAATACCAGTTTAAAAAAAAACACTAAGTCGAAAATAGCTATTTTTATAGTTTTATCCATTTTTTAAGCTAAAAATGTTACTAATGTAAAGTACCTACGTAAGTACAAGTTTCAAAGAAAGATAAAGAAAATTGCTTTAAAACATTTTAATTTTAAATCTCTTGCCTCTAATAGATTAGAAAAAAAAAAATACTGTGCCTAGTACTTAGTTTTGCAGGCCAGTGTAGCAAAGTTTAATCAAGTTGTTGTACCTACCTATTCGTAACATAAATAAGAGTTGATTATTGCGCTTTATCAGTATTTAACCCTTCACTTGTGTCAATTAGAGACACAATAGAAAGACAATGACAGCGCGGACACCGGTACCCTCTCGGGGTTTAATAAAATACCATGGCAATTAAAATTTTAGTTACAACACTAACCTCTTTAGTCGATTCTTCATTCTCAATAGGCCGCTGATAATTTCTCGTAACTATTGAATACTCTGCATCTATGTATGTGTCTGTAAAAAACAACATTTTATTTGTTATAATATACCTATAAACAAAAGCTACAAGCTCTATGGTTAAATAACCGTTGGGGCTTTCCGAAGCACGGAGTCTCGGCCCGGCTGTCATTTGTAGATCCGCGACAGTTGTTACACAGATAGTCAGAAGCCCGAAAATCTGACAACCAGTTTAACCAAGGGGTATCGTGTTACCCAGTAACGGGTTTTTGGAGGTCCGACAGGTAATCGCTCCATGTAAAACACTGGTATTCAGCTCACATTACACAGCATACAATAAAATGCTCAGTAAATAGTACAAAATATTCATAAACATCCGTAAGTCATTACTTTAAAAAATAATTGTCACGTGGTAGCTAGCACAATCCAAAATAATTACTTACTCACTAAAAATGTACATAAACACACATCGCAACAGTTATAAGTATAGTGAATTCGTCACTTACAGAAATGCACAGCACTCGCTAATACCTACAATAACTAATCATTACTAATAACTAAGAAGTTACATTACAAAGAAAAATAGAAATAAAAATAAAAGTGGGCTTTGTACATTATTATGCATACATACATAAGCTCACGTCTTTTTCCCATGGGGTAAAAGAGGCAGACATTCTAGCATACCTACTTGTTTTGCTGCGATTAGCGCGTTTACGTTCCGTCATAGGTTGAAATTAGGTACTTCGCTCCTAATCTTTCTAAAAGACATCACCAATAAGGTTTATTTAATGTATTAAATAGACCTTATTGGTGATGTCTTCTTCCTTATTGGTGAGCGGTAATAGCCCAATGGCTAAGGCATTGGCCTGACGATCGAGAGTTCGTGAGTTCGATCCCCACCTGCAGTTGCACTATTGACGTCAACTTACTCCAGGTTCAAGCATAATTATATAGCTTAGTTGTGGGGTTACCAAGTCTATTAGTAATGTGAAACTTACATTAAGTACTAGTAAGCTATTTAAAAAAAAAAACAAATCATTCTAGGGCGTTTCCTCACGGCGTTTCTACTTACCTACATCTAACTTATAAATATCTTTTGTCAGTCGCCTTGCATTCAAACTCTCATCGCGGCCAAACCGTACGCATTTCATTTAAAATATTTGTCACTTCATGTTCTTCTAAACCACAGCGTTGTTTTTATAATTAGTAGTTATATTACGCATCTAGGCGCTTGTACTTTACTGATGTCAAGGTTGGGTAGGTACCTATGTTATATATTAACTGGATCACAATTTACGACGCGGCGACGTAACGCACAAACTATTGGTACCGGGTAAAACGGGGTGGATAGAAACTCAAGGGTGAATAGAAACAAAACTTTGAGGAGAATATTCGCGAAAGTTTAAAGTTGTTTGTTACATATGAGGATTCTAATACTTTTAAATAATTTAGATAATTAGTTTTGACACCTTGTTAGTATCAAACAATATTAAACTAGCGTAAAAATCCTCCTCAAAGTTTTGTTTCTATTCACCCTTGAGTTTCTATCCACCCCGTTTTACGGTACCTAATATTTATTCCATGAATTCTAACTCACGTGTTTAATAATATTGAATGATCACTGAATATATCTTCCAACAGCTCGAACTATCTTGACATGTTTCTCTCCTCTAAACACAGTCCCTAGTTTCAACATCATTTGCGTATTCCGCATACGTGGCCAAGGTCTATTGATCCGTTAATAATATATACGATATTATCCAAAAGTATGGCACTTACATGTAGTAATTTTATTAATAATTTTCTTCGGAAGGTAATTCTAAAGACCGCACTATAGGTATGTACTGGTATTTTAATAATTTTAGTCCTTTTTTTCATTTAAAAACAAATAAAAAATTATATGTTTCACTGTTCACAATATAGACACAATCAATAGTATAAAAACAGTCAACCAACACAAATCGTTTGTGATTCACGGAACCGGGAATGAGTTAGTATGATGCAATCAAACCCACAGATACAAAATTATAGCCTCAATTGAGTTCAACGACACACTCTATCTTTTTAATTGACCTTGCGCGCGACCATAGCTAATAGCAAATAATAAAACAAAAAAAATGACGAACAGTTAAAATTATTTTTGTTAGATACTTAATCACATTGTCAAAAAAAAATAACCCTTTTATAAAAATAATTTGTACACAATTCACTATTTTTTTATTATTGCGGCACTAAAATGTATTTTTTTTACATGAATTCAAACAAAAAATAATTTAATTTATATTTTTTTTGTTACTTATGATTAGGTATGTAATTTCTATGTGTATGGTAATTTAATTGTTTATTTACTGTTTTATTGTACCTATTAATAGTAATTAATGCTAAATTAATGTGTAATTTAGCTATAATAAATAATATGTATTTAGAAATAATAATAAATAAATAAAATAATTGCTACTTAGCTTGTGACTAGATGGCGTTGTGTGAAAGTTGTAGAATATTATTATTATTACTTACTTATGTTTTATGTGCTTTTAATTTAAAAAAAAATCAAATGTATGGACGTTGTCTGAAGTAAATAAATTAATTTTATTTACTACCTGCCAACATATCTTCTCAAAAAAATCTCAATTTATTCCTCAATGTTTTCCTTGATAAAACCACATAGGTAATTTATTTTGTTATAATTCACACAATTCTATCATGTCACGTTCTATTAATGATAACAGTCGAACTTCTAATAATGACTCATTGTCATTAGTATGAAGTAGCGTAAACACATTCGGTTCTATTAATAACCGACTCACAAAATGGAAGAGGATCTCAATTGGGTGGAATGTTTTTTTGACGTGACAACGTCTTATAAATTGGTTTGCCGGGTGACACTTCAAGAAACTGCGTTACGCTCCGCTCACGTTATGCGCTCACAATGAGAGCGAGTGAGAGGCACGCGTGCCTTTCACTTTTTATGTCTGTCTCTCTCGCTCTTAGGCGGGCTAACCATGCCATTTCATCCTTCTTCCTACTATACGAATGAATATTCACATTAAAATTATTTTACCACTCAAAGTCGTTGTCACGTAAAACTTTCGCCCGTATACCGACTTTACAGGCAACCAATTTTTACGCGTCTCTTAGCTCCGTCATTTATGGATCGATTTGAAAAAATCTTGTTTTGTTTGTGAGGGTAATACTTCCTAGTAGTCCCATTTGAATTTCAAGACAATTTTCCTTCTTCATTTTCTCTTGTAAAAGCCTTTCCAGATATAGGTTTAATTTTAAAAGAGGCTTACAGTCGAACATTGTGTGTCTAATAAGTTTTATAGAGCGCACCTACTGTGCGGAGCTCCCGCAGAATCTTGTTACGACTTAAAGTAATTGGGAGAGGGTTTGGTGAGAAGACATAGCGATTTGCTGGGAAGTTTATTCCGCCACTTCTTCAAGCATACTAGAAAGTGAACTTTTTTTTTATCAATCACCACATTGCTATGTGTATGTGTGTCCGAATATGAAAAAATATCACTATGGAACTAACTCTGAATTTACGCAAAAGAGAATCAATTGTTTAAACATTTTGGTCGAGAAGGTATTAAATTTACTCGGCTGCCTCGTTGGTCTAGTGGTCGCAAGCGCTACTGCTAAGTAGGAGGTTCCAGGTATTATCCCTGGGTCGGGCAAAGTGTTGAGTTTTTCCATCTAGAACTTCTCTGTGCACTACCAGGTACACCTCTGCCTAATCCTTCGAGGAAGTCAGGCGTGATGTTATGTTATGTAGGCATAAAAAATGTACGAAACAGCAGATTAATTTAAAGTTGTTTATATAAAAAAAACTGTGTATATATGCGAACGTCAAAGAGATTTAAAAGACTAGGTATAGAGCGGACATGCGAGGAAATGTCATGAAAGAAAAACTTTGATCCCATGTCTCAGTAACGCCATCTAGAAGAATATATGAATATTGGAGCGGCAGCGGAGCGTACTAAAAAAAACTCATAGACTTGTGTCCGGCAGGACACACTTTTTCGGACGAAAATTTTGTTCGTGATGTCCGGTCTATAGGTATTGAATGTCTATGGCGAACGTACACTTCAGTGAAGTGAACTGTCAATGCCAAGAATTAGTACGAAATGACAGCTTAAAAATTAGAATAGAATAGAGTAGATACTCTTTATTGTACCCCTTAAAAACTCATAAATTCGCTTTCACTTCACTTACGCGCGCGCGCTTCATATACGCGTTGGTTTCAACAGAAACGCACTGCTGCTTGACGCAAATGTAACGTCACAAACTCACAACGTACGATTTCAAAATTGAAATCACTCGAGTTCATTCATATCTATGGGTGATACTAATTGTGCTTGCCACAGTAATTTAAACCTAAATGCTGCAGGATAGTTGTATTTTGAATTTTAAAGTGGGCGTTATGCTTTAAAAAATTGGAAACACATTCATTGTGCGAACAGCAAAACAGTGGAATTCCCTGCCGGTGTCGGTGTTTCCTGATAGCTACAACCTAGGGGTCTTCAAGTCAAGAGTGAACAGGTTGCTTCTAGGCAAGCGTGCTTCATCGTCGACCACATCATCGCTTACCATCAGGTGAGATACTGCATCAATAAATAAATAAATATTCCACAACTTTCACACAACGCGATCTGGTCCCAAGCTAAGCAGAGGTTGTGTTATGGGTACTAAACAGCTGCTAAACATACTTATATATTTCTAAATACATATATATTATAGATAAATAACACCCAGAGACAGAACAAATTATCGTGCTCATCACACAAACATTTGTCCTGGGTGGGAATTGAACCCACGACCTCCGGCATAGCAGTCAGGGCCACTAACTACTAGACCAACAGGCCAGTCAAGTGTTAATCAATGCCGATAAAATATGCGGTTTATTTTCTACTTCATTTTGAAAGACGCCACGGTGATGATTTAGCATGAAAAAACCCGCATTACTGCGCTTCGCTAGGTCTACGGTTACGGTGGCCCTAAGCGTCGTCATCGAAACCTTAATTAGTTAATTAACCCATTTATCGCCAGAGTCATGGATAACTAACCAAGATGTGCCCAGCATGCGTAGCATGAACACATTAAACACCGAAGAAACGGCCTTTGTCTACAGACGAATCGGCAAAGTGACAGATTATATAGACAGGAACCTCAATCTGTCAAATTTCTTTCAATACACCTGCCTGTGTAGCATGAACACTTAATTTCTTTTCTTCCGAGACACGACAAAGACCGTTTCTTCGGTGTTCATGCTACGCGTGCAGAACGCCACACGTCATAGCTACATGACAGATTTAAAAGATAATTTCGTAGTTCGGCGCCGACAGCACGATTTTAGTTTAGATTTCTATGTCTCTAATCTCTATACATTATTGTAATGTTAAACTTTCAATTCTTCGTTGATAATAATTTATTATACGCTTTTGAAAAAAAAAAAAAATGATATCTTAATACTATCGACAGAGAATCATCTCCACGTTGTAGGAAAAGCTTTAATTTGCACAGCGCCATCTGTCTTATATGTTAGAAAGTAATGAGATTCCTTCTACAACGACCTATGAAGGTAGCAGTTTCCACCCTTTAGCTAATAGATGGCTGTACCTGTGTGTTTTAATTTTAACGTAATATCACGCCTTTATCCTATTTTGAAATGGGTTAAGCACAGCTCATGATATAATTATGTAAGTAGTCATTTGCTAGTTTTGATTACCAGTATTTATCACAATAAAACCAATTTAAAAAAACACTCACTACAACTAACTTCCTATAGCTTCAGAAGTTAGTGGCAAACTGAAACTCAAATAAAACAACTAAAGCAACAGACTTCCGAATTTTTTTTTTTGTAAAAAAATAAAATGTTGGTATTTGCCCAATAGGTTCCTACACTGCTAAATGATACTGTGATTTCTAGTACGGGTATATACATTTTTCATACTTACCTGTACTCCATTTACAATAGCATTAGGCAGAAGTTAAAAATAGTACATTATGATATAAGTACGGTGCTTGCTGGCCCTAGCCGCAGGCGAGGGCTACAAGAAAGCAGAGGCTGTAATTATCAAAGCGCACGTACGTATGTCATAGGTACGACGTTTTATAACATATTTGCGAGGAAGTAAATAAAACTCGGACTGAAATGTTCAAATAAAAAGAATACAGCGAAAAGAAAAAGCGCGCGGAATAATTTTTACTTGTTCACAAATTAGCGATGCGCGCGCATCAGTACTTTTTTATTTTAAGTCAAGTGCACAAAAACAGCCAGTATTAGGTACTAATAAAGTAAATTACTTAATATTTTTTTTTTGTTTTTGTTACAAATGGAATGGAATTTATTGTCAAAATTAATTAAAGTAACGAATTACTTAAATGTTTGTTTTTTATATTTTATCTCCCAAAGTTAATTTTATTCATAAAATCTTGACCACTTTTCTGACATAAAAACTCTTTGCTAAGATTTAAAAAATGGAACCGTTTGTTTTAGTCGGAGCATCTTGCAAACCGTGCGTTTCACATTACTATAACACACAAGTGCGTAATGAGATACATTACGATATTGAATTTGGAGGAGTAAGATACCCTTTACGAGAAAATGTGTTATAAAGGTTATTTATAATGCACAATTAGTAACGAAGTACAATCAAGCATATTAAAATAACGATAGACGCCGAAATTATTATAATTTATTCTCACAGTAGCTGTCACACTTAATATTGTACCCATTGCAACAATTTATATTAAGAAATTATGTGGATTTCATTTAGTTATATTATTTTATATTAGTTGAAAATTACATTGTCAATTGTCAATGATAAAAACCTCAAAGAAGCAGGGATGAACAATACACGGACACATTCTTCGTTTCACTTATATTCTTCTAAATTTAAAATAAATAATTTGAAAAAACACTGTTTTCACTTGTCTTTATAATAAAATGTTCCGCATTCCCGCTTCTACTAGCCTCTTTTTTTAATAATAATTGGAGTATAGGTATATTCTTTATTAATGTTTGAAGGGAAAGGGAAAGGGAAACCTTTGTATGTGTCGCAGTCAAAACTCTTAACCAGTCAAAAGTACTATTGACTAGCAAAATCAGTCAAAAGTACTTTTGACCTTATGCTTTAGTCAATAATACTTTTGACTAAAATAACAGTTAACAGTACTTTTGCCTAATGGAGCTGGTTAAAAGTACTTTTAACTAAGTGATTCCGTCAAAAGTGGTTTTAACTGGTTTTATCAGTCAGGTAAAACCGTCTATGGTTGGCGAATCATGTGGGTTAGGTTAGGTTAGAACCATGACCATTAGCGCGCGAGCGAGCGAAGCGAGCGTTCCGCAGCAGCGGCCGCCGAGCGCCAGATCCCTTGGTGCATTTGACTGATGCTTTAATGCAGTGAAAACTACTTTTGACGATGAGCGTCAGTCAAAAGTGCTTTTAACCGCAAATTTGCAGTCAGAAGTACTAATAACCAATAATTTTCAGTCAAAACCACTTGACCAACCTGTTTAGTCAAAAGTAGTTTTGACTGATTTTGATAGTCAATAATACTTTTGACTGGTTAAGAGTTTTGACTGCAACATATGCACCAACCCCTTTTTAATTACGAGACACTACATTCTAAACTAAAGGAACAAGCCTCTAACACTCCCACAACCAACTCAACCTCTTAGCTGGGACACATGAGTACAAATTCCTCAAGGTACCTACAAACTACAAACCCGTTCCCTTCTCACTTTACACAGGCACTTCACCAGGCCCTTACAAAGAGCCAATGAATCCCCGAAACTTAGATTACAAAACATCACGTTTCGTGAATATACTACGGGCAAAGTGCACGTAGGTAGTTGATACTTCGGACCTTTTCTCTGATTAGGCTTGTTCCCATTCCATATATCGATATTTTTTGGCGATAAAATACAATGAAGGGCGTATGGCTAAATAATTCTACGCTTGCCGAGGCCGCCTATTGTATCACCCTATGTAGTCTTTAAAGTTATAATTTGTAAGTTTTTACGGTGTACCAATAAAGAGTAATATTCTATTCTATTGTATTTATTAAGCTATTGCATAGCTTCTATCGCGGGCCTTGAGCGCGGGGACCGAATCCAGAAATTCCGTAACGAAAAAACCTCACGCTCCCCACTCCGACGGGCAAGGAGGTGTGGCTTGAAGGCCGTGCATCGTCTAACGTCGTTTCAGTTCGGCAGTCTTCGACACGGCGTTGTGTGCGATTAGACGTATTGTATAGACGTATTGGAGTGGGGAGGGGTGGGGGAGGGGAGGGGGGAGATTGTGAGAGAGGGAAGAGGGTATTGTGAGAGAGGGAAGAGGGTATTGTGAGAGGGGACGGAGTGGCAGGGGAGGGATGTGAAGGGGGGTGGAGGGAAGAGGCAGGGGTCGGGAGGGGAAAGTGAGGGAGGGGCGGGGGAGGTGTGAAGGAGAGGGAGGGAGGGGGGGAGGGGGAGGGGAGGAATGGGGATTGGAGAGGAGAGGAGTTGATAAAAATGCTATGCAATAGCATTACCGCGGCAGTCTCCGAGTGCCACACGATTTTTTTATTTAATAAAACTTTATGTACTAGTAAAAGACACTGTACAAAAGCGGACTTAATGCCTCAGGCATTTTCTACCAGTCTACCTTAGAGTGTCACAGCAGACATGATTAATTTATCGATATTTTTTTGAAATAGGTGTATCAAAAGCGATATTTCGATATACAATGATATTATAAGTAAGAAGGTGTAGTAGATAGGTTACCTAAACAACATTCGATCTTCAAAAACGGCACAATAACGCACGCACGTGTCCGTCGACGGTGCGACGCGACTCTGAGGTCAAGTGTGGCTAGTTAGCCACAATTCAACGTGTCGCTTGCTGAGCGCTTATAACCTATCTACAGCTTTTAACTTATAATATCATTATCAATATACATATAAGTAATGTAATAATATTATGTCGATAACTTTTTACATTCCCAGTCAGAAATCGAAGTGAAAGATATTGCTACCTTACTTAACTTCAGCTGTAATCATGTACGAACTCCCAAACTATGTGGGAGAACTTTTACGGTACAAAAAGAGCTATTGAACTTAAAATTTCTAGGAAAACTTTTTAATGAAATAAATTGCTGAAAATTTTCTATAGGGATTTGTTTTGTTGATTCTTGGTCTTATATGAGTTTTGGATACATTATACTTTAAAGAGCAATTTAACGTGCAACTAGACTTAAAGAAAAATACATTTTTTTTTGGTTCTTAAGTAGTAAATTAACTAAAATGAAAATATGTTGCAAACAAAGACTTCATAATAACAATATTTTTAAAGTGTGTACTTTCAATAAATAGTTAGATACCCTATTTTATTTTTTTATTTTTTATTACTGATAGGCACGCGTTTGACCACTATCTCACCTGATGGTAAGCGATGATGTGGTCGACGATGAAGCACGCTTGCCTAGAAGCAACCTGTTCACTCTTGACTTGAAGACCCCTAGGTTGTAGCTATCAGGAAACACCGACACCGGCAGGGAATTCCACTCTTTGGCTGTTCGCACAATTAATGTGTTTCCATAGCGTTTAGTACCCCTATTCTATTCATAATGGACAATATGATAATGAAATCCGGGAGAAACAGTTTATAACTATAAAAAAAGTATGTTAACTTTTTATGTCATGCAGGAGGCACGCTCGCAGTTTAAAAAAGGGGCAGTTATCGTGTTGCCCGTCTTTGGGTTGCTGTGGAGGTTAGACTGGCAGTTTCTGCACTTGAAACACTGGTACTTAGCTGCCTTAAACTGGTAAGACTAGGCGCCGACCCCAATATACGAAGTAACAACCAATTAAGGGCCGAATGTGATCGTGAAATAACTTTTATCTGATGATAAAAATATGGCAGTTAGACAGCTTTTGTATTATAAATCTGACTATTGAAAAATCAGCCCTTTGAGAAATAAATATGACATGAAAAGAAAAAAAATATTATTTATTTGGGTTACGCACAGGAATTTGACAGCTAAAAACTAAAACTTACATATTAAATAACAAAAAGACCTGTGCGAGGCCAAAAAGGCCCCTCATCTCAGCACGATGCCACGATGTTTAAACGAAAACAATAAATACCGCAGCGCTATATATAAATTATATAGTACGCTATATCGGACGACGTCTTTGATTTCTGGAAAAATGCCGACAACTTCTACACGCGTTAGACTTGAATAATAGCTCCCGCACTACGAACATCGTTTGTTCGCAGTGCGGGAGCGGCTTTCCCGCATCTCGCCCCTCACACCCCGCACGATTGCCTTGTCTAGACAGTCACGTCGGACGACTGCATGTTTTTAGACTGTGATTGAACTAAGAACCCGTAATGTTTTCTAAGTACCTACATCTAAACGCTTTTTACATCGGAGTTCTACTATAAGAAACCTGAGAAGACAAATGCCTTCGTGTCACAAAAGTAGGTAAACGTAGAGCCTGTCACGTATAACTGCACTTGAAGTCAGGAAATATAACGGCTTTGTGTACAGGGTGGAATGGGCATCGTTACACATATACCACGAGTTCCGTACATGATTTTGGACCCCCTAAAATACGCATGATAACTACACTCAGTAAACTTAATAATAATTATGAAATATGTATTCTAAAACCAAGCACAAATATGACAACCATGAAACAAGTTATGGGGGAATGCAAAAAAGGGAACACTTAGGCGTCAAAACCACGAGGTTTTGACGCCTAAGTGTTCCCTTTTTTGCATTCCCCCATAACTACGTACGTAACTCGTGTTCCGTACATGATTTTGGACCCAGTAAAATACGCTTGATAACCATACACTGTAAACTTAATAATAATTATGAAATATGTATTCTAAAACTAAGCACAAATATGACAACCACGAAACACAAGTTATGGGGGAATGCAAAAAAGGGAACACTTAGGCGTCAAAGTACTTCTCCCCATCGCTGTCATCTGGAAACATTCCCAGGAGACTAGAAGCATTGCTACGTCGGATGGCAATGCTAATTCTTTGGCCAAAGAATAAAGCCAGCCCTCTGGTGACGCGATGAGTAATTAGATGGTGAAAGATTACTTAATTTTAGTTTTTAGTCCCTCATCAAGATTATTAGAAAATATTAGACACATATTTTTCCTTTTTTACGTACAGACGCCAGCACGTCAAGTTACGCCAATGTGTCAAATTTCTTTGATCGTTTTTCAACTTTATGACAAACAGAATAAGGTTCATATTCAATTGGGAAAATTTGACACATTGGGGTAACTTGATGTGCTGGCGTCTGTACATAATAAAAAAACAGTGATACGTTGAATCAAAATGTTGCATGACCTCACGACTTCGTACAGCTTATGCGGAAATTTTACGATACAAGCTTTTCTTTGTTTTCCATTAATTGGAAATACTTAGCAAAAAAAAAAATACTTGTCTTATGTGTATTTTTATTTTGATTTTTATTTTATATTTTTTTTATTTTTTTTTATTTTTTATTTTATATAAATTCTATTGAGTCCAAATACCTAGTAACTGCTGGACTAAATAAAATGTAGATATTCATTTACCGTCATCATGCATATAGCAATTAAATTTTTCATCAGCCGTTTAGTGTGTATTTTCCACCTAATTTTTCAAATGTTTTGTTGTTTAAAATGGTAGGGAACCGTAAAAAATTCATCATTCCTGTCTGTCATTGCTTTTAACAGAAATCATGATTTTATACATTTTAAAGTAAAAAGAACATCAAGGTTAAACTTAGAAATAGGGGAGAGCCAACGAAAAATTTCCAAGCTGGGGGGTCCAGGACGATGCGATGCGGAGAACTCATGGTGTCTATATGTCGTTCGATGACCCTTCCACCCTGTATTTTATATCAGCGTGCGTTTTATTGCTCGATGTTGCTTACCTGCTTATAAGTTCAAGTCACTTACGGAATGAATGTGTAAAAACTTTTTTACAAAAAAAACAACCGACTTCTTAAAAAAAACTAACAGGTGAAAAATAACTCCAGTTTCGGAAGTCTGTGGCTTTGGTGGTTTTGTTTTGTTCATTATTGGCCACCGACTTCCGAAACTGGAGTTATTTTTCACCTGTTAGTTTTTTTTAAGAAGTCGGTTGTTTTTTTTGTAAAAAAGTTTTTATTTTGTAATTTTTAGTTTCTTTGTATGTAAAGAAAGTCTTTCAAAACTTGAAAGAATCATAGAAATTGGATAACAATTGCTAAAGAAGTTCTATCTCTAAACATTAATCTGTACATCTCTGCCGGCCCCTTTTAAAATAGAATGGCGTAATATTATGTTGTGGAAATACAAAAGCTCAGCATAGACATCTGACTATAGCAATCGCGAATAATTTGCTGTTATGCGTTGAAGAGTTCCGTTGCCTGTCTTCTTCATCAGTTTTTCTTCACCAAATGATACTTTCTAAATGAAAATGCTTGATTTGTTACTAACAATGTTGAAATCGGTGCATGTGTGCCTATATTTTTTGAGGAGTTCCCTCAATTCCTCGAAGATCCCTCAACAGGTCTGAGTTTTGATACAAATGGGACCAATCTGTTAGTATACCCTATCAAACAAAAAAAGAATTTTGAAAATCGGTCCATAAATGACGGAGTACTGAGGTAACAAACCCTAAAAAAAAAACAAAATATATACATCCGAATTGAGAACCTCCTCCTTTTTTTGAAGTCGGTTAAAAAACTAGATGAGCCCATTAAATAAGTACTGTGCTGTGAGCATTAAAATTTTCTAATACAGCAGTATTTTTAGTGTTATGGTTTGGTCACGTTGAGAGGATGAATGAAACGCCAGATGTAAGTGAAAACGGCGGGAGGGGACGCCCTAGAAGGAGTATACAGACCTTATTGGTATACAAGGTGAAAAGGACAGAAGAGATTGTGGTTAAATAGTAGCCGTACGGGGCTATCAAAGGATAAGCCACGTTTGACGGAGTAGGTCCTTGGATGGGTCGTCATTATACATATATCATTTCTCCTCCGACTCCCCCGTGCCTCGGAAATCATGTTAAACCGTCTTGGCTGTCATTTAACTGTTCTTTAATAATAACTAGCCGATGTTCCACGGTTTAACCCGCGTAAGTCCCGTTCCCGTCGGAATACAGGAATAAAAAGTAGCCTATGTGTTAATCCAGGTCGTAAGCTAACTCCATACCAAATTTTATTAAAATCCATTCAGTAGTTTTACGTGAAAGAGTAACAAACGTCCATCCATCCATCTATCCATACTCACTCTCGCGTTTATAATATTAGTAGGATAATAATAATAATTTATTCAATAATTAGTTTGTACATGGTATACAAAATTGTTTTATGTGTTTATAGATCTATGATAGCTTTTACGGAGAGTCAGTTACTATAGTCTGTAAGGGAAGGTTCATATCTGACGGAACATGCGTCGCGTATTATCGGTCACGTAACGCCAGAACAGACAAAATGTATAGAAAAACACTTGACGGTTCACACTCAACAGATGATGCGTTAGTGCGTCGAGGTACATTGTCGCAAACGCTCGGTGCATGTTCCGTCAGATATGAACCTTTCCTTAATGTGTGTAATATGCCAAATAAACGCTTTTCCTTCCTTCAAAAACCATAGATCAGTTTCTCAAAATTTGTCAAAATCAAATTCATGACGTACTTTCCGTCGAAAATAGCCTAGGTCTAACTGGCAATCTGATGGTGATTACCTACAAAGCCGATGCCGCTCTGTTTCAAACTTCCAACGAGGACACTTCACTGAGCTCGTTAGGAATTTCAATCAGTCAACTGCGTCTGTCGAAGCCTATTGCTGGACAAATGTCACGTTAGTTAGGGCCTGATTGAAAGAAATTGGAACAAAGATCATAGGCGCGTAGGAGCTGCCTGTGTCACTGTGAACAAAAAGGGTCGTTTTAATTTGAAAGGGCTTAATCCCGTTGATGGTAGTTTTTTTTATCAAAGAAAGGCGTTTTGGTGATTTTAATTTTATATTAATTATAACAGGTTTCTTCGCGACGTTTTCCTTCACCGATATACATGATAACTTTAGACATTAAATTACAAGTTAACTGTTATTAGTTGTGTGTATTTTATAGTAAAGCATTTAGGTTATTTTTTTTTGTTATTATTAGATTTACTTATGTTATTAATTTCAATTTTGAAATGTTCAACAACAAGCAAGCATGTAAATGTTCAAGCTTATCTGTAATATTGTTCATGTGTATTAAAATAAATAAATAAATAATAAATATAATATTAATAAATAAATAATTTACAAAAAGCCACATTGGTACTTGCCCAAATTTTAACCACAACCTCGAGCAATAAGAGGTAGCTGCCTTAACTTCTGGCCCTTGGACATTATGGTAATTTTCTACACATCAATCAAAACACAGTAAACCAATAAATTATATGGCATCAAAAAACTCAAAGCGATGCGGATGAGTTTTTTGATGCCCTATAATTGGTTTACTGTTTTTTTATGTTTGTTTATTTTTAGGTATGTATGTAACCAAACATAGAATAGAATAGAACTTAAATAAACTGATTGACATTTCAATCAAAATAACTTTGACATTAACCTCTAGAAACACACACCTCTCTTACCAGCTCCCACTTCTTTGCCTAGTTCATAAGAATACAAAAACTGCTATAGGAACAGTAATCCAATCTCACTTCCACCAAACCTTTGGAAATACCCTACCATAAAATCGAACTGCATAGTCCAATTGTCCAATAGAGTACGGAACAATTGTATGGGGACCTGGCATCATAACGATTACATGGCCAATGCTGGTCCATTGAAATCAACCCCTTTGTATGGCCGGGAGTGCGGACTTATTGTGCGAACTGTTATTTCCTATTGTTGCGATTGTTTGCGCTATATTTGAGCCTGGTTTCAAATTACCTTTTATCTAGATTTTCTCTTGTAAATTAGGTATACCTTTACGCTTTTTAAGGTTGTGTAACGTAAGTACCAGCTAAAATTACTAAGCCGCCGCTGTACGCCCATCTGATTGTCTGAGAGCTGGCTGTATCTCATACCACGTAATAGGTAGATAAATTAATTAAAAAGAAGTCCCATACTATGCTTAGTATGGGACTTCTTTTTAATTATTAACTAGTGAGTATTAGACAACTGATAATACATACATACAAACATAAACTCACGCCTTTTCCCATAGGGGTAGGCAAAAACTACAGAGCGCCATATGCTACGATTCTTACATACTTCTTTTGCTTCGTTTACATTCATACATGTTGTCATATACACACGCCGGTAACGATTACTACGCACCTACGGATAATAATCCTACTTTTATATTTATAAATTCATACATTTTATAGATACATTACACCCAGACACGAACAAATGATCGTGCTCATCACATAAACATTGGTCTTTGGTGGGAATCGAACCTACGACCTCCGGCATAGCAGTCAGAGCCACTAACCACTAGAGCCACAGTCAAATATTTTTTACTAGCTGTTGCCAGCAGCTAGAATAAGTTAATAAATGGAAATATAAAATACTTAATAGGATACAAAACATATTAAACTGAAAATAATAAAGCGATCTTCCTCTCAACATATTTACAAAATTTGCTGTGCCCGCAGGGTCCGTAATTGTTTCTATTTTTTTTATTTGGGGTCCGTAATTGTTCCGTACCACCTGTGTGCATTATGGATTTAGCAATAAACGATTTGATTTGATTTGAAACATCCATCCATCCAAACAAACTTTCACGTTTATAATATTAGTAAGATTACATTTAGACTGCCTCGTTGGTCTAGTGGTCGCAAGCGCTACTGCTGATCATGAGGTCCTGGGTTCGATCCCCGGGTCGGGCAAAGTGTTATTGAGTTTTTCAATCTGGGATTTCTCAGTAGCAGCCCGGAGTCTGGATTTGTGCCCGATGGATGGCAATAGGCTCGCCCCTTATTACATGGGCCATAAACATAATGGCGAAATAAATTAATAATAATAATAAATATTCCACAACTTTTTCACACAACGCCATCTAGTCCAAAGCTAAGCTAAGAGCTTGTGTTATGTGGGTGTACTACCAGGTACACCTCTGCCTAGCCCTTCGGGGATTACAGGCGTGACGATATGTATGTTTATGTATGTATTACATTTAGATGAGATGGAAATTATTGCATTCAAAGGGGCTTTAGTTATTTTAGCAACCCAGTTACTGGGCAATGCTATTAAGCTAATCAAGACTGGCCGCCGACTTCTGAGCTTTTAATTAGCCATAATGACTTTGTGGTGTATGTTGGCAATCCGCACAAAATTACTAACTCAAAGTGCTGTTTGCAAGTCGAAACATGAAATAATAAATAAATAAATATTCCACAACTTTTCACACAACGCCATTTAGTCCCAAGTTAAGCTTGAGAGCTTGTGTTATGGGTAGTAAACAGCTGATAAACATACTTATGTATTTCACATATTGTAGATAAATTACACCCAGACACAGAACAAATGATCGTGCTCGTAACACAAACATTTGTCCTGGGTAGGAATCGAACCCACGACCTCCGGCATAGCAGTCAGGGCCACTAACTACTAGACCAACAGGCCAGTCAAAAGTCAGTGAAATTTGTGCTATACCTACTTATTTATGAATGTTGTTCATACCAACCATAGTTAGGCTCACATGCTTCACCTTGTAACCACCTCATTTTATATCAATTGCCGTGCCTTCAGCGCCCAACTTGTAAATCGCTAACACATTTATTATGTTGAAAGAAAATAAATAAAGTACATTTAAAAAGGACACGCACAAGAATTTTAACAACTTAAACTTAAATCTCACACATTGTATTAACTTAAAAGACTTGTGCGAGGCCAAAAATGCCCCTATAAATAAATAAATAAATAAACATTCCACAACTTTTCACACAACGCCATTTACTCCCAAGTTAAGCTTGAGAGCTTGTGTTATGGGTATTAAACAGCTGATAAACATACTTATATATTTCTAAATACATACATATTATAGATAAATTACACCCAGACACAGAACAAATTATCGTGCTCACTACACAAACATTTGTCCTGGGTGGGAATCGAACCCACGACCTCCGGCATAGCAGTTAGGGTCACTAACTACTAGACCAACAGGCCAGTCAAACCCTATCACACCACTGCTATGCTACGATATTAAAACAAAAACAGTAAATACCGCAGTTATTCTAATAGAGCCCGCTGTAATGACATAACTACTCTAACTGTACTAGGCCACTAGGAGGCATACAATTTTGCCTGAATTAGCCTATTTTTTTAGTAGAATGGCAAAAATTTTGAAATCTTACCAAAAAAATAATTTTAGAATACAATAATTAGGTTTAATATTTGCTCGATGTTTTTTTAAATATCTCCCTCTTTCTTTTTATGTTGTTTGCATGCCCGTTTATGTTTAAGTTTAATTTTAATTAAACTTAAACGTAAACGGGAGTTTTCCGTCAGTTCGTCACATACTAACGTTATTAATTGTTTCCTGAATGTATATTTTTTAGTATTAAATATATCAATAATGTAATGATGAATGTAATGATGTACGAGTACCAATTTTAATACCACATTCTATTTTTAAAACTGTTTACTATCGAAACACACTCAAGAGATGGCAATTTACCTTTACTTTAGTTAAATTTTAATGTTGGTCTCTTTCTGTAGACAACTGTGCTACGTCGTAGCGCAGCGTAGCACGTAGCAGCTACGCTCTACGCCTTTAGCTCAACCCGGCCACCCTTTATAATATTAGTATAGATGATAATGTTCAAAGAGCTGTGGATTTTGTTATAAACAAATACATAAATTACGATTTTCAATTTAATCAATGGTTTTATCACGTAACATAAATAGAGATGTTGCTAATTCCTGTAAAGATAAACTGCCAAGGTAACCCATAATATTCATACCAACATAACCTCATGTTTTTCCCTTCGTAACCATAAACACGTCGGTCTGCCTGTCACTGTGAATTATAGAAATAATAACAATATAAACAAGGAAGCATCATCAGTTATTATAAGCCTACCGTCTTGTGGAGCATACAACAAATAACCTTTACTTATAACATAAATAGGTAACATTGTTTGTTTGTAGAAGGTTTGTAGGTACTAAGTAGGCACTGATAGGATAAATAACTAAAATAATTTTACTGAGACAAAGCTACACTACGGACTGCACATTCTTGTAATACAGTACGGACCAAGTTACCCCAATGTGTCAAATTTTTCCAATTGAATTATGAACCTTATTCTGTTTGACATAAAGTTGAAAAATGATCAAAGAAATTTGACACATTGGGGTATCTTGACGTGCTGGCGTCTGTACCAACCGGCTCAACAGTCAGGGCTACAATTTAAAATGTAACACCGTTACCTACGTCAATAAAACATTATTATTTATTACGAGCTGATGATGATCGGTTAAAAAAAAAGAAAAAAAAAATAGATAAAAACAATCCTTGATGCGGATTATATATCATGCTAAAATTTCAGCTCGATCGGTGCAGAACTTTTTGAGTTTTTGAAGCGTATACAAACCAACATAACATTTTTATATAGGTATATATAGATTTCACATTAAATTAAAATATTTTTTTATTGTAAATAAAGTACCCTTTGGGCCCTGTAACGAGTATTATGACAAACAGTTTTGTTAGCCTGCAAGTACTTTTTGCACTTATAAAAACACTATTAACCAACTAAGTATTTCTAATGTATTGAAGCCAAGCGTGAAGCGTGTAGAGCATTTTTGACAAACCTAAATAAATTTCAATGAAACCATTAAGAGGCACGATAAATGAATCTGTGTTCCAATATTTAGACTGGAATTAATGGATAACTTCCACTAGCTTAAAATGAAGGTATTTAGTAAACATATTTAATTTCATAATCATCATCGTCAACCTACAGTAGTCCACTGCTGGACATAGGCCTCCCCTAATGAGCGCCACAGCGCCCTGTCTTCAGCTTGCAGCATCTGCCCGCAGTCTTCCACAGGTCGTCATCCCATCTAACCGGAGGGCGTAAGATACTAAGTTTGCCAAGTCGCGGTCTCCACTGCTACTTCAGCTAAGATACTTGATTTAAAGTGAGCGTCAGGATGGCAGGACCAAACAAGATCAAAGAAATTAAAATTAAATAAAATTAAAATTCAAAATATTTTATTGTGGATCACAGGTAGGTACAGTTCTTAAGTAGTTGAAAATTTTGATCAGCTATGTCCCGTATGTATGCAATAATCACATTCAATAAAAAACAATAAAAAATTAAATACTTAATTACTAATTGCTATTATTTTCCCTCTAGCACAATAAATAAAAAAACCAAAAAGGCACAAATGTCAAAGTCAATTTCTGTAGAAAATAAAATGAATTACATATAACATTAAAGTAGCCAGCCATTCTGACGTCAGTTTGGCTAGCCACTTTATTTCTTTACGTAAATGTAACAAATATTATATTTTACTATAGGTAGTAAATAGTAGCAAATAGTTATGCAATGCACATGGTCTCAAGGACATATCTCGTTTGGTCTAGTCATCCTGACGGTCACAATTTAAATACTCCGAAAACGTCTTTTTTTGTTGTCAACTTATAAACCTTGAATTTCGAATCTACGTTGTTCTTATAAGCAAATAATATCCGAAGTAAATACGGACTAGAATACTTTATAGATCCTTTCTAATACTAAATCCACTACACAGTCAAGACAGCTCACGAAAATATAATATCGAAGTCATATAAAATATTCCAGTTTGATTCATTTTTAATGCCGGCTCAGTCTATTGTCCATTGAGTTCGACGATACCCTTTGTGTTTGCAGACTTAAGACACTAAAGAAATAAGTGTAGAAGGTCCACATTCATAGACCACGAATGTTTATGAGGAACAGTAAGTAAAGCAGATGTTGGCAGTTTCATCTCAGAGTTGATTGTCAGTCAGACAATCAACTCTATTATATTTTATCTCCCTCCTGACTTTGTTTTTTTTTTGTTTTTAATCATGTATGTATCTGTGTATTTATTTGTATTCATTACTTAGAGAAGCGGTGGCGCAGTGGTGGCGGCCCCAACTTATGAATAGTAAGTCGTGGGTTGGAACCCAGGCAGGCGCATTACTTTGTATAATTTATTTCATCACCATTGCTCTCAAAAACGGTGATGGAAAACATCATGAGGAAACAGGCATGTCCTAGAACCAAAAAATCGAAGACATGTGACATCTACCAATTTGCACTGGGCCCGCGTGGTAGATACGCAAAATACGCGCTTTGACGTGGAGTTGTGGATACCAGCCCGGTATCTTTATCTTACTTATTTGTCCTAGATTTTGTACCTTATTCCATCTCCGCATCACCTTAAAGTAGATTCCGCCTAAATAAAGTAAATAAATAAAGGTAGGCAGTAGTCAGGGTAGCCTAGTAGTGTGACCGGCGACTCTGACTTCACCGATTCATGTGTGTATTGTATAATTATAACTTGCTTAAAAAACGGTGAAGTACGTAAAGAAACCTGAGAGATATTTCTCGACAACGTGTGAAGCTAAGTCAGAGGCCCACGAGCTGCATAAAAACTCTTAGGTACAGACGCCAGCACATCAAGTTACCCTAATGTGTCAATTTTCTTTGATCGTTTTTCAACTTTATGGCAAACAGAATAAGGTTCATGTTTAAATAGGGAAAGTTTGACACATTCGGGTAACTTGATGTGCTGGTGTCTGTACAACAAGTTAGTCACTAACGACACAAACAATAAAAAGATCTAATAAAGCATTATTGTTATCGATTTTTTTATCTTTTTATTGAGGAAACCAATAGCCATAAATATAAAATAGTTTAGTAAGGCTTAATAATAATAGGTTTCCCTGTTGTGGGAAAAGTTGATTCACGTGCTGGCTTTGACTCTTTAATTAAAATATGACATGTCATGGCAACACCACAGGAAAATAAAATGGGGCATATCCGAACAAATAGTTGGTCGATGACAACCCAACCTTGTAGTATGAAAACTAAATCAAAATAGGTCCATTCGTTTATACGCTCTGATGCCATAGACAAACACACAAACAGATACACACAGGCACACAGATCCACGCATTAAATCACAGATACACTCAGACTCACACAGTTACATACGCAGACACACACAGATACACACAGACTCATACAGATACACACAGACACACACAGATACACGCATAAAATCACAGATACATGAGATACACTCACACACAGAGATACATACGCAGACACACACAGACTCATACAAATACATACACAAATACAGACGTCCAACTTATAACACCTCTTTTTGCATGGCGGATTAAAAAGGCGTTGTACGATGATGATGATGGTGATGAAATAGGCCGAGAAATAGGCCTGTATATTAAGTTAGCGTCCTCTTCATTTAAATAGACCTTCTGACTTCCCTATTCCTTGGTCTGACGTACTATTCCAGAATATCGAGAGCTTATTGATCCTCGCCGGGGATAAAAGAAAAAGTAAGGGTGCTATTTTTGTGCAAGTTGTAAGAACCGAGAGAGATATCCTATTGTGGCGCTTGACAGGCAGCTTAAAGGTTATTGACCTGTTAATAAACAAATCTCATATTAAATACCAAATCTTATATTAAGTACCATATCTTACATTTATTCAAATGGGGTGAATATAAACGCAGAGTATAGGAACAAACATTTCAAAGAGGAATTTCACGTGTTCATTATTATTTGTTAAAAAATGACGTCGCAATTATTAATTTAAAATAACCAGACAACATTTGATTTCTTTCTCTTATATGACTAAAAACGCTCAAAACTACGCGCAAAATGATCTACAAAGTTTTGATTCTATGAATCACCACCTCATTGATAAAAGTGACCAAAGCGTTTCGCTTCGTCGTTTATACCGCGTACATTGAAGGACTGGAACAACTTGCCTGCTGCGGTCTTCCCGTCCAATTATAATTTAGGTGTCTTCAAGGCGAGAGTGAATAAACTAGTGCGCTTCACCATCACTGATTGCATCACTGCTTGCCATCAGGAGATTGCAGTCAAGCACTGGTTTATATTATTAAAAAAAAACCTCAGTGATAGCCTTGTGGTGAAACCTGCTAAATCCTAGGTCTCGGGTTCGAACCCAACGCACTTCTTTGACTTTTCGAATTCATGTGCGTATTGAATAATTATCACTTGCTTCAAAAAACGATTAAGGAAAACACTAAGAGGAAATCGGCATGGCTGAGAGATATTTCTCGAAGGTATTTGATGCCAAGTCAGAGGCCCATAGGTGGCATTAAAACTCTGATACCAGGTTAGTTACTAACCGCACGATAAGAAGAAGATTCACCCCGTTTGTCTATATCTACTGCTCGAATGATACACATGAGTTATCATCTTCATCATATCAGCCTAAAGACGTACACAAACTGGACAGGTCTACTCATATCAGTGTAGTTCTTTCCTTAGAAGACCATCTCAGATACTTATCTGCATGGTCCTCAAGTCTTCACACAATTTGACTAAGATAATGTCTGGAGTTTAAAAGAGATGTTTTTGTTGTGTGACGTGTAAAAGTGTTTGTAAAAACCAATTAACAGTAATACATATTATTTAGCATTTACCACTGCACAGTGCACACGGCTACACATCAAGCTATACATGTCCAGTTTACGATGACCTCGCATTGTAGGGAAATCCTGTACAATGCGAGATCGAGTTTTACTAGAAATGTATAGCTTGATGTGTGTACGAGCACGATCATTATTTTGTTCTGTGTCTGGGTGTAATATAAATAGATAAATGCAAAATGACAAAGTCTCGAGCGAAGCGCTAGTTATAGAAATAACTCTTTGCTCGCGACTTCATCGTTTTATGTACAAAATTAAATGTTTTACAAACAGACTCATAATTACAAATAAAATAAAATATCTTCTTGAAAAAAAGGATTACATTTTTATTAATTATCTGTCATCCAGGTTTTAACACTCCAATTATTTGGGCATATGGTGATTCATCAAGTCGTGACCGTCCAGGTCTTAGTGGTTGACTGCCTCCATTCGCGAAGCCGAGATCCGCATATACTAGTTCATTTGTGGTAGACTGAAAACAAAACAATTACATAAATCTTAAAAAGAGTTCATTAACATAATCTGCCTAGGCTTTTCCGAACTGTGTTGAAATCGGCTTCCAGTTTATTTGGACCCAGCTTATATAACGTACTGTCTCAAGGTCATAAACCCGTTGGGCCCGACTGTCGTTGTTGTAAATCTATGACAGTCGTTACAGATAGTCAGAAACCCGAAAATCTGATAACCAGTTAAACCAAGGGGTATCGTGTTACCCTGAAACTGGGTTGTGGAGGTCAGACAAGCAGTTGCTCCATGTAAAACACTGGTATTCAGCTGCATCTGGTTAAACTGGAAGCTGACCCCAACATAGTTGGGAAAAGGCTAGACAGATGATGAAAACATACATGCAGAATCAAATGCTGGTTAAAATGGATCCAAACACGACATATCTACTATTATGTTGTCAAGGGTCTAACTACTGGTGTGCTGGATAGCCTGGTTGCCATCAGTGCATTGTGTGCAGAATCAAATCCTGTTTGTAATGAATCCAAACACGACATATCTGCTATTATGTCGTCAAGGGTCTACCTACTGGTGTGCTGGACAGCCTGGTTGCCATCAGTGCATTGTGTGCAGAATCAAATGCTGTTTGTAATGAATCCAAACACGACCTATCTGCTATTATGTTGTCAAGGGTCTAACTACTGGTGTGCTGGATAGCCTGGTTGCCATCAGTGCATTGTGTGCAGAATCAAATGTTGTTTATAATGAATCCAAACACGACATATCTGCTATTATGTTGTCAAGAGTCCAACTACTGGTGTGCTGGATAGCCTGGTTGCCATCAGTGCATTGTGTGCAGAATCAAATGCTGTTTATAATGAATCCAAACACGACATATCTGCTATTATGGTGTCAAGAGTCCACCTACTGGTGTGCTGGATAGCCTGGTTGCCATCAGTGTATTGTGTGCAAAATCAAATGCTGTTTGTAATGAATCCAAACACGACCTATCTGCTATTTTGTTGTCAAGGGTCTAACTACTGGTGTGCTGGATAGCCTGGTTGCCATCAGTGCATTGTGTGCAGAATCAAATGCTGTTTATAATGAATCCAAACACGACATTTCTGCTATTATGTTGTCAAGAGTCCACCTACTGGTGTGCTGGATAGCCTGGTTGCCATCAGTGCATTGTGTGCAGAATCAAATGCTGTTTATAATGAATCCAAACACGACATATCTGCTATTATATGGTCAAGGGTCTACCTACTGGTGTGCTGGATAGCCTGGTTTCCATCAGTGCATTGTGTGCAGAATCAAATGCTGTTTATAATGAATCCAAACACGACATGTCTGCTATTATTTTGTCTCGCACTAGAACTCATGAAGCGAGGGTGCGTCTGCGTTAACATGCAAGTGTATGCATGACAGTTAAGTTATCTCAAATCAATTAACATTTACACAACATCAAGCCTGTATTCCCGTTAGACTTGTAGTTAAGTAGTACACTCTCATTTCGCCAGTTAAAAAAACACAAAAAGAAATAACTCAATAATACTTTTCCTGACCCAGTGATTGAACCCAGGATCTCTTGTTTGTTTTGCTTCTTTTATTCAACTTGCAAAGTCTGAAGTTCAAAACTGCCGTTTACTCTAATTGAAAGAGATGATTTGAGTTTAACTTTTGTCTTTGATAAAACAAAGTTATCCCTTAACTATAAGACTTACATATGTATTCAATTCCATTGTTTCTTCTGCGTCCGAGTTCTGATGACATCGTTTTCTGAATCGTATGTATATCACCAATGCCATGATACACATCACTACCACGGTTGGTATCACGTATATCAACACTGTTTGATCACGCTTCGGTTCAGCATTGTCTGAAAAGAAAAACGTTATATTTACATGTTAATACGTTTAAAAGATTATATATAGTAAAAAATTATATGCTTTTATGGTTTGGCCACGTTGAGAGAATGGATGAAAGACGACTAACAAAAGGTAATAAATAAATAAAATAAATAAATATGCCACAATTTTTTTAAACACCATCTAGTCCCAAGTTAAACAGAGCTTGTGTTATGAGTCTGAGTGTAATTTATTTATAATATTTATGTATTTAGAAATATATAAGTAGGTATGTTAATCAGCTGCACTCATAGATAGATAGATAGATAAAACATAGGACATAGGTCTCAAGTTCAGTGTTTTATCTTCACACTACAACAATTTTTGACTGGCCTGTTGGTCTAGCAGTTAGTGACCCTGACTGCTATGCCGGAGGTCGTGGGTTTGATTCCCACCCAGGACAAATGTTTGTGTGATGACCACGATCACGATCACGATCGTTCTGTGTCTGGGTGTAATTTATCTATAATATTTATGTATTTAGAAAAATATAAGTATGTTAATCAGCTGTTTAGTACCCATAACACAAGCTCTCAAGCTCAACTTGGGACTAAATGGCGTTGTGTGAAAAGTTTTTTTTAATCCGTATTGATTTCTAGGGTTTTTTCTAAACAGAATATGTCACCCCGATGATTGGATACAATTATTTATTACTAAGTACTAACCTACCCGCTACCTTAAACCCATAACAATAACATGATAAAGTGTTCTAGCCTCATCCGATAGTGGTGAGGCAAGAATGCTATTGTAAAAACCTACAATAAGATTATTGACAAAAGCTTGACGTCTTTGGACTTCGACACGAACACACTCCGACAGAATATGATGAACGTCTTCTACTACTACACAAACAACGCAATTGGGAGAATCAAATTTGCGCATCATGAATCCGAAACTATTGAGCGGTATGTGGCCAGATCGGAGTCAAAAGTTGAAATCGTGTGAAAAGTTGTGGAATATTTATTTATTCTAGACATTGTCGTGCTCAAAACTGAAATGTTTCTACAATCTGTCTCTTTGTCTATTCTTCTGAAGACAGAATCCTTTTCTCCGGTGGCCATGCGTATTCGCAGTCCGCCGGTCACATCACTAGGTTTTCACAGCTAGGAATCACCTAAAAATCGTTACCAATAAAAAGTTGATTAAGTATGTCCCATTATTCAAAGTTGAGCTCTTATTTGTGGATATGTGACATTTATGTTTGCTTTTTATTTCTTTATTTGTTGACTTTGTCAGTTTAATTTGAATTCAATTTATGTATACACGGTTAAATTTAAGTCGTTTTAATCCTCTTCAGGGGTCATTGTACTCATCATTGTGAACAACTTTTACTATGGGACCAAACCCGAAATCGCGGAAAAATAATCAGCTGTCCCCTACATTTTAACGAGTTATGCGCACATAAATGTAGGGAACAGCTGATTTTTTTTTCGGGTTTGATCCCATAGTAAAAGTTGTTCACAATGATGAGGACAATGACCCCTGAAGAGGATTAAAACGACTTAAATTTAACCGAGTATTGTTATTTGAAATTGTTTTACTAACGAATAAAAATTAATACAGTAGGACGACGCCTTTGATCTCTGATAAATGCCGACAACGTCTACACGCGTTAGCCCTGAATAATATCTCCCGAACTACGAACATCGGTTTTTTCGCAGTTCGGGAGCGGCTTTCCCGCGTCTCGCCCCTCACACCCCGCACGATGCCTTGTCCAGACGGCTTCGTCGGACGACTGTAGGTTTTTAGACTGTGCTAATATTATGAGTCCTGTTGCTCGAAATAAATGATAATAATAATAAGAGAGAAGAGCACTCATCGTGATCTTTGTATGGATATCTAAATGTAACAGAAATGAAAAAGATTTTACCTTCACATATATTTTTTAAGTCCACAACTAGCACGCAGTCAATTTTTTTACAAATATTATATTCTGTAATTAAAACAAATAACACCAATATTAATAAATTGCCTTTAAACTATTATAACATGTTATACGAAATGGGAGGGTCTTTGAAAGCCAATTAATATTATTAAAAAAGATCAAAATTTAGTTGCACACTTGATGGCCATTAACTTATTTTTTATTAGGTTTGCATTTTAATTTCAGTCTTAACATACATACATACATACATACATACATACATACATACATACATAAACTCACGCCTTTTTCCCATGGGGGTAGGCAGAAACTGCAGAGCGCCATATGCTACGATTCTTACATACTTCTTTTGCTTCGTTTACATTCATACATGTTGTCATACACACACGCCGGTTGCGAGTACTACGCACCTGACCCTTCCGAAGAACCTCACCAATAAGGTCTATGTATGTCCTTCTAGGGCGTCCCCTCCCGGCGTTTCCACTTACATCTGCCTTGTAAATACCTTTCGTTAGTCGCCTTTCATCCATCCTTTCAACGTGACCAAACTATCTAAACATACTCTTTTCAATTTTTGTTACTACATCTTCTTTTAAACCACAACGTTGCTTCATCACATCATTCCTCAATCTGACATTCATTGTTACACCACACATACTTCGTAAGGAACGTATTTCTACAGCATTTATTCTACTTTCATGTCTCTTTTGCCACGCCTAACATTCACTTCAATACGTTAGTGTAGGCACCAGCACACCATTGTGAACAGCCAGTCGTGCCTTTTCGGACGACTGGCGCAAACTGACAATATTATTTATTTATTTTTTTTGTAATGGTTCTGTAAAAGTTATAAAGTGGTCGACCATATAAAAAATATACGTGTCAAATTAAAAAACGGGATCCCTTCTTTTCGCATAATGTTCTTTCTCCTAATATACTTCGGCATAACGATTTTGGCACAATTTGTTTTGGCACAATAATACTTCGGCATAATTTTTTTAGGCATACATTTTATGTTGGCATAACTATCTTAAAGACTAATTTGTTTTGGCATAAATTTGATTCGCATAACGTTAGTAGGCCTATTGCTCTCATAATCAGGACTTGGGGCACCCCGACGTTAGGTTAGTTAGATTCCTTTAAACTCTGAAAACAGAAGTAGCCCGTGGCGGGGCAAATAAATTTATGTATTAGCTTAATCATTATTATGGTTAGAGAAATTATGTTTAAAAAATTATGCGTAAGCTGTTATGCGTAATTATATTATGCGAAAATATAATTATGCCAAACAAAATTATGCTAAGTTTTATTAGGTCTTAAAATTTTATGCTAATGGATAGGGAAAATTAAGAAACTCGATAAAAAAAAGACAGAAATTATGTAAAACCAAGGAAAGGTTTCATAGCTGTGATTATGTATTTGTCCGTTTCTATGGTGTACAATAATAAAGAGTATTCTGTTCTGAGGGGTCCAGAACAATATGAACAGATCTTTTTATTCGTCGATGTTGCTTTCAGCTTGAATATTTTTTATAAGATCTGCTGTATGTTTAAGTAAGTTTACTCGTTCAAGTTTTTACTTATGTCAGCACTCCCGGAGACTCACGGTTTTAATATTATTTTCTTACCCTTAAATTCCTTTTCAGCTGTTTCATTGGCAATTTTCAATGCATCCCGGCCTTCAACTACAAGTAGTTCCGAACACAAAATCTCTGATGCATATAGGTTAAGCTTAATTTTAAGTTCAGTGGTGTTTAAAAAACCACTAACCAGATAATATTGTTCCTCATTTTTGGAAATATTTTCCGGCTTCAGTTCAGAAGTTTTGGAACCTGAAACGTATTTGAAAAGAAACGCGTATTTAGTCCAAAATTCTCAGGGCAGCCAAACGTCATACTCTCTATATTATGTATGTAGAAAGTATAATATAATTTATTCTCCAGAAAACAAAATAAAAATAATAACTAAGCAAATCATAAATCATATTAATTTCTGTAAATAGGTTAAGGTGAGGTCGGTGTTTCACTATCTGACTACTCTGAGAAGAAACACAGAAGGAAACTCGGAAGTCACAGTCTCATTTAAAGTCCGACATTATCTTAGTCAGATCATGCAACAACCATGCAGATCAGTGCCTGAAATAGGTACCTAGGATAAGCCGGAGCTCGTGGGTTCGATTCTTACCCAGGACAATTTTTTATGTGATGAGCACAATCATTTGTTCTGTGTCTGGGTGTAATTTATCTATAATAAGTATGTATTTAGAAATATGTTTACTGATACTTAGTTTACTAAAGACTGGACATCACGAACAAAATTTTCATCAAAAACTTATGTCCTGGTGGACACAAGTCTATGTTTTTTTTTAGTACGCTTCGCTGCCGCTCCTATATTCATATATTATTCTAGATGGCGTTACTGAGACATGGGATCAAAGTTTTTCTATGACATTTCCTCGCATGTCCGCTCTATAGTATTTTAAATCTTTTAAATCTCTTTGTATGTTTATCAGCTGTTTAGTTCCCATAACACAAGCTCTGCTTAGCTTGGCGTTGTGGAATGCTTATTTATTTATAACGTAAATATTCCACAAACTTTCACACAACGCCATTTAGTCCCAAGCTAAGCTAAGAGCTTGGTTATGGGTACTAAACAGCTGATAAACATACTTATGTAGTTCTTAATACATATATATTTTAATATAAATCACACCCAGACACAGAACAAATGATCGTGCTCATCCCACATACATTTGTCCTGGGTGGGAATCGAACCCACGACAACCGGCATAGCGGTCAGGGTTACTAACTACTAGACCAACAGGCCAGTCTGTCTCCAACTTAGATAAGCCATATTTATTACGGTCGCGAAATATCGAATCGAATCATATTTCAATCAACATATAACTGATTAGGAAGAAGGTGAAGGAAAACATCGTGAAGAAACCGGCATGTCCTAGAACCAAAAATTCGAAGACATGTGACCTCTACCAATTCGCACTGGGCCCGCGTGGTAGATACGCAAAATACGCGCTTTGACGTGGAGTTGCGGATACCAGCCCGGTATCTTTAATCTTATTTTTATCTTAACTAATTAGGAAAGAAAATTTTATTTCCGCGCGTTACCCTATGTAGCACAACCACTTCAATGTAAATAAATTAATTTTGCTTACCGTATTGATATGTTACATTTATCATCGACACAGTCGGTGATTTGTTCTTAATATACATACGCATATAAAACAATTCATCCAAGTGGTATCTGAATTTCCACGGTGTGACTGATTGTAGACTTGGTATCGGTTCAACTCCCCGTAAACCTTCATCTAAGAACAACAAGAATGTATTAGTAAATTTAGTTATCAATTTTCTCATCCAGTCATTTAAAAAAAACACTTTTTGTTGCAGACAAATTTGGTCCATAATGTTATCAATTAAATATTCATTAGTTGCAGACCTCACGCCGTTCCACCCGCGTAGTTCCCGTTCCCTAGGGAATACAGGAATAAAAAGTAGCATAATATATGTGTTAATCCAGGGTGTCAGCTAACTCCATGCCAAATTTTATTAAAATCCATTTACTAGTTTTTACGTGAAAGAGTAACAAACTTCCTCACAAACATTCGCGTTTATAATATTAGTAGGATAGAGCATATAGAACTGCACACATACAGAAACATACAAACAATACATAAAACATAAACAAAACAAATACACATACTTATACGCAAACACGAAAATAAAGACATTTCCAATTTTATAGTTAATATAACTGTAACTGTACTGTGAATTTATTGTATAAACAGTGTGTAATCAATCTGCTTAACTATGTGACTTGTAACGGGAACCTTGTGGTAATCTGTTGTTCTATATATAGTTGAGGAAGGCTATCCACTCGTGATACAGTTTTATACTAGTACGAGAGGATAGTGCAAATCAGTCCAAAGACAACCAAGCTGTTTGTTCACAATCATTCATTAAACTCCAAGAGGACACCGGTGTCCACGTTGTCATTGTCTTTCTATTGTGTCTCTAATTGACACGAATGAAAGGTCTACGTGTTTTCAAAAGAAAAAGACCACAGGGCCGTATCGACTGGAAATATCAATGCTTTAGGAATTAGATAACCTTACTTACAATAATCACCATGGGTATAAATAGACACATCCATAGCCAAACTCACAGTAAGTGCTATAACAAAGTAAATTACACACTGCATCTTCACTAGAAAATAAACGAACACGATTGTAACAAAAACTGATTGCTTTAAAATAAACTTGTTTACACGACATTAACAGTATGCAGCAAAACCTTTGCTTAGTTTGGGACCTGATGGCGTTGTGTTAAAATCGTGGAATATTTATTTTTATTTAGTAGATAATATTGGTACGTGTCCTTGTCCAAGTACAAAACAAACTGAATTTGTCACAACAACAGTTCGCTGTCGCTGTAATAAAGCACTTTTTAAAATTTAATTTCCTCATATTTGAATTAATAATGGTGGTAAATTTTAAGCGCTTGCGTTTCATTGTTAACTGTTACCTAATTGTATTAATTTATCCTGTACAATAATGACCTAATGATGTTTATTCTTGTAAATAAGTTTATAACAATGATATTACTAGTAAAAAGGTGTAGATAGGTTATAAGTGCTCAGAAAGCGACACGTCAAAATGTGGCTAACCAGCCACATTTTACCTCAGTGTCGCGTCGCGCCGCAACGGACGCGTGCGTGCTGACGCACGTGTGCCGTTTTTGAATATCGAATGTTGTTTAAGTAACCTATCTACACCTTTTTTAACCGACTTCAGGGGGGTTCTCGATTGGATCGGTTTTTTTTTATGTATGTACACCGATTACTCCGAGATTTATGATCCGATTTACGTGATTCTTTTTTAGTTTGCAGAAGAGCTGCCATTTGGTCCCATATAAATTTAGCATAGTTTGACCCGTAAGTTTTCATTTTACGAACATTTTTATGATCATTTAATTTATTTTTGAACATTTTTTTGTATGGATGTGGACCGATTACGCTGAGGCTTATGTACCGATTTACGTGATTTTTTTTAGTTCGATGCGGAATAGTTGTATTTTGGTCTCATAAAAAATTAACATAGTTTAAAAGAAGAAAAAAATTTCTTTTTGATTTCATTGAATTCTGTTTAATTGTTTGATTGTAATATTAAAAGAAATGAAAAATAACGAATCAACTACTTACATAAAAATGAAAAACTAAAAATTGTAAAATAAAAACTTTTTGACAAAAAATACAACCGACTTCAAAGAAACACTAACCGGTGTAAAATAACTCTGAATTCGAAAGTCGGTGGCCAATCATGAATGAGACAAAACCACCAAAGTCACAGACTTCCTAATTTAGAGTTATTTTACACCGGTTAGTGTTTTTTTGCAGTCGGTTGTATTTTTTGTCAAAAAGTTTTTACTTATAATATCATTGGTTTTTAGCTTAATAGCAGCTGCATGGGACGATCAAGCAAGGTTAAGGCTACAGTTTCCATTGTTTGGTCTTGCGATGGGTAACAGTTCATTACGTAGACATCAATATTTCTCCGTTCTTAGGTAAACACATTTGACTGGCCTGTTGGTCTATTTGGTTAGTCGGCCTGACTGCTATGTCGGAGGTTGTGAGTACGATTCCCACCCAAAACAAATGTTTGAGTGATGAGCAGGATCATTTTTTCTGTGTCTGAGTGTATATTTTCTATAATATGTATGTATTTACGACTAATATTTATAACATGTATGGACTGCATCGTTGGTCTAGTGGTCGCAAGCGCTACTGCTGAGCATGAGGTCCCGGGTTAGACCCCCGGGTCGGGCAAAGTGTTATTGAGTTTTTCTATCTGGAATTTCTCAGTAGCAGCCCGGAGTCTGGATTTGTGCCCGATTGATGGCAACAGGCTCGCCCCCTATTACATGGGACTTAAACATAACTGGCGAAATGTGGGTGTACTACCAGGTACACATCTGCCTAGCCCTACGGGTATTACAGGCGTGACGTTATGTTAGTAATATAGAATGTGTGTTTTCAGTTGTTTAGTACTCATAGCTCAACCTCTGCTTAGCTTGGGACTAGATGGCGTAGTGTTGTAGAATATTTATTTTTATTTATTTACGTTAATCCGTTGATCCCGGCCGTCATTTGTAGTGTTGTGACAGTCTCAAAAAATAATATGACCAAATTGTCGTCTTAAACATTTTACAAATGTAGCGTCTTGGATGACAAAACCTTTACCAGCTTAAGGTATCATGTTACCCAGTTACTAGGTTGTGGAGGTCTGACTGGCAGTCGCCAGTGGCCGTATAATAATAATAAGCCCTTTTATTCCGAATTGCTACAAGTTTAGCCATATATATTTTGCTGTCCTTATTTACTATAGTATGTCTCGCAATTCGACGTGCCTCTTGGCATAGGCTCCTCCACCTCTTTCCACTGAGCTCTGTCTTCTGCAGCTCTGGTCCAGTAAGGCCCCAAGGTTTGAGCGATATCGTCTCTCCATCTTGTTTTCGGACGTTCCTTACTTCTGGTGTTTTCTCTTGGGAATACCATAAGGTTACTTGTTTGCTCCATTTGTTTACGTTGGACGGGACATGTTACGCTGCAAAGTAAACAAATGCAGTGGCCATATAAAATACTGGTATTCAGCTTTATCCGGTTAAACTGGAAGCCGACCCCAAAATATTTGGAAATGACTAGACAAATGATGAGCGTCTTGGATGACAAGACAGGTAACAAATATCTTCTCAGTTCTTGCAGATTACAGACAATTTTGAAATTTAACAAGTCTTAAGCTAAAACTAAGAGTAACACAACATCAAGTAATCCAATGTCGTGATAGCCCAGAGGTTAAGACGCTTACCTCTCATGCACGAGGTAGTGGTTCAAATCCGGTACCAATGTGAAAATTAAAATATGTTTAAAATTTAAGTTATTACATTTGTAAATATGTGAGCACTATGTATCTAGCTGTACCAACTTAATCATGTAATTATCAACTCCATTGTTAATTTTTTTATTGTTTTGCTTTGCTTAAACCTATCTTAGTATAGTACTTTTTATTCTGGGTGCATCGTCCTCAGATATAATCTTATTAATGTATACAAAGTATTGTAAAATCGATTTTAAAAGAGTAAGTATGGAGTTTCTTGCCCATTCTTCTCCATACAAATCTACTTTTTGGAAGGGGCAACTAGAATCAATCAGACGTTCAAAAGTGCCTTATAGGGGCCTAATTGAAATAAATGGTTTGACTTTGACTTTGACTTTGTACTTTCTAAGTTTATCTTAGTCATCATTGACATCGGTGAAGGAAAAACATCGTGAGGAAACCTGGACTTATAGTTATATAAGTTTGAAAATGCCAATCCGCCTTGAGCAAGCGTGGTGATCAATGCTCGAGCCTTCTCTTTATGAGAAGAGGCCTTTGCCCTGCAGTAGAACAGTAACAGGCTGGTTTTATTATATTTCCTTTATTTCACTATCATACATATAAATTATATTTTTAAATATTTAAATACAAAAATAAAAAATATTTAAAAATATAAAAAAAAAAATTGGTTGCCTGTAAAGTCGGTATACGGGCGAAAGTTTTACGTGACAACGACTTTGAGTGGTAAAATAATTTATGTCTGTCTCTCTCGCTCTTAGGCGGGCTAACCATGCCCGAGTGGAAGGGACGCGTGCCTCTCACTCGCTCTCATTGTGAGCGCATAACGTGAGCGGAGCGTAACGCAGTTTCTTGAAGTGTCACCCGGCAAACCAATTTATAAGACGTTGTCACGTCAAAATAGTAGCCCACCGGTATCGGGAACAGGGTCCAAGCTACCGGCGGTTAGGGCTACTGAGAGAGGAAACGCCTAAAATACCTATTATATTTATTATTAAGTGATCCTAACGCAGAATGAAGTTTGCCGGAGTAGAACAGCTAGTAGGTATATTAAACAAAATTCATTGGGTTCTATTTAACGCTAAATAAATAAATAATTATGCATATTATGAAAACCAATATATTATTTTGTGGTTATCCTCCTATTTGCTTTCAAAACAATGTTTAACTATAAGTATAGACCCATCGATAATTTATTATTATTACCTATTACTAGCGCATATTTTCCCACTGTAGGGCCAAGGCCTCCCTACGTTACTTCCACCTCTCTCTGTCAAGGGCTTATTGGGACCAGTCCTTATCCAACGATAATTGTAACATTTATTTTGAAACCAGCAGACATCACGCGGTTTTACCCGCGTAGGTTCCGTTCCCGTGGTGAATAGTGTAAGCTACACTGCGCTCAATGGTGAAAGAATTTTTCATTTCGGTCTAGTAGTTTCGAAATCTATTCATCGAAACAAACAAACAATCAAAAAGAGGAAATACCTCTTTATAATATTATATTGTTATTATTAAGTATAGATAACCAACGCGAGAAATGAGAATATTGTGGCTAAATAGTAATAGCCACATGGGTCCAATTGACACGATTAAAGTCAAAGTCAAAGTCAAACCATTTATTTCAATTCCTATAAGGCACTTTTGAACGTCGAACAAAAATAAACATTAAAAAATGATTCTAGTTGCCCCTTCCAAAAAGTAGATTTGTAATGGAGAAGAATGGGCAAGAAACTCCATACTTTTTTTTTTTTTTTTTTTTAATATTACAAACTAGTGCTTGACTGCAATCCCACCTGATGGTAAGCAGTGATGCAATCAGTGATGGTGAAGCGCACTAGTTTGTTAAGAGCCTATTCACTCTAGCCTTGAAGACACCTAAATTATAATCGGACGGGAAGACCGCAGCAGGCAAGTTGTTCCAGTCCTTCGATGTACGCGGTATAAACGACGAAGCGAAACGCTTTGTCCTAATCGTGGGAGTGCCAACGATGTAAGGGTGGACACTCGCCGTACGCCGGGTTGTCCGATGGTAGAATGGTGATGGCGGAATCAAGTCATGTAATTCCCGTGCACACTCTCCAAAATGTATCCTATAGAAGACCGAAAGGCTAGCTATCCTACGCCTATGCTCAAGGCTTTGCAGATTGGTTCTAACCAAATCTGGGTCACCAATAAGCCTCTTCGCACGCCTCTCCACTGAGTCCAAAGCTGCTAGATGACATCTGGCAGCACCAGCCCATATGTGACTGCAGTACTCCACACACGAACGGACCTGTGCTTTGTATAGCATAAGAAGCTGACCAGGTGTGAAGTACCGCCGGACCTTTGCAAGAACGCCGAGTTTCCTAGCAGCAACCTTGGCTTTGGACTCAATGAACCGCCCAAAGTTTAGGTTTGAGGAGATTTCCACTCCCAAGAGCTGAAGGCGGTCGGTGCACTCCAAGGATACATTCTGAAAAGCAGGAGCCATGGTGAACGGGCTCCTTTTGGCGGTGAACAGACACGCCTTACTCTTTTAAAATCGATTTTACAATACTTTGATACATTAATAAGATTATATGTGAGGACGATGCACATAGAATAAAAGTACTATACGAAGATAGGTTTAAGCAAAATAAAAATAAGCAATGGAGTTATAATTACATGTGGTACAGCTAGATACATTGTGCTCACATATTTACAAATGAAATAACATTATTTTTTTAAAAAAAGAGAAAAAGTTAAAATATCGTAAGTTAATAATAGACTTTCGGGCTCCTGACTACTCGTAACAACTGTCACAGCTCCACAAATGATAACCGGTATCAAGGGCTTCATTGCACTTGCTTTCCGAGGTACGGAGGGGTCTTGATATACAATGTAATAAATATTCCACATCTTTCACACAACGCAACATAGTCCTATACTAACCTGCAGGCCTAGCCATATTACAAATTCTATTTCTATTATCGTAATCGATAAGGCGACAATAGAAAGAAAATCCCGTGTATGGAATCAGCTGTTTGTCAACTGTCAAGTGTTAACGAGTAGAATTTGTAATATGGCTGAAAATTAACACTTGACAACAGTTTACAAACAGCTGATTTCATATACGCCATTTTCTTTCTATAACAGCAATAGAATAGAAATAGGTAGAATTTTCAATATGGCTAGGCCTGCAGTTCTTGTGCCATGAGCAGGTACTAGACAACTGATATAAATAAATATCTTAATATATGTTTATAAAACAAAGTCGAGATTTTTTATAGATGTAGGTATATCTATGTACCCAGACACAGAACAATTGATCGAGCTCATCACACAAATGTTTGTCTTGAGTGGAAATCGAACCCACGACCTTCGGCATAGTCAGGGACACTACTACTACTAGACCAACAGTATATTTAAGTCTTATGTAATAAGAGACGAGCCTATTAGGTAACTACCTATAACAATCGGGCACAAATCCAAACCAATGGGCTGCAATTACTCAATTAAGTTGCAAGTGGGGTGCAATTAGGGTGCTATAGGGAATTGAACGTACGACCTCCAGCAAAGTAGACAGAACCATCAAATGGAATCATTAGACCAACAGCCCTTCCACGGGCTGTCCTCATCAGCGTATCTTAATCTTGACCTTCGATCAACCCGTGAGCTAGTTATTATTTAGCAAGTTATGACAGATACATACATCTATTAATAATCAACAGGTTGAATGAATATTTCACCTGTGGAGTTTTACCTCTATACTCTCTCGTTTCTTACTTTACAATGCAAGCAAGCAATCTTGTGACACGCTGGAAATTGCACTGTCATGCGAAGACTGAACGTGACTAACAATTCAACCGACTAGCGACTATACTCTAGCTAGATTAAAGTCTTTTGTATCTCCAAAGTAAATACGTGAAGGATTTTCTTTTCAAATTATTGTAGGTTTTTTTCTGTGTTTGGGACGGCCTGACAAACAGACTACCATCCACCATGGGCTCGAGTCTGCTATTGCAATCGTGTCTCAATGACCGGTCATTGATCGAATATTTGACAACTTTGACAGTTTTTTTATGGGAAATGTGTCATATTTTTGACGTTATACGTCAAGAATCGGTCATTGAGACACGATTGCAATAGCAGACTCGACGTCGGTACTCGATGTCGGCGAGAGGGTCGATGCGATGAAAGCCACCTTAGAACACGTGCAAGAGGAGTCCGCGGCTTTCCTCGGGGAGAAATTCGACAATGATACCGGTGAGGTCGCCGCAAAAACCGAAGAGATCAGGGAAGCCATTAGGGCAGTAGCAACCGAGCCAAAGACCAACAAACACCCCCCGATCATACGCCAGGGCGTCGCGGCAGCCAGACCCGGGCGTCGGCCGACTCTGCACTCGATGGCGATCACATTCGAAGGCGGTCAGGATACCGCCGAAGAGGTGCTCGCAAGGGTAAAGAAGGCGGTCGATGCCAGGGAAACAGGCCTAAAAATAAACAAAAGATAGACATATGATACAATGATAGACAGAATGTCAGTTGAAATTATACGTCAACTGACATTCTGCATTGCTATCTTTTACTATCTTCTGAAACTGTGTAATTTAATTAATATTTCATTTTTATAGTGGTAGTAGTATCTAAATGTTATTTAATTAAATATTTTTGTTATACTTTGCAATTAATAGAATATAACTAAATAAATTATCAACATATTCCCAGAATTAGTGCGTGTATAAGTGTTTGTTTTTAGACTTTAAAATTATGACTGTAAGCTTTGAAAGGCGAATCACTAACCTCACAAAGTGTCTTAATTATAGTGAGTTAATATAACTTACGGTTATTGCATTTCGTTTATGTTTCGTGTTAACAAAGATTTTTGAAAATGAAATGGAATAGATAATTATGAATAGTCTGATCGTGTAGATTTTATTGACGCCGACTGTATACATATAAGAATAGCCACTAATAATTAATAAACGTCTATGCTTCTACAGCTTACTATTGTCGCCGTATCAGCTTTTTGGGAAGCAGGAGTTGCAGCTCCAAGCACGTCGAGGGTACCAGTTTGGTAGTAAATAAGTTTAAGTATAACATAACATCACACCTGTCACACCTACATGTCACCAGTTAAGTTTAACTTCCATGTAGTAGAGGGGGCAAGCCTATTGCCATCAATCGAGCACACGACGCCGGGGAATTCTAGATGGAAAACTCAATAAGGCGACCCGGGGATCGAACCCGGGACCTTATGCTACCACTAGACCAACGAGGCAGTATATGAAGGTAATAAGTACCTACATTCATGTCGTTTATTAACAAAAACTGACCATAAACGATTGAGTTATGCATGAACAAATTGGCTAGCGTCCGTCTTCAAGCCTGAGCAGTGTCGACCGTGCGAGAAAATTGTATTACGATCCAATTTTCCAACCTAACCTGTAAACGCTTTATTGCTTTTTTACCCGACTACTCTGACACGGAGGGTAATGTATTCCGATGCATGTGTGATTGCATGTTTTTTACTTTAGAACATACTGTAACCTAGACGGTTGGTTGGATTTTGACATGAAATATCATTGGATTTGGCTTGACGGCCTGAATCTAATGCATTCGATTTTGGGCAATGGGTTTAATGCATTTTTTTAAAGAAAAAAATACTTGCTACACAGGATGTTAACACCATAAGCACAGAGGTAAAAAAAGTTAAAAATAAATAAAATGGTAATTCATGACTTTGCTTCAATTTGTGGAAGAAAGGACAAATTACGAACTGTTAGTCAAAGTCAAGTCAAATCATTTATTTCAATTAGGCCATGATATTCATTTGGCACTTTTGAACGTCAAACATAATTTAACCCACATAACATAATTTTTCCCAAATACTAGGAAATTATTTCCCACTTAGTTTGAAATAACAAAATAAATTTTATTTTTGTAATAACCTAACCTAACAGAGTCAACCATTTAGAAATATAACCCCCCTTTCCCCACCCTTTTCCAAAATTGTATCAAAATTTATGAAATCTACAGACAAAACCTAAAAACAAGTCTCAGTTTTTATTTATCTCTTAAAAATCTCTTAAAAAGCTTTCCGTTTGATTAAGGGTTAAATCTAAACTCTTTATAGTTCTACATCTATACTCTGCACTAATATTATAAAGAGGAGTGGAATGTATTTTTTATGTTACGAATAAACTTAAAAATTACTGAACCAATTTGAAAAATTCTTTCACTCACGTTGCTTTTAGGCAAGCGTGCTTCATCGTCGACCACATCATCGCTCACCATTGGGTGAGATAGTGGTCAAACGCGCGCCTATCATTATTAAAAAATAAAATAAAAAAAACGTCGGGAACTGACACCGTTACCCAGGAGACATAGGCTATTAAGCTATTTAACTAAAAAAAATACGGGTAAAATCGCGTCACTTCCGCTAGTTAAATATAAAAATGCAATAATCTTTCCAAAAGGTAGTTTCGAATGGAGAAAAATGGGCAAGAAACTCCATACTTACTCTTTTCAAAATAGTTTTTTTTTTACAATATTTGTAGGTAGGTATACATAAACGAGCCATATGTAAAGACGATTTACCTTGACTACAAATGAACAATACTAAGATACTATCTATAGTAACATAAGATAGGTTGTTCATGTAGACGCAGTTTTAGAGTCCATCTCAAGGTCTTTAAATCCAATACACAAGGAGGACATACTTCTGAACGAGGTCTGACGTCATGTGAGGACGAAATTGAAACCAGTAACACGTGTGAACTTGCTATTAGTTCTAATATAGGTGTTCCTTTTACCTATTTACCTTTTACTTATGTGTTCCCTGACTTAAATTTGAAGGTATCAAAGAACAGTTCACAGTCAAATCATTTATTTCGATTAGGCCAGTTAAAAAGCACTTTTAAATTCTATAATAATTACATTTTATTCCACTATAAGACAAGTATTGTAGGAGATAAGTTACTTATTAAATGGATAGACACATTGTTCTCACCTACTTGTATTTAAAAATATTCAAATATTGTAGAAATTATAAACACAATAGAACAGGGGGTCGAGTCTGCTATTGCAATCGTGTCTCAATGACCGGTCAATGATCGATTTTTGACGTATAACGTCAAACTTATGACACATTTCCCATACAAAAACTGTCAAAGTTGTCAAATATTCGATCAATGACCGGTCATTGAGACACGATTGCAATAGCAGACTCGAGCCCCAGAGTGTATGTTGAGAGGAAAGTAAAGTATTAAATTATATTAGTTACCAGTTTGTTTTTTTAAAGTTCCTAGATTGTCCTGTGGAGCAGAACCAGCATGTTTCCAAGCATTATTTTAAACATCTACATCTACACTTGCTGATTTCAAAAATTCTCTCACTATTGAAAAGCTATATTCACCCTAAGTAACATATACTACTTTTTATCCCCGTATTCCCACGGGAACGGGAACTACGCGGGTGAAGCCGCGTGACGGGTGCTAGTCTTGAAAATAATCCTATAATTTTTAATATGCTTGTTTACAAAGTGTACTTTTAATATAAGTTTTAAAGTTGTAAGTGGGACCTTAGAAAAATAAATACGGCCCTTATTGGTGATATTCTTTAGAAAGTTCGGTTCCTATGAATTATGCATCGCATGCGTGGATGACCAGCCGGTCGATTAAGTAGAAGTCACCCCGCGAAAGACTTGAGAGAAGTGAAGTGTATGGAATGACAGCTCAATTTATCTATTTTTTTTATCTATAATATGTATGTATTTAGAAGTATTTAAGTATGTTTATCAGCTGTTTAGTACCCATAACACAAGCTCTTAGTTTAGCTTGGGACTAGATGGCGTTGTGTGAAAAGTTGTGGAATATTTATTTATTTTTTATTTATTTAATTTGGTCTTCTTTTCACCCACATTTTCACGGAGTAATTTAAAATGGGCTAATAAACGTTCAGAAATTATACATTTTTTTCTTAAAACCACACTAGGAATTTCTCATGTATCGTAGGTGGTTTTCCAATCAATTAAGCTTGCATACACAAACAGCCAGAACCAGAACAACTATCTACTGTGGGTCATAAAAATAATATTGTTCTGTGTGGCAATCGAACCCACGGCATGCAGTTCAGCAGCCACTACGTCATCAAGTTTTATGAACCATATATGCAACTTCAAAAATAAATAAATAAATTCTACAACTTTCACACAACACCATCTAGTCCCAAGCTAAGCAGAGCTTGTGTTGTGGGTACTAAACAGCTGATAAACAAACTTAAAAATTTCTGAATATTGGATATATTTAGAAATTTATATTACATAAATCGTGCTCATTCACAAACGTTTGTCCCCAAGACCTCCGGTATAGCAGTCAGGGCCACTACTAGATCAACAGGCCAGTCAAAAAAAATACCAGCAAAATAAAACCTGCCAGTCTAATAATTGGACTTAGATGTTTTTATTTAAAAATAAATATTAACACGTTAATAGCTCGAGAAGGTACTTATACAAAACATAGTAAAGTGTCTGATATCAGCTATAATCTAACAAAACATCAGTATTTCACATGAGCCTGTCAACTTGTCTATATCCTAAACAACAACGCGAATATTTACTGACAGCTAATAAAAACAGAAGGAAATTGTGTGTTGATACAACCCATAGAACACGAAATTATTGGTCTAGAGGCGGCATCGGCAGTACGAATAATTATTTAAAAAATGAGCCAGCCTTTCTGTAGTTGCATAATTATGACGTGAAGCATCTGACTGAAAACTTTTTATGACGAAAAACGGCGTGTTCTTATAATTTTGACATGTATGTGTGTCTGTCCGTGGCATCGTAGCTTCCTAACGGATAACCCTATTTTAATTTTTTTTTAAAGGTTAATTAGTCGGGAGTGTCCCTTTGTTTGATGAAAATTAGTCCAAGATGGACGTCTCCACAGAATAGTGGTTTATAATTATATTTTGTCACAACTCCCTAAAAATAGGTTCAAATGCCGATGCTTGACCAGTACAATACTTAACACTATGACAAATTTTGAATCCAAGATGGCCGCGGCCACAAAATGGCAAATTACATTTCTTTTCCCAACTTCCTCAAATATGGGAAACAAATAATTTTTGTTGTTTGTAGTCTTGTATGTAAATTGTTATGCACTGTCACTTCTAGCAGCAGCTGCCGCGGCGTCACCACACTCAATGATACAACCACATGTTTGTCGTCACGTACTGAAGTTTACTTCATTGCTTATTTTACGAGTCGATTCATTCCAGGAGTGGAAAAGTATGTGAGTATTTCGATGGCAGATTCCAGGAATAGGTTCAGAAGTTCGTTTCGATGGCGGGTACAAGCAAGGAGTCTTATAAAGTGGTTGGGTTGTAATAATCAATAAATTGAATAGTAATTTAAAAAGAATCTTCGATTATCAAGCTACATAGGCTCATAGGGTGTTAGTACAATTGGCAGAACTAGATATGTTAGTAAACATACAAAAATAAAATTTAAATTGAAATTGCTATCATAGGTAGATTTTTCAAGTTTTATGTTTTGCCCACCAAAATTTGACTACGCCCAATCCTGTTAAATTCTAATATTTCTACTATTTTTACCTTTACCTACTGTTTGGATCCGTTTTAAAGAAAAATCGAATTGAAAAGTTTCCATAAAGAGGTTTGGCTGTACATATAAAATCGTTGTTTTCTACTCAATGTATGTTTTTCTTTCTTCCTACTGTGTCGCAGTAAAGCTATACCAGTGTCAAGGAGAAGGTGAAAAGAGAGAGACACGGACCTGTATGGGACGAACCATCTCAGAGAGCTCGGTAATTTATTTGTGAATTCCGGTAGTTGACGAGTTAACCTGTTGATCCCGACTGTCATTTGTAGACCTTTGACAGAAATTTAAAACTCTGACTTACTCTCACAAAGGGATATCATTTCCACAACGCACTAGAGCGTATCGCAACACTAAACCGCAACACGGTAACACTACAGTGGTTAAAAGGACACAGTGGATCACTAGGTAACAATTTGATTTGATTTATTTATTCAAAAACAAGTTACATTACCTATTGTATGTGAATATTACAGCTTAAAAAAACAAAAAAAAATACCGTTGACAGAATTTCATAAAACATAAAATAATAATAAAGCATAGTAAAAATAACAATGTCAAATGTAAATAATAACAGTGTCAAAAAAAAAGCCACCAATTAATTTAATAAAATAATACAGTAAATAACAGCTATGTCATGTAATATTAAAGATCGTCAAGAGAGTAGAGACATTTCTCTAACAGGAATGCCTTGAGCCTTGCTTTAAAAGAACCTGTATACAGTGCGCGTTTTAATTCGAGCGGTAATCTATTAAATATTTTATCTGCCTGGTATAGTGGACAATGTTTGACAATGTTAAAATGTGGGATGATTCTGTTGTCTATGTCTTTTCTACGAGTTTTTTGCCTTACAAGTCTTTCTTCACTGGTTTCAAAGTCATGAATGTATTTTTTTAAATTGGTCCGATGCAGCGGACGAACTGACCAGGAAGGGATCTGACACCGTGGCTTTTGGGCCCGAACCCGTAGTGCCCATCCCCTTCAACCAACTACGCGTATGGCTGCAATTTGCCCACAGACAAGCAGAAAGATGGTAGTCCTCATCCCCGGGCTGCAGACAGTCAAAGAAGGCTATGCCTACCTTGGACAGTAACCTCACCAAACGCCTTCTGCGGTTGGACAGAGTTAGCTTGCGCCTGGTGACCGGGACCATCACAGGACACTGCCTACTCAAAAAACACCTCCACACTACAGGCGTAACGGACAGTCGTCTATGCAGAGCATGTATGGAGGAGGAGGAAACGGTGGCGCACGTACTCCTTGAGTGCACGGGTGTCGCCGAGATACGGAAGAGGACTCTCGGTTACCGGAACTCCTCGTGGACGCACTAAGATGCTTGGGAGGCTTAATCTGCTTCTGGAAGGAAGTGGGCTGGTTGGAGTAACCCTCCAACAAAACCGCCGCCATGGCTCACGCACAATGGTCCAAACTGGGATTAAGTGCGGAGACCAAATCCTGATAGAAAGAAGGTGTATCATTAAATTTTATCCAGTCACTGGGTTCTGGAGGTAGCTCAATTGCTCCATGCCCTATTGACATGTGATTGTGATGTGACTACCCTGCTGGCCTAGTCATATTTAAATTCTAATTCTATTATTGTAATCGATAAGGCGACACTAAAAAGAAAATGGCGTATATGGAATCAGCTGTTTGTCAACTGTCAAGTGTTAACGAGTTGAAATAAAATTGTAATATGGCCGAAAATGAAATACACTTGACAGTTGACAAACAGCTGATTCCATATACGCCATTTTATTTCTATAACAGAACTACTTGCGTCCGATTTTACCGCCGAAGGGTTTCTGACATGGTTTCACAGTGGTTGAAAAATATCTCCGTTATAAAAGCGAGTGATAATTATTATACAATACGCATATAAATCCAAATAGCTGATCCAAAAACCAGTCCACGTATTTTGTGGGTGTGTGTTTGTCACGTATCGCCGTGTAAAATCCTGGTATTCAGCTGCATCCAACTAGACTGGAAGACCAACCCCAATATAGTTGTAAAAGGATGGGCAGATGATAATGAACGTAACAGTGATACCATTAAAAGCCAAAATGCTTTGTATTATATATTACTTCTTGCCAGACCGTCTTGTGCTGATTTATTAGAGTCACGTCCCGCATCAGTAAGCATATTATTAAAGTAGAAGTATCCAGGTAATAATGCCACGTACAGCACGTCAGTGTCACAGTGCACTGGCGGCGTTCATTTCCAAGGTGTCACGGTATACAATGATATGCGAATGTTTGTTGGTTTTTCTAAACACTACACTACACTCATTACACTTCTGTGTATTATGAAAATGGTGGAAGTTTTATGAGGTAGGGAAAACTGTGTCATATAATAAAACATGATCTTCAGACACATATTTTACACATCTTTTCAGCCCTTTGACGGATGAGACTTACCGAATAATTATTAGGGTTAAGCACATCGATACAATTTTCTATATCGATACTATTTAACTTGGAGGCTTCTATGTATTTATTCAGTTCTTTTACAAGCTATTGGTTTTATATTTCGTTTTGTTGACAATGTCGTTAACCAGAATATATGTATTCAATTGAAATGTTATTGTATTAATTTATGCTCTTCGTACTTATAAGAAAGACGTGTTGCTGGGGAGTTGGTTCCGCCGCTTCTTCTTCCCAGAAACAAAACATTAAGAAGTGGTAAAGGGCCTTGATTTGATTTTTGATTAAAACACTTCTCACTTCATTTTATATTTATTTATTTATTAACAAGGTTCACCAACAATTGTATACATTTAAAAACAAACAAAAAGAAAATAATAATAGTACAAATAACGAAATAACAATGCAACAATTACTTAAAGGTAGTAGTTATTCTATTGTTAAATTTATGAGGTTGGTGGTTGGTTGGTTGGTTTTTTTTTTTTTTTTTAACCTCAAACAACCCACAAGAAGGCACGAGTATTGATCACCACGTTTGCTTAAGGCAGATTTGGTATTTAAAACTTAAGTTTACTTTGAATCTAGGAAACCTGGACTCAAAGTTCACCGATGTCAATGATGTCCAAAATAAACTTAGACTCTATTTCGACATTATTAAATAATTTATTTATTTATTTATAGCCTCTTTCGGACGTTTACATAATTTGTTTTAAACCTTTATTTGTTCCTATATATAGTTTCATTTTTATTAACCGACTTCAAAAAAAGGAGGAGGAGTTTTTTTTTTTTTTTTGTGTTTGTTACGCGATTTCTCCCCCATTTGTGGACCGATTCTCAAATTTTTTTTTTTATGTGAAAGAGTATACTCCCGAGGTGGTCCCATTTTAATTTGGTTAAGATCTGGTGCTGATCTTCGGAGATATACAATGGAACTCTTCAAAAATAGACGGCAAATCTGTCGTGATTGCTGGAATCGCTTGGATATTTATTGTTTATATAACATCATGACGTATCATCACGCCTGTATGCTCTGAGGGGTATACCTAGATTTCGACAGTTAGGTATATTAAGTTTCATTTATTAGGGATAAGTGGATAACCCTATTACCATGACATGCATTGTTAACAAATAACAATATAAAAATAAATCCATGGCAAATATTTGTATGGGAACAACTAAAAATGGAAAAATAAAAATCTTTTTTGCAAAAAATAAAACCGACTTAAAAAAAAACACCAACCGGTGTAAAATAACTCGGAATTCGGAAGTCGGTGGCCCATCATGAAAAAGACAAAACCACCAAAGCCACAGACTTCCTAATTTAGAGTTATTTTACACCGGTTGGTGTTTTTTTTTAAGTCGGTTTTATTTTTTGCAAAAAAGATTTTTTTCTGTGTGCCCTTCCAACCCCTTGCAATCTTCTCTCTCCCGCGCCAGTTTAGTCCAGGATTTTCCAGCTATTCTAGCCACATCATCTTCCAATCAGTTAAATAATAATACTTATTCTTTAATACAATACTTGCCGTACGAATATCGCCACAAAACAAAGGACTGTCATGGAACAAAAAACTAGTTCTGTGTCATTGTGTCGAGGTTTTGTGTTGGAAGTGGATAATTATGCAGCTGAGGGGACGAAAATGCAGTCTGTGGGGAAAATGTCCGCCTGTTCCGAGTGCGACCGAAATAACAAAGAGTTTTTGTTTGAAGTGATTGTTCTACAAGTAGACTAACAAAGGTTAGTTGGTTGTTATCAAAAAAAATCAAGCATTTTTATTTAGAAAGTATCCTTTGTTGAAGAAAAACTGATGAAGACGCCAGGCAACGGAACTCTTTAACGCATAACAGCAAATTGTTCGCGATTGCTATAGTCAGATGTCTATGCTGAGCTTTTGTATTTCCACAACATAACATTACGCCATTCTGTTTTAAAGAGGGGCCGGCAGAGATGTACAGATTAATGTTTTGATAGAACTTCTTTAGCAATTGTTTTCCAGTTTCAATGATTCCTTTAAGTTTTGAAAGACTTTCTTTACATACAAAGAAACTAGAAATTACAAAATAAAAACTTTTTTCCAAAAAAAAAACAACCGGCTTCTTAAAAAAAAACTAACAGGTGTAAAATAACTCCAGTTTCGTAAGTCGGTGGCCAATAATGAACAAAACGAAACGAACGAATTATATCCGACATTTACGTTTGTCGATTGATGTTTCGACCATAAATCTTGAACAAGATAATAGTTGTTTAGACTTGAGCAAAATGATTGTCCTCAGATAAAAAAAAACGTAAAAATTATCACAAAATAGAAAAAAAATAAAATTAACTTCTTCCCTGTATAATCGAATATCAATATGATCTGCGCAACAATTTCATTTATTTTTCACAAACTAGACTTTCAAGGATTATTAAGATCACCGAAGCCTTGGAAATGAACTAGCTAAATGAGACAATGGGCCGGACATTTTACGTTTAAAATGGCGACTGTTTGGGTGGGTTAGATGTTAGTATTCTGGAAAGAAAATAGCTTTTTTGAATGACATTTTAATAATAAGGTAATAAATAATTGGCCTTTTTTATATTTATTTTAATATTACAATCAAACAAGCAAACAGATTTCGATGAAATAGAAAAAGAAAATCAAATACAAAAATGTTCATAAAACAAAAACTAGCGGGCCGAACTATGTTCATTTTTTACGGGATCAAATGGCAACTATTCCGCATCAAACTAAAAAAGAATCACGTAAATCGGATCCCAAATCTCAGAGAAATCAGTGTACATACATAAGAAAAAAAATACGAATCGAATTGAGAACCTCCTCTCTTGCATAAAATATGGTGCTTACATGTCATAATACAATTCAAAGTTCTTCATATTCCGCCTACTAAATCGTTCCGTTCACGTCAATAGTGCAATGGGTGGGGTTCGAACTCACGACCTCTCGACCGCCAGATAGACGCCATCAAGAACTTACATTAACAAAAACATTAAAGAACAAACAACAACAAAAAATCCACCTCGACATTTACTTCCCGCCGCTAGGTGGCGCTGATTTCCCTTTGTTCTAAATTCAAGCGCTTGTCTTCCGGTGGCGGGGCGCTACCCAATATCCGGTGTGCGAGTGAGACAGCGGTATTTATTGTAATATTACGTTTTGTGATGAATGTTCGCTACATCCATTGAATATGAATTGTACCTTGAAGAATAGATACAGATGTTGTTAGAATTGAGAACGTGTTATGTGAATATAATACAGGGTGGAAGTGGCATCGATGAACAACCATAAACTATTTACCAGAACACAATGGAGTTAGATACTAGAGCACTTATTGCTTTCAAAGCAATGGTGCACTCAATGTTGCGGCGGGGGAGAGGATCGCGCGGCCGCCTGCGGTGCCGCCAGCGCGCGTTGCCGCTGGAAGCCGCGTGCAGAACTACCAACAAGACGCGTTTGCCCTTGTCCAGAAGGAACGTATTCGCAACGAAATGACACGCGATTTGAAGTTCAATGCTGTGAATGTTCCATACATTATTTACAGAGCTTCTAGCTGAAGAGCAATGTATTACAAAACGCATCAAACTCGCGCGTATTTCTGGATAAGGCCTTCGGCATGCAACCGCTCGCAACACCGCGGGGGGCCTCGCAACCCTTTCATGCTTTTCAAGCGATAATGACCTTTCAAGTATATACTTAAAAGGTCAGTATCGCTTGAAAAGCATGAAAGGGTCGCGAGGCGAGAAATTATTTTAAACTTTATTTTTAAAGATAAAGTGTAAAATAATTTCGCACTGAAAGTGCTCGCCGCGTCGCGTCGCTGCCGGCCGCTGCCATTCCAGTGTGCCTCGGCCCTAATATTGTAAAGATATAAAGCTAGTGAGTTCGTGAGTGATCTCTAGATCCACTGAACCGATTTTGATCATTCTTTTATTAAAATCCATTTATTAGTTCTTACGTGAAAGAGTAACAAACATCCATCCGTCCTTCCTCACAAACTTTCGCGTTTATAATAATAGTAGGATATTGTGATTAATAGAGTGTGCTGGTTAACATGTAGAAATAATTCAAATGAAATGTTTAATTTCGGTATAGTGTAGTTAATTAATAATTTTGTATAAATTCAAGATCTTCTAACATATTAGTCACAAGTGTTGCTAGGGAGTTTGTTCCACCACTTCTTCTTCACAGCAAAAAAACTAGGAAATGATGAAGGGCGAGCGTTTTGGGGTATTGTCTTAAGTGTTTTTTGAAGTTCAACAAGTGCTGGTCCTCAAACGAATTTGAATGCACATGATTCTGACTCGATCTTATAATTAAGAAAACTTTGCCCTTGGGTAGGTACTTCTTGTCTAAGCCCGTCACATTTATTGCCACCTTCAAAGAAATAACTGTGAACTGAATAACAGTTACTTACCTCAACTTCTTTTCAAGGCAAGTCCACCTTCACAGACTTCTTTTAAATGTTATTTCCTTTTCCGTACCTACTTTACTCTAAAGAAATTCTAAGAACCAGTATAGTTTGAAATAAAGTCAAAGTATATATTTCCTCGATGCAAACTCTTTGACTAACTTTGTATGATTTCTACAGACCTCTCTTCGCTTTACATTTCATTTTATATATCTTTAAAGCAAAAGCAATAAATCTGTGAAGAATATTTTATCCGATCAGAAAATCTTACTTTCTTGCATCTTTGACTAACAACCGACCTTGACTCCGTTTATGTAAGTTACTTTAAGTTTGTATTTTTTGTTCACTACACTTTAAGAAATTTCTTTGATAGGTTTTCAACTTTATTCTAAACACAATAAGGTTCGTGTTCAATTGGGAAAATTTGACATTTTAGGGTAGGTTGATGTGCTGGCGTCTACTAGAAATATTAAATACTAACAGACGTCACGCAGTTTCACCCGCGTAGTTTCCGTTCCCGTGGGAATACGGGGATAAAAAGTAGCCTATGTCCACTGGGAATAGTGTAGCTTTCCACCAGTACAATAATTTTTAAAATTGGATCATTAGTTCCGAAGATTACCGGGGGGTAACCCCTTCATACAAACTTACAAACATAGTTCCGAAGATTACCGGGGGGAGGGGGTAACCCCTACATACAAACTTACAAACATAGTTCCGAAGATTACCGGGGGGGTAACCCCTACATAATAACTTACACACATAATATTAGTATAGAAGTATAGATTCGTCAGTTATCTGGTACTCATAACACAAGCTCTGCTTAGTTTGGGACTAAATGGCGTTGTGTGAAAATATTGGAATACTTATTTAGAATTTCCTTTCCTTTTAGTTAAGTAAACTAATTGTGTAATAAAATGATAAACATTGTCAATACAATTGTCATGTTACAAACTTTTGAAATGCTTTAATAATGAGTGTGAACTCACATCTTGCATTAGCAATATGGGTTGCACAAAATACTAATACCTAGTCTTGTTAGCCCCTATACTAAGCTAAAATATGCTAATGTCTAGAGTGGTTTACGTCAATAGTGTGGGTGGAAAATAAGTCCTGTTTTTCAGAAAGCAAGTAGCTAGACTAGATGTACAAACGTACATGAAACAAAAGAAGTCTGTAGGATCGGCCTATCCCATAAGAAAAAGGCGTGAGTTTAGGTACTCTACTTGGTTATGTTATTAACAAAATCTAAAAACTTTTAAAACATGATATTTGCTGCCCACAACTCGACTAGACACATTAAAAGATAAATACCGGGCTGGTATCCGCAACTCCACGTCAAAGCGCGTATTTTGCGTATGGGCCATAATCTACCACGCGGGCCTAGTGCGACTTGTTAAATGTCACACGTCTTTGAATTTTTGGTTGTAGAACATACCGGTTTCGTCACCGTTTTTGAGAGCAGTGGTAATGAAATAAATTACACAAAGTAATGCGCCTGCCTGGGTTCGAACCCACGACTTACTGTTCGTAAGTCGGGGCCGCCACCACTGGGCCACCACCTTCACACATTATTAGTTATACCAAAAAATACTCATTCATAATAATGCTACCATATAAACCTAATGGTCAATATATTAGGTAATAAGGGTTATTTGTTGACTCAGTGGCAATCAAGAAAGATTTACTACGGGCTGCTACATCAAGTAGGAGCAACTAATGAAAAGTTATAAGAATGTGTTGTTATTTGTGAAGCTAAATGTTATTTAGTAAGTAATGTTAACTACCACAACGTTGCTTTATCACATTCATTCCTAAATCTGTCATTCATTGTTACACCACACATATATAAAGAAGATGAAATAAAAAACATTGAAAAGAGTATGCTTAGATGGTTTGGTCACGTTGAAAGGATGAATGAAAGAAGACTAACGAAAGGTATTTACAAGGCAGATGTAAGTGGGAACGGTGGGATGGGACGCCCTAGAAGGACATACATAGACTTTATTGGTGAGGTTCTTCAGAAAGGTCAGGTGCGAGTACTGCAACCGGCGCAATGTGTGTATGCCAACATGTATGAATGCAAACGAAGCAAAAGAAGTATGTAAGAATCGTAGCATATGGCGCTCTGTAGTTTTCGCCTACCCCCATGGGAAAAAGGCGTGAGTTTATGTATGTAGGTATGTATGTGTGTTAACTACATCATTTGAAACATAATTAAGAAAACAAAATGAAAATGTTTTTGACTAGAATCGAGAAAATATTATCTAGTGTGTTTGGGCTCATGAGAATGGTTTCTAGTTTAATAATACATGTCATAAATCAATTGTGCTAGCAACACAAAATCATTTCGCTGCGGGGAAATAACCATTATTTCAGCGTGTATGTAAAAGGAACGGGCGTGCGTGTAAATGGAACTCAACTATTTAAAATTGTAGTTGAGTTCCTTTTGAAATAATTTAATTTTCTTAGACTACGACACGGGAGACGTTTTTTGTTTTTTAAAACACACAACAAAGTACTAAAAGTTGATCTTAAGTGTAAAAATAACCGGCCAGAAGCAAGGCAGAATAGCAACTAGGGTTCCAACCAAACTCAATGCCTACCTGTAATGGTGGAAGAGACAGATTCTTGTCCTAGCGTCGACATTTTTGGTCGTTCTGTCTAACTTTCACTACTTTTTCAACGATATCTTTAATTGAAAAAAAACAACCGACTTCTTAAAAAAAAACTAACAGGTGAAAAATAACCTCAGTTTCGGAAGTCTGTGGCTTTGGTGGTTTTGTTTTGTTCATTATTGGCCACCGACTTCCGAAACTGGAGTTATTTTTCACCTGTTAGTTTTTTTTTAAGAAGTCGGTTGTTTTTTTTCAATTAAAGATATCGTTGAAAAAGTAGTACAAATGGGACCAATCTGTTAGTATACCCTATCAAACAAAAAAAGAATTTTGAAAATCGGTCCATAAAGTACTGAGGTAACAAACCCTAAAAAAAAAAAAAAAAATACAACCGAATTGAGAACCTCCTCCTTTTTTTGAAGTCGGTTAAAAATTAAAAGTGATCTGCACTTTTTTTTATGTACTAGGTACTGAAGTCGCGTCGCAACGTCAATTTCAAGGCGTTTGTGGTGCGCATCCCAACGTGTATGCTGCTCCATTTGGTTTTGGAAGATAGCTTTTGGCCGCAGGATGTGGTGTTCCGTCGCTTTCGCGGACAAATTCCACAAGAACGCAATCGTGTTAGTGAACTGAAGTGTTAGTACTAACATAATTCTTTAAGATGCTTAATGCTTATACTAACAAACAAGTGTTATTAGTATCTATGTATTTTTAAGTTAAGGTCTATGGGCCTTTGTCACCTGAAATGTATGGTTTTTAATATTCTATGTAAAAAAAATGGAACAATATCTATCTACTATTCAACAATTAAAATTGTCTCCATACAATCTAGAAGATAAGACTTTAGAAGGCTCTGGTTGTTGGGGGGTGCAGGGGGACACTACTTATTTTTGGCACATTTTCAGTTCTATCTCCAACACCACTTCAAGGATTAAAGGCCGAAAATTAGAAAGATTTTTTTTTCTTATTCCAGAAAGTGGTCTTATAAAGGTTCCGCTTTTTCGTTTTTAAACCGGAACCCTAAAAACCATGAGATTACGATGCTTAGTGAGAGTAGAGCAAGTCATAATGACGTGCTCTTGGGAGATTCATTCTCCATCTTTACGAGAACCTCTCACACGCAGCGTAAATGTACGTAAGCGGTTGCTTTGAGTCAGTGTAGCCGTGTGAACTGGCTTTTACAAGAAGTCGTCTTTAATGTTTGGAAGAAGTGTGCCTTCCTGGAATATTATTATAATTACTGCGTTGTGATGTTGTATGTTGCGAAGATGAATACGGCTGAAGTGCAAAAGAAACTACAGCTTTTAGTGATAAGGCCACCCATAGAAATGACATATGTAGCTTTTAATGTTATGTATATACATACATACATACATAAACTCACCCCTTTTTCCCATGGGGGTAAGCAGAAAAGATTGCTAAGCCCCAACTGTCCGTCTATCTGTCTGTCACCAGGCTGTGTCTCATGAACCGTTATAGTTAGACAGTTGAACATTTCTCAGATAATGTATTTCTGTTGCCGCTATAACTACAACTACAAAAAACAGAATAAAATAAATAGTCAAGTGGGGCTCTCATACAACAAACGTGACTTTATGACTTTTAAACGTGACTTGTTTTTGCTACGGACGGTACGGAACCCTTCACGCGAGTCCTACTTGCACTTGACCGTTTTTTTATATGAATATAATGTCGATGCTTGAAAGGTGAGCGGGAATTATCTTTGGAGAAATCGTACTCCTATCGGATGTACAGACGCCAGTACATCAAGTTACCCCAATGTGTCAAATTTTCTCAATTGAATATGAACCTTATTCAGTTTGACATAAAGTTGAAAAACGATCAAAAAAATTTGACACATTGGGGTAGTTTGACGTGCTGGCGTCTGTAATAACGGATGATTTGTTTGGGTAATCTAGTATTTTGATTTTTTATTAATTTATATCTTTTAAGACTGCCTCGTAGGCTGCAAGCGCATAAAGTTCTAGATAGATTGGGTTGGGGAATAAGCAATTGTAACTCATCCGTCACATGTCCCAAAGGTTCATTTGAAAATCAGCGTCAGGCAGGATCTCAGCATCTGTCTGGCATTACCGCTGAAATTAACCTTTTGGCGCAGCCGTGAGACATGCCATTTTTTGTCTCTTTTTTTTTTGTGTGATTGTGTTTTTACTGTGCGTGTATCCAGTTGTTGCCAATAAATGTATTTTCTTTCTTTCTTTCTTTCTTTCAATTGTAGTTTGAAGACTAATAAAACGAAATAAATCTAATAACTCATATTAAGGCTTAACGAAGTTTGCCGGGCAGTTAGTATTTATGTAAAAAATATCATACTATCTTATTTTCAACAAAACTCAAACAATATTAATAATTTTATCAGTAAACCTAACAGTATTAAAACTGTTCGACACTGTCCCAAGAGAATGGGAGCAGGTAAAGTTGAGTTTGCTCACAATTAGTAGAAGTTCAACGAAATAACTTCAGTTCGTTAATTGAATCAATGGTCGCTTGGAGAGATAACTGGGGCTAAGTTTGGTGTGTGGCGGCCATTGTTTGAAGTAATTAGGTATTTTGATTTTATTTATAACTAGCAGACATCCCGCGGTTTCACCCATGTAGGTCCCGTTCCCGTGAGAATACAGGGATAAAAACTAGCCTGTGTGTTAATCCAGGTTGTCAGCTACCTTCATACCAAATTTTATTAAAATCCATTCAGTAGTTTTTACGTGAAAGAGTAACATCCATCCATCTATCCATACTCACAATTTTTACTTAAACTAGCGCTTAACTACACCATATGGTAAGCAGTGATGCAATCAATGATGGTGAAGCGCACTAGCGCAATTAACATTAATATGCTCGTGTTTAAGCTTTCCACTCCTGGCCCCTGTACCCCTTGGGCCCCTTACATTAATACGTCCTAGATAATACATCCAAGTCTATATCGCTACTACCCTTCGAGTAATGCAGACTTAATTAATAAAAACCGTTATTGATAAATGAAACAACAAATAATGTAAAATTAATCACAACACTATTCTAGATACATTGTACCATGATCAAAAATTGATAAATAAATTTCACTAGCAGAATAATGGATCTCATACATGAGCTTCGATGCAATTTTGATGTAATTTAATTATAAAGCTAGCAGACTATAAAGTCGTTGCGTGTTAGCATTGCAATAGAGATCATTGAACCACCTATGTTTACTGAAGTTCTTTAGTTCATACTTACTAATTTTTTAGCTACAATATTTAAGCAATTTTTTCCAACGCTTTCTAGTTTTACCTACATACCTAATGCATGCTGTAAAACTCTATAATAGGCTCTATAATAGAACTTTTATAGTTCCTGGTGTTGCAGTTCTAAATTAATGCTTCATGTGTTTGTAAAGTGATGAACAGTGTAAATTACGCAATGAATGTTGTTCTGTTATTTAGAAGAGAAATGCCAATGCTAATGTTACGTAGTTACTCTGATAATTCGACGTCTATCGAGACCCTCAACATATTTTACTTATGATTAACGATCATAGTTCATTCTTTGGATTCCTAAGAAGATATTTTAGAGAAAGGGCAATGACCAATAATACCATTCTGATATAAAACAACTATATCAACGCTCCTAAATCTATATAAATATTTCAATCACGATTCTTTTATGGATAATAAATTAATAGAAATTGTCTTTCAATTCTTTTCTTGTGAACATCGGAATCAATTATGGTTTAATTTTCAAGAAAATTCTAGTTTTTTCTAAGTTAGCCGCTCATTTTTCTTGGCATTGACGCTTCTCTGAAAATTCTTTCATCAATTATCTTAACGCTTGTTTTAAACATTTCGGGTTAGATTGCCGGAACGGGTTATTGTTATTTAATCATTTTGTTTTGTAACAGTCCGTTTGGTTAGTTACACACGACTTACAAACTAGTGTTAGAGCTCATACGCACCATGCGGCTACTCGCATGCGGGCAGCCGGACGGCTGGCCGCAAGCACAATTTTGTACGTAATATTCATTTCTATGCGCACTGCGATGCGGCTACCCGCAGACCGCTCCGGCCACCCGGACGGTTTCTATACGTTGCTATATCACGGGCAGCCGCATACGCAACCGTAACGCGCGGGTAGCCGCATAGTGCGTATACAGCTTTAGTACTTAAATTTACCAGAAAAACAACACAAACTATGTATTTACCTACTACGCCACAGTGACAAGAAAGCGTATACTATACCGTCTTTTGTCTCAAAAATATTATAAAGAAAGTTCGTAAACATTTTTCAATTGCAGCGCCATCCTGGATAACATGACAGGTAAAACAGATTGTCACGTATTAGCTCTAGCTAAGAAGGTATAAGGTTGCAACATGAATTGATTCTACTATTTAAAAATACCTAAGTCCTAGCTTTTCTCACAATGTTTTCCTTCGCCGATGGTATACGAGTATGTAATGTCACGTATACGTACAATCGTACATCTAACATATAATATTCTCGTGTCACAATGTTAGATACCGTTCTCCTCCGAAACCGCTTCACCGATTCTTATGAAATTTTATATGCGTATTCAGTAAGTTCGAGAATCAGCTACTATCTTGTTTTCATACCCATAAGTGATAAGGGTTGCCCACCCCTAACATTTTTTTTTTGGTATTTTTTTTATAATGTGGCATTAAAAATACATACAATCCTAAATTTTCACCCTTCTATTACCAACCCCTAATTTTTAAGAGTATCTACTTTAAGTATTTTTATCAATTTTTATTCCGCTCGATAACTGATCTATTATCTTATGACATTTTGTGTGTATGTCCAGTAGTTCTAAGAATAGATAATTTTTTTTTTTGGACTTCGTAATAATTGGCGAAATGTGGATGCACTACAGGGACACTTCTACCTAGCCCTTCGGGGATTACAGGCATGATGTTATGTTTTTGATTTTATATTTTTTTTTGGAAAAAAAAGGCGGAACCTACCTACTAATTGTCAGTAATTGTGAGCTGTACCTACTAATTGTCAGTAATTGTGAGCTGTACCTACTCAAAATTACAAGGCCAGCACGTCAAGTTACCCCAATGTGTCAAATTTCTTTGATTGTTTTTCAACTTTATGTCAATACAATAAGGTTCATATTCAATTGGGAAAAATTGATACATTGGGGTAACTTGATGTGCTGGCGTCTGTACAAGGTTGAAAAAAATGACAACAGAAAGAAAACTACCGAAAAAAATCTAAATCATATTATACTGAAATCACGGTATCGATACCTACGTATGTGTCGATATCCCTTCGACCCTGAATATATCTTTGAAATAGGGCAAACGGTAGAAAATAACATAAAGGAAACATCCAAACAGAAATCGGATTTGTAATCATATTTTTACGCAGATTTATCAAAAGCTTTCTTCAACAAAATAAACATGTCGTGCGTATGTAAACGAAATCTATTTTAGCTACGCCATGCGTCAATACGATATGACTGAATCAATATCTAACAAATCTACCTACTACTCTCTTTCAGTTTGATATTTGAAAAAGTGAAGGGAAATGTTTGTTTACGCCAACACCCCTTTCTAAACGGACCTCTAAAAACCACTAGTTCTTCATAAAAAAATTTGCACTCTGCCAGCGACTATGTCCGCGCGGATTTCGAACTTTATCATCCCCTCAACCCATCTTAGTTTTGGAAATAAATTATCCCACCAAAAACATTTCATGTAAAATGTTGCCAAGACGAACACATAAGGTTTGCCCTGTGAAAAAGATATCCATATCTCATGTAGAGCCAAGCTTCTGAATCTACACGGTCTAACTATACCGACCCTAACTTCACAAATTCTACATATCAGTGAAAATGTATGACTTCGCCGTTTCGCTACCTTCGTGGAGGTGATGCGATGTTTTTGTTTCTGAAGTAAGTAACTTCGCTTGCGCTTAGCTTAGCTCGTCTTGGCGCGGGGCACTAGCGTGCCCCCAGATAGCCTATGACACTAACAAATAATGTGGCTTTTTATTAGAACAATAATTTCAAAATCAGTAGGTACAGCTACAGTGCGATTCTGGTCAAATCACCGCGTGAAAATGTAGGCAAATTGTGCTATCATTCCATACTAATGCTAGGCTTTGAAGGATCACTTCACTCAAGTTTTCACGGCGTGACTTTTACTGAATCGACCGGCAGCAGTAGATCCAGAGACCCACACCAAAGATAACCCCGTCATCGTCACAAACCCACAAACTTGGCTTAGTCTTACCTCTTTATAATATTAGTATAATGAAAGCTGATACAGTTTTGCTATTAAACTGTTATTATTTTAAATCCCCAACTTCTATAGTTTAGAAAAAAAATAAGTACAGTATACTTAGTGCTTAGTTGTGCAGTCCTAAACATTGGAAGGAACGTTCCATATATACGAAAACGTCATAGAGCGTAGGTGGATCCGAGTGTCTTGGATTGATAATGTCAACAGTCGGTGTCGTGTTTTATTTTGTTCACATATTGTCCTCGATATCCAGACAAGAACAAGTGAGAGGAACGTATAGTGATGGGAATTTACGATTCTGTTTAAGTCTTTTGTAAAGTTGAACATATTGGATAAAATAAGATTGCTAGGCACCATTTAGTGTCTCGTTGGGTAAGTAATTACAGCCGCATGGTTTGATCTTCAAGGTTAAACAACGATGGGTGACCTTTAAAACATGTCAACCGTAAAACCATGGCACGTTGGTCCCAGCCTACAATATTAATTTTTGACAGTCGTTTAGAAAGTAGACAGAAGCCCGAATGACTGACAACCCAACTTACTAGGAGTTACGCGGTGTCCTGCGTGACCGACGAACGCGACGCGATGCTACGCTGGGAACGCGACGAACGCGATCAACTCAACGGCATACCCTACTTGCGGCCAATATGACCGTCTGCGACGAGACGCGACGTAACGCGGACTTGTTTTGCGGGCGACCAGATGCGACACCACATTAAATATGAACTTCCAAGCAAAATTGTACTGTACTTCTCAATAATTCGAGAAGTAATGACCAAAATCACGTAGCACATTGTCGCGTGTAGCATCGCGTCGCATTACGTCGCGTCGTGTTGCGTCGCGTTGCTTCGTGGTCGTCGCTCATGCAGGACACCGCGTTATTAACGAGCAAATACATTCAATTCTAACTATTGATCGATGGAACATTACGAAAAAAAAATTTTTACGATATGTACTGGACACCCACTAGGACAGAAGTATCAGATATTTTTTTTTGTAATGATGTAGATTAAATAACTTGTGTAAGTTAATTAGTCTAGTTAAGAACGCTCCGCGATGCCTCTCCAATATTGCAACATTATGTGAGATGGCGTTACTGAGATCACAGTCTTTCTATGAAATTTCTTCGCATGTCTTCTCTACAGTATCTAAATCCCATTGTTACCGAGTAAATGGGTTGTAGAGGATTGATGGACTGCATCCGGTTAACCTGGAAGCTGACACCAAAATACTTACGCAAAGCCTAGGTGGATGATTATATTTGTCGGCGTCAGCGATGATGAGCGATGAGCTGACACCGATGGGGCTTTAGTGGTACAGAGTTCATAACGTCACAATCTTGATTGCAGTAATAACCTCACTTAACAATCGTAATCACAAAACAACTCAAATAGGTAATTGACAGTTTCGTACTGGATGTGTGTCTTAGTTGGTGCCTCGAATTAATCTGAGCTCTGCCCAGCTCCCACGCACCAGCACGACTCTGTCCACGTGACATTACCGAAAATACATTGGCGCCATTTTCAAATGACAAGCAACGTCACGCTGGTCACCATCACCATAGACTCCGTACTAAGTTAATCAACTTCACAACTTATTATTCAAGAATATCGCTTTCCACGACATATTTCTATTTTGGAGGTATGAGGAATAGAGTGTAAAGTTCCTCATCCCCCATAAAAAAGGGAGGATTCCCCACCACACCGGGTGTTGTGTCTGACTGGTCCGGTTGTTGTAGGGAACTTGCGTACGTTTAATCGCGCGGATAACTTTAACATCGCGATGTAGGTTACCAGTGTTTAGTTCGTATGTGGCGAGATAGATGTCGCTACAATATTAAGCTGGACCTGCTTGCCGTATGTCACCTCTGACATGCTATGGTCATTTGGGCAATTCAGCAAAAAAAATATCCTCAATGGGCTACTATTGCCCGACGGTTGTTATAGGGAACTTGTTTACGTTTAATCGCGCGGATAACTTTAACATCGCGATGTAGGATATCAGTGTTTAGTTCGTATGTGGCGAGATAGATGTCGCTACAATATTAATCCGTACAGATCTTCTGGCATGCTATGAGCAATGCAGCTAAAAATGTCCTCAATTTTCCAAGAATAAGAAAACATTCTTGTTAGTGATTTTTCATGAGCACAACACTACCACTGATTCTAGGTAGGAACAACGTTCTTCGTTTGTTTTTGTTCTCAAGTTCGAAGAACGGATGGCTCAAGTTAATACAAACGAGCAGCTAACGATTAAATTCCAGGAAACATGCCTCAAGTCGGTGTTGTCTCGTCAATAGATAATGGAAAGAAACGTTTACAGAAACCCGGATTACGGCTTGACTATGTTTGCCAGGTGATTTTCCCTACTTTTAAGGGTATAGACTAATGTTAAGAGGCGGTGCCTGAAACCCACTGATTTTGATCAACTGTAATCATTATTTGTGAGAAAGGGAAGAGAATTTAAACAATCCTATTTGTGATTTGAAAAGACGGGTTCCTTGTTTTGCAAGTTGAGGAATAAAATTTTGAAAATAAATTACGTCACTCACTCACTAAATTCACCACAAGTTTTTCAAAAAATGACGCGAGACTGACGCTTGATCATTTAGTTACAAGAAACTACAACAGATTTTGAAAATTAAAAAATCTTACCAACTTCAGTATAATAATATAGTCTTCTTGCACGTGCGTAAACCCAAATTAAATAGTCTTCTCAAAGAATTCGACTATCATAATAATTATTTATTTAGTCCAGACAATAAAGATAAAATTAATAATAATAAAGTGTTAGTAACAGTAAAAGAACTAACAGCTATTTTAGTGACGTAATAGTTACAACAAACACAACAAAATATTTCACACATCTGGTCATTCAAGCACGCAGCCGGTGGAAAGTTAAGCGCACCTGATATTTCTGAAGAGCATCGTCAAAAAAAATCAGTGTATAATGTATATCCTTCCAGGGCGTCTCATCCAGGCGTTTTCACTTACTTAAGTCCTGAATGCTGCTTATAATTTTTTTAGGTATCTTTTTATGTAATTTACTTGCTGCGCCGACAAACTACGTTTCGTATTTGTATAATACTTTACGACCTATTCATAAACCTACTGAATATACACACAAAATTTCACAAGAATCGGTCAAGACGTTCCGGAGGCGTTTTGTAACAAACACTGTGACACCAGAATTTTATATATTAGAAGAAGATAGTGCTGACTTTTCATTTAAGTTATTTCAATTCAGTCTGGTATAGTATTTGCTTCTTGAAAATTTTCTCCAGGTCTGATTGCCAGCCGGAAAAGGCCTCCCCCAAACTCCCCCATTAATTTCTTTCTTATATCAGTCAGTTCCACATCCCTTCTACCATTTATCCTAGCCTGTCGGTTTTCTATCGGTTATATTTCGGAAAGTGTGCATCGGAGTCGCACGATTTAATTCCACCAAGCCCTTTTCATCGGACCACCAGACGTACGGCACTGCGCCACCGGTACATGGTAGATATTCCCAACCATACGTACTAAACCCTTTGGAAACACATTAATTGTGCGAACACCTAAAGAGTGGAATTCCCTGCCGTAGTCGGTGTTTCCTGATAGGTACAACCTAGGGGTCTTCAAGTCAAGAGTGAACAGGTTGCTTCTAGGCAAGCGTGCTTCATCGCTTACCATCAGGTGAGATAGTGGTCAAACGCGTGCCTATCAATAGTAATAAAAAAAAACCATTAACAACTATTAAACTATTCGTTCACTAATTAAACTTCCTTATTCATGATAAACAGACAAACAGTTCTTCAACTGTGAAGTACTAACTGCCGGGAGGTTTATTTATTTTTAATTAAAAGGAGCGACGGAACGAACTGCAGTTTTCTTCAAACGATAAAAGTTGAATTAAATACTAGCCACCTGGAGAGTGGCAAGTTTTTATTATGTTGCAGACATCGAAGGATTCCAGTATAAGACTGTATCTTCTAAACTATAGAAGCTCGTGACTAAATAATAACAATTAAACTGGTCGATCAAAGGTTAAGCTACGTCTGGCGAGGTCGGTCCGCGGATTGTTCATGAAATATCACAACTTCTCATACGTTAAACGGTTGGTCCCGGCTGTCATTGTCATTTGTAGATCTCTAACAGTCGTTAGCGGTAGTCTGAAGCCTGAATTTCTGACAAACAGTTTAACCAAAAGGTTAAATGATAAATGATAATTTATTTCTGTAAATGGGTTCATATAGGTACTTAAACACTTTTACATGTCATTTTTTTTTTAAAAGTGTTCGGTATTTCGCTATCTGACTACTCTGAGAAGAAACACCGAAAGAAACTCAGAGGTCACAGTCTCTTTTAAAGTCCAGACATTATCTTGGTCAGATTATCTTACATAATCTGACCAAGATAATGTCTGGACTTTATGTCATGCAGATTTATGTCTGATAATGGTCTTTTGAGGAAAGAGCCACACAGATATGAGTGGACCAGATCAGTCAGTGCAAGCATTTGTCAGTTATCGTGAGCTCAACTCGAAACTTGAGGAGCTCTACCAAAGCGTCCTGACGAACAATACCAAAGAAAGAACATTTGAGTTGGTCGCATAAAATACTCAAACTGCCGGACAAAATTTTGAAAAGCCCGTTAAAAATAAAAGAACAAAGAGAAAGGAAAAAAATCCACATACTTAGTCCTTATACATTCAAAATTATTAAATAATAAAAATAAAAGTACTTAAACATTACACATACACACACACACATGCACACACGCATACACACTCAAACACATACACATAACAAACAGCACATACATGACAGCAGAACATGTAGTACATCGCGCGGTATGTACCTTTACCCACAGCGGCAGCGAATATCGCTCAGGTCGCCCTAGCCGCGGTACTTGATACTAAATACCTGAGCGAAACCCGCGCGGTATGTACCTCTACCCACAGCGACAGCGAATATCGCTCAGTTCGCCCTAGCCGCGGTACTTGATACTAAATACCTGAGCGAAACCCGCGCGGTATGTACCTCTACCCACAGCGGCAGCGAATATCGCTCAGGTCGCCCTAGCCGCGGTACTTGATACTAAATACCTGAGCGAAACCCGCGCGGTATGTACCTCTACCCACAGCGACAGCAAATATCGCTCAGTTCGCCCTAGCCGCGGTACTTGATACTAAATACCTGAGCGAAACCCGCGCGGTATGTACCTCTACCCACAGCGGCAGCGAATATCGCTCAGGTTTGAATAGGCCTTAAATGTCACGCCGTGGAAACTTGAGTAAAGTGAACTGTCAATGCTTTGCATTATTATGGAATGACAGCTCAATTCGCCCTCACTACGCCTACATTTTCACGCGGTGATTTGACCAAAATCGCGCTGCTAAACAATGCAGTACTAATATCTATTGCATACGTACCTAGTTCAAACTTTCCCAATCGCGAACTTATAACTACACGCTTAAATGCCAAATCATGAATCAAAATAATTAATTGTACGTGTTTATGTTAGATAAAGTGATGAGTCAAACGTTTCTTGTTGCTTAAACTTTGGGTAACTTAAGCGATTATCGGCACTTAAGGGGCTGTGCACGAAATTTTGGAATTGTCATTGATAAAATAAAACTTTTTGACAAAAAGTACAACCGACTTAAAAAAAAAACTATAACAGTGTAAAATAACTCTAAATTAGGAAGTCTGTGGCTTTGGCAAGAGTTTTATTTTAAATTAATTTTAGCTTTCTCAAAATTCAGTTATAAAAATGTCTAAAAAGGTTAATTTCATCCACAGACCCTTATGTGAAATTAAAAGCTTCTCACTTCTAAAACTTTAACGATTTAACTTAGTCAAAGGTACATCAATAATGTGAATTAATAAAGGCACAAAAACATATTTTGGCAAATAATACTTTTATGAAAGACGAACATCATCTGTCTAACCTTGTTCCCATCCACATTGCATCTACACACGCACACACACATTATACACGCTCTTTAAGATGTTATTATTATGATTGTTTCTTCCTAGTTTTCAACAAACAGCATGCCCTCAATTCCTATAAAAAAAAAATGAAAATTCATTTTTGTAATATTAAAATGTAACTTTACATGAATTTTAATTAATTAATTATGATTATAACTTTCAATAATTTTACTTATTTAATAAAAATGTAATTTTCCGCTTTTGTAACTAAAACTGTAATTTTACATACATATTTAATGAACTGTTTTCTTTTTTTAAAAAAGCAATTTTAATTTTTATCAATTTTAATTCAAATCAAGACTTAAGTTGCCTGTAGGGGGGAGTCCCTGGTCTCCTGAAATACAAGTTGCGGCTTAGTTTAGGCACCAGTCTCCCACAAATACATTGTAATATTTACTATTTCTGTTTTTCCATTTTTAAGTTTTAGTTATAAGTGATTTTGTGGAAGAAAATAATCATTTTTATTTATTATTTTATTATTTTATTGAGGTCTAATCAGATGCATGAAAATAAAGACATTTGTCACTCCCTTGGATTTCGACTTGGACGACTGTCAAAGTTAGCTACGAAGGACAACTGGGACTAACTGCTTAGCGTGCCTCCTGACGCATCGTAAAATAAAAAAAATAAAAAAAATGTTTAAGTATTTCGATTATAATGGTCTTAGAGATATAAACTAAGTTTGGAGATCACCTTTTAAGCAAAGGATTGCTTGTCTTAGGAGTCTCCGCACTTCCACTTATCACTTAGAGATGTAGAAATGTAAACATGCAAAACTAAAAGTAAAAGGGGTGACTTAAGAAGTTTGTAAGACGAAAGAAGAAAACACTACTGTACTGGGATTTCTATGTATTTGTTCTAAAATCATGTGTATCGTAGGTACTGGATAACGCTAAACTTGCAGCTAAGCTCTTGGTATACTTAAATCATCACCTTTTGCTTTGCAGTTGTCTGGTAAACAAATATGTTTTAAGCGTAAAGAACGTTTTCCGTATATTCTTAAGATAGAAAGCATTCCAATAACTTTATGCAAAACACAAGTCCACAGTCCACTGCATTCAAAAAGTCATTTAGTAAAATGTCAGAAACATACAAATGTCTACAGCATAGCAAGTTAAATATGAAAATGACTAGTGTCTGCAACTTGTCGGCATCTTAGTGCATAAAACTGTTTTAACACCAGTTACACGTAAGATTGACAGAAGGTTCACTACATCTTCTTCTCAGCGTGTATAAATACATCCCAGCTTTTGGATACAAATGTAATAAAAAATCAAATTAAATCACTTTTATTTGCTAACACATTATGTAATTAAATACAGATCTTATATTTGATTAACAGAGCGCCATGTTATGCCAGGATACGTACAATTAATATGGTGTGCATATTAATTGTATACCATATAAAATATAATTAAAAAAATAATAAAATATGATCTTATTAATGGTCCTGTTCCTCTTAATAAACTTATTAATAAATGTCCTGCAATTATATTAGCAGTTAAACGAACAGCTAATGTTCCTGGTCGAATAATATTTCTAATAGTTTTAATTAATACCATAAATGGTATTAAAATAGAAGGTGTTCCTTGGGGAATTATATGAATAAATATATGTTGAGAATTATTAATTCACCCATATATTATAAAACTTAATCATAAAGGAAGAGAAATTGATAAAGATAATGTTAAAAGATTAAAAATTATGGTTATTAATTAAAAAATATTGAAAAACTAATATTTTCTTTTTGTCCAGTAGGCCTAAATCCAGAACATTACAAACACAAAACGTACAACCTACATTGTTCACACTATTTACAAAGAAACGTCTGTACGAAGCGTCGTTTGGGCAAGGCTGCCATTGCTTTTTACTTCCTTGTCAGGATTTGTGTCATCAGGTTGATGACAATAGGCTCATCCACTGTTTTAAGGGTCTTAAATAAAATTTGGGTGTGCTCTTTTTTACCGTTCGGGGGAAACAGGCGTGGTGGTGTATCATTCTATATCAAAATCATATAAATAAGCAGGGGATCAGAACTTTTAGAACGTCAAAAATGACATGAGATGTTGAATTACTACACACTCGCATTACATGAGACTAACCACCATTTTGTATTATTTAAGCATTGTTCAGAGTGGTTTTACCGTCTTTGAACTCTATTTTGGTGGTCTGCATAATGTAATTAATGTGTGCAACTGTGCAGTCTGTTAGTAATTAAATGCAGAGAGCTCGCTATGCTTAGGACGTTAAAGAAGTTGTGATTTATTAGCTTAGGACTTAGTGTTATGAAGAAGTTGTGTTGTTGCTGTATCCGATTTAAAAGTTTATTTTTAAATTTGTCAACATTTTGTCTCTTCATTTTATAAAAGGAAATTTCATTGACTTTAGTTGTCCTTTAAAGTACAACAACCCAAATGTTCTTTCTTTGGTATTGTTCGTCGGCACGTGGAGCTCATCAAGTTCCGAGTTGAGCTCACGATTTCTGACAAATGCGTGCACCGACTGATCTGGTCCCCTCATTCTGTGTGGTTCTTTCCTCAAAAGACCATCTCAGACACTAATCTGCATGGTTCTTACATGATTTGACAGACTTGCCCCTTATTACAAGATTTAAACATAACTGATGAAATGTGGTTGCACTGTAAGTAGACCTCTGCCTAACCCAACGAAGATTAAAGTCGTGATGTTATATGTGTCGGTGTCAGCGATGGCTGAGCGATGAGCTGACACCGATGAGGGTTTCGTGGTACCGAGTTCATAACGTAGAATAGCAATCTTCATTGCAGTAATAACCTCACTTAACAATCGTAATCACAAAACATAACTCAAATAGGTAACTGACAGTTTCGAGCTGGATGTGTGTCTTCGTCGGTGCCTCAAATCAATCTGAGCTCTGCCTAGCTCCCACACACCAGCACGACTCTGTCCACGTGACATTACCGAAAACACATTCGCGCCATTTTCAAAAGACAAGTAACGTCACGCTGGTCACCATCACCATAGACTCCGTACTAAGTTAATCAACTTCACAACTTATTATTCAAGAATATCGCTTTGAACGACATAAGTATCTATTTATAATTACAGGCCATGTCTATTTACCCGCGTTGAAACCATTTCGTTATCATCAAGACTAACCTCTAAAGCCAATCTCAAAGTGGGAAAGTCCCAAAACTTTTCTCAGCGTACGTACAGAAAATCGATATCACTAAATCCACTTTTAAACCCTTCAAAGTCAGGGGTAAAGCACACAATAGGTTAGCACGACAAAGAGCCCGTAATGGCAGGTGAGGAAGGAGTGAGCAACATTTGGGACGCCTTACGACGATCGACAAAATGCTCGCCTCGACGGATACGTGAGCTCAATGGCTTGAGAAATTATACCGTAGATGTAGGAAGGTACTAGATGTGGGCTTTGTACGAACGTATTTTTATAGACGGTTGTATTTGTGAAAATCTCCCCGTGAACACTTGGGTGAAATAAAGTGTCAATCTCTAGCATTAGTATGACATGATAGCTCACTCGCTTTCCCTTTTCACGGTGTGATATTTAGAATATCACTGCATGTATAATAAATTATTATTAAATTGGCACTTCGCCTGCGACTTACTCCGCGTGTTTTTTTTTTCGAGCTTTGACATCCTATCCACTCTCTCTGAGTTTTGAAAAAACAATTTAGCTCATATTACTCGATGGTAATATACGTAATGTAACTTTCTAATGTTTAAAAGTATTTTAAAATCTGCAGGCCGGGCCATATTACAAATTCTATTTCTATTATAGAAAGAAAATGGCGTATATGAAATCAGCTGTTTGTCAACTGTCAAGTGTATTTCATTTTCAGCCATAATACAAATTCTACTAGTCAACACTTGACAGTTTACAAACAGCTGATTCCATAATATACTTACGCCATTTTCTTTCTATTGTCGCCTTATCGTTTACGATAATAGAAATAGAATTGGTAATAAGGCTAGGCCTGCTGTTCTGCGTTAAATCCCTACAAACAAACGATGGATAGGTAGATTAGAGGCCCGCCCCGGCATTTTTTTACTGGAATAGAAATAATTTATTATTGCACTAGAAACGTGAATTTACCTAAATAATATTTCATACATACCTAGTTATCATTACAATACCACGTTTCAGCATATTTTAACGACTTTTTTTTTACTTCAAAAAAAGGAGGAGGTTCTCAATTCAGTTGTATATATATATTTTTTTTTAGGGTTTGTTACCGCCGTACTCCGTCATTTATGGTCCGATTTTCAAAATTATTTTTTGTTTGATAGGGTATACTAACAGATTGGTCCCATTTGTATCAAAACTCATACTTGATGAGGGATCTTCGAGGAATTGAGGGAACTCCTCAAAAAATATAGGCACACATGCACTGATTTCAACATTTTTAGTAACAAATCAAGCATTTTCATTTAAAAAGTATCATTTGGTGAAGAAAAACTGATGAAGAAGACAGGCAACGGAACTCTTCAACGCATAACAGCAAATTATTCGCGATTGCTATAGTCAGATGTCTATGCTGAGCTTTTGTATTTCCACAACATAACATTACGCCATTTTATTTTAAAAGGGGCTGGCAGAGATGTACAGATTAATGTTTAAAGATAGAACTTCTTTAGCAATTGTTATCCAATTTCAATGATTCTTTCAAGTTTTAAAAGACTTTCTTTACATGCAAAGAAACTTAAAATTACAAAATAAATACTTTTTTACAAAAAAAACAACCGACTTCTTAAAAAAAAAACTAACAGGTGAAAAATAACTACAGTTTCGGAAGTCGGTGGCCAATAATGAACAAAACAAAACCACCAAAGCCACAGACTTCCGAAAGTGCAGTTATTTTTCACCTGTTAGTTTTTTTAAGAAGTCGGTTGTTTTTTTTTTCCAAATATTTTTTTCCATACAAACCTTGTTCTGACAATCACCAACCAAACAAAACATTTGTCAAATTCTTACACTTTATAGTGATCAACCAAGTGAGAATTACTATTATTATCTACAGAGGCCAGCACATCAAGTAAACCCCAATTTGTCAAATTTCATCGATAGTTTTTCTACTTTATTGCAAATAGAAGAGGTTCATATTCAATTGGAAAATATTTACAGTTTGGGGTAGGTTGATGTGCTGGCGTCTGTACTAAGCTCATGGTAGCAGATGTTACGTTTATATATGCAAACAGCACCAACTTCCGCAAAAAAGTGTTTAACCTCAAATTTTTTCATGGGTTAATAACACCCCTCTTTTTGCGTCGGGGGGTAAAAACAGTGAATGAATAGAACATGGTTCGGAAATAGATTCAGTGACGATTAATTTTACTTTTTTGTTGTTATTATTTTTGTAATATTGTTGTTCTTTGGATTTTTGTGTCATTACGCGGCAGTGTGTGCGTATATTTTGTTCCACATTATTATCTACACAAGCTCTAGACGTGGAGACTTGTAATTGGCTGTCAGATAACCTTACTGCTACTTATTTACATTGTATTTAGCTGTAAGTCTTCCAAAGTGGTTAAATAAATAAATAAATATATGTCACTTCCATCCTGTATACAACACGACGTTCGAAGCTCTACGTCCAAAATAGAATTAGCATCATTATAATATACGTCTTATGTATACATGGTATATGTATATAAGCAGGTTTCCTAATGACATTCACATTGTTAAGTGTCTGTCAAGCGGTCGTTGGATATCAACATGTTCATAGATGAATCTTAATAGCTGTTATAGTGAGTAAAAGAGATAGATTTTATTTAAATAAATAAATATTCCACAACTTTTCACACAACGCCATTTGGTCCCAAGTTAAGCTTGAGAGCTTGTGTTATGGGTACTAAACAGCCGATAAACATACACATATATTTCTAAATACATACATAGTATAGATAAATTACTCGCAAACACAGAACATATGATCGTGCTCATCACGCAAACATTTGTCCTGGGTGGGAATCGAACCCACGACCTCCGGCATAGCAGTCAGGGTCACCAACTACTTGACCAACAGGCCAGTCAGAGAGTTATTTAGGTTTAATCTTAAAGTCACAAGTCAAAGTCATCTCTTTTCAATTAGGCCATTATAAGGCTTGTTTAAACTTCAAACTTACAAGGCAAATAAAGTATGAAATAGCATAATATAATATGGAGAAAAAAGGGTAAATAGCTCCATACTATAAGGTTCTGTTAATTTGACAGTGGCTATACTGCCGAGAGAAATATGTATCTTAGTAATAGTGGAAGGTTTTAATAAACCGCGCTGGTCACACTGGTGGCGTCAGCATCCGGGACATGGCTTTTGGAGCATGCACTTTATGTGGGACGCTAGAACTCCTGCTCGAACGGGATTCATTTTTTTTCATTCATTCATTCATTCATTCATTCATTCATTCATTCGTTCATTCATTCATTTTCATTCATTCATTCATTCGTTCATTCATTCATTCATATTCATTTTCATTCATTCACTGTGTTACTGTTTTTTCTGTAATAAGTTAGGAAAGTAGTTAAATTTATACTAATAATGACTAACAAGTTTTAATGTCGAATAAGTTTTGATTACCAATAAGTTTTGATTACGTAATAAGTATTGAAACCTTACGACCTCTGGCATAATTATTAGTCCCGGCTGTCATTCGTAGATCTTTGACAGGCCAGTTAGTGGCCCTGACTGCTATGCCAGAGGTCGTAAGTTCGATTCCCACCCCGGACAAATGTTTGTGTGATGAGCACGATCATTTTTTCTGTGTTTATCTATAATATGTATGTATGTATGTATTTAGAAACATATAGGTATGTTTATCAGTTGTTTAGTACCCATAACACAAGCTCTGCTTAGCTTGGGACTAAATGGCGTTGTGTGAAAGTTGTGGAATTTATTTATTATTAGGTATTTATTACGGGCTGTCAGAAGCTCAAATTTAAAGTCTTAGCATCTATACGAAAATGTTACTTTATTTTAAAAAATTGCTTGAAACAAATACGTCTTTTTATTTGCTAAAATTTTTAACAGAGCTGCTGGTCGGAATAGCACATTTTTATTGTTTTATTCAGTCTAGACTGGTAATATAATCTAGATTAAACTTTATTGCATATTGACTTTAATTTTATAGCGCTGTGCAGTTGAGTGTAGTTCAAATTGTTTGAGTTTCAAAATGATTTTGTGTGAATTTAATTTAACTTTGTTAATTAGATAACGGTGTAAATACGAACGTCCCACGAGCTATTGACATTTAACTTATTTTATGATAAATTCTTTGAACAATTTGCCTAGAACAAATGCTTGAACGTACACGTAAATGTATTCAAACAAATTATATTTTAAAAGATTAAGTTTAATGAATTTATAAAAATGAATTTGCAAAGATTTGATTGGTTAGGGGGCGGGGCTAGGCCGACGGATAATGATGACTTTACTGCATTCTTAACGCGAACGTAATATAGTGGTAGTAGCGTCACACGCTCCCCCGCCACCTCTACTACTCCCGTTGTGCAGTCCTGACGTAATTGAATTAATTGAAAGTTAATGAGTGTAAAAAAAGTTTCTTAGGCAAAGTTATTCGTATTCATGAGTACAATCACGTGTTTAAGTATCGGTCACTAATTACCAGTCACTCTATATCGTCAGCCTTTTACTGTCTCACTCCATGGCAATGGTCTCTTTTAATAAAGAGAAATATCAAAGATTGATCTACACTCGCTAGAAAAGGATTGGCGATTTCAAACTTTTTTATTTTATATTTTTTTTATTTGGTACAAAAAACAGTTATACGATACAGCATTCATAAAAAATAGTGGTATATAAAAGCAAAAAAACTTATAACCCACACTATTGTTCATTTGTGGTTTATGGCCGAGAACGAGGCGCGTAGGTATAACTCGCGCTTCGTGCGTTTGTATGAAGTTGGAATACTGTATGATAATATCGCACCTTGTGAAAGTTGTGACTAATTTGCGCTAGAGACTAATCATAAGTATATTATTATCTACATACGCTACAATAACCAAATGAAATACTTGAGTCATCCACTTCCATTTGTAATTAAGCCCACTTTAACTTGTGATTCGTCTATTTCCCTTTGCTAGCCTGGCCGGTGACGCCACAGAATATATTAGTTCAAAAGGCCAGCTCAAAACAACGTGCCAACAACCGTTATGTTAAACTACTTCTATATATTGTTTGTTCAAAATGATAATTTTTTGACTGGCCTGTTGGTCTAGTTGTTAGTGACCCTGACTGCTATGCTGGAGGTCGTGGATTCGATTCCCATCCAGTACAAATGTTGTGTGATGAGCACGATCATTTGTTCTGTGTCTGGGTGTAATTTATCTATAATATGTATGTATTTAGAAATATATTAGTATGTTTATCAGCTGTTAAATACCCATAACACAAGCTCTTAGCTTAGCTTGGGACTAGATGGCGTTGTGTGAAGAAGTTGTGGAATATTTATATTATTAATTACTTAAGCATGTAAAGGTGTAGGTTACGAGTTGTTTATGCATTGCATAGAATAGAAAAGAATATAATAGCATACTTTTTATTCTACACCATAAAACTTATAAACAATAACTCGCTTGATCCATTCTGCCGGTCGATTTAGTAATGGTCACCTCGTAAAAACTCAAGTGAAGTAAACTGCCAATGTCTAGGATTAGTATGGAATTACAATCTTCGCTTCTCCCTAATTTTTTCGGTTGGATTTTTACAATAGCATTGCTTTTGAGAGTGTGCTTTCACCTGATGTAAGTCAGGCATGTATGTATATGTGTGCGTGCGTTCTCGCTCATTGTATAGAGCTGACCTTCTGCGACCTTTTTATGTTTACCGACGTTTCTTTGCGAGCCAGCGAATCTCTTTGACATCCTTACTAATCTATTTGTATAAATAAACTTCATTTCAAGAAGTTATTCAAACGCTTCATACCAGTTTATTTGTTGTTTGTATTTGTAATTGCGGTTAATACGTAAAAACAGCGCGTGCCGATCAAAGGTTAAGCTACGCTTTCTATGGTCGGGTTGTGGATGATGGTGATCATCAAATATCCATAATGTAATATATTTAAGTGTTGGTCTAAGCTGGCCCAAACAGCTATGCATTGATTGACCCTTCACTTCATGTATGATTTCACGGGGTGAATCTACCTACCTACTTCAATCTCAATACATTTATTTCTTCCACATGTAAACTTAGGTTGTAGTTTTTACAAAAATATGATCATTTTAGACACTGTCAGGCACAGCAAAATAGGAAAGAGGCAGAGTTTACTGTTTTAATTAAATTATGCTGTTTTAATAAAAAAACATGCATACGTATTGAAAATGTATCGTCCAAATATTCATCGATGTTATAATAGCATTAATTTTTTGTTGTGTTTTCATTGTTTATGGCAATAATATTTTGATTTGCATGACTAGTGTACTCGTTGAGTGATTTACAGATTAAAGCTTGATAAGCTTAAGTTATTTCTATGGCGTAACTACATCGACCTTCAAAATGGTTCACAATGGGCGTTGTATCTCGCAAAACCCGCTAAATAAAAACAGTTCAATTGAGAATCTCTTCTGTTTTGAAAATCGATTAAAAACAGCCCTGTTATTTTAAATTTTAAATCTCATTTTAAAATCCAAACATGTAAAATACATTCGAGGTACCCGAAAGCCGGGCTTTATATCTGAAGCACAATTTTTCGACCCATCAAACCCGGCAAACAATGAGCGCTGTACTTACATAAGAATACCGTCTTACCACATCTTATCCACATTGTTATAAGGTACAAGTTTGCGTGTTTTAAGGTGTTGTTTAAATTTGTTGGGTTAGGTGATCAATGTTTGCGGAGCCATTGACAGTGGCTTGTGTGAACGCTCAAAATCGAAGCTCAGAGTGAAATGTTCGTGATTTTCTTTACATTTATATTGTCTCCTGGTACATATTGTAAATGTGTAATTATTGTAGATTTAAACTGCTGCCTTCTTATTTATAAACATGAATTCAAATTCAAATACTTTTTTTTCAACAAACTCTATACATAGACATTAGTCAAACATTTCTAGTTGTCAATTGAATACGTCATCAAATGTGTTGCACCAATTAAAATAGATTTATATGAAAATTGACGCATAGATAGACCTTTTTTCATTGATCAAACATCGTATTTTTAAACAAAAATTCAATGAAATCAGTTTACAATTTCATACGTTCGCATTACCTGTATGGTCGGTGTTTCCATTTCTTTGTAATATCCTATTGAAGCGTCTTACTTTCTCGACTGAGCTGGAAAAGGATCCTTGTAGCACTATCTCTATTGTTGATTATACAGGATGAATGTTTCTTTCTAGCCAGAGTGGATAAGTTCTAATCATATTAGCTACTGATAAACGACTAGCAGACGTCACGCGGTTTCACCCGCGTAGTTCCTGTTCCCGTGTGAATACAGGGATAAAAAGTAGCTTTTGTCATCCGGGAATAGTGCAGCTTTCCACCAGTGCAATATTTTTTAAAATTGTATCATTAGTTCCGAATATTACCTCCTACATACAAAACTTACAAACAAACAAATTGTACTTACATCTTTATAATATTAGTATAGATGAATAAAATATCATTCGAATCTTTGAAGCAGGCACCTACATAGGGTTATTTTTTAATGACCGGCCAAATTTTCACTGTGTGTTCTACCCATGAATATGAACTACTTTCACTATGGGACCGACTCTGAAATCACGAAAAAAAATCAGCTGTTTCATACAAAAGTTCAATACCTACTCGACTAAAATGTATGAAACAGCTGATTTTTTTCGTTGTCATTGAAAAATAACCCTGTATAGTGTTACTGTCATTTGCATGGCACTGGTAATGTATAATACCGAACAGAATTACGAAGCAACTTCTAAGATTTCAAAATGTGAACCCGTCGATATAATAATTTCAAATAATTATATTAAACACGCAGGTCGCTGTATGCCCGCTGCGAGTAACTGACTCACAGGCTGCAGGTATAAAATAATAGCTGTCTAATAAATAATATTAATAACAGCTTGTTGCTGTCCCACCGCAAGGCAAAGGCCTTTTTTCATACAGAGAAGGCACGAGCATTGATCACCACGCTTGCTCAAGGTGGATTAACAATTTCAAACTTATATTAACTAAAAGTCCAGGTTTCCTCACGATGTTTTCCTTCACCAACGTCAATGATGTCTAATAGAAGATAAACTTTGAAAGTACAGACGTCAGCACATCAACCTACCCCAAACTGTCAAATTTTCTCAATTGAACATGAACCTTATTGTCTTTGTTATAAAGTTGAAAAACGATCAAAGAAATTTGACACAATCGGGGTAGATTGATGTGGTGACCTCTGTACCTACATTATGACTTTGGTACCTACTTGCCCGGATTTTAACCACAATTTCATGCATGAGAGGTAGGCACCTTAACCTCAAATGCACTGAGTTGTCTAGTGATAATAATATTATACTATGCGTTTCAAATGAGAATAGGAATGTCAAAGACCTCTGTCTGTCAGATGTCACTAAAAAAGTACGGTCTGCAACGAAACCTTATTCGCGTAATCAATTATTTTTAGATTTTTGTTTTACTGAGTCTTAGTTATTCAAAATGAAAAAACGTCTTAAATGAATTAGTGATAAGGACCGCACTTTTCAATTGACATCTGACAGATAGAGGTCATAGACGTTCCTACTTTCATTTGAAACGCATAGTAATTTTAAAAAACGTGTTGAGAAGATTAAAAGCTAAATATTAAACAAGTCAAACAATTAATAACGATTCTATCTTCATTATAATATTAATTCTTAAGTATAGAATAAGAATATTCAAGAAAATTAATTCCCAGTGTATCCTAGAGTAGTCGATAACGCTAAGATCAGTGGAGCGTTCCAGGTCCATATTTCTGTATCTCTTAGTGTCGTCTGCGGAAGTACGCTAACGGAAATGAGAGCCCGAGGCGTCCAGACATGGACTTAGTCTGGGAGGAGTAGGGTGGCCCCTAATTCCAACGAAACTCTGACGGACGTAATGATAATTCTGTACTGAATTTAAGAATGAAACGGGTAACCATATATTAATCTGCTTAGCATGGCACATACGTAACCATATGTAAACTCACATTTGATTAGATCTAAGTAAATTAAGTTTAATTTACGTAAGTACAGACGCCTGCACGTCAAGTTACCCCAATGTGTCAAATTTCTTTGATCGTTTTTCAACTTTATGAGAAACTGAATAAGGTTCATGTTCAATTGGGAAAATTTTACAGTTTGGGGTAGGTTGATGTGGTGGCGTCTGTACATAACTTCATCATCACAATTTATTCCTCGAAGAGTTAAGCAAAAAAATAAAAATATCAAAAACACTATGGGTACACCACCCATAGTGTTTTTAATATTTTTATTTTTTATAGTTTTTAATAACTTTTCTTCAATTTGTTTGATTTCGTATATTTTATCTGTAATTTTAGTAACTTTAATTGGTTAAACCGTTGTAATTAAATAAACATTACACCCACATTTCGGCAGTTTTAAATAAGTATCATGAAATAGGAGGTCAGCCTATTGATATTAAACAATCAATAATTTAATTCAAGAAATTCAATCCAATAGTTTTATATTATACTAGCTGCCCTGGCAAACTTCGTTGTGCCTTAGAGTCAATTCATTGCTCTTATCATTTTTTTTACGTTTTATAAGACGACAACAAATAAATCCAAACCAATAATAACTACTACTATACTTTTTATGTAGCGAGTCTCTACTGTGATCTTATTTAAACATTTTGTGTTCGATAGAATTCAAATTACAACATGTATATTTAACCTAACCTAACTGACCATACCTATCCTATATCTTTTTTTTTTTTTGAGGGGTGGAAAATCCTCATGGATGTCCCCCGCCCGGGGAGGCGGACGGGTCTGTCAGACTCTTACTGACTAAAAACCACCCCGTGCTCCTTCGCACACCTGCGCCGGGGGTCACGGGAACAGAAGATACTTCCGCGACCCCCGACTGGTGCCGGCCCCGCGGGCCTCGCCAAGTCAGCGAGGGGAGTGAGGTGTTAGACTCCCCTCGCGACGTCTAAGAGGGGCGCGCGTAAACACGACGCGCCGCCACCTCGGGTCCATGTACGTGGGGGCGGCGGACATCCCCGCGTCCGTCGCCCTGGACCCAACCTATCCTATAGCTAATCCAACTATCTAACCTAACTACCTTACTAAAATGCATTGATTTAAAAAATACTAAACTCATAATTTTAATCTGAACAATAATTGCCTCTACTTTAATTAATGTCCCAACAGTAAAATAAGTTCTATTTGCAAAGAATTATTAAAGTTCGTCTCTGTCGTCATTGTTAATTACGTAAATTGATTTTTGAAATACTTAAAAGACTTTTTTATGCTACATAAAACCTCTTACAGCTTGGCAAAAAAGAGTAGAAAATAATGGAGGCGCCACTGTGCTCTTCGTATGGCAACCCGTGGCAACCGCATAGCGTACCAACCTAGTCTTGATACTTAGCTGCTTTTTAGACAAATTAATCTAATTATGTATTATTTTTTTAAATCAGTAAGTAATTTGAACAAAGACGTGTTCTCGACACGCAACTGATTACTTACCTAGAAATAACAAATTGGATAAATACTCCTGAGTTCACAACATTGTTTAGGAATTATAAAAAAAGAAAACATTACATTATCATAATTTCTATATTTTATTCTAGTAAATCTTCCTCTACATATTCTACCCCGAACACGTAGGTCGCAAACTCATCTGAGTCATGTTCGGGTTCAGAGGTGATGCTGCTATCATCTTCTAGATTTATTGCCTAACAGTATTAAAAGTAAAACATTTTTAACTTTTAACACATACTGTTAATAAGCCGGATGGAGAAAATACTCTTTTGTTTATCTCCTTCCAGCACGATTTTGCTTAAAACGGTAACAGATTTCCCTGAATTATATAATAGATTTAGACTATGGCACGACAATTTCTTTTACATTTCTAATGCAAACGCTAGAACCAATAATTCTCTCCCTTGATATCGCAGTATAATTTACGTAGAAATTGAATTTTTATTCAGTTAAAAGTCAAGTCACCAAAGTATCAATTTATCTCAGCGCGCTATACCAAAGTTAAGCAGAAAAAATGTAAACATAACCTATGTGCTCGACATTTATTGTTTCAAATTTCTAGTTAATTCTTAAACAAGCAAATTAATATAGCTTTGCATTCATCAATTAACACTTGATTTAGTTAAAATCAACAAAACAAACTCTTACATACCTGTTATATCAGCGGTTCTTTACTAAACATTGATAAGTTCAGAAAGAATAGTTTGGGCCTCATGTTCCGCCAGACATCGCCTGTACACCTTGTAAATAACCTCCCTGCCAGCACTCCGAATGGTTTTATTAATTATTCTTCACTTTTTACGTTTATTAATCAATGTTTGGTGGTCGAAATTAAAATTTTACGAAATCGTGAACTTTGTTTACTATGAGCTGTCATTATTTTGGAAATGTTGCCAACAGACAAAAATTTAGTTCCGTTTCTACTCTTTTTTGCCAAGCTGTAGTTTAATAACAAAATAAATTTCAGAACGTAGGTGCGTATTATAAATTGACAACCTTACCTTCTTGGGTTTAGCTTAAGACTTGTCAATTTCAAATTGTCACCTGTTAATGAACTGGGAAGTTTGACACCTGTCATGTCATCCAAGAGGCCGCTGCATTTGTAAAATGTTTGAGACAACCGATATTCTTGATATTTATTTTTTCGAGGACTTTTCATGTTTTTTATTAATTATTATGCTATATGCTATTCCGGACAAAGAGAAATCCAAAAAGACCAAAATCATTCACATTGATCCAGCCGTTTTTGAGTTATAAATGGTGTAACAAACACGACTTTCTTTTATATAATATATATAGATTTTAAGTACAAGTCAAATTTCTTTGATCGGTTTTTCAACATTATGTAGAACAGAATAAGGTTCATATTCAATGGGAAAAATTTAACACATTGGGGCAACTTGATGTGCTGGCGTCTGTACATCTGCACGCTTCGTCATTAGACGACGGTTAATTTAAGTTAAAAGTTAAGTCTCATCTAAGTGAACTGGGTAATGATCTCATAAGTAATAAAGATTATTTAAACCTAAACATAAAAATAAAAAAGAGTGGTAGTGGTTATCATATATTCGGGCAATTGACTACTCCTACTATCAAAGGTTACGAAATAACAGTCGGAACCAGGCCGTGATGTGCTTTCCGAGGCACGAAAAGGTATATGTAAAGGTGTATGTAGAGGTAGATGTAAGGTAAAGTGGTCATCCATTCACCAAAAATGCTAGCTCAGCCTTCAATTAAACCATGCGTCTTCTATTATTACCCACAAACCTCTCCAAACATACATCATACATACGTAAGCTGATAAACACCATTACCTATCTTTGGGTCGAGCACTCGGATAAAAAAAACATTTCACGGGAAAGTCCAATCATTTTTTTTTGTAATACACACCCTAAAAGAAACGGTATTAATGTCTTCACTCCTCCCCGTCTAGGATTATATTTGATTTATTATTGTTTTTGCGATAAACGCCGGTGTGTAGCGATCAGGAAGGTTTTCCTACAAAAATATGGCAATAACCTCGGATTAGGGGACCGTTTGATGATATTGAATAGGAATAAGAAAGTCGTTACCTTTACTTTTTTTTGGGGGAGTAATATTTTTACATTTTGAGATACCTTGTAGTATTATTGTAGTAGTATTATTATCATGGTTTCGGTGTGATTGTAGCAAAGAGTCTTCCTTTTTAACCGCTTAAAATGCTTAAATTGTAGAAGGTACTTTGAATCTATCTTAGTATGTATGTTATTTCTTCATTTTTGTTTTTCTAGGTACATCGCATTCACTTAAAATGTAGTTTTTATTGTATACAAAATATTGTAAAAACTATTTTAAAAGAGTAAGTAGGTATGGAGTTTCTGGCCCATTCTTCTTTTGGAAAGGGCAACTAGAATTATTATATTTTATTTAACTTGTAAGTTTAACGTTCAAAAGTGCCTTTTAAATGGCTTAATTGAGATAAATGATTTAACTTTGGCTTAACCCCAGAGGCCCAGACGCAAAACGACGGGTTCTTGTAATGTAACGTGTCTGGGTGCATGTGTGAGTCTGTCTCTTTGTAGCAGCGTAGCTCCAAAACGGATTAACCGGTTAGCATTTTGTTTTTTTTTTTGTTGGTATGGTGTATTAATCATGAGTAGGTACTGTTAGATATAATTCCTCATTAGGTGAGTAGGTACTCCGTCATTTATGATTTTGAAATTCTTTGTTTATGCTTTATACTTCGAATCTTCGTTCGCGACTTCATCCGCGTGCATTTGGTACTTACCCTTCCGATCACAAACAATGTGACCGGTCTATTGATCAATCAATTGGTAAAAGAATTTTCAAAATCGGTTCAGGACGTCTAGAGATTACCCCCTACAAACTCACAAACTTTACATATTGATAATATTAGTATAGATATAGAAGTATAGACTTTATTATTTTCATCGGAACTGTTTTCTTATTCACGAACGAAACTTCCTGAAAGTGCTACGAAGCCGTCTTCACTTCACAATGAAAATTGGTTCGCTATTGTCTTTCCAAGAAATGGTCATCAAACAAATCGATGGTGGAGCTCATGAATACTGTACACCCAGTAGTTCAAGGGTAATATTGATTGTGACAATCATTATATTATTCTACTACCAGACGTTCCGCGGTTTCACCCGCGTAGGTCCAGTACTCGTGGGAATACAGGGATAAAAAGTAGCATAATGTGTTAATCCAGGGTGTCAGCTAACTCCATACCAAATTTTATTAAAATCCATTCAGTAGTTTTGACGTGACAACGTCTTATAAATTGGTTTGCCGGGTGACACTTCAAGAAACTGCGTTACGCTCCGCTCACGTTATGCGCTCACAATGAGAGCGAGTGAGAGGCACGCGTCCCTTCCACTCGGGCATGGTTAGCCCGCCTAAGAGCGAGAGAGACAGACATAAATTATTTTACCACTCAAAGTCGTTGTCACGTAAAACTTTCGCCCGTATACCGACTTTACAGGCAACCAATTTTTTTACGTGAAAGAGTAACAAACATCCATCCTCACAAACTTTCGCTTTTATAATACTAGTAGGATTTCTATTTGGGGGCCATATTTGAATTAAGTCACACGAATTTCCTTATTTTTAACTTACGAAAAAAGGAGGTATAACTGAATTCGACATGTGATTACTAATAATATTCCACAACTTTCACACAACACTATTTAGTCCCAAGTTAAGCAGAGCTTGTGTTATGGGTACTAAACAGCTGATAAACATACTTATTTATTCCCAAATACATACATATTACACGAATAGATAAATTACACCCAGACACAGAATAAATGATCGTACTCATCACACAAACATTTGTCCTGGGTGGGAATCAAACCCACGACCTCCGGTATAGCAGTCAGGACCACTAACTACTAGACTAGGTATGTAATTTAGTTTTGCACATAGTTATTTAATGGGTACTAGCATAATTATTTATTAAAGATTTATTTATGGCTTTTATATGTATGTAGTTATGTTGGGTAAAAGATTTTAATAAATGTAATTTGATTTTTTATTTTTGATTCAGGTTCCGAATTCTACACACACTTTTCTGAAAATATTAAGCAATCTTCTTTCTTCTATAAAGAAAGATAAGATGCAGATAAGATGCAGATGCAGCAGTGTGGAATAGGTTTGTAAAGCTGCATATTTATCGGAATTAATTTTGATTGTAAATTTATTTTTGAGTTAAAAATGTTGATTGATATTTTAATTTTGAATTTGGATTGGTATTTTAATTTTGAATTTTTGATTATTATTTTAAATTTTGTATTTTGATTGCCATTTTAATTTTGATTTGAATCTGACTAACATAGTTTTGTAAGTAAATACTAACATAATATGGACATACAAAGTCTGAATTAAATGAATTTTATTTATTTTTTATTTTATTTATAAATAAGATCCATCAATCTTATAGCTACTATAAATAAGATCTACAATGTTGTCTGCCCAATAACTCTGAGAGCCAGACAACACGTCATGAAGTCTCATGGCTCTTGCATTTCTATTGTTAGAAGATGTAGCAAGCTGAAGACCAAAGTGGATATATGTAGGGAAATATGTATTTGTTTCATGAAATTTTCGTATTTTGAAAGATAGGCAGAAAGGAAAAATACTTATTTTGCCACTAAAAAAATTCAGGTCCTGGTGGCCTAACTGGTTAAGGTGCTCCTCTCTCATGTGCAGGTTGTGGTTCAAATTCGGGCAAGTACCAATTCTTGGACTTTATCAATACTAATATTATAAAGAGGAAAGATTTGATTGTTTGTTTGCATAGGCTCTGAAATTACTGGACCGATTTGAAAAATTCTTTCAAAACTAAATCCCTGAGTGACAAAGGCTACTTTTTATCTCTGTATTCCCACGGGAATGGGAAATACGCGGGCAAAACCACGGGACGCCTGCTAGTAGTTAATATAAGTAGTTAATAGTTATTGAAACGAAGTTCCAATAACTGGCTTGCTTTCTATGAGAGAGAGAGAGAGAGAGAAAAAAAATTAAGACCAAAAGTTGTCAAGAGAAACCCAGATGGAACGAAGTTCACCTCTCACCTCTCAAGTTTTTTCTTCTATAATCGGCAGAAATGTTTCTTCCGCCGTAACTACGCTGACCATGTTAAAGTGCTCGTGTTATTTGAATGTTAAAACTTCCAATACAAAGGAAAAGTACGTGTTCTTAAAAATCTATTCACATAACGTGGAGTCCGATAATACCAACACATGGTTCCTAGTAATAGTAAGTTTTGGACTTGTGCCAGTATTAGACGGGCGGCGTAATATCTAGCACAAAATCTAGGCTACCTCAGCCCATCGGATATAAGGCGCTTCAAATGCGGCGAGTACTTCCATGTCCGATATTGAAGACTTCTTACAAAATTGCGAAAGTATTTTAGGCGAATGTTTTAAATTTTATTTGTTTTTGTTCTTTAACATATTATTATGACAGGTGAATTTTAACCGGTTAAGGACCGCCATTATTTCTCCCATTATTGCAGTTATGTATTATAATTCTATTTAAAAAAAGGCGAGCTTACCTAGGGGTGTCGTTATCTAAAAGCAAAAAGACCTGAAAATATTAAGTCCGCCGGCGCGGCGGCGTAGGTAGATTTGTGTACCTACTTAAAATTTTAATGAAATAAATATTCAGAGGTTTTAATCACAAAGGTTAACAATCGATTTTATCATCAGTTGTAACATCTACTTTACCATCTAATATTTCAAGTCGCCAGATGGTATTCACTTAATATGATACAGTAAAGTTTTTCCCCGAAGTGGTAGATAAAATTCTTGCAAAAATAGATCGTTTCACATATGTCTTGAGAAGAATTAAACAAACTGTTAACCATGATACTGCAATGCTAGCTTACCATGGTTATGTATCTTCCGTACTAAGATACGGTATTGTAATATGGGGTAACTCAGTGGACTTTGATAGAGTTTTTAGAGCTCAAAAAAAATGTATACGAGCAATTTGTGGAGCTCACTTTTTAGACAGCTGTAAGCCACTGTTTCAAAAACTTACAATTCTACCTTTGCCGTGTATGTATATTTTTGAGATATGTTTATTTGTTAAAAATCATTATAGTTTATTTGAAACAAGCACAGTAAGGGCAAATAGCCGAACCCATAAAGATAGACTTCGGTTGCCACCAATAAAACTAAAATTATTTAAGAAAAATGTATACTGCATGTCGATTATTATTTACAATCATTTACCAAATAGTTGTCAAGACTTACCCCTGACAATGTTTAAAAAAATATTATTCAAATTATTACTGCATAAAAGATACTATACTGTTAAGGAGTATCTAGAAGACAAATCAATAGATTCTGTAATTTGTAAGCTCGTTTAATTGACATCGCTAATTGTGAAGACATTTGCACGCCATGTTATGGCAGGATATGCCGAAACAAAACCAATTGTAAAACCTTTTATACCATATTCTGGCAAATAAATATTTTTGATTTGATTTGATTTGATTTGGTATTATTTACTAACTCTTGAGGAATCCTCAAGTGAGCAGTTCGTGTTTTTATTGGCCTTTCTGTTGGAAAGGAAAATGGACCTTACGTCATGTACCTACACAAGTGCAATTTTAAAGTCTGTTTTGAGGTCAGTTTCTTGGCAGTGGATAGATCATTAGTCCTTTTTAGATATCGCCGGAGTAAAAGATTGATGACGTTTTTTTTTGTAAAGAAATGTTAGGAAGAAAATTGTTTAACTTATGAGGTACAATAAATCATTACATTGTTATTCAATAAAACTTTTAAATGCTTAACAGTTAAACAAAACCTACAAGTGCTTGTCTGCTCATCACCTCAAAGCATCTGTTTGGCTAATTATTTTTAAAGTTAATACTTTTTTAGGCGCTTTGGGACTTTTTATATTATATATATATATATATATTTTTTAATTGTAATGTTATTTATTGTAATTGAATTGAATGTTATTGTAAATTTACATTATGTGTCTACATCTATCGCATTGGATTAAATTCTGTAATGATAGCTGTATGTATGTGTGTGTGTGTGTTTTTTGTGATGGGAATAAACTAGTGAACTGGCGACACTCGACGTTCGTTACGTTACCGTAATCGACACCTCTGTATACATACATACCTACATACATAAACTCACGCCTTTTTCCCATGGGGGTAGGCAAAAACTACAGAGCGCCATATGCTACGATTCTTACATACTTCTTTAACTTCGTTTACATTCTTACATGTTGTCATACACACACGCAGGTTGCGAGTACTACGCACCTGACCTTTCTGAAGAACCTCACCAATAAGGTATATGTATGTCCTTCTACCTCTTTATATCATTACATATTACCTATAATAAAAAAATCATCCACCGCGTCTGTCTGTCTGCTTGTTCGCAATAAACTCCAAAGCTACTGACCCGACTTTCATGTTGTTTTCACTAATGAATAAAGTAGGGTTCAGTATATAATTTGTCAAGTTTTTGTATACATTGGCTGAAATATAATGATATTTGTTGGAGGTGTCTGAAAAAAATAAGCCGTCTGGGACTTGGGCGCAATAACCGAAATCCACGCGGGTAAAGCTGGGGGCATCAACAAGTACTTAAATACCTTTTAAGTACTACATTCAATTTTTTATTTCCTAACGAAAAGCTTTCACTTCTGTGGGCACTCCTGTGGAGTGACAATGATTTTTGCTGTAGGTATTTAGAATCGCTGGGACAAAATTTGTATGAATACGATAAGAATAGAATACTATTGTACTAACACCATAAAACTTACAAATAATGGGCGGCCTTATTGCAAAAAGCGACTTCTTACAAACAATACTCAGTTAGGTTATTTTAAGGCCTATTTCGTTCCATAGTGGGCCCGACTCCGGGCTGCTATAAAGAAATTCCAGATGAAAAACTTCCCGACTTGGGAATCAAACCCAAGACCTCATGCTAAGCAGTAGCGCTTGCGACCGGAGCAAGTAAAAACCAAAAGTTATGCGACTAGCTGTACAAAATTTATTGAACCAATCAAAGAGAAGTCAGCACTTACTTGTTTGACAAATTGTAACATTTTGGGCTAATTTTCATTTAAGAAACTAGGTCTACCTATATCAATCAACTTCTGTCACAAACTTCGAGAAGCTAAATTATCTTCATAATTGTTTCAAGGTTGCTCTGATTTAACACCTGCTACACAAATAACCCACGACGTCAAATAAATTCTCATCACAAACAATGTGAAAGTGATAGTGAGAAGTACGAATATAAGTTACGGAGATACTTATTTTTTTTTTATAATTTACTTACAAAAACATAAAAATAAATAAATAACTAAATAACTAAACCTAACAATAAATAACTACAAAGCGTCAAAAAATTCTTCTGCATCGCTGCCAGCTGGTAAAGTGCCCAAAAGACTGACGGCATTACCACGTTGAATGGCGACGCTTAATAGCCTCTGGCAGAAGTAGAGGCCAGCCCTTGGGTCACAGGAAGTGTCAACTAAATGTCTTTGATAAAAAGACGAGCACTCGGCCCCACGGCCCAAGAGTTTCAACCCCAAACGGCTCGAAAGCATAACTACCAACAAGGTTGCTATATTTACGCCGCTTGAGGTTCTCAGCAGCAGCGCCAGCACAGAATATAATTATTGATACTTAATTATATTTGTTTTTTATTTTTATTACTTAGCCTGAACTCTCCCACTGTTGGGCAATGGCCCCCCCTTTATTCCTTCCATCCGTCGCAATTCTATCTCTCCAATTCTCAAGGAAGACTTCCAGATCGTTGCTCCGTAGTCTGCCGCGGCCCCGTGTTTCTGTTGTATACTATATTCACATTTCTATACTACGGAAAAATCCCGTGTTGCCAAGAAATAGAGGAAAAAACTGTTTAGCTTCTTTATAACAGTTAACTCCTGGCTAGCAATACATTGTATGTCAATCGACTCGGTAAACATCTACCTGCAGTGAAAACTGCAAAAAAGTATAAAAAAATAGTATATTTAAAAATCACAATATGGTTTAAAAATTGCATGGTAGCCTTGTGATATATGCGAAGGGTGGGCCGTTTTTGGGGGACTGTCTTTATGTATTTTTTGGCGTTCAAAAAGTGCTGATTCTCAGCCTAGTTTGAATAAAGACTTTTGATTTTGATTTTGATTTTGATATATCGTAATTTTTACCCTACTTACAAAAAAGAATGAGGTTCTCAATTTGGTTGTATGGTTTTTTTTACTTACATGCCCTCATAACTCCGTCATTCATAAACCGATTTGAAAAAAACATTTTTTGATTGAGAAGGTATACTTTCCGTTTGGTCTCATTTACTTTCCATTGACATCGGTTCCCACTCCTCTCCCAAAGTTTCAAGCTTCACGTGATCCATGGACATTACATTATTTAAACAGTGTAACTGTACTATAACTCCCAGTGTTCCATTTTATCTTCTAAACTGTTTCAAGGCTCCTCCGACGGGACACCTGCCACGTTGCGGTACAATTTGTGTCACGTAACGAGATTTCGTGTCCCGCCGTAGTTTAGCGTTCGGTTGTCTGCTCTAAGAACCACCCAGGCCACTTGAGGACTTAAGAATGGAATAGAATAGTCTAGTCATAGTCTTTATTGTACACCACACCGTTAAAACTTACAGTTATAATGGGCTATCTGACAAAATTGTAGATTTTAGTCCCTCATCTAGAATGCAAGAAAATATTCGACACATACCTATTTTTTTATTTTTCAAATTGACGAAAAATAAGTATATATACTGGCTAGTGGCGTCATGCGACATTTTGACTCGATTACGTGAAAAACGAAAAATATGTGTCGATAATTTTCTTGTAATCTAGAAGAGAGACTCTCAACGGGAAACGTACCCAAAAGACTGGCCGCATTGCCACGCTGAATGGCAATGCTGATTCTCTGACCTAAATAAAGGCCAGCCTTTTGGTCACGCGAAGAGTCGATCAACCGCTTGGCGATGTCACGGAAAATTAAAAAAAAAAAAAAAGAATCAGCATTGCCATTCAACGTGGCAATGCGGCCAGTCTTTTGGGCACGTTTCCCGTTGAGAGCGATGCGGATGGATTTTTTGATACATTTTCATCTCTTTTAGTTTTTATTAAGTGTGTAATAAATGTATTAACAGTTAGATAAAAATAATAAACTATACAGTAGATGAGGGACTAAAAACTAAAATTTTGTCAAATACCCCATTTAAAGAACTACCTACATTCATAGCTGAACTATTTGCTGTGCTGTTTATCTGGCCGGTTGGTCTATTAGTAGCCCTGCCATGCCAGAGGTCGTGGGTTCGGTTTCCACCCATCATTTGTTCTGTGTCTGGTCGTAGTAAGTATATTTATCAGTTTTCTAGTAGGTACTCATAGAACAAGCTCTGCTTAGTTTGGGAATAGATGGCGGCGTTGTGCGAAGTCCTTAATTAAATCGTACTTATTGGCTTCCAAGGTAACCCAACACATGTTGGGTATAAGTAGGAACCATGTAAATTGATCTCAAGAGGCTGATCACCCCTGTATCTGACGCCCCAATTTGCTCACAGAGGATTTTTGATTACCTGTCTCATATGATAACTCGTCAGTTCGTATCCGGGAAAGGTACCAAGGTATAGTCAGCGTCGAATATTTGTATAGAAATCAATACAACGCTCTAAATTATTGGAGCAATTCATTTTTCACACATGTATACACACACACACACAAAATCTAACATTGACGACATAATTCTACTCATCTCGCAGCAAATAACGCAGTTTGCCGTTGTAGCTGAAAAAAATTAAAATGTAAATTAAATAATAATTATAAGAAAATAGCCCAAACAACATAAATAAAAGAAAAACTTACGACATCATATTTATTACGTTCGCGCTGTTGTTATTATTTATATTTTTTTACATCTATGGGATTGATCTACAGAATTCAGCTTGTCCAAAGTTGAACAAATTAATGTTAAAACATTTACAAAATTATTTTTATAGGTACGTGTTGTTGAATGTGCAAATGTTTTTATTATAATCTAATCCTATTTTTAATTTAATGTATCACAAATAACCAACAAAAAGGATAGATTTACCAGGTTGAGTTCGAACTTGACTGTCTAAAGTTTGGTCAAATCTGCCCTAACAATAATTATTATGGTTATATAGCTTGTATTCATAAAACTTTGTGCGAAAATGCAAATTAAAGTTTCAATTACCAAGACCATAACATCGTCGTTCGTCTTAATCAAAGAGATTTAAAATACTATAGAGCGGGCATGTCAAGAAAATGTCATAGAAAAACTTTGATCCCATGTCTCAGTAACGCCATCTAGAATAATATATGAATATTGGAGCGGCAGCGGAGCGTACTACAAAAAACTCATAGACTTGTATCCAGCAGGACACACTTTTTCGGACGAAAATTTTGTTCGTGATGTCCGGTCTATAGGTATTGAATGTCTTTGGTCTAAGTATTTTTGCTGCTGATTGTACCAACAGAGTGGAATGTTTCCGGTAAAATTTGGTTCGTCAATTCAGGGACGGTGGATACCTACTTAACATAAAGGTAGGGTTGTGAGTTTTGCTAGAGTTGATTGAATATTGTTTAGGATTCGTTAGCGGTAAATTGGTTGGGATTTCGCATTGATACAATATGTTAATTTGTTAAGCCGTTGGTACCGGCTGACATTAGAGATCTTTAACTGTCGGAACCCAACATTTATGTTGAACACGGGACTCTTTTTGATGAATGATAAGATCATTTTTGTGCATTATTAAATTTCACAAATCACTGAACACTTAAAAAAACTTTTTTACTAAAAAAACAACCGACTTCATAAAAAAACACTAACAGGTGAAAAATAACTCCAGTTTCGGAAGTCTGTGGCTTTGGTGGTTTTGTTTCGTTCATTATTGGCTACTGACTTCCGAAACTGGAGTTATTTTTCACCTGTTAGTGTTTTTTTTAAGAAGTCGGTTGTTTTTTTTTGTAAAAAAGTTTTTATTTTGCAATTTTTAGTTTATTCGTATGGAAAGAAGGTCTTTTAAAATTTAAAAGAATAATTGAAATTGGTTAACAATTGCTAAAGAAGTTCTTTCTAAACATTAATCTGTACATCTCTGCCAGGTCCCTTTTAAAATAGAAGGGCGTAATGTTATGTTATGGAAATACAAGAACTTTGCATAGACATCTGACTATAGCAATCGCGAATAATTTGCTGTTATGCGTTGAAGACTTCCGTCGCAAGTCTTCATCAGGTCTTCTTCACAAAATGATACTTTCTGAATGAAAATGCTTGATTTGTTACTAAAAATGTAAAAATCAGTACGTGTGTACCTATATTTTTTGAGGAGTTCCCTTAATTCCTCAAGGATCCCTCATCAGATATGAGTTTTGATACAAATGGGACCAATCTGCTAGCATACCCTATCAAATTAAAACAGAATTTTGAAAATCGGTCCATAAATGGCGGAGTAATCGCGTAACAAACACAAAAAAAAACATACCGTCGAATTGAAAACCTCCTCCTTCTTTTGAAGTCGGTTAAAAATAACATTACTAGTATATCGTATTGAATCATATTTTAATCAACATACAACCGAACACTCAATTTAACTGCAAATTGCAAAAAAAACACAAATAAAATGAATTTACCGGCCTACCCTTCCACATTCATCTTAAGCGTTTCCATGTAGCATATTGCGAACTTAGGGATCATTATATATATATATACTAGCTGTACCCTGACACGCTTCACTGTGGCACATTGTGATTGAATGGTTACAAAAAAAGAAAAAAAAAATAGGTAAAAATAATCCTTGATGCGGATTATATATCATGCTAAAATTTCAGCTCGATCGGTGCAGAACTTTTTGAGATTTTGTAGCGTAAATACACACATCAAAAGTGTCTAGGGATCAAGCATTTTTATGCGGATTTCTTGAGATTGAGATGTGGCTTTGTAATAAATTTATGATTTTATAAATTTATATGGATCCTTTTTGGTGCATTTCATAATTTGAATCAGGAACTGTGAATCAAATTCGAGTAAAACATGAAAATCAGCTGTCAATATTTTCACTATAAAAACATACAACGCATTGAAGACATTATTAGTGCTACTGTTTCCCTACTACTGATTAAAACCAACGTTATTATGGAGCGGCGACGTCATTTAAGCAGGGAAGAAATGCTCAGAGCCGTGGGAATGATAGAAGCTGGTTCCCGGCAACGTACTGTGGCTTTAGCTCTGAATACAAGTCAGAGTGTTATCAGTCGACTTTGGACACGTTACCGAAGCACTGGTACCGTGGCTGAGCGCCATGGAGGACGGTATCGCTGCACCACACGGAGACAAGACCGATACATTCAAATCTTAACTCGAAGAGCTCCAACAATAACCGCCATGATGTTAGCCGTGTGGCTTCATCACTCTTCAGGGAACTTAATTAGCGACCAAACAGTCAGAAACCGCTTGCATGAAGTGAACCTTCATTCCCGAAGACCGCTACGGGTACCACCTATAGCAATGCACAATCGTAGGATTCGATATCAATGGGCTCTTGAACACAGAATTTGGGCAGAAGAACAATGGCGTTTCGTGTGCTTTTCTGATGAGTCTCGTTTTGGTATGAGACCGGATACAAGACGTATACGACACTGGAAAACCCCTGGACGCCAACAGCGATTAAAATCCTGCCAGGAAGTCCATCCTTATAGTGGTGGAACCATCATGGTATGGGCGGGTATTTGGATCGGCGGAAGAACTGAGTTGATTTGGATCAGAGGCAACCTCAACGCTCAAATTTATGCTGAGACGATTGTATCAGACGTCATCGTTCCTCTACAAGTGCAAATCGGTCCCTTATTTCAGTTAATGCATGATAATGCACGACCGCACACCGCAAGAGTTGTAAGACAGACTCTCGCCGCAGCTAACATCAATGTCCTGCCCTGGCCTGCTCAGTCGCCAGACTTGAACCCGATTGAGCATGCATGGGATATGCTACAGAGAAGAGCTCTGCCGAATATGGAGGGTATCCAGTCGCAAGAAGACCTTTTTTTGTTGTTGCAACGAACATGGGCGGCCATTCCACAGCGTGATTTGGATGAACTCATTTTGAGTATGCCAAACCGATGTTCTTGTGTTGTTAGTATTCGCGGTAGAAACACGGATTATTAATTGTTTAAGTTACCCAATAAAATTTTAAAGAAAACTGTTATTTCAGTCTTTTTTTCGAACTTTAATGTTAGTGGTTCAAATGTCAAAAATCCCTTTATTAGGAAAATGGCAAATTTCTTTATTAATGCAAAGGTGACTTGGTTTATCGTTACTGTGACAAACGAAAACACTTTATTTGATGAATCCTTAAAGAAAATTTTAAATAATATCAATCAGGAGAAAAGTTATTGCAAAAATATATGTTGATCCCTAGACACTTTTGATGTGTGTATTATTATATATATAGATTATTTTTTAATTGGGAATAGATCTAAACACTTTTACAGGTCAATTTAAGGGTGCAATGGTTCTTCAGAAAGTCTTTTCAGACTCCACCTTAGTTTTAAAAATAGGTGCTTTTGAAATGTCTACTTACAGAAATAAATAGGTCAATTATAACGAATTTATTTACTCATAAATAGTTGTACTTAGACAAAATAATAGCAATTTTATCTGTCGAGTGTTTTTAAGCTATGATTAAGATAGCATGTTTTTTAACAAGGTTTTTAAAATAAATTACACGCAGTATATTCGTTTGTTGTATTGTTTTATTTCCTTTGCATTCAGTGTGATAGACTTTATTTGTTTTGTTTTTTTTTTAATTTAAATATCGGCGCTCTGTTAATTTATTTTCATATTTCCGTCAGTTTTTGTTTTTTTTTTAAATTTTGTTTTGTGTGTTGGTTTTTATCTTTCTTAGACTTTAATTCACCAGTTATTGGCGATCCATCTAACACCCGGAGTGTTCACATTAACCTCGGACCAACAAAAAAAGGAAGACGGCGCGCCGCGAACTTCAAAAGTAAGAGCCAAACCACACGGGCGGTGCGGCGCCGCACCGCAAGCCATTTCGCCGCGCTGGCGACCACACGGGCAGAGCGGCGTCGCAACGTTCTACAGAGCCGCGGCGGCGCCGCAGCGGCGGCAAAATGAGGGGTTGCCCATCGCTAACAAACAACTGCGAGCGGCGCCGCTCCGGCTCCGCTCTGCTTACACCCCTCCCCGCCTCGTCTCGATTCCGACGCGCGCGCGGCGCGGCGCCGGAGCACACCGCACGGCGCCATGTGGCTACAATGCATTTTTGTATGTAGAAAACCGCAGCGGCGCCGCTCAGGCGCCGCGCCGCAGCCGCGCCGCCCGTGTGGGTTTGCTCTAAAGCCACAAAATCGTGCTCCCGCAAGTAAAATACATGCTCACGCACACACCTTCACTAAAACCATGCTCATCGTTCTTAGTACGTCGCAAGTTTTCAGTGACACTAAGTGCGAGGCTTGCCATGATATGATTTATAATTATGACGGGCCTGTTGGTCTAGTAGTTAGTGACCCTGACTGCTATGCCGGAGGTCGTGGGTTCGATTCCCACCCAGGACAAATGTTTGTGTGATGAGCACGATCATTTGTTCTGTTTCTGGGTGTTATTTATCTATAATATGTATGTATTTAGAAATAAATAAGTATGTTTATCAGCTGTTTAGTACCTATAACACAAGCTCTTAGCTTAGCTTGGGACTAGATGGCGTTGTGTGAAAAAGTTGTGGAATATTTATATAATTTCCCCGTTTGATTAAACTTAAATTTCTTACTTCGAAATAAATATTTATGTTTTATTTTTAAATGTATTTAATACCACTGAGGTACAATATTATTTTTCTTATTGAGGTAGCATATCTCGAAAGAAAGTTAAATTCTATAATAGTAAAATGTGGAGAAGCGCCCGAAAGGGACGACCACGTCACTGACGCGGTTAGTACCCTACATTATCTAACTTGTACTGACTTGTACAATATTAACTTCCGCATAAAAAAGGCAACTAATTGATGGACACAGATAAAAAGTGGCTTCGCTTTTTATGTTCCCGGCGTGCTGTCTTCATTTATTTGTTCGTGTGAAGCATGTTTAACCCATACCTTATGCAGTCCAAGCAATGGACCTCCAACCATTCCTAATCTACGACAATACAGGACCTATTTGAATAATGAAATATCATCACAAAAGGTATTCGTGATAGGAATTCATGGAATGTCAATGAATTCGTGGCGATAACGAATTCTAGGAACGGGGCTGGAAGCGTCTCTTGGTATTTAAGCGCCAACTATCAAATGAACTGACGATATACTCGAAGGTCGGGAATGTTAATAGTGCATTGTATTGGAAGCTTTATTCTCTTATATGGATTAAGGAGAATAAAATATCTGATTTAAAAAATATAAACATAACAAGTTACCGTCCGCTATTAGAAATGTAAACTTTTTCAATGCATTCAAAACTCAACTTAACCTGCACATCATTGCATTCGATCACTTCTGGAGAAATAAATACATTGGGTGGGTAACTATTGCCTTGTAATACTGATGACGAACCTATTGTAATCTATATGTATGTTTTTAATATTGTTCTCAAGTAATTTGTGCTGGTGCCTACACTAACGTATGGAAGTGAATGTTGGGCGTGGCAAAAGAGACATGAAAGTAGAATAAATGCTGTAGAAATGCATTCCTTGCGAAGTATGTGTGGTGTAACAATGAATGACAGATTGAGGAATGATGTGATAAAGCAACGTTGTGGTTTAAAAGAAGATGTAGTAACAAAAATTGAAAAGAGTATGCTTAGATGGTTTGGTCACGTTGAAAGGCGACTAACGAAAGGTAAATACCTTACCATACAAGGCAGATGTAAGTGGGAACGCCGGGAGGGGACGCCCTAGAAGGACATACATCGACCTTATTGGTGAGGTTCTTCAGAAAGGTCAGGTGCGTAGTACTCGCAACCGGCGTGTGTGTATGACAACATGTATGAATGTAAACGAAGCAAAAGAAGTATGTAAGAGTCGTAGCATATGGCGCTCTATAGTTTCTGCCTACCCCCAAGGGAAAAAGGCGTGAGTTTATGTATGTATGTATGTAATTTACATATGTCTTTTTTGGGAATAAAGTTTCTGTAAACCAAAACCGAAAATATAAATGTAGGTACGTACGCCACCATGCAAAATAAAATAATCAAGAGCTAATTTTTTTAGATGTTGTTCATTTCAAGTCATTTATTTAAATTAGGCCGAGGATCAGCACTTTTTGAAAGTCAAAAATTCATAAGACAGTCCCCCATTAAGCCCGCTCTTCGCCACTTCCTAGTGTTTTGCTGGCTACATATATATACATAAACTAACGCCTTTTTCCCAGGGGGGTAGGCAGAAAGTATAGAGCGCCATCTGCAACACATACTTCTTTTGCTTCGTTTACATTCATACACACACGCCGGTGGCGAGTACTATACATCTGATAGTCATGGCAACTTTATTTCCTACAAAATCCATGCAAAACCCGTTAATATGCTGACCTGACACATAATCTCATTACAGGCACACCGGGACGCCCAGCGAGCCAGCACGTCGCGATTTTTACCACCCACTATAACATTTACTGCAAACACCCAATAAATTTTGATATCAGCACATTAAATAGTGTCTACTACTGATTTATTAAAGGTATAACCTCCAAGGTTTTATTGTAAACAACTGGTAAATAACAAGCGTTTTTCTGATGGTCAATAGCGTAGTGGTTGATAGTGTAATAAAGAATTACTTGATCAGGATCACCCAAAACAATTAGATAATATAATTAACAATCATACATTTATTTTATCGAATTTTTAGTTACTCTCAAACTTAAGGCATCGCCAGTTTGAGGGTAACTAAAAATTCGCTAAATTAAAGGCCGCTAAGTTGTCAGTTCCTGCATAATAAAATACTACCAAAATGCCAAGTGTGACTTTGATTTCACAAAATCTCTTAAAATACGTTAAGGACACCCACATCAAATGTTAACAAATCAAACATGTTTTTTTGTAAAAAAGTTTTTATTTTGCAATTTTTAGTTTCTTCGTATGTAAAAAAGTCTTTCAAGGCGTGAAAGAATCGAAATTGGTTAACAATTGCTAAAGAAGTTCTATCTAAACATAAATCTGTAGGTACATCTCTGCCGGGCCCCTTTTAAAATAGAAGGGCGTAATGTCATGTTATGGAAATATAAAAGCTCATCATAGACATCTGACTATAGCAATCGCGAATAATTTGCTGTTATGCGTTGATGATTTCCGTTGCCTGTCTTCTTCATCAGTTTTTCTTCACCAAATGATACTTTCTAAATGAAAATGCTCAATTATTCGTTACTTAAAATGTAAAAATAGGTGCGTTTAATAAAAAATTTAGGAGATCCTTCAATTGCTCGAATATCCCTCATCAGATATGAGTTTTGATTCAAATGGGACCAATCTGTTAGTAAAGTAAGTCCATGAATGACGGAGTACTGAGTTAACAAACCCTAAAAAAAAATAAAGGCCCCCTGAAGAGGGATTTTGCATTAAAATCCTCTCAGCGTTGCCGAGTCTATATTTCTGTTTTCAGCTGCAAAATGATATGGTTAGTCTGTTCTTAAATTTCATGAAGCCATATTCTGTAGTGGGCTTTGCTTTACGAAAAATTATATTGTTTTTATTATAAGCTAGCAGCCCGTCCCGGCTTCGCCCGGGTGTTTAACAAAAATTTCAAAATCAATTTTCATCGTGATAAAGATAGATCTCTTTGAGAACTCCGACGACAGTTTTTAAGTACTCGATTGATGTTGGACCGCGAACGTGATGAAGCCACATCCTAAGATGAAAACATTCTGATTGAGAAGGACTCCATCAAAGACATTCAATACCTATAGACCGGACATCACGAACAAAATTTTCGTCCGAAAAAGTTTGTCCTGCTGGATACAAGTCTATGAGTTTTTTGTAGTACGCTCCGCTGCCGCTCCAATATTAATATATTATTCTAGATGGCGTTACTGAGACATGGGGTCAAAGTTTTTCTATGACATTTCCTTGATATTTTAAATCTCTTTGGACTCCATAGATCCTTCTTCCATCTTCCCAAAGCGACATAATTTTTAGGCTTCCGTACCTCAAAGAGAAAAAACGGAACCGTTGTCCGTCTGTCTGTCTGTCTGTCAAGACCCTTTATTTTGAGATTGCGTGAAGTTATAAAGTTGGAATTTAAAGCGTATACTCGAGTTTATGGTCCTATTAAGTCGTGAAAAGTCAAATTTCTAAATCTCTGGGCACGGGAGTGCACCAGCCAAAACGAGCCAAGCAAAGCGCAAGGGCACTACCTACCTTTTCTCGAAGTGTTTCGTCGTTTTTTTGAACCCTCATAGAGTTGGTTTCCGATGTAACAGAGAGTTTATATTCTCAGGATATGATTTCATTAATAGACTGATTAAACATACAAAGTCTCAATTGAATAACTCTTATAATTTAAATTTTATTGATATTTAAATACACAGATTTTGTCACTGACACACTGATAAGCATCAAAATGTTTAGGTACTTCCTGAAGTGCTAGTAAGCTGAAATTTGGTATGTAATCCAAGTTTAGTATACAACCACAAAAAATCATAAACTCATAACTTTTGCCCCCCATCCCCCAAAATGGGGGTGGAAGTTTGTATGAGATAATATAACCGCTTAAGAGCGAAATATCCCCCCGATTTATCGCTTATGGTAATCAGTAAACCATCAAAGAAAAATGGCAAATAGAATAGGCCATGAAAACCGGCAGTACTGATGTGCAAGAAATACATCCAAAAAAATACTAAAAGACTGCCTAGCAACTTACAAAAAGAACTAAAATCCTACCTAAACATTTCATGTAAAATGTTGCCAAGACGACCACATAAGGTTTGCCCTGTGAAAAAGATATCAGATCTCATGTAGAGCCAAGTTTCTGTTGTTTCTGCTGTTTCGTTACTTACTTCAGAAACTAACTATTCGCATCACCTCCACGACGGTAGCGAAACGGCGAAGCCATACATTTATGCTGATATGTAGAATTTTTGACTGGCCTGTTGGTCTAGTAGTTAGTGACCCTGACTGCTATGCCGGAGGTCGTGGGTTCGATTCCCATCCAGGACAAATGTTTGTGTGATGAGCACGATCATTTGTTCTGTGTCTGGGTGTAATTTATCTATTATATGTATGTATTTAGAAATATATAAGTATGTTTATCAGCTGTTTAGTACCCATAACACAAGCTCTCAAGCTTAACTTGGGACTAAATGGCGTTGTGTGAAAAGTTGTGGAATATTTATTTATTTATATTTTTAGGGTCGGTAGGTTAGGCCGTGAAGATTCAGAAGCTGGGCTCTAATGAGATCTGATATCTTTTCACAGGGCAAACTATAAATGGTCGTCTTGGCAACATTTTACATGAAATATTTTGGTGGGATTACTTTTGCTCTGCAATGTTTTATTAAAGTAATAATTTGTTTAACGTTTTCGTAACTACGTTATGTTTGGATGGTACTAGTGTTTTATATGGAGCAACTGCGTACCTGACCACCACGATCCAGTGAGAGGATAACACGATACCCATTAGTAGTATGTCTTGGTATGTTTATTAATTATTATTAATTATGTATAGGTACTTCATAAATAGCTGGTGGTTTGAGGCTTTTCCTGACATTGCGATTGGCCAGGGTGTTAATGTAGGTAACAAGCAGGATACTTTCTCAAGAATATTCTTGACGGTCTTCTCATAATATTTCTAAAGTATCAACAAATAATATTCATAAACAGCATAGTTATTAGCGTTTGCTTATATCCCAAAAAGTCACCTAATTTATGGAAATATTGTACCTACATGCTGTTCATGAAATAGTAGTATTCGTTAATCGTCATCTCTCGCTCACGTTTTTTCGTTATTTAAGTTTAACTATATGGTGGCATATTTTAAAATTAAATTTCGTTTTTTTTTTACTTTTGATTACCCAAATATGATGGTTTTGTACTAATTAAAAAATAGTGGTGTATAGGTCAGGTACCGCCATTGAGGCATACAAATTTCACAAAAATGTAAATTGAAATCACTAAACTGTGCAAGCAATACAATTATGTTACAATACTCCACAAATACAGCAAAATCTTATTTCAATTAAACGTCAAATTTCAATTTACTTATTTGGGACAAATGTCAAATTGCAATTTGTTGTTGTGCAGTCAAACAAAATTGCTTTACTTAGCGAATAATATCTTTGCTATCCCTACTTAATTATCTTAGAAGCAGTACCTCAGACGCTGCTAAGCCGCAACAAGCTGCATCGTGCCGTCTCTGATATTGGATTAATGTGTATTATTCACTGGGATTTATACTTAGGTAGCAAAACGTGGCTTCGTGTACCATCGAGAAATATCTCCCAGCTTACATCACGATGTCGCCCAATTTAAACTGGTTTTTAGGTGCATCTGGTTAAACTGAAAGCTGACTCCAAACCGATGATCAGATTCAGTTTATTTTTATTATTATTATTAATACCTACATATTATTTGCCAACACTGAGGTATTGTTTCATAGTAGAATGCTATGGCTAAATGGGGAGTTTAAAATACATTCTACCTTAACCATTCACATCTAAATGATTAAATTAAGTATTATCCATCGTTATTACCATTTCAATTAAATACAATCTATCCTCACTATCAATTAAATTAAATACAATCCGTCGTCATTATCAATTAAATTGAATACAATACGTCGTCACTATCAATTAAATAACCGGCATGCCTGAGAGATATTTCTCAAGGGCATGTGATGCCGAGTCAGAGGCCCATGGGCGGCATTAAAACTCTGACACCAGGTTAGTTACTAATCACACGATAAGAAGAAGATCAATTAAATTAAAAACAATCTATAGTCTTTATCAACTAAATTAAATACAATAAATCGTCATCATCATTTCAATATTAAATATAATACATGGTCAATGGTCATGGTCATGGTGGCAATTAAATTCAGTCATTATCAAATAAATGACAAATATTTTAGTGTAGTAGGCTGGTTTGTATGTGTGCTTTCTACTTTGTACTCAATTGTATGTTGTATTACTAAATTGCTTTTTCTGGCACGTGAAGCAAATATTTTACGACCATCCAAATTCAAACAGAAACAAATTATCTCCAGAGCAATCTCACAGCTCATAGCCCGGAGCATTCTATTTGGAACTCCGGCCGAATACTTTTGACGGTACTGATTAACAAATTGCCATACCGAATAGAGAATATTTTCCGTTCCTACTATTAAAGGTAGATGGATATTTTATAAATATGTGTGGCGTACGTAACTGTCATGCATGCACAGTTTACCTCCCAGTGAGCTTTATTTATTTATGTTTAACCTGTGAACAGCGCCGTGATCTCATAATTATACTAATACTGTTCCTATTAAATAGAATAAAATTAAAATAAAATTGTGTGACGATGTCCCTTACACCGACACACAAAAGAAACATGATATTTGACCCCAGTTGTGATTTTTTTTGTTGGGTCATGCAGGTTGCCAAATTTTTAGCGACCATCACTATGGGGCCAACTACATCTGTACGAAAACAGCTGCTTTCACATTCGAACCAGCAGGCTTAGCCATATTAAAAATTCTATTTCTTTTCTATTGCGCTAATAGAAAGGAAATGGCGTATATGGAATCAGCTGTTTGTCAACTGTCAAGTGTTAACGAGTAGAATTTGTAATATGGCTGAAAACGAAATACACTTGACAGTTGAAAAACAGCTGATTCCATATACGCCAATATTTTTTCTATGGTCACCTCATCAATTACGATATCAGAAATTATAGAATTTGTAATTTGGCTAGGCCTGCAGGCAATTTTTGGCAGATAGAAGAAAATATTTACCACCCTACACAAAAGACAAATAAAAGCGTTACATCTTTGTTACATAATTAAACAAGGTACAAATCCCCATTTTTTTTAGTAATATTAATAGTTTATGGTACTCAGGAATAATGAAACAGCTTCTTAGTTTTTTTCTTAGTTTTCTAGTGGAAAATAATTTTTCAAATAGGACCAGGGGTTTCTGTGTTTATTCGTTACAAACATGCCTAAATACAAATCTATCCTATTCATAATATCAATATAGATTAAAATTAGACTCATTGGTTTGGTCATGTTGAAAGGTTTAATGAAAAGCGACTAACGATAGGTATTTTATAAGGAAGATGTAAGTCGAAACGCCGAGAGGGGGCGCCCTAGAAGGACATAGACACATACCTTATTGGTGATGTTCTTTAGTAAGGTCAGGTGCGCAGTACTCACCAGCATGTGTGTATGACAGCATGTATCAATGAAAACGAAGCAACATAAGCATGTAAGAACCGTAATAGATGGCACCCTGTAAAAAAGGCGTGAGTGTATACTACTAATATTATAAACGCGAAAGTTTGTGAGTATGGATAGATGGATGGATGGATGTTTGTTACTCTTTCACGTAAAAACTACTCCATGGATTTTAATAAAATTTGGTACGGAGTTAGCTGACACCTTGGATTAACACATAGCTACTTTTTAGCCCTATATTGCCACGGGATCGCGACCTACGCGGATGAAACCGCGGGACGTTTGCTAGTGTGTTTATAATTAGATAAGCACCTTACCTTGAGGCTTACCCAAAACTTTAAGTCTACTGATTAACAAAACCAAGACAAAGATGTGAATCTTCATTAATTAGTCAACGGTTATAAGCAGCGAAAACTTAATGTAACTTACTTAGAGGTGTCCCAAAGATTATATCTTGGGACCGCACGTAATTGCTATCTTCGCGAAGTTTTGCAATATTTTAGTTAATTTTAAAGTTAGTAAGGACCTTGATTTGCAGTCTGAATTTAGATTTTCGTAATAAAGACAGTATTTATTTAAACGTTTCTAAATAGTTTCTTGCGTATTAAATCATTCGTTTTTTTTACCAATACTAATATTTTCCTCCTCCTTGCGTCGTACTCATATTCATATTCATATTCTTTTATTTGCGTACCATAATGTCAGATAAAGGTGTTACAAAGATTTATAGCTGTAGTACAGTTATGGACCCTGTAAGGGCACAGCAACATTAAGTAACAAGCAAGATTACCTATAGTTGAATACAAATAACACCAAAATAAATTGAATAAAATCCTTAAACATAAAAATACTATAATACTCCTCAATGCTGAGCGTCGTGACCTCCCTGCTTCATCACTTTTTTTTCATCACTTTTTTTTCCACAATGTTCTTCCATCTGCTTCTGTCTCTGGCGGTGTGAAGGGCATCATATACCGAAGAGCCAAGAATGGTGCGGATCTGGTTGGACCAACGTATTATGCGTTTCAAATGAGAATAGGAATGACTTTGCGCCATTTTGTGACGTCATAGCTGTCAATTCGAATAAATTAGGTAAGATCAGCAAAACAAGGTTAATTTTTCTAAATATAATTTACTTATGAATTACGAACGAATAATTTTCTAAATTGTACTGTCAAAGTATTTGTTTACATTGGAGATAATCCTTCGAGCCCTCATATGCAAAACAGCGCCTCGTTCACACATTTTCGAGCAGTCAGGGAGATGAAAACAAAAACAAATATCAACAACAACAACAAACAACCGTGTAACAAACAGAATTAATAAATAAAACGTAAGCACTCCACAAGACTAATTAATTTAAGACGTTTTTTTCATGGTGAATAAACAAAAAAAAAAAAATTGATACGCGATTCAGGTTTCGTTGCAGGCTGTACTTTTAAAGCGACTTTTGACAGATAGAGGTCATTGACGTTCCTATTTTTATTTGAAACGCATAGTATTGGCACAGTATAGGACTGTGGTATTGGGCTGCGTCCACGCGGCCTTTTTCCATTCACTTTGCCGGTCACGATGAGCCTTTCGAGGTTACCACCGTCTATTTCATTACTATTAAATAGAAGTTTACATATTTTCCAAGCTATGCCCCATACTTGGAGTTTCTTCTGCAGAGTTATTCTGTAATTTTCTCCTCTAAAATCGCCGCGTGAATATGTAGGTGAAGTGAAAAAGAATCGGGGTGTAATTACATACTAATGCTAGTCATTGACAGTTCGCTTCACTCTACTAGACTGACTGATTCCTCTCAGTGTTTTCTTTTCTTCAAAATGATCAACATAGTTTTTCATATATATAGATCATTTTTAGTTTTTACGATATTAAAACAAAACACTAAGATGATAAAATTCAAACGAGACTACACGGGTAGTAAACCCTCTTAAACAAAAGAATATTTTTTCAAATCGATCCATAAATAGCGGAGTTATGAGGACTAACGCATTTGGAAAACCTGTAAGGATAGGGAGATTTTAATAAATAAAAAATAAATGCGGAAATACACATATAAACAAAAATAAATAATTAATATTTATTGGCAACAGGTAAGAACATTCACACACTGTAAAACATGAAAAACATACAAGCGAACTGAGAACCTCCTTATTTTCTGTAAGTCGGGTTAAAATGTTATTTCAACATACATCGCGACATTAACCAAATCAGAAAACGTCCAGTAAGTTGTTATCTTGTTTCCCGCTAAAACTACCCACATAGTAATTAGGCAGACAGAATCAAAGCGAAAGACTTTACCCATCTTAACTTCTGACATAAATCAAGACAAAGATAGGCTTTGCATGAACGGCAGTGTAACCGCAAATTAGCAAGCAGACCACCTGTGGTCTCACTATAATTGGGTAAAAGTAAAATGTCCAAATTGAACCTTAGTACAAGGGAGAAGGGTCCTTAATTGCATGTTAGCTTTAAAGAGGGCTCTTATTACGGCCCCGTTTCGTTCATTTGCATATATGTAGTAATTTGGAATGATTAGACAGCAAGTGATTGTTATATTTATCTAAGGGGATTGACTTATCGGTGAATACGTAATGATTAGTTTAGTAGCTAAGAACCATTTCGAGTAAATCAACTTCCAAGAAAAAAAACACTTAAAACTCATATACATACATACACATGCACACACACACACACAAACTCATACACACACACTCATAAACACCCGTCTTTACAGCACCCTCTTAGGTATGCGTCGTTGATAACATAGTCTTTAACAGCGCTAGCGGTTTGAGAACACCAATGTGTTAGGTGTCGCGGGTCCGATTCCCAGATGGTACAAATATTTGTAAGAATGTCAGTTAGTTGCCAGCTCTTCACCCTCTAAACATTCACTCGAAATAAAAATTGTCATCATTGTCAAAATCTGAATTCCAACCCAAAATCGAAGAACTAACTTACTATTTGTACAACCGAACCATTCTATTTGTACATAGAGTTTAAATGATGATGATCATCGTTATTATTTCAGTCCAGAATCCCCTGATAATGGATATAGGTCTCCTTTCCTTTCTGTCATACGTACTGTGTGGTTTTGAGCGTAACCCGCCAGTAGATCGCGGTAACACCATTACAATTTATACAAACATAGGGCCAAGCACGAACGGGCGAGGTAAACGTAACGTGATGCCCTTGCATTGCATGGTAAACTTGTCCAATTGGTTGCCCCGGTTAAATATTACCGGAATAGAACTCATTGATTGTTTGCTGTGCCTTACAGTGTACTAATGGACGACGATTTTGTCAGTATGTTTGGAGTATTGTGAGAAGAGCGTGTAAATGTAATGTGTAATTCTGAGCTTGTAAGTGTTTAACTAATGTTATTGGTCAATAGTATAGTGTATGTTAAATAAATAACGTATAAATACCTATTCGAACGATTTAAGATTCGTAAATAATAACCTAGGTACATGTGTATCTGACAGCACAATAATGAACAACGGCGTTAACAAAGAATACATCAATACTGCCTCGTTGGTCTAGTGGTCGCTAGCGCTACTGCTGTTCATGAGGTCCCGGGTTCGATCCCCGGGTCGGGCAAAGTGCCATTGAGTTTTTCAATCTGGGATTTCTCAGTAACAGCCCGGAGTCTGGATGTGTGCCCGATGGATGGCAATAGGCTCGCCCCCTATTACATGGGACTTAAACATAATGGCGAAATGTGGGTCTACTAACAGGTACACCTCTGCCTAGCCCTTCGGGGATTACAGGCGTGACGATATGTATGTATGTATGTACATCAATACTACAGGATATAGTCTCAAGGGTGATCGTGGAAGTATTGCAATAATTCGACTCACGATAAAACAGTGAAAGTGTGTATTTGAGCGTCACAACTATTAGGAGACATAAATATATATATGTATAAACAGTTATTTGATAGAATTATTATCAAGAGCGCATCATGGGTTTACACTTGGATTAAGTCTAGGTTTGAGGAGACACTGACAAAGTCGACAAAAGAAGGAGCTTACCCAAAAGAAGTCTGTTCACTTTAACTTTGCTTCATACCGCATGGTTGTTGGAGATTAATTCACTGACCTCAGTACTAGTAAAATCCGTACCAATCGCGGTAGGTCAGTGTTCCTTACGTTCAAAAAAACACTTCATTATCTATTTGTGAACAATAATATTTACACCCGCCCACGGACAGAGAGGTAAGCCTTGGTAATTGACTAAAAAATTACAATTACAATTCGTTCACACACACATAAATGGGTTCATACAAACACTTTTACATGTAATTTTTTTATAAGAAGATGAGGTCGGTATTTCGCTATCTCCTCTGAGTAGAAACACCGAAATAAGCTCAGAGGCCACAGTCTCTTTGAAAGTCCAGACATTATCTTGATCAGATTATGTAAGAACCATGCAGATTTGTGTCTGATAATGGTCTTTTGAGGAAAGAACCACACAGATATTCTTCACACATTCACATTTACTTATTTGTAAATATTTTCAACAGTGACGAATCGCACCGTAACCTGTCTGATAGTCAACATAACTTGAATACACACTTATCTGATTTACTAACTTGTTTTCTATTTATTTCTTTCCGTCACTGGGTACCCCTCAAGGTTCATTGGAAGACCAGCGTCAGACAGCATCACCTGTCTGGCATGAATGCTGAAATGGACCTTTTTGGCGCAGCCGTGAGGCACACAGCACATAATGTGTACCTACCTAATAAGTACTGTTTATTTTGTACGTTTCATAAATTATTGTGTGTATGTGTGTTAATGACTAATGTCATAAATATTTTTCTTTCTTTCTTTCTTTCTTTGAAGGCGTCAGTTGTCATCAAAGTTCGATGCAACTGGACGCCAGTTTATTCACTAGCCTTGAAAAATAGCCAACAGCTCCTGGTGTCTAACCGCTGGTTCGTACAAGGCCTACTAAATCGCAAGACACATAAGCTTTATAATAAATTATTTATAGCCCGTTAACAACCACACTTGGAGTGCAGGTGTGTGATACTAAATGGATACATTATTATACTATTAAAGGATATTTTCAGTGTTGTGTTGACGATGTTTTTACGACTATGGTTTGAAGAAATTTAATGTGGAAGTACTCGTAGGTAGTGTTTTTGATGCTAATGGGTGTGGAGATTTAGCTACAAAGACCATACAAAGTAAGTCATAAGTCTTCCCTATATCATGTTAAATTAAGTTTAAACTCTAATAAGTCTTTTAGTATCTTATTAATAAAGGTGGAGTAAAGGTATTACCAGTATGAGTACCGGAATCAACATAATAATATTGAGTAAATAGTTTTAAGATATTTTTCATTCAGGCAAAACGTTGATTATACTGTTATTGACTTTAATTTACAAATTGATCTTGATTGGGTCTTAATTCTTGATTTAGAATTTATTTCTGTTATTTAATTATTGTTCGCGAACGAAAATGCAGTGCAACTGCAAGATAAAGGTGTATTCCACAGTGGTGTTAAATTCAAAGAAATTATATTTTAAAAGATTAAGTTCAATGAATTTATAAAAATGAATTTGAAAAGATTTGATTGGTTAGGGGCCGGGCTAGGCCGACGGATACTGATGACTTTACTGCATTCTTAACGCGAACGTACTATAGTTTGTTTTAGTTAATGTTTTGTATTAAATTTATTTTATCTGTTGTACAGACGCCAGCACATCAAGCTACCCCAATGTGTCAATTTTTTTTGATAAGTATTCAACTTTATTGCAAACAAAATAAGGTTCATGTTCAATTGGGAAAATTTAACAGTTTGTCTGTACATTTGAATTTTAACGTCAGTATCAACAATCACTATTTGAATGAACAAATAAGTACATTACTTACTCTAGCATCCCTACTTGTGAACGATGTGCATGCCTGTAATTGAGTTACTTACACAGGTCTTTTTTTATATCCAGGGTTATTTTTACCCATGAATATGAACAACTTTCACTATGGGACCGACTCTGAAATCACGAAAAAAAATCAGCTGTTTCATACATTTTAGTCGAGTAGGTATTGAACTTTTGTATGAAACAGCCGATTTTTTTTTCGTGGTTTCATGCTCATATTCATGGGTAGAACACCCTGTAAAAATTTGGCCGGTCATTGAAAAATAACCCTGTATAATGGTTCTCTTGACCAGCGTTCAAAAATGAGGTCGACAATGGAACGAGCTTTCCCAAAAGAAGCCTATTAACTCTCGACTTAAACAGATTAGAGTCATATGAACTCGGAAACACCGATGCAGGCAGGGAATTCCACTCCTTGGCTGTGCGCATAATGAAGGAACAGGCAAAGCGCTTCGTGCGAATGTGCAAACCCAATAAATATGTTCAGTGGATATCTAACGCATCCAACGCAATACACATCTTTGGTAGAAAGCAACCTAAAGAATCACGTCTATCGCAGCTAAGTGTAAAGCCTTGTAATAAATAATAAAATCCTGAATGACGGGTCCACAATAGGCCCTTCATTTGGCAAGATTGCAATGTAAATTTTAAGATATCTGAACTAAGATGGGATGGTTGATAATTATTAATATTCGTGGAGCGTTAGTTACGACCTATTTGAATGCAAATTGGTGGAGGATCGTGCTTTAGGGCTGGACTGGGGGTGTAGACCGACGACTTTGTCTTGGATACGACTGTTGCGATTTGTCGAGTAAACAGACATACGGCCTGCTAACTCATAGGTCTCCAGTTTGAGCCCAAGGCACGCCTCTCTGGCTTTTCGGATTCATGTGCTTTTGCGTATTTAAAATGGTGAAGGAAAACAGTGTGACTTAACCGGCCATGCCTGAGATATATTTCTTGGTGGTGTGTTAAGCCAAGTCAGAGGCCCCTGGACGGCATAAAAACATTAACACTCGGTTAATCACTAATGATACGAAGAGAGAACCACAATTAAAAACTAAAACACATAACAAATAGCGAATCTAAATATAAAGAAAGAAAGAAAGAAAGAAAGAAAGAAAGAAAGAAAAAAGAAAGAAAGAAAGAAAGAAAGAAAGAAAGAAAGAAAGAAAGAAAGAATAATATTTATTCGACATCAGTCATTAAAACACACATACACACAATAGTTTATGAAACAATAGAAAATATACAATAGCACATTATGTGCTGTGCAAAAAATACTATTACTATATTGGCATCCTGCCAATAAGGGTTCTTCCACATGGTGCAAGTAGCTTGCGCATGTTAAGGCACTGGCGCAGGTTGTATGCATCGTAAACTTTACCGTTTAAAAACATGTGCGGGTCTAGCGACTCGAGCAGTACTAAAGCAAGCCACCCGCGCAACCAACCCGCGTACTCTGTAGCGCGCGCGCGTGACACTTGCGCATGTAGCTCTTAACTACGAGCAAATAACTTGTGCGAACTGCGTGCGCAAGTAGCCAAGGCCTTTACTTGCTCCAGTTATTTGCATTATGTACAAGTAAAAGCTAGTAACTTGAACAAGTAGTTTGCGCATATTACTCACGCATGTAACCCGCATCTTTACTTCCTCCAGTTACATTCACCGTGTAGAAGCACCCTAAAACAAAATGTTTCAGAGATGTAGCTGTTTGTTTTAATTAAGATGTCTGTAAACGTATTCTCCATAAGAAATACAGACTACCATACACATTTTTTTTGTGTAGGAGTGTGAACCGCAACACACAGCGCTGTCTTTTGTCTGATTTAGTCATAAAGCCTCCCGTTTGAACTGAAAATCTTCGCTGCGACGCTGACATAATTTTGATGAATCTGTAAATGTAAATGAGGCATTTAGCCTGTTGAGTGCCTTAGACCGTAGTACGCGTGTGAATGATATCAAAATGAACAACTAAGGTTCAGTGTTTGATGGTAATTAGGATGGCGGGACCTTATTAAGGGCCGGCTGGATTAAGGTAAGTACAAGAAATTAAATGTATGACCAGTGCGAGTGCTTGATGACCAAATTTTTTTTTTTAAATTTTATTTTGTTGTTTCGTTTCTTGTCTGCTTGGCGTCCTTACGCCTTATTAATTATGACAAAATAATATTTTTTTTGGACATTTTGTACAAACATTTGACTAGAAATAAAGCGGTTCATAAAAGTAAAAAATCAGTGCAACATAGCCTTAACACGTGACCCTAATTTAAGACACAGGTAGGCTGCTGAGTACTCATAAAGTTTGAACTTGTAAGCATTACCATTTGCATAACTTAATATTTATGACATGACTAGCTATGCGCTGCGATTTCACCCGCTTTTGTGGTCGTAGCGATGTGTTATAGATCTTAAAATCTACCTTAACGATTAGGCTATCAAAAGTAAAATATTTGTTTAAATACGACTCCCGGAAATTAGCGGGTTTAATACTCAATACTTTCGTACATCGTTCGTCGTGTATCGTCGTTCGCATCGTCGTTTTCATATTTATTTATCATGAATTGGCTGAAGCCTAAAGAAACTAAAACATTGCTCAAAGAATTCATTAGAACCTCTTTAATTCAAACTTCTCAAGGATCATTGTTTAATTATTTTCAAAGTTTCAAACTGGACTTGTTGGTTCGTGACTTAACTTTTTAATTATTTGTCTTTGTAAAAGAGTTGTTTAGTCTATTCTTTCAAAGTTTCATTGAAATTGAAGTATTAATTTGTCCATTGTGGACAGCAATCATCAGAATTGGGCAGTGATATCCTAGTGTTGCTCAAGTTCGAATCCAAGGCACACAGATTTTCTTAATTCATATGCGTATGCTTTAAAAAGCTTTATATCGTTACTTTGGTATATATAGTATTTGTTTCATTAACCGACTTCAGGGAAGTTCTCAATTCAATCAGTATTTTTTTATGTATGCACACCGATTACTCCGAGATTAATGATCCAATTTACGTGATGCGGAAAAGTTGCCATTTGGTCCGATAAAAATTTTACATAGTTTGGCCCGGTACTTTTCATTTTAGGAACATTTTTATGAAGATTTAATTAATTTTTTAACCTTTTTTTGTATAATATATGTGCACCGATTGACGTGATTCTTTTTAAGTTTGATGCGGGATAGTTGCTTTTTGGTCTCATTCTTTAGTCTCTCAATTTTTTAACATAGTTTGGCCGGGGAGTTTTCATTTTATGAATATTTTTCTTAATGAACTTTTCTTTATGAACATCGAATTCTGTTTATTTGTTTGATTATAATGTTAAAAGAAATAGAAAATAATTAATCATCTACATAAAAATAAAAAACTAAAAATTGTAAAATAAAAACATTTTTACCAAAAATACAACCGACTTCAAAAAAACCTCTAACCAGTGTAAAATAATCCTAAATTCGGAACGGATTCGGCCAATCATGAATGAGACATAACCACCAAAGCCACAGACTTCCTAATTTAGAGATAAGTTATTTTACACCGGTTAGTGTTTTTTTTAATCCGGTTGTATTTTTTGTAAAAAAGTTTTTATTTACATTTACAATTTTGATTAGGTACTGAACGAATTGAGAACCTCCTCCTGAAGTCGGTTAAAAATACTTAAAAACTGTACTAAGCAACTGATTTTGTAACTGAGTACAAAACTAAACTAAAACTAACTTGCCTACTCTAGTAGCATTGCCATTAACCGTGGCATCCAACGTGGCTGCCACTCTCCTGGGCACGTTTCCAGATGACAACGATGCAAGCACTGTTTTCATTTTCATTAAATATTATTCCTTGTTTTAGTACATTTTGTGTTTTTACTACATAATTATGTTAATTATTGTTACAATAATTCTATCTTTCTTTCTTTCTTTCAATAAGTTTTAGTAATAATTTTGTTAGTTAAATCAAAACTCATCGTCAAGATATAAAAACTGTTTTGTACAACACTTTCTATATTCTTTGACAGAAGAAAAAAAACTCATGTGTTAAAAGATCTGTCAAAATTGACCAGTCAAGCAAATACCATGCCTCGAAAAATGCAAAATCAATGAGTTTTTCTATGTGTATCTTATTTTTGGATTTATAGTGTGATAAGATTCGTTCAAAATGAAGTTTATGGACAAACTACCGACAGTTATAAGCTGTTGCTTCTGTTGTTTTCTAAGAGCTGGCTGTGTGTTAATAGCTACCTTCTCATTCGTATGTCATGTTTTATTTATTTATAACATATATAACAAATTATCGCAACAGTCAATATCTTGACTAAAATAGTTTTTTGGCTTTAATGGTTGTTGCTATCAGGAAATATTTAATGGGTTGTCAAAACGTTTATACATTTTACAAACTCCTGTTGCTCCATTTACCTACGTTACTATTATATTTCTTAGGTAGCCTCATAACCCATCGTTGAAGGAGGCCTATATCTAGCAGTAGACGTCTTTTGGCTGAAATTATGATTATGATAATCTTTCCATAACACATTCGAGTGTACAAATGTTAAGAAGTGATGAACGCTGACCTTTTTGGAGGACTCTCTGATGTAATTTTTGACACTAATAAAGTGCTGATTGCCAGCCTTAGGGACTAACCACATTTATTCAGCTCGATTCAGCTTTTGTTTACAGGGTGACTTTGAATAAATGCGACAAAATGAAATGCGAGCTTCAGTTACAGTAACATAGTAATTATAAACTGTTTTTTTCTACAATCTAAATCGTTAAAAAAAAATACGTGATCATCGTTTTTAAATGGTCCATTGACGTTGTTATCTTCTTTTTGTACGAATTATCGGTATTCCAGAAAAATAAGTAATAATTTGCAAAATAAATAAGAAAAACAAAGTATCAAAAAATCTCAGTGCGCAATAATCATCGTCGAGTACTCATGTTATTAAACGTTGCCGTTCATAGCGGTCATTTATCTAATTTTGCCTATTTTCTAGTGAAGAATCGTGCGACTTTAATTACTTTAACGTTTTTCGTATTATTATAATTCATTAATTTTACATTTGATATGTTCTAGTCTTCTTGACAACACATAGTGTTGTATATTTAAATTTGTCGCATCTATTCAATTTCACCCTGTATTAGCAAGGACGCTTCCGCATCTTATACAAAACTGGTGTTTTATGTATGGACAAAAGCCCTTATTTTTCCTTACTTTGTCTAAATGTAGTTTGCGATAGGATCGGCCATTGTAACACCCTATAATAATAACAAAAATACTAATTTTACATAAAGAAGTACTTTCTACTATAAGTTTTTATGGTACTTATACTATAAAGAATATTCTATTTTTTTCAATTTATAATACTTTTCTATTTTACCTTGCAGATAGTGGGTGTTTTGTTTGCCCCAAATGTAAGCCAGGCTCCAGGCTTCTGGGATATGAATGTGGTGTTATCAAACTACAGTGATGTGACCGAGATGATGGCCCAGATCACATTAGGAATGGCATCCATCATGCTTTGTATTGCCAGCTTCCTGCTGCTGATTGGCTCTTGTTGTGTAAGAACAATTTGGACACATAATCTCCATGTACTCGTACGCTAATACATATTTTAGAGAGGAAAAATTTGTGTAAGAGTATGTTTGTAATGAATAAACTCAAAAACTGCTGTGCCAATTTCAAATATTCTTTCACCATTGGAAATCTTCATTTACCCTAAGTAACATAGGCTACTTTTTATCCCCGTATTCCCACGGGAACGGGAACTATATGGGTGAAAACGCGTGACGTCTGCTAATTATTAATAAACGCGGTATAATCTATAACAATTCCATTATTTTATCCAAACATTAGTCGAGGTATGAATTTGGAATGGAAAAAGTTGTCCCTCATCTTGATAACAAGAAAATATTCGACACATATTTTTTTGATGACACACACAATTGATGGAAAACTGCTTAGAATAAGCGCATTAAAGTTGAGGAGTGGGGGCTTGGAACGTCATTAGCTAGCATAAACTGTACTGGCTAGTGTCGTCATGCGATATTTTAACTGGAGTTACCTACGTATTGTTTTCTATTTATTGTTTTATTATTTCACTTTTTTTTTAAATTAATGTTATTACATTTGTAAATATGTGAGCACAATGTATCTAGCTGTACCAACTTAATCATGTAATTATAAACAAGCTTTTTTTTTTTTTTTTTTGCTTAAACCTATCTAACGCCCGATATTAATATTCTATCTCAATTCAAATCCCGATCCTTTGTTTTATACGGCTGCTTCTGATTGGACATCTTTATGACTCGGATAGGCGAATTCGGTTGTTGATTGGTTACAGACAAAGATCGGGATCAAGATAGCAACCGAGATAGATTATTAATATCCAGCGTTAGTATAGTACTTTTTATTCTGGGTGCATCGTCCTCACATATAATCTTATTAATGTATACAAAGTTTTGTAAAATCTATTTTAAAAGAGTAAGTATGGAGTTTCTTGCCCATTCTTTTCCCTACTTTTTGGAAGGGGCAACTAGAATCATTTTTAAAGTTAATTTTTTTCGACGTTCAAAAGTGCCTTATAGGGGCCTAATTGAAATAAATGGTTTGACTTTGACTTTGACGAGGTATCGCCTTTATTTTTTGATTACGTGAAAAAAGAAAAAAACGTTTATTTTCTTGTAAATTTTGTCAAATAGCCCATTACTTACGATATGGTTGACGCAGTGTCTGATTGATTGGCTGTTGCACTTTATGAAATATTAGCGGACGTCACTGTATAACCCACATTGTGTCCGTCCCTATGACAAAACAAGGATAAAAAGAGTAGCTTACCTATATGTGACCCGGGGATAGAGTAGCTTCCCAATGGTAAAAGAATTTTTCAAGTCGGTCGAGTAGATTTTAAGTTTATTCGTTACATATAAAATACAAACCTTTCCTCTTTATTATTATAATTATATATTATTATTTGTATACACCACTATTTTTTAATTAGTGCAAACAAAATTGGGCTTTATCCGTACCTGTTACTGATCATATTTGCGTAATTAAAAGTAAAAAAAACGATATTCAATTTTTAAATAAACTTAAATAACGAAAACAGCTGTTAGAGGCGGGGCATGCTTGAGCGAGATCACGCGAACGTGAGCGAGAGATGACGATTAATGAATATTACTTCCTATGTCATGAATAGCCTGTACAATATTTCCATAAATATGGTGACTTTTTGGGATTTAAAGAAACGCTAATAACTTTGCTGTTTATGAATTATTTTTATTTATTAATACTTTACAAATATAATGAGAAGCATCACTGCTTACCATCAGGTGGGATTCAGTCAAGCACTGGTTTATAATATTAAAAAATAATAATAAAAAATATGAGAAAACTGTCTAGAATAAGCCTTTTAAGTATTTGTATTAATTAAAAATTAGTTATTGATCGAAAGCTCTATTTCGAAGCTTATTTATAAAAAATATATTTTTTAGAACTAACCTTTTTCTCTGTTCCAGAATATACCGGTTCTGATAGAAATATACCAATGGGGTGCAATAGTGTACAGTTCAACATTGGTGTTGTTGTTTTTTATTCTGGCAATCTTCTGTTTCTTTGTTCACAACAACTGTATAATGGCCGGAGGCGTGTTGTGTGCTCTTATTGTGATTATTGTTTTGTGTAAGTTACTTTTCATATATTGCTCACCAAACTTTATATTATTACATAACAATCCGTTGAGATATTTAATTAAACAATAAATATTTCAATTTTCTTTATTAAAAATCTCACTTAACTTAGGAAGTAGTTTTACAGTTTAAAGGAAAACTTACTTGAATTTAAGTAATTGTATTGGTATAAATTCAGATTTTCTCACAACTTTTAAATGGTGTCAGTGATGGTCAACACCTTAGAAAGTACCCAAACAGAGTAGAAGAGACAACGTCGCACATACTAATACCGTGATAGTACATGATTCTGGACTCTATAGTTTCTCGACAAATTTTACTTATTTTTCCTATGTTGTTTCTAATACAAAGGAAACAGCATGAAAACTCAAATTACATTTATTTAAAATAAATATAGATAATTAATAAAATAAATTGAAATGATATAGGTATTATTAAATAATAATTACATAAATAATATTATTAATATTTAATATTTTATTTTACATACATACATACATAAACTCACGCCTTTTTCCCACGGGGGTAGGCAGAAACTACAGAGCGCCATGTGCTACGATTCTTACATACTTCTTTTGCTTCGTTTACATTCATACATGTTGTCATACACGCACGCCGGTTGCGAGTACTACGCACCTGATCTCTCTGAAGAACCTCACCAATAAGGTCTATGTATGTCCTTCTAAGGCGTCCTCTCCCGGCGTTCCCATCCAATTTTATTTTAATTTGCTATTATTTTAATTTATTATATTGTTACATTTTTTTTCGCTTTTAGCGATAAGGCCGCCCATTGCAATAACCTGTGTAGCCCTTAAAGTTATAATTTGCAAGTTTTTATGGTATACAATTAAGAGTATTCTATTCTATTCTATTATATTATGCCTAATAACATTTTACCCTAAAAGTAACTAAGCAATTTCCCTTCATTTAAAACAAAATGAACTTCAGAAAAAACTTCCTTCCTTATTTCAAATTCCTTATGCCTAAACTTGAACCCACAAGGCCACAGTGGTGGGCCTTCACCTTAATATTTTTTTTTGTTTTAGTGACGGTGTACTTCTTAATAGTGACGAACAGCCTAAGGATGTCAATTAAATTCTTATCAAGTAACGACATTATAGTCTGAGAGTGAGTCTGATGTTTTGACCCCAAATTGGTTGTGAGTGATGCGTCATTGTAGAAGTACCTTTAAATAGTTTACTTCAAGTTGGTTTTGTTAATAAATGTTTTAATTACAACTGGAGTTTTACTCTTATTTGATTATGTATTATTTTTTTATTTTATACTTTAAGCACACTAGGACAAATGTTTGCGTGATGAGCACGATCATTTGTTCTGTGTCTGGGTGTAATTTATCTATAATATGTATGTTTTTAGAAATATATAAGTATGTTTATCAGCTATTTAGTACCCATAACACAAGCTCTCAAGCTTAACTTGGGACTAAATGGCGTTGTGTGAAAAGTTGTGGAATATTTATTTTATTTATTAATTTATAGAAATACAGGCTATTCATGACATAGTAGTATTCATTAATCGCCATCTCTCGCTCACGTTCGCGTGATCTCGCTCAAGCCCCGCCTCCAACAGCTGTTTTCGTTATTTAAGTTTATTTAAAAATTGAATTTCGTTTTATTTACGCAAATATGATCAGTAACAGGTACGGATACAGCCCGTTTTTTTTTGTACTAATTAAAAAATAGTGGTGTATAAAGAGTCCTCCGTGCCTCGAACATCAGTTAATTGTAGAGTTTTGACTGTCTCAACGAATAGTTAGAACTTTTAAAGCCTGATAATCAGTGTAACCGAGGGATAGATATAGATATTCATTGCAGCATAACACCTGTATTTTGGGCAGAATTGAACTTAGATCAATAGGCTCAAATCCAATGTTTCAGCTTGCTAAGAAGTTCGATACGGAAAAGTTTGTTAACACTTTACCCAACTCGGTAATCAAATCCAGGCCCTCATGCCGAGTACAAGCGGCCATATGAGCAACAAGACTAAAAGCTCCTGTTCTTCTTTTTAAATTTAAAATTCTTACATTCCTTTTTAGAGTTTGAATATACCGTACAGTGATATGAAAATTCGTTTTCGTAGCACTTTGCAGCTACGAGCTGCTACGACATCTACGTAGCTGGCTACGAGATGCTACGCGCTTTAGATTTTATTTGAATTTTCCTTTTTTTTACAGCTATATTTTCTGCCTGTGTTAGTGTAATCCGTGTATTATTCAATAATTCTTTTAATCTTAAGGTTAGGTATCGATGCAACAATAGGCTATCACAGCTGAGATTAAACAAGTCAAAGCAAAAAAAAAAAAACCACAACTTTTTACACATTAGTAAATAAATTATTTATCTTAGAGAAAACTCAATCATCATTATATTACACAAAAGATAAAGACTTGTTAGCGATTTACAAATCCACAGGTTTGTAGGTTCTAGCTGCGACGGAGGCGAGATTGCTTTGCATTAATAATTTATGGTACAGCGTCTAACCTAGTATGTTCTAACACAATGGTTCATTTATGGTCACCAACAAAGTATTTTAAAAAAGAGCTTTTGTATCTATGGTATCAATGTCATGGCGTAAAAATAATTTCATAAATAAATGCATTTTTATTTCCCTTAATAGTTCCCATCAATCAAATTATAATTATGTCAAATTATTCATGTAAATAACAGTGTTTTGTGTAGAAATGTGTCGATAAATTTGTTATCATGTGTGAGATTTTCCCAGAAGTAGAGAGCTGCTGCGGTGTTGTATCTATTCGAGTCGGGATGATACTCATAGCAGTTTTATCCATAGTGAGTACCCAATTACCTTACTCCTTAAATGATAATGTTACCAGCCTCTAACTGTCTCACTGCAGAAGAAAGGCCTCTTCTCACACAGAGAAGGCACGAGCATTGATCACCTCGCTTGCTCAAGGTGGATTGGCGATTCAAACTTATATTAGCTAGTAGCTTAGGCCCGCAGCTTTGCCTGGATAAAAAGTAAATCTGCCAAGATCATTCCAAGGAAACACATTACTGGAATCAATAGTAACTATCCTATGTGTTTATCCAGGAAAATGTCTATTTATGTACAGAGGCAAGCACATCAAGCTTCCTCGATGCGTTAGATTTCTTTGATCGCCTTGCAACTTACTAATAAAATAAATTTTATGTTGCATTGGGAAATTTTGATAGCTTTGGGTACCTGGATGTGCTGGCGTCTGTAACAATTTTAATCCAAAACTGTTTAACAGTTTACACGTGATTGAGTAACAACAAAGACATTCAATACCTATAGACCGGACATCACGAACAAAATTTTCGTCCGAAAAAATGTGTCCTGCTGGATACAAAAGTCTATGAGTTTTATGTAGTACGCTCCGCTGCCGCTCCAATATTCATATATTATTCTAGATAGCGTTACAGAGACATGGGATCAAAGTTTTTCTATGACATTTCCTTGACATGCCCGCTCTATAGTATTTTAAATCTCTTTGAGTAACAAACATCCAAGCAACATGTTAACAAAGAGCAGCGATGGCCCAGTGGTGGTGGCCCCGACTTACGAACAGTAAGTCGTGGGTTCGAACCCAGGCAGGCGCATTACTTTGTGTAATTTATTTCAACACCACTGCTCTCAAAAACGGTGAAGGAAAACATCGTGAGGAAACCGGTATGTCCCAGAACCAATAATTCGAAGACATGTGACATCTACCAATTTGCACTGGGCCCGCGTGGTAGATTAGAGCCCATACGCAAAATACGCGCTTTAACGTGGAGTTGCGGATACGAGCCCGGTATCTTCAATCTTTTAACATGTTAACCCACATTTATAACATTAACTAGCTTCTGACCGCGACTTCGTGCGGGTGATGTTTTGGTATCGCATAGGTATTTTCTGACTTGCTAAACTTAAATTGTGATAGCTCGAAAATATGCATGATATAAATATAAATATAATTTATGCAATGAGCAATGAGTGGAACTAAAAACGTCACGGGAACAGAAATAATAATGAAAAAGTACTTGATTTTTGCATCATATAAACCGTTTACGCAGTGCACGCAACGGAAGGTTTTTTCCCGCTTGCAACATTTCTTATTGCTGCTCCGCTCCTATTGGTCATAGCCTGATGTTAAGTAGCCTATAGCCTCCCTCAATAAATGGACTATCCAACACAAAAATATTTTTTCAATTCAAGCTGATAGTTCCTGAGATTAGCACGTTCAACCAAACTAACAAATAAATAAACAAAGTCTTCTGCTTTTAATATTAGTAGACTAGAAAGAAGATTTAGTCCAGGTTTCCTCACGATGTTTTCCTTCACCAATGTTGGTGATACCTAATAAAAAATTTAACAATACAAATAAATTGAAAAAGTCGCACTGTTATGTACAGACGCCAGCACATCAAGTTACCCCAATGTGTCAAATTTTCACAGTTCAATATGAACCTTATTACGTTTGTCATAAAGTTGAAAATCGATCAAAGAAATTTGACACATTGGGGTAACTTGACGTGCTGACGTCTGTACTTGCCCATATTTGTATCACAACATAGCACAAACCTTTATTTCAAATATAAAATAACCAGAGTTTCTGTGGCTCTGCTGTTATTGTTTCGAAAATTATTTGGCACCGGTTCAGGGTATCAGGGTTATTTTACAACTTTTAGAGTAGGTATTTTATGAATCCGTTTGTTGTGCTTATTTGAATGATAACTGGAAAGAGTAATCACTCTTTCCAGTTATAATGATATTAAAACCACAGAACGAAACTGATTTCGATTCAATTCATATGCATGGGAAGTTGGTATACTGTGTAAAAATAAAAAACAAATAAATAATAATAAATAAAATAAATTAATATTCCACAACTTTTTCACACAACGCCATTTAGTCCCAAGTTAAGCTTGAGAGCTTGTGTTATGGGTACTAAACAGCTGATAAACATACTTATATATTTCTAAATACATACATATTATGGATAAATTACACCCAGACACAGAACAAATGATCGTGCTCATCACACAAACATTTGTCCTGGGTGGGAATCGAACCCACGACCTCCGGCATAGAAGTCAGGGTCACTAACTACTAGACCAACAGGCCGGTCAAAATATTTTTAAATCGTCTATAAACTAGACACATAATATACAAGGTGTTTTTTTTTATATCCCATAACTCTAGGGTTATATTCTGTAGGTAAAAATAATACTAAAACTCCTAGAATAGATGGTCCAAAAATGCATAGTTTCGGAGATATCATCAATCATAATAAAATTATCAGTTGTTTAGTACCCAAGTAACACAAGCTCTGCTTAGCTTGGGACTAGATGGCGTTGTGTGAATAGTCGTGGAATATTATTATTAAGTATTATTAATATTATTTTTATTACATAATTAGTTCAAAAATTGTCACCAGTACCTACGACGAATCTTCTTTCTAACGTCACTTTTCTTTCAGGTAAGGGTGTTTTAAATTAATCATCGTGACTTTGTCGAATTATTTTGTATGATAGTAAAAAAAAAAAGGATGATTGAAACATAATTCATATGCCAGTTGATTCTTTGATATGGTCTTAATCATACCCTAGAGTTATGGGATATAAAAAAAAACACGTTGTATATAATTAAAACAACCTAATACAGAACTTCCTCGTTTTTATAAGTCGGTTAAAAATGCCGAGCAATTTGACACGTAAAGTCGACTACACAACTGTATGTTGTAATGTTGGTACTTGCCACCAAAAACTAATATGGCGGGTGTTTCGCGCTTAATCCCAAATTAGAGCATGTCCTCGACACACCGCAACCGCAACGCTGTTCGTGCGAATGTCGAACTAAAGCACTTATAATATTATAATGTGTCTAAAGTTTTCATTTAAATGTTATTCACATGGAGATAGGCACAACACATTATTACAGGGTAAACTTTAGTTTGTTTAAAAGGTGAAAATACTTCTAAAAATAAATGTTTTATTGCATCTAAATAGTACTTCTGACTGGCCTGTTGGTCTAGTAGTTAGTGACCCTGACCGCTTTGCTGGAGGTCGTGGGTTCGAATCCCACCCAGGACAAATGTTGGTGTGATGAGCACGATAATTTGTTCTGTGTGTGGGTGTTATTTATCTATAAAATGTATGTATTTAGATATATATAAGTATGTTTATCAGCTGTTTAGTATGAACAACAGGGTTACTACACAGGTCAATCTTCCGAATATCGTAGTCAGGTTCATGCTCCGTCTACTGAGTTACAACAACAATCACCTATGTCTAATACATCAACGAATTCTGATTTTACTTTATATGAAGATCTTTTTAGCGATGGTGACACAGTATAAATGCGTGCGTATCAACAAAAAAGAAAACATTAATCATCAAAATCTCTATCGGATCTGTTTAAGAGTAGCAATAAATACTTATTAAAATACTAAATGTGTTTATATTACTTACCTTATCGTTATCACAAGTCTCTCTTCGGCGGATATAGTATTTTTGAATTTAGTTTCTTGACGTTGTATTCCATTTTTAACAAAGTGATATAGTTCATAGAAACATTCTCTAGACATTCTTAAATAGTTCAAAAAATGGAATAGTGTATAAAAATCACCAGTTTTATATTTTAAAGAAAACATTGGCGACGCCCTAGTACGACGTCGTTTTTGTTTCTGCCGGAGCAAGAGAACTAACAATAACACTTCCTCGTCAGAGTCCATGGCACCGACTAAAGTTGGGTTTCGATAGAAATCACTAAAATTCGATCGGACTGCAGCCGCGTATCTCTTCAAATAAGGCGATTTACGTCGTACTGCTGTCGTCCGGCAGCAGTACGGCTCATGGTCGTAACAATCGTGCGGCAGCAGTCCGGCACCAACCGTCTAAATTGAAAGCGCCCTAAATCTATTAAAAATAACTTATCATGCGGTTTATAAGCGCATCGCGTGTTTCCGTTTTAAATAAACGTAAAATAAAAAAAAACAACTACGTGAAAATGCAAAAATAGTCATTTTTGATAAATAATAATTACAACACTAGCATGTTTTATTACTAACCTTTTTTGTGTGAACATAAGTTTGCTATTATATTGTATGATTTTAATCTTTTATCTTGCATATTTTTTTTCTTCCATCTTTTACAGCTGACAATCTATTTGCATTTTTGATAGTTTCGTATAGTTCTGGAAGTAGTACTAAGTTTTAATAATGTACGATTCTTATATCAATGGGTCCCAATTTACATACAAGCTCGCCATTCTTCTTTTCTCAAAATAGCCCATTAGTGAAAACGAAAAAACGTCAAGTTCTTTTTAAATGAAAGGAAGCGTCAATAATTTTGCTAACAAGACCGCGTTTAACTGTCTGCAGTCTAGACACAAAGCTTCGGTATTTCTTTATTTTAAAACGAATTGCTTAAATATCATTAAAATAAGCAAAGGACTTCTTTATTCTTCAGTTAACTTCGTACGTTTCTGTAGTACAGTCAGCATTAAAAATATCACACCGAACAAGCTGTTCTAAGTGAAATAAACATAAAAAATGAAATACTAAAGAAATATTTAAGGAATGTTTCAGAATGAAGCCAGAACGCGACAGCTGTAAGTTATTCTGACAAGAAATACTATCTCAACATTACTAATTTGTCGCAAGCATTAAATTCCGTAACTGGAAAGCAAGCAGATAATTTTTTTTGTAAAAAAACGTTCCCAATTTTATATATTCACTACTAATCGATAGGATTATAGGATATCATGTTCTTTATATTAAACATTTGGCCTAATTAATAAAAAGATCATGTTAAATAACATTAAATGTATTTTATCATTCATCTATACTTCTATACTAATATTCTAAAGAGGAAAAGTTTGATTGTTTGCATTGAATAGGCTCCGAACCTACTGGACCGATTTCAAAAATTCTTTCACCGTTGGGAAGCTGCACTATACCCGGATGACATAGGCTACTTTGAATCTCTGTATTCCCACGGGAACGGGAACAATGCGGGTGAAACCGCGTGACATCTGCTAGTTACAAAATAAAATGTTTAATTTATATAAAAAATATCAGAACGCCTTGTTCATAAAAGAATTGTGCATAGTTTTACTATAGGTACCATCGATTTTCTAATAAAATTCCTGCGTTTTCAACAATTAAAAGCACAGTTCGTATCGGCACTCGTACGAATAAGACGCGTTTCTTACGATACTAATTAGTTGCAATATTGATTCTTAGAATTCGTGTTGTTTACGCGCTTACCTACGCAGGTGGCCACCGGCCGGTACATGCGCGGGCGCGCGGGGCGCGCACGCGTGTTGTTTACTTGTAATGGAGCAAATTCAATTAGACGATACTAGATATGAGGATGAAAATCAAAACTTAACTAATATGAAGGAAACGGAACATGTATTACCGGTTGCCGGGCAAAAAAGGACTGTCAGAGAAGTAGAATCGGATGAAGAATGGATGCTAATTACCAATAAAGGAAAAGGGAAAAAATTCAGGCTAAATAGTCCGGAGAAGGACACACCGAAATTAGAAGTTACAATATCATGCAGCGATAAACTTCCGAAATCGTTTGCATTGGCTAAATTGTTAAAAGCTAAGGATATTGTTAAAATCGTTCAAGTTAAGTACCTGAGTCCATTTAGAGTTCGAATACAATTTGAAGATGAAGCGAGTATGAATAAGTTATGTTCATGCGAAGATCTTATTACAAAAGGATGGAGAATCAGCAAAGATTTGGAAGTAAGTTTTTCATATGGCATTATAAAGGACGTTGAGCTTGAACTAGAGGAAAAAGAGATATCGAGCAGTTTATTTTGTCAAGATAACACTGAAATCATCTCTGTGAAGCGTCTAGATCGACGAGACAAGGAAGGTGGCTGGACAGCATGTGAAGTAATAAGAATATGCTTTAAGGGAAATACTTTACCGCCATACGTTTATACTGAGGGGTTGCGGATTAAGGTCGAACCTTATATTTATCCAGTGTCGCAATGCTCGCGATGTTGGAAATTGGGACACAGACTTAAGACTTGTCCTTCTAATAAAATAGTTTGCCCTAAGTGCGGTGGAGACCATGCAAACTGTGAGACTAAAGTGTTTAAGTGTGTAAACTGTTCAGGCAATCATCTAGCTTTGTCTAAAACGTGTCCTCTATACCTAAAAGAACGGAAAATACGTGAAATCATGGCCGAATTCAATTGTACATACAAAATGGCCCTAAAAGCCTACGTACCGCCTTCTCCACTCGTAGACGATCAGGCTAAGCGGACAGAAGCAAGGAACTTAGTTTTTAATAGGGCATCTACTTCAACTGGTACTCCCACATTTGCAGAAGTGGTCAACGTCGAGGCCGAGGTTTACGCCGTGCAATCACCAAGCTTTGCTACTAACGTGCGTCATAAGGAGCCAACACCTAACAAGAAAAAGTCTACTATTAAAAAGCAGAAGTTAACCGACATTTTCTCTGATTGGCAATCTAGTTTGGCAGAAGAATGTGAGTCATCGCAAACCAACGATAGTGACTTGTGCGAACAAAAAGACGATGAACAAACGAAAGGTAATGCGGGGTCTAGCACATCATTTAGCGAATTGTTATCGCGTCTTAAAGAAATTATTTTTTTGAAAAACTGTTCATGGTACACTAAAATTAAAAATATAGCTAAACTTTGTATTGAGTGGTGCTTACTGTTGGTGGTTAATATGGTATCAGAATCTACGCTGTTGCAAATGATTGTTAATTTCTTTAATGGCTAAGACAGAAAATGTAAAATTAAATATAATTCAGTGGAATGCTCGGAGCCTTAAACCAAAGTTAGCAACTTTTTCTCAATTACTGAATCAAAATAAAATACACATAGCCGCCATATCGGAAACGTGGCTAGACTCCGATAGTTATATTAAAATAAATAGCTTTAATGTGTTTCGCCAAGACAGAGATGATTCGTATGGAGGCGTGGCTATTATTACTCACAAATCCATTAAAACTCAGGTTGGAAACTTTCAAATGCTCTCGGGAATAGAATTCTTACACGTCAAAATATTGAATTATCCTATGTTAGAAAATTTTATAGTTGTCTATTGTCCACCTTCCGTTCGAACCAGCCAAACGGATTGGAATAATCTATTCTCATCATTTAGTAGAAAGTCAATTATTGTCGGTGACTTTAACGCTCACCATACGAATTGGTCCAATAAAGTAGACGTAAGAGGAGTACAAATTGTTAATTCACTCATAGATAGTAGTTACGTTGTGATTAATAATGGCGATGTAACGCGCATTGGATTGGTTAATAATATCTTGCAGGAATCTTCTCCTGATTTGTCCTTGGTTACAACTGATATTGCTCTTAACTTTAATTGGTCCGTTTTAAATGAAACACTGGGAAGTGACCACTTAGTCATCCAGTTATCCTGTGAATGTTTGATGAACAAAGATTTTGTTGTTAAAAGAAATTATAAAAAAGCTGACTGGAATTCCTATAAATTGTGTCTTGAACACATGTTTACTAATTTGATACTTCCTGAAGATTGTCAAAAAGCTTATGATATTTTTATTGGTTACATAAACTTAGCAGCGGATCTGCATATACCTTTAACAAAAATACCACAAAATCCTGTGTCGAAATTCCACCCTAAACCATACTGGAATGCTGATGTTTCTAAAGCTGTGGCAATCCGAAGATTAGCTTTATCAACATTTCGTAAAAACCCAAATCCGCAAAACTTAGACATTTTGCAATGTAAAATAGCATCTGCGCAAAAGTTAATACGGCAAGCAAGATTTAATGATTGGGTGCAATTCTGTTCAACAATAGACCATAATATATCGGTTTCAGAAATGTGGCGCAAGATGAAATGGATTAAGGGTTATCGTTGTCCGAGAACTATAGTAGATAATACGAGAGCAAATAACTTGATTCGTAGTTTAACGCCAGATTATGCAGTACCAAATCAGCCAAACTTTACACTGCCTAATTTAAATCTGGAGAATAAAATCTCCATGCAGGAGTTAATTAAATGTATTAAAGCGAAGGATACATCTCCTGGATGCGATGGTGTTTCATACTCCATGATAAAGAATCTACCCAATAACGGGATGGCTATTCTTTTGGTTTTATATAATCAGTTCTTTTTACATAGTTTTGTTCCCACTCAATGGCGTGACATTGAAATAATAGCAATCCCGAAACCTGGAAGGGACCCTAATCAGACTTCATCTTTGAGACCGATATCTTTATTGTCATGTATGTGTAAAATCTTTCATGTAATAATTAATAAGAGACTTGAATGGTTTTTAGAAAAAAATAGTATGTTCTCACCAAATACCGTGGGTTTTAGGAGAACTAAAGGTTGTTTCGACAGTTTAAGTTGCTTAATTTCTCGTATTCAAAAGGGTTTTTCTGAAAGAATGTACACTGTCAGTTGTTTTGTAGACATTGACAATGCTTACAATAACATTGATATTTTTTCTCTACTTTCAATTTTACATACAATTAATGCGGGGTCAAAAATATGTCAATACCTTTGGAATTTTTTAAAATTTAGGAATCTTAAAATAAAAGCTGAAACCGGGTACATTTCTAGAACTACTTGTAGGGGTCTGGCACAGGGTGACCCATTATCCCCCTTACTCTTTAATGTGGCCACAATAAACGTTTGTCAATCAATTGAGAAAGATATATTTATATCCCAATATGCGGATGATTTCGTTTTATACTATACTACTCGGTCTATCTATGAAGGTACTAGAATATTACAAAACTCTCTAAATTCTTTATGTCAGCTTCTTCGAAACTTGGGTCTTTCAATTTCCCCACATAAAAGTAAAGTATGTATTTTTAAAAATAGTTATTTAAATGATGATATAAGTTTAGTTGTAGATGAAATAGTATTAGAAAATGTACGTTGTATTAAATATTTAGGAATGTGGATTGATCGAAATTTAAGATGGGGTAGACACATTAATGAAATTAAAGAAAAAGCTTTGAAGTTTTTGAGTATATTTAAAGTTTTAACGGGATCTAGTTGGGGTATGCATCCATACTATTTAAGAATGTTATATATATCTATTGTACGAAGTAGATTGGACTACGCAAGTTTCTTATACGACACTAGCGCCATGAGTAATTCTGTCAAGTTGGATAAAGTTCAGAACCAATACATGCGCATTATAGGTGGTTTTATTAAAAGCACCCCTATTCATGTCATGGAGTCAGAGTTATTACTGCAACCTTTATTTGTGCGCCGTGCTTTTCTAGCTGGTAAATTTTGGCTTAAGGCAAAGTCACTTGGTGATAATAAATTAATCTCGTTATTAGAAGATTTATCAAATCTCAGTCAAAATTTATATTGGAGACGAAAGAAAAAACCGTTGTTAGTGACAGTACACAATGAATTTAAATCGTGGCCTGTACACTCGAGCCCACAACTTGAGATGTTTACTTTAGATACCTGGATCAATAATATAGATACGAGTAGTTTTATTAATTTGAACATTAATCGTGTGGACAAACCTAAACGTCAGTTTAATTCACAAAACTTGTTAATCCTCTGTAATAAGTTTCTACACAAAAAGTATTTAGGCTTTTACAAAATATATTCAGATGCCTCCAAGGACAAGCAGGGGATAGGTGCTGCTTTTCTAGATATACAAACAAATGAATTTATAAAGTTAAATGTAAATAATCATCAAATTTCAATTATGTATGCTGAGCTCATTGCTATCGCGGAAGCACTATCGTATATTACATCAATGAACAAAGATGGAAATTTTGTAATATTTACAGATGCTAAAAGTGCTCTTCAACATCTGGTGCGATGTACTCAAATGATCAGAGGCATTCCCTTAGCTTATGATATATTAAACTGTCTGTATAAACTTAACACAATAAATAGAAAAATTGTCCTACAATGGATACCTTCCCATATTGGCCTAGTTGGTAATGAAGCTGTAGATAAACTAGCCAGAGAAGCTGTGGTTGATGGTATTAACTTCTACTGTTTGCCTTTCTACACAAACCTAATTAGTGACGTCAAAGAGTTCTGCACCTTGATGTGGTCTGAGTATTTTGATAAAAGATCACTTACTAAGGGAATATGGTACAGAACTGTACAACCTACGCTGCCTCGAGTCCCGTGGTTTGAGAAACGCAATATGGGAAGGCAGGAAATTGTGACAAGTTTTAGACTTCGCTCAGGACACATTCCATTAAACAAGTTTGGATTCCTGATGAAGAAGGTCAATTCTCCGAGTTGTGCCGAATGTGATGTTGTAGAGGACGTATGCCATATTTTGATGGAATGTGTTCGGAACGAAGCATTAAGATATAACTTTGTAACCCAAAATGATGTGATCCTCCGGAATGTTGGTTGGTGCAATAGCATTTTGTCTTCTCCTCTTTCGGAGGAGGCCAGAATGCTCTATAGGCTGACCCTAATAGGTATTAAGAATAGGTCACATTGACCCTCTTACTACCTTTCTAATGTAAACAGTGTTAATGATTGTTTGTGTTGTTTTACGGGGGTGACATGTTCAAATGTGAACAAACCTCCATTAATAAATAAAGATTAAAAAAAAAAAAAAAAAAACAATTAAAAGAAAGAAAACATTCCATTAAAACATTTCATGTAAAGAATACAATTTGGTGGTTCGACATCACTCACTTTAAGTTTGCTAGCGTTAGTTTTTCGCGCACACCACAACATTACACTGACGGATTGATCATCAATTCTACTCGTATAATCTATACTAATATTATGAAATGTTTGATTGTTTTTTTGCATTGAATAGGCTCCGAAACTACTGGACCGATTTGAAAAATTCATTCACCGTTGGGAAGCTACACCATCCCCGGGTGACAAAGGCTACTTTTTTTTTACTTTTTTTTCCCACGGTAACGGGACCTACGCGAATGAAACAGAGGGATGTCTGCTATTCATGTATATTATAAATATCAAATTTATTGAAGATATAATTAAATTATGGATGTTTGTTATTCAATCATGCGATAGACCATTTCCTAGATTGGGCTTAATTATTCCGGGCTGGTATCCGCAACTCCACGTCAAAGCGCGTACCTATTTTGCGTATGGATTTATTTTGCGTATATTTTCCTAGATTAATACATAAGATACTTATTATACCGGTGATGAGATAAATTGTTACTTTTACGCGGCCGAAACCGCGGGCGAAACCACGAGCGAAACCGCGGGCAAAAGCAAATAATACGTTATTTGTTGCAGACAACGGGTGCCGTTGGCCTCGGCGTGACCGAGCAACATTCAAACATCGACTTTGAAATTGTCTTTGATATGTACAAAAATATCTCCAATTACTCGTATACCGGTGAGTGTTTGTATGCTAAAAACTAATAAACAAACATAGGTAATTTACTGGAAGGACGTATGAATAGATACGAAATCGTGGCACTGTACAGACGCCAGTACATCAAGTTACCCCAATGTGTCAAATTTCTTTGATAGGTTTTCAACTTTATCACAAACAGAATAAGGCTCATGGTCAATTGGGAAAAATTGACAGTTTGGAGTAGCTTGATGTGCTGGCGTATAGGTTCATTTGAGATTCAGCGTCAGGCAGGATCTCAGCATCTGTCTGGCATTACCGCTGAAATGAACATTTTGGCGCAGCCGTGAGACATGCCATTTTTGTGTCTTTTTTTTTATACAACGACGGTGGCAAACAAGCTTACGACCGACCTGATGGTAAGCGGTTACCGTAGCCTATGGACACTTGCAACACCAGGGGCGACACACGCCCGTTGCCGACCCTTTAAAAACCTATTTAGTCCCCTTTTGAAGAACCCCATACTGCAGCCCTCTGAGAAAACCTCGGGAGGGAGCTCATTCCACAATTCTCAAAACTCTTTTTTTTGTGTTACTTACCTGTTATGTTTTTGCTGGTGTGTTGCCAATAAATGTATTTTCTTCTTTTCTTTACATCAGCAATTCAAATGCGTAAGTCAACCAAAGCAAGTAAAAAAAAAATACGCAATTTCACAAAAAAATAGTTTTTAGTCCCTCGTTTAGATTACAAGAAAATATTCGACATTTTTTTTTCTTTTTTCAAAATGATGGAAAACTGCATAGCGAGAAATAAAAACGAACAGTCTCAGTTAATTTCGTAATCTTTTGCTACCACACAGCAACGCGTGACCAGATTGGCTTGTAAGTTTTTTTTTTTGCATTCCAGAACCGGAACAGGCTTTATCAGAAATTAGCAAACTCATACCAACGACAATAACCGTCATGTCCGTAATCTTCATGTTTTCTGGAATTGTGTTAATGTTTTCCACTTTTACGGTAACTATACTTGATTTTTACATTTTTTTAAAATCTTTTATTATAAAGAACTACTTAGGTTCATAATAATTAATTACAATCTAGCCTACAAGACTAATGAGCAATTTAAATCTAACCTATTTTTATACGTGATAATTATTTTAAACTTAGAATAGTGTTAATTGTGCTTTACACAAGCCCGTTTCAATTTTCAATTTCAATTTCAATTTCAATTTATTCATGAAACAATTAACATTGTGTTGAATATTTATACATGCAAACATACAAAAATAAGTACCTAATAATTATATAATAATATTATTCGACATTCTAGAGCAATTAAAATAAGGTGCTAAAACTTCACAAATATAATGTCAAATCGTTATGGATATTTAATGTCAAACACGTTTAAATAGAAATGTCAGAAACTGGTTAAAAAGTCAACAAATTCAAAATTATAATGTCAAAACAGCAAAAATATATATAATTATTTAAATCATTCATTATTGTGTGACATTAAATCCGATATATTGTACAGACATTTTTCGAGTAAAAAGGCTTTTAATTTTGTTTTAAACGAGTGGGTGTTATAAATTAGAACCTTTAGCTCAGAAGGCAACTTATTAAATATCTCTATAGCTTGATAATTTGAGCAATGTTCTACAATATTTAATTTTGGAGCTATCAGTTGCTTAAAAACTTTTCTCCGTGTGCTCTCTCGTATATCTCGTTCTTCCTGTGATTCGAGCGTATGTATGTACTTAGCGAAGTGACTTAAAAGGACCATTATATATAGGCTAGGTACCGTTAATATCCCCATTTTTTTAAAGTAATCTCGGCATGAGACACGTTGTGCAATTCTAACCATTGTCCTTATGGCTCGTTTTTGTAAGATGAACGCTCTCTGCCAGTTATAACTGTAACTGTTTCCCCAGAGCACGATGCTATATCGTATCCTAGACTCAACCAGCGCATAATATACAGCCTTTAGCTGTTCAATGTTAAGTTCGTCCCTTAGACTCCTGAGTGCGTAGCATGCTGACGATAAGGTTGATTCAACAACAGCAAGTTCCGGTTTCCAACTTAAGAGCGAATCTACATTTACCCCTAAGAACTTAACCTTGTCTACTAATTCGATACTGTCTCCATTTATTTGAATATCTAAGTTGTCATTATGACGAGTCGTAGTCTTAAATAATATTAGGTTAGTTTTACCCGTATTTAGCAATAAATTATTGGCAGTAAACCATTCGCAAAGTATTTCTGTTACTATTTTTGTATTTAATGTCAATTTTTCTAAATCTTTTGCCCCAATTACTATGTTTGTGTCATCTGCAAAGACAACAAGTTTCTCGTTCGGCTGAGTCTTGTTCATGAAGTTAAGTAAGTCATTTGTAAAAATAATGTATAGTATAGGTCCTAAAATTGAGCCTTGCGGCACACCACGTTTTACATAAGTCATTTTTGACTTGTATACCACTTCATAATTATTCTGATCCATATTTTTAATTTCTACATACATTCGTCTATTTTGTAAGTACGACTTCATAAGTTGCAAGGCCTTGCCTCTTAAACCATAATGTTCGAGTTTCATAAGTAGCAGTTCATGATCTATGGTGTCAAAAGCGGAACTGAGATCAACAAATAGTCCAGCTACTTTCATTTTTTCATTTAATTTGCCAACTATGTCGTTAATTAAAGTAATCATAGCATCCGAGGTACCAACGCCGTTCTGATATCCAAATTGTCGCAGATTAATAATTTTGTTTATACCTAAATGTACCATTAGTCTATTTTTAATTATTTTTTCAAAGAGTTTTGATAAGGTAGGTAACAATGAAATGGGGCGATAATTTTTGGGATCAGTCTTAGTGCCCTTTTTGTGTATTGGAATCACTTTAGCTAATTTCAACTGGTCAGGAAAGATTGACTCATCGATGCATTTATTGTAGAAATCAGAAAAAGGAGTAGCTAGTATCTCTATATTCTCCTTTATAATCGATATCGGTACGTCATCAAAACCACAAGAATGTTTATTGGCCATTTTGCTAACTAACTTTGCAATTTCATTTGGTGTGGTTGGGTTAAAACTGATATCAGTTTCAACTTTTTTCGTCGAATCCATCAAAAAAGACATAGCTCTATCTTTATCTTTATTAGCTATTGAGGATTTAAGTACAAAACTATCAGAGAATATATTTGCAACATCCTGAGGATCAGTGATTACCTTATTGTTCATATTTAAGATAAGATTTTTATGATGTTTGTTTTTCTTCTTTTTGGTATGTTCGTTGACGATTCTCCATGTTTCTTTAACTAAATCTTTCGCGCTGTTTAAATAACGTGATATAGCTTGCTTTTTGGCTTGCCTAATTACTCTTCTATAAATTTGAACGTAATTGATTTTATAATTTTTGATGCTGATATTATTTAATGTACCGGAGCACAGGACTCTTTTCATTTTACTTGATCCTTTAACACCTTTTGTAATCCACTTTATTGCATTGATATTTTTGGATTTTATTTTAGTTGACTTTTTAGGGTAACAATTTTGAAACATTTTGTTGAAATAGCTTAGAAACTGATTTATTCCCATATTGGTCCAAGTTTTGTTACTAATGCTTCTTTTGAAAACGGAACAATTTTTCTTATTATATAACCTTTTATTAACTGTGGTGTACTCTAAGTTTTTAGATTTTTTGTTGATTTCATCAAGAGCCACATAACAGAAAAGTCCACCATGACCATCTGCTAAACCATTATGATCCACGAAACACTGATCTATGTAGTCCTCATTAAGGTTTGTAATTACATTGTCTAGACACGACTTAGAGTTATTTCGTATAAAGGTTGGAGTTTTTACAAGATATCTAAAATCATAACATGTCAGTGTACATAAAAACTCAGAAGATTTTTTATTTTCCACAAGTACGTCAACATTGAAGTCTCCACATATGATACAGTTCTTGTCAATAAAGTGTTCCAACAGTTTATCTAAGCTAGAAATGAAGCTATCGAAGTTTTTATCATAAGGGCTACGGTAACAACACAAAATATATAACCCGGTTGCAACATCTTTTACACCACATATCTCGAAACTTTCGGCCCTGTAAAACTTACTAATTGACTCAATGTTTTCGCATTCTTTTAATTTATGTGCCAAAATAAGACTACCTCCCCTTTTCTTGTTAGTCCTTGTGTTACATGCGACTAAATTATAATTAGCCATTGTGAATACATTAGCAGATTTCTCATTTAAGAAATGTTCTGATACGCATATATAGTCTACGATTTTTCCTAATGTATCAATATAGAGTTCGAGTTCTGTTTTTTTATTGCTTATACCACATACATTTTGATGAAAAATGTTTAAACAACTAATAGCTGATGAGAGAGTGGTACTACTGTTTATGTCAATTACCTTTTTATTCTCGAAAAAAATCACTATCATTTGTAATTAAAGGCGAAATATTTGTTTGTGAGGACGAATTCACAAAAACTCTAGATGTAGGTGTTTCATTAAACATAGTTTGAGTGGAAACATTTTTAAACATCCGTTTTTTCTTTTGATTCATGAGCACACTCTGTACATAATAGTTTCACTTTGTTAGTGTGAAATTACAGTGGCGGGGGGTGGGCAGCGGGAGCGGGTGGCGGTTCAAGCCGAAAACACACATTTCCATGGATGAACACAGTAGCAGCGGGGCGATTGAGCGGTCCGGACGTACTACCTCGTGTGATATTGGAAATAATAATAATAATGTCAGATTATTTGGAAGCTAGTGCTTATATAAAGTGGGACCTTTTGTTTTCTAAAAGCAATCGCCACGATATCAATCAAACCATCAGTGAATCTCCGGTTATTATTTTTATTTCAACCCATAGTTTTTTAATTACTTGTCGATTCGAATGATTTGAATCACTAGAATTCCACAAAGGTGGCCGAGCCAATACGGCACTTATTAAATCTTCAGTCGTCAGCGGTATGTCCGAACTAATCGAGCGGTAATCGGAAACTGACTTGCGTCCACCCGCCCCGCTCGCAACACCCGCTTGTCCCACTGCAATTCCCGCTCACTCGACCCGCTCGCACTTGGTGCACCTTAGTCAAAAATTTGTGTTTTCGTTACCCGCCAGCGGATTCCGATGCCTGCCCTGCTGCCACTGTAAATTCACACTTTAGAGTCTGATATGATGAAATAAGCACTTTGTTCATGTGTTATATTATGTGTGTCATTGTCACTTTTGTTTATACACTTTTTACTCTACACTAACTCGAAAGGTTTTGTCCATTAACAAAGATTTACTGGCAAGCATGATATACTGGATTTTATTCCCGGGTCGGGCAACGTGTTTTTCCATCTGGTATTTCTCAGTAGCAGCCTGGCTTGTGCCCAATTGTTGGCAATAGGTTCGCTTCCTTTAAAAAAAAATATTCCACAACTTTTTCACACAACACCATTTAGTCCCAAGTTAAGCTTGAGAGCTTGTGTTACTACTAAACAGCTGATATATATACTTATACATATATTTCTAAATGCATACCTACATATTATAGATAAATTATACCCAGACACAGAACAAATGATCGTGCTCATCACGCGAACATTTGTCCTGAGTGGGAATCGAACCCACGACCTCCGGAATAGCAGTCAGGGTCACTAACTACTAGCTAGACCAACAGGCCAGTCAAAAGTTTTATATGGTAGGTACTTCAACATAACTGGCAATAGGTTGTGGTGTTATACTGCTTCACCTCTGCCTTACTCTTCAGGAATTATAAGCGTGATATAATTTTTAATTTGTTTAGTTTTTAGGTCTTAATATTTTCTTATTTATTTTAAAAATCCCTTTAAAAATAGTGTTTTTCATTTCCAGGATCAAGAAGGTTTCGCTCAAATATTTGTGTGGCTTACATTTCTATGTATATGCATTGGAATGCTCACAATTCTCGCAGTTGCCGCCGAATGTACATTAGTGTCATCCAATTGCTTGCTTAAGAATATGGACTGGTTAACTTCAGCCACTAGTCTCCTAGCGATGGTGACCTATTTATTAGGTATGGTATGATGTTTCAATTTTTTGTCTTTTTTTTTATTTTTTTACTGATAGGCACGCGTTTGACCACTATCTCACCTGATGGTAAGCGATGATGTGGTCGACGATGAAGCACGCTCGCCTAGAAGCAACCTGTTCACTCTTGACTTGAAGACCCCTAGGTTGTAGCTATCAGGAAACACCGACACCGGCAGGGAATTCCACTCTTTGGCTGTTCGCACAATGAATGTGTTTCCATAGCGTTTAGTACGTATGGTTGGGATATCTACCATGTACCGGTGGCGCAGTGCTGTACGTCTGGTGGTCCGATGATGAAAAGGGCTTAGTGGAATTAAATCGTGCAATTCCGATGCACACTCTCCGAAATATAACCCATAGAAAACCGACAGGCTAGCAACTCGGCGTCGATGCTCAAGACTTTGAAGTTTTGACTCAACGAGTGCATCATTGCCGTTGATCTTTTGGCTTGTTTCTCAATAGACTCATCTTCATCTGCCTAGACTTTAAAAGCTTGTGGCTTAATTATAACGGCCGCATGGGTCGATCGAAGGTTAAGCTACACTTGTAGAGGTGGATCCGTGGATTGGTGACCATTTATTGCATACCAAGACTCCTCCGTGCCTCGGAAAGCACATTAAGCCGTTGGTCCCGGCTTTCATTTGTAGATCTTTGACAGTCGTTACTTGTTGCCAAAAGCCCGAAAGTCTGAAAACCAGTTTATCCAAGGGGTATCATGTTACCCAGTTACTGGGTTGTGGAAGCAGCTGAATACCATTTTTTTACATGAAGCGACTGCCTGTTTGACCTCCACAATTCAGTATCTGGGTAACACGATACCCCTTGGTTAAACTGGTTTTCTGGCTTCTGACTACCCATAACGACTGTTAAAGATCTACAAATATCAGTCGAGACCAGAGGTTTAACGTGCTTTCCGAGGTACGAAAGAGTCTTGGTATGTAATTTATGTTCACCCTTGGAATGGTTACCGACCTTGTCAAGCTTAGCTTAACTTTTGATCGTTCTGTGCAGTTGTTATTATTAAGCCAAAAGCTTTATCTGTTATAAGTTTAATAATTATTTGAATGAGTTTCTTATAGCTGTATAGTACAGCTGGATAGGTCGATCGAGGATTGAACTACGCTTTTCAAGGTTTGTGCGGTAGGTAACTGTTAGTCCCGACTGGTTTAATTGTAATCTGCAAATAAAGGTTAGGCTTACAGGGCCCTATTACTAAGTCTCGCTGGCCCTCTGTTATTCTGTCTATCAGCGGGATTTACCTCATGAATCGTAATAGGTAGACATTTGAAATTTCTTTTTTAACAAAAAAAAATCCTTTCTTTTTTGTAAATTAAGTACGACTTTCTCTTAAGTCGTGTGGGCGTTTACAACCATTTAAACTTAAACACAAACAGTCTGAAAACTACTTGTGGGCCATACAAATGTTTATTCTTTACAGGAATCAAACTTTCGTCCCGCGGTGCAGCAGCTTATCGGTCAGCCACTGCGCTAACTAAGCTATAAAAGTTTATCTTAAAACCTACTTAATGTTTTGAGTAATTTATATCTAAATATTTCCTTTGTTTCAGTGTGGCTGTACTTCTGTTGCGTGGCAAACAGTTATGTCCTCAATTCATATACTTAACAGAACTAGATCCGATTTAGCACCGACCTACCATGCGTATTATTTAAATAAGATTTTCTTAACTTAACTTATTTAAATAGTTATTTGATTGTAGGTCGATGTTGAGTTGGATCTTGGACTCTGATTTAAGCTGCTACCTAACTCTGATCAAGACTTTTTGGGTTTCAAAAGTAAGCTTGAGAGTGATAAGTGCTTAAATGGGTATGATTTTGTCAAGCACTGTGTGCATTGGCATTTTTGTCATTGAAAGTACATTTTTTTTTTCTGTCTAATATATTTTGCTTTGAAAATGGTTTCGTATTTTATTTTTTGCCATAGATATTTGAAAGAAGAACTACCACGGCCCGTACCAAGTAATACACAACACTAATGACGAGTGAAACTTCCCAGCGCTCTTTTACCGTGGTAGCACTATTGTAGTATTTCTTGTCATGTAAATGTAAATGATTAAAACTGCTGTTAAACTAATAGTTTTAGCATTACCCTTGAAGACAACTTCGTTAAGCAATATTAAGGTGTTAGCCACTGATACTAAAAATTCTGTTAACACATTTCTGTTATACTCAATATAACAAAAACAAAACCAAAATCAAAAGTCTTTATTCAAACTAGGCTGAGAATCAGCACTTTTTGAACGTCAAAAAAATACATAAAGACAGTCCCCCAAAAACGGCCCACCCTTCGCCACTTCCTAGTGTTTTTTGCTGGGAAGAAGAAGTGGCGGAACAAACTCCCCAGCAACACATCTATCTGATTCGTTTGAAGAACTAGGTATACAAAGAATCTATACAATGAAATGCTCAATAAATAGCACTTATGTTTGTACACATTGTAAAACATTACATTTCATAATGATTGTCACGTGTTAGCTAGCACACTCCAATATACCGAGATTAAGAAAAAAAAGTAAATTCATATTAACATTGAAATCTAAACTCAAGCAAAACAACTACAAAACTGAAAAATAACAGCCTCCAGGTATAAAAGGCGTACCCGCTTACATGTGCAATGCTGGCTTATATTCATAAGGCTGTGACTCTAAATTTAAAATGATAATCTAGGACCATCGAAGTGAAACCAATAAGCAGTTAACTGTTATAACAATAAAAAAAAAACCTTTGGTAAGCAAGTCGACCAGTCACCACAAGCAGCACCCGTTCACGAGCATAACGCAAAGATCAGCCATTACCCTCCTCGCCATATTTGAGGGAAGGGGGCAACCCGATCCTCGACGCTACCGCAAGCAGCGACGTCTATTATTGAAAGAAATTGAGATATGTTTCTTTTCTCTCGGGCCTGGGTCACAAATGGTAGTTCTTCTTTAGCTATAATTACTTATTTTTGGTAATTGTTTTTTTCTTAATTGTTTTCTTTAAATATGTGTTAGTATCATGTCGTAAAGGGCAAGCCTATTGCCACAAATTAAGGCTCCGGCCATATTACAAACTAAAAACAAAGTAAGTTAGTTCCGTTTTTTTCTTCTTAGAAAAGATACTATGAAGGGTGGGCATTCTGGGAGACTGTTTTATGCAATGTAAACGCTTAAAAGATCCTCTGTTGTATTTAAAGAAATTTATTTTTATTTTGTATTTTAAAAGCCTGAAAGTCTTACCAATGTTTTGTATTACCCCTTAGGTGAATTGCAGATCAGACAGGCAATCGCTCCATGTACAGTCAGCCTCATAAGTCGATAAACAAATCCATATTTCCTAAACTCATGAACACGCACACGCACGCACGCACACGTTTAAGTCGCGAGTTAATGGGCTTCTTATGGGTAAGCTCGTTCCATCGTCGACCTCATCTCTGACCGCAGAACAAGATTGAGGTCAAGAGTAGACCCATTATATATAAAAAAAAAACCTTAGCTTACACAAATCGCTAAACAAGACTAGTGCCAGGATTTAAATAACGTCTTATAGGTTCAAAATTCACTAGTCTTGTTTAGCAATTTGTGTAAGCTAAGGTGTTCATGAGTTTAGGAAATATGGATATGTATATCGACTTATGAGGCTGACTGTACATGGTTCTGGTACATTGACTAAGACTGAAGAGCAACCCAAAGCCTGAAAGACAGATGATGCTAAAACTACGTAATAATAGGCACAACACACTTCTAAGTGAATTTTACAAGACATTTCTAATCGCTACGTCGCTAATCCTTTAATTTAGACTAAGTAATATTTTGGAGCTTCTAAAACTACTACTACTACTACTATTCGTATCATTTGATTTAGTCATTTAAGCAGTCACTCTATGTAAAACACGGTTGTTCAGCTGCATTCTAATTGTCTCAATTTCCAATTTTTTTTTTTTTTATTATTTAGCCCAAATTGTCCTACTGCTGGGCAAAGGCCTCCCTCCATTCCTTCCATCGGTCGCGATTCTGCGCCACCTCTCTCCAATTCTCAAGGAAGACATTCAGGTCGTCCCGCCATCTCATTCGTGGTCGGCCGCAGCCCCGTGACACTGTAGGGCACCAATTCTGGGTTTTACGAGCCCATAGCTCGTTCGGTATGCGGCAGACATGTCCTGCCCAGTTCCATTTTAGTTTAGCAGCCTTTCGTGCACATTTTTTTTTAATTTCCAATTAAGAGAAAATAAAATAAAAAATATTTATTAATTTGAAACCATTTTGCATGTCCATTGTCGATATTAGTATTACTGCACTTAAGTTGCAGTGAGTAGTGCGCATCGTTCAAAGAACAGAGGTCGTTGGGGCCGTGAAGTTCTGGAGTGGCGATCACGTATCGGAAGACGCAGCGCTGGAAGACCTGCCACAAACTGGCCGACGACTTGGTGAGGGTTGCGGGAATTCGATGGATGCGCCAGTCGCCACAGTTTTTGTGGCCCCAACTAGAACAATATCTAAGTAGTGTTTAGAACTAAGCAGTTACATTTAATGTCAAATGTACGCTTTTAGCTAAGTGCTGTTTTAAATAGACTTATTTCATTCGAGACCTGGCTAAGTGAAAAATTATAGAGTTTAAATGCTTTTACTGTGTATTATTGTATAGAATTTCCATGCATTGCGAGGTCAGTATAAACCAGAAATGTGTAGCCGTGTGAACATTCATGTATTTAAAGACAAAAAGAAATAAAAAAAAAAACAGAAATACAGTGTTTCTTAAGATTATGTTAATAAACATTGCAGAATGTGTACACACTATTAGCACAGCCTAAAAACCTACAGTCGTCCGACGAAGTCGTCTAGATAGGGCAATCGTGCGGGTGTGAGGGGTGAGACACGGGAAACCGCTCCCGAACTGCGAACAAAACGATGTTCGTAGTTCGGGTGGTATTATTCAGGGCTAACGCGTGTAGACGTTGTCGGCATTTTTCCGGAGATCAAAGGCGTCGTCCTACTGTATTAATATTTATACTGTGGTATTAGTAACATTTTTAATTAAAGTCTACAGCAGTGATAGCCTAGTGGTGTGACCGGTGGATTGCCAAATCATAGGTCTCGAGTTCGAACCCAAGGCACGCACCTCTGACTTTTCGAATTCATGTGCGTATTGTATAATTATCACTTGCTTCAAAAACGGTGAAGGAAAACATCGTGAGGAAACCGGCATGCCTGAGAGATATTTCTCGACTTGTGATGCCAAGTCAGAGGCCCATGGGCGGCATTAAAACTCTGACACCAGGTTAGTTACTAACCACACGATAAGAAGAAGAATTATAGTCTGAATTCGGCTACCCCCAATTGAACTAGCAAAGTGGTTAATGCTCGTGTCTTTTCTGTGTGAGAAGAGGCTTTTGCTCTGCAGTTGAACAGTAACAAAAAAGCCTGGCCTGTAAAGGCCTGGTATATCAAGAGTAAATAAACAAACTTCATACTATGCCTGTGCCACTACATCACTCTTGGTATAGCGTGTGTATATGTTAATAAATCTCGGCAGCCCATTCATTACACGGTAGGAAATGGCCTTATAGCCGGCAATATGGCCAGGAAATTCGTCACTATGTGGAGCTCAGATTACTCGTATCTTTGTTAGTAAAATGTTATGTATCATTTGGTTGTTTGTGTATGCTATCCAAACAAAAAAATGGAACGGAAGAGTCTGTTAGAAATGGCAACGTAAAAATCAAAGTACCTAACCATATTTACTAAACACATATGACAGTATGCATGGTGGATTTTTTTTTTACTAAACAGATACGAAAGTATGCAGGATGGAAAATATCAAAGGGCCTTGAAGGTTAGATTATGTTGTTTAAATTAAACTTTCTTTAATTTCCAGAAAAAAAAAAACTTACAGATTTCTCGTCGAATTAGTAAATATCACGTTGTGAAGTTTAGGTGAAGTGATGTCGTTGTCGGTGTATTAGCATTAGTATCGAATGACAGTTCAATTCATCATCACTTCACATACATAATATAATATTCCACAACTTTCATAACGCCATCGGACTAGATGGCGTGCTCGAGCAGTTGGCAAATTCAGAACAGTATCATCATAGATATTGAAGAGGAAGCACTTTAGCAGCTTTTCCTCAGAAAATTGGGGGTTAATCCAATATTAGAAAGGGGAATTATAAAACGAGCGATTAAAAAAAAGCTTTGCGACTGATGATGACATACTGTATTAATAACTTGAGCGATATGAATTATAGTATGAGTCTTAGTAAGCGAATGCGAGCGGTATGAATATTAGTAAGCGAAAAATTAACTAAACTAACGACGAATATTGATTATAATAAAATCCAGAACAAGCTTACAAAAAGTGGATTGTGATAAATCCATTTCATAGGTATATTAAAATTTTATCCGAGCGACTACATTACTAAGTGAGCGACTGGAAACACAGAGAGGGCAACTTCAATATTAAGATAGAACAAAACAGTTACTCAAAATGGAAACGGCTAGGTTAGGTTAGGTTAGAACTGTGACCACGCAACGCGCGAAGGCGAGCGAGCGCCAGATGCCCCTTTTTTGCAATGCAGTCGCTCAAATATTATGAAGCTGCTCATTTTGTATTTTAAGTAACTCAAATTCATGTTTGTAAGATACTATTCTGTTGATTTTTCGTCACTTACAGTCAGTCGCTCACTTAGTAATTATATAACCCAAATTAATTAATTTTGACACTTAAAATTGTAATTTACAGTCACTCGTTTTATCGCTACCCTATTAGAAACACGAAATTATAATGTAGAATTTATATCGCTTGTTTTTGGAACTAAGGAATGAAGAGTGCGGGCGGGGGAAACTGCGCGAGAGTAGTCGACAGCTCGAGCAGTCAGTGTGTGCCTGGCGACTGCTTGACCGCACGATGAAAATTCACCGTGCTGTCGACCGCCCGAATCATGTGCAACTGCTCGAGGGGTTCGTGTATGTGCGTCCATAGAACTCTGCAGTTCACTGTGCAGTCACAGTTGGAAGCGGTCGCCCCTGATTGCTTCAAGCGGTCCGTGTATTGCCGGCCTTAAGCATAACAAACGTTGTTCATCGCACGGCCTTCATTCCAATGAGATAGGACCTTTACGTTATTGCTTCCGTACGTCATATCCGTTCTAACCGGATATTTGATTCGTATACGCGTTTAATAGTTTATTAATTGAACTGATTGTAATGTTTACGTGTTTTTTATGACTTATTTTTTCCTAAATAAAAGAACTTAAGAGGACATGTCAAAATGGAAGCACATAATTTTATATTTATGTGTTTTAGAATACTATAAAGTTTATTTATGTTGCCGTCTCGGGACAGGTCAACTCAAAGCTGAATTGATTCTTTCTTCAGAAGGCTTTTCCACATTTTGCCCGGCATCGTTAGACTCGCATAATCTATACTTATAATAAATCTGTAGAAGTAAAATTTCTGTACATTGAAAATGTCAAAAAAATAAATAGCAGGGGGTGTTACTAGACCGACAGCGAACCCAAAAATATGATTAAAAAAATTTTTGTCTGTCTGTCTGTCTGTCTGTCTGTCTGTCTGTCTGTCTGTATGTTCAGGTATCACGCAAAAACTACCGGTTCGATTACGATGAAACTTGGTATACTTATTCTTTAATATCCTGGGCACAACACTGGGTACTTTTTATCCCGGAAAAATATATACAATAAAAAACCAAACTTAATTTTGCGGTTCGACCCCTAGACCTGACTACTGTACCAACCGCAAATAATAAGTTTGTCGTAGGTTACGTCACCCGCAGTGGAGTTCACCAAGGGGCGCTGCACACGGCTAAGATATTATAATATTTTATCTTAAGATACAATATCGCTCGCCATACAGTTCAATGGACTATCACACACTACGAAGATAATTATGTACATTGAATATATATTCAAAATTAATATTGGAGGATGATTGGTGATCGATACTGATGCCAAAAATGAAATCATTAAAATGTTTTTTCCGTCTGTCTGTCTGTATGTGCACGCATAGTTCAATAACTATTATAGGGATTGGGATTGACTTGGTACGGTTGTAATCTGGGTACGATAAATACGCCTGGGTAGGTTGATCTTTGTCTCAGTTGTTTTACACATGGTCAGTTGAACGGCGCTCTTTCCCGGGTCAGTAGTTCCAGAAATCTTTATGCATACATACTGGAAGGATCAACTTTGAAAGTAGTCTATCTGGAAGTATTATGCTAAAATTATTACGTTTATATATCAACGCACAGCCCAAACCGCTGGTATTAGAGACATGAAACTTGAAGGGGACTTCTTAGTTAAGAATAAGTATCCACTAAAACACGATTTTTGGAAATTCAACCCTTAATGGGAAAACATAGGGGACGGAAGTTCGACATCCACGCGGGCGAAGCCGCGGGCAAAAGCTAGTAAATTAATATAATCTTATGTCTGGACTTTAAAAGAGACCATGACCCCTGAGTTTCTTTCGGCGTTTCTTCTCAGGCATCAGCCACTTTGGAAAGACCAAGTAGTTTAGAAAAAATACATGTAAAAGTATCTGGGAAGATCTATTTACAGAAATAAATATCGTTTCATTAAAATATAATTTCAATATGTCGACAAACTTTTGTATTTCAAATATTAGTGTGACATGACAAGAATAAATGCTTGCAAGACGTAACAAAACTCCTATTTACTAAACAAACCACTTTAGTTTCCTTCCACAATAATAATGTTACACACTCTGCTAAAGGTTTTAGTTAATTAAGTGTACAATCCCGGTAGTTTCACGTTAAAACATATTGTTCGCAGTAGGAGACAATGGCTGTGAGCGACGGCACTGAGTGCACTCATTTTGATAACGAGGTTTCTTTGAACGAAACACTATGTGGAGATCTGGATCTGCTTGTGTTAAAAGACTATTTTTTAATGGAACAAAAACGTGTAGAAGAAATAAATTGGCAGATTGGCGATTTCGAGTTATTCGTCAGCTCACCCGAGCAAATCTCGCCCGATCGGGGGAGATGGCACAAAATAATTTTCTTGTCGTCAACTCGCACGACACTTAAAATCATTGCTAATTTGGTACAGCCAACTTTAAAAGTCTTTTGGAGTTATGTAGGAAAATAATGAGTTTACAATAAAATAAAGCAAAATTACAATTTAAATAATATACATAACTATAATAATCATCAATCTAGAATAAAAGACAACTTATTTATCATTATAATGCATCGAGTGTGATCCTTTTTTTGTAGACCTCTTTGCTCTTGTCAACATAAATATAAATAATAGATTCTGTGTGAAATGTATTTTATATTTGACTGTACTTTACACCACCGTGCGAGTTGACGAATATAAGAATAGGTAATTTAAAAAATGAGCTGTCTCCCCTGATCGGGCGAGTTTATTGAGGGCGAGTTGATGAATAACTCCAATTTAGAGCCTTAAATCGTGAGTAGTATAAAATATTTCACAATGTCAAAGTGAAAAAGCCAACGGCGAGCAGTCAGCGCGCTTGCCACTACCATACAACTCGACTCGCAGCCCGCGTGCTGATATATTTTACGCTCAAAACTAGGAGAAGGGAATGGTTAAGTGCAAAATGCACACGGACGAAGTCTCCAGTGAAATGTTGCTCTGATATAAAATACAAATCAACCAAATACATTGGCATAACTATGGTTTCCTTCACCTTGTTCGTACAGTCGCCGTCAGATATATTGAAGCAGCCTTTATATCACGCAGTAACGAATTAGGCAGAAGTAGGTAAGCTTCATTTGACGTTGTAAGTGTTCAGATAATTTTGGTTCGTTGTATAGAAATTACTGACATTGTTGGTCTTTCGGTTGAACATTCTATTGAGTTGTCCTGTGTCGAGCTTGATAAGCATGTTGTAGTATGTGTTTACAGACCTCCGGGTTATCAGAATGTATCTGTATTTGAATCTGTAATGGAGGATGTGTTAAAAAGAATTAGTATTAGTAGTAAATCAATCATCGTATGTGGTGATTTCAATATTAACATATTAGAAAATAACTCAAACAGTGTTAGATTATTAAGTCTTTTTAAATCATTTAATCTGTCAAATGTGTTTATGGAACCAACTAGAGTTACAGCTTCTTCTGCCACTTGCATAGACAATATTTTTTGTGATTGTGATTACTTACATAAAGAAATTATAAATAATTTGCCATCTGATCACAGTGGACAAACAATTACGTTTTGTGCCTATATACCTATGCAAAAAATTCAAATAAGGTTTAGGCCAATTACATGTAAAAATTTAGAGAAATTAAATCATTCTTTGGTCAGTAAATTATGTGTTCATAACTTTAATAATATTTGTGACCCAAATGAGTTCTACGCAGAGTTCTTTACTTTATTAAAAACCCTATTCAATAACACTGTTCCTCTGAAAACTAAAAGTATTTACACTAAGTTCTTATTTAGTGATTGGGCGACTCCAGGTATTCGTAAAAGTAGGGAAAAACTTTTTGAACTGTATGGCCTAAAGCAATATGTGAATAACACAGACTTTCATCAGCATGTTGCGAAATATTCAAAAACTTTTAAAAGTGTGTGTAAACTTGCTAAAGCACTTTATATTAGCAATAAAATAAAATCAGCGGATGATAAAATAAAAACTACCTGGCAAATAATAAATAATGAAACAGGTAGGAAAAAGCAGCGGAATACTGAATTTAATCTAGAGACTGCACATGGCCCAATATACTCAGATGTAGAAATAGCTCAGGAGTTTGAAAACTTTTTTGTTAATATTCCAATTAAAACTACTGAAGCTTTAAACTCATCATCCGCGCTTTCTTTTGACTTACTTAGAAAGAATGTAAAGGCATGCCCACTAGAGTTCCAATTTCATTATACAAACCCCCAGGCAGTTATAAAAGCTTTTAAAGATCTTAAAATTAAATCAACAGAAGATCTTTGGGGAATGTCTGTAACAGTGTGTCGATCTATTATTGAAACGATTGCGCCTTATTTAGCTTCTATGTTTAACACCAGTGTAGACCAAGGAGTTTTCCCGGATCTCATGAAACAAAGCAAAGTAGTTCCATTGTTCAAATCCGGAATTGATAAAGATCCCAATAACTATAGGCCAGTTTCGATCCTACCAGTTTTCAGTAAGGTGTTTGAAAAGTTAATGCTTAATCAAATGTTACGCCACTTTAACAAAAACTCCATTTTTCACGAACAGCAGTACGGTTTCACCAAAGGGCGCAGTACAACTGACGCCGGTGTCACCCTAATCAAGAATATTTTTAACGCCTGGGAGGAAGCACAAGATGCCATTGGAATCTTTTGCGACCTTTCGAAGGCTTTTGATTGCGTTAGCCACGAGACACTCTTGCTGAAACTTGATCACTATGGGATTAGAAATAAATCTCTTGATTTAATGAGATCCTACCTAAAAGAACGTCAGGTTAAAGTTCAGGTTAATGGCGTGAACTCATTGGGGTCTGAAATGATCATGGGTGTTCCCCAAGGTTCCATTTTAGGGCCGTTCCTCTTCTTAGTTTACATAAATGATTTGCCCCAATTAGTTCAGAACCAACCAAAGATGGTGTTATTTGCAGATGACACATCATTAATATTTAAAATAGACCGTCGGTCACAAAATCTTGACGGCGTAAATAATTCAATTATTCAGGTCCAAAATTGGTTTACTGTAAATAATTTGGTACTAAATGAAAAAAAAACGAAATGTATTAGATTTACGTTACCAAATGTTAGAAGTAGCGAATGTGATATCATATTAAATGGAGAAAAACTGGAATTTATTAATCAAACAGTTTTCCTAGGCATAACACTGGATGAAAAATTACAATGGGGACCTCACTTAACATCTCTTGCAGGGCGGTTAAGCTCAGCTGCTTATGCGGTTAGAAAAATAAGACAGTTGACAGATGTACAAACCGCGCGTTTGGTATATTTTAGCTACTTCCACAGCATAATGTCTTATGGCATTTTACTGTGGGGTAGGGCTGCTGATATCGAATCCATTTTTATTTTGCAAAAGAGAGCTGTCAGAGCCATTTACGGTTTACCGAATCGCGAATCTCTTAGGGAACTTTTTAAGAAAATTAATATTATGACAGTGCCTTGTCAATTTATTTATGAAAATATAATGTATGTTAGAAAGAATCTGCATCTTTTTAGCAAAATAAGTGATAGGCATAATTTTAACACTAGAAATAAAGATAAAATAGCTCAACCAGCTTTCAGACTAGCCAAAGTACAATCATCTTTTATGGGGTACTGCGTTAAATGCTACAACAAAATACCTAATGATATATTAAAACTAAATCAAAGAAAATTTAAAACTTATGTTAAAAAAACACTTTGCAAACAGGCTTATTATACATTAATGGATTATATTGAAGATAAAAATGCTTGGGAACATGCTGGTCCTGCTCCATAGGACAACTTAGTGTCTGGACAGGAATGTTTGCTTTTGTCTACATCACACATTGTAATTTGATTTTTTATTTTATTTTATTTTTATTTTAAGTATTAACTTCATGATTATTACTTTTTTTAATAATCAACTTTGGATTAAATATTATGTAAATATGTGAGCACCATGTATCTTTCAATACGCTCATACTATTACCAGCCGCGTTGCTTATTTTATATCACCTATCTCAGGATAGCTGCTTTTTTTTTTCTCATGGTACATCGTCCTCACATATAATCTGATTATGTATACAAATATTGTAAAATCTATTTTAAAAGAGTAAGTATGGAGTTTCTTGCACATTCTTCTCCATACAAAACTACCCTTTGGAATGTGCAACTAGAATCATATTAATTTAATTTATTTGTAAGTTTAACGTTCAAAAGTGCCTGTTTTCAGGCCTAATTGAAATAAATGATTTGACTTTGACTTTGACAAGCGTCTGATCAGATATCTAGAAGTAATGAATGTTCAGATGTCAATGGTAACTTGTAGTGTATGGAACTTATTAACATTTTAAATTGTTCAGAAGTATTTGGTTACCTTGCCTGCTACGATATATCAGACGGCGACTATACATTCATTATACGAGAAGAGGCTTTTGCCCTGCAGTAGGACAATGACAGGCTATCATTATGAGAACCAAAAATGTTCAAGAAAAATTCTTGAAAATATTTAATCTTATCTTTCCAGCAAACGATGAAAATAAATACACATTTCAAAGACACATTAATGAAATTCAATAAATATATTCCTTTACGCCAAATACACACCCTTAGAATGTACTTATCCGAAAATAACTTTTGTAAGCTCATACGAGTTATATGGAAACATTACTTGTTAAAAAGTAAAAATTTGTGCTTTTACAACATTCAATTGAAACACTCGAAAAGTTACAGTATTAATGCTTTAAGTTTGTTTTTGGGGTTCCATACACAAAGGTTCAAAACGGGACCCTATCACTAAGACTCCACTTTACGTCTGTCTGTCAACAGGTTGTATCTCATAACTCATTATACCGTATAAAATGAAGTTTTCCTAACTTATCAGACAGCTGTGTTGCTGAGGAGTTTGTTCCGCCACTTCTTCTTCCCAGCAAAACCACTAAGAAGTGGAAAAAGGGCTTTTTGGGCACTGTCTTAATAATAGTGTCGTTCAAAAAGTGCTGATGCACAGCCTGATTTGAGATAATTTCTTTATTTTTACTTCTGTTGCCTCTATGACAACAAATACTAGAAACAGAATAAAATTAATATTTTTTTTTGCCGTTTTTTGCTTCTGACAGTACGGAGCCCTTCGGCCCTTCGGCCTTTCGTGCTCGATTCCGACTCGCAATTGGTCTTGTTTTTTAATCTTTGATATGGATTACCGTGACATCGAGTCGATCCCAAATGTGGCTTCGAATGTTGTTAAGTACGTACTTTAGGAAGTTTTAAAGCCCAAATTCTAAATAAAATAACATTCCATCACGCCTATATTCCCCGGGGAGATAGGCAAATACGAGTAGCAGTCAAATCACACAATAAATATTACAATACTAAATGACATTACTGAATTTCGCTTTCCTAGTTCAGATTTAGACACGCGTTATGTTAGCCGCTATGTAACATAGTATTCATACCATTCGTCGTGATGCAAAGTGCGTAATCACCTTAAAAAAAAAATTCGCAGCCCAAGTCTGGGTTTGTGTCCCATTCATGGCAATAGGCTCGCCCCCCATTAAATGGGACTTCAACATAACTGGCGCAATGTGTATTTACTACAGGTATACCTCTGCCTAACCCTTCGGGTATTACGGGACAATGAAGATTTTGAACGGGAGCGTAGGGATCTGGCGGTGAGAGCTAATATGCTCATCCGCAGCGCGATGCACGAGAGAAGTGAAAATTACACTATTCAAAGCTTATTGCCACTCTTACTCAACAACCTGTCGGTAAGACATACGCAGTAAGCCTACAGAGCCTTGCGCACTCAGTACTATCACAGTCTAAAAACCTACAGTCGTCCGACGAAGCTGTCTAGACAGGGCAATCGTGCGGGGTGTGAGGGGCGAGACGCGGGAAAGCCGCTCCCGCACTGCAAACATGTACACATGAAATGTTCGTAGTGCGGGAGGTATTATTCAGGGCTTACGCGTGTAGACGTTGTCGGCGTTTTTCCAGACATCAAAGGCGTCGTCCTACTATATCAATATTTATACTGTGTGTAAACAGACCCATCAACATCCAGAACGCACTATCGTCGTTGATACTGCAATTCCGCGTAACTACAATTGTTAAATACTGCGAATATAAACCTTATCACAGTCAACGAAGGTGTATATTCGCAGTATTTAACAATTGTAGTTACGCGGAATTGCAATATCAACGACGCTATAGTACTATAGTGCGTTCTGGATGTTGATGGGTCTGCCGTGGCGGTGCAGCGTCTGGGATGTTTGCTGAAGCGCGCACTGATGGTTCCCAGGCCATCATGCGCAAAAAAGCAGTTTCCGTGCTTGCCCGCATACGGGGTAGCAACAACAGCATTTTGAGCGCAATTGCTACATGTTTTGACTGTCCCTTTCAAAATATGTAGGACACGTCCTGTATTAGGTGTGGCCAGTCTTAGCAAGTAAAATGTTTAAAAATAAAATGTATGTACTTATAGGTTACATTTCTATGGGTCGATGCCACCCGAAATAAACTTATTATTATTATTACAGGTGTGATGTTATATTTGTGTTGTTAGGCGACATTTTGAGCATAACCCCCTTCACCAAATTAAAATTAGCAACTAAGGGCTTTATCACACTAACGAGTTGCGAACGAGTGCAAAGCGGGGCGAGTGCGCAGCGATCCCGCCACGAGTTTACATCGTGTGCGCAGCGAGCGCGCCGCGTGTGAGCAGCGAGTTCGCGGTGCACGACCGCGGCATGTACATTCAGTGCCAAGTGCAATGCTCGCCGCGAGCTCGCTGCGCACCCGCGGCGCGCTCGCTGCGCACACGATGTAAACTCGTGGCGGGATCGCTGCGCACTCGCCCCGCTGTCCACTCGCCCGCAACTTGCTAGTGTGATAAAGCCCTAAGTGTTGTGGCATAGTATACATACAATCAAGAGTTATCTAACTCATTTACCACCCATCTTGTTAAGCACATGTAAAACACAAGTTTCGGCAAAGCTGTCAGTTGAGTTGTGACAACAATATATCAAGTTGCGGTTAAGTGTTCGGCAACTAAGTTAACAGACGGGTGACGTCACTTGTACGGCTAACGGCTTAGACCGCTATTGTTCATAAGTTTTGACAGGTGACCTTTATACAGGGTGGGGCGGATATCGACGTACGTACCGAAACGTTAAGATGAGCTTGTGGTTAAACAGTAATAGCTCACGGGTCGATTGAAGGTTAAGCTACGCTTGACGGGGTCAGTTTGAGGATGGGTGACCATTCATTACGTATCAAGACTTATCATCTCTCATCTTTTCTCCTCCTCCATCCAAAGGTTGTTTGTAAGAGATCGCTTTTAGCGATAAGGCCGCCCATTGTATCACCGTTTGTAGCCCTTAAAATGATCGTTTGTAAGTTTTTATGGCGTACAGACGCCAGCACGTCAAGTTACCCCAATGTGTCAAATTTTCCCAATTGAATATAACCCTTATTCTGTTTGACATAAAGTTGAAAAACGATCAAAGAAATTTGACACATTGGGGTAACTTGACGTGCTGGCGACTGTACAATAAAGAGTATTCTATTCTATTCAAGACTCCTTTGATCCTGGCTGAAAGTAGATCTTTAACAATCGTTACAGGTAGTCAGTGCCAAAAAGTTAAATCAGTTTAACCAAAGAGTATTATTGTTCGAAGAAAAATAATGATTGAAGAACTTAAGATTTTATGACTTATTTGTACTGTGCTACTGTTTGTTTTTTCTAAAATGAAATAAATGAAATAATGATTTATTGCAGTTTGAAGTAAAAAAAACCATCTGAAAAATCGGAGTATTCCCGTTTGAGCACCTATTTATTGAGCACCTATGCATTAACCTATGGGAAATGGGAATACCTTTGGTGCTAAATGCATAGGTGCTCAAACGGGAATACTCCGAAAAATCGACGCACCCTTTTACGCTCTAAAATTATGATCAAAAGTCGTGATGTTAATTCGTCTCTATGATATAAAACTTGTCTATTGACACTGTTTCTACAAGAATTACGGTTTTTTTATATACAGACGCATCAATCTACCCCAAACAGTCCAATTTTCCCAATTAAACATGAACCTTATTAAGTTGCTATAAAATTTAAAAACTATCAGCGAAATTTGACACATCGGGGGGCTTGTTGTGCTGGGCTCTGTACGTAGCTACTTTCATTTTATCCATTAGACATTTCATAACTCGTGTTATATTTTTAAATCAACAGTAATTTAAAAAGCAAACATAAATGAAACATGTAGCGTTCATATTAAATCCAAATACCGAGATAAAATTGACTTTGCACATAAAGCTAATTTCCATCATGGTTTCTTTTTGAAGAGCTTCATTCTTTGACAGCTAATAAAGTTAATTAAAAAAGAATGCGATGTAAAAGTACTGGCCGGTACAGACTTGCTCGTTTTGAAACAAAATAAAAAAATAAACTCGGCTCAAAGAGCGGACGGCCGTGAGATCGACTGGAACATGGATGTAAAAGCTGGCACTGTTGATGCTAAAACGTATGGATTGGAAGTTAAGAATAAATATCATAACATCAAATTGAGGACCTATTTATTAGAGAAAGGCTATTACAGTTTCAATTAATTCCTAGAAAAAAAAAGAGGAATATGTTACGTAGGTATATGTTACCTACGTAACATATTCCTCTTTTTATTATCGTGCGATTATTATCTGACCTGGTGTCAGAGTTTTAATGCCGCTCATGGGCCTCTGACTTGGCATCACATGCCCTCGAGAAATATCTCTCAGGCATGCCGGTTTCCTCACGATGTTTTCCTTCACCGTTTTTTAAGCAATTGATAAATACAATACGCACATGACTCCGAAAAGTCAGAGGTGCGTGCCTTGGATTCGAACTCGAGACCTACGATTTGGCAATCCACCGGTATCACCACTTGGCTATCATTGACAGAATGACATTGTAACTCATGGTAGATTTTATTTCTTTGACATTTATTCATCAAACGTGTCAAATTTTCCCGATTGAACGTGAACCTGACAAGAAATTTGACACATTGGGGTAACTTGATGTGCTGGCGTCTGTACTTCAAATTCTTAATTGACCGTTATTGTTTTCATCGACTTTTCTAAATCTATTTAGTGAATTTTCATTTAATCGTAATTGTATGATGTTATTTTTTTTATTTTTTTTTAACAAAATTGTTACATATATTGTGAAATAAATTACTAAGTTACATAACACCTGTACACCCCAAATGGCTAAGCAGAAGTACACCTACACCGTGAATTTATGGTTTCCCCATGACAGCACGGAAGTACTCAGGAGTCCTGTGAACATTTTTCCATTTGCTAATTTTGAATTAAGAAACTGATTCTTTAATTAGTCATTGAATGTTTTTTTTGTAAATGGTTCAATTTCCATTCCGATCATGGAACAAGGTATAATTTTTTTGATCATCATTTTAAAACGTAATTTATGTGCCCTAAATATTTAAGCCCAAAATACTTCGAAAGCCCTACGTAGCAGCTTTATTATATTTTAAATCATTCTCATAACGAACATTTTGAGGAAAAAACCAAACTTATTTTATTCATGCTAAAAAGGACTAAATTTCGCAAATCTCGCAAACGAAATGTATTACCAAATTTTGTATGAACTCGGAAAAAAAAACTTTTCTACGTTGATAATCTTCGTAAGATTTGTAAGCATTTCAGAGGATACCGTGGGGTATGAAAAAGATATTGTGCCATATATTATAGTTATAAGATATGGCACCTTATCTGCAAGGAAGTCATAAAAAGACGCTGATTTTTGATAAAAAAACAGTTGAAATATTAATGCTCATTTTGCACTACACTCGGAAAACATTACCCTTTTTCTGGGGCTTTCTAATGATTAACTTATTTGCTATCAGGATTTTAGCGTTACGGTACCTAATATTTTTAATATTTAGATAGAGAAATCGTTTTTAGTTACTTTTATGAGCACGAATAAAAATAAAAGAGCGAGTTCAAAAAGGCCAACTCAACTTGGTAGTTTTAGTATTTTTCTGGCCATTTGCCTAGTACCTAAATGTTTTTTCTTTATCTTTTAAATACTTATAAACAGGATGCAACTCCAATAACTCAGCCAGTCTATTCTGTAAAAGTCACCCTGTGAAAATATAGGTAAAGTTAAGTCAAAGTGAGCTATAATCTTATTCTTATTCACTTCGTCTTCACCTCAGCCATAGCATTGCTACGAATTTCTGCACTGCTGATTTCCGTTTAAATATCTTTTGTTGTACTTACTATTAAGTAGATTTCATTTTTCTTATATTCGATCTAACCCTAGTCTAATTCATACGCATGGGCCAAAACATATTGAATCCGATTAGCAATTTATGGCGGAAATCTTTTTTTGTTAGAAACGTTGCCTGCGTGGCATAAGTTTGGTATTCAAATGTAGGTATTGAAGTTTGAAATTGATGTCTGTTTGTATGTCGAAGTTATAACGTCGCGCAGATGAAATGTTTTGGTGATGAATGTAGCCTTTTGTAGTGTTGTCATCTGCAATCATTGGTGTGTATCTTGGTGTAAGTAATGTATCTTGGTGTCCGAATTTTATGTACAACGACTACCTAGCTGACCTCCACAACCCCGTTACTGGGTAACACAATACCCCTCAGTAAACCTAAAAAGTAAAACACTAATGTGCAGAGGCATAAGAACACAATAATTCTATAAATTAGTCTTTTAATCGAAAAACCTTCTTGAAGTACGTGTTTTTCAAAGAAGCTATAACAGTGACCATTTACTTTTTTACATTTTGCATCCGAGAGCAAATTTAAATTTTCAAGCAATGTTGGTAGGTATATATGGAGGGTTCTCGAAAAATCAATGATTAAACTACCAGCTAGTCACTTTATCATAATGCCATATCCAAAATATACCAAACCCAGTTTAGTATTAGTAGATCCACGGTTTTCAATCCACTATTTTCTACTTTGCAGCCTATTTTCCTTTGCTTTGTACTTTGTTCAGAGTACGAAGTTGTTCATGTAGTCTTGTATTTTGCTTGGGTAGCCATGAACATCGGGGACAAACAAACATTTATTTCTGGGTAACTATTTTTAGTGTATTTGTTTATTAATTTATTTTTGTCACGATGCGTCGTGAAGGCCCATCCCATCCTTCATACACGAGGTTGTGGTTCAAATCTGGTCAAGTGCCAATGTGACTTTTTCAATTCTCTATAAGTAAATAAATAAATAAATATTCCACAACTTTTCACACAACGACATTTAGTCCCAAGTTAAGCTTGAGAGCTTGAGTTATGGGTACTAAACAGCTGATAAACATACTTATATATTTCTAAATTCGTACGTATTATAGATAAATTACACCCAGACACAGAACAAATGATCATGCTCATCACACAAATATTTGTTCTGGGTGGTAATCGAACCCACGACCTCCGGCATAGCAGTCAGGGTAACTAACTACAAGACCAACAGGCCAGTCAAATCTACGTCAAACATAAGTACCTGCTTCTAAAAAGAAAGATTAAATAGTTTGTTAGTAAGATTATAAATAGAAAAGATTTAATTTATTGTTTGCATTGTATAGGCTCCGAAACTACTTGACCGATTTGAACAATTATTTCACCATTGGAAAGCTACATTATCTTTGGGTCATTTATGCTACTTTTTATCCTTGTATTCTTACAGGAACGGGATCTACGAGGATGAAATTACGTAAGATCTGCTAGTCCCTTATAAGTTTATCTTAGACATCATTGACAACGGTGAAGGAAAACATTGTGACTGGATACCTGGACTTTTAGTTAATATTATATTATGGCCAATCGGTCTTGAGCTGGTGTAGTGATTAATGCTCGTGCCTTCTCTGTATGAGAAGATACCTTTGGTTTGCAGTAGGACAGTAACAGTTTCGTATTATTGTATATGTAACAGCTCCCGGCAAACTTCGTTCCATCTTAGAATCAATTTTTTTATTTTATTTCTGTACAGCTGTTAGAACAAATCATTGACACTGTCTTCACTTGTTTCTAGTTGTGAATATTAACAGTGAATATGAACCCTATCTTTTAAGATACAGGTTAGTCCTAGTTTAAAAGATAGAGTCTAATAGATTGCATCATAAATAAATATTAATTTCAACAACGTGTACTCACACAACGTGCTATATTTTTGTGAAAAAAATATTTTTATTATTAGTATTTTTTATTTTCTTAGTTTACGTCCTGTGCTCAAGACTTAATGAATATGTATAAACACAAAATTTCATAACAATTGGTACAGGTGTTTCGGAGAAATTTTGCAACAAACACTGTGACACGATAATTTTATATACCTATTAGAAGATAGCCCGGGTATTCTTTCAGTATAACATTTATTACCTCCCACTACTACTACTTCAAATACTACTATCTACTCTAGTATTGTATGTAACATAGAGACACGCAGCGCAGTAGTTCAGTGTAAAATTATGTATTTTGTATATTTCAAAATCAATGCATTTCAGTAAGGTAGTTAGGTTCGGTAGTTAGGTTAGCTATAGGATAGGTGCGGTCAGTTAGGTTAGGTTATACATATACATATAATATATTTAGCTTTGAGATTTTTTGTACCTACACTACTTTGTTGACGGAAAAAAAAGTAAATTTAGTAATTACCTACGTTTTTATTTTCTTCCGTGTTAAAAAACACAACTTAAACGCAGTTCAAGCGCTTGCATTTCCCAAACCTTAAAGAAACTGAACTTTAAAACTTATTTACTAATAAACTCAAATTCGTCGTGACAATGCTGTTAGAACTAAAAAGAAAGTTATATCGTCTGGAATGAAGAGGGTATAAAAAATAATATCTTTTAAGAAGGAAAATGTAAGAAAACGGACGTTCTTCCACCTGCTACCACTTAACAGCTGAATATTTAATAAGCCATCATATTTCATCAATATTATAGTAGCTAAGATATGCACCAATTGCTGAAGAGGGTTTTAAGCAAAAAAATTTAATCCTACTAATATTATAAACGCGAAACTTTGTGAGGATGGATGTTTGTTACTCTTTCACGTAAAAACTACTAAATGGATTTTAATAAAATTTGGTATGGAGTTAGCTAACACCCTGGATTGACACATAGGCTACTTTTTTACTAGGGTACTAGCTTCTGCCCGCGACTTCGTACGCGGATCCTGTTGCTTATGCCAGCGACAACGGGGTCGTCAAAATCGAAGATCTGAAACATCTGATGTCGAATTCTATAAGCCCGGGGACGGGAGATCATTGGGATGCGCGAGACGATTCAAGATGTTCCAGATTTTTTATTTTTGTTGGTCAACAGGAAATGCCATCAGACTTAACAACTTTTGCTAAGACGCCATTTCTATTATGTATATGTTATATTGTCTCTGGGCTTTGGAGTTCCCCTACAGGTGCTCCAGATCTTCAAATTTAGTCTCACAGCATAAAACACTCTTCACGTGGAATAGTTTTTGCAATGGCACCATTTTTATATCTCTTTTACTTTAGGTGTTCCATTTTCCAAAATAAAATATAGCCTATAATATGTTGCGTGACGTTCACGATCAGCGGTCAGTCGCGCATCTCCTTCCCCCACTTATCTCTAGAGTCGATGCGTATATACGCTGAAAACTCAAGCGTCATGCTTTTTCCGTGAACGTCTCCAACTCGCGAGACAGTGCATGATGTTCACGATCAGCGGTCAGTCGCGCACATATTCTTCACTGGTCTCTAGAGACCTGGATGTAGATGCGTAAATACGCTGAGAATGCAGGCGTGCTTCGCGATCCCAAGAAGTTTCCACGGAGCGAGTTGCAGCCTCATGTTCTCGAACAGCACCAAGTCTCTCCTAACGCTCTTCGGTAGATTGTTGGGATCTTATGGTCTTTAATCATTTAGCATCTTCGGAACATTGGGAAAAATTTGACCTCTTTCTAGGCATGGTTATAGTTTTATTGTGATGATACCTGATCAATTAAAGTCTAAGTGGCTGCTCCCCTGCGTTACCGGGTAAGCTACCGTGTAACGAAGTTAAATGGAAAAGGAAATTAAACACTCAAATAACATAAGCCCGAAGGCATACGATAAAAAAATGGGAGTTTTAGCCAGTAGAGTCTAATTTTCAACGATATACCATCGTCATCGAAAATTAGTCCTGAACTGTTCCCGCCTTCACCGCGTAGTAACTCCTACTTATGTTATTTTATAATTATGCAATGAAATTAGTGATAGTTTTAATTTCTATATCAAATGTTTCTGATCTTCGATTTTTATAAGTCAACTGGAAATGCCTATCAGACCGAACAACTTTTGCTAAGACGTCATTCCTATTTGAGTTATGGTGTAGCTGGGCTCTTGGAGTTCCACAACAGGTGTGCCAGATCTTCGATTTTTATACGTCAACAGCGAGTGCTCATAAGGCTGAACAACTCTTGCTAAGACGTCATTCCAATATATGTTATAGTGTAGCTGGGCTCTTGAAGTTCCACATCAGGTGTTCCGGATCTTCAAATTTATTCTCTCAGCAGAAAATGCTCACAACGTGGAACAACTTTTGCTATGGTACCATTTTTGTATCTCCTATAGTTTAGATGGTCTGTTGCGGTTCTGCATCAGGTGTTCCGGATCTTCAAATTTATTCTCTCAGCAGAAAATGCTCATCACGTGGAACAACTTTTGCTATGGTACCATTTTTGTAGGCTTATTCCCAACGGCCACCACTAAAACTACCACCACTGGTGGTCGTTGGGATAAAATTTTACTTTTGTTCCCAACCGCCACCACTGGGGGCGGTTGGGAACAAATAAATAAATAAAACTTGAATTATTTTTTTGAAATTATTATTGTATTATTTATTTGGTATGCAACTCATATAATTTAAGACATGATAAAATACGTACTTCGTTGGTTTTAGGGGACAATACGAATAACGTCATAGTAACAATTACGCTAAATGCGGTTTTAATAACATTATGCTGTGATTTACAACTGCAAACTCAAACCTTAACCCCGAGTACTTTGCTTTTGTTATACCAATCGGTTATCCATTTTTGTGGTCTTATTTTGTAGAAGTAGAACAAAAGAAATTTGAAATGTTGGACCCAGGTGTTTTATTACCTCTTCTAAAGCTTGCCGACTAATTGTTTATTCCTAAATATATTCATAATACATAAATATTTACAACTAAGAATATATGTAAATAATAGAACTAATGCAGTAATACATATCGGGCTGTTTACCGGGCATCCTGTCAGATTTCGGTGGAGCAAGTACTTCCTCAGGGAATATACATTTGAATTTTATTCAAAGAAATGGTGGTGTTGTTTGTTTACTTCATGCAGGGCATATATTAGTAAGCGCAAGCATAAAAGTGGGCTTATTATGTGGGAGTGTGTGGCAAGAAAAAAAATAATTGCAAAGGAGTCATCAAAATCAAAGTAAGAACCCTACCACCCCTGTATAGCTTGGTACCAGAAAATTTAATATGTGGAACAGCTACTTCCAAGCCGCCATGAAGACCATTAAGAAAGTATTACCATCAGCTAAACTCAAAGGTTGCTACACACATTATGAAAAAAGCATATGGGACAAAGCCCGCGAATTCAACTTGATCGCTGGGGTTATACAAAAGCGCCGAGAAGTAGCTTTAACAGCAGCTTTGTTCTAACTCCAACCAATGATGGCAGTTTGGTGGTGGTCGATGAAAATAAAATTAAAAGTTTTATTATTTCCATCGACCGCCACTGGGGGCGGTTGGTAACAAATATAAAATTTTGTTCCGACGACCACCAGTGGTGGCAGTTTTAGTGGTGGCCGTTGGGAATAAGCCATTATTTATTTATTTGTTCCCAACCGCCCCCAGTGGTGGCGGTTGGGAACAAAAGTAAAATGTTGTCCCAACGACCACCAGTGGTGGCAGTTTTAGTGGTGGCCGTTGGGAATAAGCCCTCTCCTATAGTTTAGCTGGTCTGTTGCGGTTCTGCATCAGGTGTTCCGGATCTTCAAATTTATTCTCTCAGCAGAAAATGCTCATCACGTGGAACAATTTTTGCTATGGGGCCATTTTTGTATCGCCTATAGTTTAGCTGGTCTGTTGCGGTTCTGCATCAGGTGTTCCGGATCTTCAAATTTATTCTCTCAGCAGAAAATGCTCATCACGTGGAACAATTTTTGCTATGGGACCATTTTTGTATGGCCTATAGTTTAGCTGGTCTGTTGCGGTTCTGCATCAGGTGTTCCAGTTTCCAAGATAAATTATAGCCTATGTGTTGACCAGACTTAATATCTATACAACAAAAAAAAAATCATTCAAATCCGTTCAGTAGTTCCGAAGATTAGCGTGTGCAAACAAACAGACAAACAGACAAACAGACAAACAGACAAACAGACAAACAGACAAACAGACAAACAGACAGACTTTTTTTTTTGGATTCGTGCTCTATTACTGTTTCTAAACCCCCCTCAATTATTATTTTTTAAATATATTCAATGTACAGACACAGTTTTTTTACAGTCTTATTATATGTATAGATGATTGAGACCATATCAAAGAATCAACTGGCATACGAATTATGTTTCAATCATCCTTTTATTTTATTTTTTTTATTAACGTACAAATAAAATCGACAAAGTCACGATGATTAATGTAAAACACCCTTACGTGAAAGAAAAGTGACGTTAGAAAGAAGATTCGTCGTACTGGTGACAATTTTTGAACTAAAGTCTGTTTTTTAATCCCAGAGACTAAATTGACACATGCATATGTCACACTTACAAATAATGTTGCCAGCTCTTTTGTTTGGTGTTGTACCTACGATACCGGTTTGTTGAATCGTAACTTTTTATATTTATTTGACGATTTAAAAAAAATGAGAGACGCTGTCAGTGTTGTTCCCGTACACGATAAAACGGATATAAACCCTTTTCTTATAAAACGGCAGCACTTTTTAAAAGTATGACAATAATTGGAACCTGACACCACTTCTGTTGTTACTGGAACGTACCTATTACAATACTAAAAATATATGTGATAATACGGTATATAGGTTAGTAGTTAGTTATTTTTATAATTCATAGATGGAGATGTGCATTTTGTTCATAAAAGTTGTATCGTATAGTTCGTTTTGACTAATTCAAGTTCCGACAAAACCCTCAAAATCTTGAGCAGAGTTGAGGAAGACAATTAAAAAAAAAACGGTGTGAAGTAGGTATTACAAAAAAGTTGTGTTCATTGATGATCATCAATTTCATGCTGTTGGTACAAAATAAACATTAACTGTTAATACTTTGTTCGGTATTTATCTGTGTGATTATTGCTCTCGAAACTCAAGGGTTTCTAAGATGCACAGGTTAGTTTGATCTCTCGAAACCGAGGCAGAGCGTGAACAACGGCTAGGTGCTAACCGTAAGAGTAATGCACTAAGTTTGTCCGCAGAAACTATCACGCAGCGTTCATCAACGCAACTAATTACGTTTAGAATAAAACGAGTCCGCACTACTGCTTCTCAATCTCAGGAATCGTGGAACAACGAGAAATGCGTTTAGCTATCGACCGGGATGGTCATTCTTTGTCTCGCGCATTCAAAACGGTTACACATAGGTTGAGTCTTCAGAATATCCGCTCTGAGACTGCTCGATCACTTGAGAGCAGTCAGGAGCGTGGGATACGACTTGCGCGTGACCTAGAGCGTGATTCTTTATCTCGCGCTTCCAAAACGGATACAGAGAGAGAGCAGATATTAAGTCTTTAGCTTTTCCGCACTGAGACTGCTCGGTCCCTCGAGAATAGTCAGAAGCGCGAAACACGCCAAGCAAGCGATCGCGAGCGCATTGATTTTGAAAGATCCAAAATACATAATTTTAAACTGAAATACTGCGCTGCGTGTCTCTATTGCTCTATGCATGCAATACTAGAGTAGGTAGAAGTATTTGAAGTAGTAGTAATAATTTAACTCGATTGGTATAATATCCATACATAAAGTACAAGGTACTTTGATTGGTTGATCGAGTGGATCCGCGTTACGTCGCGGTCGTCTGTTCACGATAGACTCAAACATGACTACGCTGGCATGGCTACAATGCTGTTTTCGCCTATAGATAGAGTTTTTCTCAAGAAAGTTATTAGTATATAATTTGTCAAGATTTTGTATACATTGGCAAAATATAATAGTATTTATTGGAGGTAAAAAATAAGCCTTCTGGGAGCTGGGTGCGATAACCAACATCCATCAGGGCAAAGCCGCGGGCATCAGCTAGTTATAAATAAAAACCGATACTACTTGATTTTACTAACGGCAATTTACGGTAGTGGCACATCACTATTTAAGAATTGCAAAAAACTGGCCACACATGTAATGTCATTTTAGTCTCCGTGATTAAAAAACAGACTGTAATAAGGTAATAAAAATAATATTAATAATACCTCCTTAATAATAATATTCCACGACTATTCACACAACGCCATCTAGTCCCAAGCTAAGCAGAGCTTGTGTTACGGGTACTAAACAACTGATAATTTAATTATGATAAATGATATCTCCGAAACTATGCATTTTTGGACCATCTATTCTAGGAGTTTTAGTATTATTTTTACCTACAGAATATAACCCTAGAGTAATGGGATATCAAAAAAAAAACACCTTGTATAGAGAAGACATGCGAAGAAATATCATACAAAAACTATGATCCTGTCTCAGTAACGCCATCTAGAATTATATTGGAGCTTCAGCAGAGCTAACTAAACCAGACTAATCGTTTTGTGTCCATTAGGACACAAGTATCTGATGAAAAGTTTGTTCGTGATGTCTAAATATTGAATGTCTTTGGTATTAAAAGGAGAACATTATGCTTGTAGCTCTCGCAATACTTGTCTCCACGGTTAGGAGAGTGGTTAAACCAATGGCTGCTGTGCTGCGTGTCGTGGTTTTGATTCCCGCACTGAACTTATCTAGCAAAAGGTTCTCAACAATTCAGTCGGTCGATTCTATAAAAGACACCTCGTAAAAACTTGAGTGAAGTGAAATGAAATGATATTTATTCTGTAGTTAATTAGATCTTCCCATATATTTTAAAATGTATTTTTTGTTAACTAAATGGCATTTCCAAAATGACTGATACCTGAGAAGAATTTCCGAAAGAAACTAAGGGATTATGGTCTCTTTTAAAGTCCAGACATAAGACTATATGAACATATTGTGCGAGTTCCAGCTTTGAGTTGAACTGCCCTGACAGACAGCATGCATGCTTCAGTCATCGTGAAGCTCAAAAGGATCTCGACAATCCACCACACGACGCTATCTGCCGGTCATTTGCGTAGGCCAAGTAAAAGTACTCAAAAAGTGAACTGTCAGTCTACTAATCCACAAACTGATTTTGACAAGCGTAGCTTAACCTTTGATCAACCAGTGCGATAATTAGTATTTAGTCACAAGGCTCTAAACCTCTTGACCGTCACGTGAAATAAGCAATAACAAAGCAAAGCCACGAATTAGGTTTCTAAATTTGACATGTAGTCGTGACGCGTGGCTTTTAGGGCATATATTATGTTGGTTTGTCTTATATAATTATTATGACAAACCAATTGAATTAATTCATTCTTAATGTAATCCTTTAACCTTCCAAAAACAATAAATACCTTACCACACTATTCGAACGGTGGGCTAACAAATTACTCGCATCGAGTTGAAACTCTTCGCCAATAAAACAACGTTTGGCAGTTGATTGCAATGTAATAAATTTACTGACTTAGCTTGGTGCAGACACGGTGGGGCTAGAAAGTTAGCAGGTAAGTAAGCGGGTCGAATTGAGAAATCTACCACAAGTAAGCTTAGATCATGAATATAGCCACGTTAAGAGAATTAACGAATGGTAGGATGTAAGTGGAAAATGCCGGGAGGGGACGCCCTAGAAAAACATGCACTACCCTAATTCGTGTTGTTCTGCAGAAAGGTCAGTTTCGTTGTATCACAACCGGCGTGCGTGTATGACCAGATGTATGAAACTAAAAAAACACAAGTACCTATGTAAGAATAGTAGCAGGTAGACTTCTGTAGATTCAGCCCGGGAAAAAGGCGTGAGTTTTTGCATGTTTATGTAAAATATCAATAATATTAAGATATTAATAAGAATCTGGCGTTCTGTATTTTCTACCGACTTCTATCGTAAAAAGGTTTGGTTATGTGTTAAGGTTTATTGTAAAATTCCTAACCTTGATTTAAATTATAAAGCTGCGCCTTTGTAAGGTCCTGTACTGACTAGTTTTAAGCCTATTGTGTACATCAAGCATTCAATGAAAAAAAAGAAAAAAATAAAAAAAAATAACGTAAGACTGAAATCGTCAACCCACCCTAATACATTTCTATTGTAGGTAATTTTTAACCTTAACGTGTTAAAATCACAAGTTTAGTGGCCACACTGTTGGTGATTCGTTAAGCCAATAGACAAGGTCGGGAGTAAATAATACCTATTCGTTTTCTTTTGTATTGGTAAAACGTATAAATTACCTGTTTTCATTGCGATAAGTTGCACGATATGGGTTTAAATCAAATTAGTTGCGAAATAATTTAGAACTGAACGAAACTTACTTACCTGCAACTTTGTAAGGTTTTCAAATATTTCATTAAAACTAAGATTACATATAAACTCACGCCTTTTGTTCCAATATAGGTAGACAGAGACAATAAAACGCGACTTGTTATTTATTAATTTTATTTATTTAATATTTCAAGTACGCTTATGTACAGAGGCGGGCATAATGCCATAGGCATTCTCTTCCAATCAAACCTTTGGGTGATTAAGAGACAAACAGTGGTGGATATCATACTTTTTTAGCTTCGTTCGTGTTCATATACACACGCCAATTGCACAAACTACCCACCTGACCTTTCTGAAAAACTTCACAAAATAAAATCAACCAAGAGGTCAGGGTATGTCCTTCTAGGGCCTACATTGCTGGCGTTTTCGCTTACTTAGTTTGTTGCGCCACTATTTCTTCCCAGAAAACTCTAGAAAGTGTTATTTATTCAAACTTTATAGGCAAGTAAAAACATCTGTACAAAGGCGGACTTAATGCCTTAGGCATTAACTTAGTAGTTTTGTTATGTTCGCCGTAAGAAAAATATTTGTTCACAACGAAGGGACAATCCTCGTATAGTAATTAGAACATTTGAATTTTAATGTCAATCGAAATCTGTCAAAAATACGTTTAATTTCCCTACATTTTTAACAAGTTTTTGACATTGAGAGTAGGTTTTGAACATTTTTAGTTTCCATAATGAACCTTGATTAGAATACACCGTGTACAAATTGAAGATGAATATTAAATAAACATAAAAAATAGGTGAAACTCTAGTTTTACAGTTTTAAATTGAACCCTAAAAAATACAGGAAAAAAACACCCGAAACTTTACAGATCAATCAACCTTTGAATAAACGTTTTCAATTATGAGTCTCGTTCCGTATAATCCGCTCGAATTGCCTGTAATCTGGGCGGCTCGATAATTTGCGTACGACTAGCCTTGCAAATTGTTAAATAAATGAGCAATGTGTTGTTAGAAACATGGAATTGTATTTTTGTGTGAATAAAGAATTTGGTATATCTTAGTTAATATTATAAACGTGAAAGTTTGTTTTGATGGATGGATGTTTGTTACTCTTTCACGCAAATACCACTGAACGGATTTGGATAAAATTTAGTACACATATAGTTTATAACCTAGATTAACGCATAGGATAGTTTTTATCCCGCTTATATCTTCCCGTGGGATATTTTTTGAGATGTAGCGGGCGAAGCCGCTGGCAACAGCAAGTACAAAAATACGTACAGAAACATACGCCTTTTCCATGGGGGTGAGCAGGAACTACAGAGCGCCATCTACTTCGTTTCTTACGTCCTTACTTTGCTTCGTTTACTCTCAAACATGATGTCATACACGCACGCTGGTTGCGAATACTACGCATCTAGCAGCAGGGACCAATAAATGCTTACCGTGGTACGAATTGGTCTTGATTCGATGGTCCTCCAAGAACCACGACAAGCATAGTCTTCTATTTACCTGTGCAGCCACAACGCCCGTAACCTCTTGACGTGCTAAAACGTGCCCTCAAAGCTAAGCTACGAATTAGTCCTTTAAATTTGGCGTACCAACTTGGCACTTTTTAGTTTTTTTATATACCCTACATGAGTAGGGTGAGTTTACATTAGTAGGTATATAAAAAAACTAAAATGTTACATGTAGTCGTGATGCGTGGCGTACCTACTTGGCACATTTTAGTTTTTATATACCTACATGAGTAGAGTGAGTTTACATTAGTAGGTATATAAAAAAACTAAAATGTGCCAAGTAGGTACGCCACGCACCACGACTACATGTCAAATTTAAAGGACTAATTCGCAATAGTCATCTATTGCGGTCAAATAGTTTATTCATTCCAATTGGTATTAAATTACAATATTTAATCCTTTAACTTTACCTTACCAAAAAGAGTGTTACAATAAGGTATATTATGTCACACATAAATGTTCCGTGTGCCCTTGTCCGTTCCTCGTTTAATTTTATGAGCCACAGTTTGGATCCGGCACGTTTTACCATAAATCATCTCTTATCGTGTGTTTTAATGCATCCTTCTTTGAGTAAAAAATGGTTGGCCACCAAAAGGAGCGGTTAATTTTTGCTGGTAAATTGAAGCCATAAAAATTGAGAATCGGTCTCTCTTATTATTGAACTCTATATATACCACTAATTTTTAATCAGTAAAAATACTTAAAGGACTTATTCTAGACGGTCTTCTCATTATATTTGTAAAGTATTAATAAATAATAGTCATAAACAGCAAAATTAGCGTTTGTTTATATCCCAAAAAGTCACCCAATTTATGGAAATATTGTACAGGCTATTCATGACATAGTAGTATTCATTAATCGACATTTCTCGCTCACGTTCGCGTGATTCCGCTCAAGCATGCCCCCGCCTCCAACAGCAGTTTTCGTTGATTAACTTGAACTAAATAGTGGCATATTTTAAAATTGAACTTTCTTTTTTTTTACTTTTGATTACGCAAATATGATCAGTAACAGGTACGGATACAGCCCATTTTTTTTTTAGTACTAATTAAAAAATAGGGGTGTATGTACTGTGTTGTTCATAGTGCACGCACATTATAATCCTGTTGGTGAGGATGTATGTGAGTGTGGCAATAAGTAATTAGTGGTGTGATAGGTTACATAAACAACATTCGATCTTCCAAAATGGTACACTAAAGCACGCAAGCGTCCGTTGGGGCGCGACGCCACACTGAGGTGAAGTGTGCCTATATAGCCACATTTTGAGCGCGTATAACCTATCTACACCTTTTTACCTGTAATGTCATTGGAGTGTGGTATGTTTGTTACTTTTTTACTGAAAACTGCTTACAGAATTGTAACTTGTTAAATAATAATCCGTGATTTTAATATTTGTCAATGTGAGAGCACTATGTATCTATCCACATAATTATGTACTTATCTACTAAAATGCTTAATCTATCTTAACATAGTATGTTATTATTTTTTTTTTTTTTTGTTTTACTTTGTTTATTCTAGGTACATCGTATTCACATATAATGTATTTTTTATTGTATACAAATATTGTAAAAACTATTTTAAAAGAGTAAGTATGTTATGAGTTATATGAGTTTCTTGCCCATTCTTCTCCATACGAAACTACCTTTTGGAAGGGGCAACTAGAATCATTATATTTTATTTAACTTGTAAGTTTAACGTTCAAAAGTGCCTTTTAAATGGCCTAATTGAAATAAATGATTTGACTTTGACTTTGACTTTTAACGCTAGAGAAGGCTGTAGAGTTTCAACAGGCAGCCGCTTCCAATAAATTTAGTATTCAGCTGTATCTGTTTAAACTGGAAGCCGATCCCACCATAGATAGGAAAGGGTAGATGATGATGATGATGATGAAGTTACACAAAAACTCATAAAAGAGTCATTGTAAGCAGTTAGCAATTGCTAGAGAAGTTCTTTTTAAACATGAATCTATACATCTCTGCCAGACTCCTTCTAAAATAGGCGTAATGTTATGTTGTGGAAATACATAAACCATGCACATACATGTGACTGTAGCAATCGCGAATGATTTGCTGTTATGCGTTGAAGAGTTCCGTTCGTCTTCTTCATCAGTTTTTCTTCACCAAATGATACCTACTAATTAAATGAAAATGCTTGATTTATTACTAAAAATGTAAAAATCATTACGTGTGTACCTATATTATTTGAGGAGTTCCCTCAATTGCTCTTGGATCCCATCATCAGATCTGAGTTTTGATACAAATGGGACCAATCTGCTAGTATACTCTATCATATAAAAATAATTTAACAAACCCTAAAAAAAAATATACAACCTAATTACGAAACCTCCTCCTTTTTTTGAAGTCGGTTAAAAATGAAAATAAAGGCTGTAATTTATATGAAATTGTGTAAATTGGACAAGAGTCTAAAAAAATTCTGACATTTTTGGCTGAGCTGCGAAATGATTCGCTATGTGAAAATTGCCTAGGCAGAACAGAAGAAACAGAATTCATTCGTTCTGAACAAAAACCTACAGTCATTAGGCAGTATGCATGGTACGCTGTGCAGCTAAAAAGGTTCAAAGCCATAAGGTTTTATGCTTAACTTTACGTCAGCTCAACAGATGGGTTGTTAACTTTTATCATCCTGTTAAGCACCATCATACAAGCGGTTGAATGGATAAGGTCCTATTTGCCGTTGTTAACTTTAATCTACGCCAGGTTATGTTTCTATTAAAGGCGCAATGGTTACGTGGGCATTTTGACTCTTAAACTATCTAATTTTTTCTGTGTTTGTTAGATGACGTACCCCACAATTATCCGCATCTCCATATTAAACTACTACTTCCCCCCTTTCCGCAAAACTGTTACATCAGGATCCTATTCCCCCATCCCCAGAATTTGCAGACGTCTTTATAATTGTGAAGAATCATTCAATATTTTTTCAACAACACTTCAAAACTTTAAACGCCGAGTCAAAAAAAAGTAGTCTTAAAGTACTTACGAATAAGCCTTATTTCTGCACTATCCATAATATTACATTAATGTTTTAATTTTGTTATTGCATGCTGTGCTTATCGCGTCATTTTGTACACTATACTTGAGTAAATTGATTGTACTATAAAGTGAAACAGTGAACAATTGTAGATAGGCCAATAAATAAATAAATGACTCGGTGGCCCTTGTCATCAATTTGCATATACATTTATCCGACTCATAAATCCAACCTAGTGTATCATGCTTATCTATAGCGCTTAAATAGACGCATTAAAATCGCATTCTGGGGGCATTGCGGGACCTGTGGGATTGTCCAATGCTCGGCCGTTGGATGGGACTGCACACGCAGGTGGGTAAGTAAGTTGGCAGAACATCTTGTTTTACCTGTTTCTTTTATGTCTTTTGTTTGTTGTTTATGTGTACATTAGTTTCGTAAGTTTAAATTGTTTTTTATTAACAGTATATACTACAGTCTGAAATAAATTATTAATATTATTATTATTAAATAATGTTATCCACAAAATAATAAAAAAATACAACAGACCTAGAAAAAGTTGTTCTACAGGGTAAATGATGAATGATATTTAATTCTGTAGGTACGTTCATCATAATTATAAACACTTTTACATGTCATTTTGTAAGTAGAATATGAGGTGCATGTTTCTTTGAAAAGAAACACCGAAAGAATTTCAGAGTTCACAGTCTGTTTTAAAATCCAAACATTATCTTGATCAGACCATGTAAGAACCATGCAGATTGCTCTGATAAGGTCTTTCGAGGAAAGAACCTCACAGATATGACCACTGCTACTTATGGCTTTGCTGCTATTTATTGCCTCAGGCTATAGCGCTTGCGATCACTAGCCCGAATAGGCATTGAGAGGTATAAAAAGGGTGTAAATTTCCACATCCCCGTCTGGTGGGCTACTACTGCCCACCGGGTGTTATCGAATCTGTATACGTTCAATCGGTAGTGGCGATAGAAGTGAACACTCATCGTCAGAAAATATTGCTTGAAACGTAACGTTACCAATATACAGAGGTGTCGTTTACGGTATGGGTAAGCAGTGTCACGAGTTAAAAAAAATCCATTACAAAAAATGCCCAAAACGTTTAAGGGAATATTACTTAATTTTTTTTTTATTTATTATTATTATTTATCTTATGTCTATGAATTCTTATGTATAAACGTCCTAACCTTGTGTGGTAGGTATCATTCCATTCTATTCTGCGAACATACCAAGATTACACCTCCTGAATATTTGTTTATTTATAAGGAAAGGGAAATAAAGCACCAAATCAAGGGACTGGGTTAACTAGGGAAAAACTATATTCAGAGCAAGTGCCTTAAGGCTTGAGGTTGACCGTTTCGTACGTCACTTACTTATGGTGCAAGTTATGAGTTTAAAGCTTGTTTAATGTTTTTTTGTATTTGTTCGGCAGCCAAGGCCACTAAACATTAGACCAACAGGCCAGTCAGTGATAATCATAAACTGGAGATTAAAAAAGAATCAATTTTACACACAACACCATCCAGTCCCAAGCTAAGTGGAGCTTGTGTTAGGGGTACTAAACCACTGATAAACATACTTATATATTTCTAAGTAATATACATATTATTGTTAAATTACACCCAGACACAGAACAAAAATGGTCGTACTCATCGCACAAACATTTGTCCTGGGTGGGAATCAAACCCACGACCTCTCAAGCAGTCAGGGCCACTAACAACTAGACCAACAGGCTAGTTAAAGAAGAATCATGAAGAATTATGTAATTGTAACATGCTTAATTATACTTTCGTTACAAAGCGTGCATTAAAAATAATCTATTTTAACCTCTGTCTATTTCTATTGTACCTAAATGGAATATGGATCAAAATCATTTGTACTCGTCTTTGTATACAGCGATCAAGATTCCTAACCCGCTTAAAACTTATGTCTTGACACGAAACAATCCGTGCTGGCCGCTGTCATTCCCGACCGCACCCGACGTTACCCGACAATACCCGAATGTAGGCCCGTGAGCCCACATGAGCTAGGTAAATTAATTAATTGATAAGAATTTAATCAAGTGTACCTCTTGGCTACTAGTGGACAATATTATGTATTCAAAGTTATTTTTTTAAGTAATTAAGGTATAAGTTTAAATGTTTCAGAGGTATATAAGGATATGTAACAACCTATGCAACGACCGAGGGGTCTTTAAATCGGGTGCGTACCATTTGCCATAATAACAAAAGTTCTAACGATCACATGACCCAATTTCATTTGTATATATATATTTTTTTTAGTATAACGATGAAATGATATAATGAATTATTGATATAATTTCAGTTTACCTAATTTTATATGGTTTAATAAACATTTTCTATAATGCACATTTGAACTAATATTCAGTCCCCACAATGTTTAGTTAGTATAATATTCAAATTCTGCCGCCAAGCGCCAGATCCCTTCTATTGTTGGTGAATCATGTGGGTTAGGTTAGGTTTGAAACATGACCATTGCGCGAGAAGGCGAGCGAACGTAGCGAGCGTGCCGCGGGAGTGGCCGCCGAGCGCCAAATCCCTTCTATTGTTGGTGAATCATTTGGGTTAGATGAGGTTATAACCGTATGATGTTTTCTGATATTTACTTATTCACTACAGAATTTGGACAGAAAATAACTAAATATGAAAATTCGGTCAACTGAACATTACATAAAAAGAGCAATATACGAATCTAAAATTATATGAGATGAGCGTTATACTAAAACTTATTAGAGCAAAGAGGTTTATATGAAATGTAATATTAGATCGCATGAAATTAGGTTATTTGTTTTTATAGCATATGAAAATTATATCATGTGAACGTTATTTCAAGTGATAATATATCATCTGTTGTTATAGCATATACATACACACCCGATAATAATATGTTGAGGTTGTAATAAGCGACCGTCAACAATTTTTATTATTTTGTTCCCAATTCATTTCTTAGATTGTTAAAATAATAAATAAGTAAATAATAAAATAAACAAACATCCAGACAGTGAAGACCGTGGCGAAGACCTTATAAAACTTTAACGAGTTTCGTTAGAACCCTTTTGGTACGGAACCCCAAAAATCGAGAACAAAATATATTTCATGGCCCCTACATAATTCTCTATTGCCAGGAAGTCTCGCGTACCCTCACAATTCAATTTCAGGTATATCCTGTGCCATTTACCCTTTATGAATAAAGAAGAGCCTTGAGGAAGATATATTGTCAAATATGTAGTTAATATTAGGCGCTCGTATATACAAGAAAGAAGGTAAATAGATACAAAACCTGATAGCATGAGTTTATTACACACTGCTACATATCCCGCTATACAGGGTGTCTCATTCAAATCGGTCAGTATGGGAAAGTCTGAAACTATAAGACATACGAAGATCTGTTCTGAGGAACTATGTCATCGATTTTAATAACAAGAAAAACTGCATTCATACATTTTAAAAAACATCGGTACTATTGTAGTAATATTGTAAACGTGGTCACTTCGAGCATTTTATTCATTTTAGACATCATGTTACATAAAGACATTTACTTCTTAAGACCTACACAATCGATATCTAAATAGAAATAACGCGGAATTTTAAAAATAACCGGGTTCGATTTCCGAACGGAGTACAGATGTTTTTCAAAATGTATGAATGCAGTTTTTCTTGTTATTAAAATCGATGACATGGTTCCTCTGAACAGATCTTCGTATGCATTATAGTTTCAGACTTTCCCATACTGACCGATTTGAATGAGACACCCTGTATATTGCCAGTATAAGCTGATTTCCGTACAACGAGAGGTCAGTTTATACTGGACATGTATAGCTTGATATACACCACTCATTTTTAATTAATACAAATACTTAAAGGGCTTATTCTAGACATACGGTCGGTCGGTGGTCTTCTGATTATATTTGTAAAGAATCAATTAATAATATTCATTAACAGCAAAGTTATTAGTATAGTCGTATGTATATTCTGGACCCTCTCCCCAGCATTAAAATATTTCCTTAACATTTTCCCATTTTCTTTCTTTTTTTTTATGTTGTTTTCACTTTATTTTGTTTAAATAACATAAAACAATAATCGCTCGAGATGTGGCGAAATCGCTTAATGATTGGTAACAATAGAATAAAATCTAGGCATAAGTTTATTTTATTTTAAAGTAAGCTTCTAGAAGGGTATTTAAAAATAAATAAATAAATAATAAACCAGTCTAAACCTTCTGTATGACTAAACCTCGTGTAAAGGGAATGCTATTGTGTATGTAAGGGGAAAATACAGAAAAAAAGTTGCTATGTTTTAACTAATAAGCTATTTGTTCATAAATCTATAAGTAATATCACAATTACTTCTTTGTTTCATAACTTATTAAAGCAAATTATTTTTTGAAACAAAACAAATAATAAACAAATAATGGTGTTAGTCAATTAAGTACCGGTCAACTGTGCCAACTTGACATATACAGGGCAACTTGCCCATAAATGATCCTTACGAACAAACCTGTTTACGTATAGGATTTAAGGTAGTGTTCCATATAATTTTAGCAGTAGTAGACTTTTATGATTACCATTGGCCACATATTCTTTTTCCACTGTAATAGCACTGTTGGTTAATAAAATATGGCGTTTAGAAGTCGAATGGTGACAAGACGTGTTTTTGCTGGTGTGTGAAAATTGTCAAATTGCCAAATTGACCTAAAACAGGAAATAATATGCAATTATCTATGAAAACTGATGGTTAGGTCAAGATGCCAAAGTGGTGTCAATTAGACCTCTGCTATATTTCTTTGTCTAGAACGCTGATTTAAAAGTATTTTAAAGAATTCTATAGTTACTATGAATTATTGCTTTATTATGGTCACAAACAAATCATATGAAACTAACAAAAGTCTATCAGTATCATAGTTATTTGATAAAATCGTAAAAATGTGGTCAAGTATGGTCAAGTTGTCACAGTATACGGTACTTACCTAGATTTTTTTCGTTTTTATTTGTTGGCTAACGATTGTCTACAAGTCGTTACCCTTAGGTTAAAAAATATTGATAATCTTGAGGTAATGATGTTGTGTAGAAATTTTATACTTATGTCAAAAATAAATCGTTTCAATGATTAAGCATAAATAATGTTTCAAATACCACTTGCAGTTTCAAAATCTTTTATCACGTTTCAATGAAAAGCCTAAAAATCTAACTCACATTTCGCTCACCAATGAGCTCACAAAAGGTGCCTTATCCCGTTACAGTTTATAGAAAAGTCCTTTAGACCCACTCAAAGAAAATAAAAAGCACGTCGGTGCCAAAAAAACAGTACCAACCATTACAGACTTAAAAGATTTTATTTCTTCAGGCATTTGCACCAATTGGCTACTAGATTAAATTTTTTTTTTTTAGTTCCCCATCTAGATAACTAGGAAATATTAAACACATATATTTTCTTTTATCACGTAGGTAATCAAAAAATACGGGCGTTATATCGAGTTAAAATATCACATGACGTCAATATCTCCTACAGTTTCTACTGAATAATGACGTCACAAGCCCCCTCTCCTCAATTTTAATGCTATTAATCTAAGTAGTTTTTTTCTATCAATTTGAAAAATCAGAAATACTTGACTATTATTCTTTGTTATCTTATTGACGAACTAATTATATTTTGATATTCATACAAAGTTCTCTTGCTTTATTGTCGAACGCAATACGATTTCGTCGGCCCGACGTGTACAGTGTACGTCAAACAATGAAAATTGTAAATATGTTACAAATAATACAGCGTCGATATATCAAATTACAGTGGCGTGCACGTGTTTTCACACTTCTTCGGATGTTTTTTTGTGTGGTCCAAGCAATAAGAATTATGAGGGAGTCACAACTCAAGAACTACTTACTTAAATATTTACAAAAACAATAACATAAAAAAGGGATTAAATTTAAATAAAAACACGACTAAGAACTTTAGGCATTATAGTAATCTTCCACATCTCAGTATTTTATTGTTTTGCAAGGGTTTGAAACAAAATTACAACAACTTTGTTAAATGTTTCAAATAAATTATAAATAGCTTTAGCTTAATCTATCCCTCTTTATCAGAGAGCAGCGGTGGCCCCGACTTACGAACAGTAAATTGTGGGTTCGAACCCAGGCAGGCGCATTACTTTGTGTAATTTATTTCATCACCACTGCTCTCAAAAACGGTTAACGAAAACATCGTGAGGAAACCGGCATGTCCTAGAACCAAAAATTCAAAGACATGTGACATCTACCAATTCGCACTGGGCCCGCGTGGTAGTTTATGGCCCATACGCAAAATACGCGCTTTGACGTGGAGTTGCGGATACCAGCCCGGTATTTTTAAACTTTTTTTTAGCACAATCTCGGGTTGAACCTGTGTGACATATCAACCTGCCACTATATTTTATTGGGTTATTTTTTTGCACATGATGAAAGTAGCATGGCTAGGCTAGATGACACTTTAAATACAAACAAAAAATGACAAATGATATACCTAGATAAACCCTACCTATTCCCCCCCCCACCTCCCTACCTTAAATATCCTTTTTATTAATATAACTAGCAGACGTCCCGCGGTTTTACCCGCGTAGGTCCCGTTCCCGCAAGAATATAGGGATAAAACGTAGTCTATGTGTTAATCCAGGCTGTCAGCTAACTCCATACCAAATTTTATTAAAATCCATTCAATAGGTTTTACGTGAAAGAGTAACATACATCCATCCATCCATACTTACAAACTTTCACGTCTCTAACATTAGTAGGATAGAATAGCCTATTTCGAGCCATAGCCATAAGACCAATAAATAATATACTTATTTAAAAATGCAGTAATTATGTGCCAATTAGCATAGAAAAATGTTTGTATCTGTATTTCCTAATAGGTAAGTGACTATGTATCGCATCTTGATCATGTACGCTTTCTACATTGTTAAAAAGCTAATCACTCTTCACTTAGACCACAAGTTACCCATATAATCGCATTACAGGGCCTCGGTGGTGCCCCCAGGGATTGTCGCCCAGAATCAAACATAAACTTACCTTTTTTATATACCTACCCAGTAGGTACATTATCGTATTGCGGTTGTTTACGAAAATAGCTGATTATTTGCTATCTTACTAATTATTATTTATTTTGACTGCCTCGTTGGTCTTAGTGGTCGCAAGCGCTACTGCTGATCACGAGGTCTCGGGTTCGATCCCCGGGTCGGGCAAAGTGTCCGATTGCTGAGTCTGCGTTGCGCGCAGTAAGCGCACCTCGCAGCCCCGCTCCCGTCCCCGCAGCTCCTCCCCGCAGCGCTGCTCGACCGATGACGCGACCATCTGGGCCGGTGGTCATTTCGAGCGACCCAGAAACTCTCCCCGCAAAGCCCGTGCCTACAAAAGCAACGGACCGAGCTGATGATGACGGCTTTGTGACGGTGCAAAGGAGGAAACGCCGTCAGCGAAGCTGTAAGAACCGCTCCGGCAAGGCTCCTGTTGAGCCCAACGCTAAGCTGCGTGCCGCGAAGCCGAACACCCCGGTGTACATCTCTCGCCTGCATTACACCACTGAGGCTAAGGACATCGAGAAGTACGTGCGCCAGAGATTAAAGTACACGCCAAGAGCACAGCTACTGGAGTCGCGCCGCAACGTCAATTTCAAGGCGTTTGTGGTGCGCATCCCAACGTGTATGCTCCATTTGGTGCTGGAAGAAAGTTTTTGGCCACAGGATGTGGTGTTCCGTCGCTTCCGCGGACAAATTCCACAAGAACGCACATAATTTCGTGCTAGTGAAGTGATACTAACATAGTTATATAAGATTTTACTAACAAAAGTGTTATTAGTATGTATTTTTAGGTTAAGGTATTTATCTATGGGTCTTTGTTACCCGAAATAAATGGTTTATTATTATTATTATAATTGAGTTTTTCCATCTGGGATTTCTCAGTAGCAGCCCGGAGTCTGGAATCGTGCCCGATGGATGGCAATAGGCTCGCCCCCTATTACATGGGACTTAAACATAATGGCGAAATGTGGGTGTACTACCAGGTACACCTCTGCCTAGCCCTTCGGGGATTACAGGCGTGACAATATGTATGTACTTATTATTATTTCAAATATTACTTACAAACTGCTACCTGTGACTTTGCCGGCGAGATTGTTTTTCGCTTTTTTATGACTATTGTCAAAGATCCACAAATGAGAGCCGGGACCAACAACTTAACGAGCTTAAAGAGACACGTGGGAAGTTGATATGTAATAAATGGTCACCCATCCATAAATCAGCCTCGGATAGCGTAGCATAACCTTCGTATTTAAATGGTACGCTTTGTAGTTGTAATCATAGACTGTATTGTTTGATAATTCGCAAAACGAAACGTCTGCTGCGTTTCCTTAAATTTAAATTGTGTTAATGTTGCCGACAGTGTAATGTTTTAATGTTTGCTTATAATGATGTAATGTTTTTGCGGTGTTGTGATTAAGGCAAAGAGAAATTGTTTGTCGAATTAGCCACAAGCCAAGTGTTTCCCGTTCTCGAAGGAATACTGGCTTGAAAGTATCCTATGTCACCCGCGGATTGTGTAGTTTCCCAATGGTAATTTTTTTTCAGATCGGTCAAGTAGTTTTGGAGCCTATTCAATGCAAACTAACAAACTTCCTCTTTATAATATTAGATTATATTAGTATAGATAAAATAAAGCAATATGAATTACAATTTGTTTTATTTTAAATTTAGAATAATTAAAGCGGAAAAAAATCGTGTTATGCATTGTTCATCCGTGTTTCTTTTAGGTTTTTATCATTAACACTGTGATTTTCACCTAAAATGAAATAATAAAACTAAATGAAATACACATCATTTCTTAAAATAAATTGTTAAAATGGTTACTAAATGTGACGGCTGCAGTGAAAATAGATTATAATAAACTCGGCGTCTATAGTAATTATAATATGCTTATCGTACAGACGCCAGCACATCAAGTTACCCCAACGTGTCAAATTTCTTTGATTGTTTTTCACCTTTATGTCAAACACAATTAGGTTCATATTCAATTGGGAAAATTGACACACTGGGGTAAGTTGATGTGCTGGCGTCTGTACTTTCGTTACAAAGTGTGCATTAAAAAAAACTTTTTTTATCTTATCTTGACTGCCTCGTTGGTCTAGTGGTCGCAAGCGCTACTGCTGAGCATTAGGTCCGGGGTTCGATCCCCAGGTCGGGCACATTGTTTTTGAGTTTTTCCATCTGGGATTTCTCAGTTGCAGCCCGGAGTCTGGATTTGTGCCCGATTAATGGCAATAGGCTCGTCGCCCCCTATTACATGGGACTCAAACATAGCTGGCGAAATGTGGGTTGTACTACCAGGTACACCTCTGCCTAGCCCTTTGGGTATTACAGGCGTGACGTTATGTTATATTATGTTTTTTTATCTTTTATTCAATGCAAACAATTAAACAATAAAATATTTTCTCGGTATAACATTAGTATATAAAATATCTAATAAATGATTGGGACACTGCTAGTATCTGTAAACATTTCAATTCTAAATGGGAAACTTTTAATTTAAGAAGAAGATGGAGTATTTTAATAGGGTACTTTAGAAATTTTATGATGGTTATAAGCATTTTATAGTGACCGAAATGAAATGGCACTGGCCAAGCGTCTGCTGGCTGGAGTTCGTATTCAACCGTTTTCTATCGTCCGTAGTTTTTACAAATGTCGTTTGTGTATCCTGGAAAAATATGGAAGCAAAAAAAAAACAGGAAAATATTCAATCAATTGACAAACATTGATTCATTAAAACCAGATGTGCAGTTTTGGAACTATAGTAGAACGTACGTACCAAAAAACATAAATTATGATAAATCTACAGAAAAAAAATCTTACTTTTGGCTTCGATGTAGTCCGGTAAAAACGCTAATGTTTATTAAATGTGAATATTAATGTAGAATCAAATTACACTCAATTCTGACTGTTTAAAATATTTCAGTTAGTTTTGGTAAAGTAAGCGTATTTGTCTAAAGAAATAACCGTAAGATACATACGTATAATATTATGCACAAGCGTGAAATAATTTTTGTTAGCGCAACTCAACCGAATTTCTCGTAGCACCTGCGTAGCGCCGTAGCACCTGCGTAGGTGACCCGTAGCACCGCGTAGGCACCCAAATAAATATTTTTTAGAGGAATAAAATATTACGATTCGGTTATTATTTTACGTTCATGTGAGCAGTTTTAATTTAGGTAAAATAGTTTAATTCTCGATGTAGTAAGAACAATTTTAAAAGAGTATGCTAAGATGGTTTGGTCACGTTTAGAGAATGGATAAAAGGCAACTAACAAAAGGTATGAACACTAACTACTAACTACACTAGCAACTAACAAAAGGTATGACAGGAATGTTTGCTTTTTCTCTACAACACACATTGTAATTTGATTTTTTATTTTATTTTTATTTTTATTTTAAGCATTAACTTAATTAATGATTGTTACTTTTTTTTAAATAATCAACTTTGGATTAAATATTATGTAAATATGTGAGCACCACGTATCTTTCAATACGCTCATACAATTACCAGCCGCGTTGCTCCTCACATATAACCTGATTATGTAAACAAACATTGTAAAATCTATTATAAAAGAGTAAGTATGGAGTTTCTTGCACATTCTTCTCCATACGAAACTACCTTTTGGAATGTGCAACTAGAATCATAATATTAATTTAATTATTTGTAAGTATAACGTTCAAAAGTGCCTGTTTTCAGGCTTAATTGAAATAAATGATTTGACTTTGACTTTGACTTTGTATTTATAAGGCAGATGTAAGCGGAAACTCCGGGAGGAGACGAACTAGAAGAGCATTCATAGACCTTAACGGTGATGTCCTTTAGAAAAGTCAGGTGCATAGTAGTCACAACCAGCGTGGCCATTTTTTTGCTCGATATGGTACTAAATATTATTTGATGATTAATCTAGGTATATTCAAAGAGTTGAACATACCTTGTTGATTATCAAATTATATACCTTAACTGGCCTGTTATTCTAGTAGTTAGTGACTTGACTATTGTATAATAATGTTTATGGGACACGGACGTAGGAATGCATGCTGCCATGTTATGTTAACGATTTACCTGTAGACATCTTTAAGGAAATTAATGCAAAGAATTGTTCGAGAGTGCTGAGGGGATACTTTTTAGATCGTATGACGAGTACGACATAGAAAGTGTCTTCTTGTTTAATGAATTGAACTGGGTATGTATTGCTTATTTGTTATTCGCCGTTTAATTTGTTTTTGACACCGAGTAGCCGCTTCTGGCATACTGCTGTTAAAGCCGCGATGGTTTGTGCTGGTATGTATACCGATTGATATGTTTGTAACTTGTTGTTGATTAATAAACATAAAAAAAAAAAGACTACTATGCGGGAGGCCGTGGGTTCAAATCCCACCCAGGACAAATGTTTGTGCGATGAGCACGCACATTAGTTTCGTGTCTGGGTGTAATTTATCTATAATATGCATGTATTTAGAAATATATAAGTATGATTAATGTTTTTAGTTGTTTAGTACCCATAACACAAGCTCTGCTTAGCTTGGGACTAGATGGCGTTGTGTGAAAATTTGTGGAATATTTATTTATTTATTTATATTTAACAAAGTTTAATTATCATTGTATGCACTTGGTTGTATTTGTTAAGTTAATTATCACAACCATATTTAATTAGCCACACACATAATAAATCATCAAATTAGCGCAGTCCATTGGAAACGTAGATAAACAATTACCAATGACTAACAATCCACATATCATTATTATTGTTTTATTTATTTATGCTTTTGTAGTTTTTCTATTTGTTTCGATCACTAGAATTACGCTATTTCTATTGTTTACTTATCTGGAATCTGTGAATAGTTCCGGGCAATAGGGTCGCCCCCTATTACATATTTTGAACTTTAACATTACTGATGAATATAGTGGAGTAGAGAAACACGTCTGTCTGACCCTTTTCGGAGTACAGGCGCGGTGTTATTGTTATAATTAATAATAATACGTTTATTAGTACACAAAAAGATTTAATAACACGATACATAGCGTATGAAAACATTGGATTGTACTACAAAGATTAATATAAAGACAGCTTTCCGGGCTCCTAAACTAGGTACGCAGACCTGTATCTTAGAAGTCGGAGATTTTGCGGTTTCATTTTATAGAATACAACCGTGACTTTTCTATAACAGTGGTTGCTACCACAGCAAAAATGGTGAGTGATTAACTAATTGTGGTTGTGTATCTGAGGTTATGTAATGAGTGTGGTGTGCATGTAGGGGGGTGTGTATGTGAATGTTTAACTAGCTTGTTTCTAAGCAGTATTGATAACTTTATGATGCAATTGTCAACATATTTTTGGTGTCATCATAACTTAAGGATAGAGCCATTTTTCGTCATTGATCGTAGTTGATCAATGACGATCGTAGCATCTTGGTTATGAAATGCGTACTTTACAGTCTTAATAAAACACATGACGCACTCCTTGTCATCAAATCTATAATGTGCAAACATCTTAGTATCAAAATTGTCACATTAGAATTTTAATGAGCCTCAAAACAAAATTTATTTGTTTTAAAGATTAAAGATACCGGCTGGTATCCGCAACTCCACGTCAAATCGTGTATTTTGCGTATGGGCCATAATCTACCACGCGGGCCCAGTGCGAATTGGTAGATAGATAGATAGATTTATTTATTTGTGGAAACATGAGTTACATAACATGGTATGCAGGTTGTAAGTTTAAAATTTGTTTAATATTACATTGTTTTGCTTACAAATAGAATTAATATTAATAATCATTCATCTAAATGTCTTGTCTAATAATGTCAATAATAAATAATAACACCAATGTCAAATATAAAAAAAAAATAGAGATAAAAATAGTTTACATAAAATCTAATAAATTATTAATAATTATGAAATGTAGAACACAGTGCATTGCTAAATTTTATCATTTAAAAATTCTATCGTGCTGTAGTAAGCTTTCTCTATTAAGAACCATTTCAATGTTTGCTTAAATATCCTAAGGGTTTGTTCTTTCCATGATTTTGGAAGCTTATCAAATATTTTAGGAGCCTAGATGTCACATGTCTTCGAATTCTTGGTTCTAGGACATGCCGGTTTCCTCACGATGTTTTCCTTCACCGTTTTTGAGAGTAGTGGTGATGAAATACATTACACAAAGTAATGTAATTAAATAATTTATTTGTTTTACTTTAAGCACACTAATGCACAAAGGCAATTTTAAAGCCATAGGCATTTTCTATCATTCAACCTTTTTAGGTTATGCACAGAAAAGCAATTGTTTGCTGAATATGTTCTTCGAATTTAAGCTCACGCGTAATACCCAATCATATTTATTATTGGAAATTTAAAAGCAATCAAAATATGTCCTACATTTGTACAACAATCTTAACCGTCTTTAAAACTTTTAGTATGGTTCTATTAGGTTACAATATTTAAATTTTAACAAAATGCAACAAGCGAAATTAATTTCATCCATAGATACAAATAAAGTTTATTAATTTAGGTCTAGTTGAAAACCAGCATCAGGCACTAGTTGTCTAGCATTTTTGCTGAACTGGACCTATTTGGCGCAGCCGTAAGGCACATAATTCTTTATTTTGTTTGTTTTTATTGTTTATTATTTTTAGCTAAATTCTTTTTTCTGCCCCTGTTTCTTTTAATAACGTGTGCCTGTGTCGTACCAAAAAGAAGCTTTTTCTTTCTTTCTTTCTTTTCTTCTTTCATTTACCTTAAAATATGAATACAATCTTAAAAAATAAATTAAATAAATGTTAGTACTTTCGATTTTAAAATATTATGAAAATACGTTTAAAAAAAGAAAACAAAAGGTCGTAGAAGGTGGCATTCTTTAGATTCTGCTCCAGTAAAAGAAAATGTTGTTCAAATGTACAGACCTGAGATGACCTGTAACATCTATAAAAGTCTACCACAAAAATCCCCACTCAACACCACACACATAAAACTTAGACAAAACGCCAGTGTTTTCTCAAATAAGATGAAAAAAAACTTTTAATGGCCGGTCAAGGGACGGGCCTCCATCTCAAGGGATCACTGGCAAGAAAAGCCGATTACATCTACGAGTATGTCCATCTGACCTCATGTTTTTTAAGGGCAGGAGGTAAGACTGATGTTTTTAGGGATCTTAAGCTTAGGAGTACCTTGTTGCGTATATTTGTCTTTGTTTTAGATCAGATTTTTGTAGAAGCTTGATTCTAAGACTGTTATTGGGTCTTTTATTGGGTTAGCGCTCCAAAAATACAACCTATTTATGAAAAAACCTTAAAAGGTGTATGTATAATAAAACTGTGTTTGTGTGCTAACAAAAGTGTTATTAGTATGTATTTTTAGGTTAAGGTATTTATCTATGGGTATTTGTTACCTGCGATAAATGGTTTATTATTATTGTTTCCTTTATTTTAGGTACTTAACATACTTAACTATTATATTTCTAAACATTTAAATACAAAAAATAAAACATTTAAAAAAATTAAAAAAAATATTATTATTATTATAACTCTAGTTTTAGAAGTTAGTGGCAATGAATAAAAACATTGTAAGTAAATTATTTTTTTTGAGTAGTCATCAACCATACAATCCTTCATGTTATGATTGTTTAGCATTGTTGGTTTAGAACGAAATACATAAAGAAATGTTGTGGGCACAGAAGACAGATCCAAGTATCAACCGCAGTATCAAGAGAAGAAGTGTGTCAATTTTTTAATCGACAAGAGCCCTGCCCTGCTGTAAATGCAGTACTTAATCGTCATTTTGGCCATTGTCACTTTGTTGCAAAATAATAAAAAAAAAATGCATAAATAAATATTCCACAACTTTTCACACAACGCCATTTAGTACCAAGTTAAGCCTGAGAGCTTGTATTATGGGCACTAAACAGCTGATAAACATACTTCTAGATTTCTAAATACATACATATTATTGATAAATTACAACCAGACACAGAACAAATGATCGTGCTCATCACACAAACATTAGTCCTGGGTGGGAATCGAACCCACGACCTCCGGCATAGCAGTCAGGAGCACTAACTACTAGACCAACAGGCCAGTCAAATATTCAATACTTACTACAGACAGTACATCACAAACAAAATTTTCATACGACTCTTCTGCCTTAGTGGGCACAAGTCTATGGGTTTAGTTTAGTACGCTCCGCAGCCGCTCCAAATATTGCTAGATGGACAGTTTTTCTATGACATTTCCTCTTATTTCCTCTCTTTAGTACTTAAATCTCTTTGATATTTACTTACATAAATTGATCACAATAAAAACCATAACAAAGAAAACTGACATACAGTGTAACTAGACAGTGTTATCGCTAAAGCAATCTTCCCGTCAGAAGAGCTTACACGGCTGTCAATTACGGAGGGTAAAACTGTTGGAAATAATAGTTTCTAGTGCCTGACATACCTTGTTGTCTTTCCCAGAAGGGATGTTGTTACAAGAAACTTCACACTTATACTACACTAGCAGAGGTAACGCGGTTTCACCCACGTAGTTCCCGTTCCAGTGGGAATACAGGGATAAAAAGTAGCCTATGTCACTCGGGGATAGTGTAGCTTCCCAACGGTGAAGGATTTTTTCAAATCGGTCCAGTAGTTTCAGTGCCTATTCAATGCAAACAAACAAACAATCAAACCTTTCCTCTTTATAATATTAGTACAGATTTATCCTTTCAACGTGACCAAACCATTTAACACCCCGCTCCCGAATTTTCTGTTTCTATATTGTATTTAATGTAAAAAAAAAATGCTGAGATGGTTTGGTCACGTTGAAAGGCGACTAAGGAAAGGTATTTACAAGGCAGATATAAATGGGAACGCCGGGAGGGGACGCCCTAGAAGGACATACATTGAGGTTGACGGATCCGCCAAATACCAGCTTGATGCGCTTGAGTCCATTGAGAAACGAGCCAAAAAGATCATCAGTAATGATGCACTCGTTGAGTCGAGCATCGACTGACTGAAGTTTTGACTCAACGAGTGCATCATTGCCGATAATCTTTTTGGCTCGTTATTCAATGCACTCAAGCGCATCAAGCTGGTATTTGGCGGATCCGTCCCAAAGATGAGAGCAGTACTCCATACACGACCGAACTTGCGCTTGATCTTCTTCTTCTTATCGTGTGCTTAGTAACTACCCTGGTGTCAGAGTTTTAATGCCGCCCATGGGCCTCTGACTTGGCATCACATGCTCTCGAGAAATATCTGTGAGGCATGCCGGTTTCCTCACGATGTTTTCCTTCACCGTTTTTGAAGCAAGTGATAATTATACAATACGCTCATGAATCCGAAAAGTCAGAGGTGCGTGTCTTGGGTTCGAACTCGAGACCTATGATTTGGTAATCCGCCGGTCACACCACTAGGCTATCACTGCTAAAGGTTGATAAAGGTTGAGCAGCTATTCCGGCGTGAAGTAACGTCTCACCTTTGCTAAGATACCTACCTTTTTTGCAGCTATTTGAGCCTTTGCCTCGATGTAAGAGCTAACATTGAGAGTGGATGACAACGTTACACCAAGAAGATCAAGATGGTCGGTTATCGGCACGGTTACACCTCGGTCTGTATTTTATTGTTTCATAATTTTACAAGATAAACGGTAAAATGTAGATTGTTTTTACTTGTTATGATGTTGTTTATTGTTTTTTTTTTTTGTAATTTGTTTCTAAAACTAATTACTGGTGCGTGTGCCTTTTGTTATTGTAGGACTTGGAAATACTATCCTTTTGTCAGAGTAAGTACACCGGTACACAAGTAAAGATATCTATTTCATTTGATTTGGAAAATGCGGAAAATGTTGGAACTTCATGAAAAATGAACGCGGTAGTGTTGGTGCGACTTTGATAGTAAATTGTCGCAGTTGGCAGGACGAGACCCAAGAGGGCTACACCTAGATTGGTACAGTCGTTAACGTAATCGGAAAGAAACGATAGAGAAAATAGGCTACGTGTACTACAGCGGTATGTGGATTACTGCTCGGTTAATGTCTATAGACTCAATCAATTTTAAATGTGTACAAAGAAAGAAAGAAAAAATGTTTATTTGCTTTAGAAATCGTGTACATTAGAAAATGAATCAATACATACATAAACTCACGCCTTTTTTCCATAGGGGTAGGCAGAAACGACGGGTGCGTACCATTTGCCATAATAACAAAAGGTCTAACGATCACATGACCTAATTTCATTTAATATAATTTTTGTTTAGTATAGCGATGAAATGATGTAATGAATTATTGATATAATTTCAGTTTACTTAATTTTATATGGTATAATAAACATTTTCTATAATGCACATTTGAACTAATATTCAGTTAGTATAATATTTAGGTAGTACTTATAAGTTTAAATTTTATAGTAACGTTTAATATAATTTTGAAACGTCTATGGTTGGCGAATCATGTGGGTTAGGTTAGGCTAAAACCATGACCGTTAGCGCGCGAAGGCGAGTGAGCATGCCGCGGCAGCGGCCGCCGAGCGCCAGATCTCTTTTATTGTTGGTGAATCATTTGGGTTAGATGAGGTTATTACAGTATGATGTTTTCTGATATTTACTTATTCACTACAGAATTTGGGCAGACGCTGAGTAAATATGAAAATTAGGTCAACTGAACGTTATATAAAAAAAGCAATATACTAATTGAAAATTATATGAAATTAGCGTTATACTAAATGTTATTAGAGCAAAAGAAGTTTATATGAAATGTTATATTAGATCACATGAAATTAGGTTGTTTGTTTTATAGCATATGAAAATTATATCATGTGAACGTTATTTCAAGTGATAATATATAATCTGTTGTTATGGCATATATTACACACCCAGAAACGACATCTGTTACGATTCTTACATAGTTCTTTTGCTTTGTTTATGTTGATACATGTTGTCAAACACACGCCGATTGCGAGTACTACGCACCTGACCTTTCTTAAGAACCTCACCAATAAGGTTCATGTATATCATTCTAGGGCGTCCCCTCCCAGCTTTATTTCCACTTACATTTGCCTTATAACATAATATCTCTATATTATCTCTCATTAGTCGCTTTTTATTCAAATTTTTTGGTGCATAATTTAAAAATGTTTATTGGTAAATTGTTTTTGTTTTACTTAATTGTTGTTGTTTTTTGTAAATTGTTTTCAGATAAGAGAAAATTGAATATTTAAAATTATTTTAGTAAGGACAAAACACAGAGGGATTTACTAAATATAGGTGCACTTTACTTAATATGCCTTTGCTTAACACTTTGCTTACTTGGTTGTTGTTCAAATCCGGTAAGTCCTTGCGAATAAAAACCGCTGCGGCAAAGCTACAACAGAGCTCGACTTGCGCGCCGCAGCGCCAAACACTCCGGTGTATATCTCCTGCCTACACTACACCACTAAGGCGGAGGGCATCGTGGAGTACGTGCGCCAGAAGATTGGACACATGCCGAGGGTGCAGTTACTGGAGTCGCGCCGCGACGTCAACTTTAAGGCGTTTGTGGTGAGCGTTCCGAATTGTTATCTGCCCGTCGTCATGGATGTAAATTTCTGGCCTCAGGACGTGGTGTTCCGTCGCTTCCGCGGACAAGTTCCACAGAGCAGCGCTAGTGCGTGTTAGTGAAGTGTTCGTTTTTAAATAATATTGATTTTAGGTTAAGGGTATAAAATTTATCTCTGGGCCTGCGTCGCCTGAAATATAAATTATAATAATTATTATTATTATTAATTAATTTGTGAATTTTCTTAGTTTATCCTTGTTAACGTTGACATCAGTGAAGAAAAACTTCAGAAGCAAACATGGCCTTATAGTTTATATACGTAAGTCTGACGTCACCAATCTAGGTTAAGCAAGCGTAGACATCAATGGTGGTGGCTTCTCTATATGAGAAGAGGCCTTTGTTCTGCTGTGGAATAGTAAAATTATTAAAGTTTTATATTTTTTAAGCTCTCAAGCACTTTACCTCTCGCCAGTACAAACCATTTTCATAAACCACTCGGTGTGCGGTAAGAATTAATTCGCCATATCGCTTGGCGCAAACCAGACATATTTCATGTCCCACCAGTTCCAAAGAGATAACCATCTTTGGAACAATGGAAGATTTAAAAACAGATTTTAATTCACTTGTGACTAAAATTTTTAATTAATTAATCTTTTTGAATTTTATAAATTACTAGCTTTGGACCGAGGCTACGTTCGTGTTAATTTAAGATAAGATAAGATAAGATAAGATATTTATTTGCTAAAACATGTGTTCACATACAAGAATAACAATAAACGTGCATGCAAGATTACCTAAAAAGAAAGCAGTCCAGACATGTTTGCCACATTTCATGGCGTGCAAATATTACAATATATTATACTTTTATTATTTTTTAGTATTTTATTATATTTATTTATTTTTAGAATTTGATTATCGTTTCGGGTTGTACAGCCATTTCTATAGTAATCTGAATTTTCTAACAAATAACAAAATGCGGTTGCACACGTCATGTTTTGGAGTCATACGTTAATTATCAGTGAGTAGCCCAAGGTAAAAAAGTTTGCCCATAAATTCAAAATTTGACGTGTGCTACCATTTTGCCCATGCATTCATGCTTTCTATTGGTGAAAGAATTTTGGAAATCGGTCTAGTTGTTGAGGGTTACAAGCGTAACATGCGAACTTACTTTTGCATTGATGCTATTTGTTATCATTTTGACTTTCTAACTTGTTTTTTACTTTACTGTGCATGCTGTGGTCTCCTATAAAAAAATGACGTGTGGCACTCGGAGACTGCCACGGTAAAGCTATTGCATATCATTTTTTATCAACTCCTCTCCTCTCCCCCTCCCCATTTCTCCCCTCCCCCCCGGTCCCCGCGCTCAAGGCCCGCGATAGAAGCTATGCAATAGCTTAAAAATATCAGGATTTAAGCACCACGGTTATTTCGAGATGTCAGAAGAGGTGTTATGTACTCTATGTTACTTACTTCCTCAAAGTTTAGGTAAATATGCTGTACCCGATAACTTCTCACGATATAGGTATATATAATAGCTAGTAATAACACAACCCAACAGGCGTACGTTTGTTTAACGTATCATATACTGAGGTATGTAAACGTACCTTCCAATTAATCCAATTAAATTGAATTGGAGTACTAAACTTCGAGAGGTCGCGGGTTCGATGTTTGGGTGTTGTATAAATTAGAACTAACTCCCGGCTTATACGCAATCATGGTTTGGGTGACACTGATCCCTCAATTTTGATGGTTTACCTTGTTACTGGAATTTTGAACAGATGTGTAGTAAAGATGATTGGGTGTACAGACGCCAGCACATCAAGTTACCCCAATGTGTCAAATTTCTTTGTTCGTTTTTCAACTTTATGTCAAACAGAATAAGGTTCATATTCAATTAGGAAAATGTTACACATTGGGGTAACTTGATGTGCTGGCGTCTGTACATGGTTAAATACTTAGTAGAAAGAGTAGATGGAACATCAATGGAATAATATTTGAAATAAAATCCTACTAATATTATAAACGCGAAAGTTTGTGAGTATACAGGATATTTTTTTTTGCAGTGCGCAAATTTTTACAGGATGAATGATTTATAAATATGAACAACTTTCACCATCGGCGGAACTCTGGAATCAAGAAAAAAAACATAGGTTTCAAAGAAAAGTTCACCTAGGTACTCGACAAAAATGTATGAAACAGCTGATTTTTTATCGTGATTTTAAGAGTTCGTCCAATAGTCAAAGTTGTTCATTTGTGAGTTATTAATCCTGTGAAAATTTGCGCACTGCATAAAAAGTTATCCTGTAGATGGATAGATATTTGTTACTCTTTCACGTAAAAACTACGGAATGGATTTTAATAAAATTTAGTATGGAGTTAGCTGACACCCTGGACTAACACATGAGCTACTTTTTATCCCTGTATTCCCACGGGAACGGGACTTACGCGGGTGCAACCGCGGGACGTCTGCTAGTGAAACGATATTTTTTAGTGTAAGTAATTCTTTCCAGAGACATTTACATGTCATGTCATGTTTGTACTGTTTTATAATGGGCATTTCCAAATTGACTGTTATCTGCAGGCCTATTGCGTATGGGCGTCGAGAGTCGTAGGGCGATTCTCGGCCACCGTAGGCGCGGGTCTGCGGACGGCGAGCATTGGGTGGCTCGCCTCCTGATCAAAACCAGGCCCGGGTCGTCGGCGAGTTGTGTTCCAAGCGCGCCTTAAAGAGCTGTCAGCACCGAAGACGGGGCCCGGTAGGACCTGTACCTGCTGGGGTCGCGGAATTCGTTCGAAAGAGTCACCGCGGCCCTGGAACGCAAAAGGCATTAGGAGGAACACGGATGGGTTTTAGTCAGTAAGAGTCTGACACTCCCTTTCGCTTCACTCGGAGCGGGAGGAGACATTTTATGATTATTGTATAATTATCTCCATGGGCTTTTGACGGAGTATTCCCGTTTGAGCACCTATTTATTGAGCACCTATGCATTAACCTATGGGAAATGGGAATACCTTTGGTGCTTAATGCATAGGTGCTCAAAAAATAGGTGCTCATACGGGAAACCTCCTATTTGACAAAATTTTAATTTTTAGTCCGTCATCTAGATTACAAGAAAATATTCGACACGTATTTTTTTCTTTTTCAATTTGATGTAAAACTGCTTAGATTCAAGCAAGCTCATTAAAGTTGAAGACAGGGGGCTTGTAACGTCATTAAATTACCTATTATAAAACTGTACTGGCTAGTGACGTCATGCGACATTTTGACTCGACGTATCGCCGTTATTTTTTGATTACGTGAAAAATGAAAAAAATATGTACGGTCGAATATTTTCTTGTAATCTAGACGAGGGACCAAAAACTAAAATTTTGTCATAATAAAATGTAATGTCATTTTGTCGTATTTTGTCATTGTGTAATAGCCCATAATATTGTTCATAATGTTTATTGAGGTGGACTGTATGTGTGTTCTTGTTGTAGGGTGTTTCTAAATAAAACTAGACTTTTCAGGTTTCTGGGCTGGCTTGCTGCTTGGGTGAAGGTTCGTTCCCGACTGGACACTGCTACTATTTTTGCAGCCAAACCGCCCTTCTTATATTCACATTTGTCTGTGTACAATTCGTTTGAGGCGTAACGTCGCACAGAGCGTGATTAGCCAATCAGAGCGTATTGCATCATCCTTGACGTGATTGCATCATCCGACAGGTTTCAACCTGTCCGCTCGTGACGTAATCATGCTCTCTGCCGTCTTACAGAGTTTAGTTTACTTAAGACTAAGGGGTAATAAAACAAACATAATCTAATTATTATTTCACGGTTCCCTAATACAAACAGTATTTTATTAAATGTCAACTTAACTCTAAACCTTAAATAACATTATTATCTTAATCTATGTAACGACGTCCGTAACAATGTTGATCGAAAGAAAAGAAAGAAAGAAAGAAAATATTTTATTTGGACGCACAGAATCACAGAACTTAAAACGAAAGATCAGCAATACTTTTAAAAAATAAAAGAAAAGATTAAAAAACTAAAGACAAAAATAAAAAAAAAATAAAATAATAATAAAAAGACCTGTGCGAGACCAAAAAGGCGCCTATCTCAGCATTAGCTGCGACATTTAAAAATATAAATATCGCAGCGCTGTCGCGTGTGTCTGATCGCTTATCAGTGTTCAAAGATTAACTGTCAAACAGCTAGTTTCGTATTGGCTATCATCACTGTGTATCTGGGATGACGTCATGCGCACTCGCAGAAATATGACGTAGCGCACAGTATACCCCGTCAGATAGTCACCGGTCTCAATAGCAGTCTGGATTTATGCCCGATTGATGGTAATAGGCTTCTTATTGGCCTGATATATTAAACTGACTGCTTATATACTGGCCTGATAAAAAAAAAAAAAAATGAAAAAAAAAAAAAAAAAAAACAACAAATGAATGATGATGATGATGATATATAGACTGGCCTGTTGGTCTAGTAGTTAGTGACCCTGACTGCTATGCCGGAGGTCGTGGGTTCGATTCCCACCCAGGACAAATATTTGTGTGATGAGCACGACCATTTGTTCTGTGTCTGGGTGTAATTTATCTATGATCTTTTGTATGTATTAAGAAAGAATATAGGTATAAGTATGTTATCAGCTGTTTAGTACCCATAACACAAGCTCTCGAGCTTAACTGGGGACTAATTGGCGTTGTGTGAAAAACGTGGAATATTTATTTATTACATGGGACCATAACATTACTGGCCATATTATTTAAATCAAAGATAAACAAAATTGGAGAGGTAAAGGGGGTTGAAGAAAAACATCGTATGGAAACCGGGATGACTGAGAGGTATTTGTCGATGGCATGTGAAGCAAAGTCAAAGACCCATGCCTCATTGGTCACCAAGTTAGTTACTAACCTCACGAAAAGAACAGGGAGTACAATAGATACACCTCCTATTTTTTTGAGAGGTGGAAAATTCTCATCCCTGCCCCAGGAAGGGCGGAGGGGTCTGTCAGGTTCTTACTGACTACAAACCACCCCGTGTTCCTTCTCACACCTGAGCCGGGGGTCACGGGAACAAAAGATACTTCCGCGAACCCCGACTGGTGCTGGCTCCGAAGGCCTCGCCAAGACAGTGAGGGAAGTGAGATGTTAGACTACCTTTGCGACGTATAAGAGGGGTGCGCGTGAAGACGACGTGCCGCCACCTCGGTGTACGTGGTACGTACATGTACGTTCAGGGGGGCTGGAAGAGAGCGCTGTCCGCCATCCGCCTGCGCCCGGTGCGTCTGCTGCGGGCCGGGTGAGTGGTTAACCTCCCTCCCTCTGCCTTAACCTTCGGAGAGTACCTACAGGCCTGATATAAAGGTATGTGATGCCTTTTTAAGTGTATATCAATGTATGCCATTCATGACTAACGAAGGGTGATCGATGCAACAAGCTACCTTCATTATCCTCGACTGAAGCGAGTAAATTCAATAAGTTATATTATATTACGGAGCATAAATCGTTCTGTATTTTCAAGACGTTGAATGCGAGTTTATTAGATTCACTTATGAATGGAAATACGCGGGAAGGGAATTATTTTGATTGAACCTTTCATTTTATGCCAATTTCACTTGTATGTATATTATACAGGTTGCAAGGAACATCATCACAAATACTGACTGCTGTACATAATTCTTGACTGACTTTTGATAATTTCCAATATTTATTTTTGTTTTAATCGAAGTAATAACTTAATTAAGCAACGTTGTAGCTTAAAAGATGTAGTAACAAAAATTGAAAATATTGTGCTTAGATGGTTTGGTCACGTTGAGAGGATGGATAAAAGGCGACTAACGAAAGGTATTTACAAGGCGGATGTAAGTGGGAACGCCGGGAGGGGACGCCCTAGAAGGATAAGAAGAAGAAGGATACATAGACCTTATTGGTGAGGTTCTTCAGAAAAGTCAGGTGCGTAGTACTCGCAACCGGCGTGTGTGTATGACTACATATAAGAATGCAAACGAAGCAAAAGAAGTATGTAAGAATCGTTGCATAAGGCGTTCTGTAGTTTCTGCCTTACCCCATTAGAAAAGGCGTTAGTTTATGTATGTATGTATGATAACTTAATTCCGCCATCACCGTTCTACGATCGGACAACCCGATTGATCATGAAATTAAAAAACTTTTTTCCTCTAGTATTGTGGGCCTTTGCTAAACAGATGTATTTTTCTATTTCATGGGTTACAAAAAATGGATTTCACTTTGAACCTTATTTCATCTGATATTTATTTATAAGCATCTGCTTTAATAGATGAGATAACGGATTTACATTTATATTGCCTTGGAATTGCATTCGACGAGTGTTTAGATTGCACTAGACCTCATGGACCTTTTGATGTCATATAGTTGGATAGTTCTATAATAATATTTGTTTTTGTTTGTACGCGCTCATGTAGGAACTAAAAAAAATATGCAATCATTTCCTAAAAATGATTGTTAACAGGCAAGACTGTCCTTTTGGATATCGCTGGGTGGAATAAGCTGTAGGTACTCAACTCAGGTAGATAATAGTTAGTAATATGTAGTGGTTCCGTGTACTACGGCTTACTCGTCCTACCTATAATCGACTGGGCTGTTGGTCTAGTGGTTAGTGGCCTTGACTGCTGTGCCGAAGGTCGTGTTTCGATTCCCACCCAAGACAAATGTTTGTGTGATGTGCACGATTATTTGTTTTTTTTTTTTTATTTCTTTATTCAAAATCTGTACAACAAAAACATACAAAAAGTCTGCCAAACTGCAGAACAGTTTGTCGGCAGTTGTTCTCGTTTTACAATATAATAAAAATAACAATTTTTTATTGCAAATACAAGTGCTTAAAAGTATTTCGTGCTTAAAAATATATTAAAAATAAAATAAAATACAAAGAAAGGTAAACAAGAAAAGGAAATTTTAAACCTATAGGTTTACGCCAGCTGATTAGGCGACACCAAACATCCAAATTTTTTCATTTGAAAATAAACCCTAACTTATTTGTGATAAAGTTGAAAAACCATCAAAGAAACTTGACAAATCGGAGCAGCCCGATGTGTCGGCGACAGCAAATGCAATTTTTGCTATGGACACAATGTGAGGTAGTGTTTTTTGAGAACATTTTTAAGTTGATCTTTATATTTGACATCCGATATCAACTTTGCGGGCAGCTCATTCACTAACGTTGGTACGACATATTTTCTTGTGCGCTTACCAAAGTAGTTTGTGACGTTAGGAACAGCAAACGTCTTCTTTTTGGATAAACGAGTTGGGTACATATGCCTACGTTCCTCTTTGTAACTTTCGTTATAAAATTGTTCAGTCAAAATATTTATTTTACTTTTTATATGGACCGGAAGTATTTTACAAATTTTAAATAGCTTTTCATAATTTTGATTTAAGCTTTTTTTAGTATTTTTATCTACAAGTAATTTAAGTAGCCTAATCTGCAGATTATTAATTTTATTTAAATGTGTGGGGAACGTGAGGCCATATCCACCCAATCCGTATTCAATAACTGAATCAGCCAGTGCATAGTACAAAGTATACAATACTTTTCTGCTCACAGCATGATCAAGTGTTTTTAATTTACCTAGAATGGATCGCAGTTTATTGCAAACGTTGTTGACATGCAGGTTCCAAGTGAATGTATTATCAATGACTAATCCTAAGTATTTGTAAGATGTAACTGTTTCTAAGTGGGAGCATTGGCAGTTTATATGGTTCTGTTCTGTGTCTGGGTGTAGTTTATCTATAATATGTATGTTTATAGAAATATAAAAGTATGTTTGTCAGATTTCTAGTACTCATAACACAAGCTCTGCTTAGCTAAATGGCGTTGTGTGAAAGTTGTGGAATATTAATTTATTAATTTATTTATAATGTCTAAGACTAGTAGAAAAGTTTTCATTGTGACTTGAAAAGTCTCCTAAAGTCATTAACAAACTAAAACAGTACTCTTGTGTGCTGTTATCTTTAAATTCTAACCACTTAATCTGCATCTAAATAGACTAATTGTAACTTCAACTCACAATTAGATCTACTTCAATAAATTCTAACAAAGTTAACAAGAATCCAACGCATCTCCAATAAGTTAGACTTTCAAATACTTAATTAAGCTCTAATAAATTTGAGCAAGTAATTCACTTAATTATTTATTGTAAATGAAGGCACTTTGAGATGTTCAAATTATTATTTTATAATTATGTGTCTTATTGAGTTAGTTGCCCATTTGTGCGAATTTAATTATTAAGAGCTAATTAAGGAACATAATTGTATCAGCGCTGTCTAACTATGACGAAAAATATCTTTTTAAGAATGAGAACTATTAAAAAAACATTATTTCAACAAGGCCTGGACACAGCGCGGACATGGTGTCTTTTAAACGGTCTTCCACATAAAATGTAAGTAACTCACGCAATGTAAAATATCTATATTAATAGACGTGGACTAAAGTTATGCTAAACTAACTTCTTGAAAAATTACTGGTAAACTAATTGTACCTCTTCATAATATGAACGATGTGATTGAGGACAAAGAGAGAAAAAAAACAGGATGTAAACGCAACGCTTGATCGTCTTTATTCTAACGCAAAACGCACAGAGACGAGCAGGTGTTGACTGGGTGAAAATACATCACAAACATAGTGGGTGTGCAAATATGACGCGGGGTATGCCATACCACGTGTTGAAGACATCACTAATGTAATGTCAAATGTGACGCAACTGTGCCCACGTCTCGATATTTTTGTATAATTAGAAAAGTCGTGTCCGTGCCCTGTCTCTGCTCTGTCCGCATCACGTCATCGTCTTGTGTCTTTTGAATTCGATGAGACGTTCCACCTTGTTTCAAAGCACTAAAAAGTACTTGGTTCTGTTACATATCCAAGAAAATTACTATCTAGTCCACGGCCCGTATGCAGTGATACACTTAAACCAGTTTTGACCTAGTTTTAAGCTAGCTTCATAAAAAAGATGCTTCGTTAAGTTTCGGCCGAGTTTCTTGGTAAGAAATGTGCTGATTCAACTTGATTAAGATAACTGCGGAAAGGTTTTTTGATTAAAAGATATCGCGAGAAAAAATACGTCGTGGTTTGTCTCTGAAGCCCTGGAACGACTGTTTGACATAGGGGAAACGTCAATGAGTACAATTTAATATATTTTGTACAACTATTTCATTTCACTTTATACGTTGGCAGATTATTCGGAATCTGCTTTGTTTGTGTTAAAATAAATGCTTTTTTGATGTAACAGAATGTTTTTTTTTATATGCTGTATAGTGGTTAGTAGCAGATATAATTGGCGGGATAAGTCCCTAAAATATTATAAAATGTCTTTTTGACCGTATTCAATTACTAACCTTATTATGTTCCATATTAAACGTTCACGTTCAAAAACTGCTGATCCTCAGCCTTATATACATGATTTTTGATGTAAACGCTCCTAAAAAAGTAAATTGCCCCTTTGATCCTACATATTATATAATATAAAGTTTTAAGCTGTAACAAGGTACCGATATTATATTTAATTGTTACTTTCAATAAGTTAAACATTAGGGTCAGGATACATTAGTCGACGGCGAACGACGTTTTGTCCATAGAAAAAAGAGTGCAAATCGACGGGTGTGGATCGACGTACTCTTCCTTTTGAATCGATGTGGCGGTTGCGCTCCGATGGCGGACTGCGGTCGTCGGCGGCTTCCGCTCGGGGCCTAATCAATTAAGCGGTGGATGCATACAAGCGTAAAGAAAGAAAGAAAGAAAATATATTTATTTGGGACACGCACAGGAATTTAACAGTACAAAACTAAAACTAACATATTAAATAAAAATAAAACAAAAGACCCGTGCGAGGCCAAAAAGGCCCCTATCTCAGCACGATGCCACGATATTTAAAGAAAAGCAATAAATACCGCAGCGCTGTTATTCTGATAGGGCCTACTCTAATGCCATGAATACATTAATGTACAATAGCCCACAAAGCGTACTCCTTTCCAATCGGAAAAATGCAAAAGGCCGTCGATCACTGTTCCTTGACTCTAAACCTCTAGCTTATAAAAAAAAACACTTATATATGTAAGAACTTAAAACCTTCTTGAAGTGGTGGAATACCGTCCTCACTGGATCGGTTTATGGAGCTCGAAGCCATAACCACCTCAGTCACAAATCGGTGATAAAATAACTCATACGAATACGTTTTCATGACTCACATACTTATGTAGCTATAAAAATGCATTAAAATCTTTGAAGTTTACGACAACTAAAGCTAAGGACTAATCTTAAGACGGACGTACTGTAACTAGATATTTTTATAGTTTGTTTTATAAATTTCTATCAACCTTACCCCCGTGTTCACACTGGTGGAATCTATTGACATGTCTACATGTCAAACCATCATGAGGTCTGTACTGTTTTAAATTGTATTTTTACTTTATAAGTAAATTATATACTTTATTTTTGATTTTTTTTATTGTGAATGTAAGGACTACGTGGATTCTTTTTTTTATATTTTCTTTTCTAAATCTTTTAAGTTCTTTTTATTTAGTCTATGTTTTGTCTGGCAGTTTGAGTTCTTTATGGGACCAACCCAAATGTTCTTTCCTTGGTATTGTTCGTCAGCACGTGGAGCTCCTCAAGTTCCAAGTTGAGCTCACGATTACTGACAAATGCTTGCACTGACTGATCTGGTCCCCTCATTCTGTGTGGTTCTTTCCTCAAAAGACCATCTCAGACACTAATCTGCATGGATCTTACATGATTTGACCAAGATAATGTCTGGACTTTAAAAGAGACCTCTGAGTTTCTTTCGGTGTTTCTTCTCAGAGTAGTCAAATACCTAGTGAAATACCGATCCCATTTACTAAAAAAGGCGACGTGTAAAAGTGTTTGTAAAAACCTATTTACAGAAATAAATATCATTTATCATCATTTATCATTATTATACGTATGAACCAGCTATGCAGTTGCTTAGGCTTGAGATTTTTTATAGTTTTGTTAGTAGTGCTTAGGCTTGAGAATTTTTAGAAAAGATATTTTTATAGTTTGTTTTATAAATTTCTATCAACCTTACCCCCGTGTTCACACTGGTGGAATCTATTGACATGTCTATGTCAAAACATCATGAGGTCTGTACTGCTTTAAATTTTATTATACGTATGAACCAGCTAGGCAGTTGCTTAGGCTTGGTACGTCCGTAAGTATTGTCAGTTCATCAGGTTAGCAAAGCACTATAAAAACGTACTAAAATACGTTCTTGAAATGTAACAAAATTAAGTTTATTTTATGTACATATTAAGGTTACGAACTGTAGCAATATCTATCTCGTCACAAACTTGTATCTGACATTTCCTACATCGCGATGTTAAAGTTATCCGCGTGATTGAACGCAAAAAAAAAATTAAAGATACCGGGCTGGTATCCGCAACTCCACGTCAAAGTGCGTATTTTGCGTATGGGCTCTAATCTACCACGAGGGTCCAGTGCGAATTGGTAGAGGTCACATGTTTTCGAATGTTTGGTTCTAGGACTTGCCGGTTTCCTCACGATGTTTGCCTTCACCGTTTTTGAGAGCAGTGGTGATGAAATAAATTACACAAAGTAATGCGCCTGCCTGGGATCGCAACCACGACTTACTGTTCGTAAGTCGGGGCCGCCACCACTGGGCCACCGCCGGCTGCTCTGTAGTGATTAAACGTATACAAGATCCCCGACAACAACCGTTGGGTAGTAGTAGCCCACCAGATACAACATCCGTCTGGTTGAAGGATCCTCCCTTTTCCATGGAGGATATAAAACCTTACACTCTGTTCCTTATACCTCTTAAGAACTGCCTCCTGCCAGTTAGTTTTTAATCAAAATATTTGTTCATTTGGTAGCCCAATTCTCGAGAAAAATCTTTTTGGGTATTTAAAGAATTCCGAAAGCAAAACCCAATAACACTTTCTCCACCCGGGAATCAAACTGAGAACGTCATGCTTAGCAGTAGTACTTGAAACAACCAGATTCACATCAGGTTACTAAACCATAACTTTCGCCAAATTAAAAGCAACACTGATTTCCTTATAGAAGCAAATCAAAAAATTTAAAGGTCCAATATACAAATTAAGAGGCAAAAATATAATGGTACCATTAGTCGTTATCAGTGGCCGATGAAGACCGGGCTATAATCTTACTTATCTCATTATACCCGGGCTTATAACCACAAAATATGTAAAGAAGGTTCAGTTCTATCTTTTGTATACTTAGATATCGTATAAGGGTAGGGTAATACAAGGGTTGCCAACTGTACCTTTTTTTTTGAGGGGTCGAAAATCCTCATGGATGTCCCCGCCCGGGGAGGCGGACGGGTCTGTCAGACTCTTACTGACTAAAAACCACCCCATGTTCCTTCTCACACCTGCGCCGGGGGTCACGAAGATACTTCCGCGACCCCCGACTGGTGCCGGCCCCGCGGGCCTCGCCAAGTCAGCGAGGGGAGTGAGGTGTTGGACTCCCCTCGCGACGTCTAAGAGAGCGCGCGTGAACACGACGCGCCGCCTCCTCGGGTCCATGTACGTGGGGTGGCGGACATCCCCGCGTCCGTCGCCCTGGACCCATTCAGGGGGGCTGGAAGAGGGCGTTGTCCGCCCTCCGCCTGCGCCCGGTGCGTCTGCTGCGCGCTGGGTGAGTGGAAGTGATCTCCCTCTCCCTGTCCGCAGCCTCCTTCTGCGAAATGACCGTTTCGCAGAAGGACACCACCGCGTCCCAGGACTCGACGCTGCCGACCATCCTCTCGACCACGGCCGGCAGCTGCCAACTGTACCTACTCTAACAAACTAAAATAAATGCAAGTAACTACATGCTTTTATTCTAAGTTAGTAAATTAACTCTACTTATTTAACAAACGTTGGCAACCCTTGGTAAAACTGAGATAGTCCTCAAAAAGCTGTAGTACTTACTATGTTATTAGCCGACGAAACAGTCGCTGCGGTTGGGCAACTAGAATATTTTTTTAATTTAACTTTTGTTTGACGTTCAAAAGTGCCTTATAATGGTTTCACTTTGACTTTTTTAACTTTTCAAAGGTTCTGTGGCCAATGGCCGAAAAAGTGAAGTGACCAATTGAGATATTCACAGACTGTCAGATTCACAGACTATCAGTGGTCTGTCTGCCTTAGCTATAGGTACAGGGCCCTATCCAATAAAGCTGACAATCCGACAAGTCCGACATATGTCAAAAAGTGACAACTCGACAATTTTTCTGTTTAATAAAACTTACAGGCGACAAAATTGTCATGGTGGAAAATTCACAAATATGTCGGACTCTTTTTTTTCTTGACATTTTTCTGTTTTATAAAACTTTATATGCGACAGGTGACAGGTGACAATTTGTCGTGAAAAACTTGTCAAATCTGCTTTATTAAACAGAAAATTGTCATGACATGTTGACATATTTGTAGAATTGTCCGACAATTCTGACAGGCGCGTTACCCGCTGTCGCGAAATCATATCTAAGCTATTTCCTTCCATTTATTTATTTTTACTTCGTGGGTCAATTGGTCACTAAACTTCCCAAAAAGTATATTTTTACTTTCGTAAATAAGGCCCAAAATGGTAAGTTTTCTGTGCATTTCCATCTTACACGCGATCATAGCACAATTGAAGTTGCACTAGTGATTGATTGATTTATTCTTGTACTTTGATAATATCTTTTTCAATTTTACCCTCATCCAGCTTCATAAAACAAAATTCTTTGCAAATATGTCAAAAGTCGACATAATTGTCACGACAATCCGACAATATTGTCACCGACAATTGTCAGAAATATTGTGACTGTGGTTTTTTGATATGTCGAGTTTTATTAAACGTGTTTCTACATTAAAAATGTGTCAAGATTTCACCTGTCGATTTTTGACATATTTGTCACGTTTATTAAACAGCTTAAGCGCGACAATTCTACAATTTTGTAATTTTTTGACATATATGTCGGATTGTCAGCTTTATTGGATAGGGCCCAGGTCTTAGTAGATGACTTCAAACAGAAAAAAGATACTTAATCAATCGACAATAACAGACTGGTATTATTATTACCAAATCATATTCATATTCATTTGTTTGCGTTCCACAAGGATAAAAAGGTGTTAACCTAGGGCTTAGAGCGTTGTAGACCCTGTAAGGGGATAGCAAAATATTGTTTAATTATGTATAGCAATTACTTAAAATCTAAGTCGTAGAATACTAAAATTTAAATAATATTATTATTATTATTCATGAAAATTAAATAATTAAAATATCTCACATTGTAGATTGTGAAAATATTAATATTATTAGAAGCAATAGCTTTTAATGTTGTTTCTCTTTACAGGTTAGTACCTAAATAATTATAATTTGTACTTATGAATAGAAGTAAGTTGTGTATGTTCAAACGTTTTTGTAATTTGTTTGACTTAAAATAAAATTTCTCTTTACAGAGCAACAACTTGGCTTTTTGTTTCAATAAACAACATATTACAAAACAACATTAATTATAGCTGTTGTAAACAATGGAACAGTTGAAATTTGAATTTGCTGTGAAACCAAGCGAAGATCCGAAAACAAACGTGATCTGCATAACCTCAATTATGGATACCAATAATAAAACTTTCATATTCCCGGAACATTTACAACCGGCGAAGCTACATGATACGGTAATAAAAACTGATATGTTTCAAAAAGTAAAAACTACACTGCAAAAAAGACATGAAAAAAGACAAGTATGGTTTTCAGTAACGCCAGAGATACTAAGCGCATATGTGGACGAAGTTGGAAATATGCAGTTCAAAGGATATTTACTGGAGGAGATTACAGTAGCAGCAGGTCAATCACAACAGCAGGTCTTTACGAATGAAACAACAACAGAGGCTCTTTCAAGACTCCTGGAAAGTTTTGTCGAACTCAAGAAGGAATCTAAACAAACTAATTTGAAGAAATTATCAGAAAAGTTTGTAATAGAGAAATTTACAAAAAAAACATCAAGTGTAACACAGTGGATGGCCATCTTCGAAGCCGAATGTACTCGTATAGGTATAAATGAAGATATTCAAAAAATTCAAGTATTTCGCATATTTTTGGACGATTCTTGTCAAGACTGGTATGGTTCTATGCTTATAAAATATACAATAGATTCAAAATGGTGTATTTGGAAAGAAATATTTTGTGAAACATTCATGAACAAAGGCTGGACACCAGTAAGGTACGCTATTTTATTTAACTATAGGCAGGGCTCATTACTAGATTATGCTCTAAAAAAAGAGAGGCTTTTATTGGAGATAAACAAACTAATGGATAAACCAACTTTAATTGATTTAATTGTAACTGGGCTACCTAATTTTATAGCAGATGAAATTGATAGAAATACATTAAAAGAGACTAAAGATTTATTTAATCAAATTCAGGGTTTAGAACACTTAATGAATAAAAAGATTGTGGATAAAAAGAGAGTAGATTCGGAAAGTAAAACAAAAGAAAAAAATTTAAAAGACCGACCATGCAGGATCTGTGAAAAAGAAAAAAAAATGATTCGGTATCATCCAGAATCTGTATGTTGGTTCAAGAATAAAGACGGTGATCGCAATAAAAAGGAGCAAATTAGGAGTGTTAATCATTCAGAATTAGAAATGAGTTTAAATGAAGCAGATCCAAAAAACTAATAATACCACCATTAATCAAAATAAAGTTAAAAATAAATAATTCCATAGAAACTTTAGGAGTTTATGATTCAGGATCAAATGTAAGTTTAATTAATTCGAGATTATTATTTTTGAAAAATGACTTAAACAACATAAACAATAATCAGACTAATTTAAAAACGATTAATGGTGTAAAAAAGGCTATAGGATTAGTATTGTTAAGGATTAAAATTTTTGAAATAGAAAAAGATGTAAATGTTTTTGTCATTGACGAACAAAACTTTGATTATGACTTCTTGATTGGATTGGATTGCATAAAATCATTTCAACTAATTCAGAATGAAAACTTAGAAATCTCACAAAACCTAAACATAAAAGAAAAACAAAATAAAGAAAATATTCCTGGCTTTACAGGTGAAAAAAACTTAAGAGAAAAACAAAATAATGAAAATATTCCTGGCTTTACAGGTGAAAAAAACATAAGAGAAAAACAAAACAATGAAAATATTCCTGGCTTAACAGGTGAAAAAAACATAAGAAAAAAAAATAATAATGATAATATTCCTGGCTCTACAGGTGAAAAAATGCAAAACAATCAATATTTGATTGATGAAAATGACGATAAGTGTAAGGTCAACTTCAATGAACACATAGAAATTACAAACTTCAATATTTCGGTAAACCATTTAGATGTTCAACAACAGTCAAAAATTAATGAATTAATCAACAAATATAAACCATTATTTGCAAAAGACAAATATGATATAGGTAAGGTAAAAGGCTATGAAGCACATATAGACTTGCTGGTAGATACATATTGCAGCAAAAGACCATATAGATGCAATTTTGAAGACAAAAAGGAAATTGAACAGCAAGTTTCAAAATTATTAGAAAAAAAATTAATAGAAGAATCTTATAGTCCTTTCGCCGCTCCAGTTACATTAGCCTACAAAAAAGAAGAAGGAAGAAAATCTAGACTATGCATAGATTTTCGCGATTTAAATAAAATAGTGGTTCCTCAGTCGCAACCATTTCCACTTATAGAGGATTTAATGATAAAAACGAGAAATTGTAAGTATTTCTCTACATTAGATATAAATTCTGCATTCTGGTCTATTCCTTTAAAAGTTGAAGATAGAAAAAAAACAGCATTTGTTACTCAAGAAAATCATTTCCAATGGACATGCTTACCATTTGGCTTAAAAACTTCTCCTGCAATATTTCAAAGAATTTTAAGTAGCATTATTAGGAAACATATATTATCAGATTTTACAGTAAATTTCATTGATGACATTTTGGTATTTTCCCAGACTTTTACTGAACACATAAAACACTTATCGTTATTATTGGAAGCAATTTCAAAAGAGGGCTTTAGATTGAAATTTTCTAAATGTAATTTTGCACAAGACTCAGTAAAATACTTAGGTCACATAATAAAAAATAACACAGTTACTCCACTAAAGGATAATTTAGTAGCAATAAAAGATTTTCCAATTCCAATCACAAAAAAAAATATTCGACAATTTTTAGGTAAAGTGAACTTCTATGGAAAATATATACCAAATATATCAATAATGTTAGACCCTTTACACAATTTGTTAAGAAAAGAACAGAAATTTACCTGGACAGAAAAATGTCAAGAATCTTTTGACACAATAAAAAAACTGCTTTGTTCAAAACCAGTATTAGAAATCTTTGATCCGGAATTACCTATACATATTTATACAGACGCTAGTATACAGGGTATAGGAGCTATTTTGAAGCAACCACAGGAAAATGGAGAAGAAAAGCCATGTGCATACTTTTCGAGGAAATTAAATGACACACAGAAACGGAGAAAAGCCATATACCTGGAATGTCTAGCAATCAAAGAGGCAGTAAAATATTGGCAACATTGGCTCATAGGAAAAAAATTTAAAGTGTTTTCAGACCATAAACCTCTAGAAAAACTGAATATTAAAGCAAGAACCGACGAGGAACTAGGAGACCTCACTTATTACTTATCACAATTTAATTTTGAAGTGATATATTCACCGGGAAAGGACAACTTAGAAGCAGACAGTTTAAGTAGAAACCCTGTATTAGAATCACACGTAAATCAGGAAGAAGTTTTAAAAATTGTAAATTTTATTAAATTAGAAGACATCCAGAACGATCAAGAGAAAAATGAAGATATAAAACTGCATAAAAATAAACTAATTGAAAAACATAAAATTTACTTCAAGAGGATAGGAAAAAAAGAAAAAATTATACTGACGGAGGAATTTAGTAAAAAAATAATAAAAAATATACATTATATATATTGCCATATAGGAATGAAACAAATAGAAAATAAAATCAAACCATTCTATACAGCGAGAAATTTAACGCAAAATATTAAAAAAATTAGTGACAACTGTGAAATATGCATTAAAAATAAATCTAGAACTAAATTTAAATATGGATTGATGTCTCATCTTGGTCCCGCTACATACCCTTTTCAAATAGTCTCCATAGATACAATTGGTGGATTTGGTGGCTCCCGCTCTACAAAAACATACTTGCATCTTTTGGTAGATCATTTCACCAGATATGCCTACATTTTGACATCTAAAACCCAAAATGCAGACGATTTTATAAAACTTGTAAAAAAAGTTGTACCAGAAAATAGAATTGAAATGATTTTATCAGATCAATACCCGGGCATTAATTCCAAAGAATTCAAAGAATTTTTAAAAAAAGAAAACATACCTATTATCTTCACCGCAGTGAATGCACCTTTTTCGAATGGATTAAATGAACGGTTAAACCAAACATTAGTTAACAAGATAAGGTGTAAAATTAATGAAACAAAATATAAATCAGCATGGACAACTATTGCTCATGAATGTACCCAAATATATAACGAAACTGAACACACTGTGACAGGGTTTTCTCCAATTTATTTGATGGAAGGAAAAGTTATTAATATCTTACCAAATGAATTGAAAGAACAAAAAACACAAAATGATTTATTACAAGACAGACAGATAGCTTTGGAAAGAACTATAAAATCACACAATTATAACAAGCAACAATTCGACAAGAACAGAAAAATTTGCCAGTTAAAAGTGGGAGACTCTGTATATGTGGAAAATGGCAACCGATTAAATAGGAAAAAATTGGATGAAATAAAAATTGGCCCATACAAAGTTTTAGAAAAAATATCTAATTCAATTTATAAGATAAACACGGGCCACAAAAAATTAGAATCAAACTTATTTCACATTACAAAGCTCATACCGGTATATTAGAATACTAGCACTGTTAAAGGGAGGGGGGGAGATGTAAATGAAGCACCATTGCCCTTCATTTGAATTGCCCGCGCTTTAACTTATAAGTTTTATTTATGGTGGCAGCACCAGCAGGCTGGCACTATGTTTGTTCTATTCTTTTTGGCTTTATAAAACGTCATAAAATATCTCACATTGTAGATTGTGAAAATATTAATATTATTAGAAGCAATAGCTTTTAATGTTGTTTCTCTTTACAGGTTAGTACCTAAATAATTATAATTTGTACTTATGAATAGAAGTAAGTTGTGTATGTTCAAACGTTTTTGTAATTTGTTTGACTTAAAATAAAATTTCTCTTTACAGAGCAACAACTTGGCTTTTTGTTTCAATAAACAACATATTACATAATTATACATAGAAATGTGTTGTCATTGAATGAAATTGAATTGAATTGAATCAAGTGTGTTGTCATTGCCGAAACCCATTTTCTAAATCCCATGACGTCTGATTCTAATAGAACAAACCTTGAACTCTCGAAATGCTTTTTAATATGCTCGCTTTCATCACCATCTTACTAAACAACCCATAATTTCCAACAATTTCCAGTTGTTCTATTGTTTTTCTTTTTGCACGTAATCTTAACGAACCTTGGAGTAACAAAATTCATAAAGTTTCAGTTTACGCAGAAAATTATCATCGAAAACTTTGTGAATTATTAAAATTTCTTCTTAATTGCTTCATTTGTTTGGTAATTTGGTGGTTGTTTATAGACTCTATTGCACTATGGAAAATTAAATGGAAAATGTGAGCGAGTAGAGATTGTTACTTGTGTAGCAGTAATTGTACAGTTATTATCGAGTAAAAATTACGAAAAAAAAAACGGTTTTTTCCAGATCCTAAAAATAGTACCTTATTTTTATATACTACCAGTTTTTAATTAGTACACAAATAATTGTGCTGTAATCGTACCTGTTACTGATCATATTTGCGTAATCAAAAGTAAAATAACGAAATTCAATTTTTAAAAATGCCACTATTTAGGTAAACTTAAATAACGAAAACAGCTGTTGGAGGCGTGGCATGCTCAAGCATGCCACGCCTCCGAAGAACAGTATTTCCATAAATTGGGTGACTTTTTGGGATATAAACAAACGCTAATAACTTTGCTGTTTATAAATATCATTTATTGATACTTTACAAATATAATGCAGTAGTAACAGACTGGTATTCTTAACCCCCAACTAAAATAAGTAGTGTTTTTAATGTTTTAGTACACACGGCTACAGATTAAGCTATACATTTCCAGTATAAGCTGATCTCGCATTGTAAATGATTTCCGCACGATGTGAGGTCACCGTAAACTGGACAGTATAGCTTGGTGTGTAGAAGTGTGTATCTACACCGTTGGTGTTTTAGTACCTTTTGCAAATGAACAAATTAATCTTTTAGAATTTTTATTATGTTTTTAAACATAGGTATAAGACTTTTAATTAGGTTTCTTAATTATTTTATGTAATGACATCAATTAGAGACAGAACAGTTTGAATGGAAATTATTTTTTTTTGTAAGAGTAATGACCAAGAAAAATGTCTATCGAGATTAAAGAATAACATGAAGATAATTTAAGTTTATGTTTGAAATTATATTATCACTAACACTTCTCGCACGCGACTTCGTTCGCTGAATTTCTTACGTTTCCGTTTAAATTTTCAAATTCCCTTCACTTTCTCATAGTTTTGAAAATAAAATATAGTATATGTTACTTAGTGATAAGATAGCTTTCTAATGGTGGAAGAATTTTTAAAATCGTTTTAGTAGTTTTGGAATGAAATCCCTACAAACAAAGAAACAAACAAACATTTTCTCTTAATAACATTAGTGTATCTTTTTCTACGAAAACTCACGTCTTTTCTTGTATGTAAAATGGATTTTAATTATTTTCTGTGTTAAACTCAAAGATCGTGTTCGAAAAACCACACTGCGCTCCAAAACAGAAATAGTCGACTGTGCACGAAAGGCTGCTCAACTTAAATGGGACTGGGCAGGACATGTCTGCCGCATGCCGAACGAGTTATGGGCTCGTAAAACCCAGAATGCCCTACAGTGACACGGGGCCGCGACAGACCAAAACAAGATGGCGGGACGAACTGGATGTCTTCCTTGAAATTGGATAAAGATTTTTTTTTTTAAATATTCCACAACTTTTTGATACAACGCCATTTAGTCCCAAGCTAAGCCAAGAGCTTGTGTTATGGGTACTAAACAGCTGATAAACATACTTATAAATTTCTAAATACATACATATTATAGATAAATTACACCCAAACACAGAACAAATGATCGTGCTCATCACACAAACATTTGTCCTGGGTGGGAATCGAACCCACGACCTCCGGCATAGCAGTCAGGGTCACTAACTACTAGACCAACAGGCCAGTCGAGAGATGGCGCAGAATTGCAACAGATGGATTCCAAAGAACATCACACAATTGAATCTATCTTTATTTAGGACTAAGTTAAAAAAAATGTTGGCCTTGAAATGTTACTACAGCATCACTGACTTCTTAACTGATAAATAATAATTTTGACTTCTATAATTTGTGACTATTTCCAATAGCAAATACAATTTAATGTTTTATTAAAGTTATTGTTTATGGACCAAGTAAAACCTATAAGATTTGTACTACTACTATGGTATAGCATGTAGCTCATCCTCATATTTATGACCATTGCATGCATTTATTTCTATTGTAATATAACCATGTTAAACAAATAAATTGATCTTTGCCCCGGCATTCGTACGGTTATCATTCGTGTTTTTTTGCTCTGTGTTTATAATTCCTTATTTCTACTAAATTCGAATATAATCTAACATAAAACTATACCTTAGTGACAATAGAACACCATTGAAGTCAGTGAAGTGAATTTTGTAAACAAATAAACGTTGTAAAGTGCATAAACTAAAGGTAAAAAGTGATAACTGTTAAACATTTTAAATGACAACTGGTCAACCGGTGAGTGAATGACTAGACTCTTTGCGCGCGGTGTACAGAATTCTCACGGTTCTTGGCGCGCATATAAGTCACATTACCGCTTGCACCGAAGCGCGGTGACTCACGTGACGGCTCGCACCAAAGAGTAGGCGACATTGATCGCGCAACGTTTTGTGCCTTCAACACATTGCCTCTGGGAGGACGACTGCATAAAAATAGATTTTTATTTTTATTTTTGAGTCTAATACTGTAATTCGTTATAATGGCTAGCGTACATTGGGGTTGCTGCTTGAATAAAAATGGAACGAATTTAGAGGAAAAATATTTGAAGTGTTCTAACTGCGGAAAATCCTACCACTACGCCTGTGTTTCCGTTATAGAACCTGAAAATAATATAAGTACTTGGAAATGTCCAACATGTGTGAGTAGTGCCCCGAAAGTAAGCAGAAATGACTCAACTCCAATTCGAAACGTCTCTACGAACAGGGGCCCCAAAAGACAAGCCGTTGGTTCTCCCTCGCCAGCGTCTAGATCTAAGGAGAAAGACGACATTCGCTCTGCCATTAAAGAAATAGTAAAAGAAGAATTTAGCGAGATGTTGGAGAGGATTAATGAAACCATTATCTGCACAATTAACCGAGAACTAGAACCATTAAAGAAGGAAATGCAAGGAATTCGAGACTCAATGTCATTTATAAATAAAAAATTTGAAGATATTAAAGAGGTACAAGAATCTACAAAAAGAAGTGTGAAAAAACTAGAATTAGAAAATATAGAACTGAGGACCACCGTTGATGATATGAACGAGAGACTTGTCAACTTGGAGCAACAGTCCCGATCAAATAATTTGGACGTGCAATGTGTACCCGAAAATAAAAATGAAAACGTATATAATACAATTATACAACTCGCACGTGCAGTAAATTGCGAAATAAATGAGAAAGACATTTTACACTGCACACGCATCGCTAAGTCCAACTCATCCAGCGCTCGTCCTCGTTAAATAATTGTTCAGCTGGCATCACCAAGACTACGAGATCAACTACTGGCTGCGACTATAAAATACAATCAATCAAACCCTCAAGAAAAGCTAAATTGCACCCATCTTGGAATCGCAGGACCAAAATCTCCAGTGTACGTTACGGAACATCTCTCACCAACCAACAGAGCCCTTCACGCAGCTACTAGGATCAAAGCCAAGGAGAAGAGCTATAAGTACGTATGGGTCAGAAACGGAAGAATATATGTGAGGAAAAATGACGGCGCTGAATACATTCAAATCAAGAGCAAAAATAGCCTAAATAAAATAGTATAACAAATAAATTGTTCTTCTTATCATTATTGAGCATGTAATAGGTCTGTCTATCATAAAATTCAAAGACATTTTGCTTTATTACCAAAATTGTCGAGGTTTGCGAACGAAAACTAAAGATTTTTACTGTAATTTATGTTGTCTGAATTATGATATAATAATTTTAACGGAAACCTGGTTAAATGGTAGTGTGCTGAGCAGTGAATTATTTGATGATCGCTATGAAGTGTACAGACGAGACAGGGAAACAACTGGATTTCAGTGTGGTAAGGAGGGTGGTGGAGTGTTGATTGCCGTTAATAAACAGTTTAACTCATCACGTATTCAACAATGGCAAAGTAGGTGTGAGGATCTCTGGGTCACTGTTGATATTTCACAATCTCAAAAAATGGCATTATGTGCAGTTTACCTTCCTCCACCTGTGAGTCCAGCAACTCTTGAACACTTCATTGAGCAGTGCAACAGAGTTATTGACTCAACAAATAAACCAATTTATATTGTCGGAGACTTTAACCAAGGTAAAATCAACTGGGACTTAAAAACTGGAAATGATTCTTTGCCTAAAACTAGCCAAATTTTAATGGATTTTATAAATTTAAGTCAGCTAATACAATGTAATCATGTAAAAAACTACTCTGGGCGCACACTAGACCTGGTACTATCTTCATCCTCTTGTTCAGTAAACGAGTCCAACTCACCTCTAACGGTTATTGATAAACTCCATCCCCCTTTAGAGATAACTCTGTCATCATTAAGGAATCATAATCTGCCTTATAAGAAGTGCAATTGTAGACCTAACTTTTATAAAGCTAACTATAAAGAAATTAATAATTATCTAAATCAACAAGACTGGAATGAACTTTTTAAAAATAATGATAATGTAAATGACATGTTAACAATATTTTACAAACATTTGTATGAAGCCATTAAGAAATTTGTACCAAATAGAAAACAAAAAAACTGTCGTTACCCCCCATGGTTCAACAAAGCAATAATTGGATCATTAAAAGAAAAAAATAAGTTGAGGTTACGCTATAAAAAATTTAAAAATCCTATGGATAAAGTGGAACTGAATCTAATTTCCAAGCGATGTGGAAAAATTGCAATTAATTCATATAATGAATATCTGGAGAATTTAGAACAAGGTATCAAAAATAACCCTAAACTTTTTTGGAGTTTTATAAAAGCTAAACGATGCGGATCTAGTGCTTACCCACAGACTATGACTGACGAACAGATTGTTACATCTGATGGTTCAGAAATCTGCAATCTTTTTGCCAATTACTTCTCGTCCGTATACTTAGTATCTGGCAGTGACACAGAAATTAATTGCAAGACAGATTATCTACAAGCTCTTCATGTTAATGGTCAGTGTTTGAGTACCCCGGTAATCGATCGCGACTGTCTGCTCAAGAAACTTAAAACAACTAATATTACCAAAGGACCAGGTCCCGATGGTATTCCACCAATATTAATTTCTTCTTGCGCAACAGCTCTCGTTTCTCCTTTATTGACCATTTTTAATACGTCGCTATGCACTGGGATTTTTCCGTTAGCATGGAAAAAAGCCAAAGTTGTTCCAGTGTACAAGTCGGGTAGCAAGGACGTTATTTCCAACTACAGACCAATTTCAATACTATCCACTTTCGCAAAGATTTTTGAATTGATTATTTGTCCTTATATCCAGTATCATTTTAAGCCCTACCTCAGTGACCATCAGCATGGTTTTGTAACTGCAAGATCGACTACTACGAACTTAGGATCTTTCACGGAGTCTCTAATCCAGGCAGTAGATAGGAGCAAACAGTTTGACGTAATATATACAGACTTCAGTAAGGCATTTGACAAAATGTCACATACCATACTAATCTACAAACTTGCAGCTTACGGTGTATCAGGGTCCTTGCTAGAATGGTTTAAGTCATACCTAGGCGAACGCAATTTCCATGTAGTTGTGAATGGATTTCAGTCCTTAGAACAAACAATAACCTCTGGCGCTCCTCAAGGTTCACATTTAGCACCAATATTATTTAATATATTTATAAATGATCTTCCCGAGTGTTTCCGTTATTCAGAACCTTTTCTATATGCCGATGATTTGAAGTTTGCACGAATGGTTGAGTCCCCTAACGACATCGAACTTTTACAAAACGACCTTAACAGAGTGATTGAATGGTGCAATAATAACAGAATGCAACTGAATTGTGACAAATGTTATCACGTTAAATTCACTAGAAAAAATAATTTTATACGTTCAGAACACTCAATAAACCAAACCAAAGTACAAGAGCTCGAAATAATTAAGGACCTAGGTGTACTTTTCGACAGAAAAGTCAGCTTTATACCTCACTTTGATCATGTTATTAAAAAATCTTCAAAAATGTTAGGTTTTTTACTTCGCAATACCAGAGATTTTCGTAAAAGCAGTACCAAAGTAATGTTGTACAACAGTCTCGTGCGAAGTGTCATGGAATATTGCAGCGTTGTATGGAGGCCTCACTACGCCACTCATATGCTGCGTTTAGAACGAGTGCAGAAGCGTTTTGTGTGGCATTTAGCTTTTCGTGAGGGGAAATCCAAGCAGCTACCCTCCTATAAAACTCGCCTAAATCACTTCCGAATGCACACCTTATCCATACGCAGAGACATCACCGACGCCTTATTTTTATTAAAAATATTAAGAAATCAAATTGATTGCTCTAAGCTGTTAGGTCTTGTTAGATTCCATGCTCCATCAAGATATCCCAGAAAGATTATTACTCCATTATGCCCACAACCACGAAGGTCTGTACTTGGCTCAAACTCACTGATACCTAGATTATGTAAAATTCTCAATAGCTGCAGTGATCTAGTGGACATAAACCAGGATAGTACTAATAAAATTGTTAAAGTAATTTTAGATAATTCATGTACTTAAATTTGAATCGTCCCTAATTAATTGTAAATTGTGTTTTGTATTTTTTATTTTAATCCGCTAATTTACTATAATAACCAATTATTTTCTTGTTATAATTTAATCATAAATATAAATTAATCTTATTAATTCAATTTAATTAATGTATAATTTTTTTTTATATATAATTTACCAATTTTAGTTATACACTTTATATGTTTTCCTTTCTCTATTTAAATGTAATGATTTTATTAATGTGTTTCCATTCTACTGACTTCATTTTTGCCTGATAATTTAATTAATTTACTTTTCAATTGTATTCTTCTTGATTAGTAGTTTTGTTAATTTAATTATACTTATTGTTGAGTATTAAGAATATCTGTTTATTGTAAATCTTACCTAATTATAAGATTAATTTCTTACCTAAATAATCATTTTAAAATAGGTTTTGTATTATTTGGTATATTAAATCCGACTACTGTGCATGCGGTGTTAGCCTATAATTGATTGTTACACTTGTAAATGTATATTTACCAACTGTATTGTAATGTTTTGTGTAAACAATCGTTGGCTAACCTATCAATAAATAAATAAATAAATAAATAAATAAATCTTTATCTTTATCTTTTGGAAGGAATGGAGGGCAGCCTTTGCTCAGCAGTGGGACAGTTCAGTCTAAAAGTGATAGTAAAAAAAAAACCTTGAAAATAGTACAAAGTAACTTCAAATAATTCAATAGTATAGATACTTATTCATCTGACGAAAACAACTTTACCATTCAGTGTTCACCTTTTCTTTCAATGTCACCTTCAAACTGAAAGCAGTAATTAAAAACAAAGATAAAATCTTAGTGAACTACGGAACCAATTGGCTTTCTAAAGAGTCGTTATATCCGATTGAATTCGATAAAGTGTTTCCTTGCTATTTAGGTTCGTTGTAAACTGGTCCACTTTTAGTTGGGACACTTTTGTTGCCTCTAAGATAGGAATCTAAAACAAAAGTAACATGGATAGGAAGTATTATTAATAGCTGATCTATTCACAGTGTAAGTGTTGTGGGACCTAAAAAGACGATAAGTATCAATCATTTCGATAATGTTAGAATAACAAAAACCTTGCAATTGCTTGAGCAGCCGGTCGACTGTATTAAAATCTCCCAGTATTAATATCAAAGTGAGTGTGAATTGAATTCCAAACCCTTATAAATTAACGCCAATCATAATTACAGGCAATCTCGCGGCAATCACATCTAACACAGCTGTAAGACACAGATTTCTTTTATTCCAGTAACGCAAAGTTCTACATTTAACTATACGTTAATTTAATATTACTATTTTTATTTTCTCCAACTGCATCCCAACAGATGCGCAACAAAAAACTTACACGTTTACTTCAAAACCGCTATAGGAAAAACTTTGATTTGTTTTCTTGGCCCTGAAGAATCTCCGGGACATATTACGGTCAATGGTGCATTTAATTTTTATGAAAATGGTATCGTTTTGACTCGGGTAGGTAGTTTGTTTTAAACGAATGTTTTCTTTCTGTTGATAGCTCGTTAGGTTTTATTACAATTTAGGAAGGGTCTTGATAAACGGACCGATATACTACATATTGATCTTATAAAGCTTTTTTTTGCGGTGCAGTTTAGAGTCCCTCGTCGTAAAAGGACCTATTAAGATAGACTGATAGCCAATGCAGTTTGAGTGGTAAAATAAAAATAAAAAAGTGAATTATTAGAAAAGGATATATTGTTTTATCTTTTACTTACATAACTATGTTTATAGTCACCCTACTCAAAATTCTGCTTCAACTTAAATTATATCACATATTTTTAAATTGCATCCAAACAGTTGCACCACTAAAAGTTGCTCCCTCTAAGACCGCCATAGTAAAAATATTGATTTGTTTTCTTGGCCCTGAAAACTTTCTTAACAGCAGCGGTCATCCTCATCTCCGGGACATATTAAGGTCAATGGTGCATTTAATTTTTATGACAATGTTATCGTTTCGACTCAGGTAGGTAGTTTGTTTTAAACGGATGTTTTCCATCGGTTGATAGGTCGTTAAGTTTTATTATGATTTGGAAAGTGCCATGCGTTCGGCTCATGGGCACGGAAATGTCTGTGGGTGTGTGCGTAGCTTTATTTTTGTTTGATTGTGTTTCATAAAAAATTTATTATGTGCTTGAATATAGGCGTTGCACTTATTGTATTGTTTGTAATAGACTAAGCACACTCAATCTTCAACTTCGTCAGATGTCAGATGTCTATGCAGAGTTTTTGTATTTCCATAACATAACATTTTGCTCTTCTTTTTTATTATGGGCCCGGCAGAGATGTACAGATTAATATTGAAAAAGAACTTCTTTAGCAATTGTTAACCAATTTCAATAATTCTTTTAAGTTTCAATGACATTCTGTTCTGTTTTTGGCTAAGTAAGATATGACAATATAAACGTAGTGATGAGATGGACCTCTCCTAGTGTTTAGTGTTTGTGTACGTGTGTGTACATGAGAGGGTGTGTTATAGATTCATTAGACTAGTATCATTACATAAAATTGTTACCTGATCTTAAAAATAACTTTCAACGATCATGCAATACTCAACCTAATCTCCCAAGTGTAATGAAAAATCCGTGTCTAACAATTGTATCATCCGATTGAGTATGAGGATTCCATCTGATTGCTTTCCGATTGCACCGCCCCACTTGTTAGGACTTTAAGCTTAACTCACACTTTTAGATTACCAGTGAGTTTGTTAGTGTACTAGTACCGTGTATACTCTTACACGGTTAAAGAAAACCGGCGAACTCCCAAACAATTTTTGATTGACATTTTTTTTTGCGTCTGCCTATGAAAAGTATCTAAAAGAGTTTGAATTTCTGAACAGTTTTTTCTTTGGTTATACTTTTGTAGGAAGTCAGGAATTAAAGATATTTTAATTTTAAGTTTTAGTGGTTAAGACTATTTAAAAGGATATGTCCGCTATAATCTTAGCACAAACAATCTTGTTTATTTTATTATTTGTATTCTGATGCAGACATGTATTTCCTAAGTATATTAATGCATTATGTAAAGCCAATCATTTTAAGCAACTTGACTACGATTTATATTACATGGCAACATTAAAAGTATAGCTAATCCAAAAGTCATGAAGTCAAGCCAGAAAGAAAAAAACACAAAGCTATGATTATTTATTTCATTAATAATCTAGTCAATTAAGCTCTCAATTATGAAGTTTTTTTTTCCAGACTTTGATAGGCCTTATGATTGATTTGATAAAACTTAGTAAATTATTTCGTTGGTATCTATTACGGTGACATACGTAGACGCTTAATAATTTCATCAACAATTCCCTCGCCGGTGTTCTTTAAGTCTTTTTAATCCTCTTCAGGGATCATTGTATATTGTGAACAACTTTTACTATGGAGCCAAACCCAGTTCCCATCCCTACGTGAATGTTCGCATAACTTGTCAAAAAAGAATGGAACTGCTTATTTTTTTTCGCGATTTTAGTAATTAACTTTAACCGTGTAAAAGTGGTGATTTTGTAATTTTTATTGACCTGTATTTTATCTGTACTAATATTTAAAAGGAAAGATTTGTATTCTTGTTTGTAATGAATAAATTTAAAAAAATACTGGACCGATTTGAAAAATTCTTTTACTGTTGGGAAACTACTAGCTTTGGGTGGCATTTAAGCAACTTTTTATCCCTGTATTTTTACGGAAACAGGAACAAGAAGGGTGTAACCGCGTGACGTCCGCTGTGATTATAATTAAGTATCTTTAATTTCTTTATCATTTCTTTTATCTTTTTTAAATCCTACCTCTCGTGCACGAAGTCGTGGACTTTCTGAGTGTATCATAAACATCATTGTCTTCGGTGAAGGTAAAAATTGTAAGAAAAACTAGAGTCACATTTAGTATAACTAAAAATACAACACGGGTGTCTGATAGTTTACTTCACCGATACTAAAACAAAGAAGGAAACACTGTTATCATTTATAATAAGTGTTTCTTTCCATCAATTAAAAAACGAATTATTCTTTTTGCTTTACGCTGCCAATAGTAATTCATATTATTTTCATCTCAATATCAACAATCATATTAATCTGTTTGCTTTAATGTGTGGACAGCATTACGTTGCCAACATTCATTAACATTACTTCATTCTCGAAACAAATTTGGCATCAATTTCTGCAAACATCAATAAAGTTTTCCATTTACGTAGGAAAACATTTTCTGTATTTTGGTATAAATTTTCAAAAAATCCCTTACCAAAGAAATTAAACATAATTAAGCACTCTGTATTTCCTTTGAAGTATGGTTTTCGACAAAGCTGTTTTTATTGGATTTTAAAATGCTGTTAATTAATAATGTAATTAAGCTGTCTTGATTTTGTCATCTTTTTAATTTTGGAAAGGTTTTTAACCGACTCCAAAAAAGGAGGAGGTTTTAATTTCGTGTGTATGTATTTTTTTTTAAGTATGTTACCTGATTGCTCCCCCATTTGTGGACCGATTCTCAATTTTTTTTTTATTTGAATGAGTATACTCATACTCCTGAGGTGGTCCCATTTTAATTTGGTGAAGGTCTGGTGCTGATCTTCGGAGGTATACAACGGAACTCTTCAAAAAAAGACGGCAAATCTGTCGTGATTGCTGGAATCGCTTGGATGTTTATTGTTTGTACTACATCATGACGTATCATCACGCCTGTATGCTCTGAGGGGTACGCAAATGTGTACAATATACCTAGATTTCGATAGATAGGTATGTTAAGTTTGACTTATTAGGGATAAGTGGATAACTCTATTACAACCATGATATGTATTGTTAACAAATAACAATATAAAATAAATTTATGGCTAATATTTATATAGGAACAACTAAAAATGGAGAAATAAAAACTTTTTTGCAAAAAATAAAACCCACTTCGTTTTTTATCCTTGTGAGGGCAGAGAACATACTGAAATGTTAGATTTTCAACGCTCGACTTGGTACTCAGAGTTGATTAATTTAAGACAGCAATCTAATTAAGCCTATTATTAGTTTCAAAACAAGAGAACCGTATTAAAATCAATCCATTTATTTAGGAGCTACGATGCCACAGATTTTCTATCACCCGAAGTATTTTTTTTTAGTTAAAATTACTACTAGCCTTATTGAATTTCCTTTCAACTAAAGGGTATTAAACATAGCCTTTGTAAAAAATAAGAAAGATAGTTATTTCAAAAACAGTTTCAGTGAAGGTAAACATTTTAAAAGTTCCTGGTCCTACACTGGCACGTTTCATTTGCCTGGCTTCACCGTAGTCGTGTAAAAAAAAAATACAAATCAATATCGGAAAACAGAAATGCGAAACATTTATATAAGGACAGAAAACAACATTCTTTTGTTTTCATGTTTTCTCACGAAGCCAGTTGGCGTTAAGTGTGTGTGTAGGATTCTAGATGAACGTACACGTTTTGTCTGCGCGCGTGAAGGCGGCTAAACCAACACCGGAGCTCTCCCCGTGCTTGCAAGTGTAGAAACTTTGTGGTGTGTAGGATTTTATAATAATAATAATATAATAGTAATAAATAACCAAATACAGAATTAATAATACTACTTTTATAATAATACTTTTCTTACAAAATAACTGACATTACCTCATTGCTCATTGCTCAATGTGCAATCTGCAGCAGTGATTAATGTAGGTGCAATCGAGTCTCTCCCCCGCACTCGCTGTACCAGTTCACCTCTTGCTCTTGTTTGCTTTTCGATGTGCATGAGGCGCTTTGACAAACACCTAAGCAATCTAAAGCTTACTTTGTGTAGGCATCAGACACATAAAACGTAGACCACATTGCATTTAAATACTTAATACTATAAAGAGGAAAAAATTATTGCTTGCATTGAATAGGCTCCGAAACTACTGGACAAATATAAAATAGGTTACTTTTTATCCCTGTATTCCCACGGGAACGGGAACTACGCGGGTGAAACCGCGGGTCATCTGCTTGTGAAAGATTCTTCGAAACGAGATATAACGTGTAATCGCTACTAAATTTAATATTATCAACTCGAAGTGTACATTTGAGTTTATTTTATTATGAAAAACTCTCAAAAAAGCTCACAAGCAAGTTTATGTGATAATTGAAACTGAACTTAAAACGATTGACTCAAAGATTTTTATTGTGGAGCTAGGCAAAGATAGACGCACGACGTTAGTCGATTTAAAAAGAGAACTATTCAAACCTGCAACGATTTAATATTGCATATTACTGTTATAAATCCGTCTAAAGCTTTGCCATTTGTTTTAAATTCCACTGCTTACATACGGGGCAACTATTGGTTTTAATTTCGCTTCGAACACTTGTATCGCTTTTTAATTGCTGTCTGTGACGTCTTTGTTGGTCTTATACCATTCCATTATTAGAGCGTCTTGTTAGCTAAGTGTTTGCAAGCGTAAGACTGAGAAAGTATTCCTGGGTTCGGACCCAATAATATTTTTCCAAGCTGGGAATCGGTTCCCAGCTTTAGCTAATAATGGGTTTATCCATCTGAAATTTAGCAGGCTGCAGGCAATTGATGGTGAATAGGCTACCCAAAACCGTAGACCGTGCCTAATAGCTAGAAGCTTGTTTGCCACCGTCGTGGTTTTAATAAATTATTTTTATATTATAAGGGAATCTGGCTTATTACGAGGTAGCTTAAAACTGCGCCCAAATAATTATCCAATGATGGTAAAAATAGCTTTTTCAGACGTAAATAGAAAACGTGTAAAAAATGCATGTGATTAGCATTTCAAAAGGTGAGGTTATAATCAAAGAGAAACTGCATGCATATGATTTTATGGCAAGCCAGCTTATGAAATTGCTATCCAAACTGATATAAAATGAAGAAAAAAAAAATGAAATGAAATGAAGTATTGAGCTTAAATGGCAAAATGTAATAAAATTATGAAGGAATTTTAATGACGATGATGAAACGACATTAACTCTTTTACTCCTCAATCTATGTCAAGTCATTTATTTCAATTAGACCTATAAAAAGCTCTTTTTATCACATCTATTCAAAGAGAGCTAGTTTATTCCTCGTAAACAGGGACCAAAAATTAAATTAAAAATTTAAAAAACCCCCATCGCAAAAAAGTTAAACATTTAAAAAGTAAAAAATAACACTTTAGCCATGAAATTTTACTTCACGTCGTGGTACCGCTTAAGTAAGGAATGTTCCTAGTACTTGTAGGTATGTAGGTGGGTACTTATTTTAACGGTACCCCGACGTTACGTAAAATTTCATGGCTAAAGTGTTATTTTTTACTTTTTAAAATGTTTAACTTTTTTGCGATGGGGGTTTTTTAATTTTTAATTTAATTTTTATTTTAAAAATTTTAAACGCATTAATTTTGTTTTATAGAGTTTACAGTCATGAGAATTATTCAGTGCATTGTATGTAGAGTCAAATGATGGTTAAAACGAATCCAAACACGACATATCTGCTATTATTTTATCAAGAGTCTACCTACTGGTGTGCTGGATAGCCTGGCTGCAGCATCGGCTCATCCTGTTGCCATCAGTGCATTGTGTTTTGAATCACATGCTGGTTGAAATGAATCCAAACACGACCTATCTGCTATTACTCTGTCAAGAGTCTACCTACTGGTGTGCTGGATAGCCTGGCTGCAGCATCAGCTCATCCTGTTGCCATCAAGGCATTGTGTGCAGAATCAAATGCTGGTTGAAATTAATCCAAACACGACATCTCTGCTATTATTTTGTCAAGAGTCTACCTACTGGTGTGCTGGATAGCCTGGCTGCAGCATCAGCTCATCCAGTTGCCATTAGTGCATTGTGTGCAGAATCAAGTGCAGGTTAAAATGAATCCAAACACGACATATCAGCTGTTATTTTCCCAAGAGTGTATTAGTCTGCTAGATATCCTGGCTGCATCAGACCAAATACACCATAATGTTGCTTATTAATATTACACACATGGGTGTTCGAAATTTTAAGACACACATATGTTTGTAAGTAAAGTTAATACCCATAGACGTCTAAAATAGCAACGGTAGCTAACACAAAAGAGCTGACAACCTTGAAACGGCTGAACCGATTTTGATAAATTATGTCTAAGAACCATCGCAAAAAACCCTGCTTTCAAAAAAAAAAACCGCGTCTAAATCGGTTCACCCGTTTGGGCGCTACGGTGCCACAGACAGACAGACAGACAGACAGACAGACAGACAGACAGACAGACAGACAGACATACACACATAGCGGTGAAACTTATAACACCCCTCTTTTTGCGTCGGGGGTTAAAAATAGCTCATTAATCCCTAGGGACCAAAATTGATTTGAATTTGGAATGTGGATATTGTTAGTAAATGTTTCAATCAGCAAAGAGGTGAATCACAAACCATGCGGGAACAATGTATTGAATATGTGACTGGCTGAAAAACTGCGAGCGCGCCAAATTTTAAAAAAGTTAATGAAAAATAAACAACGCGCGAAATTAATAATTAAATGCATTCTGCTTTCGTTCGTAGTTGATTCATATTCAGATTTTAGAATTATAAAAAATTAGTGCGTCTTCCTCAAGTGAAAGTATTATATTGACTCCAGAGAATATTGTATCGGATGCTAAAAATGTGATGGAAAGTTACCTACAAAATCCCGTGAACAATATGTCAAAGCATACAACAATTTCATTCTTTGGAAAAATGCAAGAAGAGCAAAATCTTTTTCGGAAAATGTGTTTATATCTTATGGTTCTGAATTGTACGTACGTAAATAAATTCTTGTTCATAAGTTGCACTTACTTATTTTCTCAAAGAGGGTGATAAAAAGTAGAGTGTCTATTTTAAGCTCGAGTGGCATACTTTTAATCCCTTGCTGCGCTCAGGATTAAAAAAAACACTCTCGCCTTAAAAATAGTTGTTTGCTCCCTAGATAAACAATCTACTATTTGAACATCAGACTTACAAATTAAACAAATTAAGAGAATGGTTCTAGTTGCACATTCCAAAAGGTAGTTTCACATAGAGAAGAATGGGCAAAAATACTCCATTATTTACTCTTTTAAAAATAGTGTTTACAAAATTTTGTAAATATTACCGGCAATCTGTATATAATTCAGGTATTCTATACAATACACGCAAGCGTGCCGCGGCTACCGAGCGCCAAAATTCCCGTATTGCCGGTGGTAACAGCAGGTACTCTACACAATCCCTAGGAATTGTATACAAAGAGAAAAGAAAGAAAGAAAGAAAAATATTGCACATCAGTCATTAACATACAGTAATTTTATGAAAACATACAAAATATGCAATATTTAGTAGGTAGGTACACATTATGTGCTGTGCTTCGCCAAAAAGGACCATTTCAGCATTCATGCCAGGGGTACCTACCCAGTGACGGAAAGAAATAAATAGAAATAAATAGAAAACGAGTAAGTAAATCCACAATCGTCCGTACATTACCTACGTAACGTATGGACAATAATGTTTATAATATTTCATACACTGCCTGGATAACTCAGGTATTTGTTGGTTACTATTATACAGATTGCCGGTAAAATAATTATCAGATTATATGTGAGGACGATGTGGTTAGTATACCGATGGCCGATGGATTATTATAATGTTTCTATGTGACTGATTTTCGTTGCAGATTAAGATGCGAATATTATGTGAGTCTAACGTCTAATCCAGAGAGTCTGGAAAGGCCTTTTGAAGAAAAAGTCTTATGGCCTTTATAACCTGTATTAACTAACACATTCGCTGCGGCTTGAGGTGGAAAAGGCCCGTGTTATTACGTAACAGCGCTGCAGTAGAAATATCGTATTTTCCTACACTTTGCAGTGGTTTTAAAGCATATATTTCCGAGGCTGCGTATTTTTCTACCTACTAATTCAGAAACAGATTTCTTTAATAAGGTAACTTTTTTTGTTGTTGAAATAACAAGAAAAACAATTCAAATGATGGTACAGACGCCAGCACATCAAGTTACTCCAATGTGTCAAATTTTCCCAATTGAATATGAACTTTATTCTGTTTGACATAAAGTTGAAAAACGATCAAAGAAATTTGAGACATTGGGGTAACTTGATGTGCTGGCGTCTGTACTATACATTTTAATAAATATATATTCATAAAAGAACTAAAAGTGTACATTATTATGGGTGGAAAGAGCGTCTTTAGACAATGATCAATTATAGTCATGCGCATAAACTACAATCCTCATAAATAAAACACTACTAAGTGGCGAAAGGCCGGCTTTATTGGGGATTATCGTGTGTAATTTTGACTTTCAAAAAATGCTAATCTACAGCCTTAATGACTTTATACTTGATTTTTTTTAAAGTTCAAGACTGTCATTAATTTTGCTTGTTTCAATAGATGAATACATTTCCTGATGAAACAAAAATCATTATTTTATTAGACCTATTGGGACAAGATAAATCATAATTATTTCTCTTCCGCCTTTATCCGAATTTATTTAATTATTTGGGGTTAATGCAGCACGTCTGCTTCTACCATAAAACTCTTTGGTTTGTGCAGTGTGCTATACCGAAAAACCATTTTTTGTTAATTGGGAGACGGCCTGTCAGTTTATTGGTTCAATTTAAACGGGACTATCACTGACAGATGTTATTTTCAGAGATATAATTAGGGTTCTACGCAACAAGTTTTAAATCCATGAAAATGTAAATAACATCCGATTCAAATAAGTAAGTAAGATCTAATATAAATAAAAATCACCTGGATATTTAAAGCAACACATTGTTTTTTTCGACATCTGTGCAACAAAGTAAAAAAAAAAACAAAAAAATACTACCTTTGTGTTAGGTTAAAATTACGAAAGTTCCCGAAGCTATCCGAACATTGAAATCAATATCAAATATTTTCGCTCGTTTCTGAGTATTTGCAATCAGTTTTGAAACATTAAAGTATGCATGCAATTGTTCGTTGATGCTATGCAAAACACAATCCAATCACGTACTATGGGATTTTATTTACTTAACTAGAATTGAGCAGAATATTTCTGTTATACACAACGCAATTTGTGTTTATAACTTTTGCATATAACGTTCCAATATTAACACAAGCATCCTGGCAAAAAACAAAATTAAATTTTAACTAAAATAATTGTACAGACGCCAGCACGTCAGGTTACACCAATGTGTCAAATTTCTTTGATCGTTTTTCAACTTAAAGTTAAACAAAATAAGGTTCATATTCAATTGGAAAACTTTGACACATTGAGGTAACTTGATGTAACTTGATGGCGTCTGTACTTACATACATAAATAAATACATACATGCGACTTTTTCCCATGGGGGTAGGCAGAAACTACAGAGTGCCACCTTCTACGATTGTGACATACCTCTTTAACTTCGACGCTTACATTCATACATGTTGTCATACTCAAAAGCCGGTTGTGAGTACTACTTACCTTTATGAAGAACCTCACCAATAAGGTTTATGTATGTCCTACTATTGTTTAGTACCTAATTACAACATTTGACGTCTTACACACAAATATTAACTCCAACTCCGACTGGCCTGTTGGTCTAGTTGTTAGTGACCCTGACTGCTATGCCGGCGGAGGTCGTGGTTTCGATTCCCACCCCGGACAAATTTTTGTGTGATGAGCACGATCATTTGTTCTGTGTCTGGGTGTAATTTATCTATAATATGTATATATATATTTAGCAATATATAAGTATGTTTATCAGTCCTCTAGTACCCACGACAAGCTCTGCTTAGATTGGGATTAGATGGCGTTGTGTGAAAAAGTGTCCACTCTTCGTATGTATAGACGCCAGCTGCACATCAAAATACGCCAATTGGACAAATTTTTCCAATTGAACATGAACCTTATTCAGTTTGTGATAAAGTTGAAAAATTATGAAAAGAATTTAACACTACTACTACGTCTACTTTTACGGTAGACAAGGCGTGTCGTATCCCAATCAAAAAGTAATCCAGGCCACGTTTCCTCTAATGACAAGCAGACTGTATGATTATATCTGTCTATAGTGTGACGTGTAAGGTGATTCGATCGATTAAACGTTTTTGTGAGTGACCTTAGTCAAACTCAAATAATTTATTACAACTAGAAGAAACTTTTAAATGACAGACTTACAAGTTAAATGGTGGGAGAGGTACGTAGACCAACCAAGTAAGAAAATCAACAATAAATACATGTGCGTGCATAGACACTGAAAGTCTGTAGCTAGAATCATATTAATTTAATTTATTTGTAAGTATAACGTTCAAAAGTGCCTGTTTTCAGGCCTAATTGAAATAAATGATTTGACTTTGACTTTGGCTATAATGACTACACAAAACCACCGAAGTCAGATGTCAGTTGAATTGTTTCGTAAAAAGTTTTTAAATTTACTCACCTTCGAAAATAACTGCGTCAAAATAATTTGCAATTTTTAGTTGTAATAAAAAACACAGAACCACTCAAATTGATGAATTTATTCCGTTAATACAATTTCTTACATGTAATATTTACAAACTTATTTAATTGTTAACTAATATTCTAGTTACACTTAATACCCGTGACGTGGAACGTAAAACAGTACAACACTAGTACCTATTATTTACATTTTAGAGATGTGCCGTGTACGATGAAATGGTACTTATTATAATTAAATTATTCCGAAGTATAACTAAATAAAAAAGTATTTTGAAAATAAATATTAATCACATTTTTGGTAAGTTCTAAATTAATGTTTAAATTTAATTTATTTAAATCTAATAATAGTTTTTATCCTACCACTGCTCGACTCTGCATACATTTGTGTAATAAATACTACTTAAAAAAGGTTAAGATTTTAAAAATCATCACACACGGTTATCTCAACACCTAAACTTAACACCAAAATCATCTTCAATTTTACATTAAGTACATTAATTAATACTACTTAAATGTAATGTACATACAGAGATCACAAAATAGGGGTCTATGATATAAACACTCAAGGTACTATGTACAAGGAACATGAAGCATCTAATTTATAATATTTTAATAATTTATTTTGGCACATTATTGCCGCATTTTAAGATATGGTACAATTTTTAAATTCACATTTTATGTCAATTTTGTATTTGTAAAGAGTGATTTTATTTTGGTAGAGTTAAAAATGGTTACATTTTATAAAAATACAAAATATATTTTTTAATAATATATGATTATTTTTTCAGAAAATTATAGGTATAAATGAAAGAAAAATTATCAAAATAATAACGAGTAAGTATTACAAGACAAAAATATTATCACATGCATAGAATTTAAAATCACCCTTCAAAATACTTTTCATTAAAATTTAAAAATGTTATAAACATTTAAATATAATTCATTCATTTATTAATACTCATTTACATAGTAATTGTATTAAATAGCATTATTGAGTAATCTTTAATATTTTTTTATAATTGCTCCATTACACTCATTTACACATTTATAAAAAAAAAGATATTAAGTATTCAATATTGTCTATTACTGTTGTACTTTTGCATTTAGGTACTACTGAAAATGAAAATGGCTATTTAATACTTAGCAATTGTGACATAGGTTATAATTATTATCATCAGAGTACACACGGCTGAATTTCAAGTTATACATTTCCACTATAAGCTGGTCTCGCATTGTATAGGATTTCCCTACAGCGCGAGGTCAGTGTAAACTGAAAATGTATAGCTTAACGTGTAGTCGTGTGTAGCAACACACTTAGCAGTTACGTTAAGGTGTATTCGCATTTAATTAGGGAGCAAGCCTATTAGCATCGACCGGGGCACTATTTCAGACTCCAGGCCAATAATGAGGACCAGAGAAAATAATAAATAAATAAATAAAAAAACATTCCACAACTTTTCACACAACGCCATTTAGTCCCAAGCTAAGCTTGAGAGCTTGTGTTATGGGTACTAAACAGCTGATAAACATACTTATATATTTCTAAATACATACATATTATAGATAAATTACACCCAGACACAGAACAAATGATCATGCTCATCACACAAACATTTGTCCTGGGTGGGAATCGAACCCACGACCTCCGGCATAGCAGTCAGGGTCACTAACTACTAGACCAACAGGCCAGTCAATAATAATAATAATCACACTAATTTTATAACTTAGGCGAAAGTTTGTGAGTTTGTATGTTTGTTACTTCTTCACGTCTAAACGGCTGGAGCGATATTAATGAAATTTGGTAAGGAGTTAGCTGACACCCTGGATTAACACATAAGCTACTTTTTATCCCTGCATTCGCGCAGGAGCTGGACCTACGCGGGTGAAACCGCGTGACGTGGCTAGTACTAAATAAAATAATGATACCCATGATCTCATACATAAAAGGAGCACTAGCGGCCACTAGACCAACGCCTGTCTCGTTTGTCTCAAGACAGGTTAGTCAGGTTAGAACCTTATTCAATGTATGTTTGATACATACATTAATTGCTTCTCATAGATTTTCTTCAGAAGCAGTGCGTGCTATCTTGACTTGCAATAAGATGTACGATGTACAGACGCCAGCTGCACTTCAGCCTACTTCAAACTGTCAAATTTTCCCAATTTAACATGAACCTTATTATGTTTAAAATAAAGTTGAAAACCTATCAAAGAAATTTGACACATTGGGGTAGGTTGATGTCCTAGCGTCTGTACATAATACCTATTTAAACTTTAAATGACTTTAAAGTTTAAATATTATGTACACTTCAAAATAGGGGGCGGCGAATTTCCGGTCGGCCCCGGGCGGCGAAAAGCCACGCTACAGAGCGCCATATGCTACGATTCTTACAATTTTCTTTTACTTGGTTTACATTCATCTTATTATACGCACATGCCGCGCCGTTTGCGAGTACCTACTACCTACACACCTGATAAGTTTGAACTGTGTAGTATTTTACGTTTTTACACTGAGATTGTGTCGACGCGTTATAGACATGCTATCATTGTTATTTAATACATCCACTGAGATATTAATTACCAGTAACTGTTAGTGTTCCGTTGCAGGCCAAAATATGCCGTTTCTTATGCAAAGAAGGTGTAAGCATTAACTATCATGATTTCACAAGACCAAATTGCCAATGTCGGACTTAGACATATAATACTGAAACAAAAATGTTATTTCGCTATATTTCTTCAATTTTTTTTTCTGATTGTTTCAGTGTAAAATGTTAAGAGCTTATGAGATATTAGCAAGATGAATTATTTAAAAAAAAAGACAGACGATTATATCCGTCACCTCATCATCATTTTGTTTTCATTCATCAAACGATTCAGTAAATGATCCAAATTATAATCTTAGTAATGATCCAAGTGACAATAGTGATAGTGATACAGGAGACATCTGCAGCGATGAAGGAATCCTGTTTTTTTTTTAAACCCAATATTTTTTTTGTTTTTAAGATATTTACACCCCAATAACACAGGCATATTCTCCAGGGAGGGCTTTAACGCTTTTGAACGCCCTACTAAAATGTATGAGACGGTGTATACTGTCGGATACACCGGCCTCCAAAGACGGGGCAGTGTGGTGTATCATTAAGGATACACTGGCCTGTGACAGAACACCCTATGGTGCATCGTTAAGGATACACCGGCGCTGAGCGTGTTAAAAGTGCAATACATTTTTTTTGTAATATCTCAGTTGTCACCAAAGTTCAAGGCGCTACTGATAACTGAACGCCAGTTACACACTGGCAATGTAACTATAGCTAATAGCCCTACAGCAGGGCTAGCATGGCCGGAGATATTCTTTCCACGGAGGATAAAATACTATTCCCCTGTGTCATTTTTATCCACCCTCCGAGCATGGCGACATGGGTGGATAAACTATTCACGGGGATAAACCAGGGGAAACGCTTGTCCTCGAAATTATTGCCATTATATAAGAAAACTTTTATGAAATAACACAATAGTCGAGAATGTCATGTAAACCAAAGTACTTTCATCGTTTTATTACATCTGTACTATCTGGATATTCATTTTGTTTTGTTGTCAATTGGGTTTGCTCGAATCGCGAAATCTTTCACTAGTCGCCAAGTCGCCATGCTATAAGCCGTGGATGAGTATCCACGTCTAATGTCAAAAAGTGATATAATTCTCTTTCCCCCTGTTGCCGTGCTTTGGCAGGTGGATAAGATAATTGTATCCCTTGTCAGTGGAAATAACCGGTGGATAAAAGTTATATCCCCAGCCCATGCTAGCCCTGCATTCAGAACAATAAAAATAAATTAATCTAACACATTCGTGCGCAAACTCAACTCGCATTTGGGCGATTTCTTTCAACTTACATATTCTAAAGAAAAGTCTTTTGTTATTCCCATGGTCAATTCTCCGCAGTGAAGTCTATAATAATAGGGTAGCCAGTAGGCAGGTGTAATTTACAAGCAATTTAGGCAAGCCGTTACCTTATTACCGCAAACCAGAAAATAAAATGGCCGAGTTATTATGTGGAAATAATAATATACCTACCCACAATTGTGTGGGAAATCAAGGGCATGAATTATGTCTAACATTGTGTTATGGTAAGTAAAGCTTTTACCCGACTACAGTGAAATAAAAAAGAGGGTATTGAATTTGATTGCGATGTATAATGTATGTTTGTTCATACAAAATATTCTAACAGTAGGAAGCGATCACAAGCTACACGGCAAAGGGGCGACCGTGGCTATCCTCTAAGAAAATATCCTCATTTGAGAAGATTTTCTTATTTAAAGTTTTTAGAGCGCGATTTTTCAGTAGTTGGGTTTTAGTTTTTTATTGTATGTATACCATGTTGAAGTGACATTGACTTACCTCATAAAATTAAGTCAGCTCATGAAAATTTGCGTTTGTTCTTTTCGGATTCATATAATGCGTATAAATTATGACCTACTTCAAAAACGTTGTGTGGAAACCGGTATGTCTGAGGGATATTTCTCAATGGAATGTGAAGCCAAACCAATGGGTGGCATAAACTCTGACACTAAGGCTCGGTACATATCTGACGGAAGATGCGCCGAGCGTACTAACGCATCATCGGTTGAGTGAGAAAGGTTGAATGTTTTATCATATATTTGTCTGTTCTAGCGTTACACGACCGATAATGCTTGACGTCTTCTTACGTCAAATATGCACCGACCCTTAGCTACAACTTGTGAACATCACTCAAAACGGCAATAAGACCAGTCAACCCTAATCCTTTAACAAAAAAAAAACAATTGACGGCGAAAATTTCGAATTGCAAATTCCCTCTGATTCTTCAACCACAAAGCGATTTCTTGATTGCTCGCGATTACTCCCGAACAATTGAAAGTACTTTTGCCTAAATAAACATGGCCGCGACCGTCAAAGGGCTAACAATGAACCCTTCTAATCTTAGGACGGGTTTCATTTCAATTTGAACCTCTAAAGGGGTTGTTTTTACGGGTGGCGTTTTCTTGCTGGTGAAACTTTTTGGTGACAGAAATGAGTTAAGCTCTTGGGCTGTAAGATGAATGCTTTCGAATTCAATCTGTTTATTCTGGATAAATAAAGAATAGAAAAAGAAGATTAAAATGAAGTAATGTTTACGATACATAGCATTATAATATCACGCCTATAGTCCCCGAAGGGTATACCCACGTTTTGCCAGTTTTGCTTAAGTCCCATGTTAACAGGAAGCGAACCTATTTCTATAAACCAGAACCGAGAAATACCAGATGCAAAGACTTAGTAAAATAATGCACGACCCGGGGATCGAAAACAGGGCATCATGCTCATCATGCGATGACTAGACAGCTCGGCAATATTATGATGTCAATAACTCATTACCATATTCTGCCTAGCCTTTTCTCAACTATGTTAGGGTCGGCTTTTAGTTTAACTGGATACAACTGAATTCCAGTGTTTTACTTGGAGCGACTGCCTGTCTGTCTTCTACAGCCCAGTTACTGGGTTACACAATATCTGACTGGCCTGTTGATCTAGTAGTTAGTGATCCTGACCGCTATGCCGGAGGTCGTGGGTTCGATTCCCACCCAAGACAAATGTTTGTGTGATGAGCATGATCATTTGTTCTGTGTCTGGGTGTAATTTATTTATAATATGTATGTATTTAGAAGTATATAAGTATGTTTATCAGCTGTTGAGTACCCATAACACAAGCTCTCAGGTTTAACTTGGGTCTGTGTGAAAAGTTGTGGAATATTTTATTTATTTATCGGTTAAACTGGTTGTCAGACTTTTGGACTGACTTTCTGACTCCCCGTAACGTCAAAGATCTGTGACAAATGACAGTCAGGAGGAGTCAGTCGTGCTTTCCGAGTCGCGGAAGAGTTTTCTTATGTAATGAATGGTCTACCATTCACAGACCAACCAGCTTAAGTATAGCTTAACTTTCGATCGATCCGTGACGTTGTTAATATTTAGCCACAAGTTCTTTCAACAGCAACAATATTTAAACAACTACCCTTAGACAACAAACGCTATGGTAACACATTCATTGTGCGAACAGCAAAAGAGTGGAATTCCCTGCCGGTGTCGGTGTTTCCTGATAGCTACAACCTAGGGGTCTTCAAGTCAAGAGTGAACAGATTGCTTCTAGGCAAGCGTGCTTCATCGTCGACCACATTATCGCTTACCATCAGGTGAGATATCAGTAATAAAAAAAATAAAAAAAAAGTCAAACGAATTTCAAACAAATGCTTTAAAGTGAAAGAATCTGAAACGGCAAATGACATGCAAATATGCAAAACAGTTGAAGCACTCTTGGTGGTCTGAATCTGAACCGTGCCGGATAGCAGACGGGTGAAATGGAAATATGGAAACATTGAATATTTCCTCTGCACTCCTAACATGCAGAGTGATAAATTCGATTGTGTATTTGGGTAAGTTGTCTTGTTTCTAGAAGAATAAATTGTTCGCTGGATTTTTTAGTTTTATTGTTGTTAGAAATACTTACTAAGTTTGGTGTATTTAAGTAGTTAATGATTTAAAATAGGCCTTCTGTTAAATGGGACTTACATAACTGGCTGTTTTACATTTCAAAACCAAATTTCAACTTTGAGATTTATTGAATCATTAATCCGAATTGATAATATTAACAACTCATTTCATGAGATGAAATGTGCAAGTAAATTTAGGAGTCAATCTTTAAAAAAATCCAACTAATATTATAAACGCGAAAGTTTGTGAGGATGTTTGTTACTCTTTCACGTAAAAACTACTGAATGGATTTTAATAAAATTTGGTATGGAGTTAGCCGAGACCCTGGATTAACACATAGGCTACTTTTTATCCCTTTATTCCCACGGGAACGGGACCTACGCGGGTGAAACCGCGGGACGTCTGCTAGTATAAACTAAAATTGTTGGTTTGGTGGTTGAGGTCTGAGGTCAAGTAAATGTTATCTATTTGAAATTTATTCGTTGCGGCCTGAATGTTGGAATTGCGAAAATGAAAGCCGTAACATAACATAGTCCAATAGATAGGTGTGGTGTAGGTTAAGCTCTGCCTAACCCTTCGGTGATGTTACTACGATTAAAATACACTTCATGCCATTCAACCATCTTACATAATTACAAACTTATTAATAGAAGCAATGTCACCCTAGCCTAGGGATGGCAAACCAATCTATACATATAATAAGACTGTAAAAAAACTGTGTCTGTACATTGAATATATTTAAAAAATAATAATTGAGGGGGGTTTAGAAACAGTAATAGAGCACGAATCCAAAAAAAAAAGTCTGTCTGTTTGTCTGTTTGTCTGTTTGTCTGTTTGTCTGTTTGTTTGCACGCGCTAATCTTCGGAACTACTGGACGGATTTGAATGATTTTTTTTTTGTTGTATAGATATTAAGTCTGGTCAACACATAGGCTATAATTTATCTTGGAAACTGGAACACCTGATGCAGAACCGCAACAGACCAGCTAAAATATAGGCGATACATAAATGGTCCCATAGCAAAAATTGTTCCACGTGATGAGCATTTTCTGCTGAGAGAATAAATTTGAAGATCCGGAACACCTGATGCAGAACCGCAACAGACCAGCTAAACTATAGCCGATACAAAAATGGCCCCATAGCAAAAATTGTTCCACGTGATGAGCATTTTCTGCTGAGAGAATAAATTTGAAGATCCGGAACACCTGATGCAGAACCGCAACAGACCATCTAAACTATAGGAGATACAAAAATGGTACCATAGCAAAAATTGTTCCACGTTATGAGCATTTTCTGCTGAGAGAATAAATTTTGAAGATCCGGAACACCTGATGTGGAACTTCAAGAGCACAGCTACACTATAACATATATTGGAATGACGTCTTAGCAAGAGTTGTTCAACCTTATGAGCACTCGCTGTTGACGTATAAAAATCGAAGATCTGGAACACCTGTTGTGAAACTCCAAGAGCCCAGCTACACCATAACTTAAATAGGAATGACGTCTTAGCAAAAGTTGTTCGGTCTGATAGGCATTTCCTGTTGACTTATAAAAATCGAAGATCAGAAACATTTGATATAGAAATTAAAACTATCACTAATTTCATTGCATAATTATAAAATAACATAAGTAGGAGGTACTACGCGGTGAAGGCGGGAACAGTTCAGGACTGATTTTCGATGACGATGGTATATCGTTGAAAATTAGACTCTACTGGCTAAAACTCCCATTTTTTTATCTTATGCCTTCGGGCTTATGTTATTTGAGTGTTTAATTTCCTTTTCCATTTATCTTCGTTACACGGTAGCTTACCCGGTAACGCAGGGGAGCAGCCACTTAGATTTTAATTGATCAGGTATCATCACAATAAAACTATAACCATGCCTAGCAAGAGGTCAAATTTTTCCCAATGTTCCAAAGGTGCTAAATGATTAAAGACCATGATCCCAACAATCTACCGAAGAGCGTTAGGAGAGACTTGATGCTGTTCGAGAACATGAGGCTGCAACTCGCTCCGTGGAAACTTCTTGGGATCGCGAAGCACGCCTGCATTCTCAGCGTATTTACGCATCTACATCCAGGTCTCTAGAGACCAGTGAAGAATATGTGCGCGACGGACCGCTGATCGTGAACATCATGCACTGTCTCGCGAGTTGGAGACGTTCACGGAAAAAGCATGACGCTTGAGTTTTCAGCGTATATACACATCGACTCTAGAGATAAGTGGGGGAAGGAGATGCGCGACTGACCGCTGATCGTGAACGTCACGCAACATATTATAGGCTATAATTTGTTTTGGAAAATGGAACACCAAAAGTAAAATAGATATAAAAATGGTGCCATTGCAAAAACTATTCCACGTGAAGAGTGTTTTCTGCTGTGAGACTAAATTTGAAGATCTGGAGCACCTGTAGGGGAACTCCAAAGCCCAGAGACAATATAACATATACATAATAGAAATGGCGTCTTAGCAAAAGTTGTTAAGTCTGATGGCATTTCCTGTTGACCAACAAAAATAAAAAATCTGGAAAATCTTGAATCGTCTCGCGCGTCCCATTGATTTCCCGTCCCCGGGCTTATAGAATTCGACATCAGATGTTTCAGATCTTCGATTTTGACGACCCCGTTGTCGCTGGCATAAGCAACAGGATCCGCGTACGAAGTCGCGGGCAGAAGCTAGTTAAACATATAGGTATTCAAAATTAATATTGGAGGATGATTGGTGATCGATACTGATGCCAAAAATGCAATCAGTAAATGTTTTGTCTGTCTGTCTGTATGTGCACGCATAGTTCAAAAACTATTATAGGTATTTTAACCAAACTTGGTACGGTTGTAATCAATACGCCTGGGCAGGTTGATCTTAGTTTCAGTTGTACGGCGCTCTTTCCCGGGTCAGTAGTTCAAGAAATCTTTATGCATACATACCGGAAGGATCAACTTTGAAAGTATTCTATCCGGAAGTATTATGCTAAAATTATTACGTTTATAATATATCAACGCACAGCCCAAACCGCTGGTATTAGAGACATGAAACTTGAAGGAGTGTTCTTAGTGAAGAGTAAGTATCCACTAAAAAACGATTTTTGGAAATTCAACCCTTAAAGGGAAAACATAGGGGACGGAAGTACGACATCCACGCGGGCGAAGCCGCGGGCAAAAGCTAGTAGGGAATATGCATGTAATTTTAATTTGGTTCGAATATTTTTTTCCCAATCTTGAATGGCAGAAAATATGAACTAAATCATTATTTTACTTTTTAATAGCGTCATAATTATTTAAAATAATAAATTAAAGTGCGAATAAAGCGCAGCTAATTCAAATTTGTGAAACGCATCACCATTGGTTATAACGTGACGTCAAATACTACGACAACAAGACAAGTTACGCCTACAAAACAGTATTGGAATGGACTTTTTATTGGAAAACATAATTATTGCCGGGTGTGTTGTGAATTTTATTAATTTAATGTGCAACTGTAATTTTAGCTTCATAGTGAACTTATTAAACATTTAAGAAAATGACTGAAAATGGTTTTGTTGACACACAAAACAACACAACACAATCTGATAATGGTTTTGCATTTGGGTAGGCAAGCAATACCCGTAAACTGGTTTTTGAGCTTTTTTCATGGTGAAATGGTTAGAAGATCGAAAACACCCAAAGTAATAGGATGATAGTAAATGACGTCAACGAAATGGCGCGCTAACATGGCGGTGTTTAAACAGCTCAAATTAATTCTGCAGGTATTTAAAAAAAAATTAAGCTTCATTAATGCATTTTTAAACATGTTTATATTTTTTTACTATGTTAAAACGTTGTAAACAGTGAATTAAAAATATTAAAAAAATACATGCACGTACCTTATTGCACACTTGCCAGTGGCACGCTACAAAATAACTCTGGCACGCCAGTAAACTCATCTAATTTTAATTTTTGTGATATTATGTTTTTTGCTTTTTTGATATTATTGTAATCATGCAACCGTAACTAACTGTTAACATCCGAATTGTTTTGACATTTACGTTAGTATATCACCAGAAAAAAACTCGAAGTTTTTTTTGTGGGATTGTCTTAATCTTTCAGATTGTCTTATAAAATTATGACGTTTTAACAGTGCTGATCCTCAGTCTTATTTAAATAAATGACTCATGAACTATAACTTAACCATAATCACGGTGATCAACAAAATAATGAGTTATTTAGATCTTAAAATGAAATGTAAAAAAAAGTTCGAAGCGCGTTCAATAAAGTCTCGCATCCCTGCCCTAGTCTATGGTCCGGTTCCTATAATAGATAGATACTACCAAGTGCATTCGAGTGGCTCGTAGGGAATTTTCATTATAGCACTCAACCCGACAATTAATTTCAACGCTCCGGTGTCATGGCTGATTAATATGGCTCCGTAATTAAAATTATAATAGGTATCTTCCTTGGTGGTAAATAAAATTGAAGGTAGCCGGGAGATTTATTTACCGGACAAATAACAATATTTATTATTTATTTAGTTCGACAACATAATCTAAGTAATTTGTTGGTAAAATACCTTAAATTTAAAGATTAAAGATATCGGGCTGGTGTCCGCAACTCCACGTCAAAGCGCGTATTTTGCGTTTGGGCTATAATCTACCCCGCGGGCCCAGTGCGAATTGGTAATGTCACATGTCTTCGAACTTTTTGGTTCTAGGTCATGCCGGTTTCCTTACGTTGTTTTCCTTCACCGTTTTTGAGAGCAGTGGTGATGAAATAAATTACACAAAGAGATGCGCCTGCCTGGGTTTGAAGTTTGAACCCACAACTTACTGTTCGTAAGTCGAGGCCGCCACCACTGGGCCACCGCTGCTCGGTAAAATACCTTATACCTATCTTACTTAGGTAAAATACCTTATCGATAGTGTTAGTAATACCCAAAACCAAAATAAAAAACAGCTGGTGGCTGCAGCAAGATGTGCCAAGAATGGCAGAGCAAGAATTTGCTACCCAAACATTCTCCCCACGTAGTGTCCCAGACAGGGCGAGTAAGAGCTCTCCACCACTGTTTTATTACAATATGATTTTCTCAATTACTAATGTAAGTACAGACGCCAGCACATCAACCTACCCAAAACTGTCAAATTTTCCCAATCAATTTTAAACCTTATGTTTTAGTGATAAAGTTGAAAATTTAAAAAAGAAATTTGACAGAATGTAAGTAGTAGCTTGATGCGCTGGCGTCTGTATTTTGAAGTTTTTGAATAATAATATTGTAAAGAGGTAAAGTTTGTGGGTTTGTGACGGAGTAGGAGGTAAGTAATTCTTAATTAATAATTCTTTTTCCAATAGAAAGCCACACTATTTGCGAGTTTTATTTCAAACCTAAAAGGGGCGTAGAGGATGTTACCGTACAAAATGTGCTAGTCTTAGATCTATCGGTGATTTCGCTGAGAACATAAACATTAGACATAATATGTACCGTATACATCTAACATAAGTCTGAAATCGATAACTTACTTTAAGCAAATGTGTCAACTAATGCTCGTGCCTTGTCAGTATGAGAAGAGACCTTAGTAAATGGCGTGTTGTTTTAATTAACAGAGAAAATACAGAAAGATGTCGGTCGTTGTACTTTTTCCTTGAAAACGGAAATCTTAGTAACTAAAAAATCACTTTATTCAGAGACTGTGGGCTTCGGCAACTTTTTATGCTAAAGACTTTTTCAAACGCCAGTATTAGATTTTCAATAGATCTAACAAAATCGAAGACAGAAGTTTTAGCCATTTTCTTTTTTAAATTGGAAGAGAAATGGCGATAGGCAGGTATATTAAAGAGACGAAGAAGTTTTGGAATCCTGCCAGGCGATGAATCACATACTGTAATTACCGTTTGGTTCCTCAAGTGGGCTTTTGGCTAAGTTCGAGTGGCTGTTTTAATTTTTTTTTTATATTACAAGCCAGTGCTTGACTGTAATCCCACCTGATGGTAAGCAGTGATGCAATCAGTGATGGTGAAGCGCACTAGTTTATTAAGAGCCTATTCACCCTAGCCTTGAAGACACCTAAATTATAAGCGGACGGGAATACCACAGCAGGCAAGTTGTTCCAGTCCTTCGATGTACGCGGTATAAACGACGAAGCGAAACGCTTTGTCCGAATCGTGGGAGTGCCTACGATGTTAGGGTGGACACTCACCGTACGTCCGGGGTTGTCCGATGGTAGCATTGACGCACGGGTCGATTAAAGGCTAAGCTAAGCTTGCATTGGTATGTACGTGGATGGGTTTATGCTGAAACCGTAGCCTTTTTGGCCTCACACAGGTTATTTTACGTGTCAGATTTAGTACGTTATGTTATGAAATTTCTTCTAACAGGTTTTATAATTATTCCTTTTTTTTCTTTTATGTACAAATAGAATCGCTTTCTCGCAACGTAAAGCCATGCCGACTATTATTTGTAGTCAGAATCTTCACAACTAGCTCTGAGAAGGGGTATTGTGTCACTCTACTGAATTGTGGAGGTCAATCATGCAACTATATTTATAATACTGGTAGATACTTGCTTTACGTACGGTTACACTGAAAGTCGGCCCTCATATAATTGAGACCATCCAAGCAATTATGTGCCTTAACGTAATAAAAAAAAAAAAAAAAAGATCAAGGCGTACCTATCCTGACGCCATGAATTAAGTACATAATTTTGTATCCCCCAGCGTTGAAATTTTACGTTGGTTTTTCCAAATTATAACTTTTTTTTCGTTTCAAATTGTAATAAAAAGAAACTTGGTTTCTATCTAATGTCAAACACTCTCTACGAAACTAAAAGTACGAATGGTTTTAGTTCCGTACTATTTGAACTACATCAGGTCATGACGTAATAAAACTAAGTATTATTTCATGTCTGATAAATGAGGAGGATCAAGGAGGGCCAAAGGTCGTTCCAATAAACCCACCTACTAAATATTTCGTGAAGATATTTAGTCCATATATAGTATTCCATCTCTACTAGTGTTGGCAAGCTTCCCGTTTTTCCCGGGACTTATTTTGTTTGTTTTAGTTGCTCTAAAAGAATGACTGCAAGACGATTTAAAAAATATTGTCATTACAATGATTTTTATGTCAAAGAAAAGTGAAAAAAAAAAAAACAATAAAAATGCGTTATGATAATTGGGATGATTTGCCAAAGTAACAATGTTAATCAGCGTTTGTTACTGATTACGTTAATATGAGTTCAGTGTGCTTAGTAGGAATTTGTGGAACAGCGACGTAAACAAAACATTTAAACAAACGATTTTGAAATTAAAAACACTTCTTTTGAATTTAATAGTTTTTTTTTTCTTGATACCTAAATAGGATAGTATAATCAGCCTATAGTGTTTCCACTGCTGGGACGTAAAGCTCTTCTTTGTGCAAAGTAGTAAGCCGTAATTTACCACGCGGACCAAGTGCAAGTTAGTCAAATTCTTTAAATTTTAGATTCAAGGACAAACCGGTTTCCTCACAATGTTTTCTTTCATAGTTTTGATAACAGTGGTGATAAATGATAATTCTTACAAAATACAGCCATTGCTATAGGAAAGTTGTATTTTAATTGTTTAAAACATACAAATTGAGGTTGCGTTAAAGTGAAACATTTGTACTAGGGTAACTGCTTAAATACCCTGACGGAGAATGAACGTAAGCATATTACCTATGTCTGTTAAAGTCGATTTCTTTTCTAACGTGATTGATTCCGGCTATTATTTTGATCAGCAAAAGATGATAGCCAAAATCCTTGCTGATCCGATACAATATTCTCAGAACAGGTCGATGTTTAGCTAGTGAATTTGTATTCATAGTGTGTGTTGAAACAAATACCTTTTGTTTATTTGAGGGAACATTACCTACATAAAGTATTTTGTCTTTTAGACGAATGGTTTTCGAAGAGACTTCTTCGCGACTTTTGACCTTACAACAAAGATTGATCGGTAAAGGTGATACAAGTTTTTACTAAGAACTCAAGTTCATTAGATTAAACAAAGATTTAACAGAACTGGCCAAGTGTGAGTGACTCGTACACGAAGAGTTTTGTTCCATTCGTGCAATATTAGAGATACAGGCTGTAACGGTGAATATTACACTGTAAGTAATTTAATTTATTTTAATTATGTTATTGTACTTTCATTTAATTTCTTATTTATTGTTATAGTGAATTTAGAAACACATACTTTGTAAAAACAGTTGTCAACTGTGTACCAATGACAATAAATGGTACAGCTTGCTGACAGTTATATGACCGTACAGCAGAGACGAAGTAATAGAGTTCCGTTGGCACATTTTGGGTACAAACTCTTAAAGCTTTATTTTCATTCTGTTTTTAAATCTGAAATACTCAAGAGCTTTCAATAAATCTCGGGATTATTTAGTTAAAAGTTTCAAAGTTAAATCTTTTAGTATTTATCAATATATTTTCACTGGAAACCTTTGATCTAAAAAGCCCGTACTCCCGATCTCGTGTCCCGTTTTTTCCCCACACTACTTTACTATATTGAGATACCTCGAAGGGTAAAAATGTCATTCGGAATATGAAAGTAATTACGTCATACCGAAGTGAAATATTACGTAGAAGAATGAGGAAGTAATCTTGTGAGTGAAAAGTTTTTTGGTACACGGGGTGAAAAGGGCATCGACGCACATTGGTACGTACAAACACTATGAGTTCTCAACATCATTCTGAATCCCCGAGCGCTTAAATTTTTTTGTCCCTAATTCTCAATTTTTTCCCTGATGTCCTTTTTATTTTACACCCAAACCAATGAGACATTAAAAATATAAATTTAGTTGGGGGGCATCCTGCAGTTACCATATAGAAGGATGTAAACTGCTTAACCGGGCGTTCCTGTGGAGATGAGTAAATAAATTAAATCCTCCAGCCAGGGTGAAAAACTTAACTTAGCGACTGCATGCTAAGAGCACCCTTTGTGGGGTATGGGCCTTGGTTTACGACGTTGCTAGGAGAGGACAGTAAGGCACGGGCTGGATCAGATGAAATAAATGAAGTGACAATAATTAAAGCAAAATGTCATTGGGTTATATAGAAATCTTGTTTTCTTAATGGTTTTTTTACATCTTTAAGAAAAAAAAAAAACATCAGTAAATTGTAAAAAATAGGAAAAATCCGACGAATAATTTGAATGTCAGTCTAGAATCATATACAGAACTGATTGTATCCTGATGTCCGTTGATGTTCTCTCCACCCTGTATAACAAAGTTAGTGGAAATTTTGTTTCATATAAATTTGTGGCTTTTGTGAAGAAGCAAGAAATGTCAGTATAACCGGATGAAAATTTGCGAAGTATCTCTTGCCCGCGGTTGTATTGGCATCCTCAAAGATTTTTTCCATAAACTCGTATAAAAAGAATGCTCGGGTAAAGGTAAAAGCGCGAGGGTAGCCTACGAAATTTTTGTCTAACGTTTTTAGAAATTTTGCAATATTGGGTCGTATGTTATTAAAAAAGTTATTGGCGGCTGTAACAAATAGGTGCGTTTTATTATGGAATTTACAATTAAGTACATTTTTACAAATATACGGATGAATTTTATAGTTTAACTTGGGACACGAAAAGTACTAGGTACTTGATTGATTGGTCTATGTTAGCCTAAATTTCCCCATCTCGCAGGTTTTAACCGAAGTATTACTTTTAAACTAAAATGCCCCTTTTATGTGGTTTTGAACGCTATGAGCATGATTCTAGGTTTCATTCCTGGGTCGGACAAAGTATTGTACAGTTTTTCTTTCTAAAATTGCTCAGTAGCAGTTCAGAGTCTGGATTTGAGCCCGATTGTGGCAATAGGCTTGCTTGCCTTACATGGGACTCAAGCATAAACGGCGTGATGATATGGGTAATTGTTAAAGTCATCGATTCCATAAGAATTAGCCTCAAATGCCTTGAAATGGTCAATTAGTTGGGTACTTAGAACTTTTTTAAATTAGTGCTTGACTGCATCCCACCTGATGGTAAGCAGTGATCAATGATGGTAAAGCGCACTATCTTAATGAGTTGTATTAATACAAAAAAATATCGGGAAAAACTCGCACATTATTTACAGAGCAAAAAATCAGCAAAAAAATAAAAGTAGGGAAAAACTTGCCCAATTGTCGGATTGTCAGTTGGTCGCCAATTGCCTGTTGCCCTGTAGGATTTTTAATCAGCTCCTTGGTCATATACAGCTTAAGTGAAACAGATTTTACGGCTAGATAGTTATTTATGTACTTTAGGTACATAAATAATTTCAATGTGTACATTTAACATTCATTGTCTACTTAAATTATGGTTTAAAACCATTTACATCAAACTAAGCGTTTAAGCGTTTTCTGCTTATTTTTAGTAAAATCTAAATAATACATTTTTCTTTGGTTTCGTTTTAACTATGTAACTAAAATAAACCTACATATTAACAAAATTAAAGGAAATTAATCTTTTCACAACCATCTAAAACTATTTACTGTCTTCACAACCTTAACTAGTTTTTTATTAACAAAATATTTTTTTTTTGTTTAAAAATAAATACAGGTCACAGGGACTTCAACGCACCTCTTGACACCCGATCATGCTGGAGCATGCACCCAGTGTAAAAATTTCTCGACTTTTTTCTACTATTTTTTATGTTATTTTTGCTTTAAATAATCATTTCCATCCAACTCTACGAAATGCTTCCTTAAAAATTAAATACATCGCTTCTCTCATTTAAAATCTCATTAGATTAGATAAAGTGATGCAGATATAGCTTACAGCCGAAAAATGGACGAAAAATTTCTACACTGGCAGGTGATACCGGGATGTTGTACGTACAGACGTTAGTTGCCACATCAAGCTCAATCTGAACCTTATTCTTTTTGCAATAAAGTTGAAAACCTATTAAAGAAATTTGACAAATTGGAGTAGCTTGATGTTTTGGCCTCTGTACTGCAGTGCTAAGCTCTTCTGTAAAAAATACCCCGTGATAGTGTAGGTAAAGTAAGGGTGAATTAAGCTGTCATTACTATCACTCACTTCATTCAAGATTTTTGAGCTAATTTTAAATGACTTGACCGCCTGACCGTCAATATGTCCGGATGTGCGTCAAGATGTCCCTGACACCCTGTATATACACATTTCCTTTAACTAAAACTGCACTTAGTGCGTCACGAGCACACACATAGAACTTTATTTACATAGACACCTAGAAAAGTTGACACACACTTAGACAACAAATACAGGCGACAAACCCATACATACACAATTATAGTTAGTACATATACAGAGTGGAAACATCAACTCACAAACTAATACCTTTAGAACAAAGGCCAGCATATAAACCGTCCCCAAAGTGTCAAATATCTTTGATACATTTTCAACTTTATTACAATAGAGATAGACATCATTGACGTTGAGTTAGTATAAGTCTTAAATCGCTAATCCGCCTTGAGCAAGCGTGGTGATCAATGCTCGTACCTTCTCTGTATTTGAAGAGGCCTTTGCCGTGTAAGGGGACAAGCTGTTTTTTTTACAATATAGAGCGGCCAGTTACGCGTAGAATAGAGTAGAATAGAATCTTTTCTTGCTTTAATAAGTACATAGGTACATTTTATTTTTGTAAATGACGAACTGATTGTTTAATAAATGTAATTCACGCTTGGTGCGCACAGTGGACTAATAAATAAACATACAGTAAATACACATGAGGGCCCAGATTTGTGTACTGAACCTATAGTACAAGGCTGTGGGTATAATTATGTCACTTTTAACTATAGGTAAGTGACTCGGTAAAACGACCTTAGGTAAATAAGTGCAGTGAATCTTTTAGAAGACCACGGTATTCATAAGTAAATCACACTAGAATGCTACGAGCAGATTGGGGGAGTAAGTAGGGTATTCATAATTTTATTATGCTGAACATACAAAGGTGAGTCGGTGGAAATCATCCTAATAGATTTTCACGCAAACATAATATAACTACATGTAATTATACTTACAGGTTTGAAAAAAACAAATAGAAAAAGAAAAGAAAAAGAAATAATAGAAAATAACATAATAATATAAATAGAATAGAGATAGTATTTGTAATATGGCTAGGCCTGCTTGTTATAAGACTACTTTCTACGGTAAAAGTGTTTGTATAAACCAATTAACAGAAACAAATGTCACTTTTTAAGGTATCAGTTTGTGCTCTGAAACTTTTTCCCCACTGCATAAGTGAAAACGAGCATTTTATTCATAAAACTAAAACTTAAAAAGTTAATAGTGTTATTACTTTTACATCATAACTATTTTAGTTAGGTTTGCAAAGTGAAATTGTCACATGGCGAGGTTAGAACTCAACTGTTTATAAAATTTCAAAAACAGAACATAATGTGTGATTGGATATAAACGGAGCTTTAGAAAAAGCTATAAATATATAGTGTCGTCTCAGTCACTCATAGTGCGACAGACTGTGACGTCAAAAACTCCAAGTACCAGATCAACGACATGTCAAAACCAATCTAACACAGCTATACATTAAGATCATTTTACAAAAACCTTCTCTTCGATTTAAGCCCTTCGTATTCTACGCGGTACCGAAGACAATTTCCTCAGGCCTGGAACAGGATGCATGATGTGCTCGTAAAACATCCGCGGATGTTGACTTGACACAGTTGTTCATGTGAATGTCTGATGATGCGTTGGAGTGATGCTGCTCGCGGCGCGGGCGCTGGCAGCAGTACCGACGGGCTATATCACCACATAGGGACCTGGGGGAAGAAAAAGCAGAGTTAAGGTTCAAGTTCGGGATGGATCGTAGAGGTCGTCGATGGTCGTAGGTGTTTGTTCCGCCACTGCTTCTTCCCAGCAAAAACACTAGGAAGTGGCGAAGGGTTGGCCGTTTTTGGGGGACAGTCTTTATGTATTTTTTTTCTGACGTTCAAAAAGTTTGAATAAAGACTTTTGATTTTGATTTTAGACCGCACACTGCACGGGTTTCTATGAATCTCTAAGAAATTGATTCCGAAAGCGGCAACAACGCGGCCGTAGGCTGCGCTCCGTCAATTTCACAGAGATTCATAGAAACCCACTTTTATTTCTTATGATAGGTTATCTATACTAATGTTACAGGTAAAGCTTGTGAATTCCTCAGATATAATTTAATTAACGACTGAAAATGGCCCTAAATCTTGAACAAGTTACTTAGAAATAGATTACTAAGTACCGGGAAAAGACTGGTGTTTATGTGGTTTTGGGTTTGGTTTTATATTATATATATAAAAATATAATTAATATAAAAAAATAAAATAACGTATAATTTACGTTTTTGATAGTATTGACCACCGAATGGAAATATTAGAATGCAATAGACAATTGAGTGTCATTTAAAAATCGGCTGTTGATACCGGTAATAGCATATAAGTTACTAAATTAGAATAATTTTAGTATTTATTACACATATAGATGGGAAAAGCATGGCCAGAAATGGGGATATCCCTTTGGCATTAACAAATTTTTGAAAGACATACCTGCAGCAAGAATCCAAAGTTTTTCTGAAGGCTGCTCTGAAGTCCCTGTTGAAGTACGCATAGATGAGGGGGTTCAGGGCTGAGTTGAAGTAGCCCACCCAGAAGACAGCGGCCACCACTGGTGGCGGGGAAGGGCACGCGTCCCCGCAAAGTGCTGTTATTATGTACCTGTGGGAAAAAATACAGTAATATTAATTAGAAATCTTAAGGAGATGGTTTTACACGCGTTTGAGCATCGGTATTTCAAAAAAATGAGAATCAGTTTCTAAAAAATCTTCTTGTAATACTCGTATATTTTTTAAGGAGCATTGCAGCACAACGAATGTCTAGAATGAAAACACAAAAGCCTTTAACATACATTAGACCAAAATGTGATGACTTGCGGATGAATGGAAGGTGGTCTTGTCTGAAGTATTGGAAGAGGAATGCATAACAGGGTAACTAGAAGCTCAAATTGATCAAAAGGTCAATTCATATTTTATTACATGAAAGTTGCAAATTATTAATTTGATACCTAGTCATTTTTACATACATACATAAAAACACTCCTTTTTCCCGTGGGGATAGCAGGAACTACAGAGCGCTATAAGCTACGATTCTTACATACTTTAATTGCTTCGTTTACATTCATACATGTTGTCATACACGCACGCTAGTGTCACTCTCTAACACAATATATATTTATTTTTTACATTTATGTATAACCGACCTCTTCTCATTACACACTGAACTGATTTACTTAATTTACTTACTCGTTTTCTATTTATTTATTTCTTTCCGTCACTGGGTACCCCTCAAGGTTCATTGGAAGACCAGCGTCAGACAGCATCACCTGTCTGGCATGAATGCTGAAATGGACCTTTTTGGCGCAGCCGTGAGGCACACAGCACATGATTGTACCTACTATTGTATATCTTCTATTGTTTTATATATTATTGTGTGTATGTGTGTTTTGATGACTGATGTCAAATAAATATTTTTCTTTCTTTCTTTTCTTTCACGCCGGTTGCGAGTACTACGCACCTGACTTTTCGAAAAACCTCACTACGGTGTATATAATATGTCCTTCTAGGGCGTCCCTGGCGTTTCCACTTACCTTTGCCGTGCATCCTTTTATTGTGGCCAAACCATTTAAAACATACTTTTTAAATATTTACCTGGCCAGTAAATTCAAAATTGTTCAAATGACCAATATTATTGCTGTACATCATAGCAGTAAAGTTATTTTTTTGCTGTACATTCTCTCTATGAGAAGCAGTCTTTGCTCTGCTATGAGACAGTGATAGGCTACTTTTTTAACCGACTTTAAAAAAAGGAGGAGGTTCTCAATTCGGTTGAATAATTTTTATTTTATTTTTTTTTATTTATATGCCACTTACCATAAAAAGAAGGGCAACCAACACGCTAAGAAGGCTGACATGATAATCCCGAGGGTCCTAGCTGCCTTCCTCTCTCTCTTCATCTTGCTGCTGGCCATCGGCTGCATCTGTATGCTCTGTCTCTCTCTCATGACCTCGCCCATCGAGATCCCGTTGATCTGCAGGTGTTTGTCCAGGAGAAGGGCTGCTACTTTACTTCTGAGGACAAGAAGAGAAATTGGGTTATCGTCGGTGTTGTTTATTTTGTGGTTAGGTTTTTGTGTGCGTGGCTGCAGTCGCGCAATGTGTTTAATAGAGAATAAACCAGTGTGTCCATCACTTGTCTCTCCGACTGCCTATTTGGTTAATTCTTTTTATGATATGTTTGAATTCGTTATTGTCAGGGCAAAGATACGTCAAAAACATTTTTATTAGCTGGATAGTTCGGGTATAACATTGAACGTTGTGTACAGTTTTAATTAGACCTCCGATTCACATAATGTATGTTGTCATTGCTATGATGAGTTGTTTTAAGTCTGTAGTCTGTCACTGTACTTGTTAAAATAAAATAAAAATAAAATAAATAAAAATAACAATCTCATTACAATCTACTAATCTCTCATCAATCAAATTACAATCTACTCTCAACTTGCAAAATCAGAGCGCGTTGCTCTAGTTTCTTACAACATTGGAATAATATAATTTAGGCGGTGTCTTCTGCCCGTTTTAATTTTTCACTTTTTAATGAGCCCTTTGAGGAATACAATCACGTTCTTATAATGTACCTACATAATATTATAGTACTGATTTTTCTAGCAAAAAACAACCCAACAATATCTATATACGCAACGCCACACAAAATCTTCCGATCAGGATCCCACAATAATCAAAATCATCTTCCGTTCAATCGCTCATTTGCTCCCGTAAGCACTATCAGAGTAAATGAGAAGAAAGGGCCACTCGAATTGTCAAGAACTGAACGATTCTAAAGGCCCAATAGATTTTATCGTTCAGAGAACCCGATGCGATAGTAATTTGAGCCGACCTTTAAGGAAAAACTGATCCAGAGTAAGTACCTACTGGAAAATCGTTCAAATATAGATCTCTCTTATCTTGAATTTCAATTTCGTGAGTAAGAGCTCGGTATTTTTTGGACGGTTTTTAGATAAATATTGTTTACAGAAATATTTGGTATTACATCCGAACCATGTACCTTCCGTAATTTACGCTTTAGTCTGTTTGGAAACATTGACCTATATAGGGTGACTGGTAATTAGTAACCGATACTTAAACACGAGATTGTATTCATGATTTCAATAAACTTTCCCAAAGAAACTTTTTTTTATATACACAATAACTTAAAACATAATAAAATAACAAAAACGCTGTTTGAAATTCCTGCGCGCGCGCCTGCGATCGATCACAGTAGGCACGAATCGCCATGACCTATCAGTTGATATACCAGTATATTACCTCGGGAAGGGCAAAATGTACTAGTAGTAGTAGCGTCACACGCTCCCCCGCCACCCCCACCGCTCCCGTTGTGCAGTACTCACGTAATTGAATTAATTGAAAGTTAATGAGTGAGTATAAAAAAAGTTTCTTTGGGAAAGTTATTAGTATTCATGAGTTCAATCACGTGCTTAAGTATCGGTCACTAATTACCAGTCACCCTATAGGTATACATAAATCGCATAATCCATCTGGGAGGTGGATTTGTCCATTAATGTCCAATGCTGTCCAAGTCTACGAGTCTGTCCCTTCTTACTACGTGGGTAGTTTGAAGTTCAATGCAAGTCATTGGTTTTATGGTTTTGTCTTTATTTCTCGGAACCCTCTGGTCCCGGACCTTTGGAAGGCGTACGAGGGGCTGTAGCCAACTCGCAGATGCCCGTTGTCATCTTTAATGAATTGAGATTATATAAATGTGAATGTATTGTTATTAAGTGCGTACATTTGTAATTTTAAGGTTAACATTAGTTTTTAAGTTTTTACTAACACTATTGTTTATTATTTTATTAACTTTTATTTCCATCTAGTGAGGTCTGAAATAAATAAATTTGTATTATTGATTAAATTCTCATATTTTTTTATTTTTATTTTAAAACCATCCATTTAATCACTATACCAATCTAAGAATAGTAAGCTGAATGACATTACTAATAAAAAGAAAAGTACATAAACCCTAAGACCTGCATTTCTTTGTATTGCCTGCTTTATTTGTTCATTGGCATTCTTAACATTTTCAGTCATAACTGTGTTTAATATCCTGTCGATATCTTGATCTTGCTGTAACACCCATTTAATATTTTTTTCGACGTCTTCTTGGTTCGTAGGCCGCATCCACATTAGTCTCGTCTTATTATCTATTATATACATAAATATCGATGCCCCCAAGCAATAAGTCGGTAATCGTAAAATCCAAATTTTACAGGAGAAATGTTTAACTGTTTTTGTTAAATATATTTCCAACGAATCGGAGTACTGTGGTCATTGATATATGAAATGAAAGCTATTTTTTTGTGAAATGTAATTGTTTTATCAACATGGAATAATATCTGCGCTATACCGAGCAATCTAAGAAAATAAATATTACCGGGAAAGTGACAGGTTATTTATTTTAGTAATCTTACTTACGGGATTATTGCAGTAAGTTTATCAACATTGTTAGTAAGTAATAATATTTTACGGACCTCTACAACGTTATTTTTTATAGTAGAGGTGATGCGTAATGTATTAATACAGTGTTATTGTGGTATTTTTTTATAAAGATAGTAACAGTGATGTTACCTAACATTGTTTTTCCAGGATAAATTCATCTTAATAATTTTGTGTAACCATCCGGTACCATAAAAATATTCGGCATGTTTAGAATGCTATATGTCAAGGTTTATTAGAAAAAAAAGCAATTAATAACAATCACTTTAGGTTTTAGGAAAATTTAGATAGGTAATAACAATCACAGGGAACCCCGAGTGTTTCACTGCGATTGTTATTGATAGATTTAACGCCGAATCTCAGCATTCATCCGTATTACTGATATTATCGTCCGTGGCTTCAGTATTAAACATCAAAGACTCAAAAAAGGGAGGGTAACTTTTCGGGATGGCTGCACTTTTACACAAACTAAGGAGGTCTGCTAAGCTTTAGTTACCGGAACGACTTGATTGTTGCATGTTTCAACTCTACATTATCTAGGCTTAAAGATACAGGTAGAGTACGCTTTCGTTCGCTTCTTCTACCACTCAATGTAGAAAAATGTGGATTATTTATTTAATCTAGCTCCTTATTATTTTATCTTATTTATTTTATCTTCGAAATTGCTCAACGAAAGCTACATCTAAAAGCTGGTCGAGAGTTGTTGCGAGCATAACCTTCTTCCACATTCCCGTTTACTTGTTACCCAACTGAACTGATAGGTAGTCCGGTTTCTGGTATTTACCACTCCGAACAGAAGACAAGCTAGGTGTAGTTTGCGTCGGGACTTCATTTTCAGAATGAAGTGCTTGTTTAAAAAGGGCGTCATATGGCTTCTCCTAGGAATATTGTAGTAAAACCGAGCACAGGCCCTTTGAACCCTTTGGATTCATTCTTTCGTTCATTTATTTATCTTTAATCATAGAGGCTAAGTAACTTTAAACTAAGCCCCACAAAACCGTTGCTATGGTTTGACTCTAGACTGTGGATGAGGCGATCTCTGCGAGCTAAAAGGCGCAGCGGTATACCGTGTCCGCGTAGTTCAGCCTAGATAGCACAAAGGTTTCTACTAACTGTTCCCGTAGAGTTTTGGATAAATAGGATATAAAATGTTTCATTTTGTATACAACCTTCGAGTGATAGAAACAGTTGCGTATTGAGTCTGCAATATGTTTCTAAAAACGAAGGTTTTTGTCCATAACTAGACCTAGATTCCGAGCTTCAAGCACTTGGTCATCTGGCTCACACATAAGTTTTACGTCAAAAGTCTCAGGAAGTCTTGCTAACTGCTGTCTCGTGCCGAACCCAATATATTTGGTTTTTATTGAGTTCAGTGGCAAACTATGCTCCTCAGACTAAATATCGTTAATGGCTCTATTATATTGGTCCACTATTATCGCAACCAAACCCAAAGAACCATACAAAAAAAAAAAATACAAATAAGGTCAGGGTATGTGAACTATGGAAGGTCTTGTCTAGACTTTGTGGGTATTAACGTGGACTTAATATTTTTCCATAGTAATTTAGGGTTTTTATTATTATTTATATTGTGCTTATAATAGGCTGTCCCCTCGTTGTGTAATGAGCTTTCTACCAAGGATTTTAATTATTTGTAGTACTCTTTCTTTGAATCGGACCTAGTATAACGAAACATTGTCAATGCCTCATCCCTCAAGCGCATCATAAGAATGATATAGTATCAGTAATACAAGGATACGACTTTTCATTTATAAATAACTAGCTGCCCCGGCAAACTTCGTTGCGCCTTAGAGTCAATTTATTACTCTTATCATTTTTTTGTATTAGATATACATACGTTCAATAAGACGACAACAAATAAATCCAAACCAATAATAACTACTACTACTTTTAAATTACAACATGTATATATACCCTAACCTAACTGACCATACCTATCCTATAGCTAACCCAACTATCTAACCTAACTACCTTACTAAAAAATACTAAATTCATAATTTTAATCTGAACTATTGCCTCTATGTTACATACAATAATTTATGCCTATAGTTTTCCCGGTCTACTTTAATTAAAGTCCTAACAGTAAAATATGTTCTATTTGCAAAGAATTATTAAAGTTCGTCTCTGTCATCATTGCTAGTTACGTAAATTGATTTCTGAAATATAAGACTTTTTTATGCTACATAAAACCTCTAAGTTTAGTAACAAAATAAATTTCAGAACGTAGGTGCGTATTACAAATTGACAACCTTACCTTCTTGGGTTTAGCTTAAGACTTGTCAATTTCAAATTGTCACCTGATAATGAACTGGGAAGTTTGACTCCTGTCATGTCATCCAAGATGGCGCTGCGTTTGAAAAATGTTTGAGACAACCGATATTCTTCATATTTATTTTTATGATGTCGAACGGGATAAAAAGTATCCTATGTCCTTCTCCTGGCTCTAAACTACCTCCCTGCCAATTTTCAGCTAAATCGGTTCAGCCGTTCTTGAGTTATAAGCGAAGTAACTAACACGACTTTCTTTTATATATATAGATATCAAAAAGGGAACTTATTGTTGGTTCAAAACATAAACCATTACATTTACATAATCAAGTGAAGAAATGTTGTCAGGGCATAAAGCAACGGGTCCGAGTTATAGTAATTCAAGCAAACAGTTATAAGTAGCCTGAATTGTACCACGTATGACGTAAAGTAATAATCGTCACATCAAATCAAACGATAATTTGCAACTGTTTGAGTAATTATTTACTTCGGAAACATTGTAAGTGTTTATTACTTATTAGGTATATTTAAAATATTTCGACAACAAACCTGTGTCAAGGTTTACCAAAAACTCTTATGAAGTTTATTTACGCCAATAATCCGGTAACCGCTGCTTACCAAAATTAAATACAAAAGAAACTTTTGTAATGATGTGTAACAACAATACTATTGCCGTCATAATTTTGTTGGACATTTCCCTACAATAAAAATGTATGTCATTATAACTTCGTTAATATCACTAGGAAAAATCTGGAAAAAAATACCAAGATGTGTTCCAACCCATTAATGCCGAATTTGACATAACAGCAAAAAGTCCATAATAGCACATTACCGACTTATTGCTTGGGGGCATCGATATGTAAACTACATACATACATACATGCATAAACTCACGCCTTTTTCCCATGGGGGTAGGCAGAAACTACAGAGCGCCATATGCTACGATTCTTACATACTTCTTTTGCTTCGTTTACATTCATACATGTTGTCATACACACACGCCGGTTGCGAGTACTACGCACCTGACCTTTCTGAAGAACCTCACCAATAAGGTCCATGTATGTCCTTCTAGGGCGTCCCCTCCCGGCGTTCCCACTTACATCTGCCTTGTAAATACCTTTCGTTAGTCGCCTTTCATCCACGTTTCAACGTGACCAAACCATCTAAGCATACTCTTTTCAATTTTTGTTACTACATCTTCTTTTAAACCACAACGTTGTTTTATCACATCATTCCTCAATCTGTCATTAATTGTTACACCACACATACTTCGCATATGTAAACTAAATTGGCATAAACTACAGAATAGGTGGTATTCTGTAGTTTATGCCAATTTTAGTTACACCCCTAACGTACCTCTTAAATACACTATGGGTAGGAGGTATGGGGAGTGATAGTAGGTCCATCAGATGGATAATTAAAAATAATAAACAAGTATTTAGTTATTGGGAAAAAGGCGTGAGTTTATTTAAATTATGGAAGTATTTTTTTGCTTGTTCAAATTGATGGAAAACTCCTTTGAATAACCGCATTAAAATTGAAGAGACTGAATTACGAGACTTGCGACATCATAATGGGCTATTTGTCAATATTTTAGTTTTTTAACCCCTCATCTAGATTGCAAGAAAATATTCGACACGTATTTTTTCTTTTTTCACGTAATCAAAAAATAACGGCGATACATCCAGTTAAAATGTCGCATGACGTCACTAGCATGTACAGTTTATGCTAGGTAATGAAGTTACAAGCCCCCACTCCTCAACTTTAATGCGCTTAATCTAAGCAGTTTTCCATCAATTTGAAAAAAAAAAATCTCGAATATTTTCTTGATATCTAGATGAGGGACTATAAACTTTAATATTGTCAAATAGTCCATTGATGGAAAACTCCTTAGATTAAATAATAAATATATAAAAGTTTTTATTTGGAACATTTAAGGTACAAACAATACAATATGAAACGATGATAGACGCTGTAGTTAAAAGAAAAACTGTGATTAGATTAACCGCATTAAAATTAAAGGGACTGAATTATGAGACTTGCGACGCCGACGTCATAATTCAGTATAAACTGTACGAAATCGTGACGTCATGCGACATTTTGAATCTATGTATCGTAGTGATTTTTTGATTACGCGAAAAGAAGAAAAAATTGTGTCTAATATTTTCTTGTAATCTAGATGACGGACCTAAAACTATAATTTAGTCAACTGGCCCATGTAATTGACTCATTACATGTGCGAAATTGTGACGTCATGCGACATTTTGACTCATTATACCGCCATTATCGACTGGCCTGTTAGTCTAGTAGTTAGTGACGCTCACTGCTATGGCGGAGGTTGTGGGTTCGATTCCCACCCAGAACAAATGTTTGTGTGATGAACACGATCATTTGTTCTGTGTCTGGGTGTAATTTATCTATATTTGTATGTATTTAGAAATAAATAAGTATGTTTAGTACCCATCACACAAGCTCTCAAACTTAACTTGGGACTAAATAGCTTTGTATGAAAAGTTGTGCTTATTTTATTTATTTATTATTTTTTTGATTACTGGGACTGGGCAGGCCACATCTGCCGCATGGCGCCACGAAATTGGGCGAAGGTATCAACCGACTGGATCCCGGACAGCAGGAGCCGGCGACGCGGCAGGCCCAGAAGGAGATGTCGTGACGAGTTGGACTCCTTTCTGAAGGATTGGCCAAAAGTGGCTGAAGACAGAAAGGAGTGGAAGAATGGAAGGGAGGCCTTTGCCCTGCAGTGGGACACCACAGGCTCATAATAATAATAATTATTATAAAATTTTTTGACTACGAGAAACGAAAACAAATATGTCTCTAATTTTTTCTAGTCTAGATAAGGGACTAAGATTTTAATCAACTAGGTAGCCTATTTAAAGGAGTCATTACGTAAAACTCAAATATAGCAGGCCTGAGAAACAGAGGGCTCTGTATTCTGGGCTACAAGTAGTTAGATCCCCGAAAAAAGAAAGCCGACATTGTGTCCCGACTTCAGTCGCACCGCTTTCTGTATCAAGCACTTGACCCCACCGCTAACAAGAACCTCTCTAAATGTTGGTCGAGTCTCTAGACCATTAATATTAATAGCTTGACATATCTTAAAATTCTGGTTCTTTCCAAATTATGTACTTACAAATAACAACGACATCTTGCCTGTTTTTAATATTAATGATGTATTTATTTTATGGCCTGCAATAGTCCGAACACCTGTCGTAGGTTTTCGTTGGGTGCATTTACATTATGCATTCAGGGAATTCTGCGGTTGGTGTCCCATCACATTAAAAGCTACAATAGGCCTCTACGAGTTGGCTTCGGCCCCTCGTACACCTACCAAAGGTCCAGGACCCCAGAGCACCGAGAAAATTTGTAAAAATAATATCTTTTTGCAGAAAATATTTACTTAAATTTTATCATTGGCCCCAAACGAAGCAAGCCTGTGGCTATATATGAAAACAAATATATATTCAAACATAAAAACTGAAGAACAAAATAAACGCTGTGCTATTTAATTATTGTGTAACTGTATATGTAAATAAGAAAGTGTGTAGTGTTGTGATTTGATTGTGTGTGTGAAAAGTGTATAGAATTAATCATTCTTTTAAGAGATTGCAACTGTACAGTAGGAATGCTAGTTGTATGACTATAAAAAAATATAATTAACTACCAGCAACCCTAAGAATGTTACCAATAAATAAATTTAAATCTGTATTGTTTGCTTGGCTCTTAGATATGTGTTTTTATTCCGTTAATGAATATTTAAATCATAATTTTTGACATTATAATTAATCTTTTGACATTGGAGCATATTTTTAACATTACTTATTATATTTTGACTTTGATTGTATTTTTTGACATAAAATTAATTAATTAATATTCTGACATTACAAATAATAATTATATTATTCTGAAATCTCAATTTGCTATAATTCTTGTAATATCTCTATAATATTTCTACACCAGTTATGGTAGTATGTGTGATGCAATATATAATTTAAGACCTAAATGCATTTAGGTCTTAAATAATATAACAGACGCCAGCACATCAAGTTACCCCTATGTGTCAAATTATCCCAATTGAATATGAACTTTATTCTGTTTGACATAAAGTTGAAAAACGATCAAAGAAATTTGACACATTGGGGTAACTTGATGTGCTGGCGTCTGTACCATATACTTGGAAATAAATTTAACCTTATCTTATCTTATCTTATCATTTAAACATAATAAAGCTATTATTTTTCAAAAAGGACAGGTGGTGGACAACGTAAACATAAATAATATACTAACAAGCCAGTATAATTACATGTATGGATGGGAACTGTAAAATAAGTATGTAGGTAAGAATCGTCTTTACTGTGAAACTTTACTGCTTCTACTGCTTCTGCGGTGATCAATGCTCGTGCCTCCTCTATATCAGAAGAAACCTTTGCCCTGCTATGGGACAGTAACTGTTATAAATTTACGAAATCCTAACTAGCCAATTTTACACGTAGTGCAGTAAAAGTATAAAAATATAAAAAAATAAAACAGTTAAAATGAGAAAAAAAAAATACTTCCAGTTAAGAGGAACTCGTAAACGTTTTGTGACTGGCCATAAACGTGAGGAAACACGTTACACGTTTGTATTTTTTATGTGAGACTTGGCATATACTGTGGCTTTCAAACCTTTAGAAAATTCAGGCTTGTACATAATATTATGTATAAACATACAATGCATAAAATTTATATTGATTGGAACAGCATACGTGCGCATCTAGCCGAGTTCCAAGCAGTAAACAGAGCAGCAGTAGTCGCGCGCTCTTGGACTATAAATCGAATACACGAAGCAAAAGGTTAAATATCAGCATTATGCTCAGTAACTTCCCATCGAGGGTTTTCAGCTTTAGTCATGACTGTCAAAAACAATAAATAAGACGTATTAGGAGAATCATGTACAGACGCCTGCACATTAAGTTACCCCAATGTGTCAAATTTCTTTGATCGTTTTTCAACTTTATGTCAAACAGAATAAGGTTCACATTCAATTGGGAAAATTTGTCACATTGGGGAAACTTGATCTATTAGCGTATGTACGGTTGTAGGATCGAGCTGTACGATGACTTATATATACATACATGTCTGGAAAAGTCAACTCAAAGCTAAATTATTTCTTCCTTCAAAAGGCTTTCAGACAATCTCATGTCTGGACTTTAAAAGAGACTATGTTTCCTGAGTTTCTTTCTGCATTTTGTCTCAATCAATTTGAAAAACCCTGTCAATATTTTGTCAGTATTTTTAAAACCAAAATGGTGTCCATTTCGTTTTTATAAATATTGACATTTAAAAGTATCTGGAACGATCTTTTTATAGAAATAAATATCATTTCATTTCGTCGACGTTAATTTTATACAGGTTGTTCGTCGATATCACGTATGCTCTGTTTTGTATAATTACGACAAACACGTGTTAGTTTCATACACTTGCGCTTATATTGCGTAAAAATGTAAATATTCGTTTCTTTTTTGTCTTACCTATTACGTAAGATTCGGTTTTTCAATTTTCCGCCCGAACTTGAGACGTAAGATTATGCATTTTAGACGCTAAGTTATACTATGTAAAGTTGTTATCATTTTGCTCCTTTCGAATTTGTAACACAAAGAATATAGTAAGTTTTACTCAACATGTACCTCACTTACTTATATTAAAAGTAAAAAGTCTGGTGGCCGTAGCGATAATGTTCAATAAGCCAACGTAATACTCGTAACGTTTGCCGTATTTCTGTAGCACGTACCCTCATTTCCTTTTAGTATTTATCTTTCAGGTGTTATATTGTAGGTGAAAAGTAGACATTATTGTTTAGATTATAGAGTTCGATTTTGGTTCCTATAGGTCAGTTTTCCTTTACAAATAAGTTTTGATTTGGTAATTTAAAATTACTCCCTTTTCTTGCCCGTTCGCCTTTCTAAATAAAATAAATAAATAAATAAACATTCCACAACTTTTCACACAACGCCATTTATTCCCAAGTTAAGCTTAAGAGCTTGTGTTATGGGTACTAAACAGCTGATAAACATGCTTATATATTTCTAAATACAAATTATATTGTAGATAAATTACAACCAGACACAGAACAAATGATCGTGCTCATCACTCAAACATTTGTCCTGGGTGGGAATCGATCCCATGACCTCCGGCATAGCAGTCAGGGTCACTAACTACTAGACCAACAGGCCAGTCGAAACTACATTTAAGAAGAGGTAACTAGAATCATTTTTAGTAGCTTGATGTTCAAAAGAGCCCTTTAATGACCAAATTGAAATAACTAAGCGACACTACGAGTAATGTGCAATCCATAGATTTAGCATAAAGCAATGCTAAATCTGTTGCTCACTACAATCACTACAATTGTACTGTACATGCATACTTCACACTTTACTTAAATATACACTCCTCTCGCTTTTTTCTACTTGTACTCAAATACATGTTAATCGTGTTTTTGTTTGTTTTTAATGTTTATATTTAAATGAATCTCGTGATGGAAGAGACTGGACCTCACGACACAGGGTATCCTAGTGTGAGGTTTAGTGTTTATAAATTAAATGTTATGTCTTATCTTAATAAACAAATTATTATTATTACATTTGTTACGTGCCCTGCCTACACCAAAACGGCTGAATAGCGACATGATAGCTATTTACGTACAATGGATGTTTCCACGCAAAATTGCAACATGCCGACTCTGCTGACTCGACGCCTCGTGCATCGTCGGCCACCTACTTCCATTCTGATGACAGCGCATCCGCAAATTCGCAATAGTTTAGAATTATATTTTTGGTAACAATTAGTTAGGCACTTTTTGAACTAGCATCGTCAAAGTCTAGACGTAAGATTAACTATAAGTCAAATATTGTAATTTTACATAATTAAACTTTTCTTTAAATTATTTTCGGTTTTTTTTTAAGTCCTCCGGCTGTCACCTTCGTAATTGGCGCAGTCGGTAGGATTTTCGATGCAGTGCGCGGCGCGGTATAGATTTCCAAAAATCGTTAATCTGCTGACTCCGATAGTCGCTGTCGGTATTTCCAAGTACCTCGTCGAAAATCCGAACTTAAGAAGAAGACGCAGCTGAGGACGTATCCAGCCATCGATACAACGAAAAAACCATGTATATGTAAGTCCTTGAAACTTTCTTTAAGTGTTGCTTCCTTGTCCTTCCTTATACCCAAATATTATAATATAAAATCAAAATTTTTCACCCAAGGGAAACTAGGAATAAATCTGTCTCCTCCAGGCAGATAAATAGGAGCAGAGAAGTAGATTTAAATAGGTTTACGGAATCCGATAATTTAGGCCTAGATTTATTATTCGATAGTGACAATATGGCACTGAACCCCGATACTATCTACAACGCTTTGCGTGCGGTCCCAAATTTTGATGGCAATCCGAATGTTCTAACACGATTCATTAAAATATGTGATCAGCTTGTAATACAATATGTTAGAAATGACCCTACTTACGAGTTAACCAATTTATGTCTCATAAACGGCATCCTAAATAAAATCACCGGGCCAGCAGCTTCAACTATTAATTCCAATGGTATAGCAGACAATTGGCAAGGGATACGTGACGCATTAATTAATAATTTTTCCGACCAAAGGGATGAGACCGCCCTTTATAATGACATGTCTTTACTGACACAAGGAAGTAGCACCCCGCAGGAGTATTATGACAAATGCCAGACCCTTTTTAGCACCATAATGACTTATGTCACATTGCACGAAAACGTAGAAACAACCGTTATAGCTAAACGCGATCTTTATAAAAAGTTAACTCTACAATCTTACGTTAGAGGTCTTAAGGAACCTCTAGGGTCCCGTATCCGCTGTATGAGACCCGAAACTATTGAAAAGGCTCTGGAATTTGTACAACAAGAAATGAATGTCATGTACCTACAGCAACGCAACGAGAGTATCCCCGAGCGGCGTAACCAGACACATCAAATGCAGTCAACCCATAAAATGCCACCCGCGGTCCCTATGACCACACCAAAAGTTTTTAGCTTTCCTAGCCCAGGCCCCAGTTGGCATAAGCCTATGCCTATGCCGCCGCAGCAGCATCAGCAGCAATGGAGACTACCTTTCCAGCAAAATCAGGTACCTCAACGGAACCCTAATATGTTTAGCCGTACTCAACAGATGTTTCGTGCACCCCCGCCGAATTACAACCCCCAGACTGACGCATTTAGATTTCCAAATAGGAACCCCCAACCGCAAAATACTGGTCCGAAACCGATGAGCGGTGTTAGTCACTTTGTACCAAGACCATTACCAATAAATGACTGGCGTAGGTTTGGAAATCCACCACCTAGTAATTACTTCAAAACCCGCGAAATGAATTTTAACGAAATGACTGATTATTATGACGCTAACAATTACCCTGACTATTACTACGAATTTCCTGACTATTACTATGCCTGTGAGCCTTATGTCTATTCTGACTTCTATGACTATCAGCAGACCGACCCCGAAATTCAATTAAATGTGGATCAATTGAATAACGTAAAATGCTTAGAAGCACAGCCGTCCCCTACTTCTAAAGCAGATCAGGATTTTCGCAAGGAGAAGGATCAAAAAGGATTAAAATAGAATTAAATGTTCAGTCTAAAAGGGAATTACGTTACATACAGGTATCAGACCCACCACTTAAACTACTAGTAGATACCGGAGCTAATCAGTCTTTTATTAGTCCCGAGGCAGTCGAACAATATTTTAAACATATCCCTTTAAACTTTGACCCCTTCGAAGTAACGAACGCTCGTGTTACTAGTGTGCATGAACATTCTATTACGATTCCGAACTTTGATGAATTTAATAATCCCACTAACGTAAAATTTTTTATCTATAAATTTCATAACTACTTTGATGGTTTATTAGGATTAGATCTACTTGATGGAGCACAGATTGATTTAAAAAATAATTATTTAATTACAGACTTTACAACTATGCCTATACATTTTTATCAATGTAAAAGATCAAATAGTCAAGAAACCATTCCCGCTAACTCGTCAAAACTAGTGAATATTCCTATCTATTGTCCAGACGGTGACGTTTCGATAGATCAGCAAGTTTATTGTAACTGCATTATTCATGAGTGCATTACTCGCGTCACTGATTACACTGGAATTGTAGAAATTGAAAACCCGACGGAAGATGACCTGACTATTGTGTTTGACCGACCTTTGCAAGCCGAGCTTTTTAATACTGAGTGCATTAGCACCGAACAAGACTCTATGCGCGTTAAGCAGGTTTCATCTCGTTTGCGTACAGAACATTTAAATATTGAGGAAAAAACTAATTTAGAGACATTGTGTGCCCGTTTTGCTGACGTATTCTATGTTGAGGGAGAGCCTCTAACTTTTACAAATAAAATCAAGCACCATATTAGAACGACTGACGAACTTCCTGTGTACACTAAAAGCTACCGCTACCCTTTTGTGCATCGACAAGAAGTTAGAGACCAGATAACCAAAATGCTGGACCAAGGTATTATACGACCTTCTGAATCAGCCTGGAGCTCACCTATTTGGGTAGTTCCTAAGAAAGCCGACGCATCAGGCAAGCAAAAGTGGCGCATTGTAGTAGACTTTCGCAAACTAAATGACAAGACTATAGACGACAAATACCCGATTCCTAACATCAATGACATACTTGACAAGCTTGGTAAGTGCCAGTATTTTAGCACGTTAGACCTGGCATCAGGTTTTTATCAATGTGAGATGCACCCAGACGACATTCCTAAGACAGCGTTCAATGTAGAGCATGGACACTTTGAATTCTTGCGTATGCCCATGGGTTTGAAGAACTCTCCATCTACTTTTCAAAGAGTAATGGACAACGTTCTCAGGGGCTTGCAAAATGAGATCTGTCTCGTATATCTCGATGACGTCATCATATTTAGTACATCTTTACAAGAGCATTTGGTAAACCTAGAGAAAGTGTTCAAAAGATTGCAAGAATCTAACTTCAAAATCCAGATGGATAAATCAGAGTTTTTGAAATTAGAAACCGCGTTTTTAGGACATATAATCAGTGGCGAAGGTGTTAAACCTAACCCAGATAAAATAGCAGCAATTGAAAAATACCCATTACCAAAGACGCCTAAGGAAATAAAACAATTCCTAGGACTATTAGGATACTATAGGAAATTTATCCCAGACTTTGCTCGCATCACTAAGCCTATGACAAAATGCCTTAAAAAGACTAGTAAAATTATCTTCGACTCTGAATATATTGACTGTTTTAACAAATGTAAGAACTTACTGACGAACGACCCAATTTTACAGTATCCCGACTTCACTAAAGAGTTTATATTAACAACAGACGCTTCAAACGTAGCTTTAGGCGCTGTACTCTCACAAGGAACAATCGGCTCAGATAAACCTATCTGTTATGCCTCGAGAACTTTGAATGACAGTGAAACCAATTATAGCACTATTGAAAAAGAGCTCTTAGCCATAGTTTGGGCTACAAGGTATTTCAGACCTTACCTGTTTGGTCGCAAATTCAAAATATTCACCGACCACAAGCCGTTACAGTGGATAATGAACCTGAAGGAACCCAACCAAAGGTTGACTAGGTGGAGACTTAAACTAAGTGAATACGATTACACTATAGTCTATAAAAAGGGAAAGTATAACACTAATGCAGACGCATTATCCCGCGTAGAAATTAATAATGAGGAGACAGAGTCAATGTTAGCCAACCCTTCAGAGCGACCACCTTCTCAAACAGGTTCTACAACAGCCACTGCCCACACTAGCACTGAAAACCCTATTCTAGAAGTTCCTATTACAGATGAACCCTTAAACAAATTTCACCGACAAATATGCATAACTATAGTCAGTAACGTCCCCTACATTAAACGAACGACAGCAACTAAACCTTTTGACACACATACTCGCACACATATACAGGTCTCAGAATGTAACTTAGAACAGGACGTAGTAAACGCCATAAAAGAATATGTGAAACCTAAAGTTAAAACTGCATTAAAGATAACTCCGCCTTTAGGTATGTACTCAATCATACCTATTATACAAAACAACTTTAAAAGCTCAGCTATGAACCTAGTGCTAACAAAAACTGAACTAGAAGATGTAAAAGAATATTTAAGGCAGCAACAGATCATAAAGAGTTATCATGAAGGAAAAACCAATCACAGAGGGATAAACGAATGCTATCTTGCTCTTTCTCGGAAATATTATTGGCCCAAGATGAAGGATGACATAGCTAAATATATAAATGAATGTATAATGTGCGGACAATCTAAATATGATAGGAACCCAATCAGACCTCTACTAAATCTAGTGCCTCCGGCTACCAAGCCATTCGAATTAGTACATATGGACCTCTTTACAGCCCAGAGTGAAAAATATCTCACAATAGTAGACGTTTTCTCAAAATACGGACAGGCATACTATTTAAGAGATGGCACAGCAATTAGTATACTTCAGGCAGTTTTAAACTATTGTACACATCACGGTCTTCCACTTACTATCGTAACCGATAACGGCACTGAATTCACAAATCAATTATTTTCCGAATTTACTAAAACGCATAAAATTAACCATCACAGAACTCTAGCTCACTCCCCTAATGACAATGGAATTGTTGAACGATTTCACTCTACGTTACTAGAACATCTACGAATTCTAAGACTACGTCAGAAAGATGAACCTGTTGTCAACCTCATGCCCTACGCTATATTAGCTTATAATAGCACAATTCATAGTTTCACAAAGTGCAGACCACATGACATAATTAGAGGACATTTTGACCCAAGGGACCCACTTGATATTAACATGACCGAACATCTTATGCAACAGTACATCTTAAATCACCGTGACCAGATGAAAACCGTATATGACCTTATCAACGAATTCACACTTACAGACCGAACGAATATCATACAAAATAGGAATAAGGACAGAGAGCCCGAAATAGAGTACCAACCAGAACAGCAAGTCTTCATTAGTAACCCATTAGCTAGTCGCCAAAAATTAGCTCCGCGTTATACTCATGACACTGTGCTGGCTGACCTCCCAATCCACATATACACATCTAAGAAGAAAGGTCCCGTAGCAAAGTCCCGACTCAAGCGTATCCCTAAGACCTCAAATTTGTTGCAGGATACTACTGGCGACGATAGTTCACACAACACTGGCGCTCGAGATAAAACTTGAGAACTTAGACGATGGACCCGGACTCCTACCTTTCAACCTTGGACAATCCAGACTCATAACACACTATCATTCCTTCCTACAATACATAGACTTAAATGACATTGAACAAAGACTTAACTCTGTAATTAATCAAGTAGACTATTTCAAAACTAAATTAGATAACCAAAGTTTTGTTTTATATGAAATTCAAATTAACCATTTATCTAATAAATTAGACAAAATTAATTCCCAGTTAAAAACGTTAGAACCCGGTCGCAGCAAAAGGGGTCTCATAGACGGTTTAGGTTCAGTTGTAAAAAGCATAACCGGTAACTTAGATCAATCGGATGCCCATACTTACAATAATGCCATTAAACTTTTAGAAAATAACGATGACAAGATACTATCGGAGGTAAATGACCATATAAGTCTTAATAAAGTCTGGATGAATAAATACAGTGAGATATTATCAAAAATTGTAAGTAATCAAGAGAGAATCAATAGTACTTTAGAATTAATTTTAGACGAGAAAGCTACTGCTACAAACGATCTTATAAGATTCGCAAAGTTTGCTCAGTTGTTAACTATCATTAGCGATAATACAGATGATTTATTTCTAGAGATAACTAGGATAGAAGATACCTTAGCTTTTATACGTGCATCGAGCACTCACCATAGTACTTTAAGCATAGATACTTTAAATAATATGACTAAGCGATTAAGATCTATATACGGTTCAGACCAATTGCTAGAGGCAGATCTAAGAGAATTCTATTCAGTTATAAAACCTGGCTATTATTTTACAGATAAAAAAATAGTTATCATATTTAAGGTCCCAATAATCTCCCCTGATAAGTTCGAATTATATAGATTAGCAATAGTTCCCAATAAATTTATGTACACCTTTATTCCTCCTTACCCTTTCATTGCAACCAATGGGAAAGCTTTCAAGTACATAGAGGCTGAATGCCCGAAGTTTAACCAGCTCCATCTCTGCGAAGAGGAAGTCAACCATCAACCGACGAGAGGACATCTAGACTGCATCCAAGGGCTCATCTATAATCAATCTCTACAGAAGTCATGCCTGCCCACTAAACTCACGCTGACCAAAGAAGCTATGGAGCAATTGGACGACAGACGCTATACACTTACCTTTCCACAATCAACCCGAACCGAGCTACAATGCGAACGTCAAGAATTCATCTCTCTACACGGAAGCTATCTCGCCACCATTCCGCAAAAATGCTTACTACGCACTGAACAGTTTACTATCATCAACACGAATGACCGTATCAAAGGACAACCGATGAAAATCACCGAAATACCCATGAACCTGAACATTGCCAACGAATCTATCCCACATCTGAAGTTAAATTCGCTACACCTGAAAAGTCTGCATTTAATCGAAGATAAAATCTTAATGCAGCAACCAGTACAAATCGATCGCACTCACCTGGAACAATCGATTTACCATACGACAATCCCACTATATGTCGTAATATTTGGTGCAATTATACTGATCGTTACCCTCACTATACGTCGGTATAATGTTTGCACAAAGCTCAGAAAGCCACAATCACCAAATGTAAGCGATGAACATCATCAATACGAAGACGTAGAATCTCCCAAAATCAAGAAAAATGTACCAGCAACATTCTCGCTGAAATTGCTCAAATAGTTGCTGTTCTGAGGGGGGAGGTGTTACGTGCCCTGCCTACACCAAAACGGCTGAATAGCGACATGATAGCTATTTACGTACAATGGATGTTTCCACGCAAAATTGCAACATGCCGACTCTGCTGACTCGACGCCTCGTGCATCGTCGGCCACCTACTTCCATTCTGATGACAGCGCATCCGCAAATTCGCAATAGTTTAGAATTATATTTTTGGTAACAATTAGTTAGGCACTTTTTGAACTAGCATCGTCAAAGTCTAGACGTAAGATTAACTATAAGTCAAATATTGTAATTTTACATAATTAAACTTTTCTTTAAATTATTTTCGGTTTTTTTTTAAGTCCTCCGGCTGTCACCTTCGTAATTCATTGCTAGTAAGCTTTTAAAATAAACAAAATCTTCGACTTTGGCTGAGATACTTAAGCAAAAAATTCATTAAAATTTCAGCGTCGATACTATTTTACAAAAACAGCAAGACCATTACTTAGCTCCGTTGAAAGTTCATTGTGAAAATCATTGGGCAACTTGTTCAACAATTAACTGTCAAAAAGCTAGTTTCGTATTGGCTATCATCAGTGTGTATCTGCGTAGACGTCATGTACACTCACTGCACATGTAAGCGGGTACGCCTTTTATACCTGGAGGCTGTTATTTTTCATTTTTGTAGTTGTTTTGCTTGAGTTTAGATTTCAATGTTAATATGAATTTACTTTTTTTTCTTAATCTCGGTATATTGGAGTGTGCTACCTAACACGTGACAATCATTCTGAAATGTATGTTTTACAATGTGTATAAACATAAGTGCTATTTATTGAGCATTTCATTGTATAGATTCTTTGATACCTAGTTCTTCAAACGAATCAGACAGATGTGTTGCTGGGGAGTTGGTTCCGCCGCTTCTTCTTCCCAGCAAAAACACTAGGAAGTGCCGACGGGTGGGCCGTTTTTGGAGGTCTGTCTTTATGTATTTTTTTTTGACGTTCAAAATGTGCTTAAAAGTCTTTATTCAAACTAGGCTGAGAATTCAGCCTAGTTTGAATAAAGACTTTTGATTTTGATTTTTGATTTTGGAGATATGACGAAACGCACAGTACCCCATCCGATAGTCACCATAACTTGAAGTACACTTAAAGTGCAATACCATTGTTTTTGTAAATTCTCAGTTGTCATCTATGTTCAGCAAGCGCAGCGTAGGACGTCCACCCACAAGGTGGACAGACGACCTCATTAAGGCCGCGGGAACGCGCTGGATGCGAGCCGCTTCCAACCGGTCTTATTGGAGATCTATAGGGGAGGCCTATGTCCAGCAGTGGACTTCCTATGGCTGAAATGATGATGATGATGATGATGATGATCTAAGTTCAGTATACAAGTGGACGCTAGTTAGTCCCAGGCAAAGAAAAGATACAAGAATGGGCCATGTGACAAAATTTTAGATTTTAGTCCCTCATCAAGATTACAAGAAAATATTCGACACGTATTTTTTAACGTAATCTAAAAATAACGGTGATATATCGAGTTAAAATGTCGCATGACGTCACTAGCCAGTACAGTTTATGCTAGCTGATGACGTGACAAGCCCCCACTCCTCAACTTTAATGCGCTTAATCTAAGCAGTTTTCCATCAATTTGAAAAAGAAAAAAATGTGGCGAATATTTTTTTGTTATCTAGGTTAGAGACTAAATACTAAAATGTCAAATAACCCATTGTAAACATCATTTTTAAACGAATAGAAGAAATTAAATTCCTTATTAAAATTACGTACGAACGTTAAAATATCTAAATCTCTTTAGAAACATGGATTATGTGTTGTTTCTTGTTTTGTGCTCGTAATCTTTACTCTGCACATCATACATTATGCTTGAATAACTCCGAATAACTCCTTTATTTCGGGTTGCGAGTGTGTTTTGTTTAATTTAATACAATGAGATGTGAAGAAAATCTCAGGGATTAAAGGGTTCGTAGCTAAATAACAACAACCCCTCTGATCGATAAAATGTTTTGATGAAATATGTTGATTTGTTGAATGTAAGCAGTGGGGTTGCTTGCCAAAGCCGGTTCATAGATCGCTAGATGGATGAATCCATTATACAGGGTGTAAAAATAATGATCACATAGCCGATAACTACACATTCTGTATATATAATTATGTAACTTTAACCAAAAAATATTGCTTGGAAAATATATTTTTTTCCATCTTTATAAAAGTGATGCTTTTTATTGCGCGCAGTTAAAAACACGACAACGCAACGCAACTTTCGATCAGCACTTGGTCGTTTACTCGACCGACCGCTTGTGTTCAGTACTTATCTATTGCATTTTTGTAACTTGAAATGCGTAATTTGTTTTGACAAAACGATAATTTTGATAATGTTAGTTCGGAAGAAAGTTAACTAATGATGCTTACTTGAAATACGATTTTGAAATAGTATGAATAAAAGTATTGCACTTTGGCCGCTTTGGCGATATTGTATATCTCCAAAACCAGTGAATTCCCAGGTATGTTCTAGAGAAAAAACTATCCCAGTGATGGGTAGATTAGTAGATTTTGTTTACGTTAAGGGTCTTTTTACTCTCTGATATTGACATCTCACATTAGGCAGTTTATGTATGATGCTTGTACAGACGGCAGCACATCAAGCTACCCCAAACTGTCAAATATTCCCAATCGAATAGGAACCTTATTCTGTTTGACATAGAGTTTAAAAACTATCTAAGAACTTTGACACATTGGGGTAGGGTAACTGTACAAACAGATAAAATTCTAAAAATAATTGTTCTGAATTGTGATGATGTCTCATAGATTTTTCCAAATATCTTCTTGATACAGATATCGGCCAATTATAATTATTGTTAGGTATGAGTTTGAATTAATTTAATATTGTATTCAACGGATTAAATAACGTTTGCAAAGGAATGAACATTTGTATTGCCCATTACAAAATTCCTCGTCAAACATTTCATTATTTGAATACCGAAATCTTGCTGAATGTAAATTAAGCATAGAAATGTTATAATGGCAAATTAAAGGCTTTTCAATATTAGTTAAATATATATATTACTCAAATTCTGAAATCGTATAACGTAATTCCTTTTGTCATTTTATTCTTTTGTTCCATAAAATAATATATACACAACAGCTGTGGATTTTGTTTCAATTTATATTTACGTTATCATCTGTCTAGTATTTTCCTAAATCTGTTGGGGTGAGCTTCCAGCTTCACTGGATAAATCTGAATACCAGTGTTTTACAAGGAGCAACTGTCAGACCTCTACAACTGTTACTGGGTAACACGATACCCCTTGTTTAAACTGGTTGTCAGACTTTCGATCTTCTGATTAGGTATCTGTAATGACTGTCAAAAATCACTGTATATTTACGTAACTTATAAAATAATTGTTAAAAAATATATTACGAAAACCTTATTTTTATATTTATGTCCTCACAAATGTCTACTATATTTCATATCGGAAGTTAAGAAAATGAATGTTTTTGACTCAATTTAAGTTTGACACTCTATAAGCTTGTTTTATAAGCAAATCCAAAACCTGAACAGGGACGCACCCCCGTAAAATCGTGAAAAAAATCCGCTGTTCTATACATTTATGTAAGCGCCACTCGGCAGAATGTATGGTACAGCTGTTTTTTTTTTGGACACCGACATGTCTTACAATAAAATTTCAAAGAGGTGTGACATCCTGCTTGGTAGATTACGGCCCACTCTTTCTCACAATGAGGAGGCCTGTGCTCCAGCAGTCCCTCTTCTGCTACCCCTACATTACAGCCTAATTAAGTACGTAACCAGTTGCCCAATTAGGTCACAAATTATACCTACATTAATTATTCTCTCAACAAAATACTCCGTTTTACTTCACTTAAGTTTTCAAGAGGTGGATTTTACTGAATTAACCGGCAGTACATTTTTTTTTTTATTTATTTATTTACGTCAATCAACTTCGGATCATAGTTACATTTTAACAAAAATTAATAAAACATTTCACATTCACAACAAAACAACCAACACAAAAATTGAACATTACATTTCAAATCAAAATCAAAATCAAAAGTCATTTATTCAAATTAGGCTGAGGATCAGCACTTTTTGAACGTCGAAATTACAGAAGACAGATTTAAATCCAAATTACAATTAAAATTAAAACCATAATCAAAAACAATACATAATATACAGGGTGTAACGGAAAGGGTATATACATACGAAGGGCACGGATTCTCTTGGTGATAAGAAACGACATGGCAACGTTTTTATACATATACATACATAATTGTAAAGTTGAGCCCGCCCGCGCCGTCGCGCCTTCGGCGGTTAGGCAGAGCCCGATAGGTCTGTACTAGGCGCGCAGAACCCGAGATAGATATACTTGAACCTGGCCGGACAGGATTATGACCCTCATAGTGCGGTGACACGTTTGTTATGATTTTGCATTTAATAAACTGTCGATATTAAATAATATCGTGAAGTTTCAAAGTTATTAGTTGGGAGCTGAAATTTTGAGGAAAGACTCGTTATTAAATACTCTATTCACCCTGTTCGTATGTATATACCCTTTCCGTTACACCCTGTATAAGACAGAATTTAAATTAAAATCAAAAACAATAAAAAATAAAAAATTTAAATGATAAAAATAAGTCAATTTAAAACACTATCTTAGCATTACCACTAGTCAGTACGTGGACAGTCGAAACGTTCAGCAAAAGCTTTCAGGATTCTATTGCGGCTGTCCCGCACCCCACGCATCAGGGATGTGCACCGCTTGCGCATAATTGTGTAGAAGCAATCCACGCGTGCCTCGGCAAACATCCCCGACGCGCTACAGAAGCGAGGCAGCCCCAATAGCACCCTGAAAGCGTTATTGTATTGGACACGTAGAGCGCAGTACTGTTTATGCTTGTAATCTAGCCACAGACTGCTAGTATAAAAGGACGCACATTGTGCCCTAAATAGAGCTAATTTATGTGTGTAGTGCTACTTAACAGAATGCATAAATCAGCTGAAGAAACGGACATGTCCTAGAAAAAAAAATCGAAGACATGTGACAACTACCAACCCGCACTGGGCCCGCTTGATAGATTACGGCCAACTCCTTCTCACACATTGTGAGAAGGAGTTGCAGTTGGTGGGAGTTGGAGTTGTTGTTGTTGTTGGAGTTGGAGTTCCTCATTAGGAAGCCGGTTTTCCAGCAGTGGGGGTAACATTATAGGCCGATTATGTACGTAACTAATCGCCCAATTAGGTCACAAATCATACCTACTTTATGATTCTCTTAACAAAAGACTCAGTTGAGATGTAAAAAATAATAAAATTATCAAAGCGAAGTAAGTACAAAGGTATTGAAAATTTCGGGCCAAATCTTTATGAAGATGTTGTAATTTCACAAAATTACGACGGAATTTATTACGTCGTCGACATTTCGTTTTGTCTTTGAATTTTCAGGTTAACGATATTAAAATCTGGTTTGAATGATATAGAATTTATTATGAAAATAAAATAGTGACGGAGTGTCTGTGGTAAGAAAGTAGGTTGGTTTCGTAATTGGGTAAAAAGTTTAGCCTGGAAATGGTATCTGAGAGTGCTTATTGTACAGACGCCAGCATATCAAGTTACCCCAATGTGTCAAATTTCTTTGATCTTTTTGCAACTTTATGTCAAACAGAATAAGGTTTAAATTTAACACATTGGGGTAACTTAATGTGCTGGCGTCTGTACCTTATTAATTAAAAAAAAACTCTTAAATATGAAATATCTTTAATATGTATATATTTAGGAATATACTAAGTTTGTCGGTTGTCTAGTTCTTTTTCTTGGTGTTAAACTACGATATTTTTCACTTGAAAACCATCATGTCTGAGAGAATGCCTTAATTAAAGATCAAAATTTAATGTCGTGAGAACTTCGTTTATAACATAATAAGACACTGAAGGACGGATTTACTTCTGACTTAAAATACTTCACCCGGACAAAAATTTGAACTATTTTCTTATTAGATAGGGACTTTCAAATAATTCAATTGATACTTCATCAATGGCGCGGCATTAATGATCAAATTCTGTAAAGAAAGAAAGAAAGAAGGAAAGAAAAAAAGAAAGAAGTAAATAAAGAAAAAGTCGAAGTCAAATCAAGACACGAACGAAATATAAGAAATAAAAAGAGATTAAACAATACAAATAACAAAACAATGAATTATGTGCTTTGTGCCTGTACAGCATAGATAGCGTAGTGATATGACCGGTGAACTACCAAGTCATAGGTCTCGAGTTCGAATCCAATCCAATTCATTTGCGTATTATATAATTAATAATAATAATAAATTGCTTTATCGATATAAGTCATGATACATTTTATTTGAAGCCCTGACTCCTGAGCTAGATAATAACCTGTGTTACAGGAGCCAGTGTCTTCACCCGTTTTTCGATCAAGGTATATAGCATAAGCAATATATAGGACATACTCGCTGAAGGAAACCAACGTGAGGAAACCAGCGTGGCTGAGATATATTTATTGAAGCCAAGTCAGGAGCCAATGGATGGCATATTGACTGGCCTATTGGTCTAGTAGTTGGTGGCCCTGAATGCTATGCTGGAGGTTGTGAGTTCGACCTATGATCCACAATAAAGATCAGAAAATAAAGATCATCCAGGACAAATGTTTGTGTAATGAGCACGATCATTTGTTCTGTGGGTGTAATTATTTATCTATGATATGTGTGTATTTCGAAATATATATGACTATATTTAAAAGTTGTTTGGTACCCATAACACCCATAGCTTGGGACTAGACGGCGTTGTTTGAAAGTTGTGGAATTTATTTATTATTTATATAAACACTAGCTGACATCAAGCGGTTTCGCCCGATGACGTCTAGTAGGGCCTCATGCTGTATACAGAGATAAAAAGTAGCTTATGTCACTTGGAGATAGTGTAGCTTAATATTCGGTTCAGTTGTTTCGGAGCCTATTCAATCCAAACAAACAAACAATCATAATATATCTTTCTTCTGTATAGTATTATAGTATAGAAGAAGATTGTCACCAGCAGGACATATAACAAATTCAATTTCTATTCTATTGCGACAATAGAAAGAAAATGGCGTATAAGGAATCAGCTGTTACTCAACTAACAAGTGTTAACGAGTAGAATTAGTAATATGGCTGAAAATAAAATACACTTGACAGTTGACAAACAGCTGATTCCATATTCGCCATTTTCTTTCTATTGACGCTTTATCAATTACGATAATAGAAATAGAATTTGTAATATGGCTAGGCCTGCAGGTTAGTCAAAACCCACACAAAAAGAAAAAGATTGTGTACAATAATGTTCTATTCACATAAGTATTTAATTCCTTAAACATCTCATTTTTATCGGCAAACCGTGTCCCAAAACTTATAGACATATTATTCTGTTACCATGTCTATCCTAAAAATAAAGGCATTCAGCCGAAAGACATCTTATACGATACTGCAGTGCCAAAGCTTTCACGATATTGCTATTGGATAACATGTACTCATATTTGAACCATCTGCCGAACTGAATCTGTCAATGTGTTCTATATCTTTGAGATCATGTCTTTATTTCTGTATTTTAGGAGGAAAAAAATGTGTTAGGAGTTGTTTAGTCCGGAAAGTCAGTGCTGTGTGCCTTGGGTTCGAGCTCAAGATCATCCGAATCCTATGGGATATAGGTAGTTACTTTTTCTCCCTGTATTCCCACGGCAACGAGAACTAAGCGGTAGAAAACGCCTAACGTCCGCTAGTACTGTTACATATTTATACAAATAAGTTCGATAAATCTGAGATGTATGTATCAAATATGTAATAGTACTAGCGGAATTTAGGCGTTTTATACCGTTTAGTACTCGTTCTCATGGGAATACAGGGAGAAAAGTAACTTATATCGCTCAAATTTAAAAAAATCTACACCATTGTAAAGCACACTATGTGCTTTACAATGGTGTAGATTTTTTTAAATTTGTCCAGTAGTTTTTAAGTTTATTCGTTACGTACAAAAACACAAAATTTTTCCTCTTTTTAATGTTATTATAGTAAAGATGTAGATTATGAGTATAGATAAGTTATTTTAAGACTCAATTAGTATCTATGGGAGATACTTATTAGACTCGCCTTATTTATTGAAACCCCTATCATTCTGCAGTGCAGTTGTATTTTGAAAATAGTTCGGATTGGCTTTACGCTTGTAACGCCATCTATCTCGCCACATAAGAACTATCGACTGTCATCCTACATCGCGATGTTAAAGTTATCCGCGCGATTGAACTTCTAAAATCTCAACAGTAACCGTCGGGCAGTAGTAGCCCACTAGATATACAACCCGTGTGGTCGGAGGATCTTAACTTTTCTATGGAGGATGAGGAGCTTTACACCATGTTCTGTTCCTCATACCTTCAAACGCTTATGTCATAGATCTGTGCACGGGACTGTATGAGTACCTATATAAAAGCCAGCAACCACAAACTGACAACTAGGTAATCTTATTAACAGCACCTCTAATAAATCAATGAGTATTCAGACTAATTGACACATAAATTAACATTTATGCAGAGTTCAGAATAATTTAGAAATTGCGAAATATAATTCATTTTAATCGGAAGCGGGCGTTGGGATTTCTATTTGCTTTCTATTCAGAATAAATTGTAACTTCGTTGTATTGACAATCGGGAATTGTTAGAGTACTTTTGTCAATTGTTTTAATAAGTCACATTGCAACGTTAAAACTTATCTTTTATCATTACATAAAGCATTACGCCTATATAGCCCAAAGTATTTAGACAGACTTCTGTGTACTTAAAAATACAAAATGCTTACTAATTCTATCACTAAATTACAGTTTTCTCCTCAGAATAATAACACAGAGAAGCCGCGTCTAATACAAAACACGGGCAAAATTTGTGTGTCCACTTTATTGTTATTGTGTGCGTGAGCTGAATGTGCTTACTCGGAAGCTGTCTTCGACGGAACGTGACTTTGAGTACCTCTAACACGGCTTGCCGAACAATGATCCCCACTTTAGCTCAGTTTTTGTTAACTCACTTTTTGCACTCGTACGAGGTTTCTATGCGTCATTATTATAAGATTTTCTTCTGCTAATTGCAATGGTGTTTTTTTATTATTCAAAACATTAATTTAGTATAGATTTCTCTGGTTTCAAGCATTATTAAACGAGAGCTACTGGAAAAGGAAATGAAAGCTTTTCTATGACTTCGACGGAACTAAAAACCAAACAGCAATCAAACAGACGAAACAAGTGAACGTCAAAATAACAAACTTCAAGAAATATATGAACTGTCAAAGTTGCTCACAATGTATAACAATGTTTTTAACAACATGATTATGGAGAAGTTTTGATATAATCCTTCAAATATTAATATTAAAGTCAGAGTAAAACCTAGTTTGTAAAAAGTTAACATTGTGTTGCTAAAGTTTAGGTTGCTCGTGTAAGCACAACTTTAGGTATAGAGACAATAAACAATCAACAATGTTGTAGTGTAGAGATCTGTGTAAAAACCACCCTTAGTATATTACTTCGTCTTTCTAGGCTCACCTTTTACAGCACGGGAGAAAAATAATCTATTAAAGACGAGGTTAAATCTAGATTCCAGAACGTAGGGAGCAAGTTTTATGGCCTGGCCTATCTTTAGTATCTAGTTTTATGTATACAGTTGAGGAAAAATACCTTACCAACACTTAGGTACTTACGCAAAATTTTCTCGTGAAATAGCGATTGTAGTGTGGAGCTGCGAGTCTTTGAAGCCGGTGCTAGGCCAGGTTACTAAGATGATTTTTAGTGGAAACACACCCTAAAACGAGCGTCTTTGTAGTCTACTAGTAAAACGTAGTGTAGAACTGCGAGTCTTTGAAGCCAGTGCGGTGCTAGGCTAGGCTACATAGATGGTTTTTGGTGGAAACACACCCTAAAACGAGCGTATTTGTAGTCTACTAGTAAAACCTAGTGTAGAACTGCGAGTCTTTGAAGTCGGTGCTAGGCTAGGCTACATAGGTGATTTTTGGTGGAAACACACCCTAAAACGAGCGTCTTTGTACTCTACTAGTAAAAAGTAGTGTAGAACTGCGAGTCTTTGAAGCCGGAGCTAGGCTAGGCTACATAGATGATTTTTGGTGGAAACACACCCTAAAACGAGCGTCTTTGTAGTCTACTAGTAAAGACAGACAGTGTTACGATCGTCAGGGGAAGAATAAGTTTATAGGTCCGTAAAACAGTCGCCACCTCGTTTTCTTTTGTTTTATTTCTGTCATTGTTTTATTGATTGTCTGTTCGAGATGAGGTTGTTAACCTGCTGGGTTATAGTTTCAAGATAGTATTGTTTTATTAAATTAATCAAACATTTGATCGCAGAAGCTTTACGATCTAGGTGTTTTAGCTGTGCAGACATGGTCGTAAATCGCGTGAATGATTTTATAAGATAAGATATTTATTTTTCAAATATGGGTACAAAAGAAAACGGTGACATAAAATTATAATAAGCATCAGCCATATTTAACCAAAAGGCATGCAAAAGTACAGGGCTGGAGATTCTGAGACATTGAATAAAACAGAAATAAAATCAAATAAAATAAAAAAATAAAAATGTCAAAAGAATTGAAATAAATGAAGCATGTCATAAAAATCAAAACATAATAAAACTTTACAATGTCACAAAAATTAAATTAAATACTTGCAGAAAAGCTACCTAGTTGCTTTGCAGGGGAAAGGCTTATTTTCATACAGAGAAAAACCATTTTGATAACGGTTCAATAAAGATGCAAAATAAAATATTTTCTTTCTTTCTTTCTTTATGGTTTTTCCCTACTATTAGCCAAGGGTTAAAGTATATTTGCTTTCTTTTTTAATAGGTATTTGAGATTTTTTACATTATTCCAAACTGTAATTATTAATAGTACCTAAGTTAGTTAGTAACTATACACTTGTAAATGAACCGCACTATCGCATTGGGCATCGCCATAACAAATAAATAAAAAAAATAAATAAATTAGGTATGACATTGTATAACAATTATTCTTTTTCTTGTAAATTATTTTTATTTTAAAGTTATCGTTTGCATTTACCGTGTTCTATCTCTGCGTCACGTCATTTTCCTGCCGACTAGTTTTCCACTTGCGCATAAAATTTTAATAAAAAATTAATTAACATTATAAATATCTAAATTTGTGATAGTTATCGGATGTTAGTTACACTTCCACACAAAAGTGACTTAACGAATTCTTATAAAACTGTAGGTACAGTAGTAGCTAACACTTCAGTTTAATAATTGGGGTACCTTTTATTCAATGCGCAAGTCTTTTTAATTGAAAATAAAACTAATTATAATAATCTATAAATATTGGGACTTAGAACCAAAGCATACAATTGACTATTCGACCTTGTTATCATGTCGTATAGTCGATGACTCCACATTTCAACCCCCAAATCTTTTCCCACTCTCCTAACTCATATAACTTTGACTAAAACATTTGGTACGAATGTTAAAATATTCAGAAGCCAGAAAGTTAGGTAATATCCAACGGAGAGTTAGGTTTATTTTTTCTTTTTAATGGCCAGCCACATCTGGTTTTACTGGAGTCTGACCCCAATACACTTAGTTGTGTAATGATGATTGATATCCCTAATGACGGTGGAGTGTTTGTGCGGGCTATACTGGGCTATGAGCTAAATCTGTATGTAGCCAGGACCCGGATAAAGTTATTTTTGACCCATTCATAGAGGCTGGACGTTTTTGTTAATGTAATTCATTATTGGAAGGCAAAAAAATAATAAGTTTTTTAAGAGAGTGCAAGGAAGAAAAGGCAGTGACACTACGCACCTGATTTTCATTACCTGATTCAATTGAATAATAATTATAAAAAAAAAAAAAACAAATAATAGCTTTTGCCCGCGACTTCGTACGCGGATCCTGTTGCTGTTGCCAGCGACAACGTGGATCGAAGAATCTGAAGAAAAAATCGAAGATCTGAAATGTCTGATGTCGAATTCTAAGAGCCCAGGGCGGGAAAACAACGGGATGCGCGAGAAGATTCCAGATTATTTTACTTCTGTCATTGAACAACCGTTATTTTATTTATGTATTTGAATTATAATGGTTCAAAACTTATTAAAGACACACTTTTTAAACATGTTACAATGAACAACATAAAGATAAAAACGTTAAGAAATATCAAAGTACTTCGGTAATAAAAGTGAACAGCAAAAAGTTTATTTGTTCCATAGTTTGGAAATTTCCTGCATAGCTGCAACGGTAAGGCGATTATCACACTGCCCCGCATCACGCTGCATGTTGCGTGTCTCTGAACTGAATTGAACGCGCGTGGATGCATTTTCTGACTGTGTTGGACTGTGCGTGTTTTCCATACAAACGGAGATACTTACAAGCAACGGAAGAACACGCATCCACGCGCTACGCTGCATCATGTGGGGCAGTGTGTTAATCGCCAAAAACGACGTAAGTGCAAAGTATTATATTATTATTATTGTATATCCCACCCCGATTTTGGCTGCGGTGATTATTCCTGTTTGCTTACCAATTTTTAGGTTACGGGCAAAGCATAGAAATAGTACGTACCAATGTCATGTACAAAGTATGGAAAACGAACTTACTAGTACGTCCCCAGAAAAGAACTAAACAAAAAAATAACAACTACCTACCTTTAGATTTTTTTATAATCTTCATTACAGTAATAGGAACCGCACTTCATGCAACCTATCCCTAATTCTAAAGATACAAACGCAAGCACTCTAGACGTCCCTTGATCGCGGGTTCAAAATTACCTTTTCCCACTCAAGTGATCTTTACCGACCTTAATCTTAGCTTTGTCATAGAATAATAAAGTCGAATAGAAGCGGCATTTGACGGAACGGTTGGCGTAGTTGAGCGATTGGCTTCTGCGCTGCGTTCGCGAGCTTGATTTCTAAACAGAATAAATATTAAAATTTGTATGCCCTAAAGGTAGTTCCGGGTTTGGCCGGTTGTGTATGTGAGCACAAATGTGTGTAAACGCATCCACGATACAGGAAAAATTTCTAGTGTGAGGCAAATATGTGTATTAAAGGCAACCTTACTAATGTTACTTACAATGCAGGCGCGAGTGAAACTAGCTCGGAATTTGGGGCAACCTAACTCGAATTGGTTAGGTTAGAAAGTTAGGTTAGATTTGAAGAGAAATTAAAGTTAGGTATTTTCTTTGAACCATTTAGCCTGCGAAGCGGGTTTCCCCTACGATTCGATTTATACAGTTTTAACTGACGTATAAATACATGCCCATAGCATCTTTATAATACAAAGAGTCTCCGAGTTAATTTTCGGACTGATAGATGAGCGAACAAAAATAGTACAACTAAAGAGTTTCCTGTTGACGAACGAAATCCTAATAGGAGTCCTGCCCATTTTTCTTTATACGAAGCCACCTTTTGGATCATTTTTATATTTTACACTTTTGGAAGTCGAACTTACAATTTAACTTGTAAGTTCGACTTCCAAAAGTGTCTTTTAAGGGCCTCATTGAAATAAATGGTTTAATTCGTACAAAAAAGAAGATAAATTAAATACTTAATGTAACATGTAGTATGTTCGACTTATCTAAAATATTTTGGCATACTCTAAATCAGCAAGGACATAACGCATAATTTGTGACTTACTATAAAAGTCTAGGCAGTAATTTTCTTTCCAATTTATAGTACCCAAAATAAACTATATTTTTATTACACACTACTTAATGTACAGTAGGTAGTGTGTAATAAAAATATTGTTTATTTTGCTGGTGGAGGTACATTGTATAGCTATGTGTAATGTAAAAAGAGTATAAGGTACGTCCCCGAGTGGATAATAGTCCCTTATTAATAAACAACAACAAAAAAAGAAAGCATCGGAGTTCGACTTGTACAAGGACGGTTTTAGGCACCAACACAGTCGGCCTTATCAAGACGTTCGTAAAGCGAGTGACGCCTCTACACATTCTTAATCTTTGTGTTTGCCTTAGGCTCATCTTAAATTAAATTGATGTTTTTGTGGGATAATACATCTTCAATTTTCAAGTGGGTACGAGGGAACAAGACAACCGGCAAATTGATAAAGTTTTTTTTTTGATGGGCACTAGAATACTGTTTTGTTTGGGTGCGAAGATTTTAATGATGAGACACTTTTGCACACCGCTTGTACGACAATCGTAATGTTTTATGTGGGTTGGTATTTTTTTAAATGTCTATTATCTAACTGACGCGGTTTGACGTGGCTGTGGCTATTTATGATATTTGTAAAAGAAATCTTTATTGGGTTTAGCCAGCTGGAATTTCCATGGCACTCTGGAACCATGGTTTCAGCGAGTTGCTATCAGTGAGCTCGCCCTTTATTAGGTAGAAATTAGGCATATCAATTTAGATATTCTTTAAAGACAGATACACCTTTGTAACCCTTTTGAAAAAAAAGAACAAAATTATCTTTAGAAGTTGACTGACGCATACCTATGCGTCGTACATAGCAGTTTTTGAAAAATGATGGCTTTGTATAATGTCATCTTTCTCATTACTACCTAGTAATGAAAAAGATGAAGTTTTGAAGTACTTAGAAATGATTAACTAAGTTCCGTTCAAACATTATCGCCAGTTTGCAAGAGTCTTGAGACCGCAAGGACTTATCTTAAGACGTTTATGCTCTTGTGAGTATTCAGTTCAACTTTGCACAGATTTAACTAAGTCCTAGACAGTGATTGAGTGTCTTTGCTGCTGTAATATTGATATGGCTCCCACTCAATATCATAATATACTAGCTAGTGCCCGCAACTTCGTCTGCGCGGGATTAGTACTTCGATTAGTTTATTTTCTTGCCCAAGGTCATATATATCGTAATAAATTATAGCCTATGCGTTATATTGATTTGTAAGCTATACTAATATAAAGTTTCATTAAAGTCCATTCAGTAGTTTTTGCGTGAAAGAGTAACAAACATCCTTTCAAACTTTCGCATTTATAATATTAGTAGGATATTAGTAGAATAATAGGACTAGCTGCCATAGAAAACTTCCTTCTGAATTAAAATCAAATTAAAATGTGTTTGTTCATTTTGGAGTGGATCAACCTTTTCATTTAGGGATATGCAAATTAGTTTACTTCCCAGAGCCCCCTTCCCCCCTTCCTCTTCCCTTCTATTCTTAGAGCTACCTAAAAACATAAGAATTGGTCAAGCCGTCTCGAAGGAGTTTTATTACACCCAGTGCGACACGAGAATTTTATATATTAAAGAAGAGATAGAAAGTAAATCTATTTAAATCAAGTTAGCAATTTACACCCATGAAAAACAAAAACAAAATTGGGCGTAATCAAGCAGAAATGACTCAATCCACCCAAAGCCACATTTAAGTTATGGGCGCTTGAAGTTTGAGCCGTAATTTATCTAATCAAAAAATAATTGTTTGGCCCTTAATCAAAAAGATAGTTTTTATGTATTTCATTTGTCCATCAATTGTTGTTAACATTTTGCATTCAATTTAGGGATATGAAGTTGTTTTGTAACGTTGCTTGCAGTCAGAATTAGCTGCTCTCCTTCTTCAGGTGAAATAATGACTTGACTCAAATAATTCGTATATTAAGCAAGTAAAACGTTTATTATTTCATATAATTTGAAAAAGAACAATGATGGAGAAAAAATATTTGGTACAATGAAAAAATATGACTTATGTCTAGAATGTCGATTGTTTCGAATCTTCCTGAAGAATCTGCCACATGAAGTTAGCGGACAACGGTCCACGCTCATTGGTTCCGCTAGATTGCACGCCATCATCTGAGACTTCACGTTGCTCCGTTGATTAATTACGCAGATAGATGGCGCTTGCGTTAACATAGGCCCGGCCTTGGAAGTTGCAGGTTCCAACAGAATCAGGATGATACCTCGGGTACTGACTGCAGCACTGGTAGTGGGCATATTTTAGAAAATGCTCTGCGTGTGACTCCGGTTGCTGTGAGTAGGTCAGCCACCCTTGAAATTCCGTCAGCGCCAGGATGACATCGTATTATCCTTCCTAATTTCCATTTGAGTGGAGGCAGGTTGTCTTCCTTGATTAGAGCAAGTTGGCCGAGCGTAATGGAATCTTGATGTGTTTTCCATTTAGTACGCATTTGCAGCTCCGACACATATTCAGTAGCCCATCGTTTCCAGAAGCCTTGTCTTATCTGCTCGATCATTTCGTAGCGCTGCAGGCGATGACTCGGTATAGCAGTCAGATCTTGGGCAGCTGGAGCAGTCAGCGGTCGGCCGATAAGAAAATGGGCGGGGGTAAGAGGTTGAAGGTCATTGGGATCGGTGGACAGAGCTGTTAAGGGACGAGAATTTAGTATGGCTTCAATTTGTGCCAACACCAATTCCTCGTAAGTGAGATGTGTGTCCCCTACTACTCGACGCAGGTGATGCTTACACGATTTCACCCCTGCTTCCCATAAACCACCAAAATGAGGAGCGTACGGAGGAATGAAGCTGAATCTAATAGTATTATTTGAAGCGAAATCATTAATCTCTTTACTATTATTCTGAACGAAAGAAACGAATTCCTTTTCGGCTCCTACAAAATTCTTATCGTTGTCTGACATTATCTCGACTGGCTTACCCCTACGTGATATGAAACGCTTTAATGCAAGGATATAATCTTTAGTCGATAAACTTGTTCCCAATTCGAGATGAATAGCGCGTGTACATAAACAAATAAATAAACATATGTAACATTTAGTGAGACTAGCTCCCCTACCACGACGGTTCAGAATCATTACTGGTCCCGCATAGTCAACACCACAGCGCATGAAAGGGAAGCCGGGTTCCAAGCGTTCTGCCGGCAAGTTACCCATCAGAGGCTGTATAGTACGTCCCTTGATGCGTGTGCATGTGACGCAGTCGTGGACAGTCTTTCTCGCTAGGTTTCGCCCTCCGAGCGGCCACCAAGCCTCACGCACACTAGCTAGAAGCAACTGAGGTCCACCATGCAATAATTGTTTATGTAAATGTAAGAACAACAACATTGTAAATCTATGCTTGCTGCACAATAGCACGGGATGTTTTTTATTATTATCAAAATATGAAGAGTTACCCAATCTTCCACCAACGCGTATTACTTTAAATTCGTCAAGAAAAACACTTAAACCTATTAATCTTTTCGATTTAACTACTAATCGTTTATCTAAATTATTATATTCATCGCGAAATGATTGCATTTGTGCGAGGCGGGCAAGTATCACAACTGAAGCGTCTAACTCATCTACAGATAACGAACCGTATTTGCGATGCTGTTTACTTGCGCGTGTGTTACCTATAAAACGTAATACATAGGCTGTTGCACGCCGTAAACGATTATATGAGGAGAATCTATAAAAATCTATTATATCAGCATTATCAGTTGCATTGCTGCACACCATACTAATTTTAACTGATTTCAATTCAGGTAATTGATCTTCAACTATGCTGAGCTCGCTTGAATAACTAAAGTTATGTTGTTGTAAAAAGGTTGGCCCGTGCCACCACAATTCGTTAGTTTGGAGCTCGTTTAGAGGGAGACCTCTTGACAAAATATCAGCTGGATTATCTTTACCGTTTATATGCAACCAAATTGCATCACCTGTGAGCTCGTTTATTTGTGACACTCGATTCTGAACAAACGTTTTTAAACAATGAGGTGACATTCTGATCCAGCCCATGACTATGGTTGAGTCAGTCCAGAAATATGTTTTTGTAAATGTCAGTCTCAATGATTGCAATATCTTGTGATACAACCGTGCGCCTAATAAAGCGCCACATAACTCAAGACGCGGAATGGTGCATATGGTTTTAACTGGCGCGACTTTGCTTTTAGCGCATAACAATTTCGTGACAATAGAGCATTCGTCCGTGTACGTACGTACGTATGCACAAGCACCGTACGCTTCTTGTGACGCGTCAGTAAAAATATGTAACTCATAATCACCGGTACATTCACTCATGACGTAACGAGGTATACGAATATTCTTTAATGAGGTGAAATGTTGAATGAATCGATTCCACAAGCATTCGATATCGCTAGGAACCGAATCATCCCAATCGAGTTTACATAACCAAAGTTTTTGAAGTAATATTTTTGCTATAATTATTGTCGGTGACAAAAGACCGAGCGGATCATATATTTGTGAAATGACCGACATCATACTGCGCTTAGTTAGTTTATTGGCCTTATTTTCCAAATTGGTGGTAAAATAAAGCTCATCCTTATCGACTTGCCAACCTAAACCGAGAGTTTTATTCTGGCAATGTTCCCCGATAGCGAACTCTTTAGATGTTTCTATGTTTACGTCATAACTGAATGTCCACTTTCGCAAATGAAAACAGGCAGATTTTAAAACCTCCAAAACATTTTTGCATATTTTAAAAAGAACCTGAGGATCGTTATGGCCAGTAATCAAGTCATCAACAAAGAAATCTTCGTTTATAACTCTACTAATGGTTTCATCTTTCGTTTCCTTTGCGAGTTGACGTAAACAACGCATGCTTAGGTATGGCGCCGACGCGGTTCCGTACGTAACAGTGTTAAGCCGATAGATACCTAGTTCATCGGACGCATTTTCGCGCCATAGGATTAATTGAAGGTTGCGCTGATCGTGATGCACCAGAACTTGCCTGTACATTTTCTCCACGTCAGCGCAGGCAACATACTTATATTGTCTAAAACGAAGGAGAATCGAAAAAATATCATTCTGAAGAGGAGGTCCTATCATTTGTATGTCATTGAGTGACTTATTTGACGTGGTTGTAGCACTTGCGTCAAACACTACACGCAACTTTGTTATGGTGCTGTGTTCACGAAATACTCCGTGATGCGGGAGGAAATAGTGTGGCCATGCATATTCGTGTATCCGCGTCATGTGCCCTAACTCGATATATTCCCGTATAAAATCACTGTACAACCTTTTGTAAGATAGAGACCGACTAAGCTTGCGTTCTAATGATAAAAAACGTAATTTTGCACTCTCATACGACTCACCGAGCGCGTCAGCTGATTCCTTCAATGGAATTCTCACCGAGAACCTACCGCTATTATCTCGTGTAGTAGTGCTAACGAACGATTCTTCGCACCTTCGGTCTTCTTCGGTGAGAATCGGACCCAAATTTGTAATTTCTTCCAGCTCCCAAAATTTACGTAATTGTGTATCTGTATTCGACTGTTGTAGAAAATTACATTGAGTCTTATTATTAATAAACGATTTATTATAAACCGGACCAGAAATTAGCCACCCTATTTTAGAGTTCTGTAGGTATGGACCGTTGGGTAAACGAATTCGATCCACATCCAATAAATCCCAAAATACGTCCGCACCAATCAGTAAATCGATCTCTGATGGTATGTTGAACGTTGGGTCAGCAAGACATACGTTGTCTGGGATGTGGATTGTATCATAAACAACGTGAGTTGCCGGCAAACTCGTCGTAATGCTCGGCAAAACAAAACAATTCAATAACCTTTTATAGTTACTAGTTTTTGATCGCATATTGATATCGCATAAATGATTCGATTGTGAGACCGACTGTCCCACACCCGATATTTGTATAGTGGACTGTATTAGCGAAACGTTTAAACGATTACAAAGTTTCTCTGAAATAAAGCAATTTTGGCTACCACTATCTATCAGCGCTCGAGCTGTATGATATTTACCATTACTATCCATGACTTCGACTAGTGCAGTGGATAATAATACCTGTGGTAACGGTGCCGCAGTCGCATTATCGATTAGTAAATTATTCGCACACGATACGAAAGAAACCGGTTTATTATCAGCACTCGCCGCTGATGACGCCGGTGATTTTACCATAGCATTGTTCTCCTTATGCAATAAAGTGTTGTGGTTTCCTTTACACTGTTTGCATGGCCCGAAACTGCACTCAGCAATTGAGTGACCTGTACGTAAACAATTACAACACAGGTCATTGATATTATCAATGAATTTAATTCTATCCATAACTGTCAAATTGAGAAATTTAAAACACGTAAATAACGCATGATTTTGCCCGCACATACTACACTGCTGTTTTGACGTTTCGCGTGTAGTTTTACGCGTAGAAACATAACTATGTGACTGATTTACTTGCGCTGCATTCGTATGCTTTTTAGTATCTGACGCATAATTGTTAGTTTTATTGTTTTGTGTACTACGACTATGGTTACTAGCAACCATATCTAACGTATCGGCACGATTACGTAGAAAACATAACAAATCCTCTAACGATGTTTTGGTTTTGTTAACGCCAGAATAACTAGACCCTAAATAAGTCTCCCACTCACGCTGAGTAGAAGGATCTAGCTTCGAAACTATGATGTGAATGACTAAGGTATCCCAAGTGTCAGTGGGCTCTTCAAGGGATTTCAGCGCTCGTAAGTTACGTAGAACTACATCAATTAATTTCCTAATCAATGAAGGGGATTCTTTGTTAATCAATTGCGCAGCAAACAAAGCTTTTACATGGTTGCGGATTAGCAAACGATCATTGTGGAACCTATTTTCCAACAGCTCCCATGCGTGGGTATAATTAGCGGCAGTGAACTCTAATGCCCCTATAACTTGGAGAGCTGAACCACTGAGCGAAGATTTTAGGTAATGGAACTTCTGTATTGCGTCTAAATCACTTCGTTTGTGAATCATAGATAAATAGGTATTTTTATACTCGAGCCAGTGGTCATATGAACCGTCGAAAGAGGGCAGTGTGATCTGCGGCAATTTAATAGAACTCGAATCACTACAACGCGCACTTGAACATTTTAAGCTATCACCCGCATCACTATTTTTTACAGCATCGGTTAAGCATTTTGCGATGGACATGACACTAAAATACTGATCCTCAAACGATGCTCTATACTCGAGTTGATTGTCTAAATCACTATCATCTAGTGAGTGTTCGATTTTATCTTGTATCTTTGTAAACGCGATCAGTATATTGGAGACCGACTCCATACGTAACAGAAGTTCCGCCTGCTGTCGTTCAGATATCTTAACGTTTTCATATTTGGCAATATATTTTTCAAATAAAGTTAATCGACCTTTTAGTGTTCCCCTTTGCTTTTTAAGAACCCCTATACTAGACATATTACCAGCTTCACTGTATTCGTCGTCACTCATTTTAGCGGCTCATGAAAAAGACAGAGGTTACTCACGATTAAGCACCAACACTGCTGACGAAGTTCGTAGAGGCACCACGGTTTGCGAACTTTGCGCGATGTATGTTAACTGGAAATCAAAATGACAGTAAGGTATTAGACCCTTGAAAACGGGATGAGAAGAAGAGGAATGACCGGCCTGACCGCTTCGTGCTGATCCTCGATTCGACGCGAAGATCCGGCTCGTAGGTCCAATGTTTTGTAACGTTGCTTGCAGTCAGAATTAGCTGCTCTCCTTCTTCAGGTGAAATAATGACTTGACTCAAATAATTCGTATATTAAGCAAGTAAAACGTTTATTATTTCATATAATTTGAAAAAGAACAATGATGGAGAAAAAATATTTGGTACAATGAAAAAATATGACTTATGTCTAGAATGTCGATTGTTTCGAATCTTCCTGAAGAATCTGCCACATGAAGTTAGCGGACAACGGTCCACGCTCATTGGTTCCGCTAGATTGCACGCCATCATCTGAGACTTCACGTTGCTCCGTTGATTAATTACGCAGATAGATGGCGCTTGCGTTAACAGAAGTGAAATGGAAGTCTTTACAATTATTTTTTAAACTTAAGTTTGGAAAGACAGGTATTTTATTTACTTTTTCAGAATAAACTCATAACTATACTAGGAAGATCCAGGGATTTTTCTCTCAATTACTAACGAAAAAATGAAAAGCTTTTATCTAATACTAGCTTTCGCTTGCGACTTTGTCGCCGTGAATTTCGTTATTTTACTTTCAAAACATCCCATCCTCTCCCTCTTGGTTTTAAAAATAAAATATAATCTATGTTACTTGGTGATAACGTAAGCTACGTTATTACTAACTGTGAAACAATTTTTAAAAAATTGTCTTAATAATTTTTGAGTTAAAGCTCTACAAACAAACAAAACAAAAAAAAAATGCAAATAAATACACCTTTAATCTATGAAATACACAGAAAACAAGATGATGCCAAAAGGGCCTCAGCTCCGTCCGCAAATACGCGCTTGGTCGTGGAGTTGCGGACACCTGCCTGATAAACCTAAGGGTCTCAGCTGAGCATAATGTCAGATGAGAACACAGAATGTACTATATCTGACGCTGATATTCAGGTGCAACCCACGAGTGCCAGATATAACAAACACACTAATATGGTAGTGCGTAACCTTTTTGAAAAAAATAAAATTAACTATGAGTATATTAAATGAGTTAAATAAGAAAGTTTAAATACAAATCAAACATAATCAAATCAAATTTTTCCTCTATAAAAAATAGTATAGAGCACAGTTATACAGGGTGTAAAAAGACCCTTAACGTAAACGAAAACAGCTATTCTACCCATCACTGGGATAGTTTTTTTCTTCTAGAACATACCTGGGAATTCACTGGTTTTGGAGATATTAAGGTCAAAGTGCAATATTTTTTTTCGTATTTTTTTTCAAAATTGTATTCCATGTATCATTAGTAAACTTTCTTCCAAACAAACATTATCAAAATTATTGATTATTCAAAACTAATTACGCATTTGAAGTTACAAAACTGCAATGGATACTAAACAAGCGGGCCGGTCGGGTTAACGTGTGGTTATCGGCTATGTGAACGGTCTTTTTACACCCTGACCTAGATAACGCAAGTATCACGATCTGTATGAAAACCAAGCGCGCCATTTGTTTACTGTACGCAATGTAATACGAATGTTTTGTTTTTCTCAAATTTGGTATTACCAGGTATAACTGAAAGTATTAGATTAAAAATAATTGTTTATTCAATTAATTACGCATAATAATAATCACAAAATGACTTACCGATGCAAGGAAACGAAGCGCGAAAGTCGCCACTTACGATTTTTGTACGTAAGCTAGGCACGCGAAGTGGCACGCGAAGTAGTTGCTCTTGCGTTACCTAGGTCTATCTATATCTGTGGCATAGAAGTATAGGCAGAGACTATGCAAATTCAACCGGCGCTTTAGCAGTTTGTTTGGATATTAATAAATGTTTGCCGGCCTTCTATTGAATTTACTTACGAAGTTTTCTTGAAGAGTTTTAAGCCTGTTTTGCATTTTCTGCTACACTAAGTGGCGCTTGCATAATATTACTACCAATTTTGTGTGGATTTAGTAAGTAGGTAAATAATCAAAACTTAATTGTAAAATAAATAAAATATATAAAGTTTATTTAGGAACAAAAACAGAAGACGATAGGTACAATAAGTGAAACTATGATAGCTGCAAAAGTATAAACTGTAGCGCAGCTACCAACGCCCTTCTCCAGATACAGAATGGAAGAAGTTCCATGTAAAATTTTCAGTGACTTAAAGGTAAATAAAGTTAATTTAATAATTTATAACACAAAAACAAATTAAAAAAAAGAAAGACAGTCAATAAAATCAAAAGGCATATAGTTAAATTTGTTAATAATCAATTTTTTTCTAAATGCCAATATACCTAATTGAATTCGTAAGCAAATAGGCCCATTTATATAATTGCTTCAATCTAATCGAATATAGGGGCTATAAACCTTTTCTGATCACAGTGTAAAAGTCAACTAAGACGATTCTATATAAATCAAGTAAGTAATTCTTTAACTCTCCCGAGATTAACATACAAAAACAACCTAATATTTTTTATTAGCACTTTCAAAGTAATTTGCGGGGAAAAATATATCTAGAAGTAACAGTATCCGATATTCATATTTAGTTGTTTTTCGTGTTGAAACCGTGAAATACTCTGTGACCTACATTATCTGACCCCCTTTGAGTAATTGCCAATTTGGACCTTATCACGGTTAAAATTAAGTGCCTTGTTGTCATTATGGTAGGAAGGTTAAATCAACCTTAATATTACGCTTGAAATTAGTTATTAGTTGCAATGATTTATTGTTTTGGTTTGTTTTTAGGGTTCCGTAGTCAACTAGGAACCCTTATAGTTTCGCCATGTCTGTCTGTCCGTCCGTCCGTCCGTCCGTCCTCGCTTAATGTCTGTGACCGTTAGCACTAGAAAGGTACCAATATGTGTATCAAACACGCCAACAAAGTGGTAAAATAAAAATTGGAAAAAAATGTTTTATTAGGGTAGCCCCCCCTAATGTACCTAAAGTGGGAAGTGATTTTTTTTTATTTCAACCCTAACGTGTGATATATTGTTGGAAAGGTATTTAAAAATGAATAGGGGTTGCTAAAATCATTTTTTGATAATGTCAATAATTTCGGAAATAATCGCTACAAAAGCAAAAACAATGTGTGTGTCCCCCTCAAACTTTTGAACCATAAGTTTAGAAAATATGAAAAAACTCTGAAATGTAGAACTTTATAAGATCTTTCTAGGAAAATTATTTTGAACTTGGATGGAAACAGTTTTTGGACAAAAAAGACAAAAAGTTGTACAAAATAATTTCTGGACTAAGTTTGTAGTACATTCGTATATGCAAGCATTTTGAACTCTTATTGTGACAGACGGGAAACTACGGAACCCTACACTGAGCGTGGCCCGACACGCTCTTGGCCGGTTTTTAATGTATCTTTTTGTTTGGGTCATTTTACGGATTAATTTTAGTGCCCAATAATATTCCACACATTCACATACCGTAGTCTATTTCGAAACTAAGCAGATGTTGTTGTATGAGTACCTACTAGAGAACTGATAAACATACTTAAATACACCCTTTTTAATTAGTACAAAAAAATTGGGCTGTATCCGTACCTGTTACTGATCACATTTGCGTAATCAAAAGTAAAAAAAACGGAGTTCAATTTTTACATATGCCACTATTTAGTTAAATTTAAATAACGAAAACAGCTGTGGCGGAGCATTCTTGAGCGAGATCACTTGAACTTGAGCGAGAGATGAAGATTAATGAATACTACTATGTCATGAATAGCCTGTACAATACTTCCATAAATTGGGTGACTTTTTGGGATATAAACAAACACTAATAACTTTGCTGTTTATGAGTATTATTCATTGATACTTTACAAATAAATTGAGAAGACCGTCTAGAATAAGCCTTTTTAGTATTTGTACCAATTAAAAATGAGTGGTGTATAGACACAAACATATCATACAATACACAATACATACACACACACACACAACTTCATTATATTAAGCAAGTGATAATTATACAATACGCACATGAATCCGAAAAGTAAATGAGGTGTGGCGTGCCTTGGGCTTGAACTCGAGACCTTCGACTCTACCTGCCACACCACATTTTTCACATTTGCTTGTATGATAGTAGCACAGTCTAAAAACATACAGTCGTCCGACGAAGCTGTCTAGACAGGGCAATCGTGCGGGGTGTGAGGGGCGAGACGCGCGAAAGCCGCTACCGCACTGCGAACAAACCGATGTTCGTAGTGCGGGAGGTATTATTCAAGTCTAACGCGTGTAGAAGTTGTCAGCATTTTTCCAGAGACCAAAAGCGTCTCGTCCTACTGTATTAATATTTATACTGTGATAGTAGGTTATAATGAGTATCTGGATTAATACGTTGTGGCTATTTTTATCATTTTATTAACTAGCGAACGTCACACGTTTAGTTTCCGTTCCCGTAAAAAAACCATTGATAAAAGATAGCCTAAATCACCCGGGAGTAGTGAGCTCCCCAACGGTGAAAAGTTTTTCAAATCGGTCTATTACTTTTCAGCAGGCCTAGCCATATTACAAAATCTATTTGTATTATCATAATCGATAAGGCGACAATAGAAAGAAAATGGCGTATATGGAATCAGCTGTTTTTCAACTGTCAAGTGCATTTCATTTTCAGCCGTATTACAAATTCTACTCGTTAACACTTGACAGTTGACCAACAGCTGATTCCAAATACGCCATTTTCTTTCTATTGTCGCAATAGAATAGAAATAGAATGTGAATTATGGCTAGGCCTGCCGGTTTATTCGTTACATACAAATACTTTCTCTTTATTATATTAGTCTAGATTATATTAACTGGTCTGTAACTTAATGATGGTTAGATAAGTCTGCAGTAGCTGGTTTCTGTCTAGTTTACAAGTAGGTAATAACATCCATCGTAGCTTTGACTCGCAACAAATTTATAACAAACAAACAAATAATATTATGTTGCCCTTTTTATGTGGGTACCATTCTAGATGATAGTTTATTTTTTTGTGTATTTGGCAGACTATTTCGAAGTTTATAAGTCATAGTAGATACTAATACTTTAACATACTTTATTATTGTATGGGAAAAATATAAGTCACACACATAGGAAAAGTATAGCACATATGTATGTATCTATGTGACAAATGACAATGTCTATCTGCTTGTTTAAAGTACCTGCCCCCCTAGCCAAGTTACAAACGATTCGTATCTATTCTCTTTCTACAATCGAGAACGCCTCAAATCCCTTTGTTTTGACCACGTGACTTAGCGAAAGGTGATAAGTCACGTGGTCAAAACAGAGGGATTTGAGGCGTTCTCGACTGTAGAAAGAGAATAGATACGAATCGTTTGTAACTTGACTAGGGGGGCTGATCTCCGAAATGGTTGAACCGATTTTGACAAGACTTTCCTTAGCAGATAACTGACGTTATTAATAGTAACTTAGGCTACTTTTCTTTTAGATAAAATAATAAGAGTTCCCTGAAAAAGTCTAGTTGAAATCCTAGTGCTCAGCTGCGAACGGTTAGACTGGAAGCTAAGTCTGACATAATTTCAGACAAAGGCAAGGCAGTTTCATCTCCATTGCTAAAGCATTTTCTATCCAACATTATTTTACACGTGTCTACAAAAAATATAAACAAAAAGGAAGCGTATACTTTACAGAAGCATGGCACGTGTAAAGTGTAACTAGCAGCACGTGTCGTTTGTAAAATAAGCACTTGCATATTTCATAATATGTTCATCGTGTTTCAGCACCCGAGCACCAGGTAAAATAAAAAGATGGACATTATTTTGTTTGTAAGGTAATTATAGTAAACTAGCGGCCCGGTACGTGCTTCGCTACGTATAAAGTGAAATAATCAAAATTAATTTATTCAAACAAAAACATATTTTACACAATCTCCATCTGAAAAAAGTTTCAATTTGACAGCCCCATTAACACAAAATGATCGGCCATTTATTGAATTCATTTGTTACAAAAATGTGAAAAATGAAGAACTGCTCGACCGATTTTGTGCAAACTTCACATAAACCATCTACTAAATAGTCCGAACAAAGCCTAAGCATTTGGTTTGGATAGGTGAGCCCGTTCTCGAGTTATAAAATTACAATGAAAAGTGTCTTTGATTTGTATATATATAATAAATAATAATAAAACGTTTATTCACAAAAAATACAGATAGTATAAACTTATTATCTAAAACAGAAGTTAATTGGTAAACCTGTACAATTTAGATTTATAACCCTGCCTCTTAAACTAGGATAGACCTGTATTTTAAGAGACAGAAATATAGATTTAGGAATTGTGGATCGAACAAATAAAGAGGTTTAACACAAATATTTTTTTAACCATTTGAACAATGTTAGTTTTTTCCCCGTACTAACTATTTGTTATGTTGCAATATCCCAGAGGTTATGGCGCCTACCTCTAATGCATATGGTTGTGGTACAAATCCGGGCAAGTATCAATGTGACTTTTTCACTTCATATATTATATTATACCGTACTTTTTAAGTTTGAGGAGCTTGTGGCTAAATAATAAAAGCCCTACGGATCAATCGAAGGTTAAGCTACATTTGAAGAGGTTGGCTCGTGAATAGAATAGAATAGAATAGTATTTATTTGCAAATATGGGTTATACATACTTATGTATAACCCATTACCTACCCGGTTACTTACTTAGGTAGTAGTAGGTTTTCATCAGAATTCTGCCATATTTCAACATTCGGCATGCAAACATTTTCATTTTCAGGTGACCATTCATCTATACTAATATTAAAAAGAGGTAAAATTTGTTTGTAAGTTTGTATTTAGGGAGTAATCTTCGAAACTAATAATCCAATTTTAAAAATTATTGCATTGGTGGAAAGCTCCACTATTCCCGGATGACATAGGATTTTTATCCCTGTAATCCCAAGGGAACGGGAACTTCGAGGGCGAAACTTCGTGACGTGTGCTAGTTACATATCAAGACTCCTCCGTGCCATGAAAAGCACGTACAGTCTATGGGTCCCAGCTGTCATTTGTAGATCTATGAAAGACATTACAGATTCAGGAAACTGAAACTCTGCCAACCATTTTAACCAAGGGGTATCGTGTTACCCAGTAACTGGGCTGTGGAGGTATGACGGGCAGTCGCTCCATGTGAGACACTGATATTCATCTGCTAGTGTTAAACTAGAAGCCGACCGCATTAAAGTTGGGAAAAGGCTAGGCAGATGATGATAATATACTTTCTAAGTATTTCTTAGGCATTCATTGACATCGGTGAAGGAAAACATCGTGAAGAAACCTGGACTAATCTATATTTATTTAAAAATCAATTGCTGTTCGTTATTCCGGCTAAAACTCAAGAACGGATGGGCTGATTGAGCTGATTTTGGTTTTGAAATGTTTGTGGAATTTCAGGAAAGGTTTAAAAAATGAGTAAATGTGGAAAAAAACGCTTGGAATATTGTAAAAAACAACAATTTCGCTTTCCCTCAAAGAGATTTAAAATACTATAGAGCGGGCATGTCAAGGAAATGTCAAAGAAAAACTTTGATCCCATGTCTCAGTAACGCCATCTAGAATAATATATGAATATTATTCTAGATGGCGTTACTGAGACATGGGATCAAAGTTTTTCTTATGAATATTGGAGCGGCCAGCGGAGCGTACTACAAAAAACTCATAGACTTGTATCCAGCAGGACACACTTTTTCGGACGAAAATTTTGTTCGTGATGTCCGGTCTATAGGTATTGAATGTCTTTGCTTTCCCTAGACACTATTCCTACCCGTCAAATATTTGATGTTTGTCTCGTCGTCGGTACGGTATACTTCTCTCAATTTAAAGAAAGTATTAAATAAGTATTTTGAATCGACAACTTATGTGTAAAATATTGGGATTATTAAATTTAGATTAGCGTATTTAGATTTAAGAAATACGAAAAACTAAATAGTGTCACCATGACAACTGATCACAGAATTATTTTTGGTTGTCAATTTACGCGCACGTTCTGAATTTTATTTTCTTACAAAACTAAGAAAGAGGTTTTAGAAAGCATAAAAAAGTCTTGTATTTCTAAAATCAATTTACGCAATTAATAATGACGATAAAGACAAACAAAAAAAAATCAAGCAAAAATAAAATAAAAAAAACAATAAAAAGAACAATATTAAATAGAGCGGTCAGTTGTTTTTTCAATAATTCATTGCAAAAAGAACTTTTTTTTGCTGTTTGAACTTTATTTAAAGTAGACCGGGAAAACTATATGAATTGTATGTAACCCAGAGGCACGCAGCGCAGTAGTTCAGTTTAAAATTATGAATTCAGAATTTTTTAATCAATGTATTTCAGTAAGGTAGTTAGGTTAGGTAGTTAGGTTAGCTATAGGATAGGCATGGTAAGTTAGGTTAGGTTATATATATGTTGTCATTTTAATTCTATCAAACACAAAATGAGACAAGTAGTAGTAGTTATTATTGGTTTCGATCTATTTGTTGTCATCTTATTGAACGTATGTATATCTAATATACAAAATGGTCGTGTCACAGTGTTTGTAGCAAAACTCCTCCGAAACGGTTTGACCGATTCTTATGAAATTTTGTGCGTGTATTCAATAGGTCTGAGAATAGGATGTTATCTTATAAAAACTAAATAAAACTAATACATTGAGTCCAAGGCGGGACGAAGTTAGTAGATCATATGAATTTTAAATCCGCCTTGAGCACGTCTGGCGATAAACGCTCTTGCCATCTTTGTATGACTTTGACCTACAGTATTTATTTAGTTTTTCAACTTTATTTCAAAAGAATAAGATTCATTGTCAATTTTGACTGGCTTGTTGGTCTAGTAGTTAGTGGCCCTGACTTCTATGCCGGAGGTCGTGGGTTCGATTTCCACCCAAGACAAATGTTTGTGTGATGAGCACGATCATTTGTTCGGTCTCTGGGTGTTATTTATCTATAAGTAATATGTATGTATTTAGAAATATATAAATATGTTTATCAGCTGTTTAGTACCCTTAACAACACAAGCTCTGCTTAGCTTGGAACTAGATGGCGTTATGTGAAAGTTGTGGAATATGTATTTATTTACTTATTAATTGCCATTTGGGGAAAAAATACAGTGGGGGTTTATAGAGCTTGATGAACATAAAATATATTAAACGCGCTTTTATTTTTTTATGTGTTGAGTAAACATGAACGCGAGACTGCCACACACATGAACACGTGCTATGCACATAGCAAGTTCAATTTTCTAGCCAAAATTAATATCCTAAACCCCCACAAAATTACAGTGCTCATCTATCCTCTGCACAAAGTTTGTTTCACCAGTTCACATAATCCTTAATCACTTAAACTATCCTAGAACTAAACTATTCAGATAGTTTAGCTAAAACTGTTTTCACAGGTGGTCCAACTGCATGTTCAATTTAAGTAAGCGCCATCTATTGATGCCGAAATGTACTAATCCGTGCAAACGGGGAAACTTATAATTTAATCTAACGAAATGGTAATAGTTTCGGGTTTATTTTCTAGCTTAGTTGGGTTTGTTCAATATGAAACATTTATGGATTTGATGGGTCTGTCTTGGTTTGTGACTAGTAACTTTTTTCTTAGTATTGAGTGATAAAACATTACGAAAATTCAATTTATAGTATCCACTAGCGCTCCGCCCGCGACTTTGTCTGCGTGGACTCCGCAGTTTTTCCTGCTGTCGTAGACTTTATTAAAATAAAAAATAGACCATGTTACTCGCTGTATAGTGTATCTTTTCAAAAGAGAAACATTTTTGTAAATCCGTTAAGTAATTTTTGAGTTAAATCCCAACAAAAATCGATCGATTTTGATATAATACGTATTACCGATTTTATAAAGAGATACTTCAATACTTCGACTACTGTTTCATTTAAACAACACTTTTTGTCTACACTAGAGCGCCTTAATGGAGGATTTTTAAACTGTATTTTACTGCTTACAACACTTTCTGAACTTGTTCCCCATAATGAGACGGCTTTGCTTACCTCTATCCACGACATGTGTAGGTATTAGCTATCACTAAATAGTTATAGAATTGGATTAACTGCGTGTCTTTGAAATGAAAGACACACATGTCAATCGTAAAATCACAGATAATAATAATTTCACTTCCTCTAATTAGCGACTTAGTGCGCACCTTAACCAATTGAGTAGTCAACCGAAGGTACTTAGATACCAAAATCAATAGGCCCATTAGAGCCATTAATTTACGATGGAATTCAAAGGTATCCACACAAGCGGATTGAGACAGAAGGCTGGGTCCAAACAAACGGGTGGCAACAAACGCACACACATATCTATAGACAGTATTTAGGGTGGAAGAGGCATCGATGCACTACCTAATGACTTGAATCCGGTATAGGTAGGATTTAGGATCAATAAATCATAAGAAAATCATTGTTTCTATCCAACACGTAGAATTTATACTGAATGTAGACTTTTCAAATCAAATAGTTTATTGGCTAAGATAGAAATCGTTTGGCTTTAGTAGGTATACTTATCCCTAAAAACAGCATAGTACAGTCAGCCTCATAAGTCGATATACATATCCATATTTCCTAAACTCATGAACACCTTAGCTTACGCAAATTGCTAAACAAGACTAGTGAATTTTGAACCTTTAAGACGTTAATTAAATCCTGGCACTATTCTTGTTTAGCAATTTGTGTAAGCCAAGGTGTTCATGAGTTTAGGAAATATGGATATGTATATCGACTTATGAGGCTGACTGTACAATAACAAAAAAACATTAACAAACGTAGAAATTTCAACTAAAAATCAACTCTGGGAGAGCCAGAATTATGTACTTAATATTATTTTTTTCACAATTTTAAAGACTCAAGGCCCAGCTATTAAAAAATCAATGGCCGCGACTGACCGGTAAGTCAGCCGGGCCTAGACCGGCTAGGGTTCTTCCCAAAGTAACCGACACTAAGTAAGATTACGTTAATTTGACACGGACTTAATACCAGCGGAAGTTTGTAACAAGCTCGGGATCACATAGATAAGACATGCAACTTGTGACACGTCAAACTATGCGGAACCGTTCCTAATAACAGTTCCGTGTGGCTGGTGGCCTGCTCCGCGGCGAACACGAATGAACTGTGGCAGGCGTGGCAGCTAATCGACGGAATTGTGGAATGGCAATCACGTCGCCGCGGTGTTATTACTGCAAGGTTGTCGAGAGTCGTGTCCCGTGACGTCACAGGCTCATCTAGCGGCTTGCGGCGCGGCGCGGCGCGTCTGCGGCGGCACTGGTCCGGTGACGCCGAACTGTGCTTTAAAGCGCTTTGAAGCGTACACTGTCGCCGGAACATTCTCAACTTTACCCTACAACATTGCATCTGCATTCGCATCAATTTTAACCGCCTTACAATAAGGTCTGCTTTTGTTTGTGCTGACAGCACCATTAGTGTGGTGTAACTTAACTCATTACGTAGTAGGCAGAACTATGTCCCTCGAGCGCGTTTCCCCTTGGATTTGTTGAGACAGAAAATCAATGGTGGTGCCGATAGCCCTGTTTTAATGTCGCATTGTTATAGCATACGATTCAGTGAACACAAATCGTAATAAGTGTCCTATTGAAAAAGATAAAGAAAGAATGGTCTTTATCTCATAACAAAAGTTCTTTTGGTGCCGAATTATTCGTCAATGATGATTTATAATCAATATTTTTTATTTCCAAATTGTAAAAAATCTATTTTATTATGCTAAATGTGTAAATAAAAGAGGGATATGATGAAAAGGATAGATGACCGTATAATAAAATCTCTTAGAGTAAAGTAATTAACACTTAGTTGCTTCTCGCATGTTGTGCCCCTTTGAATCGAAAATTGACATAACTGACTTCGGTTTGTGTGTACACTAACAATAAATAGTGTAGCAGATAATAAGCTTCATATTCGTTTAAACCGTACCGTCACTTTACTAAACAAAATGTATGTGTGTATTTGTTCTTGCTTTTTTCAAAAGTCGACCTACTGTACCTATCTTTTTGCAGTTAAATGTAACGATGATATTACAGCGTTTTGTACCGAATTGGGTCACCACTTTTACAAGAATCGGGTCATTTATTTTTAAAACGTGCTTTTTTTCAGTATAGAACTTCCAAGTTTTTGGGGATTTCAATTTAATCTTTAAAGGTGGCTCTATATTTATCACGGTTTCTTTTTCCGAAAGTTTAACAGGATTGGTCTAATATTGAATGTTGGCCTTGGTAAAAATTTTGAAAAGAAAAGCTAAGTTAAAATTATTTTGTCTACATTGTTCAAATCAAATCAAAAGTCATTTATTCAAATTAGGCTGAGGATCAGCACTTTTTGAACATCAAAAATTACATAAGACAGTCCCCCAAAACGCCCGCCCTTCTCTTAGAGTATTGTGATGTTACTCTAAGAGATATTACATACCACACTATAGCATCGTGCCTGTAATACCCGAAGGGTTATTCGGAGGTGTATCTTTATGTTAGTAACATAGTCACATTTCGCTAGTTAAGTTTAACCCCCTCATAATAAGAAGCAAGTTTATTGCCATCAATCAGGCGAATATCCGAACTCCAGGCTTTGACTAAGAAATTCTAGATGGAAAGACTCGACAACGCTTTCTACAACCCGGGATTCGGACACGAAGAAACTAAAAATATCTAAAATTTTATTTGTAATTTGTCACTGACTTTCCAAGCTAGATTTATTTTACACCTGTTAGTGTTTTTATGAAGTCGGCTGTATTTTTTTCCTTTTTTTTATCCGTTATTCCTTTTGGGAATATGGAGGCTATATGATAGAAATATTTAAACTTGTGATTAACACATTCATTACAATAAAACATACATTAAAACTCCGAGTTTCTACCCACCCGCATGGTAAAATAAGACGTGACTTTATCTCTACCAATATTAAAGAGGTAAAGTTGTAGAGGGTAATCTCTGGAGTAACTGAACCGATTTTGAAAATTCTTATACTAATAGAAAGCCACATTATTTGAAAATTCTTAAACTAATAGAAAGCCACATTATTTGAAAATTCTTAAACTAATAGAAAGCTATATTATTCGAAAATTCTTAAACTAATAGAAAGCCACTTCATTTGAAAGTTCTTAAACTAATAGAAAGCCACATTATTCGAAAATTCTTAAACTAATAGAAAGCCACATTATTTGAAAATTCTTATACTAATAGAAAGCCACTTCATTTGAAAGTTCTTAAACTAATAGAAAGCCACATTATTTGAAAATTCTTAAACTAATAGAAAGCTATATTATTCGAAAATTCTTAAACTAATAGAAAGCCACTTCATTTGAAAATTCTTAAACTAATAGAAAGCCACATTATTCGAAAATTCTTAAACTAATAGAAAGCTATATTATTTAAAAATTCTTATACTAATAGAAAGTCACATTATTTGAAAATTCTTAAACTAATAGAAAGCTATATTATTCGAAAGTTCTTAAACTAATAGAAAGCCACTTCATTTGAAAGTTCTTAAACAAATAGAAAGCCACATTATTCGAAAATTCTTAAACTAATAGAAAGCCACATTATTTGAAAATTCTTATACTAATAGAAAGCCACTTCATTTGAAAGTTCTTAAACTAATAGAAAGCCACATTATTTGAAAATTCTTAAACTAATAGAAAGCTATATTATTCGAAAATTCTTAAACTAATAGAAAGCCACTTCATTTGAAAGTTCTTAAACTAATAGAAAGCCACATTATTCGAAAATTCTTAAACTAATAGAAAGCCACATTATTTGAAAATTCTTATACTAATAGAAAGCCACTTCATTTGAAAGTTCTTAAACTAATAGAAAGCCACATTATTCGAAAATTCTTAAACTAATAGAAAGCCACATTATTTGAAAATTCTTAAACTAATAGAAAGCTATATTATTCGAAAATTCTTAAACTAATAGAAAGCCACTTCATTTGAAAATTCTTAAACTAATAGAAAGCCACATTATTCGAAAATTCTTAAACTAATAGAAAGCCACATTATTCGAAAATTCTTAAACTAATAGAAAGCCACATTATTTGAAAATTCTTAAACTAATAGAAAGCTATATTATTTAAAAATTCTTATACTAATAGAAAGTCACATTATTTGAAAACTCTTAAACTAATAAAAAGCCACATTATTTGTGAGAGAGGTAGGTAGACCAAGCAAGAAAATTACTAATAAAAATATGTGTGTTGGAGGAGAAAAACAGTGTAATAATAGAAGAGAAAAATATTATAGGTGACAAGCTTTGTAAAAATATTCATAACTGGTAAAACATACAAAACTGGCCAGTACTTTGATTAGTATCTACAGTAAAGAGGTTCCAACATTATTTGATAATTCTTAAACTAATAGAAAGCCACATTATTTGAAAATTCTTAAACTAATAGAAAGCCACATAATTTGTGAGTGTCATAAGCTATATTTTATTTTGAAATCTAAGAGGGAGTAGGTAGGATGTTAAAGTACTAAATGTAGACGAAGTCGCAAGCAAAGTGCTAGTGGTAAGTTTGTATCAGTAACGAGGGGTTAACCTTCTTAATAGAGAAGCCGACAAAAAAAACTCAGTATTCCTATCACTATTTGCTGTCTCTTTTGAAGTCATCGGTCCACCGTTGTATACTTTTAGTGTAAATGCCTTATATTCGACAATACTCGAGTCCGGCTGTCATTAGTCAATATAGTGGTGGAGTTGCTCTTCCAAACCTCCTAAGGGAAGCTGATGGAAATCGAGATGTATGGACACATAATCAGTTTTGTGGGGCAATGTACTTAGTTTTAAGTTTTTTTTAATGTAAATAAATCAATAATTCATTCCATCATTCATTCATAAACAAACTTATATATTTCTAAATACATACACATTATAGATAAACTACACCCAGACACAGCACAAATGATCGCCCTCATCACATAAACATTTATTCTGGGTGGGAATCGAACCCGCGCCCTCCAGCATAGCAGTCAGGGTCACTAACTACCAGTCAAGTCGATTCGAGATTGCATGCCGGTCCTATTGTTAACGGCTTTAAGCTTTGTCCAATCAACTGTCTACGGCATATTCCGAATCAGTATGAGAAAGACCATTGGATCAAACTAGGTGATCTAGATTTAAGACAATGGAAGGTATTAATTGGACCTTGTCCTCTTTCTTTACTGGGGCACAAGTCATAGATAATAATTATTGAAGATTATTTCGTATCAGGGGTAAAATAGCACCTGCATAGATCGATTGAAGGTTGAGCGACGCCTACCGAGGTCGATTTGTGGATATAAGAAAGAATGAAATAAATAATATTTATTGGCAACAGGTAAAAACATGCACACACTGTTAAAACTTGAAAATAACAAAAAATAATGGTATGTCTCACGGCTGCCGTGACTTGGATAGCACGTTGAGCAGTTATTACCAGATATCATTTGAAGATCATTGACAATCATTAAGAAATTCAGGAAGTTTTATCAGCAATCTTAACAAGGCTTATCGTTTATCGAGCTACTGTATGAAAAGAAAATATTTTTTATAACACATTTGCTCGTAAAAGGTCTCTTATTCCGCCAAATTCAGTATCGTAATGTATCTCAGTATGCACTAGTGCGTAATGGTAATGTAAAACGCACGGTTTGCAAGATGCTCAACAATTAAAACGAACGGTTCCTTTTTTTAAATCGAAAAAAAGAGTTTTTATGTCAGAAAAGTGGTCAACACTTTATGAATAAAATTAACTTTGGGAGATAGAGTATAAAAATAGACATATAATTCGTTAATTTTATTAAATTTGACACTAAATTACAACCATTACAACCAAAACAAAAAAAATATTAATTAATTTACTTGATTAGTGATAGTGGAAGGGCTGTTTATGTGCCTTTGACTTAAAATAAAAACTAATGCATGACATCGCCAATTTGTGATCAAGTTAAAATTATTCCGCGCGCTTTTTTTTGCTGTATTGTTTTTATTTGAAAATTTCAGTCGGAGTTTTATTTATTTCCTCGCAAATATGTTATAAAACGTCGTATGACATACGTGCGCTTTACAGCCTCTGCTTTCTTGTAGCCCTCACCTGCGGCTCGGGCTAGCAATATTGCCTCGGCTGAAATTATCAACCTACGGCACTTATGTCATAATGTACTATTTTACTAGGCACCGAAGATATGAAAATCAATTTTACACGTTATTTTTTTAACTAACTATGTTATGGAAATCAGATAAGCAGTCACTCCATCTTAAATACTGGTATTTTGCTGCACTTGGTAAGACTGGAAGACGAAACAACATAGTAGGGAAAAGCTGGGCAGATCTTAAAGATCGTCTCAAGTCCTTTCAAGCTTCTTCTATTCTATTTTTTTTTTACCATGGTAAACAGAGCCGATGTCGACTATTCTGCCAATTACAAATGTGAGCAAAAAAAAACAAAAAAAAAGATCTTCAGTTGATACAGGTGAACTCAATGTAGATCTTTTCAAGCCTCTTATCACCATATAATACTTAGATGTTGGAACTGGAATCTATATAATAGTTGCCATTTTTTTTTTAAACAGGGCAAAAAAAATAAATCACAAATTATTTTAGCATTTTACAAATTTATCAAAAGTGCACCTCTAGTTACTTCTTTCTTTGCCACCACAAAAAAAAACAACGAAAACAAAGCAAGCATTCTATTCTTAAAATTAAAACCAGAACACCGTTACGAAACTGTCTCAGTTTTAAAAACAAAACTGTTCTCGTTCTTTGTTCAAATTATACAAAACAAAAGTATAATGGAACACAGGAGTTCCATTTGTGAACTAAGAAGAAATAAACAAACAAAGATACGATTTTGAAGTAAGATTCTGATAAACAATTCACTTCAGTTCACTTATTGAATGAATTTGAAAGTAATTAACTGGTACTGGATTAAGAATTCATTTACCTACTTCGGCCCGTTCGGTTCGTTGTTCACCAGTTTCTTGAAAGGTTTTTTTACTTAAATAAAATAACAGTATTTGACTTAGTTAATCTGGGTCTATACCTCATTATTTTTAGTGTACAGGATGAAACGGACATGAAACACATCCAGAATCCATGAGTTTTCTACATCTTTCTGAACCATTCTGACTTGTTTTTTTTTGTCGCGTTTCCAAGTTTTACCTAACGATCTGTAAAAATCGTAATTTCTGTACAAACCAATGATATTTTAAATTAAAAAAGTGACTTATTTACTTTTTCCCTTTAACCCTGTAAACGAAACCCAAAAAGGGGTTGTTGTAGATACTCATCATTAGGAATAAATTTTACTCTAAACGAAACAAGAAATTACGTGAAAATAATAATAAAAATACCAGTGTTTTACATAGAGCGACTGCATATCTGACCTCTACAAGTCCACAACCCAGTGACTGTGTTACCTCTTGGTTAAACTGGTTGTCACTTTTATATTTAAATAATACGTAACGACTGTCAAATATTCAAAAATGACAAAACCGGGACCAACGACTTAACGTGCATGTAACGAATGTTCACACATTCACGAACCGACGTCATCAAGCGTACCTTAAGCTTGGCTTAAGCGATGGCTGAGCGATGAGCTGACACCGATGGCGATTTCGTGGTACCGAGTTCATAACGTAGAATAACAATCTCCATTGCAGTAATAACCTAACTTAACAATTGCAATCACAAAACATAACTCAAATAGGTAACTGACAGTTTCGTACTGGATGTGTGTCTTCGTTGGTGCCTCAAATCAATCTGAGCTCTGCCCAGCTCCCACACACCAGCATGACTCTGTCAACGTGACATTAACAAAAACACATTCGCGCTATTTTCTAATGACAAGTAACGTCACGCTGGTCACCATAGACTCTGTACTAAGGTAATCAACTAAACTACTTTTTATTCAAGAATATCGCTTTCCACGACATATATTAGAATCTGAATAAGTAAATGTTCCACAACTTTCTCACAACGTTATCTAGTCCCAAACTAAGCAGAGCTTGTGCTAAGAGTACTAGATAACTAATAAATATACATTTTTTTATATTATTATATACATACATATTAAAAGATAAACTACGAGTAGATGCCCCAGCAAACTTCGTTCTGCACTTAAAATAGAAAATAAATAAATAAAGAAGCCGATTGTCAGACCTACTAAATATGCATATAAAATTTCATAAACATCGGTCAAGCCATTTCGGAGGAGTATGGTAAGTATCTAACATTCATCATCATCATCATCATTTCAGCCATAGGAAGTCCACTGCTGGACATAGGCCTCCTCTATAGATCTCCAATAAGAACGGTTGGAAGCGGCTCGCATCCAGCGCGTTCCCGCGGCCTTAATGAAGTCGTCTGTCCACCTCGTGGGTGGACGTCCTACGCTGCGCTTGCCGATACGTGGCCTCCACTCGAGAACCTTTCGACTCCATCGGCAGTATCGGCAGTATCGGCAGTATCTAACATTGTGACACGAGAATTTTATATATAACATTACACTTATACACAGAACAAATGATCGTAATGAGCACAATCTTTTGTTTTGTGTCTGGGAGTAACACACAAACATTTATTTTGGGTGGGAATCAAAGCCACGACCTACGGCATAGCAATCAGAACTACTAACCACTAGACTACAGGCCAGTCAAGTAAAAAAACATGTTTACTGCCTTAAATTCTACCACATCGAAAACAAAGCCACCCACTTCAAAAGTAGTCAAATATTCAATTACACAATTAAATATTTAAACGAGTAATAAAATTAAGCGCTCAAAAAAAAGTAATTAACGGTCACCGGGTTAGGGAATTAAGAATTCATTTGGCGGTCAACAAATTGACGTGACCGACCCGCTTCAAGTTATTTTGAAAACGGGCCTAATTGACGAGTTTCTACGTGATTTAAATTTAAATTTGTAATGTCATGAGTGTGGAAATACTGGCTATGTGTGACACAGACTTGTATACGAAGGCTTCCGTAACGTACTGAGCAAGAAACTAAAATAAAAATTACGTTTCACGTCAATTAAATCAAATTTAAAAAAAACCGGCCAAGAGCGTGTCGGGCCACGCTCAGTATAGGGTTCCGTAGTTTCCCGTCCGTCACAATAAGTGTTCAAAATGCTTGCATATACGATTATACTACAAACTTAGTCCAGAAATTATTTTGTACAACTTTTTGTCTTTTTTGTACAAAAACTGTTTCCATCCAAGTTCAAAATAATTTTCCAAGCAAGTTCTTATAAACATCTACTTTTCAGATTTTTTTCATATTTTCTAAACTTATGGTTCAAAAGTTAGAGGAGGGGGGGAGGGGGGGTGCATGGTTTTTTACTTTTGGAGCGATTATTTCCGAAACTATTGACATTATCAAAAAATCATTTTAGTAAACACCTATTAATTTTTAAATACCTTTCCAACAATATATCAAACGTTAGGGTAGAAATTAAAAAAAAATCACTTCCCACTTTACATAATAATATAGGGGGGCTACCTTAATAAAACATTTTTTTCCAATTTTTTTTCAATTACACATATTGGTCACAGAGATTAAGCGAGGACGGACGGACGGACGGACAGACAGACACGGCGAAACTATAAGGGTTCCTAGTTGACTTCGGAACCCTAATTAGACTGAGAACATACTGTACTTTTTGAACGACAAAAATACAAGGGAAGGTCCCCCAAAACGTCTGCCACCGCTGTCTAGTTTTATGCAAAAATAACATCAGGAAAGGACGTAACAATTTCAATGCTGTCAAAAACCATGTACAGAACTTATGTTATTATTATGTGCCACGATGACCACCTTGTTTAGTAGGTACTCGCATATTTCGTGAGTTATGTAAAAGTCTCATGTAATAAGGAGCAAGCCTTTTGGTATCACCAAAAAAAAAAAAAAAAAATCTGATAGGAAAATCCCAAGTAAAACTGAAAAATGCTTGCACTGACTGATCTGGTCGCCTCATATCTGTGAGGTTCTTTCCCCAAAACACCAATTTAGGGTCCGTTCACACAGACCGGCTCGAAGAGCATCGGCGCGCATTTTTCTTTTCACACAGACCGGATCGTATGCGCTTGGAGTTGGTCGGAGCGGAGCCGCCAACTATTTCACATAGACCGGCCGGAAGCGACCTGACAGCGGATGCGCTTGGAGCCGGTCGGATGCGCGAGCAAGAAAGAGCACGCAATCGGAAATGACCGGCCGAGCGAGCGAGAAAGAGCACGCAATCGGTACCGATCGGCTGCGCGAGCGTTAAAGAGCATACAATCGGAGCCAAGCGGCTGCACGATCGAGAAAAAGTACGCGATCGGAGCCGGTCAGTTCCTCTTATTATTTCACACCAAGCGCCTTCAAGGATTCTTAATCACTAAAGCAGTGCATATGCAAAAATAAACCTTAATACAAATACTAAAAACTCTGTTTTCAACGTGATAAGAATCTGCTCTCCTCTCCGAGCCAGTCTGTGTGAACGGACCCTTAGACACTTATCTGCATGGTTCTCACATGATCTGACAAAGATAATGTCTGGACTTCAAAAGAAACTGTGATCTTTGAGTTTCTTTCAGTGTTTATTCTCAGAGTCGTCAGATAGTGTAACATCGACCTCACCTTCTAGTTAAAAAATGACATGTTAAAGTTTTTATATAAACCTATTTACAGAAATAAATTTAATTTTTATTTAACACTTTGCCTGAACTGGGAATTGAATTCAAGGCCTCATGCTCCAAAGAAGCGTTCGCCAACAAGGCAATCGTTACCACCCAGTTCTAGAACAACATTGAATCTTGTTTTTGTTTGGATCATTGTATCCTACTAATTAAGATAGCTACGATACAGGAATTAGTGAAATTTGAAACGAATACTTACTGATTAGATTTCACTCCGTATACTAACAAAGATGTTTAAAGTATCAACAATGTAACGTAAGGTTAGATCACGAGTTTTTGTAAATGTGTACTTACAACCGGTGTATGACCGACTAGATGTATGAACTTAAACGTAGCAAAAGACGTGTGTAAGAATAAGGTGTTTGCCAGAATATGAACATCTAAAAATAATACACAAGTATTTTTTTCTTTTTCAAATTGATGGAAAACTGCTTATATTAAGCGCATTAAAGTTGAGGAGAGTGGGTTTGTAACGTCATTATCTAGTATAAACTGTACTGGCTAGTCATGCAACATTTTGACTCGATGTAGTGCCGTTATTTTTTGATTACGTGAAAATAAATGTGTTGAATATTTTCTTGTAATCTAGTTGAGGGGCTAAAAGCTTAAATTTTGACAAATAACCCACTGTAGCAGGTAGCGTACAGAACTCCACCTACTACGATTCTTACACACGCACAGCACAGCACATAATATGTACAACCTACTATTGTATATTTTCTATTGTTTCATAAATCATTGTGTGTATGTGTGTGTAATGACTGATGTCAAATAAATATTTTTCTTTCTTTCTTTCTTTTCTTTACACTCATCTTTTACGGTTCTTTCACGGTTTTACCAACCACCATGAGTAAAAAGCGTGAGTTTATATATGTGTGTATGAATAAATTGAACCTATAAAAGTAATCAATATGGCTGAATATCATTCAGGCCACTAGTTGAACGGCGCTGTTTAGTTAAATGGCTAATCAATTGAATAGTCAATTGAACGGGGGATTAAGCAAGTTGGCTGCGCCATCCATGATACTCGTAATAATAATAATACGTAAATTAATTAATTAATTAATTTAATTCAGAAAGCAATGCTTCTGGACAAGGATCGCATTGTTAGGTGATTCCTCTCCCTGGAGCCCTGACCGTCGATAGCTTGGACCCTGTTCCCGATACCAGTGGGCTACTTTTTTATATTTTTAAATGTTTTTTTTTATATTTAAATATTTAAAAATGTATTTAATAAGAAATCAGATTGAATAAACGAAATAATACGTAATACTTAGCTGCCTCAGCAGACTTAATTAAGCTTTTTTTTTCAAAGAAAACACTCTACGTCGTCGTTTTCAGGCATACGAGTACTGAATATACACACAAAATTTCAAAAGGAATCGGTCGAGCCGTCACTAACATTGTGACACGAGAATTTTATTTATCCTACTTAATATTATAAACGCAAAAGTTTGTGAAGGTATGGATGGATGTTTGTTACTCTTTACGTAAAAACTTCTGAATGGATTTCAATAAAAATTATTATGGAGTTAGCTGACACCCTGGATTAACACATAGGCTACTTTTTATCCCTATATTCCCACGGGAACAGGACCTAAGCAGGTGAAACCGCGGGACGTCTACTAGTAAGATTATAAAGAGGTAAAGTTTGTAACGTTGTAGGGGATCTGCTGAACCTATTTTGAAAATATATAGAGGAGATGCCAAAGTACGAATTTTAGAAGTGGCCAGCGTTGTGATAGTACTTGATATTATAACATAAACAAACAATACACAATTCGTATACAAACTTCCTTTTAATCCTCATTATCTTCTGATAGTAATTAGCTTCATTAGGAAGCGAGGAGGGAAAAGGGAAAAAGGTCCTCCCTAGAGAGCCTGTTGCCTCTATTAGTGAAGGTTACTGAACTATTGATGTTGTGGAACTTAGAACGAGTGGCCAGTAAATTATTTGTGTTTATTTAGGCTTAAGTAGGTACTGTGTTTTATGTGTATTTTTGTCAGTGTAGGAGGTTGTGGCTTAAAAATAACAGCCGGACGGTCGATTGAAGGTTAAGCTACGCTCGATGAGGTCGATTCGTGGATGGGTAACCATTTATTAGAAATCTAGTCTCCCCTGTGCCTTGAAAAGCACGTCCTGGCTGTTATTTGCAGATCTTTGACAGTCGTTACAGGTAGTCAGTCAATTAATAATTACATTTAAACAGCGCTCAATCTTTTTGTGGTAAGATTAAATGCGCTAAGTTTTTTTAAGGTGTTACTCACTCACAGATATATGTCCATTAGTAGACCTACACGCAGGTCCCTCCCCCATTCTAAACTTATCGGTGGTAAAAAATACTTTTAAAATGTTTTTCATTTGTCGAGATTTTTTATTTTCTAAAAAAATTGTATAGTAGGAATACTAAGTTGTGAATGTCAGACAGGTAATCGCTCTATTTAATACACTGGTATTCAACTGTATCTGGTTAAACTGGAAACCGACCCCAACATAATTGGGAAAAGGCTAGCCGCCTAACGCGCCTGAAGAAGTTTTTACTTCAAAAATACATTTTATCTTAGTACTATTATGCGTTTCAAATGAGAATAGGAACGTCAATGACCTCTGTCTGTCAGATGTCACTTGAAAAATTCGGTCCACAAGACTAAATTCATTTGAGACGTTTTGTCATTTTGAATAACTGCGACTTGGCAAAACAAAAAAACTAAAAATTATTCATTATTCGAATAAAATTTCGTTGCAGACCGCACTTTTCAAGTGACGTCTGACAGATAGAGGTCATTGACGTTCCTATTCTCATTTGGAACGCAGAGTAAGAACTTTCTGTTTAACCAGTTTAGAAAAAAAAGTGGTTACTCGTATTTGTAATAGACTGCATGGATTATATTTTGTGAACATCAACGATGACTCTGCAGATTATTGCATGGTTTTAAATTTTCTTTTTGTTTCATAGGGTCTCAAGTTGACCCTATTTAATTTTATATTTGATCTTGGACTTTGAAGATACGCTAAGAAACAGCTTGAACTCAAACAGGAACATTATTTAGTTTTTGACAATGCGAAGAAATAGGTATAACTTACAATACTAAAATAAAATAAAACTGCTCACCTGTACAGCATTCTCTCCTGCCGCTCAGCTTCCAAGTAGATCCTGTAGTACATGTACAGCATGATTACCCCCGGGATCCAGAAACTAACACTACTCGATACCACAGCGTACACTTTATTCACAGTAAAACTACACACGTTTGGGAACCTCTTTCTGAAGTGTAAATGGTCTTCGGTTGTGTACCAGCCCATGAAGATCGGAAGAAAGGAAACTAAAGCGGGACTGCACCAGACTACAGCTAGCATGATTCCGAGCTTAGCGGTCGTCATTATCAATGGATAGTCCAAAGGCTGGACAATGGCGTAGTATCTATCCACACTGATACAGCACAGGTGAAGGATAGAAGCAGATGAGAAGTACACGTCGAGAGAGTTCCAAACATCGCACATAAAGTACCCAAATAACCATTCACCGTTAGTTATTTCTACACTGAAGTTAAAACACATGGCCCAGATTGCAACCAGCATGTCAGCCAGGGCTAAAGACACAACGAAATAGTTCGTGATCACTCGTAATTTTCTGTGCCTCATCACCGACACTATCACTAATAAGTTCCCGAATATCGCTGCCAGTATGATAAACAGCATTATCAAACATTTTAATATTACTAAAAATACGATCAGAGGATCGTCTTCGAATTGATTTGAGTACACCAAGTCGTTAGTCGTCTCATTGACTTCTAAAGTCTTGTTCACATATATATCTGTCAAATACATTGATGTTGATAGGTCTGCTAGGTCCAAAGTAAAATTGTCAGGCTCTAGGACGATTTCAAGTTTCATGTTTCACATATTTTCAAGTCGCGTATATTTTTATTCTGTAAGCGTTGACGTGTGATTCCATTGAGTTGATTTCCATTGTCGTTACCTGAAAAAAGAAAGGAAAGTTAAGCATTCTTTTGTCACTAAAATGGCAAAGGTTTTTAGCTAAGAAGGTTTTACGCCATTTTGACATCAAAGAGTGGGCGCGTGTTTCTGATCAAAGAGAAATCTGCGCTCCCTTTTTAAAGGAATTGGTAGTTCTCTGTTCCATTGTGTGATGTGTCGACGTGAGGATGTGTGACAAGAATCTTTTAAGTTATTGTTCTTCAAGAGTTTTTCAGAAGCAATGTAATTTTTCAAGATGTGGGGAGGGAAAAAAATCCTTGCAGTAGCATCGCTAATTACTTCAGCTAAACAGTATACACACATTGTAAAACCAATAAAAAATCAACAAAAATACATGGAACTATCTTAAGTAAACCTAAACGAAAAATTATAACGGCTTTGTGGCTTAATTATAACGGCCTTGTGGCTTAATTATAACGGCCTTGTGGCTTAATTATAACGGCCACACGGTTCGAGCAAAGGTTACGCTTAACGAAGTCGGACCACAGAAGGATGGCCATTCATTACATATCACGATTCTTCCGTGTCTCAGACAGCACGTTGAGTTGTTGGTTCCGGCTATCATGTGTAGAACAGATCTTTATTCACACTTTTTTTTTCTTTGTGTTTTGACATTCTATACAGGTAGTCAGAAGCCCAAAAGGCTGATAACAGTTTAACTCAGGGTTATCGTTAGCAGTTGCTCCTTGCAAAACACCGGTAGCCACCAATATTGTTTAGAAAGGCAAGGCAGATAATGATTGCTGACAACTGCCTTTCTAGTTGACAGCGACGCGTATGATTTTATTTCCAAAAAGACATGGCATTTTATGTCAAATGGCTTTACTTAGCCTCTAGCTTACCAAGAATTTCAAGATCTCTTTGAAAAGAACAGATTCCGGTAACAAATAAATATTAAAAGTAAATTAAAAAACGAGAATTTAAGTAGGTACTAAGACAAACTGTTTGACATCGTGTGGGTAGGCTTCGATAGACTTTTCGCCTACAGAAGCTGGCGTCCCACGCAGGGTATTAATAGATCACTACAGTTGGATTTAATTATTTCTTGTCTATTTTTTTAAGCACACTATTGCGAGGGCGTACAAAATGCCTTAGGATTTTTTTACCAAACAACCTTTGGGAAATACAGAAAGAGTAAAGATCTAAATGGATGTTCTCCGGCCTGAGGAGGGCGGAGGCATCTGTCAAACTTTTACTGACTGAAAACCACCTTGGAACTCTATCTCATGCCTGCGTTGGGGATCGCTTGAACGTACGATTCTTCCACTACTGAGAGAGTATTTATTTTGTATCGTGTTAGGTTTGCAATTAATTTTTACTAGTGTCTAATAAAATATTCAGCTGTAGATACATTATAAAAGTCAATCCTGTCCTGTCCGACTTTTTTCTTAACCTTTTTTGACGATAAGGATTGCGCAACTAACCACCAGAGTTTGTGGTGTAGGGAAACGATTTTTTTTTTAAATCAGTGTTGTATTAAAGGCAACAGCTAACCACCAGAGTTTGTGGTGTAGGGCAACGAATGTGTTTTTTTTAAATCAGCTGTATTCAGATTCAAATTCATTTATTAGTGTGATTAATGGTACATGAGATCTTATTTACTAAAAAAAATGTTCCTCAAATAATCTACCTTAAAGGTGTACTCTTTCACATAAGATTATAATATTAATAATAAAATAAAAAAATAACATTAACAATTGCAAACACATATAAGTAATGGACGAAAATAACGATAATACAATGTCAAGATTAAATAAATATCAATGTCAAGATTAAATAAGTATCAATGTCAAATAACTTACTTTGACTTTGACTTTGACTTTAATAGTTATTGTCTAAGTTTGTTCTTAAATTGAATAATATTAATTATGTCTTTATTATTATTAGGTAATTTATTAAATATTTTTGGGGCCATGCAAAGTATTTTAAGTAACTATTCAATCTGGCGTTCAATAGTGTATGTTTGTAGTCTAAATGATTTAGTTTCAACTTTGAATCAACGTTACAACTGACACACGAAACAAATATGACATTAAAATCCTGACAATTAAGTTCTGAAATGAAAATTTTATCGCTTCATCCCGAAAATATGAAACGTACACACTGAGGTACCTAAATCACACATGGGTCATAATTCAAGCTTTTCACAAACTCTGTATAACAGTCGTTCTCATGAATATGTAAACTTCTCTTTGACACGACCTCCGCATGTTTACATACGCACAGATTTTTAAAAATTGCCTCGAATCGGTGTAAGCCTACGGTTTAGCTGATAAGCGGAGCGTTTTATACCACCACTCATACATACTATTTGACTTTAGTGGATAAGTTTTGCTTGATTAGCGCTTCTTGTAGTCAATGGTGTATTATATGTGTAGCGATAGCGGTCATTTTGCTATTGAACACTTAATTACAATAAATAAGAAAACATAATAAAAATCCGTACTTTGTAAGCCGCAATTTTAAACTTAACAATATACTAATGCTAATGTTGTCTCACTTAATGATTACAAATAAAATAAATAGCAGAAAATGGCGTTAACCGCCTGCTACGCAGCTACGAATTTTGCTACGCTGACCGCTACGCTTGCTACGAAACCGTAGCATCAATTACACAACTTTTCATACCTTTAAACAGAGATTATAAAATGCGAATGTAGGCATTACCGGTGTGCCTTGATAAGCAAATAAAGCTTTTTTTGAAAAGAATCGCTTAAATAATGGTCATTGAGTTGAGAGCAGAAACCTAAAGAATTAATGTGTAAAATGTTAGTTATTTATGAGTAACTAAGTAATATTTTCAAAGTAAGGCTATATTTTTTTTACTACAAAATTATAACCAATTTCAACATACATTATATGAAAATATGACTTGATATTAACACCAAGCCTGTAAGTATATCTCCTAAAATTAATAATTTAAAAAATCTATAATACCTGGCCCGACTTTGGGATCAAACCCAGGACTCCACGCTTGGCAGTCAAGCTTACAAGGACTAGACAGCTACTCGCTCACACATTCATAAATAAATAAATAAAATATTCCACAACTTTTCACACAACGCCATTTAGTCCCAAGTTAAGCTTGAGAGCTTGCGTTATGGGTACTAAACAGCTGATAAACATACTTATATATGTCGGCGTCAGCGATGGCTGAGCGGTATGGGCCGACAACAGGGGTTTCGTGGTACCAGGTACATAACGTTGAATAATAATCTTCATTGCAGTAATAACCTCACTTAAATAAAAGTAATCACATAACATAACTCAGGTAGGTAAACAGATAGTTTCGCACTGGACTAGTGTCTTCGTTGGTGTCTCAAATCCAACTGAGCTCTGTCTAGCTTCCACTTCCCAACACGACTCCATCCACGTGACATCGCTCGCGCCATTTGCAAATGACAGCCGACGCGACGTCACGGCGTTTACCATACTCTGTACTAATGTAATCAACTTCACAACTTCTTCTTTCTGGATATCGTTCGCCACGACATATATTTCTAAAATACATACAGACACAGAACAAATGATCGTGCTCATCACCCAAACATTCCTGGGTTCTGGGTGGGAATCGAACCCACGACCTCCGGCATAGCAGTCAGGGTCACTAACTACTAGACCAACAGGCCAGTAAAATTCTCTAATAATTAGAACAGAGAACCCCATTAAGTTTTTTAACAATGAAACTTAATCCACGACAATTATAAAATAGAATGTTTATATTCTTTAATTTTGCAGAGATATATTAGAGTTAACCTTTAACTAAATGATGCCCAAGGGAAAAGGTAGGATGTTATGATTTTACTATCCCGACCTTCGCCCCTAATATTAATATGTAACTATATAGGGGTATCTTGATGTTCGGACTAACCGTTATTTTATACTAGTTTCTGCCTGCGAGTTTGCTCAGTTTTTTTAAAGTAATAGTATAGAATATAATAATAATAATAAAACGTTTATTCACAAAAAATACTGATGTTGGTAAACCTGAACAGTTTAGATTTATAACCCTGCCTCTTAAACTAGGATAAACCTGTATTTTAAGAGACTATGTAATAGAATTGAATACTCTTTATTGCACATCAATCTACCCCGATGTGTCAATTTTCTTTGATAGGTTTGCAACTTTATTCCAAACAATATTAGGTTTATGTTCAATTGAGAAAATTTGACAGTTTGAGGTAGATTACTGTGCTGGTTTCTTTTTATCATAAAAACTTACAAATTATAACTTAAACCTTTGGTATGCCGGAAAAGTGGATCCACGCGAGAAACTAATGCTTTTTAATTGTTTCTATAATTACATCATACGAGTGGTTAAAGGCTACTAAGGGTGATACAATGGGCGGCCTTATCGCTAAAAGCGATCTCTTACAGACAACCTTTGGATGTATATCATAACTCCCTTAATATGAGTATCAAATGAAAGGGCCAGTAGAATACTATATATAATAAAAATTTAAAGTTCGCCGTCACCATAAATTTAAATCTAAATTTATATTTTATTTCTCACTATGGGCCTTATGAGTAAGCTCAAAGGCCCCAACGAGCTAAGGAGAGAGCTATGCTCGGAGTCTCTCTGCGAGATCGAATCTGAAATGAGGAGATCCGTAGAAGAACCAAGGTTACCGACATAGCCCAGCGGATTAGCAGGTTGAAGTGGCAGTGGGCAGGGCACATAGCACGGAGGACTGATGACCGATGGGGACGAAAGGTTCCCGAGTGGAGGCCACGTATCGGCAAGCGCAGCGTAGGACTTCCACCCACAAGCTGGACAGACGACCTCATTAAGGCCGCGGGAACGCGCTGGATGCGAGCCGCTTCCTACCGTTCTTATTGGAGATCTATAGGGGAGGCCTATGTCCAGCAGTGGACTTCCTATGGCTGAAATGATGATGATTTTATTTATCGCTGCATTACCCAAAGGTTGACTGGTAGAAAATGTCTTTGGCATTAAGTCCGCCTCTGTCCATTTGTGTCCTTAAAGTATTAAATAAATACATAAATCTGCTCTAATAGTCTTGTAGACAGACAAAGTTACACCATAGGTGTTCCATTTAAACTATATGCCACAGAACCCTAAAACTGAAATAAAACTATACTTAAATGTTGCACAAGTAAACGGAAATTGCTCTTTTAGGTCACAAAGTCTTTGTGTCCTCATCTCGTTTGGTGAACACACAATGTCTTTGAAAGTTTTCAACAAACAAGGTTACAAATAATCTTGTAGCTCATATTTACTGAAGTATATACATATAAAATGTGATGTCTTGGCTTTCTTTTATTACTGAATGTTTATGAAAGAAGCAGTTTTCTTTTGCTGTGTGCAAAAACGTATTTATAAGTTGTGTCTTGATGTTACGGTTAAAGAATAAGCGACCTTATTGACACCTTGTTAAACCTATTTACATGAATATTGTGTCATATAATATAATCATGCCTATATTCGCTTAGGGGTTAACCTTCAAGTATGGACGTGGACTCTCACAGGCTATTCGATGGTTTGGTTTTCTTAGTTTCACCTAATTCCCCCCACTCCCTGCGATTGAGCGGCTCAGTGGCTTTTGTTTTTGTTGTAAAACTACCAACGAGGGAGGATGTTGCGTCTTCCGATGAATATCACGCAAGGAATGACCATCAAAATATTGAGCGGAGCCTGTCAGGCTAGACGTCCATTATTACCCTATAATTATATAAGGGCGATTATGTTTGTATCTAATTTTGTAGTACAAAACGTCAATAAACATAAAGCCGGTTGTTCTTAATCAAAACGACCATCTACAAGTTCTGTTTAAAGCCTCATGTACGAGTAATAGGGAGTGAATTGTTCCATAAAATCAAGAGGCAAATATCTATATTTCTTTAAAGAACAATCAAATGATTTCAGACTACAATGAAATACTATTTCACTTAAGTAACACCAGTCAAGATAATATTTGAGCTGCAAACTTTTGATTGTAATTTTGTTTTAGTAGATGCAAGCACTACTGCTTATCATTAGAATCTGGATTCAATTCCCAATACAATTTATTCAAACAAACAATAAATCAATCAATATTCAATTTATTCTCACATCACAATAACTCTTAAAAATAATCACTTATTACTGTTAAACTTCTCCACCTTTGTGAGAAACTGGTGACTGAATAAGGTTTAGGAATAAAACCTGCATCACCAGAAACACTATATTCAACTACCATCTTTTGAATCCTCTTGGCAACATCACATCTACAGCAAACAGGTGGTCCATTTAGTGGCCTTCAGTCTTACTAGAAACAATACTCAATATCGTGTAACTCAAACACTGGGTCGTAGACCGCAGATCAACCAAAGACTGGAACAACTTGCCTGCTGCAATCTTTCCGTCCGAGTATAATCTAGGTGTCTTCAAGGGTAGACTGAATAGGCTCTAATAAACTAGTGCGCTTCACCATCATTGCCAATGCTAATGATTATGCCATCATGCCTATGTATTTTGTTATGCCAGTACTTATCAACTAGCAGCCTTTTACAGCAGTCATAGCCTAGCGGTGTGACTGGTGGAACCCAAAGTACGCACGTCTGACGGATTTTGGATTTATGTGTACATTGCAGAATTTTTATTTGCTTAGATAACCGTTGCCGTTATCGAAGCAAACAGGAAAACATCGTTAGGAAACTGGCCTGAGAAAGGCATGCGGTATTCCGAGCCAGAAGCCTATGGGTGGCGTACTACACGAAAGAAGCCTTTTACAAGCATTGCAATTTTATTATCATTCCTCTGCCCTTTTTCACCCTAATGAGCATGCATTAGAGCAAACCCACACGGGCGGCGCGGCTGCGGCGCGGCGCCTGAGCGGCGCCGCTGCGGTTTTCTACATACAAAAATGCATTGTAGCCACATGGCGCCGTGCGGTGTGCTCCGGCGCCGCGCCGCGCGCGCGTCGGAATTGAGACGAGGCGGGGAGGGGTGTAAGCAGAGCGGAGCCGGAGCGGCGCCGCTCGCAGTTGTTTGTTAGCGATGGGCAACCCCTCATTTTGCCGCCGCTGCGGCGCCGCCGCGGCTCTGTAGAACGTTGCGACGCCGCTCTGCCCGTGTGGTCGCCAGCGCGGCGAAATAGCTTGCGGTGCGGCGCCGCACCGCCCGTGTGGTTTGGCTCTTAAACATCATTCTTAGGGTACTTAATTTATTTCTTTTATCGGTACAGTTAAACTGAAAAGCACTGGTATTCAGCTGCAGCCGGTTACAATGGAAGCAGACCCCAAGATAGAAAGCATATGTGACGAATATTTTAAAAATGGCGCCAGAATTTTGTATAAACCTCACTAAAGTTTTATCTTAAGTTTTATCTATATCTAAAAATGAATTCCTATTTTTATTGATCATGGCCTCAAGAGTGAACGGTGGGATTAATTTCGCTAATTCTTTGTTCGTTGTGTTTGTTAATGTCAGAAGAAGGATCTTATGAAAGAACAAAAAATAAGAAAGTTTGCGAAATCTTAAAAAAATTAGGAAAACTTGACGACAATTAAACATTTTAAAATAAATCAGCGCCATCTTTGGTGACATGACACTCATGACAGGTGACAATAGCCTTCGCGGCCCATTTTTACATGACTTAAATTGATTCTAAGGCCGAACGGGGCAGCTAGTAATGTATGTAGTTCTATTAAGGAGACAGGTCTGGACACTTCAGCCATATGGCCAACGAGCTATGGGCCAATAAAAACCACCACGTGGAACCCTGACACAGCTTGAAGATGTCGAGTCAGACCCTGTAGAAGATGGTTGAAGGAGCTAGACAAAACCAACGACTAGTGGTCGAAGGTTAAGCCCTGGATTGAAAGAAATAGAAGTCATGGTGAGAGGCCTTTTCCCAGCTCACGCATACAAAAAGTATCAGTATTTTATTCTATGCTCGCGTACATGTTTTTAAAACTAGAATAATAACATTGGATTGAAATATACGAAGCATATTTTATACAAAATTATAATTTCATCGTCCATGCGAAGATTGATCGCTGCTGTGACAAACCCATGGGAAATCTTCTACCGAAGTTTATTGCCTTCATAAGCGGTTGAAACGAGCAAAATGGCGATTTTTGCTGAACGAGGGCCGTCACGACATCCCTTGTGTGACGTCAGCAGAGTTTATAGCTTTGAATCCTTCAATTTAAGACGATATAGTGATTTTATTATTAAAAATATATATATATATCAATATATCGTCTATATAGTTTACTGTGAAATCTGTAAGTTCATGTCGTCTTATAATATTACTCAATATCCTTTGGAATATCGCTGGAGATGTCTTCAGTCCGAACGGCAAACAGGTCCACTGATAATGTCCGTCCTGTGTCACAAAAGCTGTTTTTCTTCTATCTTCAATTCGTAATGGTATCGCCCAAAATGCCGAATTTATATCAAGTGCAGAAAAATATTTGCAATTTCTTGTTTTTACCATCAGATCTTCTATTAACGGAAATGGTTGTGACTGCGGAATAACAAGTTTATTCAGATCCCGAAAGTCTATACAAAGTCTTGATTTTCTGTTGTCTTCTCTTTTGAATGCCAACGTTACAGGAGCAGCAAATGGACTGTATGATTCCTCTATGAGATTTTTCTCCAATAACTTTGATACTTGACTCTCTATTTCTTTCTTATCCTCAATATTGCATCTATAAGGTCTCTTACTGCAGTATTTATCTATCAATAAATCAATTCTGGCTTCAAAATCTTTAACAGTTCCAATATCATACTTATCTTTTGCGAAGATAGTTTTGTATTTTTCAATTAGTTCGTTAATTTTTGTTTATTAAAATCCTGAAATTAGTTTCATCAACATGCTCATTAAAGTTTACAGTAAACTTGTTACAACTTTTTGTCTTTTCTTTTCTTGCTTCTATTTCCGGATTTTTATTTATTTTTTGTGTTATTTCCAGCTTTTCATTTTGGATTAACTTGAATTTTTTTATCATATCCAATCCAATCAAAAAGTCGTAGTTGAAATTGTTCTTGTTAATTACAAACACATTTACTTCTTCTTCTATTTCATGTATTTTTATTTTCAATTTTACTATTCCATTTGTATTTTTTACACCATTAATTGTAGTTAACTTCACATTCTGTGCATTATTTATTTCTTCATCTTTTAATTTAAGCAATTTTGAATTAATTAATGAGATGTTCGAACCGGAATCATATATTCCAAATGCATCCAATGTGTTATTTAATGTCAACTTGACTTTAATTAATGGTGGCACAACTAGTTTTTTTGGTCCATATCATTTAATTCGGTTTCTACTTCAGAATTGTTAACAAAATTGATAACATTTTGTTTGCCCTCATTTGTTTTAAACCAGCACAACTCTTCAGGATGATATCTGTTACCTTTATTCAGTCTTTTACAAATCTTGCATGGTTCTTTAATTTCGTTTGTTTTTATAACTGGATTGGTGACTTTTTTTTTATCAAAACTTTTTTTGTTAAGTAAATGTTCCAAGCTCTTGACTTCATTAAATAGATCTTTAGTTTCATTCATTTTCTTTCTATCAATCCTGTCCGTTATAAAACTTGGTAGACCTACTGCAATCAGATCAATCAGAGTACTTTTGTTTATAGTGCTGTCCATTTCTAACAATATTTTTTCTTTTTTTATTGCATAATCCAATAGTGATCCTACTTTGTATCTAAACTCTATTGCATATCTTATTGGTGTCCAACCTTTATTCTCGTAAGTATCACAAAAATCTTCCATCCATCGTTTCCATTCTGAAGTCAGCGTATGTTTTATCAGCATAGAACTGTACCAATTCAAACATGATTTATCCAAAAACAGTCTAAAAATCTCAATTTTATTTTCATCCTCAATTATTTCTAATCGAGCACATTCTCTCTCAAAAATAGCCATCCATTGGCCTACATTCGAGTTTTCTCCTGTAAATTTGTCTATTACAAATTTGTCCGAGATCTTTTTCATATTCTGCTTTGGTAATTGTGGGTTGGTATTTGCCTCGTTTAATCCAGGTAAAACTAGCAATTCTTCTAGGAAGTAATTTTTGAATTGTATATTGTCATCATTATCCATGTAAATCTTTCTTAGCTCATCTGACAAAGTTATCCATAAACTCCGTTTTTCGTGTCTCCTTTGCAAAGTATTCCTTAATGTTTTAAAAGTCTCAGTTTCCATTAATTTTCCATGGTTTTTTATTGGCTGGTATTCTAGTGGTATACAGTAAACATTACCCATTTTTGTCGTTATTGAGGTTACCGCCAGTACATTTGTTTTTTGGTCATCGAAACTTTTAATTGTGAACTCAAACTTCAGTTTATCCATTTTTTTAAATTGATCTTTGCAAAGAATGTTGTTTTATAAGATCATTTATGTACGGTGATCGACATTCACAAATAAACTCAACTGCGTTTCTGTAATATAAGATTTTTATTGTGGTTTTATCAAGCACGTATTTCTAACAACCTAGATTTTTACAAAACATTTATTAATAGGGGTACATTACCTGTAATATAAGAAACAACATTCAAAGCTTTTAATTTCACGAATATCGTCTCCTATAAAATCTATACCTATATATTTTATCTAACACAACACAATGACATGCACAACGACAGTTGACAAGACATTCCTTTTATTCAAACAACCTTACAACCTTACAACCTTCATTGTGTCATTTTATTATTTAATCATAATTCACAGATAATTATATCCTTACATATTGTAATGTGACTGCGGTTTTTTCCGCACTGAATTTTACAATGTTTAATTTTGCGCGAAGCCCATATTAATTTTAGTAACATAAAAGCCCTCCACGTTACTTATCATAATATCAGTATCTACCAGTGCAGATTCCGTCAAAAACAGTCTAGCACTTTTGGAGAACAAACAAACAAACAGACAGACATACAGACAGATGTACAGTCAAGAATGGTATAATACGTACTTTCATTCTCTGAAGCATTCCGGTTTCCTCACGATGTTTTCCTTCACAGTTTTTAATGGAAGTGAAAAGTTATACATTACGCACATAAACTTGAACAGTTAGAGGTGCGTACCTTAGGTTCGAACTCAAGACATATGAATTGGCAGTCCGCCGGTCATACTACTAAGCTATCACTGTACTAAAGGTCAACTCACAAGTATGCAAAGATCTAGTCTAAAGTTAAATACAGACAAGTCATCGCCAAGGAGTATGTCAAAGACTAACATACGAAGTTTACCTATCAAAGTAGGTTTAATTACAAAAGTTTTGAGAATGTAATCAGGATCGGTATCTTGCAATGATACCTCGGAGTATGAATATGACAAGGTGTCAAGCTTGGCAGGTGTCAAATGTCATACCTAATGGAACGGTACGCTCCGAATTGCTCCAAGTGGTTTTGTAACGAGGTTACTCATATTAAAATGATATGATGATATTTTTGTGAAATGTTTTTTTTTCATAAACACATAATACAACTGAATATTTACTACTTAAATACGTCCGGTGATGTCAGTGTTTTACTGTTTGAATATCAATATGAAAATAAACACCAATCGTGAAACTCAGCGATCACAGTATCTTATAGAGTTCAGATATAATCTTGGTCAGATCAAGTTAGAACCATAAAAAATTGTGTCTGAGATAGTCTTTATTTCAGATTTTGTTAATTGGGTAACATTTAGAACGAACATAGGCAAACAACAATGCATTAAAATGTAAAAATATTTGACAAATACAATGACTTTATTGGTATTCTGCGTACTAGGCAACCGACGCAGCGGGCCTGTGATATAAACGGTATGTAAGGATCGACGCAGGTGGATTTCTGTAGTTTTTAGCTTCGCAGAAAACGGCATAAGATAAATGTATTATATGTGTGAGTATTTATTAACCAAACAGTTGATTTCAACAGATTGTAATCTGACTACCAACTATTAAAACTGACAAACTCATCTTACACTGCTTCAGAAAACATGACACATTTCGGATTTTGTCTCTAGTAAACTTTAGTGGAGACAATTACTCACTGCGCTGCAGTTTGTAGGCGCGGCGCGGGGCGAACAGATAACCTTTTAAAGCTAAAATAAAACAATTCGACGCTAGTCACATTCATACCTTGATGTAAATGTCATAAGTTCATAATATCGCTTTGTACAGGTATAAGTCATTAATGTTATCAAATTATTTTGAAATCAAAGTGATTAAGTATTGGAAACTCGTTAGGCTACAACAAAAACATGTACAAAGTTATGTAGACTTCGAGTAAATGTGTACAGCTGGGCTAGACAAAGTTTGCGCTTCGAAAATGTTCATGGTTTTGAATGATCTCGACATTGACACTATTGATCAACCCCGCACAGAAGCATAGCTTTAAAGTTATGTACTACAGCTACATTTATTAGTGAAAGGAAGAAAGAAAAAACATACAGGTAAAAAAATGCAGGCACTTTAACATGAAATTAACAAAAAAAAACTAATCAAATAAATGGCATGTCTCATAGCTGCGCTAAAAGGCTCATTTCAGCGGTGATATCACACAGGTGTTGTCTGAAGTACACTTCAAACGCACCGTGCTGCGGTTTTGTATGAAGTTTAGTACTGTCAAAAACACTAGGAAGTAGTGAAGGGCGTGCGTTTAGGGGGATTGTTTTATGTAAATTCTGACGTTCAAAAAGATCTGATTCTTAACCTAATTTAAATAAATTACTTTTCATTTTCTTTAGTGTGTTGTTTTGTTTTGCCTTTTGTTTTTTAACTAATGGCAGATTTTAATATTTTTCAAACGATTTTTAACATTGTTTAGACTGCTTAGAGTATCTTGTCCAGTATTTTATAGCCATGATAGGCAGTAGGCTAGCTTCTAGACAGAGGCTTCTCATGCAGAGAAGGCACGAACTTTGATCATCACTATTATTAGCTATAAGTCCAGGTTTTCTTACGATTTTTTCCTTCACTGATGTCAATGATGTCTTAGATAAACTCAGAAAGTATTAATTTGTTCCATATGCTTATTAAAATCTTATTTGTTTCGGAGTGAAATATAAAACTTATACCAAACAAAAACAAATTTCATCAAATAAAAATATCGTTTACATGAATTACTTTTGAATACCTACGTAACTTTAGAAACTTCAAACCCACGCGGGTGAAACGTAATAAAAACATCCAAAAATTGGCAAAGAGTAAGCTGGACTTGTAAATGAAGGGTTCCGCCTCATTTAAGAATATTATAGTTACAGGGATTGCAGCACCTATCGTTGCCGAGCAAAAAAGACTGTGTTTCGGTGTTATTACTCGCGTTTTTTTAATAGATTCTTTCCCTTTTATTAAAATGCTATTCTATTGTTGTTATTTATTGTTATATACTCAAAGCAAAACATCTGTGTCCCCTTAAGAGTTAGGCAGTGGTGTACCCGAAGTAATCCCACAGTTCGCCGGTTATGTCCCTTGAAATAGGGGCACACATTTCAACAGTCTAACTATAAATCCTACTAATATTATAAACGCGAACGTTTATTCGTATGGATAGATGAATGGATGTTTGTTACTCTTTCACGTAAAAACTACTGAATGAATTACCTTTTAAGCGCTTGGCTAAATATTAGTTGCCGTGCCCCTAGCGCCAGGCCAAAATTGCTACTAATCAATAAAATAATACCTACAGTAAATAAGGAGAAACAATTGTTGTATCGATTTTTAGTTTTTGTTACATAAATAATATCTCAATTTGATAATGGTTTTAGTTGTACCACACAGTCAGTATTTTGAAAATAAAACGAAAAAGTCATACATGTTCTCTGTCGCAGAAATACAACACGCGCGGTAGGGACACGAAAGTATGTGTCATATTTATGCGACACAAGCGGTTAAAGGGTTAATAAAATTTGGCATGGAGTTAGCTGACACCCTGGAACACATAGGCTACTTTTTTATCACTGTATTCCCACGGGAACGGGATCTGCGCGGTTGAAAACGCGGGACGTCTGCTAGTACTAAATAAATATCGTCGTTGATAGTGCAATTCCGCGTAACTACAATTGTTATATACTGCGAATATACACCTTCGCTGACTGTGATAAGGTGCATATTTGCAGTATTTAACAATTGTAGTTACGCGGTATTGCACTATCCACGACGATATGGTTTACACAATATTGTTGGAGGTTGATACTGCATGTACTGCGTTACTCTGGCAGTTATGTTTGTAATCTGTCAGTTGCAGTGACTTGGTTGTTATTATTTAAACATGAATGTTGTTCCAAATAATATGTCTGATGACTAACATGTGTTTTAGTGATTTAAATAAGTGATTTGTAATATTGTACAAGGCACTGGTGTGGAGACTCAGCTAGGCATTTTCATTCAGAGACAAATACATTTGACAGACAGACAGACGTATAGACAACAGATTAGAGGGTTAGTAATAGGGTTTCATTCCTTACAATATTGAACCCTAAATATATATTATAAAATCAAGTTAAGATAATTAAATGCTATGTCTTAAAGAATTTCAATCTAATATATTATCATCATTTTAATAACTGAGACTTCAAAGAGTTTTGAAGTTTTTGAAGTCTTATTTTAATACAGCAATCAAGAGGACCTCTTTTCGAATTCTTTGTGAAATTTTTGAAGGCTCCGAGATAATGAAATTAAGATCAAAGGCTGTGTCACTTGCATTTATATTGTAAACCTATCTGGAAAATTCTAATCGGTATTGATCTTAACATTTTCATAATGCATTGTTAAGATACTAAGGTCACCAAATGCTAAACCTATCACCAATTAAAATAAATGCAAAGAATTGCTCAAGAGTGCTGAGGGGATACTTTTTAGATCTTATTACGAGTACAGCCTGGAAAGTGTCTTCTTGAATAACGAATGACCTTTGTATGTCATGTGTCGGCCAAGAGCGTGTCGGGCCACGCTCAGTGTAGGGTTCCGTAGTTTCCCGTCCGTCACAATAAGTGTCCAAAATGCTTGCATATACGATTATACTACAAACTTAGGCCAGAAATTATTTTGTACAACTTTCTGACTTTTTTGTACAAAAACTGTTGTTTCCATTCAAGTTCAAAATAATTTTCCTAGAAAGTCCTTATCAAGTTCTACATTCCAGATATTTTTCATACTTTCTAAACTTATGGTTAGAGGGGGGGGGGGGACACATTGTTTTTTACTTTTGTAGCGATTATTTCCAAAATCATTGATATTATCAAAAAATGATTCAAGTAAACCCCTATTCATTTTTAAACATCTTTCCAACAATACATCACACGTTAGGTTTTAAATTAAAAAAAAAACACTTCCCACTTTACATTTAGGGGGGCTACTCTAATAAAACATTTTTTCCCAATGTTTATTTTACCACTTTGTTGGCGTGATTGATACACATATTGGTACCAAATGTCAGCTTTCTAGTGCTAACGGTCACAGAGATTAAGCGAGGACGGACGGACGGACAGACAGACATGGCGAAACTATAAGGGTTCCTAGTTTACTACGGAACCCTAATGAGATCCACTTCTGATCATGCAACTGAATATCAGTGCTTAATATGGAGTTACTATTACAATAATAATATTCCAAAACTTTCACATAACGTCATCTAGTCCTAATCTAAGCCGATTAACAACTGACAATCATACTTATATATTTCAAATAACATACATAAGAAATAAATTACGACTGGACTGGAACAACTTGCCTGCTACGGTCTTCCCGTTCGATTGTAGTTTAGGTGTATTCAAGACTAGAGTGAATAGGCTTTTAATAAACTAGTGCGCTTTACCATCATTCATTTTCTGTGTCTGGGTGTAATTTATCTATAATATGTATTTATTTAGAAGTATATAAGTATGTTTATCAGCTAATTAGTACCCATAACACAAGCTCTCAAACTTAACTTGGGACTAAATGGCGTTGTGTGAAAAAGTTGTGGCATATTTATTTACATATTTATTATTTGTTGCATCACTGCTTACCATCAGGTGGGATTAAATCAAGCACTAGTTTATAATAATAATAAAAATACACCCAGACAAAGTAGGTATAAATGATCGCTCTCATCACGCAAACCTGTCTTGAGTGGGAATCGAACCCACGACCAACAGGTTAGTCAAGTAAAAACATCTTTATAACCACGATAAGATGATAAAAAAAATCAATAGAAAACTTGACATCTGTCAAATACATTTTCAACGTTTGCGCAGTAAACTGCTTTATAAAAATATCATATTCATTGTATTTGTACCCTTGACAATAAGGTAATGTTGACCTTTCAAAATGGAGCTCTGAAATCAAATGTCAACCGTAAGGTCGCCATATTTTATTAAAATGGAACAAATACCAGAATAATTCCCTACTCTGTTAAATTTTATATTGTAAAATCGGCCTCGTAATGGTTTTAGTGCCATAAGGTTGAATTTCACTTGCACGTCTTATGCTTCTTGTTTTTTATTAATTTTGAATGGTGTTATATTTAACCAATTAATAATAATTATAATAATTGTAAGCCGTTGACTGTAAGACATACCGCTTATTTTTACATTTTTTTCCATCTTTCATTTATCCTATGTTATTGATTCTGGTGTAGTGCCCGATTGATGGCAATAGGTTCGTTTCCAATAACACGGGATTTAAGGTGAAACATGCGACCTGCCGTCACCCATTTCCCCGCTAGGTGGCGCTGAAGTCAACGTCTTTTGTTTGTTTTGTGTTATGTGTAATTGGCACATTTGTAAGTAGTAGTAGTTGATGCGGTTATCGGTCATTAATTACACTTAATTGAATTTGCTCATCACTTTTTCTTCTTCTTCTTCTTCCACCTGGCGTTAATCCTAGCTATTGCTGGCAATAGCTAGTTCGATTCCCACCCAGGTAAAATCCTTGTGTGATGATCACGATCGTTTGTTCTGTGTTTGGATGTAATTTATCTTTATATATTTAATTTATGTATGTATTTAGAAATCTATACTAATATTATAAAGAGGAAATGTTTGATTGTTTGTTTGAATAGGCTCCGAAACTACTGGACCGATCTGAAAAATTCTTTCACCGTTGGAAAGCTACAATATCCACGGGTGACAAAGGCTACTATTTTTTTTTTTTCCCTAACGGATCGGGACCTACGCGGGTGAAACCGCGGGAGGTCTGCTAGTATAAAAGTAAGTATATCAGTTGTTTAGTACCCATAACACAAGTTATGCTTAGCTTGGGACTAGATAGCATTGTGTGTTTGTGGAATATTATACTATTACGTATATTCATATTGATTTCTTATTAAACACATTTTTTTTTAATATTACATATAAAAAACTTTAAAAAATATAAATAATAGTGTTATATTATTATTATAAGTACCTACCTATAAACGAAATTAGACATATTGGGGTGGCTTAATGAGCTGGCCTCTATGTAAGCTATTCTTATTCAAATTCATACTAAAATCCTAAGCAAAACTTTTCCCTAAAACAGTTTAAGGAAAAGTTTCCGTCCCATCCACTTGTTAGTTTTTGGTAACTCGACTCCGTAGTCGAGTTACCAAAAACTTTGACAAGTGGATGGGACGGTTTAATTACCTATTCAAAAATAGTTTCGTTTATATCCGTGTGTGGCGCTAGTTGATGGTAACATATCCCCGGGAGACAACTTTGAGGTTCGTTCGACTAGTAAATAACAGTTACCTGGTGTTAGGGGCTCGCACAAGAGAGGCAAAGTGGGTCGTTGTTGTTTTATTTTAACTAGTTTTAAGGTCGGGAATAAAAAATAATTTAAGATGATTCTTGTGTTATTTGAAATAAAGGTTAAAGGAAAGGGTTCCATAATCAAATAACAAATAGCAGATCTCTCATAATCTGGGCCTGGCCGTCTGTTTCACAATTGACTGGCCGTACCTTTTGTGGCAGACATCGATCAGCGGCGCTTCGCGGAATAAAAATGTAATTAACGGTTGCGCTTCGCGGAATAAGATAGTTGCGCTTAGAAATGGTTGCGCTTCGCGGAATAAGATAGTTGCGCTTAGAAATGGTTGCGCTTCGAGGAATACGCCTTTCAAGTAACTATCAGACGGGATACGGTGCGCTTTGTCACATCTCTGCGAGTGCGCATGACGTCATCCTAGATACACACTGATGATAGCCAAATACAACTATCCTTTAGCATTTAGGTTAAAATTTATGAGGATAGCAACATTACACTTAAGTATATTAAAGTAATTCTTAAAAATAAATTACATAATAACACAGTTGGAAATAGTCTACTACTCTGATCCCTGGCTCTATGACACGTACCTGCCAATTAATATTGAAACAAACAGCTTTTGTTCATACCGACACGGAGCTCTATTCATTCCGCTAATGAAAAATGAATCAATACGTTCGTTTTTCAAATTCAAAGCTGAATGTAACTGATATTGACGTACGGCTGTCACAAGCTATTCTATATTTTGAAGTTTGTTTATGCTTGTGGTACCTCTGACGCATAAAAAATTATAAGTGATTTTTAAGTTTTAATTACATATTGTCACGTTTTCAATATATTTGGAAGTGAACCTTGGATCAATAATGTACTATTATTGATCTAAGAAGGGAACATAGCTATTTGAGAGCTATGAAATTCAATAAAAATGCAGTGAAATAAATAAAGAAATAAATAACAGTTATATACAATAATTTGATTGTATATAAAACGACGGCACGATTGATGCAATGGTTAAGCGATTGTCTGCTGCGCAGCTTGTCGTAGGTTCGATTCTCGAGCGGGACAAATTATTATACGGCTTACAGATATTTGTTCCTGGTCTGGCTGTTGTGTATGTTAGATTTATAAATGTTTATAAACGAACCCACGATACAGTCCAAGTGTGGGGTAACGTTTATTAAAAAAAAAAACAAAAATTAAACAAGTAATTACTGAATTGATAGATTTCCCGACCAAAAAAGATTGTTCTGTGGGATGGTAACAGTCTGGTAATATAATTATTGTGTTTAATTATTAGTAACAGCCTGGTAATATAATTATTGTGTTTAATTATTAGGTTAAGAAATTATAGAAACACACACACATACACACAAACAAACAAATACAACATACATACATATGATTAAATAAATAGTAATTTGAATATGTACTCTATCGCAATAGGTTACTCTGCTAATGATAGATTAAGCAGGATTATTAGATTTTAATTTAGTAACATTGCAAAAAAAAGTATGGTGGATTTCCTTTAAACATAAATAAATTACGTTCCTACTGTGGCCCCAAGTGGCAGTTTTTGGACGTAAGCTCAATATTAAGAAATTCTCTAGAGTGTTACACTAAGGAAAAACTTTGACAACTTTCTGATGTGCGTATAACTTCTGTCAGAAAAGATAAAGATTGGCATTGAAGAAAGAAATAAAGATTATTGCGGTAATGTTGGATGAAGATGGAGGTTTGTTCTGTCTGTCAGATCTGATCTTTTGGTAGGAATCTTTTTACTTGCTATCGTATTCGTCGAAAAATGTGTTTATATTTATTGCTTTGTTATAAGTTCTTCTTAGAGTAGGAAAATGGTACTGGCATAATTAAATAGTTACTCGTTTATTTTAGCCAATAGTTTTGTTGTTGCCCAGATAACGTTAAATTGACACACTTTTTTTCTTTGCTTATGTGTTATTATGAAATACACTCAACGATTTGGATTTGAAGAATCATTCTTACAAACATCTATACAAGAGGAAAGGTTTGATTGTTTGCATTGAATAGGCTCTGAAACTACTGGACAGATATCAAAAATTCTTGCACCGATGGGAAGCTCCACTATACCCGGGTGACATAGGCTACTTTTTATCCCTGTATTCCCACGGGAACGGGATCTACGTGGGTGAAACCGCGTGACGTCTGCCAGTTACTTATAAATTTGACATAATCCAAACTACGGTTAAATTATGTGATATTAAAGTTATCATTTCATTTTTACTATTACTAAGTTACACCAATATTATTTACATTTTTTTATAATATTATTTATGAAAGCTCTTAAAAAAATGTAATCTTATTAAATACCATTGGTGCCACATCCAATGTGTCAAATTCTATGTTACACTCTATCAGTAAAAGTATACGGTAACATTTAACTTCCACAATATTCAAAGTAAGGTTTGAGAGATTAAAACAGGTCAACATGTCTATTATACCAACATAATAAAATAAACACTTTAATAAACTAAATAGGTAACCTTTTCCTTTTTATTTCTGTGCGTGGTTTATAAAAAAAAAATATTATAATGAAAGACTTTCTACCCACTGTGTTAAACATTTCCATTGGGACTTATTAAAGTTCGAGCAACTTCTATTTACAGTTTTTATATTCAGAAATTAGAATGGAAAACACTGGGGAATCTAGAGTGGGGCCACTAAGTCTCTTTTTATTTTTATTTTCGCCAAACAAGTGTCAGAGAGACACGAAAGTAGAATAAATGCTATAGAAATGCGTTCCTTGGGAAGTACGTGTGGTGTGACAATGAATGACAATGAATGAAAGGATGGATGAAAGGCGACTAACGAAGGGTATTTACGTAAGTGGGAACGCTGGAAGGGGACGCCCTAGAAGGACATACATAGACCTTATTGGTGAGGTTCTTCAGAAAGGTCAAGTGCGTAGTACTCGCAACCAGCGTGTGTGTATGACAACATGTATGAATGTAAACGAAGCAAAAGAAGTATGTAAAAATCGTGGCATATGGCGCTCTGTAGTTTCTGCCTATCCCCATGGGAAAAAGGCGTGAGTTTATGTATGTAGGTATGTATGTATGGTGTCAGAGTTTTTGTTATGCCGCCCATGAACCTCTGACTGGCTTCGCATGCAATATCTTTTAGGCATCTAACGATGTTTTCTTTCAGCATTTTTGACCAACTGTATGGATTTTAAAAGATAACTTTAGACTGCGTATCTAAAACTGGATTAATCGCTCACAGAATTAGTCTATCAATAGTAGATTATTCACCAAGGGTTAAGGTGTGGTCTTATGTCACATAAGCAGCAAGGGATTCAATATAGCTCAAGACAAAGACACTTTTATTCCCTAAAAGAAAACTCCAATTTCATACATTCTGTGAGATAACAAAAAGCTCAACAAAATAGATTTTCAATTGAGTTCTTTTCAATCTCAAAGTTCAAACTTTTAATTCAGGTTCCAAATTTAAAACGCATTATCGACTAGCAGGCAAATAGGAATGCCCGGCAAAACTACAGTGCCGTTATGACTACTCTAATCTTTGTGTTAGGTTTATTTATTTATTTATTGGCATATCTGTTTGCATATTGTTTGACATTATCAAGTAGGTGGTGTGCTCATTGCTTGTGCCTGTACTCGGATGTTAGCCGGTTTAAAATAATAATAAAGCCCATTTATTTCCAATCCACAATAATAATTGTTATTACATGCGACTTAAATTATATTAACATTAAATACATTTTTTTTTCTTTTACTCGCTATCGTTACTTTCTTCAGTACCATTGATCGGAACCCCTTCTCGGGTAAAAGTCTCCTCCAGCTTCTTCCAAACCTCTCTGTCCATGGCTCTCTTTCTCCAATCGCTTCCTGCTATCGCTTTTATATCTTCTATCCACCTTTTTCTAGGGCGCCCTCTTCTTCTTTTTCCTCCTGGTCCTTTCCACATAGTTGTCTGTAATGTTCATCTTTTGTCTGTCACATAGTTGTCTGTTAGCCGGATTAGTGTCGTGTTAATGATAACAAGATCACTTACTGTCACTTGAAATCTGCCCATTTAGGTACAGTCAGTGAGCTGCGTTGCCTGACCCATCTTCCTCTTATAATTTTTCCAAAAATGGATTAGGTAATGCAGAGCACTGGCCGTACATTTTACCAACCTTCCCATAGTTGGGTTGAATAATTATAGGTAATAATACACACACGCCGTAAAACTGGACTAAATATAGGTCCTTGGATATATGTTTTTATGGATATTTGTTTTTCTTTCACACGAAAAACAACTGAATCGATTTTATTTTAACTTCGCAACAATAAAGCGTATACGTTGAAATAACGCATAGGCTATAATTCAAAAATTAATTGTCCAAAATATTAATTTTATTTATTTAGAACCTTACTTACATCTATTTTAACAGGTTAACCTAATAAGATAGAGAAGCTACTTACACATTTCCAATATAAAATTATATTATTAATATTATTCTTAAATTGCATTACTTAAAACGTAACTAAAATTCTAATAACAAACTCTTGAATATACCTCTCTTTTGAAGTCGTTCAATGAACAGTTAAACAAATCGATGCTGGCAGAATAAGTCTCATGTAAATTAGAAAAATATCAACCAACTGCGAGCTATTCTGGCGTGCGCTGAAAAAGCTTTTAGAGTTACACGTATACAATAATGTATTATGGAATTATTTATCTTAAATGGTCGTGCAAAAAATCTCACATATATTTACATACATATATTTTAATAATTATGTGGGCTATTATCGCCAAAATAGTGAACCATTAATATTTTTTTAATGCACATTAATAATTTGGTCATAACAATTGATCTGTTACGCCTTCACGACTAAACCGCAGAACCAATTTTAATGAATTTTGGTAAAAAGATTGACAGGACTTTGGAAAAGAAAATAAGCTACTCGAAGTACTAATAGTGCGCAGACAAACTCGCGGGCACTAGCTAGTATAATCATAATGTTAAAAAAATACAACTCCATTGCAAAATTCGCGAATATTATCAGACTTTTTCATTAAAAGCTTACGCCCCCGCTGTTTTCAGAGCTTACGGAAACTGCGATGAGTGCAAAAAGTTTTAATGAACAAAGGATAATGGCCGGCGGTATGAAACACCGCTTATTTCGTGCCCACCCGCTGATTCATACAGAAACAGTTAATAAGGGTAAAATGTATGGCGTTAGGTTTATTTGAACCTTGAAACAAAAGAGATGATGGTGTTTCGTAATCAGTTTTTTAGAGCGTTATTTTTTAGACGAAAAGAAAACGTATTTCGAAGAATGAAGACCTTGTTTGTTTGAGGGCGGTTAGAGCGAACTCACACTGCTTTGTTGGTCAAGTGTTTGGAATCAAAATTGTTGAACATAAAGTCCTGGTTTGGAATCCTGGGTTGCTCAAAGTGTAGGTAGGGATTTCACTTAAATGATTTTTCACTCAAACAACTCGTAAACTTATGCTTGGTTGATGTCATAGGCTCGTCTCTCTGTCGCTACCTAAACTTAAACATAACTGGTGAAATATTATATTGTCGGTATAGCTCTGTCAAACCCTTCGTAAAATACAGGCGTGATTTTCGTGGTATGATGTAAAAACTAAAACTGTTATTATTTGCATAATAAGTGAACAAAACTTGGCATCCATAATTCTGCCGCCTTCTGCCGCGATTGTAAACAGAAAAAAAAATGGTAGCTATGTTGATGTTTAAAATGATAGTAATATGAAGAATGATATGAATGACCTGATCGTCGCGCTCAGCAACTGCCATGTCGGCTGCCATATTGATGGAGTGTCTGTGAATAATCTCAGTTATGCGGACGACATGGTGTTGCTGAGTGCGTCGGTATGTGGTCTGAGGACGTTGTTAAAGATATGTGAGGACTATGCTCGTGATCATGGTCTGCGATATAATGTGGCAAAAAGCCAGTTCATGGTTTTCGAAGTCGGTGCAGTGAGTCCCCAGAATGTTCCGTCTGTTCAACTAAACGGGACACCTCTGGAGAGAGTAAATAAATTTAAATACTTGGGACATGTACTTACGCCTGACTTAAATGACAATGAGGATATAGAGAGAGAGCGGAGGTCGCTCTCAATACGAGCCAATATGATAGCCCGCAGGTTTGCTAGGTGTTCAGGGAAGGTGAAAGTGACACTATTTAAAGCGTATTGTACATCCCTTTACACCTGCAGCCTGTGGGCTCGTTACACAAAGAAGTGCTATAGCGACCTACGCGTTCTCTATAATAATGCGTTTAGGATTGTGATGGGACTGCCTCGGTTCTGCAGCGCCTCAGGTATGTTCGCGGAGGAGCGTACTGCCTGTTTTTATTCGACTATGCGCAGGCGGAGCATATCTCTGGTGCGCAGAGTACGGGCCAGCTCTAACGCAATCCTAGCGATGATTGCTGACAGGCTGGACTGCCCCTATATGCTACATTGCTGCAGCAGGCATGTTCCGGTAAGGCCGTTTGTCAGGCGTTATTGACCTTTGTGTGTGTTTTTATATGTATTTTAAAGATTTGTAATTTTAATTTTTAAATTTTAATTTGGAATGTTATTTTATTTTGATTTTTTTGGAATCATTGTGTGTGTTTGTATGTATTTTAAAGTATCGTAATTTTAATGTTATATTTAATGTTATCCTATTTATTTTTAAATTATTGACATTTACTATTAATTTTATTACTATTATTTTATTCTATTATGTTATATTATTAGGGAAATTGCTATAAAATTTGAAATTTGACTTCTATGGGCCCAGTTACCCGAAATAAATGAATTTTATTTTATTTTTTATTTATTTATAGTAATTCAGTTACTAATTTAAAGTATTGTTTATACACCACTTCACCATTTTCAAGGCGTCCGATTAACTGTAGGTATAGTGCTCATCTTAAATGGTAACATTATCCGTGAATCAAACGACCCTAGCGACGGAGTATTCCCGTTTGAGCACCTATTTATTGAGCACCTATGCATTAACCTATGGGAAATGGGAATTCTTTTGGTGCTAAATGCATAGGTGCTCAATAAATAGGTGCTCAAACGGGAATACTCCCTAGCGACACTCATGGTAACAGTTGACAGTTTTTCCCCTTTTGACAAAGGTTCAGATTTACTTGAGCTAAAACTAAACCGAAACAAAACAATTAGAGATTATTTATTAGCATACAATAGAAATCAGCGCAGCAGTTTACAACGTAAATACGATAATTATGTTGAATTTAACGGTAGCTCATTATAGACGACCACTCACGTCCACATCTGAGCTGTTAATGACGTTATCGCTTCCCCCACCCCTCAGTCGTCGGCTTAACGAGAGCACAACCTACCCACATATGGTAAAGCTATTTACTTATTTATCTTCAAACCAAGACTCTGGAGAGATGAGGATACATGGAATGGCTTTTATTGGTGGCATAAGGAAATGTGTGGAGTTATTTTTGTAGTTTGTAGTTCTGTTTTACAAAGATATCAAATGATTGCATGTATGTATGGTACAGTGTACCTCTAGAGTGAATTCTTGAAGCAAAGGAGAACTTGAACAGATGATTTTAAAATTGAAAATATGCCTTTCAAATATATAACTATATTAGTTTTGAGACTTTATTTAAATGCTTTTGATCGGCCTGTCAGTTGGTCTAGTGATTAGTGGCCCTGACGGATATGCCAGAGATCGTGGGTACGATTTCCACCCAAGACAATTTTTTGTGTGATGAGCACGATCATTTGTTCTGTCTAGATGTAATTTATCTATAATATGTATGTATGAATTTAGTTATAATATTTAAGTATGTTTATCAGTTGTTTAGTACTCATAGCACATTACAAGCTCTGCTTAATTGGGGACCAGATGGCGTTGTGTAAAAGTTGTGGTATACTTATATTTATTTAATCATTTATTTAGGTCTACGGGTGATACTGATTGTGATTGTCTCATTAATTTCAACCTAAACGATGCTGTGTATTTTCATTCATTTGTTTTTTTCCGAATTGGCGTAACTCTCATTTAATGAATTTATGCTAGGGTTACATTAAAGAACAATTAGTACTATTCTGAAAAATGACCTCGTTGAAATGTATGGGAAGTGAAGGTGAATTGAGCTGTCATTCCATACTAAAGCTAGGCATTGACAGTTCACTTTACATAAGTTTTCACGAGGTGTTTTCTGTTAATTCGCCCGGCTGTACAATACATATCTAGTTTACTTAATAATGAGCATGAGCAATGATGAATAATAAGACTTTTACTATTATTAATAATAAATAAACTCCACAACTTACACAACGCCATCTAGTCCCAAGCTAAGCAGAGCTTGTGTTATGGGTACTAAACAGCTGATAAACAAACTTATATAGGGTGTAACGGAAATGGTATATACATACGAACAGGGTGAATAGAGTATTTATATAACGAGTCTTTCCTCAAAATTTCAGCTCCCAACTAATAACTTTGAAACTTCACGATATTATTTAATATCGACAGTTTACTAAATGCAAAATCATAACAAACGTGTCACTGCACTATGAGGGTCATAATCCTGTCCGGCAAGGTTCAAGTATATCTGATTCTATCTCGGGTTCTGCGCGCCTAGTACAGACCTATCGGGCTCTGCCTAACCGACGAAGGCGCGACGGCGCGGGCGACTCAACTTTACAATTATGTATGAATATGTATAAAAACATTGCCATGTCGTTTCTTATCACCAAGAGAATCCGTGCCCTTCGGATGTATATACCCTTTCCGTTACACCCTGTATTATAGATAAATTACCAAAGTCAAAGTCAAATCGTTTATTTCAATTAGACCCATAACAGGCACTTTTGAACGTTAACTTACAAAATAAAATAAATTAAGAGAATGATTCTAGTTGCACATTCCAAATGGTAGTTCCGTATGGAGAAGAATGTGCAAGAAACTCCATACTTACTCTTTTAAAATAGGATTACAATACTTCGTATACAACAATCAGATTTTATGTGAGGACCATGCACCCAGACACAGAACAATAAATGATCGTGCTCATCACATACATATTTGTCCTGGGTGGGAATCGAACCCACGACCTCCGGCATAGTAGTCAGGGGCACTACCTACTAGACCAATAGGCCAGTCCATTAAGGTTTTGTTTTAATTTGTAGGTACCTATGTCTCATTCACTTTTCGACCTTTCTGACCAGTAGGTATACACAACACGATATTGTTTACCTTGCTAGTCGTTCAATGCATTTTCTAAGATAAACAACTATTTTAAGTACGACAACAAACAGTTTTAATGAAATATAATACCAACTGCATTAACTTTCAATGCACAATTTTATTTTGCTGTTGATAAAATACTTTGCACCAAGGGAATGATTGATCATTATCGTTGCGAGTTACGGTTGCGAGTTCAGCTTCCAGTGTATGTTCATTCTTAATTTATTGAGTCATCTCCAAGGATCGCTCGGTCAAGCAGTTCACGTCCTCCTATAGGATAGAGATACCCCACAAAAAAATCAAGAATCTCGGCGCACGCTTTTAATGGTGTACCTTTTTTTTAGAAACAACTGCCCGTAGGATAAAATACTACTGTGAGAGATATATTAATTTGAAACTGTCTTTGTTCTATGACTTCTCAATAATAAGCAAATATCTTTCTTGAATTACCGAGCTTTACAACACAGTGTACAGAATAGTTTTATTCCCAACAAGTCACACTCTTGTAAAGTTGTCCCATCGAGTAACAGTGTGACTGGTTGGGAACGAACTATAAAAAGTTGTCCCATCGAAAAACAGTGTGACTGGTTGGGCACGAACTATGTATAAAAAGTTGTCTCATCGAGTAACAATGTCACTGGTTGGGAAGGAACAATAAAAAACTGTCCCATCGAGTACCTTACAGTGTGACTGGTTGGGCACGAACAATAAAAAACTGTCCCATCGAGTAACAGTGTCACTGGTTGGGCACGAACAATAAAAAACTTGTCCCATCGAGTAACAGTGTCACTGGTGGGGTTTTTTTTTCCAACGAGTTCCACTGTTACAGGTTGCACTGTGAGAAATCCCAGATGGAAAATCTCGATTACACTTTGTCCGACCCGGGGTCCGAACTCTAGAACTCATGCGTAGCAGAAGCGCTTGCGACCACTAGACCAACGAGGCAATCGAGTGAGGTGAGAAGAATAGAAATTTTAAAAAATAGTAATTAAAACATTTCTCCACTCACGTTACTAGAAAAATTTCAGTATCAAATGACGTCACAAGGGAGTAAACAAACAACTTTTCACTGTGTATGACGGCTTGTTTATTACCTTTTGACGTATTATAAATGTGACCCACAGGGCCTGTTTTACGCGGTAGGTAGGAAATTTAGTAATTTAAAATTAACTTTTGATTTATTAACCCTTAATTAGGCAAGAGACAAAAATCTAGAAATTTTGATTTTTTAATTTATTTTTGTTTTTATTTGATGTTTTTTATCCCAGGAAAAATAATTAGAAAAATCTGGTATATCTAGATTTTGAGAAAATCCATGTCCGGTATACTGGCAAAATGGGCAAAATGTCAAGAGATCCAACGAAATTAGCAATGCCAAGATGTAGAACAGCGTACTGCCATAAAAACACTGGTAGAATGGCAATAGAGATTTTTAATAATATACCGTAGGTTATTAGAGAACTGCGAACAAACTTATTTCAAAAGCAACTCAGAGCATGGCTTATAGAAAATTGTTTTTATAGTGTTAAGGAATATATGAATTATAAGAAAAATGGGAAAGTTGCATGACATGAGAATTTTGAAAATTATATTTAAGAAAGCTTAATTATTGTGGTCATATAATGTTTGTAATTTAATGACTAAGTACTATTATTTGACATTAGTAATCTAATTTAATTGTTATTATTTTGAAATTTAATTATTATTTTTATTTGACATTTGTAATTTAATATTGGGACATTTATTAAAATCGTACTTTCTTTTTTTCTTTATGTACATAGCAATTTGATAATTTTGTTGATTTTTTTTTGTTATAGTATTTTAAATCATTGCTTTTGTTACAAAATTTGCATGCCTAATTTAGGAGGCGGAATATGAAGTTCAAATGTTTACCTATGCCTTCTCAACATCTGTAAAATACCATATTTCAGGCAAATAAATGAATCTGAATCTGAATCTGAATCTGAATCTGGACACTGCCAGGTTCTCCATATAGTAACTGTAAATATCGATGTGAAGTATACTGGACTTTGCCGAATTAAGGAATTGTGTCATATTTTTTTTCATAAGGAACATTTTTTTTGCAAATATGATACAAAATAAAAAATGCCTGTGTATAATAAAATAATATATTAGACAAAAAAAAAAAACTTAACTGACCTATTATTTATTGATTATGGCTTCTATAAAATGCCATAATCAATAAATAATAGGGTTGCCTGTGCCGGGGATTGAGCCCGGGACCTCGTGCTCGGCAGTAGCGCATTCGACCACCAGACCAACGAGGCAAGCAAAGAAAAAATAAGTGTAAGGGTTGGGTTCAAACTCGTTAAACAGTGTACTTGTCAATCCACTGGTTATATCTACTAGACTATTCATTTACTAAAGTAAGTACCTAATAAATTATGAAGATTAACTCAAGATATTACTAAAAACCATTTGAGGTAGTTGTCTAAATATAGGTAGTCAAATACGCTTTTCGATCAATATCAATTAAGTTCAAGGAAACCCGTTTAACATCATGATTGATCGTTTCCATATAAAATGAAGTGATGAAGGTAGAATAAACGTTTTATGGGAAGTTACTTAGTTTATACGGTGTTTATTCCACGCACGATTGGACATAAATAGGACCTTGTAGAACTGAGACATGCGTGGTCTGCCCGGTAGCGGTGGTATCGGCAAACTCACGTCTATAGATTTAGTCAGAGATTAAGTCACACATTTTGACCATCAAATATTTTTTTCCTCTATTTTTGTTTGTTCTTCTTTTCCGATTTTTAATGTTTAGACTCAAATGTTTTAAACCTCGTGTTTTACAAAGATATTATAAAAAGACGTTAATTTACATTTAAATCGCTAATGGTCTAGAAATATCCAAGATACAGACTTGCCCAGTTCGGGACGAATGTTTAAAAAAATGATTTTATGATAATCAATTTTGCATAAACATATTTGAGGTTGAAGCCCCTTTTTAAGCAAAAAATGCCTGTATTAGAATGTTCTGCTCATTCATAAACAAACAAAAAGTTACTGTTAAACTACCCATGCATTAAAATATAACTATTATTATTTATTATCAGTAGCAGCCCGGGTCTTGGATTTGTGCCAGATTGATGGCAATAGGCTCGCCCCCTAATACATGGGACTTAAACATAACTGGAGAAATGTGAATGTACTACAGAATACCTCTGCCCGCTGTCCCTTCCGGGACAACAGGCGTGATGTTATGTGTAACATGAGTATGTTATGTGTGTTGTGTTTGTGTTGTGTGTGTGTGTGTGTGTGTGTGTGTGTGTGTGTGTGTGTGTGTGTGTGTGAGTGAGTGTGTGTGTGCAATGTTAAAACAAATCATTTATTTTTTCTGCTATAATAATAATAAATATTCCACAACTTTTCACACAAAGCTATTTAGTCCCAAGTCAAGCTTGAGAGCTTGTGTTATGGGTACTAAACAGCTGATAAACATTCTTATATATTTCTAAATACATACATATTATAGATAAATTACACCCAGACACAGAACAAATGATTTTGCTTATCACACAAACATTTGTCATGGGTGGGAATCGAACCCACGACCTACGGCTTAGCAGTCAGGGTCACTAACTACTAGACCAACAGGCCAGTCAAAATAGGTACATTTAAAATTATTATAATGTTTTTGCTTATCTTAACTAACTTAACATCTAAGCTAACTTCTACATCTCTCTGTTTGCCGTCATTTCAATACTCATTCCCAATTCTAACCATATCATTATTTCATACACATGTTACATATGTAACATGATAATATTATCAAGCATACCACAGACACTTGAACATCAAGAACGTACCTCCGACGAACAAGTTGAAATATGAATATAAGGCGCTAAGTGGACTGAGCAACTTTGATCTACATTTTGTGGCCACAGTTACCTTAAGGCAATGCAATGATAAGTTTAGTCAGTAAGAGTCTGACAGATCCCTCCACCTTCCCCAGTGCAAATGGAAGGACTCCATGAAAATGTTTCGCCACAAGATTGAAATAAAAGTGGCGGTCTGTAAAATTTACTTTAAACTGTTCGGCCGGCCATTGTAACACCCAATGTAGCTCTTCAAGTTACTTTTTGTTAGTAAAGGGTATTCAATTCTATTCTCACCACTAACTGTTTAAAAACTCAAGTAACAAGTTTCGATAATCGACACCACTTAAGTTACTACACTTTTCTTGATGACAGAATCAGTTTCAGATATAGTCGCTACTAGCAACTGTCAAATGTTGTACCTACTAGTGGCGTCAAATTGCTGGTTTCTTCAATTGGTAATCGCAACGTTCCACCGGTATTGACGTTATAAGAGTTTGTTTTATTTTTCGGGTGCAACTCACCTGACAACATGGTACCTAGTATCTGTCCCTGGTCCTGGTTACTTCTAGGCAACCGTGTTCATCGTCGACCACATTATTGTTTACCATCAGGTAAGACAGTAACCAAACGCGAGCCTGTTAGTTATAAAAATGTAATAAAAGAAAAGAAATCTTTAACGAAAACTTTAAAGTTGATAGGTTCTTCAACTAAAGTTGCTCTGTCTGCGGAGCGCCTAATTCACCTTAATGAGATGTCTACAACACCTCAGCATAAAAGCGTGGGTGAAATGAAGACACGCTCTCGTTGATTTTGGTAATTTTCTTTTATATTCCGCTGTTAAGGGGCTTGTGGCTAAATAATAACAGCCACAAGAGTCGATCAAGAGTTAAGCAAAGCTTGACGAGGTCATTCCGTGGGTGTGTGATCATTCAATACATATCAAGAGCGCTCCATGCCTCAAATAGCACGCTAAGCCATTGGTCCCGGCTGTCATTTATAAGTAGATATTTGAAAGAAAGAATAGTACATTATTAACCAAGGGGATAAAGCATTGTCTTCTGTCGCGCGTGACGAGTTAAATCGCGAGCGTAACGAAGGACTCGAGGTTTACTCCCGAGCGTAGCGAGGGTGCTTATATTTAAATCACGAGCGAAGTGAGGGATTTAAGACGAGTTCTGAGTGTAGCGAGGGATTTAAGTTCACCCAAGACTAAGATAGCTTTATCACCGAGGAAAATACTCTACTTTTCGTACCATTTGCGTAAAAATTAACACAATAATAATATGAGAAAAGTATTTTTGTAGGAAAAGCAAAGGCATCGAGCTCATACGGCCTAGTCGGTTTTCGTACTTTAACTTAATAATCATAACTGCATAATAAATGCGTATTCCTTTTCAAAACGATGTATAATACTTTACTCAATGGTGTAAACACAGATATAGTTAAGTATAAATTTCTGTACTCCCCCTAAAGGATGAATGAAATTCAGTACAATTTTCTTTCCCTGTTTTTAACGGATGAAACATGACTATTGTTATGTTCGCTTTTTGTGGCATAGAATGTCACTTTTTTGAGCAAGTGGTACGAAAAATACATTTATTGGCAACATCTGGGTATCACACACAGTAAAAACTTAGTAACACATAAAAAAGAGATACAAAATGACATGTCTCACGGCTGCGCCAAACAGATATTAGATAGTCTGGCAACCAGCCTAACCGTGGAGCCATGTGGTATAGTATCGTGTTTACCAGTCACTGTGTAGTTGCAGTCAGATAGGCATTCACTCCATGTAAAACTGGGAAAATTGGAAGCCGAATCCAGCATTTTTGAGAAAAAGCTGGGCATATTAATTCCGCTGTTTATTATTCTGTGACTTGATGCAAAATGGAAATTGTCTCAAAACAACAAACACAAATTGACTAAATATTTGTCATTTGAATCAAATATTTCACCAGTAATAACCAACCACCAATAGTCCGCGACTTAAACCAATATTAATTTTAGTTCTGTGAAATTGAATTTAATTTTACAATGACTAATAAGGTCATATACAACGTGTTTTTTTTGATATCCCATTACTCTAGGGTATGATTGAGACCAAAGAATCAACTGGCATATGAATAATGTTTCAATCATCCTTTTTTTTGTTTTTTTTTTTACTAAGTATTCATACAAAATAATTCGACTAAGTCACGATGATTAATGTAAAACACCCTTACGTGAAAGAAAAGTGACGTTAGAAAGAAGATTCCTCGTACTGGTGACAATTTTTGAACTAATTAGGTAATAAAAATAATATTAATAATACTTAATAATAATATTCCACGACTATTCACACAACGCCATCTAGTCCCAAGCTAAGCAGAGCTAGTGTTACGGGTACTAAACAACTGATAATTTAATTATGATTGATGATATCTCCGAAACTATGCCTTTTTGGACCATCTATTCTAGGAGTTTTAGTATTATTTTTACCTACAGAATATAACCCTAGAGTTATGGGATATCAAAAAAAACACCTTGTATAAATTGTTGTAGTTGTAACGAAAAACTGGCCTTTAAAAGCGGGGATTAAAGTTATATTTATTACATTCATTAAAGACATTTGGATACTAAATTACAAAAGCAGGATGTACCAACATTTTATAGTTTTTTAAATAAATCGCATCTTTGCATCTAATTTACTTCCTAGAATGATGTTCAAATGTGTTTAGCAGGGTAAAATGTTCCAAAAGAACCGATCTACATAAATAACTAAGACCAAGACAACTTTACCCGTAATATCGAGCCTTCTAAATATAACACCATTACCGCATCTAATACTTTTAATGGATACTGTTCTTTATTCATGAGCTTTATTAACTGATCCTGTATCGTGTAATTAGGTCAGCAAGCAAAAGAGGCGTAAATACTGTACTAAAAATAACAGGTATTTTCTGTTTGGTATTTATAGTCACTTGTTTTATTTTACCGAAATTATGAGCGTGTCTGCGGAGGACGTAGCTTTAGAAAAACTGTATTAAGCCAATGTTGCAAAAAAGATTTTCTCGCATTCAAGTCGCCTGGGTCTACCCCGATGCCATGTAAAAGATGGCTGACAGAAGGCTTCGCTGCGATCAGACGCAAGCGTGCAGCGTCTTTGCTGCTCAGAGTGCGTGCAAGCTCTAACAGTCTCCTGCGTGTCATTGCTGGTAAACCTGATTGTCCATTTGTGCACTTTTCGAGTTAACTACATGTGGTTGGCTCAAAAAAACCATTTAACTAACATAGTTTTTAAGTAGGTCTACTAACATTTTACAGTCTATACTTTTACTCAGTGATATGGATAGTTGTCCGATTTAAATGAATTATTATTTATTATAAAAGATATTCTTTTTAAAATGAAACATGTCATTGCTACTTTTACTTACAAGAGATGTAATGCACAAAATTTGGGTCGATGGAAAAAAAGAATAAAAACTACAATGACTTTAATAAAGCTTTTCAAACTGGACTCATACATTCTGAATTCTTCTCTCAAATTATCAATTACATTTTGATTTTGTCAGATTGTCATTATAATTGAATTATATTTAATTCTGGGGTTTCTCTCAAAGAAAATTTTCGTTTAGAATATTTGAGTCTAGTTTAATTTACCTACACTAATTTAAAAAGAGATCTCATCATAATACCATGTATAAGTCATGTTATGTGGGTATTGCATCAATAATATTTGATTTTAACACGATGAAGGAATACCAGACGCATATTTCTTTACGGAATGTCCAAGTCAGGGGCCCATAAACACAATAATACCATTTTACTCAATGAAAAAGAAAGAAGTAGAGTGCAATAACAACACATTTTATAATTTCGTAATTTTAAATAATAATAGTATAATAATAATTGATTTCTGAGTAAAGTTATTTATTTAATACTTCAAGCACACTTATGTACAGAGGCGGACTTAATACCATCGGCATTTTCTAACACCTTTAGGTGATGAAGATTAAAAGCAAAAAAAACAACTCGAAAATGATAGGTACTTACAAGGTCTTAGCGCTTTACTTTTGCGATAAATAAAATCACAAAATAAGATTTTGAAGCGCAATTCGGCGCTACATTCTCCGTGGTAACCTGCAACCTACCCTTAAGGTAAAAACACTACGGTTTTCCTTATATGTTATTTTCAGGCTTCTACGAAAATAGTTTTTTGTCATTCCCATTATACTTAACATAATCACTTAAATGATTGTGCGAGAAACACGTTCTACAGACGTATCTTATCTTGGTTTGTTATTGCAAGCAAAATGTGGGATGGCCCCTAGAAAAATAAGACATAACTCTCTGTATTATACTGGTTTTAAATTTGGATCAATTATTTGACACTAGCTCTCAGTCCAAATATTGAACAAAATCACAAGGTAATTTTTTACGATTGGTATTGAGTACCAATTTAATAATTATTTTTAACGTTAGTATTAGAGAATCCAGTTGTGTAGCAGCTTTAAGCCAAATTAGAACTATAATTTTATATTCATTTACATTGGCCTGGATTTTTTCCAATAATAAAAAAAAGTCCAGACCAATGATGGTGAATATAAAATTATATTCATCATCAAAGCTAAATATTTTAACATAAGCGTGACGCCATTTCGAACGATTTGAAAGTTTGAAATAAATATAGCTGTACCTGCAGTATTTTGGTTGAAATTAATGAAGCAAGTACAATTTAAAGAAGAAGAAGAAAACTTGTTACTGGGTATCATGTCAACATTACCAACCACTGCACGGTAATACCTCAGTATATATATTAATACAGTAGGACGACGCCTTTGATCTAAGGAAAAATGCCGACAACTTCTACACGCGTTAGACTTGAATAATACCTCCCGCACAACAAACATCGTTTTGTTCGCAGTGCGGGAGCGGCTTTCCCGCGTCTCGCCCCTCACACCCCGCACGATTGCCCTGTCTAGACAGCTTCGTCGGACGACTGTATGTTTTTAGACTGTGGTAATACTAAGCTTTGAAACAGTAACATTGCGCCAAAATCCGCTTACTCAGATTTAGGCTAATCTGGAGCATGGACTAAAAATACATTTTTGCAACTCGTTTCGTTCCTTACTTACAAATATTAACACAATATCACGCCTGTAATCCCCGAAGGATTAGGCACAGGTGTAGGTGTACCTACTACTATATACCTCTGCCTATTACCCCTTCGTGGATTACGTGGCGTGATGTTGTGTAAGTAAATACGAAATTAACTTTTTAATAAACAGAGCCTCGTATTAGGAGATCTTCTGTGTAGTGGATGTGTTTACAAAAATTTAAAGCTTAGAATACATAAACAGTCAGAATCGTACAACTATCTGCCGGCCCTTGGATACAAATATTTGTTCTGTCCGGGAATTAAACTGTTGACACGCAGCGCAGCAGCCCATCGCTCAGCTATTGCGCTAACCACACCGACAAATAATTCTAAATAATCTTTGATAGTCAAAGCCAAATCATTTATTTCAATTTGGCCATTTAAAAGGCACTTTTAAAACGGCTAACTTGAAACTTTAATGAAATATAGTTATTCTAGTTGGCCCTTCCAAAAGGTAGTTACGCATGGAGAACAATGGGCAAGAAACTCCATACTTTCTCTTTTAAAATAGCTTTTTTACAATATTTTGTATATTATAACAAATACATTAAATGTGAATACGATGTAGGTACCTAGAATAAAAATAAACTTTATACTATACTAAGATAGATTCAAAGTATTTCTAAATAAGCATTGTTGACTAGCCTGTTGGTCTAGTAGTTAGTGACTCTGACTGCTATGCCGGAGGTCGTGGGTTCGATTCCCACCCAGGACAAATGTTTGTGTGATGAGCACGATCATTTGTTCTGTGTCTGGGTGTAATTTATCTATAATATGTATGTATTTAGAAATATATAAGTATGTTTATCAGCTGTTTAGTCCCCATAACACAAGCTCTTAGCTTAGCTTGGGACTAGATAACGTTGTGTGAAAGTTGTGGAGTATTTAAAACAAAAATAAAATTTACCTAAGAGATAAGTAAATAATTAAGTGGATAGATATATGGTACTCACACATTTACAAATATTCGAATTGTCAAAAAAAAAGAAACTTTTAACCAGAACCTTGATCAAAGCATAAACTAACCCATATATACAAAATTACAGAACCCAAACGCTACCACACTCCACACACACTCTTGTTATACCCGCCTGCTGTATATTATCGCACCACTGGATCCGATTCATTCCTGGAATTTTCAGCACTTTTCTGAACGCTTCAGTAGTTCCGCGAACATAATTGAATATGCAGAGTTAAAACAGTTGGGTATAACATACGTTGGAAATTCATTTTCACTATGTTTATTTTATTGGAGAGCGTGTTTGGCGATGCATATTGTGATGATATTCGTATTTGCAAGGAAAAATAATGCATGAAAACACTATTTCTGTTGTGAAAAGTAATATTAAAGTAATGGTCCGGATATTTCTTGGTCCATTAGTTTTATTACCTGTTTTTATTTGTTATTTACTTTTTTAACCGACTTCAAAAAAAGGAGAAGGTTCTCAATTCGGTTGTATATTTTTTTTTTTTGTAGGGTACCTCAGTACTCCGTCATTTATGGACCGATTTTCAAAATTCTTTTTTTGTTTGATAGGGTATACTAACAGATTGGTCCCATTTGTATCAAAACTCATACCTGATGAGGGATCTTCGAGGAATTGAGGAAACTCCTCAAAAAATATAGGCACACATGCACCGATTTCAACATTTTTAGTAACAAATCAAGCATTTTCATTTAGAAAGTATCATTTGGTGAAGAAAAACTGAAGAAGAAGACAGGTAACGGAACTCTTCAACGCATAACAGCAAATTATTCGCGATTGCTATAGTCAGATGTCTATGCTGAGCTTTTGTATTTCCACAACATAACATTACGCCATTTTATTTTAAAAGGGGCCGGCAGAGATGTACAGATTAATGTTTAGAGATAGAACTTCTTTAGCAATTGTTATCCAATTTCAATGATTCTTTCAAGTTTTGAAAGGCTTTCTTTACATACAAAGAAACTAAAAATTACAAAATAAAAACTTTTTGACAAAAAAAACAACCGACTTCTTAAAAAAAAACTAACAGGTGAAAAATAACTCCAGTTTCGGAAGTCGGTGGCCAATAATGAACAAAAAAAAACCACCAAAGCCACAGACTTCCGAAACTGGAGTTATTTTTCACCTGTTAGTTTTTTTTTTAAGAAGTAGGTTGTTTTTTTTTGAGAGGTTTGTGTTTATTTAAGGCCAAGCTACTCTTACCGAGGTCCGTGGATAGGACATCACTCGTTACATATCAAAACTTCTCCGTAAATCGTACACATTGTTGATACACTAACGCATTTCTTTGAGGATCGTCACGGGTAGTCGGAAGCCAGAAACTCTGACATTAACCAGTCGCAGCAATGGTTAATGTGTTACCCAATCGCGTCATGTAAAACCAGTAGGTATTCTAGTTTTCAGTTTAACAGCGGCTCGAGTCAATAAAAGTCACCACGTGAAAATTTGAGTGAAGTAAACTGTATTGCCAGTTCACTTCACTCAAATTTTCGGCATTAGTATCAGCCAAAGACATTCAATACCTATTAAATCTCTTTGGTATCAGCACAACTCGCCTTCACTTTACCTATGTGTTCACAAAGTGATTATTAGAATAGCTTGAGCCTGCGCCTTAGTTTTTTTAAATAAGATTTTGTACATTCAGGTTTGCTCTTGTATTGAATACCGTATGTAAATTTAGTTTAAACGGTTGTTTGTTGTAATTGTTTAATATTTGATTTGGTTTTCATCTCCCTGATTGCTTGAGATTGTGTGAACGAGCGCAGTTTTCTATGGGAGGGCTCGAGAGATTATCTCCAATGTAAACAAATAATTTGAGAGCGAGAAACAGTACAATTTAGAAAATTATTCGTTCATAATTCGTAAATGAACTATATTTCGAAAACACCTTGTTTTGCTGATCTTACCCAATTTATTTGAATTGACAGCTATGACGTTTCAACATGGCGCAAAGACATTCCTATTCTCATTTGAAACACATAGTTCACAATGTCCCGCTGTAGTCGAGTTCAACATAGTTGGGAAAAGACTTGGCTCTTTTCCCTATATAGGGTGACTGGTAATTAGTTTGACTGGCCTGTTGGTCTAGTAGTTAGTGACCTTGACTGCTATGCCGGAGGTCGTGGGTTCGATTCCCACCCAGGACAAATGTTTGTGTGATGAGCACGATCATTTGTTCTGTGTCTGGGTGTAATTTATCTATAATATATATGTATTTAGAAATAAATAAGTATGTTTATCAGCTATTTAGTACCCATAACACAAGCTTTCATGCTTAACTTGGGACTAAATGGCGTTGTGTGAAAAGTTGTGGAATATTTATTATAGTGACCGACACTTGAATACATGATTGCACTCATGGATACAAATAACTTTCCCAAAGAAACTTTTTTTTATACTCATTCAATTTTAATTAAATAAACTCCAAATAAATTACGTCAGTACTGCACAGCGGGAACGGTAGGGGTTGCGGGGGAGCGTGGGACGCTACTACTAGTAGATTTTGCCCTTCCGGAGGTCAGACTATCAGCTGTTCGGACACAGCGCGCGCGCGGGCTTTTCAAACAGCGTTTTTGTTATTTTATTGTGTTTAAGTTATTGTGTATAAAAAAGGTTCTTTGGGAAAGTTTATTAAAATCATGAATACAATCACGTGTTTAAGTATCGGTCACTAATTACCAGTCACCTTTATATTGTATAGAAACCTATTTATTACAAGCCACAGTTTAGTTTTAAATTACACAAGGGTTGTACGACAGCCCTCGGGGATAATGGAAGAATTGACACGTGAAAAATCGCTTATAAAGGGTAGAATGAATATTTTTCCCCTTTTTTATTTGGTACGGTAGACCGATATTTTTAGATAAAGCAGGCTATTTATTCACTTCTGGAGGCGTTACTAATTTTAATTGTCAGTTTATGGAACGGTGTTTTATTTTTAAATTGTTGTAGCCGTTAATTAACTGGGACGGGTTGAAGGCTTAAAATTTGAAACTAACAAAACCATTCAAGCCAAAGCTTTTTATTTTAGCGTTTTATTAAATTCATAACATAACACAACATCACGCCTGTAATTTCCTTAACGTTAAGCAGAGGTGTACCTGGGACACATTAATTCGCCAGTTAGGTTTAATTCCCATGTAATAGAGGGCGAACCAATTTTTTTAAATCCTCATTGGAACAGGTAGAAACTACAGAATTTTACCTGAAACGATCTTTACATAATTACTATAATTATATGTACAGAAGCCAGCACATCAAGCTACCCCAATGTGTCAAATTTCTTTACTTTATAGATCGATCGATAATCGATCGATTATTATTATTAGAGACTATAGGTTTTACTTAGACTGACCTGTTGGTGTAGAAGTTAGTGGCCCTGACTGCTATGCCAGAGGTCGTGGGTTTGATTCCCACCCAGGACAAATGTTTGTGTGATGAGCACGATCATTTGTTCCGTGTCTGGGTTAATTTATCTATAATGAGTATCAAATAAAAATAATGCTGAGGATCAGCACTTTTTGAACGTCAAAATTACACAAGACAGTCCCCAAAAAGCCTGCCCTTCGCCACTTCCTAGTGTTTTTGTCGGGATGAAGAAGTGGCGGAACAAACTCCGCAGCAACACGTTTGTCTGATAGATAAGTTAGAAGAACTTGAATTTATACAGTACAATTAGTTATAATTATAAAACAATTAAAATAAATATACCTATTCGCTTCCATGTTAGCAATATGGTTAAAGAGACTTTATTCTCATAAAGAAATTTACATTTCACTTAACTGAGAACAGATTAGGTTATACATATCCAATATACAGAATTTTAGTAGTAGTATGTATTTATAAATATATAAGTATGTTTATCAGTGGTTTAGTACCCATAACACAATTTCTGCTTAGCTTGAGACTAGGCGTTATGTGAAAGTTGTGGAATATTTATTTACTTATTTAATTTGGGCCTTTTATAACCCAAAACAATACGCCCTGCAAAAATTGAATCTCCTACTATTTTCACAGAAAATAGTAGTAGTTTAATAGTAGTAGTAGTTTTGTTTGTGACCGAGCCTTTTTGTGAAAAACACTTCGACATGAAGGCCTTTTGGATTTGAGTCGGGGATTAGTGTAATACCTCCTGCGGCCCTCAGACGTAAGCCTGTGCCTCTCAACCTGACATGGCTTTGTCATCGATATTATCATCTTTTGTTATGAACATAAACAATCGTAGGTATATTTTCTTTATCGTGTAAGGTTATAAGCTGGGGTCCGACCCTCGAATCTGTTTGAAAACAAAGTAAATTCATTATTTTTTTGGTAGGTTTTTCCTGTGGCTTCGTTCACGTGGTCTCTTCTAGATGATTCGTGCCTTGTTTTGGGACAAAGCTACTAGTGTTTAACTTTTGAGAATTTAATCGCGTGAGATCCGGAGATTTTTTCCTTACACACAAAGGTTTTTCACATCCACGTATAAAAATACTAAAATATACTAATTTGGTGATTGACTTTTGCCATCTGGAATTTCTTAGTATCAACTCTGTGTCTGGATTCCTGCCCGATTGATGGCAATAGGCTCGCTCCCTATTACACAGGATTTATACATAGCTGGCGAAATGTGGTTGTACTTACTTCTGGCACACCTATGCCTAACCCTACGCTACTAATGTTATGTTATGTTTATACCTTTGTATGCTCCGAAACTACTGAAACGATTTAAAAAATTCTTTCACCGCTGGGAAGCTATACCTACTGTCCCCGGGTGACATAGACTTTTTACTCCTGTGTTTCCACGGGCACGGAAACTACGTGGGTGAAACCGCATGACGTCATCTAGTCTATGATATATATGTATTTAAAACTAAATAAGTATGTTTATCAGTTGTTTAGTACCCATAACACAAACTCTGCTTAACTTGGAACAAGATGGCGTTGTGTTAAAGTTGTGAAATATTATTTATTTACCCTTACAAATAAACAAAGAGGTTCAAATATTTTACTATGAATGCAGTTTACAATGTTACCGCGTACATTGTAAAGTACCTATTAGGTAAGTATTGTAGTGTATAAATATACAAAGAACATTGTGGTACTAAGTGTTAGACCTTCGATATTAGCCATACTTTTTTACTGATATGTAGAATTTGTGAAGTTAGGGTCGGTAAAGTTAGGCCGTGTAGATTCAGAAGCTTGGCTCTACATGAGATCTGGTATCTTTTTCACAGGGCAAACCTTATGTGGTTGTCTTGGCAACATTTTACATTAAATGTTTTTGGTGGGATTCCATTGTCTGTCTGTCACCAGGCCGTATCTCAAGAGCTGTGATAGCTAGATAGTTGAAATTCTCAAATGATTTGTTTCTGTTGCCGCTATCACAACGAATAATAAAAACACAAAAAAATATTAAAGTGGGGCTTCCAAACAATAATGACAGTGTTTTTTTTTTGTTTTTTTTTCTCATGGTACATCGTCCTCACATATAATCTGATTATGTATACAAATATTGTAAAATCTATTTTAAAAGAGTAGGTATGGATTTTCTTGCACATTCTTCTCCATACGAAACTACCTTTTGTAATGTGCAACTAGAATCATATTAGTTTAATTTATTTGTAAGTCTAACGTTCAAAAGTGCCTGTTAGGCCTAATTGAAATAAATGATTTGACTTTGACTTTGACTATAAACGTGTTTTTTTTGTCGTTTTTTCTACCTATGCGGACGGTAGGTACAGAGGGCAGCACACCAATCTACCCCAATGTGTAAAATTTCTTTGATAGTTTTACTACTTTATGTCAAGCAGAATAAGGTTCATGTTCAATTGGGAAAATTGTACAGTTTCTGGTAGCTTGATGTGCTGCCGTCTGTACGTAACTCTTCGTGCACGAATCCGACTCGCACTTGGACAGCTTTTTTTAATACATTGAAATGCGTATATATTCATTCATACTTATTACTGTTTTTTTTTTAATATTCTTTTTTATTTAGTTATTCAATTAGGTCTGACATTTCAATTCTCAATTTTCTTCAATATTTTCAAAACCATACACTATAACCAATATAACCACTTACGTACTGACTTAATAGACTAAACTGTGTATTTAGTTGCTCGAGAGACCCATTAAATCATCCGAAACATTAAATTGACTTTTACAAATTGGTTAAAACCATTATAAACACCTGTAAAATATACTTTTATTAGGTACCGGATTAATATGCACAAACCACAATGCAGCTACAGACGCCAGCACGTCAAGTTACCCCAATGTGTCAAATTTCTTTGATCGTTTTTAACTTTATTGTAAACAGAATAAGGTTCATATTCAATTGGGAAAATTTGACACATTGGGGTAACTTGATGTGCTGGCGTCTGTACATAATGTTACATAAATATAGCAAATTGTCTTATTTATCTAACCTACATTAATACAAATAAAAGCTACTACCTACAAATTGATGCTAGATTGGTTTCGATTAAACATAACATAACATTACGCCTGTTATCATCTCCGAAGAATTACGCAGAGATGTAGAAGTAGTACAACTAAGTAGTATAAGGGGCGAGTTTTTTGCCATCAATCGGGTACGAATCCAGACTCCAGACTGATACTGAGAAATTCTAGATTTAAAAAACTCAATAACGCCTGGCCCGACTGTAATGCTCAACAGTAGCGCTTGTGACCATTAAACCAACTTCAGTCAAATTTGTTCATGTCGGTCATTATTATCCTTAAATTAACCTTTCAATCGTATTAATTAGAGACAATGACAGCGCGGACACCATTGACCTCTCGGTGTTTAATGAATTTAATAAATCTGTTTCTACAATAAGTTCCATAACATTATAACAAATAGCAGTACTGTTTTGGGTAACTTGCTATCAAGTTACCCAAAACAGTACTGCTAATATAATACATGATAAGCACTATTGCTTATCGTGTATTAAAAGAGTCGCATTGTAATATGCCCGCACAATAATAACGCTTATATACTATGTAGGTGTAATTTTTTCACTTCCCGTTATTTGGCCATTCATAATAATAATCATTTATTTCAGACCATATTGGATCCATTATTTATTAGTAATACACTTATATCTATGTTAGTAAAATTAATATAAACAAAAATAATCCATTTATTAAAATACCTAACTGAATAACAAATACATTACTAATTACAAATTATTAATTTAATATATACAACACTATTTTACGTTGAAAAGGAACCCTCCCAGATCTGTGAACGGTATTACAATGTTTCACAACCGGACAATCAACCCTTCCCAAAACGGTATTCAGAAGGCTGTTAGAGCTGCCCCGCAGGCGACGCATCAAGGAGGCCACTCTTGCATTGATAAAGCAAAGTTGTGATTTAAAAGAAGATGTAGTATCCTGTATGTGGGAACGCCGAGAGGGGACGTCATAGACGGACATACATAGACCTTATTGGTGATATTCTTCAGAAAGGTCCGGTGCGTAAGTACTCGCAACCTGCGTATTTGTATGACAACGATGTATGAGCAAAATGAAGGAATCGTAGCAGATAGCGTTCTATAGTTACTGCCTACCCTCATGGGAAAAAGGCGTGAGTTTATAGTTGTATGTATTTTATTTGGCCACAAGGCTCTCAATGCTCTACTAGACATTACACAATGGTAAAGTCCCCAGTACCTCGCAGTCTCGCCAAGCTTAATGATCTCTTGAATTCTAATCCAATGAGAGGTTTTGTATGCGAATGAATGGACCAAGATTCTATTGGCATGTCAGAAGCACTGCTAGGGGGATTCATGAAAGAGTTTTTAACTTTTTTTGCTTTGATATTTGTTAACTTAAATTTTATTTTATGCCACTTTTAAATGTGAAGCATCTATAGGCGAGGGTAAACCTGATTGTTTGCGTTGCGCTATAAATTATGTTGTCGCGATTTCAAATACATTTTTTGAATTTAAAATGTTTGTATTTAATGAAAATGAATATTCATGTAATAAACAGTCCCTATTTTATGGAACAAATTCATAGTATCTTTTGATTATAATAATAATAATCATTTACATACCATACCACCACCACACCACGACCAAACCACAACACCACCTCCACCATTCCACCTAGCATATTATTTTCATTTATTTTTTTTATATTTTTTTATTATTATTATTATTATTTTATTATGCCATTACTGATTCCTCTCTTAATCTTTTCTTTTTTGCATATAACTTCTATAAAATAATTTCGATTATTAAAAAATGTAAGCCGCCACGGGACGTCTGACATATTATGCCAGGCTCAATTTTTTCTTTGTAATAATTATGTAGGTTGTTGAGCTTGCATGTTTGAGCTGTTTCTATTTATTGTTGTTGTTGTTGGTTTTGAGCATGCTGGCATCCAAAAAACTCGGTGTGCTTAATAGAGCGAAGCGGTACTTCACACCGGGGCAAAGACTGCTGCTATACAAGTCGCAGATTCGGCCCCATATGGAGTACTGCTGTCATCTCTGGGCGGGAGCACCTGGATACCAGCATGGGCCCCTTGACTCGGTTCAAAAGCGAGCTGTGAGACTCGTCGACGATCCCGTACTCACAAGCGGTACCTATTGAGCCCCTAAGTCTTAGGAGAGACTTTACCTCCCTATGTGTGTTCTACCGGTTGTATAATGGGTTGTGTTCCGAAGAATTGTTAGATGCCCACGGCCACTTTCTATCATCACACCGCTCGCCGTCGACAGGGATTTCATGCTCACACACTGGAGCCGAAATGGTCCCGTACAGTGCAGTTTCAGAGAAATTTCCTCCCGCGTACACTTGGATTGTGGAATGAGCTCCCTGCCGAGGTTTTCTCAGAGGGCTACAGTATGGGGTTCTTCAAAAGGGGAGTAAATATGTTTTTAAAGGGTCGGCAACGCGCGTGTGGCGCCCCTGGTGTTGCAAATGTCCATAGGCTACGGTAACCGCTTACCATCAGGCGGGCCGTAAGCTTGTTTGCCAGTGGTGGAAAAAAAAAACATACATATCCGTGGTTTTGAGCCATTTTAGTTAAAGTTAAGGGAAATGCCCATTTGCTAAAGAAACTCTGGTCAAGTGATGCACATGGAAGAAACAATATTAAAATTATAATTTCATTAATTTGTCAAATTATGATAAGCAGTTTAGAACATACAAACATTTATATACCTAAATCTGTATGTATTTTGGACGGTACCAAATTCATAACCCTCCCCTTCGCTTTGCGGATGTCTGATAAAAATAATGTTGCATCCATTGTATTACAAATAAGTAAGAATTTAAAACTACGCCTATATATAAAACTAGCAGACGTTACGCGGTTTCACCCGCGTAGTTCCCGGTCCCGTGGGAATACAGGGATAAAAAGTAGCCTATGTCACCCGGGGATAGTGTAGCTTCACAACGGTGAAAGAGTTTTTCAAATCGGTCCAGTAGTTTCGGAGCCTATTCAATGCAAACAAACAAACAAACAATCAAACCTTTCCTCTTTATAACATTAGTATAGACAAGCGTATTGATCTAGGTCTGAAATAGTGTGCTAGATATATCTCATTCATGATTCAAACGTATCGCTGCAGCATGTGACGTCGGATCTTTTTATAACTCCTAGTATTCGCTCAGTGGTTGAAATACGATCTTTTTGAATTTTTGCACTCTTTATCTTCGTTGATACCTATATACATATAGAAATGTGTTTATTTTTATTATTATCTAATTTGACTACGGGCCTATTGGCTGCGCACCAAAGAGATTTAAAATACTGTAGAGCGGGCATGTCAAGGAAATGTCATAGAAAAACTTTGATCCCATGTCTCAGTAACGCCATCTAGAATAATATATGAATATTGGAGCGGAAGCGGAGCGTACTACAAAAAAAATCATAGACTTGTATCTAGCAGGACACACTTTTTCGGACGAAAATTTTGTTCGTGATGTCCGGTCTATAGGTATTGAATGTCTTTGCTGCGCACCATTTAAACACGTTCTCTACGCGTATCAGCGTATGTAGGAATCAACTGACCGACCGGCTTGCGTTTGCTGAGCGTACTGATTGCGTTCTACGCGCGTCATTAGTGCGTTAAAAAATCGTCGTGTGAAAAGGCCGGGTTTCAGCCGCCATGGCAATTGAGTTTAGCAACCAGTTTTGAAAAGGAATTTTTATTCTTTTAGTTGCGGTGGAAGGTGTTTTCATCTTTGTACGCAACCAGTTGCCAACAAAGAATACTTTTGCGGTAATGGCAACTGAGTTTTGCAAAACTTATTCGTCAAAATTTGTTTTTTTTGCTTTTCTCATCATTTCTCATTTTTTTCATGCTATTATTGGGCCTTTTTGGTACATAGTTTGTTAAAAAAATGAACTAGATGCGTAATACAGTATTCAATACAAATGCACACATAATTACCACTATTGTACATAACTCACATTATTTATTACATTATGTACATTAATCATACATTAAAGAAGAAGAAGAAGAAGAATAAGAAGTTTTTATTTGTATTGAATGTAGGTATAACAATAAGGTGTTCACAAAGTTCAAGAGTCCTTGTCCATTACATACCTACTTACATACATTACTCATTATTACTGTTGTTTCAGATTAGATATGTACAATTATCTACTTGTTCGACAATCTCCGATTTGCAATTAATATAATAATATGCTGATATTAATACTGAACAAATTTAGCTCATTTAGCGTGAACTGATACGAGAAAAGAAGATTGCGTCTACTATAAAATTGACAAACTTGTTTATGTTTTTTACTCATTTTCTAATTAGCTTTTATCTTTTATGCGGCTGTAGATAGATAGACAGATAGATAAAACATTTATTTAGTAAGTACACACAAAAGACACAGACAAACACACAATACAAAATCAAAAGTGGTAAAACAATGAGCGATTAATGATACAGTGTGCGGTGTGCGTCTCAAGGCTGCACCAAATGGGAGTCCAGCTCAGAAAGAAAGAAAAAAAGACTTTCCCAATCTTCAAGATCCTGGAGATCAACCACAAACCACAACAAGAAAACAAATCCCAGTATCTTATTAAAAGAAAAACTCGTGTAAAAAAAAATAGAAAAAAAAGTCGTTTTCACATTAAAGTCTCGAAGGAAATCTAATTCCAAATCACTTTCGTAAAAGAAGCAATTTACCTTTTTTCTACAAATTACCCACTTGTTTCTGTTGAAGAGTTTTAAGTATATGTTACGATAATCCTACTAATCTGTTTGTCTGTATGTGCCTGGGGACAGACATGGATGCAGGACGGCCGAATGTGGGAATGCATAATTGGATGGTATGAAAGGAAGGAATGAGTTGAAGTAGGTATGAGTAAGTGAAGTGAACTAGGGCACTATGGCGTACGTTAAATTCAAGTTCACATGTTGGTCTGTAACTGGTTCAATTGGAGTTTTGTTGTCACCTTTGCGATGGCTCAGCCAAATACCAACTAGCCACACTCGACTCAGTAGAGCGCAGAGCCAAGAGGCTCATTGGCGACAAAAAGCTGGTGGGTACCAAGCTTCATACTCTGGCCCACTGCCGCAAAATTGCATGTCTGTCGGTCTTTTACAGACTGTATTTCGGTGAGTGTGCTCTAGAGCTCCACGAGCTCATTCCACCATCTCCTTTCCTCCATCGGGAATCCAGACGTACTGCAGGTTATCCATACCCATTCTTTGTAGATGTTCCACACATTCGCACGAAGCGCTTTGCCTGTTCCTTCATTATGCGCACAGCTAAGGAGTCGTATTCCCCGCCTGCATCAGTGTTCCCGAGTTCATATGACCCCCATCTTAATCCCGTTTAAGTAGCGAGTTAATAGGCTTTTTTTGGGTAAGCTCGTTCCATCGTCGACCTCATCTCTGACCGCAGGACAAGATTGAGGTCAAGAGTAGACCCATTATTATATATATGAAAAAAAGCATAATTTACCATTTTGAGGGTTTAATTATCTCAATTCCTACGTTTTGGAGTATTTTAAACGTTTCTTGAGTCCTAGTCGACACAGATCTATGAGTTCTGTTTAGTACGCTCCGATGCCGCTCCAATATGACTATATTATTCTAGATGGCGTTACTGAGCTATGGAATCACAGTTTTGCTATGACATTTCTTCTTAGTAACGCTAACCAGCACAATACCTACAGCTAAATTGATGCGGCAGGCGAGCATACTTAATTAGACTGATCGACTTATGTCCACTACTAGGTCACAAGTCATCATCTGCCTTGCCCATTCCCAATAATGTTGGGATCCGGGTACAGCTGAATACCAGTGTTTTACATGGAGCGACTGCCTGTCGGACCTCCACAACCCAGTTTTTTTTTTTTTTTTTAGGGTTGACAGGAGAGGGAAATCCTCATGGACGCCCACACCGACCCACTGGGAGTCAGTTTGAGCAGTGCCGGACTCTTACCGGCTAAAACCCACTCCTGCCTTTGCTTTTGGTGTCCTCTGACATGATCAGAGCCCTTGTGTTCCGTTTTGTCGTTTTTTAGCAATATAATTTATGTTTGTTATGGAGAGATGTGGTGGCGTGTTTTGGTTTTCATTTTTAGTAGTACCTTCCATGCATCTTCATTTAATGTCATTCGAATTTTCTATTGTTCAAATATGTTTTAGTTTTTCTAATTTTATTTTACCTAGTTTAAGGCAGATTTTTATTTCATTTCGGTTTGTATGACTATTTTATTTTATTTTTTTTACCACAACCCAGTAACTGGGTAACACGATACGGTCCCTTGGTTGAACTGGTTGTCAGACTTTCGGGCTTGTGACTATCTGTGACGAATGTCATAGGTCTACAAACCAACCAACCAACGACTAAACGTGCTTTCCGAGGCACGGAGGAGTCTTTGGTATGTGATGATGAAGAAATAATAGTAATTTAATAAATAATAATAATAATTTATTCAAAAAAGACAGCCTATAGGTACAATTTTCAAAAATTAATTTACTTAAACTACTTAAAGACTAGGCAATTTTTATAAATGCAATTTACAAGGATCTTCTGACCTCCAAACTAGAAAAGTCCTGTATCTTGGAGGTCAGTTTAATTCCATTTCTAGACACAGTCCGTGAGTTCCCATAGGTATTTTCAAAAAACAATTTGTGTTTTTACAAAATTTTAAAAGTTAAAAATATTAATAGCGGTATTTAAAAGTTCATTTTAAAATTACTACTATAAATAAGTAAAAATTAAAAAGTAATAACATGTTACAAAAAAAAAAAAAAAAATATGAAATGAAATGATATTTATTTCTGTAAGTAAGTATATCTTCTCAGATACTTTTACATGTCTTTTTTTAAAACTAAATGGCATTTCCAAAGTGACTGATCCCTGAGAAGAAATGCCGAAAGAAACCCAGGGGTCATGGTCTCTTTTAAACTCCAGACACATGAGTGTATTCATTTATTATGCGAGTCTCACGATGCAGGGCAAAGTCTGGAAAAGCCTTTTGAAGAAAGAATCAATTCAGCTTTGAGTTGACCTGTCCCGACAGACGGCATGCATAAATAATATTATCACAATATATATGTATGTCGCGGTAAGCGATATTCTTGAATAATAAGTTGTGAAGTTGATTAACTTAGTACAGAGTCTATGGTGACCAGCGTGACGTTACTTGTCATTTGAAAATGGCGCGAATGTGTTTTCGGTAATGTCACGTGGACAGAGTCGTGCTGGTGCGTGGGAGCTGGGCATAGCTCAGGTTAATTTGAGGCTCCGACGACGACACACATCCAGTACGAAACTGTCAGTTACCTATGTGAGTTATGTTTTGTGATTACGATTGTTATGTGAGGTTATTACTGCAATGAAGATTGTTATTCTACGAACTCGATACCACGAAACCCCCATCGGTGTCAGCTCATCACTCAGCCATCGCTGACGCCGACATATATTATAACATATCATAAGCATGATAAATGTTAACCCATCCACGGATCGACCTCGTCAAGAGTAGCTTAACTTTCGATCGACCCATGAGACTGTTACACAAGCTCATTAGGATACAAGTTTTGGATGACAATATTGTTCGTGATGTACCGTCTTATGTAAGTATTGAACATACATACATACATAACGTCACGCCTGTAATCCCCGAAGGGCTAGGCAGAGGTGTACCTGGTAGTACAACCCACATTTCGCCAGTTATGTTTAAGTCCCATGTAATAGGGGGCGAGCCTATTGCCATCAATCGGGCACAAATCCATACTCCGGGCTGCTACTGAGAAATCCCCGATAGAAAAACCCAATAACACTTTGCCCGACCCGGGAATCGAACCCGGGACCTCATGCTCCGCAGTAGCGCTTGCGACCACTAGACCAACAAGGTAAGTATTGAATGTCTTTGTAAATACTAAACCTTAGAACGTAGGTTACATTCGACGGTTACAATTAACATTTTAAACAGCAATGACCTCATTCGGAGTTCTATTCCCGAAGCACGCTTTTAGGATTTCGTTCACGTTTTTTGCTGGTCCAACTCAACCTCGAATAAGGTCGACTGACCTAGTTTTTTTTTTGCGTTTTACAAATCAACGAATTCTGGATTAAGTTTAAAATTTAAATAAAATTCGAGTGTATTCTGTAGAAATTCAGGTACAAGGTATTTGATACTCCTATCCACATTTGATTATTGCACATAAGTGCGAAACTCACTCTTCTTTTCTCATAGGGGTAGGCAGAAACTACAGAACGCCACCTGCTACGATTTTACATGCATCCTTTGCTTCGTTTAACACTTGGCTTTAGATTTTATTGAGTTCAAACTCGCAGATTATTTTGTAACACGAAATTTAAGTAATTTTTAACTTTTTTAAATTCTAGTAAGTAATAATTTAATAATATTACACAAAAATATTTTTAATTTACATTTGACATTCGAGTGAGTTATGCGTGATAAAGGAACATATTTCATAAAAATTGACATGAAATAAAATGAACATAAATTATTTTTTTTATTAGTATTGAGTATCTTTCCCAGATCCGCATTTCGTACACAAGAGTATGGCTATAAGTAGGTACAAGTAAATTATTTATTTGATTTTATCAATTAATTTGATTTTATCTCTTAATTCAAGTTATTTTATAACTTAGTAAGAGTTCTGGTTGCAACACCTAGGTACCAGTTTTTGTTAGTTAATTATGAATTGTAATCTGCAAACTAATATTTTATGATTTTATAATAACATTGTAATCTTCTTGGTTTAATAAATTATTATTATTATTATTATAAATGTGGGTATTTTTTAATGTGTCTTAAATGTTCACTGAGCGAGTTCGCAAAAATAACTTTTTTTTGTTTTATTTACTTATATGTGATTTTTTTTTTAATTGTCATTAGTGTCTGTTTCAAATTTTTATTCTGTTTTTCTTTACGATCGTATTGGGAAACTATAATGATAGCTTTGAAATGAACAATTAGTTCACATTTAATTCTGCAAACCAGCCAACCCGCTTTGAGCAAGGTGGTGAATAATAAGAAAATAAAAAGTGAAAAGATAAAGAAATAAAAAGTTTTTTTTTTTATAATATTCCTACCTTATCAGTATCAGAAGAGGCCTGTATCCTGCACTGGGGCAGTATCAAGCTTTTATTATTAAAATCGTTCTTTGAAAAGAGAAGGCATCTTGGCTACCTATCTGCAACCATTTGGGCCGAGTCCAACGATACCTTTGTAAACCAAAATATTTACAACAATATAAAGCAAGTGCACATTCAACATTTTATAAGCGTATTCTAATCGCATTTGGCTCGCGGCACCACGTTTTGCCTATAACTCACTCTTCCCATCTGGCGGTCTACACACCCCTTACAATTTATTATTTATGCTTAAGGGTTACCTTTACCTAATGTGTTTTCTTGTATCATTCATAGGTAGGAATGGCTTGAATTAGAGCTTACATTTTTATTGAGATTGCAATGGGTTGTAAATGTTATATTATATTCGTATTGTTATTCTTCTTCTTATCATGTGGCTAGTAGTAGTAGTAGTACTTATCACCTTTCGCTAAGTCACGTGGTCAAAACAAAGGGATTTGAGGCGTTCTCGATTGTAGAAAGAGAATAGATACGAATCGTTTGTAACTTGGCTAGGGGGCTGGTGTCAGAGTTTTAATGCCGCCCATGGGCCTCTGACTTGGCATCACATGCTCTTGAGAAATATCTCTCGGGCATACCAGTTTCCTCACAATGTTTTCCTTCACCGTTTTTGAAGCAAGTGATAGCTATACAATACACACATGAATCCTAAAAGTCAGAGGTGTGCGTGCCTTGGGTTCGAACTCGAGACCTATGATTTGGTAATCCGCCGGTCACACCACTAGGCTATCACTGCTGAAGTGCTGACTGTATTGTTATTAATTAGAGGATTATATTCAAGACTAGCTTTTGCCCGCAGCTTCGCCCGCGTGGATGTCAAACTTCCGTCCCCTATTTTTTCCTTTTAAGGGTTGAATTTCCAAAAATCGTTTCTTAGTGGATACTTACTCTTCACAAAGAACACCCCTTCAAGTTTCATATCTCTAATACTAGCGGTTTGAACTGTGCGTTGATACATCAACGTAATAATTTTATGCTGACCCCAAAATGTTTGGAAAAATGCTAACTTTTTCCCACGGATTTACCTACATTTAGTTCAATACTGTTCTATTGGAGTTTTTAAATATCAGCAATCACCAGCTTCAATTTTTTTTGTTATTAAGAGTATGTGACCATTTCTCAGACCTAAAAACAAGAACACAAATCCCAGCTGAATGACCCCAAAAACAGCCTCCGTTAATATTTAAACCACACAACTATAACAATGTATGCTAAGGTCCAAACCCTCAGTTACTCATGCTGACCGTTATGTACAAACTTTTGGTCCTTATATTATTCTGAGAGAAAAATTGTGTGGGTCCCCATTGTAAATTGTACGGGCAAGAAAAATGTTTAGTACAACTGGATATGGTGGGATTTATGTCAGTTTTCCTATAAACTTTACATATACCTACAACAAAGTCGGGTTTGTTTCGAACACTGTCTTCTAACTCGAGAACGGCTGGACTGATTTTCATGGTTTTTGATATGTTGGATTTATCTACGTCTCGAATAGCAAAATAATTATTAAAAAAAACATGAAAAGCCCTGAAAAAATAATTACGTTATTAAATCTTGGATTACTTGACAGGTGACAAATTTCTACCCAATTCATTATCGGGTGACAATTCGACATATGACAAGTGTTAAGCTAAAACTAAGAAGGTACTTAACACAACAGTAATTTTAAAATAATAATAATAAATAAATAAATATTCCACAACTTTCATACAACGCCTTTTAGTCCCAAGCTAAGCAGAGCTTGTGTTATGGGTACTAAACAGCTGATAAACATACTTATATATTTCTAAATACATACATATTATAGTTAAATTACACCCAGACACAGAACAAAATGATCGTGCTCATCACACAAACATTTGTCCTTGGTGGGAATCGAACCCACGACCTCCAGCATAGCAGTCAGGGGCACAAACTACTAGACCAACAGGCCAGTTGACAATAAATAATAGTTACAATAAATAAACTTACACTTACGACTATGTTAGTGACATAATTAATACAGCAATTCGAGGTCGATTCCCACAAAATGTTTGTGTGATGAGCACGATCATTTTGTTCTGTGTCTGGGTGTAATTTAACTATAATATGTATGTATTTAGAAATATATAAGTAGGTACGTAAGCTTAATTTGAGACTTAATGGCGTTGTGTGAAAAAGTTGTGGAATATAGTACTAAGACTTTGTTATTAATTTTATGATTGTTATTAACATAATTTTTCATCATTTTTGTTTTTTGTCAGTGTGACACTTTTTTAGTCCGTGGATTAATTAAATTATAATGAATATGTCATATAACTAATTACTAAATGCTTCCGACTTGCGCCACTGGGTAGAAAGACGTTGACATTACCTGTGATACAATGTTTTTCATTAGTACCTACAGTTACCTTATTTCATTATTACCATGTAATCTTTTAATAAATTTGAATATTTACTTGTGACAGAGGAACACCTTAGTTGAGAAATAAATTATTATTAAGTATTACTAGTATTGTAGTAGAAATGAAAAAAAAACCGACGCTGGTTTTTCTCCTTTTTCGAAGTACCTATCACATACTTATACAACCTTTGCCATTAAATTATTCATTCGGACCGTTTTTACGAAGTTTCGGTGCTTAATTCTTAAAGAAAAATCGTGTAGACCAGCTTTATAAATTGGGCAACCAAGAAAAAATGTTCACCACAGCTGGATATGTGAAATAGGGTTGCCGATTTATTGGTCGGTTGCTGTGATGTATTTTATTCAAGGGCTTTTTTGTACATGCATTTTAAAAGTTGGGTTTGAACATCTGGGTAAACCAAATGTACCTAATGTGTTAGGGAATTATTGGACGGTGGTCTTATTGAAATGCCTGAAGAGCTGGGGGCCGTTTTTAGTTTTAGATTAGTCAGAGGTGTGCCTTCAAGTCCACCAGTTATATTGAATTCCCATGTAATAAAGGACGAGCCCATTAGCATTGAACAGGCAAAAATCTAGACTCCTTGCTACTACCACAGTCTAAAAACATACAGTCGTCCGACGAAGCCGTGTAGACAGGGCAATCGTGCGGGGTGTGAGGGGCGAGACGCGGGAAAGCCGCTCCCGCACTGCGAACAAAATGATGTTCGTGCGGGAGGTATTATTCAAGTCTAACGCGTGTAGAAGTTGCCGGCATTTTTCCAGAGATCAAAGGCGTCGTCCTACTGTATTAATATTTATACTGTGCTATTACTAAACAATTATAGGTAAAAAAAAACCAAAACAGCAATTATTTGTTGCAATTTGTTTATTGGACCAAATCTTAAGATGTCAAGTAATTTATGACAAATTTGATGCATTTCTGAAGCACTCTTTAGTTTTCTATAAATCTTCTACCAACATTACAACTACACTTCGATTTCAGTCAAATGTAACCGACACTTCAAAAAATATCCATTATAATCATCTGCCTAGCCTTTTCCCAACTATGTTGGGGTCAGCTTCCAGTTTAACCGGATGCAGCTGAATGTCAGTGTTTTACAGACCTCCAAAATCCAGTAACTGGGTAACATGATACCCCTTGGTTAAACTGGTTGTCAGACTTTCGGGCTTCTGACTACAAGCAACGACTATCAAACATCTACAAATGACAGCGGGACCAACGGCTTAGCGTGCTTTCCGGGGCACGTTGGAGTCTTGATATGTAATAAATGGTCACCCATCCACTGATCGACCTCGTCAAGCGTTGATTAACCTTCAATCGCCCTCTGCGGCTGTTATATGTAGGTATATACTATGCTTCAAAAATTATTAACTGTTAATTACTCGGTTGCCTTGACATCTATACTAATATTATAAAGAGGTAAAATTTGTAAGTTTGTTAGTTTGTATGTAGGGGGTAATCTTCGGAACTAATGATCCAATTTTAAAAAATATTGTAGGTACTGGTGGAAAGCTACACTATTCCCGGTGGACATAGGCTACTTTTTATCCCCGTATTCCCACGGGAACGGAAACTACGCGGGTGAAACTGCGTGACGTCTGCTAGTTAGTTATATTATGATCGAATCGTTTGTGTTAATTCTGATAATTTATGTGCTAATTCTGATAATTTATGTGCTTGTATTTGTGTTTCTATTTTTGTTTTATATGGGTCCCGGACCTGAAATAAACGATTTTATTTATTTATTTATTAGTAACCAAATGTTAAATGCAACATGTAAGTATATCTTCATCATCTCAGGGATCAGTCACTTTGGAAATGCCATTTAGTTTAAAAAAAAAAGACATGTAAAAGTATGTGAGAAGATCTACTCACAGAAATAAAATATCATTTCATCATTTCATTTCATTTCATTATACCACTATCAAAACTCTCTTATCACTATGAACCATTTGACCTCCACGTCATAATCAGCATAACGAGCTCTCCACGCTAAACTATATAAACTGGTGACTCATTCTTCAATACCGAAAAGAACAGCAGTGTAGCCGGTTTATGTTGATAAGGCCACTGCCACCCAGTCAGCGGGCAGCGTATAGCGCTCGACTGGTGCGCAACGCTTAATGGCGCTGGCGGTTATTTATTACACTGCCACGCATCACGTTGCAAGTTGCGTGTCTCTGTTCAAAATGAACGCGTGCGGATGTGTTTTCTGTGCTTTTTGACTGTGCGTGTTTTCTATACAAACGAAGATACTTACTATGCGTTTCAAATGAGAATAGGAACGTCAATTACCTCTATCTGTCAGATGACACTTGAAAAGTGCGGTCTGCAACCCTTGTTCGCGTATCAATTTTATTTATTTTTTTGTTTTACCTAGTCGCAGTTATTCAAAATGAAAAAAAAACGTCTTAAATGAATTAGCCTTGTGGACCGTACTTTTCAAGTGACATCTGACAGATAGAGGTCATTGACGTTCCTATTCTCATTTAAAACGCATAGTACAAGCAACGTCAAAACACACATTCACGCGCTACGTTTATCACTACAACTGCGCTTCCCGCTCCACTGCTATCGAGTTTATACATATTCGCTAGCTCATCGGTACTCAGCTTTGGATAAAATATTAGTAAAGATTCTGTGTACTATTAAGTTTGTTGAAGTAAGGAAGAATAACACAAGACTGTAATGTGTGTTATATCTGTCTCATCTAGTCCCAAGCTAAGCAGAGCTTGTAATAAGTGTACTAAACAACTTATAAACATACTTATATATTTTTAAATACATAGGTACATGATTATAGATAAATTACATCCAGGCACACAACAAATGATCGTGCTCATCACACAAACATTTATCCTCGGTGGGACTCGAATCCACATCCTCTGGCATACCAGTCAGGGCCACTAACATCACGACCAACTGGCGAAGATAGAGCAAATACATGTCTGACTTCAACAACCCAGTGACAGGGTAACAACCTTAACAGTCTAATTAACAGTCTTTTGAGGCCAGATCCATATAATTCTTTGAACGTCATACTAATGGCGCCGTCGCTCCGTTGTCGCCCGCGGCCCGCTAGCTTTGTGTCCGTAGCCTAAAATACCATCACGCCTGTAGTTGCTAAAGGACTATTATGCACTGATATGTTTACAGCATCACAACAATATGCCAGTTACGTTTCAGTCCTATATAACAGGGGGACAGTCAAGCTTTAACCAGGCAAGGGAAGGTAAGGAAATCCCCAATAACACTTTTCAAAACCTGGCATCGAACCCAGGACCAACCACTACTAGACCAACAGGGCAATAAAAAGCAAATTTCTCTCTTCCACCCTATAGACACAAGTGTATGATGTAATATTACATTATTTACATTAAATAGTGTATGGATGAATGTTAACTAGAACAATTTTTGAATTATTATTTTTAACTTTAAGTTCAGCATACGAAACTGCTTAATTGAAATAAATTATTTGACTCTGACTAAGACCTCAACTTTGACAGTTCAGGTCCTTTCTTTTGATGACCTGAATAATGAAACAAATGTTATATAGGGGCCAACAGACAGATCAGACAGATCAATATCCCGTTTGTAGGAAAAAAATGAAAAGTAGTCGATTCAAAATACACATTTTATTTAGGTAAAGTTTACACATAAAACTTAGTATTCACCTAACTATGTGACTTATACAAAACAAAACACTGTCTTATTTAAAAAATAATAAAATATACAATAATCAGTTCAATAAAATGTTAACATTAAAATTAACAAACACTTACTATCTAAAATCGTAATTAGACAACGTCTTAATTTACTACAGTATCGCAAATCAGTAAGTTTGCCAATCAGTCACATTTATTGCTTTTTTTTCTTTTTTTTCTTTTTTTCCTTTTTTTCCACTTTTTACTTTTTTCACTTTGACTTTACGTAGCTCTTTAGGATCTTTTACCCTCTTTACTCTTTTCCCTTTAACTTTTGGTTCCTCTTTACCGTCTTCTTCTCGTCTTACTTTTTTCAAATTGACTTTACGTTCCTCTTTGGTAATAAACTCATTGAATTTATCTTCGCTTTCAAAGTTTACTCTATTCTCGCCCTTAACCCGATTAAATCGGTTTACATATTTATCACTAATTTTAATAAAGTCTTGGACACTCACACCCTTAACAATGCTCTCATAGGCCACAAATGCTTCCTCAACCATATTACGATAATTAACTGGGAAAATGTTCACTAATTCGCCCCTGTATTTTTTCTTTTTCAAAATATACTCTACATATTCGTCCAAACTAGGAAACTTTTCGTTGTCCTTAACAAAATGTAAATACAAATTGTAAAAAGATACAATTTTACTGAATTCTAATTGATCAAGTGGTTTGTATGTCAACTCTATATCACCTTTTATATTATTGACTACAACTTGTTTAGCGATACTATACAGTTCACTATAGAAAGATTCATTTTTGTTGATCATAAAAAAGGGTCGAAATGTTTTATCACAAATTTCAATTTTTGGGTCACCCATGTGATACAAAAAGTGCACAAAATCTTCTAAATTGACTTCCTCCGTGATGACATCATCTCTCAGCATTTCTTTGTGCTGCAACTTCAAATAGTTGAGCTTTTTCACATTTGCAGCATTTTGAATTTCGTTCACTGGAAAACCGTCGACTTTTTTGAAAATTTTCTCAACCATATACAGAACTTTGTCACTGTAAGATGGAATCTTCTTTAGAATCATCACATGCCTTATTAAATCCCTTCGTTTGTTGATGGTGTTCAAGTCTAACTTGTAGTTCAAACAGATCAAGATTTCGATCATAACATGTGCGATGCCGTAATACATTCTTAAACGTTCGTGAGTAAAACGTTCCGGGTCGTCCTTAAAGATGAGCGTGGACATCTCGACGCAGTACCACAGAGCAGTAGGTAATGAAGAATCTACTTGAGGATCTAATGGTAAAGATGACAGTCCAATTTTACACTTCGTTGAACTGATACGTCTCAACGCGTACTTTTTGAACTGTGCAACAACGTTTTCGTCCATCCACTGTTTCTTTTCACAAATTTTCCATAGCACGAAGTAGAACAACCCGATGTTGTATTTCACTTTTTTGAAGTTGAAGTACGTGGCAGATAAAATGTAGTCGTTGTATCGATCAAAATCTTCAGTATCTACCAGCACAAGTCCACCGTGGAATGGTCGCCGAGTACGAGGTTCTAATTTTGTATCTTGTTCTAATAACTGTTTATACACTGTTAAGGTATAGAAGTACCCCAGTGACTCATTCAGATCAGGATCCTCCAACAAAAACAATGGGCATTCCATCAAGGAGTTGAATTTCGAGAAAGACGCTTTTGCTTCCGATGATTGGAAAATAAGTTTATCCAGCAAGTTCAATTCGGTACATAAGATCACAGGAATTCCTTTCTCGTCAGCCAAAATAATGTCCGGAAACTCGATTTCCTGGTCAGCTGTAAAATTGACATCCTCGATTGGTTCTTCGGGAACTTCACTTCTGAATGTGGTTTCGTACTTCAAAGCGTCGAACTCATAAGACTTTTTTTCACTTACGATGTAGTTAATTAAAGTAGAAATCGACTTTTCAACGTCCACTCGCAAATCGTAAGATGGATTGCTAAAACTTTTATACCACATCGTATTCTTAAATTCACTTATAAAAATATCTTTATCTGTCGTGTCTGAAAACTTTTCTATGGACACATAGTTCAATCTATTCTTCAACTTTTTCAGCTTATCAATTTCGGCGAGAGATTTAGCATTACTTTTTACTGAAGTGAGAAACTTAAATTTAATGTAAGACTTCAGACTCTCTTTCTCGGTTTCAAAGTTATCAGCAGTTATATTATCGTAGTCAAACTCCTTAGAAATATCAGTTTCATCGAATAGTTCATTGTTGCGATAAATTGTACACTTGCTCTTGATAAATGACGCAGCAACCGATAAGTCAATATCGCTTAAGTCTTCGTTTAGGGCATGAAAAACGACCTTTTCATAATCAACATCTTCATTCAGTTTCAGACATTCGTCAAAACTGTGTCTACCGATCTGACCATCGGTAATGATGTACAACAATTTAATACTGTCATTGCTGCCAATTTTCCATTTCATCCACTTAATAATTGTTTCAGGCAACGTATTACAACCTGTGCCTATTTGGTTTTTGTATGTGTCAAGAGTTTCTGTTTCATCAACTTCGTCACACTTGTGTCCCCAATGTAAATAAACAATTTGAAATTCTTCATCTGCTAATGCACTATTGATTTGATTCACGTCACTTTTAAATTGTTCCAGTGTTGTTAGTCCATTCTCATGATAATACGGCACTCCACTTGTAGAGGCGGAGTAATCTTTCGCGTAAATATAATAATTTACCATATTGAACTGATAAAATGCTTTAGTAAACAATGGACTTTACGCGGAGTGAAACAGAACACTACTCTCTGATAAGAGGAGCGAACCGTACACTCGACAGTCGAACACTAACGAATATGACGCATGCTTCGGCTTTTAAACCCACCGCATTGTAGTACGTACCTATCGACAACACGGTCCTGATATTTCTGGGTGTGGTGCAATCGCTGAACTAACTATGTTTTTAAATACCAAAACAACCCAGGATCACGCGAAATATGAGGAAAGAGTGTATTGATAAATTTAAATAATTATTACTCAGTAAATACTGTTGCCTAATACTCGATCTAAGCCATTCCGCGTGGAAGACATCTTGACGCAAATCCGGACACCAGGAGTTTTTTACATGAGTCCGGAATTTTTACGTTTTTATCTGATAGGTATTATTTTTGTTCTGTATGTTTATTTTGTAATAATTATGAAGAAATCGTCATTTTGTCAAACTCAATAAATTGTAACTAAACAGATTATTCTTTAGTTTAAAATCTCATTGTTTGAGAGAAAACAAGTTTAAACACAAAAAATACACAAAATATACTTTAACCTGCTTTTGCTTTTGCTTCAGTATATAAAAAAAAAACTCTTAATGTTACCCGGTACACACCAAGCTATACGTTTCCAGCTTACACTGACCTCGCATTGTACGGAAATCCTGTATCATGCGAGATCAGCTTATATTGGAAATGCATTGCTTGATGTGCAGCCGCGTGTCAAACTATTTTCACAGGGCCTTTAAAATATTTATACCTGGTAACATTAAGAGAAAAAAAATATGCCGCTACTTACGGCTAAACATCATTGGACGCTAACACCATAACATCTTGTGTATAAATACAATGTTTAAACAAATGAATATTTCTTATAAAGTATTGAGAACATTAGAAAAAGACTACACTTGGAAATAAGGTCGCCAACAAAAAAAATAACACTGGTGGCGTCCAAAATCACATAGAGAACTCATGATATCCAAACAAATGTGTGTTTGTGAATCAACAAATGAAGAATTTTGGTCACCCCATTCGCGCGTCGGCCATTCACACGGGTTTTTATATCGAACGTTAGTATTATAATAGTCTAGACTATTGCCTTGCAACTTGGTTCACATTTACATATTTTATTTTTGTAACCGTTGGGCACTGTACAGTTTCTCTAAAAATCCTTTGGTCATTTCTATACCGCTGGTAATATGTATAAAAAAACATGATAAACGTTTTATTTATTTAGTAAAATTAGACTGAAGATCAAAACTTTTTGTAAGTGAAAATTACATAAGACAGTCCCCCAAAATGCCAGCCCTTCGCCACTTTCTAGTTTTGCTGGGAAGAAGAAGTGGCGGAACAAACTCCACAAGCCTTCAATTTAAGTCTACTATATGTATTAGTAATTCAATAAAATTATAATTAACAAATACAAACAAGTTTATGCGTTAAAATTTAAAATATCATAATAGTAATTGAATGGTTATTCGATTTAAAAAAATTGATTGAAATATGGGTTAAGTAGTTTAGATTAGGCGTGAGTGTGGTAACACTCACGCTACATTACAATAGGTATATTATAATATGATAAACAGATTCACATTTCGACTGACCTGTTGGTCTAGTAGTTAGTTACCCTGACTGCTATGCCGGAGGTCGGGGGTTCGATTCCCACCCAGGACAAATGTTTGTGTGATGAGCACGATCATTTGTTTTGTGTCTGGCTGTAATAAATTTATCTACAACATGTATGTATTTAGAAATATATAAGTATGTTTATCAGCTGTTTAGTACCCATAACACAAGCTCTTAGCTTAGCTTGGGACTAAATGGCGTTGTGTGAAAAAGTTGTGCTGTATTATTATTATTATATTTTGTTAATAGTGCAGTTCCGCGTAACTACACACATGTTAAATACTGCAAATACACATCTTATATACAATAAGCTAAGGTGTATATTCGCGGTATTTGTTATTTCTAGTTATCATATGGGATTGAACTATCTGCTGCTAATTTTGAACATTAAAATTAAGATTGTTATTTTGGTATTCAACTGTTTTTAAAAATAATATGGCGTCATTTAAAACGTACTTACTTGCAACAATATTTCACAAGGTTATGAATGATGTTATGCAACACTTCTGCAATACTTTAGACAAATAATAATCAATATATCTAACTACCTGCCTATGGAAATTAGTCAAAATATAGCACGTTACCATTCGAATTTTAAAAACACACACATTAATAATTTAAAAAAATGGTCGTGTGGCGGACCAGACGATCGAGATTCACGGATTCCGTAACATGTCGACCAAAAACGTCAAACAAATTTTGTTCTTTATTGTTTTTTCGTATTATGTGTGAGTACAGAAGCCAGCTCATCAAGCTACCCTGATGTGTCAAATTTCTTTGATAGTTTTTTAGGATATTCCTCGAAGCGCAACCTTTTCTTAGTGCAACCATCGAAACGCAACTATCTTATTCCGCGAAGCACAACCGTTACTTGCGCACAGAAAATCAAATCAAAAATATTATATTTTTATTCCGCGAAGCGCAACCATGAATAAAATTAGAGAGTGAGGGGTATGATGGATTAATCAAATATATCGATAGATATATTCGCGCTTCAAGGAACAAGATAGTTGCGCTTCGATGTTGCGCTTAGAAAAGGTTGCGCTTCGAGGAATACCCCAGTTTTTCAACTTTAATCCAAACAAAATAAGGTTCATGTTCAATTAGGAAAAATTGGAAGCTTAATTTGTTGGCGTCTGTACTAGATAAATACTCATTTTCCTCTTTTTTCTTCCTCTCTATGCTGCAACTATTTCAAATCTTATAGTATTACGTTCGTAGAACACGTTAACAAATGTATAAAAATGTAAATTGAAATAAGAGGAAACTACACCTCTGCTAACCGTTTGCAGATAACAGGTGTTGTAATGTCATGTTTAGTTTAAAGACTCATTCAAATGTCAGCTTATAATACTTACTTGCGTAGTTCACGTTCCCGTGGGAATACAGGGATAAAAAAGTGTAGCTTCCCAACGTTGAAAGAATTTTTCAAATCGGTCTAGTAGTTTCGGAGCCTATTCAATGCAAACAAACTACCATAAAATCTTTCCTCTTTATAATATTTAGAAATAAATATTCCACAACTTTTTCACACAACGCCATTTAGTCCCAATTTAAGCTTGAGAGCTTGTGTTATGGGTACTAAACAGCGATTAATACATATTTCTAACTACATACATATTATAGATATATTACACCCAGACACAGAATAAATGATCGTCGTAAACACACAAACATTTGTCCTGGGTGGGAATCGAACCCACGACCACCGGCATAGCAGTCAGGGTCACTAACTACTAGACCAACAGGCCAACCATTTACAAGTTTAGGTGTAGATAAAGTTGGTGTTTCCTAGCTGACTACTTTGAGCAGAATATTTATTCTCGTCCACCCAGTAACTAACCTTTATTTCGAGCGAATACCCAAGGTACAAGTTTGTATAGGTCCGTCACTTACCGGTAACGTAGGACTGACAGTAACAAAACCAATTTTCTATTTTTGGTTTATCTTTTTTAAGGAAATCGCAAATCTGCGAGGTGGGTAGTATTTGAATTTTCTACCTGGTAAAAATCTTGGAATAATACTAACCTAAAATAGAATAGAATAGGTACTCTTTATTGCACACCATAAAAAAACTTACAAATAATAACTATTAGGGCCACATATGGTGTTACAATGAAATCCTCGTACCTAAGGTAAAGTCGTCTTCTCTGACTGAGAAGGCACGAGCGTCATCTTATCTGCTTGCGTTTTCCCAACGTTGGGTTTGACTTCCAGTGTAACCAAACGCAACTAAGCAAATTATCAGTATTTTACATGATTATAGAATCCGACTCATTTTAAACTTTACAACTTCCTAGTTGTTAAGGGTATTATGATATAAAATCCGACTTCTACCAGTAGGGATACTATTTAGGTACTGACCTAGCATGCCTACCGGTAACTGCTGGCTCTACAATATTATTTTCTATATCTAGAAACTAATACCTTCCCCTTTATTAGGCACTGGAAGCTGAGGCACTTCCCAACATGGTGCTGAGTCTAACAAGCAGACGTCCCGCGGTTTCACCCGCGTAGGTCTCGTTCCCGTGGGAATACAGGGATAAAAAGAGCCTATTTGTTAATCTAGGGTCTCAGCTAACTGCATACCAATTTTTATTAAAATCCATTCAGTAGTTTTTACGTGAAAGAGTAACAAACATCCTCACAAACTTTCGCATTTATAAAATTAGTAGGATTAGTAGGATATACCTAAGGAAAAAAGATTTGAATTTTCTTTGTAGAGATTAAACTCAAGAACTTCTCAACCGATTTTAATAATTCTTTCACTATTAAAAAGCTACTTTATCATTGAGTAATATAGGTCTTTATTATATTTTGAAAACTATAAGAGGGTGGGTGGATGTTAAAGTTCATAAGGAATGTACCTAAATCACGCGGAAGAACTCGCGGGCGGAGAGCTAGTGCCATAATAATTTTAAGAATAAACTACAGTACCTACAAGACTATCGTAGGTAACTATATGAGAACTCTATAACTTCACAGCTAAAGTTATTAAGGAATCGAAAACACTACCTACTGAAAGACCACCTGAACAATGTTTAAACTGTACTTCCCAAGTTCAGTTTATTATCAAGCGAAACCGTCGCTTATCTAAATAATAGTTTTTTTCCTCATACAAGTAAATTATTTTATTATTTTTGAGCAAAATAAATTCCTGAAACCGTTAACAAAAAAACTGTTTATCAATCTTTCGGGCTTCGGACTTACCGTTACGACTGCCAAAGGTCTAAAAACTAATAACAAAAAAATGAGTAATTATTGTACAGACGCCAGCACATCAAGTTACCCCGATGTGTCAAATTTCTTTGATCGTTTTTCAACTTTATGTCAAACAGAATTAGGTTCATATTCAATTGGGAAAATTTGACACATTGGGGTAACTTGACGTGCTGGCGTCTGTACCTACACAGACAAGAAGTGAAATCTCTTTATAACATCATTTTCAAAAAAAATATCTACTATTTACAACTTTGAAATTGGTTAAATAAAGCTAAATTAGATAAAGTTCAATCAAAAGGTTTTTACTATATAGACATGGATATAAATAAACATGGCACGTAACGGTAAAATGTGACAAGATGGCCCTTAACAGAAAAACGTTACATTGCTATAAAATTTCTCCCAAACGTCGATAAAATTGTTTCAATTCAAAAAACGTTAACATTGTATAAGTAGACTATATTGAAAAGATACCTAACTACAATTCAATTAGGTATTACTCATGACATAAATACAATAAATTAGATAATACAGCAAAAACAATACCTACACATTCGATTTACTCAGCTCACAAATACATTAGGTAATTCTAATGATTAAATATCTAAGTACTTATGTCGTTCAATAGCCAGAACCAAAGGCTTAACGTGATTACTAAAGCATTAAGATGAACCTATTAGGATAATGAAATTCTTCAAATAGTATGTAGGTATTACAATTTAATATTATATTTATAACACCAGCCCGATACCACAGTCTAAAAACATACAGTCGTCCGACGAAGCCGTCTAGACAGCGCAATCGTGCAGGGTGTGAGGGGCGAGACGCGGGAAAGCCGCTGCCGTACTGCGAACAAAACGATGTTCGTAGAAAGGGAGGTATAATATTATTCAAGTCTAACGCGTGTAGAAGTTGTCGGCATTTTTCCAGAGATCAAAGGCGTCGTCCTACTGTATTAATATTTATACTGCCGAGACTGTCATACCGCAAGGCAAATGCCTGTTCCCATATAGAGAAGGCACGATCATTTTTGACCACGCTTGCTCAAGGGGAACTTTAATTACACGATTATTATTAATCATCGATTCGCGATCGATTCGTATGATACGCCATGCCAGAACCGACTTGCCAATGTAAGTAAATTATAAATGATGATTTATTTATTTATTAAGGTAAACCAACAGCTTCTGTATTCAGCATTACATTAGAATAATAATAAAAAGTATCAGACTTATACAGTCGTCAATAACTATATATATAGATGATAAATATATAATTTATCTTCATTTATAATTTAATAACATTGTTTAATTTTTGCCCCATCGAGTAACAGTGTGACGGTTGAGAAAACAGTTTAAAAAAGATTCAAACCTGTCACACTGTAACACGTTACGGTGTGACTCGTTGGAAATGAACTTTAAAAAGTTTTCCCAACGAGTAACACTGTGACTGGATGGGAAAAAAAATCCAACGAGTCACACTGTTACAGGTTACAGTGTGACTCGTTGGGAACAATCGGATTTAACGAAGCAACAGAAGTATGTTAGAATAAAAGCAGTTTGGGCTCTGTAGTTTCTGCCTACCCTTTTCGGAAAAAGGCGTGAGTTTATGTATGAATTATGCATCGATAATAATATTAGAAAAGACAATCATCTTTTGCTATCTTCAATAAGTATTTTAATGAATTGTTTTCCTCTGACCTTGAAAGATAGTACACACAGACAGTTTACATAAATAGGAGTCAGTTGTGTCATCACCAAGCCATGTACCTACATACCTATGTGTTATCTATGTGTCATGCATTTGTAATCGACACTTCGTTGTCAAGAGTAAATTGTTGAATGTTTGTGTAGTTAAATACACTCAATAGACTTTGTTGTTTGATTATACCAATGTTTCTTTAATCTATGTACATGAAGAGAGTAATTTGTTAAGCGTTTTAAAAACCACACAAAATTAAAATTAACTCTTATTACGAAATGAGCCCTTAAAATAAAAATAATGATTAATACCAGCCTGTAATGCACTGCAGGACAAAGGCCTCTTCTCATACAGAGAAAGCACGAGCATTGATCACCACGCTTGCTCAAGGCGGATTGGCGTTTTCAGACTTATATTTACTATAAGTCCATGTTTCCTCACGATGATTCCCTACACCGATGTCAATGATGTCTAAGATAAACTCAGAAAGTACTAGGCTACCTTACTTCTTGGCCATAATATAAAAAACCAGATTAAAAATGTAAAAAAACAGGCCATTTGCGAGTCGGACTCGCGGACGAAAGGTTCCGTACCGTCCGTAGCAAAACAAACGAAAAACTTTTGCCTTAGGTGGCTTGCCAAACCCACGACCTCCGGCACAGTAGGCAGGGCCTGACTAACTACAAGCCAAAAGGCCAGTCAAAGTACAGGACAGTTAGTCAGTCAATATTACGGATATATATTTTTATTAAAGTCTTTTGATACCGCCATCTAAGAATCCTTGTTCATTGTTCCATCTCATTGACTAGTTTATATAAGAAAGGTTAACAACCAAAGGTTTAATGGAATAGTAAATTGGTTTTTTTTGGTAAATCTTTTTTGCAAAGATCACCTACTCGTGAAACTTTTCGAAACCGAGACTTGCCAGTGAAAAGATTATTAAGTTTATTTTTAACCAACAAAAATATTATACAGAAAAACAAAAACATCTCTAGATAAAAAAATATAAAGCTGGGAATGGGATCGTTTTTATTGTACTAGTATTTTTAATTTGACCTTCGGATAAGGCCAGAATAGGAATACGCGTAGTAAATTTTTAAGTGTGGTAATGTTGCCGATCAAAATCAAAATTCATTGCACTCAGTACGAACTTTTTCTCCATGCGTCGTACCTACTCCTCAATCCTGAGGGTCGTGACCTCCCTGCTTTATCACTTTAATTCGTACGACTGTTTATATCTCGGCGTTGTCAAAGGCATTGTATACCGCAAAGTCAAGAGTGGTGTGTATCTGGTCGGACCAACGTATTGGGCTGCGTCCACGAGGCCTTTTCCCATCCACTTTACTGGTCACGATGAGTATTTCGAGGTTACCACCAGATGGTGGATGGTGGAGGGAAGATTCCCATCCAATGTAACCGAAATATTGTAGAATCTTACGTAGACACTGGGACGACAACTGCAAGGAGATTTAATTTTATTATGTGGCCAGAATCATTATAAAGTTAAAAAATAGTATAAAGTCCTTGTTGCCAAAAGCAAAACGGATCTATTCCTGAATAATAATTTGTGGCCATCTGGTATTACGTTCAGACGGTTCATGAACTATCAAGAAAGGCAATTCAATGTGGATTGTTTTGCTGAAGCTAGCTCTAATTTTTAATAAACTTAATGTAAGATACAGATGACAGTTGATGACAGTGGATGTAATAGATACGAATATGAGCCTTTGGCTTGAAATAAAGTTATATTATTATATTTTTTATCACCCCGCTAGTGACAAGACCAAAAGAGATACCTACCCAAGCCTATTAACCTTTACGTATATTGAATAAAAACCTCGTTATCATAAGTAAACTAAAAGAACTTGAGCATGTCTAGAATATATTACTGATCGATCACCTGTGTAGCTAATACCAATATCATTTATCTCTTCGAACAAGAGGTACTCCTGTTTTTCTTTGAAAATATAAACTATTTGCTTAAATGTCAAAGTTTTGTCAACGATGGCTTGAGTAGAACAAAAAAGCCTAATTGTATTCACATATAGGCACAGACCCAGTCGTAAGTTGCAAAATAATCATACGTTCCTGCGACCCACGAAACAGGTGTGAGACGGAATTTCTTGGTGGTTGTGGTCAGTAATAGTCTGAAAGACTTTTCAGCTCTGTGGTGGCGTTAATTTATGTGTAGACGTAACACAAAACGACTGTTATGTTGTGCAAACGACGAAATATTAATTAAATGGATTTAACCCCAAATAGTATGAGAAAATAGCAGCACGCGTAGCATGATCACCGAAGAAACGGTCTTTGTCGTGTCTCGGAAGAAAAGAAATTAAGTGTTCATGCTACGCAGGCAGGTTTATTGAAAGAAATTTGAAAGATTGAGGTTCCTGTCTATATAATCTGTCACTTTGCCGATTCGTCTGTAGACAAAGGCCGTTTCTTCGGTGTTCAATGTGTTCATGCTACGCATGCAGGAAGATACTGACATATACTTGACTCGGTTCAAAAGCGAGCTGTGAGACTCGTCGACGATTCCGTACTCACAAGCGGTATTGAGCCCCTAAGTCTTAGGAGAGACTTTGCCTCCCTATGTGTGTTCTATCGGTTGTATAATGGGTTGTGTTCCGAGGAATTGTTTGATATGATGCCCACGGCCACTTTCTATCATCGCACCGCTCGCCGTCGACAGGGAGTTCATGCTCACACACTGGAGCCGAAATGGTCTCGTACAGTGCGGTTTCAGAGGAATTTCCTCACACGTACGCTGCGCTCTACTCGTTACTAAGTATTATGAAGCCTGAAAGTCTAACAACCAGTTTAGCCGACAGGTATCGTGTTACCAAGTAACCTGGAGTTTCGACAGGCAATCGCTCCATGTATAAAACTGGTATTCAACTGGACCGGTTCAACTGGAAGCCGACCCCAACATAGTTAAATAAATAAATATTTCACAACGCCATTAAGTCCCAAGTTAAGCTTGAGAGCTTGTGTTATGGCTACTAAACAGCTGATAAACATACTTATAGACTTCTAAATACATACATATTATAGATAAATTACACCCAGACACAGAAGAAAATGATCGTGCTCATCACACAAATATTATTTTTGTCCTGGGTGGGAATCGAACTCACGACCTCCGGAATAGCAGTCAGGGTCACTAACTACTAGACCAACAGGCCAGTCAAAATAAATGGAAAAAGGCTACGCAGATGATCCGCCTCCGAGGCATGGAGGAGTCTTGATATGTTATAAATTGTCACCCACTAACGGACCAACCACGTCAAGCGAAGCTTAACCCTCATTCAATCCGTGAGGCACTTTTTATTTAGCGACAAACTTCCTTTTTAATAGTATTAGCACAGTTTAAAAACATACAGTGGTCCGACGAAGCTGTTTAGACAGGGAAATCGTGCGGGGTGTGAGGGCGAGACGCAGGAAAGCCGCTCCCGCACTGCGAACAAACCGATGTTCGTAGTGCGGGAGGTATTATTCAAGTCTAACGCGTGTAGAGGTTGTCAGCATTTTTCCAGAGATCAAAGGCGTCGTCCTACTGTATTAATATTTATACTGTGGTATTAGTTTAGATATTGATTAATATTGGCATTACAATCTAGAATATGAACAATATCGATAAAAACCCAAGTAAAGGTTATTATCCGAACAAAGAAATAGAAGTATATTTCAGTGGTTTCCCGCTATAAGATTAATGTGTTAAGTAATTATGTTCACAACTGTACTGTACCTACTTTGCGCTTGTGTGTCGAATTGTAAGTACAAAAACGGTCATTTGTTACTGTTCTGAGAAAGGGATAGAATTATACAATGCTTTCAGGATAGAGTGGGATGGCTGTATTAGAAAAATGTCCTTCGTGCCTTTTTATTAATTAAGTAGAAATGGTCTGAATAATGAAGAAATTGGGATACACAGTGAAATAAGAAAACAGGTAACCTACTTACTATATTCTTAGTTCGATTCATTAGTTTAACAGTTTCGCAATAAATATGTTTTATTAAAATTATTAATAGGTATGTTGTTGTTATTTATAATAGTAGTTTTGTTATTTTCTCGTGTATTTTATATGTTTTTGTTAAATATGATTTGAACTTAATAGTTTAATCACCTAGATCATTGTTAATTCAATACAAATACAATATGTTTAAGTTACCTTTGTCTGTAAAATTATATATAATGACCAAGCTACAATCAAACTAACCGCATTTCTTAAATTTCTTTGATAGTTATTTAAAGTTATATCACCTACAAATAATAAGGTTCATTTACATTTGGTAAAATTTGACAACTTGGGATAAATTTACAATGTACTGGTTTCTGTACAACGCCTTAGATAATTTACACTGCAAAATTTTGCGTACTTGCACAACGTTGTAGATTAAAAAATCCAAGGCGCTAAATGAATAAAATCTCGCTCATTACTTTTTTTTTCATTGCGAGGAAAGGTTGATTAGTTTCCAAAATTAAAAGTGGCTTCCCGTTTACTGGTCCGGCGAACAACTGAAGCTGTGGTGAGATGATGTTACTCATCCCATTCAAATAGTAAAATCAACTGTCTCTAGACAAACTATTGGAACTCAAAAAGCTTACTTCATAGGAAAGCGATTTGATGTTTATTTTTTGGATAACTTTGTTATTAATAGACTAAATCTGAATACGAACTTCCTACCTTCTAAAATCTATGTTAGAAAACCTTCATTAAAAATACAGAAAGGAAATGTATTTATAAGGCAGTTTTTTTTTTTTTATTACACACGTTGCGTTTGACCACTATCTCACCTGATGGTGAGCGATGATGTGGTCGACGATGAAGCACGCTTGCCTAGAAGCAACCTGTTCACTCTTGACTTGAAGACCCATAGGTGTAAGTGAAAGCGCCGGGAGGTGACGCCCTAGAAGAACATGGATGGACCTTATTAGTGATGTTCTTCAGAAAGGTCGACTTTAGCGACTTAGCGGTAGATAGACCAGTTTAGAGGCGTTTGGTATGAAAACATATTTATGGCTTTGGGGACCAGCGGAGAAGAGATCCTAACTCCAGGCGAGATCAGCTCAAGAGCAAACCACCCTCCAATATCCAATATAATTACCACAATGGCGTTTTAAAGTGTCCACACTGCGACTGTGCTTTCACAGCTAAGATAGGTTACATTAGCCAGATCAGAGTAAACGTCCGCAGCCAGGTAAATAGTTAAGAAACAGCAATTGTCACTGTAGCCAAAATCGGCGACGGATATTTTTATTTTATTTTAGGAAGAACAAACAGTAGCACAGTACAAATAAGTCATAAATACATTTTTAGTTAGAAAAAGAATGTCGATTGAAGAAAACTGTATAACTACTATAAGTATATATGTAGGATTAAACCCATTAATGTTCAAGGTTTACGTTAATCATGTCGACAAAATTCATGTGAGCCACGATGCGTAGTGTGGAACAAATGACAGTCATATTCTACCTGGGTGCGGTTTTGGTTACTTGGCTCATTTCCTTAGACAATTTTAGAGACGTCTAATCTTAATTTATTCATGGTACCTAACTATTAATCTAACTTGAGGAACCGGGTATTTCCTGCAGTTGCTCGAAGTTGTTTTTTTATGGATTCTCTGACGGAAGTTTTTAGATGTTTTGTACGTTTTTCACTTGATTTTTACTTTATTTTCTACCATCACAAGAAGTTTATAAAATAGCTCATAGCTGCATCATAAACAATATTCTTGTCACTAAATAGGTACAAATAAATATGAATGTATGAATTTAATGATGCCCCATAATTATTTTAGTTTTCTTTTTGTTTTCATTAAATATGTAGGTATTGTATGTATCTATACAATAATAATTTCTTATTTGTAATTACCGAAATTACTATAAAAAATTACTAGCCTGTTGCTTACCAACTGCAGAGGTTTTTATCATATAGAGAAGGCACGAGCATTGATCATCACGTTTACTTAAGGCGTTTTGGCAATTTCAATAGTATTTTAACTATTAGTCAGTTTTCCCCAATAATTTCTAATATAAGAAGAGCTTAGAAAGTACATACTGAAAAAGGTATTTACCCGGGTTTAAACCAAAACCTCAAGTTTGAAAGACAGGCGCCTAAACCTCTGGACCATCACAAAATACTTTCATACATAAACTCACGCCTTTTTCCCCTAGGAGCCGGCAGAAACTACAAACCGCTACCTGCAGTGCGATTCTGGTCAAATCACCGCGTGAAAATGTAGGCGTGGTAAGTGCGAATTGAGCTGTCATTCCATACTAATGCTAGGCATTGACAGTTCACTTCACTCAAGTTTTCACGGCGTGACTTTTACTGAATCGACCGGCTGCTACGATTTCTACAGAGTTCTTTTGTCTCGTTTACGTTCACGCAGCTGATCACATCTCAACATAATAATTATACCATATTAAATCTACTTATTTTCAAAAAGAAGTGATTAATTTAGACGAATAATTCCGCCGGCCGACCTCCGTGAGTGTCAACCCGATGATTCACGATGAAAAATGAACGTTACTTCAGTATATAGGGTGGAAGTGACATCGACGCACAACCAAATGTCATCAGTTGTTTATTATTAACAAAATTATTCTAGTTCACCCATCATTGAAATACATTTGGAAGCCCATGAATCGAGCCGCTTCCTTTTCTTTTCACCTATTATTACTAATTTAGGTTGTTGCTTCTTAAGTTCTGGGATGTATCATAATAGGACGCAAGCCAAGTAAGTCATCTTAATCACGACATAAAGATTTCTTAATGACTTTATTTCAATAGATATAGGGACAGATTGTAAGAACCCCGAAATAAAAAAAATGAGTACTGTAGGTGTTAGCGTGACGTCACACGTGACAGTGAAACGCAGGAGGTCTTCAGGTGGTTTATTAATTCCAGCAGCAGTTACAATAAAATTGTTTACAGTTGGTTGCAGTTTGGATACAATATAGGCGCAGTTCCACTCGACCAAGACCTAGTGAAGGACGAAGGTTGGGGAACGAGGTTCTCTATCCAAAAATATCCCGTAGAGAATGTATTTTGTAACAACTAACAGAGGTGTCCCACGTAACCTTTCCAATTAGGACGAGATCCGCAGATGCACCGACTGAGTAGTTGTCTTACTTAGGGGAGGCCGGGGTTCGAAGTTCCGATTTTGGAGTAGCACGTAATTTGAATGTAATACAAAGATTTATGATCCATGATTCCTATATATATAGATGTGAAATTTATCCTAGTTACAAATTCTACAATCAAATACGTTGAATTAATAATATATTTTGGCCCAGGAATTTTTTTCTTTAGAAAGTCGACAGGGAACAACTCGCCCCACGAAGGGGCTGGTTGTTCCTCAGTTGAGGTAAGTTGTTCCGCTGTCAATTCCAATCAACAATAATGTAATATTAGTCGGAAAGGTATATATGAAATAAAAAAGGTACATGTAACTTAATAATTATGAGTTTAATTTATAAAAATACAAAATTTTAATGTTTATGACCAATTTTAAACAAACTTTAAGGATTTGAAAACAAAACTACAAAAAAAGTAACAAACATTATTACTAATAATGTTGAATATAAACTAATTAACAGGCTTAAGACTAATAAACATCTTTATTGTTAATTAACTTTGACAAACGTTATCTGTCAAAATAACAAAATTGCTTATTTTAATTAAAACACAAATAAAAATCAACAAATTTTAACATTTCGAACTACGGTTTCTTTATTCAGTGTCATAGAATTTACTTTACTGAGATCAATAATCTAATTAATAGTTTACTTTAGTAATAGTTTTATTTCCGTCTTGCAGAACTTAAAAAAAAAATATTCAAAGGATTCGTCGTCAGAATTACAATTTGGACATATAAAGGAATGAATATCTTTAGATTTCAGGCATTCTGAATGAGCCCAATTCTTACACATGACGCATTCAACCCATTGTTCTCCTGGTTGTGAATTGGAATATGTGTCTTATTTTTTTCATTTTTAATGATTTGTTAAAATTTCGCCCGTCATTTCCGTTATCTAGTAACTTCTAACTCCAATATTATTCCGTGGACAATAGTGTGGGTTATGCGTTTTTACTTTTATATACCACTATATTTTAAGAATGCTGTATCGTATAACTGTTTTTTGTCCCAAATAAATAAAATAAAATAAAATAAAATGTGTCGCAACATATTAAACAATACCATTCCAGACTGTCTTCTCCACTATCACTTTCATGATCATCTTCTTGCAGGACTTTCCGTTTCACATTTTCTTTATCATTTGCGGATTTACGTGTTATTTTACAATTTCGCTTGTTTTTACCGGTTGCCTTTTTCTTTTCAACTCTTATTTCAATTTTGTTCACATTTGTTTTACTATTGCTCTTTCCTCTTTCCTCTTCTATCTTTTTCTTCAGCCAAAGCGTTTCTTTTCTTTTCAGGCGTATCTGTCAGTATTGCTGATTCCTGTCAGGGTCGCTGCTAGAGGCCATGCATGTTTTACAATTCCAGGTATCTCATAAATAGACATTGTCTTGCCTGGGTTAAAACAAAGTTTTAATTTTATTATTTACGTGTTTCATTACGGGGCACTTTGTTCCGCGGAACAACTAGCCCCCCGCCAGAGGAACGTTGAACCCCAAATCCCATTTTCAAAGTGTCCTTCAATTACAATAGAATAGGTTATAAGAAGTCATCAATGATATTAAATTGATAATCACTATAGTTTGCCTAACTGATAATACCAAGACACTCGCAAATAGTCAGACAATTGAATGAGATAGACCAAAAAGTTTGAGGACGAAAAAATTTACTTACGTGATGTTTATGTGCCACTAATCAATTACCACTCTCACACGCCGACACACCGTCACTAAAATGGCTGATGCAATAGCGCGATAGTATGACGTTTCGCGACACACTTCGCACCTATTGCCATCTCTTTTATTTGCGGAGCTATTTCGATCGGAACAACCTACCCCCGGCACTTTGAACCCCGGTCTCCCCTACTTAAAAATTACCGATCCGACGACGGTCATTAAACGACGAAGGATCTTAACACCGCATTTCAAAAATGCGCGTCATCGGCACAGCGCCATCTAGTGGTGAGCAGTGGAAGTTTTACGACTGACTAATCAATGAACTTCTGTTGAATGTTGTGTTTACAATAATCGTCGAACGAAAGGTGTGTTACAGTACTTAATTTTCTATAAAAAACATCATTTTACTTTCGGAGCCAAATTATTAATTTAGTAACATTTAGTTAAATTTATTAAGGTGGTAATACAAAAAAAATACCCTAATTGTAAGGGATATTCAATTACCTTTGAGGCGGTATATGGTTCGAATTGATACGTTCTCTATGACCAAGAATATGAACCATTATACTTGAAAACGGAGGCTCGATTTATTAGCTCCCAAGTATACTTTGTCGGCTTCTGCGTTTTTTTTTGTCTTTAGAAAAAAGAACCTAGGTAAATCTGAACGAGATTTAAATGAAAGGCGTGATAGATATATTTCTATAAATTAGTTTTCGCTCACACGAGTACTTACATAAATAAGATTTTTTTAATTAACTCGGAGATTGAGAGTCTCTTTTAAAGTCTAGATATTATCTTGGTCAGAATCATATAAGGACAATGCAGATTAGTGTCTAAAGTAAATAATGATTTCAAGTAAAATGAAATAAGCACTTAATCCATAAAAAATAATTAAAACACGTCACAAAAAAACCTACGTAAAATTTCAATTCTACGGGGAAGAATCATGTAAGGAACCCGTGGTGGTGCGACGATGCCAATTCCACCCAATATACCGAAAATATGCTGACGCTGTGATATTTTAGGAAACCGCTTTTTTAAGAAAAGAGAAATTAATCAACGATTTCAATGGGTACCTATTTTTGATGGTCGTAAGCTGCTTAAGACATATCTTGGTTATGCTATTTCGGGAATTTTTGGAGGTGTATGGGTGATGAATAAATAAATATTCCACAACTTTCACACCCAAGCTAAGCACCCTATTGCAGTGCGTCAGGTATGTGCGCCAATGCGGATACTGACGACTATTTTGCTATAATGCGTAAGAAGGTGGCGTCGATGACACGCAGAGTGGGAGAAAGCACCAACAGTATCTTGAGGGTGTTTGCTGAAAGGCTGGATGGGCCTTCCATGGGAAGGTTTATCAAGCTTCATGTATTACATGGGGCTTGATGCATAGAGCAACACAGGCCACCGGCGGCTATGGGCTTGATGAATCTATCTGTGTTTGATATATTTTATCACCTTTTTTTTGTGTATTTTACTAAAATTGTTTATAAGATAATTTAGACACTAACACAATGTGGGCCTATGTAGTCTGTAAATAAAGGATTTATTTATTTATTTAAGCAGAAACTATGTTGCGGTGGTCAGAGATAGTCAGACGCTCTGTGCATAATACTGATTACTCAAACAACAAAAAAACAACCGAGACCAATGGCTTAATGTGCTTTCCGTGGCACGAAGGAGTCTTGATATATAATGAATGGTCCCATCCACGAACCAACCTTCAATCGCTCCATGTGGCTGTAATAATTTAGCCACAAGCTCCTTCTATATTTTTCCCACAAAACAAACAAACATCTCTATATTAATGGCACATCAAATGCCTCACGGTGCCATTTATAACAATACTGATATCGCAACGAAATTCATGGAACGTGCGGTAAACAGAGTAGAACAAATGGGTAAGCGTCGACGTACGAGTTATGGCTTCATCCTGTCGTGTGTCATTAATTATCGAATACCATTGGCAGGTTTTTGTGATCAATTTTCAGGTACCATGACGACGTAATGGAGTCTGCGGACATTATTTTTTAACAGAATATTTTTTTCTTTGGAAAATTGACACTCGCGTTAAAGCGTTGTTTTTAGGGTGCTGTACCAAAAGGGTCAAACGGGACCCTATTACCAAGATTAAGCTGTCTGTCCGTTCGTCTGTTTGTATTTCAAGAAACGCGATAGCGAGGCAGTGGAAGTTTTCACAAATTATTTATTTCTCTGACTCCCACTTATCCGATTTTATTACTGCCTTATCATTCACGGATAACAGGCGTAATAATACGTTGTTAGTTACCTTTCATTCATTCTCTCAACATGACCAAACCATTTAAGCATAATTTGTAATATTAGATATAGGTACCTACTGCCCATCATATGTATTAGACATAATTGTCTTGAATTTCTGCTCCATTTGGCTAATGCTGGCAATCTAGCTGAGATTGTGTTTATCTGTATATCGATATATCAATATCATTAGGTATCAGTACTGGTTGGAATCAAGCCAATATAATGGTTCAGAATCTTCAATGTACAGACGCCAGCACGTCAAGTTACCCCAATGTGTCAAATTTCTTTGATCGTTTCTCAACTTTATGTTCAACAGAATAAGGTTCATACGCAATTGGGAAAATTTGACACATTGGGGTAACTTGATGTGCTGGCGTCTGTACCTACATTCTAGGCGTTAGTAGTACCTATTATCTTTACTGTATAATATTCGTGACAAAAACTTAACTAGGTTTAAAATTAGTGTTACTGGGGACTTCCATTTGGAATTATTCAGCAATTTAGACTTGCCTCCAATCGGCTTCTCTATGAAATATCGGAAGCGTAGTGCTTGCTATAACTTGATGGCAGCAAGACTTTAGTGAAATGAAATACCCCTTATAATACATCTTATATATATAAAAGAAAGTCGTGTTAGTTACACCATTTATAACTCAAGAACGGCTGGATCAATGTGAATGATTTTGGTCTTTTTGGATTTGTATTTGTCCGGAATAGCACATAGCATAATAATTAATAAAAAACATGAAAAGTCCTCGGAAAAATAAATATCAAGAATATCGGTCGTCTCAAACATTTTTCAAACGCAGCGCCATCTTGGATGACATGACAGGAGTCAAACTTCCCAGTTCATTATCAGGTGACAATTTGAAATTGACAAGTCATAGGCTAAGCCCAAGAAGGTAAGGTTGTCAATTTATAATACGAACCTACAGCTTGGCAAAAAAGAGTAGAAAATAATGGAGGCGCCACTGTGCTCTTCGTATGGCAACCCGTGGCAACCGCATAGCGTACCAACCTAGTCTTGATACTTAGCTGTTTTTTAGACAAATTAATCTAATTTTGTTATAATTTTTAAATCAGTAAGTAATCACTTTTAATCGTGTCAATTAGAGACACAATAGAAAGACAATGACAGCGTGGACACTGGTGTCCTCTTGGGGTGTAATGAATTAATTCTCGTCACGTAACTGATTACTTACCTAAAAATAATAAATTGGGTAAATACTCCTGAGATCACAACATTGTTTAGGAATTATAAAAAAAGAAAACATTACATTGTATAACATAATTTCTATATTTTTATTCTAGTAAATCTTCCTCTAAATATTCTACCGCAAACTCATCCGAGTCATGTTCGGGTTGAAAGGTGAAGCTGCTATCATCTTCTAGATTTATGACTAATCGCTCTATTTCCTCGTTCATAGTTATTTTGTTTCCAGTAATCCTTTTCTATTTTTATTACATGTTAGCACGAGTTCTTCCAATCCTCCTCGGTAACAGCTTGGAATGCATGTTCAGCTGCTTCCTGTAAAGACGAAATATTTCATTTATCCTTAACAATATTAAAAGTAAAACATTTTTATCACATACTGTTAGTAAGCCAGATATAGAAAATACCCCTTTGTTTATCTCCTTCCAGCACGATTTTGCTTAGAACGATAACAGATTTCCCTGAATTAAATAATAGATTTAGACTATGGCATGACAATTTGTTTTACATTTCTAATGCAAACGCTAGAACAAATAATTATCTCCCACTTAAAGTATAATTTACGAAAAAAAATAATTTTCATTCAGTTAAAAGTCAAGTCACCAAAGTATCAATTTATGTCAGCGCGCTATACCAGAGTAATGCAGAAAAAATGTAAACATAACCTATGTGCTCGACATTTATTGTTTCAAATTTCTAGTTATTCCTTATGCAAGCGAATTAATATAGCTTTGTATTCATCAATTAACACTTGATTCAACTAAATTCAACAAAACAAACTCTTACATACCTGTCTTATCAGCGTTTCTTTGGTAAACATTGTAAAATTTAGAAATAATTGTTTGGGCCTCATGTTCCGCCAGACATCGCCTGTAGACCTTATAAATAACCTCCGTGCCAGCACTCCGAATGGTTTTATTCATTATTCTTCACTTTTTACGGTTATTAATCAACGTTTGGTGGTCGAAATTAAAATTTTACGAAATCGTGAACTTTGTTTATTAAGAGATGTCATTATTTTGGAATTGTTGCCAACAATCAAAAATTTAGTTCCGTTTCTACACTTTTTTGCCAAGCTGTACGTTCTGAAATTTATTTTGTTACTAAACTTAGAGATTTTATGTAGCATAAAAAAGTCTTATATTTCAGAAATCAATTTACGTAATTAGCAATTATGACAGAGATGAACTTTAATAATTCTTTGCAAATAGAACTTATTTTACTGTTAGGACTTTAATAAAAGTAGACCGGGGAAACTATAGGCATAAATTAAATGTAACATAGAGGCAATAGTTCAGATTAAAATTATGAATTTAGTATTTTTTGAATCAATGCATTTTAGTAAGGTTAGATAGTTGGGTTAGCTATTGGATAGGTATGGTCAGTTAGGTTAGGTTATACAACGTGGCGCTACAATGGTGACATTAATTTAACACACGGATACGTTATCCCAGTTTCGTTTTAAGAAGTAATTTTATTTCCATAAAACGTCATTATTTACTGATTAATTAAAAAAAATAAAAAATTATAGAAATAAGCATCCTGTACAAAAATAATCATAGTGCAGCGGTCATTTGCCGGGGTCACGGATCATAACATCGCGTCAAAGAAATTGAAACGAATAAGCAATACCTCAATCCTTTTGTCGGCGCGCGCGTTCTCCCTTTCACCCCCGCCCGCCGCACCCGAATCTCTCCCGAGTCTCTTTTCACTAGTGCTAGCCGGACCCGTTACCTTGACACACATCTTTACGCTCGTGTCGTGCGCATAATTTCGTCGTTGTTTTGTGAATGTTTCGCGAAAAAGACGCTTACTTATTGTTTTATTTATTTAGTTTTGTGTAATTAGAATAGTAAATAGATTATAGTACTGCGATAAAGACGCTTTGCTTTGTTTTCGTTAGTTTTCCGATCTACATAGTACCTACGTGTTCTACGATTAAGGACGTTATTATTTGTGAATTTGTGATGGCAAATAGGTACACATCCGAATTGAGAGGAATGGCTGTAAGTGACAATTTATTTTCAAATGTGCGGGAAAATATGAAACGCCGTTCGGCCCTTTGTATTCGTCAACAAGGTGGACTCATTGAAAATAAGAAAATTTAAAATAAAGACAATTAAATAAAAGTACCTAGTGATTAGTGATGATAGTGGTAATAACTCATAGTAATAAGAGAGCGTGATATGATAAGTGTTTGACTAAACAGCTCCGCTGTAGGTAAGTAGGTACTTTTGTGTCGGACGGACGGATTCTTTGATAGAATGCCGTCAAAGGATCGCAGGAGTACAAGGCGCGTTGCGCGGTTGCCAGCGCGCGAAGCGACGCGTTGCCGCTCTGAGTAAACGTAAACGAGTAACGTGCATCTAGGTAAGTAATTTCATGAATGAATTTTTGCACAGAGTGATCCCAATTGTAGTCACTTTTTTATTATTTAGTTTGTTTGAAAAATGTTTTTGTTCAAATTACCAATTATTTTAACCAATCAAAATAGCCCTACCCGTGTGTTAAATTAATGTCACCATTGTAGCGCCACGTTGTATATACATGTTGTAATTTAAAAGTAGTAGTAGTTAGTATTGGTTTGGATTTATTTGTTGTCGTCTTATTCAACGTATGTATATCTAATATGAAAAAAATAAAAAATAAGAGCAATAAATTGACTTTAAGGCACAACGAAGTTTGCCGGGGCAGCTAGTTATACATATTATAAGGAGAAAATATTTGATTCTTTGTTTGTTTGTGATTAAACTCACGAACAACTTCACCGATTTTTATAATTCGTCATTTCACAATTCACAATTTGAAAGTTTTATAATCACTGAATAACATAGGTTACATTTGATTTTCAAAACTACGCGGGGGTGGAAGAATGTTAAAGTTTAAAGGGATTAATATAATTTGTATTTCAAAATTTATAAACTTACTTTTTTTAGCTTTTAAGTCACGCGTATGATTGTCAGTAAAGTTAATACCCATAGACGCAACGGCAGCCTGCACAAAAGAGCTGACAACAATGAAACGGCTGAACCGATTTTGATGAATTATACCTAAGATCCATTGCAAGAAACCCTGCTTTCAATTAAAAAACCGCATCTAAATTGGTTCAACCGTTTAGGCGCTACGGTGTCACAGACAGATTGACAGACAGACAGGCAGACAGACACTCAGACAGACAGACACACACACATACCGGTCAAACTTATAACACCCCTCTTTTTGCGTCGGGGGTTAAAAAGTAGCCTATGTCATCCAGGCACAGTGTAGCTTTCCACCAATGCAATAATTTTTAAAATTGTATCATTATTTCCGAAGATTACCTCCTACATACAAACTTACAAACAAACAAACAAACAAATTTTACCTCTTTATAATATTAGTACAGGTTGACATTAACGTATTCATTAAATATTGACATTACACATGCATTACACTTTCAAAAACTATACTGACCAATTGACCACTGAATTATATTTTTTTTTTTTCTTTTTAAATTGTATCCTATAGATTAATTTCGTTACATGGCCAAAATAAATGCATATTTGTTAGCCGAATGGCAAAACATAGATAAACTATGATATACGTATGACAATAATTGTATCATCTTGCACACTGTTGTAACCTATGTTCACAATTAATAAAGCAACAGTAGCAGTGATAGCCTAGTGGTGTGACCGTCGGATTGCCAAATCATAGGTCTCGAGTTCGAACCCAAGGCACGCACCTCTGACTTTTCGGATTCATGTGCGTATTGTATAATTATCACTTGCTTCAAAAAAACGGTGAAGGAAAACATCGTGAGGAAACCGGCATGCCTGAAAGATATTTCTCGAGAGCATGTGATGCCAAATCAGAGGCCCGTGGGCGGCATTAAAACTCTGACACCAGGTTAGTTACTAACCACACGATAAGAAGAAGAATTAATAAAGACTATTGATTGATTAATTGATTGATTGTTATTATCTAACCAAAAGCTCCTCAAAAACATACATTCGTAAGATATAGATAGATTCGTACCAATTTTGTCTTCGCGCAACTCGAGTCATCTAAAGTTATTCTATCTTTTGTAATGACAATTCGTTACACGTTCGCATCAAATTGATTGGTTATGTTAATACTATTTTCGACATCAACAATGTCATCTCCGATAGCAATAATCACGATTGGTATGGCTATAGGAATCAATAACAATTTATTACGTATGCATATTGATTCATAATTATTGCCCGATATACCTAAGGTGCTGGGTGCAGCTTCCAGGGGAGGGTAAAGTGTTACTGTTGACTCCAGAATCCAGACTGCTGGCAAAAGGCTCGCCTCCTATCGGCGCAATAAGTATATCTACCCACATACTTTTACATGTCAAATTGTTTGATCTAAACTGCGCTGGCACTTCCAAAAAATCTGATTCCTGAGAAGAAATGCCGAAAGAAACTCAGGGGTCATGGTCTCTTCTGAAGTCCAAACTTAAGGTTGTATTAGTATTTTATGAGAGTCTTACGATGCAGGAAAAGCCTGGAAAAGCCCTCTGAAAAAAATAATCAATTCAGCTTTGGGTTGACCCGTCCCGACAGCCCAGAGTACTGTCTTCTGGATCTAGCCTTTTATCCAGCTGCCTAATGAGACCCTCCGAAGGTCGAGGCTCTTGGCTATTTCGCCATTGGCCGTCACGACTATCGGCACGATAACTGCTATATCTACATCCCACACGTCGACAACCTCGCGAGGCAGATCAAGATACTTATGTTGTTTACATTTCTCTGCCTTCACGAGGTTCCCTTGATGCGGGACTGTCATATCAACAATCACCGTGCAACGTTCCAATCTATCTATGACCACTTTATCAGGTTTATATTTTTATTATTATTATTAATTTAGTGGTCCATGACAGAGGTATTTAAGGGTAGGTACATCCCTGTCACTAAAGCGCAAGCTCATGGACATGTGTATTCTACCCATCTTAACCTACGGTGCCCAGACTTAGTCTTTGACTAACATCATAAAGTCCAAACTGAAGGTTTGCCAACGTGCTATGGAGCGCAGCATTCTGGGTGTCAAACTCACAGATCGTGTTCGAAACACCACACTGCGCTCCAAAACACAAATAGTCGACTGTGCACGAAAGGCTGCTGAACTTAAATGGGACTGGGCAGGACGTCTGCCGCATGCCGAACGAGCTATGGGCTCGTAAAACCCAGAATTGGTGCCCTACAGTGACACAGGGCCGCGGCAGACCACGAAGGAGATGGCGACGATCTGGATGTCTTCCTTGAAATTGGAGAGAGGTGGCGCAGAATCGCGACCGATGGAAGGAATGGAGGGAGGCCTTTGCCCAGCAGTGGGACAATTTGGGCTAAATAATAATAAAATAAATAATTAATTTAGTCATCGTAGCTCAAACCTATTTTAGTGTTGCCAAATAAACTAAAGAGATTTACACCAATGATACACACACAGAGCGGTAAGAATCGATGACTTCAAGAAAAGTACAACAGATACAGTTCCGTCTAACCCTTTTGGGAATACAGACGTCATGTACAGACGCCAGCACATCAAGTTACCCCAATGTGTCAAATTTTTCCAATTGAATATGAACCTTATTCTGTTAGCCATAAAGTTGAAAAATGATCAAAGAAATTTGACACATTGGGGTAACTTCATGTGCTGGCGTCTGTATCTAATGCTATATTGAATTGTAAAGTAATCGCGGTAGATTCTATCTTCATACCTATGTAAGCTCTAATCACCGTAAAACCACCATTAATATCAAAAACAAAACTTATTTCATCTTTTATTCAAACCTATTTCAGAAACTATTTAAACTTCGTACATGAGCAGAAAATCTTCAGCTACATTTCCAACCATTTTGGCACTAAATACCCTTCGCAAGACATCGAGAAGTCTTTAGGGAACTGAACTTGACCCAGTCTTAAATGATAAATGTCCGACCGTCTGTCCGAATTGTAGAAGTTCACAAGTTCGTTGCAATTTCAGAGAAACTTTGATATTGACATAAATTTTGTAAGGGAGTTCAATTAGATGTCTTTATTATATTATAACATCGTGTTTATATTATGTTTAGATTAATTAAATTACTTTTCACAACTCTTTCTCACTCTTACACACATTCAAGTCACTCACTACATACTCTCTTATTTACACTCACAGTCACACTCACACATCTTGTTACAGCATCACCTAAAGGTTGACTGGTAGAAGATGCCTATGGCATTAAGTCTACCTCTGTACATTACAGTGTTTGAAGTAATAAATAAATAAATAAATACAGCGTTTATACTTTAATAATTTAGTTTTATGTTAAAACTAGCTTTCGGCCGCGGCTTCGCTCGCCTTTAGAAGTATTATTATTAATTATTTTCTTAGGGGATGCCAACGTCATAGTAGCTTTATGCATGCAGTCTCAGCCCGATCGGTTTAAAATTAACAAAGTTTCATACAAACTTTTATACCCCTTGGGGTTATTTTTTCCCCTTGGGGGTAGAATTGATCAATATCCTTTCTTAGCGGATGCCTACGTCATAACATCTACCTGCATGCCAAATTTCAGCCCGATCCGTCAGTGGTTTGGGCTCAGGTGCGTTGATAAATCAGGTGTTTTTTTCGTTGATAAATCACTATGTCAGTCAGTCGACTGACATAGTGATTTATCAACGAAAAAAACAAAAAAAAATGTAAATTTATAAAACTCAACGGTGACTGACTAGTCACCGTTGAGTTTTATAAATTTAGATAAGTATTGATATTATTATCAGTTTTATATTATAATTGGTTCTCAAGATACAGGATTGGGGCCGATTATAAAATTCGTGTAAATATATGTTCTGCAATTAAATAGTCGTATTATGATTTAATGTATCAACTTCACAGTATAATTGTCCAGTGTCCAGTGGTTTGGTCTTGGCGTGCCATGCTCAAGGTTCCAGGTTAAAATTCTGGTAGTAATCACGTCACTTAGTCACGTTGAGTGAGATTTACAAATAATTAAAGCTAGCTAAACCTGGCAGGATGAAGTGGCAGTGGGCAGGGCACATAGCACGGAGGACTGATGACCGATGGGGTCGAAAGGTTCTCGAGTGGAGGCTAAGTATCGGCAAGCGCAGCGTAGGACGTCCACCCACAAGGTGGACAGACGACCTCATTAAGGCCGCGGGAACGCGCTGGATGCGAGCCGCTTCCAACTTGGAGATCTATAGGGGAGGCCTATGTCCAGCAGTGGACTTCCTATGGCTGAAATAATAATGATGATGATGAGCTAAACCATGGAACAACTATCTGGACACACGGCTACAAATCAAGCTATACATTTCTATTATACGGTGATCTCACATTGTATCGGATTTCCATACAATGCGAGGTCAGTGTTAACTGGAAACGTATAGCTTGATGTGTTGCCGTGCGTACATCGTTTAAATTTGTTTTCCGTGCGAGATTGATAATCACGATTCAAAGCGCAGCAGCCACTCGCTCAGCCACTGCGCCAACCGTAACGTCAAATATTTACACCTTAAGTGTTTTGTCATATACTATGTTATAAGGTTATATGTTCACTATTGATAAACTATTTGATTAAATGAATTTAAATTTCGAATTTTACTACTTATACTTTTTTTTTAATCCCAACGACAACGGGTCAAAAAACATCGTCTATATTTTGTTAGATGCAGGACATTAAGCAGTTACAATCAGACATCTAAGGTCTGTCTGATCTTCCATAATGATTGATGTTCATTCGGTATCAATGTCCAACCACTATTTGTTCCATGTGATTGGTTCAGCTATTTTGAGAAACCTGCCTAATGTATTGTAGCCAAAGAGATTTCAGATAGTTACCTACTATAGAAGAAACATGCGAAGAATTTGTGTAGAAAAACTGTGATCCTATTGTCTCAGTAAACCATAAACAGATTTTAAGCTATACATTCTATTTATTTACGTAAAATATTATTTATTTATTAAGTAACTAGCTGCCCGGCAAACTTCGTTGCGCCTTAGAGTCAATTTATTACTCTTATCATTTTTTTGTATTAGATATACATACGTTGAATAAGACGACAACAAATAAATCCAAACCAATAATAACTACTACTACTTTTAAATTACAACATGTATATATACCCTAACCTAACTGACCATACCTATCCTATAGCTAACCCAACTATCTAACCTAACTACCTTACTAAAAAATACTAAATTCATAATTTTAATCTGAACGATTGCCTCTATGTTACATACAATAATTTATGCCTATAGTTTTCCCGGTCTACTTTAATTAAAGTCCTAACAGTAAAATAAGTTCTATTTGCAAATAATTATTAAAGTTCGTCTCCGTCATCATTGCTAGTTACGTAAATTGATTTCTGAAATATAAGACTTTTTTATGCTACATAAAACCTCTAAGTTTAGTAACAAAATAAATTTCAGAACGTAGGTGCGTATTATAAATTGACAACCTTACCTTCTTGGGTTTAGCTTAAGACTTGTCAATTTCAAATTGTCACCTGTTATTGAACTGGGAAGTTTGACTCCTGTCATGTCATCCAAGATGGCGCTGCGTTTGAAAAATGTTTGAGACAACCGATATTCTTGATATTTATTTTTATGATGTCGAACGGGATAAAAAGTATCCTATGTCCTTCTCCTGGCTCTAAACTACCTCCCTGCCAATTTTCAGCTAAATCGGTTCAGCCGTTCTTGAGTTATAAGCGAAGTAACTAACACGACTTTCTTTTATATATATAGATAAAGTGATAAATGTTACTCATCCGTCACTTGTCCCCAAAGGTTCATTTGAAAATCAGCGTCAGGCAGCATCTCAGCATCTGTCTGGCATTACCGCTGAAATGAGCCTTTTGGCGCAGCCGTGAGACATGCCATTTTTGTGTCTTTTTTAATTATTATGTTATTTTTTTTTACTGTGCGTGTATCCAACTGTTGCCAATAAATGTATTTTCCTTCTTTCTTTCTTTCTTTCTTTAAGTAACGCCATCCTACTTAATATTATAAACGCGAATGAAATTCTTAATCTTTATGAAATTCTCAAGTCACAATATTAGTTACCATAATCCTCCGAAACGGCTTTACCGATTATTATGAAATTTTCTATGTGTATTCAGTGGGTCCGAAAATAGGACATAAACTAATAAAAACTAGATAAAACTAACAAATCCTACTAATATTATTAACGCGAAAGTTTGTGCAGATAGATGGATGGAGGTTTGTTACTCTTTCACGTAAAAATTACTAAATGTATTTTAATAAAATTTGGTATGGAGTTAGCTGACACCCTGGATTAACACATAGGCTTTTTAGTCCTGTATTCCCACGGGAACGGGACCTATACGGGTGAAACCGCGGGACTTCTGCTAGTAATTTATAAATTAAAAATAATAAGTAGGTAATTTATGAGTTATAATTTGTAAATTTTTATGGTGTACAATAAAGAGTATTCTATTCTACCTTTAAAAATATAAAAAATAGTAAAATATCGTACCTACACTGTATATTCATGAACAAAACAAAATTCATTTAGAAAAAATAAATTCTACTAATATATTGTTCTTTCAAACCAAATTCAGTAACACGTGATGCATAAATTGATTGGTATATTTGACTTCAATTTAATTAATCTGTGCTTCAAATAAGAATTCAACTATTATTCAATTTATTAAAACAATATTGGCCTTTGTGAATATTTTGATGTAATATATTAGTTATTCAAATATGAATAAAGGCTGAAAAATACATCTACATGTAGGTAAATATTTAATCTTTCGGTCACACTGCTTGAAGTTTATTATTTTAATGAATTAATAAGATGTCGTCATATTGAAACAGAGTTTAATTGAGTTTTAATGTTATTTTCAACATTATAATTTACTTATCTACTGCATTGTTGGTTGTATAATACTTGATGGTGGTGTTTAAGTAGTTTGTATTCTACAAACGTTGCGTTTACGTAAAATTACCTTATTTAGGTAAACGAAAAACGAATTAGGTAAAAGAGTAGGTAAGGAATTTCTTGTACATTCTTTGCATACATAATGAACATTCTAAAACTTGATAATTAGATGTTCAAAAGTGGTTTTTTAATGAACTGCAACAAATTACTTAAACTTTGCCATGAAAATTATAATTAATAAACTGCTATAAGTAGGTACGTTAAAAAGATTTGTTGAATCAACATTTCAGCAAAGATAATATTAACGGACTTCTTAAATAAAGAAGAATTTTATGTATATTCATTTTATGACACCCGGAGAAGGAAAGATAAGATTATCTTAAGGCAAAATGTAAAGTCGTTAACCATAAGACATTAATTATTTTAGCAGTCATTATCTACTTATGTACCTACGGTTAGTTTTATATCTACTTATCTGCATATCTATACCTAAATATAATCTTTTCTCTTAGATACTTCAGTATGTGACTGCCTGGTAAAACATTCAAATTCAAATTTATGCTTATCCGGTCACCATTAGTTTTAGCACAAAGGCCAGTACATCAAGCTATACCAAAGTGTCAAATTTCTTTGAAAGTTTTTCAACTTTATTACATACTAAATAAGGTTATTTGTTTGACATTGCGTATTCTTGTTGAGTTACATTTTTGATGACAGACAGGAATTTATTGACATAACAAAAACTTAAAATAAATAAATAACTAAAACTAACAATAAATAACTACAAAGCGTCAAAAAATTCTTCTGCATCGCTGCCAGCTGGTAAAGTGCCCAAAAGACTGGCGGCATTGCCACGTTGAATGGCAATGCTTAGCCTCTGGCCAAAGTAGAGGCCAGCCCTTGGGTCACGGGAAGCGTCAACTAAACGTTTGCAGATGTTAAGGTTAATAAGGTTCATGTTCAATTTTTTTCAGTTTGGGGCAGCTTAGCGTGCTGGCGTCTGTACGTGATCCTGGAACGCACGCAAAATTTAAAAGATTAAGCATGGAGTTTCTTACCATATCTCTATACAAAAATGCCTTTTGGAAGGGATAACTAAAATCAATCAATTACAACTTTTATTTAAGTCTGAAGTTTAAAAGTGCCTTTTAACGGTAATAAATTATTTGATTTGGACTTAACTGTGAATCGGACACGCCGGCCGTTGATATATTTCGTCGGCTTTGCGTATTTTCACGTTTTTATGCAAACGCAGGAAGAGAATGCCCTCGAAGAACATACATAGACCTTATTGGTGAGGTTCTTCGGAAAGGTGAGGTGCGTACGCGGGTGCGTAATAATTACAACCGGCGCGGGCGTATATAAATAAAAGGAAGCAAGAACGTATGTAATAATCGTTGCAAATGGCACTCTGGAGTTTCTGCCTACTTCCATAGGAAAAAAACAAGAGTTTATCTATGTATGTATACTAATGCTTTTTTACTCTAAACTGTAGACAATTAATTATTCCGGTCTGACTTGAGAAGTAGAAGAGATATCTAGTAGGGTTAGAACTAAGCCAGGTCGAAGAACACAGACCTGAGAATGACCAAACCAGCAACGTCAAACCAGCGTCGGGCACTAGGTGCTCGGTACTTTGCTAAACTGGTCCTATTTGGCGCAGCCGTGAGATACGCACTCTTTTTCGTGTTTAGTTCTTGGTTTTTTATTATTATTATTTTACTTTGTTTTGTGCACTTGTGGCATGTGCCAAAGGCTTATTCCCAGGCGCTCCATTATTTTATTCCCGACGGCTCCAAATTAAAAAAGCAATATAATAGTAATAATTAAAATCTTTCCCATGAGCTCCAAAAATTTTCAAGTACAGATTGCACATACTTAGCTAAGATAAGATTGATTTGTGACTGCCTATGTACTGAAACTACTTACCTCTAAATTATATTATTGATGGAAGCAATTTGTGTTTTGTTGACCTAACGCAATTTGGTTTGGAGCCGCTGGGAAAAAATTTAGTATTTTATTGTAATAAAATTATGGAGCTGTTGGGAATCAATGTATGGAGAGAAATTGTTTGGAGAACAATAGATTTGGAGCTCTTGGGAATAAGCCGTGCCAAATAAATATGTTTACTTTCTTTCTTTTCTTTAAAATCGAACCCTTTACGCTCAGCAGTAGAGCTAACAACAAGCTATGAGGCAGTCAATTAAAAATAACAGCGTAATTTCCGTAACAATAGTGTGTATGTAAACATTTACATTGGTATCGTTAATCTTGAAAGATAGACTGAGTACATATCAAACAATACAAGAGTCTGATATCTCTCACAGTGAGTGCTCCCACTCACTTCCTATTGGCGGTTCATGCTGCGTAATTTTCACTCAATTGAAGTAGGTTGATGCACTTGAGATGGCATTTGTTGACATACAATTATTATTATTAATATTATTTTTTATTATTATTATTTTTTATTATTATTATTTATTATTGTTATTTTTATTATTATTTATTTTATTTTTTTATTTAATTTTATTTTTTTACAATTTGTGTAAGTGCATCCATCGTCTGCCTAGCCTCTTCACAACTATGTTGACGTCGGCTTCCTTTTTTTTTTTTTGTGGTGAAAAATCCTCATGGATGTCCCCCGCCCCGGGGAGGGCGGAGGGGTCTGTCAGACTCTTACTGACTAAACACCACCCCGTGTTCCTTCTCACACCTGCGCCGGGGCTCACGGGAACAGAAGATACTTCCGCGACCCACGACCGGTGAAGCCTCGCCAAGTCAGCGAGGGGAGTGAGGTGTTGGACTCCCCTCGCGACGTCTAAGAGGGGCGCGCGTGAACACGACGCGACGCCACCTCGGGTCCATGTACGTGAGGGGCGGCGCCTCTGGACCCATTCAGGGGGGCTGGAAGAGGGCGTGGTCCACCCTCGGGTAACAAATACTCCTTGGTTAAACTGGTTGTCAGACTTTCGGGCTTCTGACTACAAGTAACGACTGTCAAAGATTTAAATATAAATGACAGCCGGGACCAACGTTTGAACGTGCTTTCCGAGGCGCGTAGCAGTCTTGGTATGTAATAAATGCTTAGCCATCTACGGGCCGGCCTTGTTAAGTGTAGCTTCACCATCGATCCGTTTTGCTGTTATAAATTAGCCACAAGCTCTTTTCTGCAAGTGCATCCATACAGATGGATAAACTGACTCTTTTTTCCCCGTGAAGTGAAAGCTGTTCTGTAAAAGTTACCTTGGGAAAATGTAGGTGAACTGAAGGTATAGTCATAGAGAATGGACTAAGTGTTCCTTATCCAGCTGTGAAGTTAATACCGGTAAGAAAGTGTGAGAGAGATATAGCGAACGTGCGGCCAATAGAACTCTATAGGTATCTAGAGAGTTCTATTGGAGAAAAAAAAGCGTAAAAGAGATAGAAAGAGACAGGAAGGGGCTCATAGTTCCTCTGTTTTTCACAAGGGAGTGGTCGATTTTGTGCGGGTATTGCTCAGTCCATTCTTTTTGTCTATGACTGAAGGCGAATTGAACTGTCCTTTCATACGGAAAGCATTGACAGTTTAAAAGCGTTTTGAAAACAAATTTTAACCTATGACACTCACAAAATGTGTGGCTTTCTATTAGTAAAAGATTTTTCAAATCGGTTCTTTAGATTCTCTACAACGCCACAAACTTTACCTCTTTATAATATTAGTATAGATTTATATTAGGTGTACGGGGTGTAATAAGACCACTGGGATATTTTTTTTCTTCTAGAACATACCTGGGAATTCACTAGTTTTGGACATATTAAAGGTCAAAGTGCAATATTTTTTTTGCGTTTTTTTGTTGTTGTTATATTCCAAGTATCATTAGTAAACTTTCTTTCGAACAAACATTATCAAAATTATCATTTTTTCAAAACAAATTACGCATTTGAAGTTACAAAAATGCAATGGATACTAAACAAGCGGGTCGGTCGGGTCAACGACCTAGCGCGAGTGGCCATACGCTCAGCTAATCGAAAGTGGTGTTGCGTTGTTGCGCTATGCAATGCGCGCAATAAAAAGCATCTCTGAAAAAAAAAGTAATTTCCCAGCATTATTTTTTGGTTAAAGTTACTTAATTATACAGATCTCATTCAAATCGGTCAGTAATGCAGTTTTTCTTGTTATTAAAATCGATGACATGGTTCCTCAGAACAGATCTACCTAGTAATAAATAATTTAATTTTGATTTATAATGAACATTGGAAACTTTACCAGTTGATTCTAATTAACTCAAAGAAAAGAGACGAAATTCTTGTTCTCTTATTTTCCTCAATAATAATAAATCTTTTGAGTGATTTCCTTTTCAGCCAAAAATACCTTCGCAAGGTTGCTGCTAACGAAAACGGAAACTCAGTATAGTATTTACAAAAGAACGATTAGTAAACAGTAGCTATTTTCGGAAGGAAAAACCAAACGCCACGCCTATTGTGAAGATAATGCCTTATCTTTAGAATGTAGGTATTTTTTATGACGGTATCTTACACGCTGTTAGAGTAAGAGTCTGACAGACCACTTCTCCTTGTGCCTAGGATTTCCATGAGGATTTTCCACCCTGAATAATTGTCCGTTCCTGCGACCTCGGCACTGCGCGGTGTGAGACTAAACACCGAAGTAGTTTTAAGTCAGTAGGTAAGACTCTGATAGACCAATCTGCACCTACTTGACTGGCCTGTTGGTCTAGTAGTAAGTGACCCTGACTGCTATGCCGGAGGTCGTGGGTTCGATTCCCACCCAGGACAAATGTTTGTGAGATGAGCACGATCATTTGTTCTGTGTCTGGGTGTAATTTATCTATAATATTTAGAATATATATTTAGAAGTATATAAGTATGTTTATCAGCTGTTTAGTACCCATAACACAAGTTCTTAGCTTAGCTTGGGACTAGATGACGTTGTGTAAAAAGTGTGTGGACTAGATATTTATTTATTTATTTATTACCTAACAGGATGAAAAACATAAGGATTTTCCTTCACAAAACAATTGAACGTTCCCGCGAGACGGAACAGCGGTTTTACGCGATGTTTTACTCCACCTTTTAAAAGCAATTAGCTTGCGTCATTTTGACCTCTCACCGCTTAGCTTCAGCGCAATAAAATATCCTATTGGTTAATTACGTGGCATCTCCTCTCGTCTCCGCTTTGGTCGAGTCTCGCCCTAGAGAGGGAGACGAGCACTAGGAACCCACGGCCCAAGAGTTTCAAACGGCTTGGAAATATAATGCTCGTCTCCCTTTCAAGAGCTCTAAAAACGTTTAATTGACGCTTCCCGTGACCCTAGGTCTTCTTTGGCCAGAGGCAAGCATTCAACGTGGCAATTCCGCCAGCCTTAGAAGCACTTTACCAGCAGGCGATGCGGATGAATTTTTCGACGCGCTATAATGTTTTTTTTTAGGTTTATTTAACTTTTGTGTATATTTTTTAGTCTTAATTATCTTTGCCATTAATTATTTAAACCACATGCTCTTGAGAATTTAAACAGATTTCAAATCTTCCATTTTTAGCTTTCCATTTGTTTCATGTCTCTTGTTTATTCTTAACATCTTTTCCTTCGTTCCATTTCCCGGCTGTTTCATGAATATAAATAAACAACGCATTTTAATTTAAAAAGTAATTCAAATCAAGCTTAAGTCAACATTGAGATGAAGGAAGTCTCCTTAGTAACAAATCCATCTTGATAAAGAGATCAGAAAATATTAAATAACGGTTACGAAAGAATGATAATACCCGCCTGTTACTTTGCCACTGCAGGGCAAAGGCCTCTTCTCATACAGAGAAGGCACGAGCATTGATCACTACGCTTGCTCAAGGCAGATTGGCGATTTCAGACTCATATTATTATATTAATTATAAGTCCAGGTTTCCTCACGCTGCAGCGATGTCTTCACCAATGTTAATGATGTTTAGGATAAACTAAAAGACATTCAATATTTACTTAAGAAGGGACATCAGAAACAAAATTTTACTTACATTACTATCCAATTATGTGATTTTGTCTCAAAAAGTAGAAATCCTTTTGACCTCATTACTTAGGACAAAAATCACAATTTTATGTGATTTACAATGGTTATGGTTTAAAGTGCAAAAACATCAAGAAAAGCCGACGATAAGTTTCAACGCTTGAAGGTCTGAAATCAAGAGATATAGATAACGTGATTTTCGGATGCGAAAAATGTTGGGACATCGGCGATATATTGCGTGCGTTTATGCATAATATTTACATAAAAAAAAAAAAACAAATTAAAAAATATATTATCTGTACTTATATATATTTAAATCTATCTTGTTTGCTTGGCTCTTAGATATGTGTTTTTATTCCGTTAATGAATATTTTAAATCATTATTGTTGGCATTGTAATTAATATTTTAGGTTATTAGTATTTTGACATTGTACTTAATTGTTTGACATTGGAGCATATTTTTAACATTACTTATTATATTTTGACTATGATTGTATTTTTGTTTTTAACATAATAATAATTAATTAATATTCTGACATTACAAATAATATTCTGAAATCTCAAATTGCTATAATTCTTGTTATGTATCTATGATATTTCTACACCAGTAATGGTAGTATAGTATGTGTGATACAATATTTAATTTAAGACCTAATTGTACAGACGCCAGCACATCAAGTTACCCCAAAGTTTCTAATTTTCCTAATTGAATGTGAACCTTATTCTGTTTGACATAAAGTTGAAAAACGATCAAAAAAATTTGACGCATTGGGATAACTTGATGTGCTGGCGTCTGTACCATATACTTGGAAATAAATATATCTTTATCTTTATATCTGGTTTCCAGCTATATCCAGTTAGACCTGAAGGTGACCCCGACATAGTTGAAAGACCTACATAACCTAAATAATTACAATAGGCTACAATGGGTTATTAACAGTAAATTAAACAACGGGAATGTTTTATTTGGTACAACCCTATTCTTTGTAGCAAACACGAATTATCATAGGCTGTTTCTTTCTCTTATAATTAAATGTGAAATAATTAAAGTGTTATCAAAAGACACGACAGTCTTATCACTCAACGGGAAAAAGTAAATAAGTTTTGGCCTTAAAAGTGAAAAGTCAGTCAAAGTGACAGTTAGTTCTTATTTTTTGACAGTTTTTTGTCGCATTGTGACAAATACATTGTTCTCACCGCATTAAAATTTAAGACACCTTTACTTAATAGGGAACTAGCTGTTGCCAGCGGCAACTAAAAAAATATACTCAAAAAATATTTCACGGAAAGATACTTATACCTAATCGGGATACAAACATTCCTATGTGTTAATCTATCTGTGTACTAAATTTTATTCAAATTCGTTCAGTAGTTTTGCGTAAAAGAGTAACAAACATCCATCTATCTAAACAAACTTTCACGTTTATAATATTAGTAAGATAGTAAGATCTTACTAACTGCCATCTTGGATTTGCCGCCAAAACAAAGACAAGTATTTTTGAGCATCTTTGCTAATATAAATAATAATAATAAATAAATAAATAAATATTCCACAACTTTTCACACAACGGCATTTAGTCCCAAGTTAAGCTTGAGAGCTTGTGTTATGGGTACTAAACAGCTGATAAACATACTTACATATATCTAAATACATACATATTATAGATAAATTACACCCATTATAAATACATAATTGTATTAGTAATAACATACAAAAGTTTACCAAACTGCACGATCAGTTTGCAGTTATTTTCATTTCACAATTTCCAAAAATCTAAAATATAATTAAAAAAATGAAATGACGTTTGTTAGTCTCGCTAAAACTCGAGAATGGCTAGACCGATTGGGTAATTTTGGTCTTGAAATATTTGTGGAAGTCTAAGCAAGGTATAAACGGTGAGAAATATAAAAAATATATGAGGAAAGTACTAAAAATAACAATTTAGGTACCCATACAATCTGTTGCTACCAAACATTTTTATGTTCGTCCCGTCGCGGCGTCGTCGGTCGGTACGGTATACTCCTCTCAAATTAAAGAACGTATTTAAATAAGGAATTTGAATTGACAAAATAAATGTACAGACGCCAGCACATCAAGCTACCCCAAACTGTCGGTTTTTCGTTTTTCCCAATCGAATATGAACCTTTTTCTGTCTGCAATAAAGTTTAAAAACTATCAAAGAAATTTGACATATTGGGGTAACTTGATGTGCTGGCCTCTGTACAGTATTGGGAATATCGCGTATTAATATTTAAAAAAACACAACGGATCAACCTATTTTTGGTTGTCAATTAATACGTTCTGATATTTATTTTGTTAGTAGACTTAGGAAATGGTTTTACGCTGCATAAAAAAGTCAAATATTTCAGAAATCAAGTTACGTAATAAATAATGACGACAAAGAAAAACTTAAAAAAATTGTTGCAAATAGGTAACTATATAAACTGTCTAGACTTTAAAGTGGACCGGGAAAACTAAGTAAATTGTATGTAACATAGAGACGCACAGCGCAGTACCTAGTTCATCTTAAAATTATGTATTTTGTATCTTTCAAAATCAATACAATTCAATAAGGTAGTTAGGTTAGGTAGTTAGGTTAGCTATATGATAGGTATGGTAAGTTAGGTTAGGTTATAATTATACACATACGTTGTCATTCTAATTCTATCTAAAGTGTTTGTTGTGTAAAATATTTAATTAAGAGGACTATAAAGAGTCACAAAATAGTAGGAATGGTAGTCACGAAGTAGTAGGTATTATTGTTTTGGACTTATTTGTTGTCTCTTATTTATAGTATGTACAAAATAAGTATATAATTTTAGTATTCATTACAGAGGTGGAGGAAAATAATGACCAGAATTATGTGTGTACAAACGCCAGCACATCAACGTACCCCAAACGGTCAAATTTTCCCAATTGGACATGAGCCTTATTGTGTTAAGAATAAAGTTGAAAATCTACCAAAAAAAATTGACACATTGGGGTAGGTTGATGTCTGTACCTACATATTAAGTAGGTCTGAGAATAAAATAAAAAAAATAAATAATAAATTGATTCTAAGGTGGAACGAAATTTGCCGGGCAGCTAGTCATCAATAATTTTACACCCATCACATGGACAATCTTGCTTTTAACAAATATTTTGACGTAACAATTAACAAAATTTCTTAAGAATCAAGTTTGCCCCATTGATAATTAAATCCGAGGCAAGAAGTATGCCCAATACTTCTACAGGGACGTTTCACTAACCGTCACTTCTAATTAAACTTGAAACATCATTAACCAAAGCAAAATCACCCTAAACACACAAAGATTTTAAAAAAATACCTTTTCTAATAATTGTTAAAGTTATTCATAAACAAATTGTGATTAACATGAAGTGTTGAAACACAAATGGACTCGCAAAACAAATTTGCTAACAACTTGAAACTGATCGGCGAAGTAATTAAAGCGTTTAGATATTTGTAAAGAGGTTTTATTGCTTCTTGATAAGACGCTAACCTCCTTTGACTTTGATCTTCAATTTGAATTTGGCTTTAGAATAGCTTCTACAAGTGGTAGGTAATACTTGGGGCAAAATCAACACAACTCACTAACATTACTAAGCTAAGTAAACTTCATTAAAGAAAGAAGATAATTATAGTTATGCCTGTCTATTTCTTTGTGGAATGCACTCCCCCAGGAAATCAAGATAGGATGGCTACCAACCGATTGACTTTTAAATTGAAGGTTCGTGAGCACATTCACAAAAAAACGGCTGTAGTTTTGTCACAGCGCCAATGTTTTCCCTTGGCATGATTATCATGTTCATGTGTTTAAATTTTTGTGGATATATTTATTATATTATATTTTATGATATTTATCATATTTATTGTTTACATAGATATAATATAAATAAATAATGTTTTTTTCTCTTCAAATTTCCTTACGGAATTGCACCTACCACTGTTTGTCTCTCTGCATTACCTAAAGGTTGACTGGTAGAAAATGGCTAAGGCATTTAGTCCGTCTATGTACAGACGCCAGCACGTCAAGTTACCCCAATGTGTCAAATTTCTTTGATTGTTTTTCAACTTTATGTTAAACTAAATAAGGTTCATATTCAATTGGGAAAATTTGACACATTGGGGTAACCTGATGTGCTGTCGTCTGTACATTTGTGTGCTTGAAGTATTAAATAAATAAATAAATAACTGTAAGACAGCTTTTATCTTGTGCATGGGTGCTTTGTTTTCTATATTGGGTTATTTTTTTATTGTATAAGTAGAACTTTTTCTGATGTAAGTGACAACGCCTGTAGAGAACGCCCTAAAAGGACGTGCGCAGACCTTATTACTGATGTTCTTCAGAAATGTCAGGTGTGTAGTGTGTTCTCGAAACCGACGTGCATATAAAACCACATGTATGAACGTAAACCAAACAAAAGTAGTAAGTATACCCCTATGAGCGTAAGTTTATAATATATTATGTATCTACGTAGATATCTAAAATCTTTTCCTATTTTCTACCATTTTCTTCAGATGTTTTACTTTAAACTATAAAAAATATGATAAGATCATCATAATTTATCTAATACCACGACGTCTGTATTTCAAAAGTAAAATATTGACTTATTTCATAAAATGACATTCGGTTCCACATAATGTAATATGATGTTTTAGTTTACACATAAAAAACATTTAAAAAATGTCAACAAAACATTTCTTAGTTGGGGGGTTCAAAATAATGTACTGTACTCATGGGATCAGGTTTTGCGATAATGTATCGATGTCCCTTTCACCCTCAAAACCACAAATAAATAAATTTAAATTAGAAAAGCTTCAGAATAGTCTTTTCTTTATTTCAACAAATCGCAAAGACTTTTTCGCTTCCTCAATTTTCCGCTTTTCCCTTTCAGCAATAATAATATTTCAAGATCCTGAAATGCTCAATAAGGTCCTTCGTAATATTGTCGACTGAACGCACATCCCGTTAAAGTAGGTACCTTATATGTCCCGAACTCCTTTTCCATGTCATTAGTCAATAATGTAACGCACAATCGATAATTATGTCTTCACTAGTGAACTAACCAAAGAGGTATTGGACTGTGTACCTTGAACTTGAGTTGATTCTTTTAATCAGAATACTTATTTAATGCCAAGCCCAACGCAGTACGTCACTAATAAATTCTAATTAAAATTAGAATTGGTAAATTAAACCCAATTTAAACCCATCTTCCTGGGTCAACATGCTGTGGCGGCGCTGCTGGCGCTGCCGCTGCGCCTGCTGAGAACCTCAAGCGGCGTAAATATAGCAACCTTGTTGGTAGTTATACTTTCCGCCGTTTGGGGTTGAAACTCTTGGGCCGTGGGGTCCGAGTGCTCGTCTTCTTTTCAAAGACATCTGCAAACGGTTAGTTGACGCTTCCCGTGACCCAAGGGCTGGCCTGTACTTTGGCCAGAGGCTAAGCATTGCCATTCAACGTGGCAATGCCGCCAGTCTTTTGGGCACTTTACCAGCTGGCAGCGATGCAGAAGAATTTTTTGACGCTTGTAGTTATTTATTGTTAGGTTTAGTTAAATATTTATTTTAAGTTTTTGTATTATATGTAAGTATAGTAAGTTGGAGGAAAATTATTGTATACTGAAGAAAGATAGATATTAAAGAGATAAATAGAAATCAGATAATATAAGTAGGAATTAAAAATACTTTATTGTATATCGTGGTTTATAGGATGTGATGTGATTTACTAAAAATGTATACGGCTGTGGAAGAGGGGTCTCCTAACACAGGCATTAAACTGGTATATTAACAAATTCACATTAAAACTTTAGTTTGTGCAACTCAAAGACCAACAAATTGCAGGTTATTCTTTTGTGAAATATTTCGGTAAATCCCCTTAATTCAAAAATCACATCTCATTTATTTAGATTAGGCTTAAAATCAGCACTTTTTGAACTTCAAAAATAAGGTATAACAGTTCCTCGAAATACCCACCCTATACTACTTTCTAGTGTTTTGCTGAGATAAAAAAGTTAGCGGAACAAACTCCCCAGCAACACGTCTGTCTGATTCGTTTGAAGAACTTAATACAATGAAAATGCTCAGTATCTAAATAGCATGAAAAAATTGAACAGCTAATTCAAGTAAGAGGGGTCAAACTGTGCTGAAGCATAAAATGTGGAGGGTTCCTGGAGTAAAGAAAAACCAAAACAACAACGGATGGATTGTATGAAAGTTCATATATTGTGTCTAGGAAGGAGGTCTCTACTGAATTGACGAAATTACCCTTCGAAAAAATGGTTGGCAGACTCTCAGGCTTTTACCTACCCTTAACGGCTTAAGTTACTATCCAACGCGCTGTGGAGTCTTAATATGCCATAAAAGGTCACCCATCCACGGAGTTACCCCTTTTTTTGGTGCGGGGTGGAAAATTCTCAAGGATGTCCTCCGCCACGAGGAGAGCAGATGGATCTGCGAGACTCTTACTGACTAAAAACTACCGGTCTTCCATTTCACCTCTACTCCAGGGGTCATGGGAACTCTTCAGCTAGCTTAGCCTTACCTCTGAACTCATCAATTGGTACACTACGAAAATCGCTCTTTCTTCTAATAAGTAATTATTATTAGGTTTGCTTCACTATAATGTTATGTCAGTCAGCCTCATTAGTCGATATACGTATCCATATTTCCTAAACTCATGAACACCTTAACTTACACAAATTGCTAAACAAGACTAGTGCCAGGATTTAATTAACGTCTTAAAGGTTAAAATTCACTAGTCTTGTGTGTGTATATCGACTTATGAGGCTGACTGTACGTCGCACATTACTAGTAGTATGGTCTGGAATGGGTTCACGTCGATAGTGCAATGGGTGGGAATCGATTTCACGACCTCTCGATCGCCAGGCCGAAGCCTAAGCCATTGAGCTATTGCCGTTTAAATAACATTGGTAAAGGGCGGACGTTTTAGGAGACTCTCTTGTGTAATTACTGACGTTTAAAAAGTGCTGATTTTCAGCCTAATTTGAATTAACGACTTTTTATTTTAATTGAGGTTTGAGATATCTTTATTTCCCATAAGAATTACAAATTCACTTACATGAGAAATAGTACATAAAATATTATGGATTGATTCACAATAACAGCTTTGACAAAAATATAAAGTATTAAGTAGGTATACATCGAAATATTTTAGAGGTGTAGGGTAAATAAAAATAATTTAGTCAAGCGAGTAATTTAGTAGAAGAGTATTTCAATTGCTTTGGGTTTTACCTGTAATAATAGTTGTATGTAGTTATATACTGAACATAATAAAGACGCATTGAAACCACTGATATGCGGTTGACTGTACAAGTGCTTTTAACCTGTGAACATCATAATGCTTTTAAGTAGTACTTAAAATTAATTGTGTGCGGGTAAACAGCACGGGTGCGCTCAGAACTGGCACGTTATTTATTTTAAATAAATAACCTCTGTCCTTCGACCACCGAAAATATGTACATATTGAAGAATGTCTTTATAACCTCCGACAAAAAGAGGGGTGTTTTATTAATTAATTTATTTAATACACACTAATGTACAGACGCCAGCACGTCAAGTTACCCCAATGTGTCAAATTTTTCCCAATTGAATTTATGAACCTTATTTTGTTCTACATAAAGTTGAATAACGATCAAAGAAATTTGACACATATCTTCGTTGACAGTTCATAGTGATGATCACTGGGCAGTGTTCAACGATTAACTGTCAAATAGCTATTTCATTTTGGCTATCATCAGTGTGTTTCTAGGATGTTGTTACGCGCACTTTCAGAGATGGGACGAAGCGTACCCGTCTGATAGTCGCCGTAACTTAAAGTCCATTTAAAGTGCAATACCATTTTTTTTTGTAAATTCTCAGTTGTCATCAATGTACGGTGTGCAACACTGGAGGGTATATTATGTTCTGTGGTCACTGGCAATGAAAAGATTACCGACTAGAGGCGGACTTAATTTTTTAATTTTTGTGTGTATGAGTAACAATCCTACTAACGCTGTTTTTTGTAAAATCATAATATGGACGAGTGTCGGAAATAAAGACATATTATAAAGAAATTAAAAAAAAAAAGATGAAAGAAAAGAACAAAAAACAAAAAAAAAATAAAAAAGAATATTATTAATGCTATAGACATTTTCTACCAGTCAACCTTAAGTTTACTGTTTGAATTTGTCGAAATTATTTATAAGGTGTAATTACAGAGGCCAGCACATCGAGCTACCCCAATGTGTCAAATTTTCTTTGATAGTTTTTCAACTTGATCACAAATTGGATAAGGTTCATGTTCAATTGGGAAAAATTGACGCTTGCTGGCGTCTGTACAAATCTCATGGTGTTATGATGTATGTCGACGTCTTATCTACCTTGTATATACCACTTTCATAGGTAAGTATACAAAGTTTCGGCAGTCTTTCTTCTCATAAACTTCAACTAAACCAAAGGTCAAACTCCTCAGTGTGTAATATTCTCAAAAAGTAATGCGAAATTTTACACTTCACGTATTACTCAAATGGGTACTTATACTAATCATTTGTATTAGTAACTGATTTATTTTCAAACGAAATCAAAATCAGGGTTTTAATAATAATCCAAAATACGCTTTATTAGTGCGGAAATAAGTGTCAAAGTTGTGTAGCTGGCAAAGACTTCTCTAATAGGGAAGGATGCCTTCTCTAGTGGAAAAGTCTATGACCTGCAGTAGGTATAAAATTAAGAATCGGGTTTGAATTATGTATTAATTAGGTAAGGAATAGGTTTATATAATTTAGATAATATAAAGAGTTACAAGAAAAACCCATGTTTGCGAAATTTAAGTAGGTAATTCTTTTCTGCACAACTCGTCGTTTTAATTTTTTCATCACACAAGTACCTAATATAGGAAAATCGAAACGAATTTTTATTCCAATCAATAAATTGCCTAAATAAATTAATAACACACCGAATGTACTTGTATTATTGAAGAAAAAAAAACGTGCTTAAAAAGTTTCACTCGTTATAAATTAAAAACAAAAATCCCTTCCAATCAAAACTCCTACCATAGTAAAAATCAAACTTACCACTTTAGTTTTAAAATAAATAATCCACAGTCACTCAAAAAAACACACACATTCACATTTAAAAAACAACGAATATTCGTTTTTTAAACACACGTATTCACACAAAGGAATACTTTTGAATTTGGTGCGCGAATAAGGGCGGGTGCAGGCACGCGACCATCGCACAGCGCGACGCAAGACTGACTGGAGACGAGTACGGACACACTGCCTGCAGTGAATTAGTGCTCATAGCGCAGGTTCACCCGTAACCGCTCGTATGTACACGGTTTAATAGTGCAGTCTAGTTTCTTGGAATACGAATAAATGATGCAGATTTTTGGGATCGAGTTTTGTTTTTTTTTTATTTGTGTGTTGGTGGAATTACGTCTTCAGTACCTATGTACAATTTGGTGGAAAGATGTTGTTTACACTTTTTGAATTATGAGTTTTAACTAGGAATTATTTAATTAAATAGCTTTGCTTTTAACCATTGCGTTTTGAGTAGGCGTATTTTTAACCGACTTCAGGAGGAGGTTTTGTTTTATGTATTTACACCGATTACTCCGAGATTAATGATCCAATTTACGTGATTCTTTTTGAGTTCGATGCGGAATAGCTGCCATTTGGTCCCATAAAAATATAACATAGTTTGACCCGGTAGTTTTCACTTTATGAAAAATTTTATGAAAATTTAATTTATTTTTGAACACTTTTTTGTATGTATGTTCACCGATTACGCTGAGATTTATGTACCGATTTACGTGATTCTTCTTTAGTTTGATGCGGACTAGTTTATTTTTGGTCTCATTAAAAATTACATAGTTTGGTCTGGTAGTTTTCATTTTATGAAAATTTTTGTTCATGAATTTTACTTGATTTCATCGCGAACAGTTGTTGTTTATTTGTTTGATTGTAATATGTAAATATGTGTTGTAGAAATGGATAATAATTTATCATCTAGGTATATAAAAACTAAAAATTGTTAAATAAAACTTTTTACAAAAAACACAACCGACTTCAAAAACACTAACCGGTGTAAAATAACTCTAAATTCGGAAGTCGGTGGCCAATCATGAATGAGACAAAACCACCAAAGCCACAGACTTCCTAATTTAGAGTTATTTTACACCGGTTAGTGTTTTTGAAGTCGGTTGTATTTTTTGTAAAAAAGTTTTTAACCTTCAATTTAAAATAATATTAAATCTTAGTCTTATTATTGTTTTTACGATTTTTGCTATCGATTTCTTTCGTTTCTCTTGTGTTTTCGAAATATATTTTCTAAAAGGACTAAATCTCTCTCTTGGTTTTATAGATTATTTCATCAAGATTTTTTTGCTGTTGTAAGGTGTCGTACCTAATATTTCGGGTAAGTTATTTTCTTGGTAAGTTCAAAGGACCAACCCTAGCCGGTCGGTTCAGTAAAAGTCACCCCGTGAATACTTGAGTGAAGTGAACTGTCAATGTCTAGCATTAGTATGGAATGACAGCTCAATTCATCCTCACTACGCCTACATATACACGCGGTGATTTGACCAGAATCGCACTGCAGCAGTGAATCATCAAAACTGATCACAGTACCTACTAAAAATATAATATTTATGTAATTTCATATTTTGTTTGTTTCAGTCTCATACTAACCCGTGATGATCTACATTGAGTTCAACTGTATCAACTGAAAATCTTTTATTTTTATTTTTTATCAGTTTTTTTTTTTTGTTTTGGGCACTTGCTGTCCAATTGACTTTAGACATTGGCAGAATAGTCGACATCGGCTCTGTTTACCACGGTAAAAAACAGAATAGAATAGAACAGAGTACCACTAAAGTAAACTTTACTAATCAAATAATAATATATGAAAACGTATAGCTTAGGACATGATACATAAATTACAAAAAAATACCTACAATAATTAAAGTCCAAAGAAGAATTGCTTAAGTACTCGATTCTTTTAGCTGTCTTTTCTTTCGGATGTGTATGTATTCTAAGATATTATTAAATTAGAATTTGTATGGCTCTTTTGAATTAATCTTACAATTAGTGAACAACTTTAACGAGACTGATCGGCTGCTGAGCATCAGGTACAGAATTCAATTCCTAGGTCGGACAAAATATTATTGTGTCCCATCTGAAGCTTTTGAATAGGAGATACGAAGTCTGGTTTTGGGCCTGGTAAATGGCAATTGGCTCGCCCCTATTGCAAAAAACATAAGAGAAAAAATAGAAACATTTTCTGTCCAGAGAAAAATGCAACACGATGTCGGTAATGTTTTAATTTTTAAAGTGGCAACACTTAACTACTTGTCAGTTTATCCTATTGAATTCATAATTTGAGCTTAACTGCTTTAGCTACGATTTTTCAGTCATCAGCTTACTTATTTATAAATAACTTACTAAACGCTATTTTAAACAACTGCAGCTAGCTTATAATACAATGTCTGCGCACCTTATTAGGTGTGAAAATGTGTAATGATACCGTGTTCTTCATACTTCTTTATTTGTAATATCTGTTTCTGTCAACATGTATTTTATTCTTTTTCATCGAAGGAATAAAAATGGCGGTTAAACATCTTTTACATAGACAATACGTCAAACCACCATACTTAGTTACTTATTCTTCCCTCTTCAGATAAAACAAATATTTGACTATTGAAAAATTGACCCTAAATTAAGTAGAAAAACAAACTCGACATTATATTTAACACATTAATTAGGCAACTTCAACAAGATCTATTTTTAAACCTTTGAAGGCTCTTCCAATTATTTTATTTAACCTTCTAAAATACGACCACGTACCTACTACCACCAACTTCTTTAGACTTATAATTAAGAATAATTACTAACAAAATAGAAGGACAACCACACGTAATTATTCTGTTAATAATTTCGTCCGCCACTAATTTGTTTTACCAGCTTGTCATTATTAATTATGATGAAACTGTGTCAATAATGATTAATTGTTTTATTTTCAGGGGAGGAGAGAAAATAACGGCTTCGATACGATTACATCCCGAGAGCTTTGTGTTACGTCACTACAGTTAAAATTGATCGATAGTGGGTTTCATAATTTAATATTTTTGGAAAGCTATGCTTATCTCTAATAATAGGTATTTTATTTTTATTTTTATTTTTCCTTTTTTGGCCAACCAACAATTGTTTGCACTGCAAATATTTAGCGTAATAATCAATCATTAACTAAGGTTAGTGTAACAATTTCCTACAGGTTAGCACCGCATGCCCCAGAAACGTAATATTAAGCTGTGCCACAAGCACTGTTCTATAAATTTGCCAGCTAAATAATTAAAAATTGATAAGTTGTAATTAAAATTATGGTAATAAAAGATAACATTAAAATTAACATTAAAAACAAAATTAAATGTAAGAAAATTAAATAGAGACTCCAAAACAGATAAATAAGAGAGTAAAAATACAATAAATATTACAGTTAAAGCTGGTATAGTACCAGTGCAGACTGGTACTATACCTACTGTCTTACTACTGGGCAAGGCCCTTTCTCGTGGGTATAGCGTAGGCATGTACGAAGTTATGTGTTAAAATCCGGATAAATACCAATAACAAAATAATAATAATAATAATACCAGCCTGTTACTGTCCCACAGCAGGGCAGAGGCTACATACATAAACTCACGCCCTTTTTTTATTTCAAGTTTTGAAAGACTTTCTTTACATACAAAGAAACTAAAAATTGCAAAATAAAATCTTAAAAAAAAGCAACCGACTTCTGAAAAAAAAAGCTAACAGATAAAAAATTACTCTAGTTTCGGAAGTCGGTGGCCAATAATGTATGAATCAAAACCACGAAAGCCACAGACTTCCGAAACTAAGAGTTATTTTTCACCTGTTAGTGTTTTTTTAAGAAATCAGTTGTTATTTTTTTGTAAAAAAGCTTTTTAATACCCAACTAGCGGACGTCAGGCAGTTTCACCCGCGTAATTCCCGTCCCCGTGGGAATACGGGGATAAAAAGTAACCTATGTCATCCGGGAATAGTGTAGCTTTCCACCAGTGCTAAAATTTTCAAAATTGGATCATTAGTTCCGAAGATTACCCCCTACATACAAACTTACAAACATACAAACTAATTTTACCTCTTTATAATATTAGTATAGATAACCTTAAATAAAAATAAGTAGTTTTAGAATATCTAATGTGTTTTTACGTTAGTTAATGGAACTTCTTCCTTTCACCTACAACCTTCATCTGCCAATCATAATCTGTCTTGATAATCTAAAAAGCAATTAATACTAACTCCTTTCAAATTGCTTTCACCAATGAATACTTGAACGAAAATATTGCGTAGCAGAAGTTAATTTATTCAATTTTCACTTACACAAGCTTTTATGAAGCAAATAATCTCAGACCTAGGATATAAGTATTGTGGCCTTGGAAGCACCGGTTAAGTAAGAATCTGAGCAACATGCTTTATCTACAAAAGAGGCATTTATTATTTATTTATTTAATCGATAGTTCAAGCACAATAATGTACAGAGGTGGACTGAATGCCATAGGTATTTTCTACCAATCAACCTGGTAGGTGATTCAGAAAGAGCAGTGGTAGGTGCAATTTTAACATACATACATACATATCGTCACGCCTGTAATCCCCGAAGGGCTAGGCAGAGGTGTACCTGGTAGTACACCCACATTTCGCCATTATGTTTAAGTCCCATGTAATAGGGGGCGAGCCTATTGCCATCCATCGGGCACAAATCCAGACTCCGGGCTGCTACTGAGAAATCCCAGATTGAAAAACTCAATAACACTTTGCCCGACCCGGGGATCGAACCCGGGACCTCATGATCAGCAGTAGCACTTGCGACCACGAGACCAACGAGGCTTAACTGCTTTAGCTACGATTTTTCAGTCATCAGCTTACTTATTTATAAATAAATAACTAAACGCTATTTTAAACAACTGCAGCTAGCTTATAATACAATGTCTGCGCACCTTATTAGGTGTGATATGTGTAATGATACCGTGTTCTTTATATTTATTATTTGTAATATCTGTTTCTGTCTACATGTATTTTATTATTTTTCATCCAAGGAATAAAAATGGCGGTTAAACATCTTTTACATAGACAATACGTCAAACCACCATAGTTACCATAGTTATAATGTTTTTAAAAATAAACTAAAGGAAACACTTATAAATAAATCATAGTACTCAGTAAAAGAACTTCTTGATGATAAATTGTAAAAACAGTAAATCCGATTATTATTAAAGAATTATGTATATTTTAATAACTACTTTTCCACTGTTGACATTTAAGTTTCTATTTAAATTGTAATAATATATTATATTGTAAGCTTGACATTCTCTCACATTGACATTTTTGACATTTGGTATTGTTTTTCGTAGCCTTATTTATTTACTTTTTACTTTGGTTATTGATTAATTTGTAATTTATTTATTATTACGCTTTTAAATTTGCATGGCATGAGCCTGAGTATGGCGATATATCTTAATTTTAACACCTGTACCCACCCATATTCTGCAAATAAAGGATTTGAATTTGAATTTACTTATTCTTCCCTCTTCAGATAAAACAAATATCTGACAATTGAAAAATTGACCCTAAGTTAAGTAGAAAAACAAACTCGACATTACATTTATTTAACACATTAATTAGGCAACTTCAACAAGATCTATTTTTAAACCTTTGAAGGCTCTTCCAATTATTTTATTTAACCTTCTAAAATACGACCACGTACTACCAACAACTTCTTCAGACTTATAATTAAGAATAATTACTAACAAAATAGAAGGACAACCACACGTAATTATTCTGTTAATAATTTCGTCCGCCACTAATTTGTTTTACCAGCTTGTCATTATTAATTATGATGAAACTGTGTCAATAATGATTAATTGTTTTATTTTCAGGGGAGGAGAGAAAATAACGGGTTCGATACGATTACATCCCGAGAGCTTTGTGTTACGTCACTACAGTTAAAATTGATCGATAGTGGGTTTCTTAATTTAATATTTTTGAAAAGCTATGCTTATATCTAATAATAGGTATTTTATTTTTATTTTTCCTTAAACAATTGTTTACACTGCAAATATTTAGAGTCAATCATTAACTAAGGTTAGTGTAACAATTTCTTACAGGTTAGCACCGCATGCCCCAGAAACGTAATATTAAGTTGTGCCACAAGCACTGTTCTATAAATTTGCCAGCTAAATAATTAAAAATTGATAAGTGGTAATTAAAATTATGGTAATAAAAAATAACATTAAAATTAACATTAATATTAAAAACAAAATTAAATATAAGAAAATTAAATAGAGACTCCAAAACAGATAAATAAGAGAGTAAAATTGAAATAAGTACATTAAAAGCAAAATACAATAAATATTACAGTTAATTAAAGCTGGTATAGTACCAGTACAGACTGGTACTATACCTACTGTCTTACTACTGGGCAAGGCCCCTTCTCGTGGGTATAGCGTAGGCATGTACGAAGTTATGTGTTCAAATCCGGATAAATACCAATAACAAAATAATAATAATAATAATACCAGCCTGTTACTGTCCCACAGCAGGGCAGAGGCTACATACATAAACTCACGCCCTTTTTTTATTTCAAGTTTTGAAAGACTTTCTTTACATACAAAGAAACTAAAAATTGCAAAATAAAATCTTAAAAAAAAGCAACCGACTTCTGAAAAAAAAAGCTAACAGATAAAAAATTACTCTAGTTTCGGAAGTCGGTGGCCAATAATGTATGAATCAAAACCACGAAAGCCACAGACTTCCGAAACTAAGAGTTATTTTTCACCTGTTAGTGTTTTTTTAAGAAATCAGTTGTTATTTTTTTGTAAAAAAGCTTTTTAATACCCAACTAGCGGACGTCAGGCAGTTTCACCCGCGTAATTCCCGTCCCCGTGGGAATACGGGGATAAAAAGTAACCTATGTCATCCGGGAATAGTGTAGCTTTCCACCAGTGCTAAAATTTTCAAAATTGGATCATTAGTTCCGAAGATTACCCCCTACATACAAACTTACAAACATACAAACTAATTTTACCTCTTTATAATATTAGTATAGATAACCTTAAATAAAAATAAGTAGTTTTAGAATATCTAATGTGTTTTTACGTTAGTTAATGGAACTTCTTCCTTTCACCTACAACCTTCATCTGCCAATCATAATCTGTCTTGATAATCTAAAAAGCAATTAATACTAACTCCTTTCAAATTGCTTTCACCAATGAATACTTGAACGAAAATATTGCGTAGCAGAAGTTAATTTATTCAATTTTCACTTACACAAGCTTTTATGAAGCAAATAATCTCAGACCTAGGATATAAGTATTGTGGCCTTGGAAGCACCGGTTAAGTAAGAATCTGAGCAACATGCTTTATCTACAAAAGAGGCATTTATTATTTATTTATTTAATCGATAGTTCAAGCACAATAATGTACAGAGGTGGACTGAATGCCATAGGTATTTTCTACCAATCAACCTGGTAGGTGATTCAGAAAGAGCAGTGGTAGGTGCAATTTTAACATACATACATACATATCGTCACGCCTGTAATCCCCGAAGGGCTAGGCAGAGGTGTACCTGGTAGTACACCCACATTTCGCCATTATGTTTAAGTCCCATGTAATAGGGGGCGAGCCTATTGCCATCCATCGGGCACAAATCCAGACTCCGGGCTGCTACTGAGAAATCCCAGATTGAAAAACTCAATAACACTTTGCCCGACCCGGGGATCGAACCCGGGACCTCATGATCAGCAGTAGCACTTGCGACCACGAGACCAACGAGGCTTAACTGCTTTAGCTACGATTTTTCAGTCATCAGCTTACTTATTTATAAATAAATAACTAAACGCTATTTTAAACAACTGCAGCTAGCTTATAATACAATGTCTGCGCACCTTATTAGGTGTGATATGTGTAATGATACCGTGTTCTTTATATTTATTATTTGTAATATCTGTTTCTGTCTACATGTATTTTATTATTTTTCATCCAAGGAATAAAAATGGCGGTTAAACATCTTTTACATAGACAATACGTCAAACCACCATAGTTACCATAGTTATAATGTTTTTAAAAATAAACTAAAGGAAACACTTATAAATAAATCATAGTACTCAGTAAAAGAACTTCTTGATGATAAATTGTAAAAACAGTAAATCCGATTATTATTAAAGAATTATGTATATTTTAATAACTACTTTTCCACTGTTGACATTTAAGTTTCTATTTAAATTGTAATAATATATTATATTGTAAGCTTGACATTCTCTCACATTGACATTTTTGACATTTGGTATTGTTTTTCGTAGCCTTATTTATTTACTTTTTACTTTGGTTATTGATTAATTTGTAATTTATTTATTATTACGCTTTTAAATTTGCATGGCATGAGCCTGAGTATGGCGATATATCTTAATTTTAACACCTGTACCCACCCATATTCTGCAAATAAAGGATTTGAATTTGAATTTACTTATTCTTCCCTCTTCAGATAAAACAAATATCTGACAATTGAAAAATTGACCCTAAGTTAAGTAGAAAAACAAACTCGACATTACATTTATTTAACACATTAATTAGGCAACTTCAACAAGATCTATTTTTAAACCTTTGAAGGCTCTTCCAATTATTTTATTTAACCTTCTAAAATACGACCACGTACTACCAACAACTTCTTCAGACTTATAATTAAGAATAATTACTAACAAAATAGAAGGACAACCACACGTAATTATTCTGTTAATAATTTCGTCCGCCACTAATTTGTTTTACCAGCTTGTCATTATTAATTATGATGAAACTGTGTCAATAATGATTAATTGTTTTATTTTCAGGGGAGGAGAGAAAATAACGGGTTCGATACGATTACATCCCGAGAGCTTTGTGTTACGTCACTACAGTTAAAATTGATCGATAGTGGGTTTCTTAATTTAATATTTTTGAAAAGCTATGCTTATATCTAATAATAGGTATTTTATTTTTATTTTTCCTTAAACAATTGTTTACACTGCAAATATTTAGAGTCAATCATTAACTAAGGTTAGTGTAACAATTTCTTACAGGTTAGCACCGCATGCCCCAGAAACGTAATATTAAGTTGTGCCACAAGCACTGTTCTATAAATTTGCCAGCTAAATAATTAAAAATTGATAAGTGGTAATTAAAATTATGGTAATAAAAAATAACATTAAAATTAACATTAATATTAAAAACAAAATTAAATATAAGAAAATTAAATAGAGACTCCAAAACAGATAAATAAGAGAGTAAAATTGAAATAAGTACATTAAAAGCAAAATACAATAAATATTACAGTTAATTAAAGCTGGTATAGTACCAGTACAGACTGGTACTATACCTACTGTCTTACTACTGGGCAAGGCCCCTTCTCGTGGGTATAGCGTAGGCATGTACGAAGTTATGTGTTCAAATCCGGATAAATACCAATAACAAAATAATAATAATAATAATACCAGCCTGTTACTGTCCCACAGCAGGGCAGAGGCTACATACATAAACTCACGCCCTTTTTTTATTTCAAGTTTTGAAAGACTTTCTTTACATACAAAGAAACTAAAAATTGCAAAATAAAATCTTAAAAAAAAGCAACCGACTTCTGAAAAAAAAAGCTAACAGATAAAAAATTACTCTAGTTTCGGAAGTCGGTGGCCAATAATGTATGAATCAAAACCACGAAAGCCACAGACTTCCGAAACTAAGAGTTATTTTTCACCTGTTAGTGTTTTTTTAAGAAATCAGTTGTTATTTTTTTGTAAAAAAGCTTTTTAATACCCAACTAGCGGACGTCAGGCAGTTTCACCCGCGTAATTCCCGTCCCCGTGGGAATACGGGGATAAAAAGTAACCTATGTCATCCGGGAATAGTGTAGCTTTCCACCAGTGCTAAAATTTTCAAAATTGGATCATTAGTTCCGAAGATTACCCCCTACATACAAACTTACAAACATACAAACTAATTTTACCTCTTTATAATATTAGTATAGATAACCTTAAATAAAAATAAGTAGTTTTAGAATATCTAATGTGTTTTTACGTTAGTTAATGGAACTTCTTCCTTTCACCTACAACCTTCATCTGCCAATCATAATCTGTCTTGATAATCTAAAAAGCAATTAATACTAACTCCTTTCAAATTGCTTTCACCAATGAATACTTGAACGAAAATATTGCGTAGCAGAAGTTAATTTATTCAATTTTCACTTACACAAGCTTTTATGAAGCAAATAATCTCAGACCTAGGATATAAGTATTGTGGCCTTGGAAGCACCGGTTAAGTAAGAATCTGAGCAACATGCTTTATCTACAAAAGAGGCATTTATTATTTATTTATTTAATCGATAGTTCAAGCACAATAATGTACAGAGGTGGACTGAATGCCATAGGTATTTTCTACCAATCAACCTGGTAGGTGATTCAGAAAGAGCAGTGGTAGGTGCAATTTTAACATACATACATACATATCGTCACGCCTGTAATCCCCGAAGGGCTAGGCAGAGGTGTACCTGGTAGTACACCCACATTTCGCCATTATGTTTAAGTCCCATGTAATAGGGGGCGAGCCTATTGCCATCCATCGGGCACAAATCCAGACTCCGGGCTGCTACTGAGAAATCCCAGATTGAAAAACTCAATAACACTTTGCCCGACCCGGGGATCGAACCCGGGACCTCATGATCAGCAGTAGCACTTGCGACCACGAGACCAACGAGGCTTAACTGCTTTAGCTACGATTTTTCAGTCATCAGCTTACTTATTTATAAATAAATAACTAAACGCTATTTTAAACAACTGCAGCTAGCTTATAATACAATGTCTGCGCACCTTATTAGGTGTGATATGTGTAATGATACCGTGTTCTTTATATTTATTATTTGTAATATCTGTTTCTGTCTACATGTATTTTATTATTTTTCATCCAAGGAATAAAAATGGCGGTTAAACATCTTTTACATAGACAATACGTCAAACCACCATAGTTACCATAGTTATAATGTTTTTAAAAATAAACTAAAGGAAACACTTATAAATAAATCATATTACTCAGTAAAAGAACTTCTTGATGATAAATTGTAAAAACAGTAAATCCGATTATTATTAAAGAATTATGTATATTTTTAACCGACTTCAAAAAAGGAGGGGGTTCTCAATTCGGTTGTATTTTTTTTTTTTTTTTTTTTTTTTTTTTTAGGGTTTGTTACCTCAGTACTCCGTCATTTATGGACCGATTTTCAAAATTCTTTTTTTGTTTGATAGGGTATAGTAGCAGATTGGTCCCATTTGTATCAAAACTCATATCTGATGAGGGATCTTCGAGGAATTGAGGGAACTCCTCAAAAAATATAGGCACACACGCACCGATTTTAACATTTTTGGTAACAAATCAAGCATTTTCATTTAGAAAGTATCATTTAGTGAAGAAAAACTGATAAAGAAGACAGGCAACGGAACTCTTCAACGCTTAACAGCAAATTATTCGCGATTGCTATAGTCAGATGTCTATGCTGAGCTTTTGTATTTCCACAAAATAACATTACTCCATTCTATTTTAAAAGGGGCCGGCAGAGATGTACAGATTAATGTTTAGAGATAGAACTTCTTTAGCAATTGTTATCCAATTTCAATGATTCTTTCAAGTTTTGAATGACTTTCTTTACATACAAAGAAACTAAAAATTACAAAATAAAAACTTTTTTACAAAAAAACAACCGACTTCTTAAAAAAAAACTAACAGGTGAAAAATAACTCCAGTTTCGGAAGTCGGTGGCCAATAATGAACAAAACAAAACCACCAAAGCCACAGACTTCCGAAACTGGAGTTATTTTTCACCTGTTAGTTTTTTTTTAAGAAGTCGGTTGTTTTTTTAATAACTACTTTTCCACTGTTGACATTTAAGTTTCTATTTAAATTGTAATAATATATTATATTGTAAGCTTGACATTCTCTCACATTGACATTTTTGACATTTGGTATTGTTTTTCGTAGCCTTATTTATTTACTTTTTACTTTGGTTATTGATTAATTTGTAATTTATTTATTATTACGCTTTTAAATTTGCATGGCATGAGCCTGAGTATGGCGATATATCTTAATTTTAACACCTGTACCCACCCATATTCTGCAAATAAAGGATTTGAATTTGAATTTACTTATTCTTCCCTCTTCAGATAAATTAAATATTTGTCTATTGAAAAATTGTCCCTAAGTTAAGTAGAAAAACAAACTCGACATTATATTTAATTAACACTTTAATTAGGCAACTTCAACAAGATCTATTTTTAAACCTTTGAAGGCTCTTCCAATTATTTTATTTAACCTTCTAAAATACGACCACGTACTACCAACAACTTCTTCAGACTTATAATTAAGAATAATTACTAACAAAATAGAAGGACAACCACACGTAATTATTCTGTTAATAATTTCGTCCGCCACTAATTTGTTTTACCAGCTTGTCATTATTAATTATGATGAAACTGTGTCAATAATGATTAATTGTTTTATTTTCAGGGGAGGAGAGAAAATAACGGGTTCGATACGATTACATCCCGAGAGCTTCGTGTTACGTCACTACAGTTAAAATTGATCGATAGTGGGTTTCATAATTTAATATTTTTGGAAAGCTATGCTTATCTCTAATAATAGGTATTTTATTTTTATTTTTATTTTTCCTTTTTTGGCCAACCAACAATTGTTTGCACTGCAAATATTTAGCGTAATAATCAATCATTAACTAAGGTTAGTGTAACAATTTCTTACAGGTTAGCACCGCATGCCCCAGAAACGTAATATTAAGCTGTGCCACAAGCACTGTTCTATAAATTTGCCAGCTAAATAATTAAAAATTGATAAGTTGTAATTAAAATTATGGTAATAAAAGATAACATTAAAATTAACATTAAAAACAAAATTAAATGTAAGAAAATTAAATAGAGACTCCAAAACAGATAAATAAGAGAGTAAAAATACAATAAATATTACAGTTAAAGCTGGTATAGTACCAGTGCAGACTGGTACTATACCTACTGTCTTACTACTGGGCAAGGCCCTTTCTCGTGGGTATAGCGTAGGCATGTACGAAGTTATGTGTTAAAATCCGGATAAATACCAATAACAAAATAATAATAATAATAATACCAGCCTGTTACTGTCCCACAGCAGGGCAGAGGCTACATACATAAACTCACGCCCTTTTTTTATTTCAAGTTTTGAAAGACTTTCTTTACATACAAAGAAACTAAAAATTGCAAAATAAAATCTTAAAAAAAAGCAACCGACTTCTTAAAAAAAAAGCTAACAGATAAAAAATTACTCTAGTTTCGGAAGTCGGTGGCCAATAATGTATGAATCAAAACCACGAAAGCCACAGACTTCCGAAACTAAGAGTTATTTTTCACCTGTTAGTGTTTTTTTAAGAAATCAGTTGTTATTTTTTTGTAAAAAAGCTTTTTAATACCCAACTAGCGGACGTCAGGCAGTTTCACCCGCGTAATTCCCGTCCCCGTGGGAATACGGGGATAAAAAGTAACCTATGTCATCCGGGAATAGTGTAGCTTTCCACCAGTGCTAAAATTTTCAAAATTGGATCATTAGTTCCGAAGATTACCCCCTACATACAAACTTACAAACATACAAACTAATTTTACCTCTTTATAATATTAGTATAGATAACCTTAAATAAAAATAAGTAGTTTTAGAATATCTAATGTGTTTTTACGTTAGTTAATGGAACTTCTTCCTTTCACCTACAACCTTCATCTGCCAATCATAATCTGTCTTGATAATCTAAAAAGCAATTAATACTAACTCCTTTCAAATTGCTTTCACCAATGAATACTTGAACGAAAATATTGCGTAGCAGAAGTTAATTTATTCAATTTTCACTTACACAAGCTTTTATGAAGCAAATAATCTCAGACCTAGGATATAAGTATTGTGGCCTTGGAAGCACCGGTTGAGTAAGAATCTGAGCAACATGCTTTATCTACAAAAGAGGCATTTATTATTTATTTATTTAATCGATAGTTCAAGCACAATAATGTACAGAGGTGGACTGAATGCCATAGGTATTTTCTACCAATCAACCTGGTAGGTGATTCAGAAAGAGCAGTGGTAGGTGCAATTTTAACATACATACATACATATCGTCACGCCTGTAATCCCCGAAGGGCTAGGCAGAGGTGTACCTGGTAGTACACCCACATTTCGCCATTATGTTTAAGTCCCATGTAATAGGGGGCGAGCCTATTGCCATCCATCGGGCACAAATCCAGACTCCGGGCTGCTACTGAGAAATCCCAGATTGAAAAACTCAATAACACTTTGCCCGACCCGGGGATCGAACCCGGGACCTCATGATCAGCAGTAGCACTTGCGACCACGAGACCAACGAGGCTTAACTGCTTTAGCTACGATTTTTCAGTCATCAGCTTACTTATTTATAAATAAATAACTAAACGCTATTTTAAACAACTGCAGCTAGCTTATAATACAATGTCTGCGCACCTTATTAGGTGTGATATGTGTAATGATACCGTGTTCTTTATATTTATTATTTGTAATATCTGTTTCTGTCTACATGTATTTTATTATTTTTCATCCAAGGAATAAAAATGGCGGTTAAACATCTTTTACATAGACAATACGTCAAACCACCATAGTTACCATAGTTATAATGTTTTTAAAAATAAACTAAAGGAAACACTTATAAATAAATCATATTACTCAGTAAAAGAACTTCTTGATGATAAATTGTAAAAACAGTAAATCCGATTATTATTAAAGAATTATGTATATTTTAATAACTACTTTTCCACTGTTGACATTTAAGTTTCTATTTAAATTGTAATAATATATTATATTGTAAGCTTGACATTCTCGCACATTGACATTTTTGACATTTGGTATTGTTTTTCGTAGCCTTATTTATTTACTTTTTACTTTGGTTATTGATTAATTTGTAATTTATTTATTATTACGCTTTTAAATTTGCATGGCATGAGCCTGAGTATGGCGATATATCTTAATTTTAACACCTGTACCCACCCATATTCTGCAAATAAAGGATTTGAATTTGAATTTACTTATTCTTCCCTCTTCAGATAAATTAAATATTTGTCTATTGAAAAATTGTCCCTAAGTTAAGTAGAAAAACAAACTCGACATTATATTTAATTAACACTTTAATTAGGCAACTTCAACAAGATCTATTTTTAAACCTTTGAAGGCTCTTCCAATTATTTTATTTAACCTTCTAAAATACGACCACGTACTACCAACAACTTCTTCAGACTTATAATTAAGAATAATTACTAACAAAATAGAAGGACAACCACACGTAATTATTCTGTTAATAATTTCGTCCGCCACTAATTTGTTTTACCAGCTTGTCATTATTAATTATGATGAAACTGTGTCAATAATGATTAATTGTTTTATTTTCAGGGGAGGAGAGAAAATAACGGGTTCGATACGATTACATCCCGAGAGCTTTGTGTTACGTCACTACAGTTAAAATTGATCGATAGTGGGTTTCTTAATTTAATATTTTTGAAAAGCTATGCTTATATCTAATAATAGGTATTTTATTTTTATTTTTCCTTAAACAATTGTTTACACTGCAAATATTTAGAGTCAATCATTAACTAAGGTTAGTGTAACAATTTCTTACAGGTTAGCACCGCATGCCCCAGAAACGTAATATTAAGTTGTGCCACAAGCACTGTTCTATAAATTTGCCAGCTAAATAATTAAAAATTGATAAGTGGTAATTAAAATTATGGTAATAAAAGATAACATTAAAATTAACATTAAAAACAAAATTAAATGTAAGAAAATTAAATAGAGACTCCAAAACAGATAAATAAGAGAGTAAAAATACAATAAATATTACAGTTAAAGCTGGTATAGTACCAGTGCAGACTGGTACTATACCTACTGTCTTACTACTGGGCAAGGCCCTTTCTCGTGGGTATAGCGTAGGCATGTACGAAGTTATGTGTTAAAATCCGGATAAATACCAATAACAAAATAATAATAATAATAATACCAGCCTGTTACTGTCCCACAGCAGGGCAGAGGCTACATACATAAACTCACGCCCTTTTTTTATTTCAAGTTTTGAAAGACTTTCTTTACATACAAAGAAACTAAAAATTGCAAAATAAAATCTTAAAAAAAAGCAACCGACTTCTGAAAAAAAAAGCTAACAGATAAAAAATTACTCTAGTTTCGGAAGTCGGTGGCCAATAATGTATGAATCAAAACCACGAAAGCCACAGACTTCCGAAACTAAGAGTTATTTTTCACCTGTTAGTGTTTTTTTAAGAAATCAGTTGTTATTTTTTTGTAAAAAAGCTTTTTAATACCCAACTAGCGGACGTCAGGCAGTTTCACCCGCGTAATTCCCGTCCCCGTGGGAATACGGGGATAAAAAGTAACCTATGTCATCCGGGAATAGTGTAGCTTTCCACCAGTGCTAAAATTTTCAAAATTGGATCATTAGTTCCGAAGATTACCCCCTACATACAAACTTACAAACATACAAACTAATTTTACCTCTTTATAATATTAGTATAGATAACCTTAAATAAAAATAAGTAGTTTTAGAATATCTAATGTGTTTTTACGTTAGTTAATGGAACTTCTTCCTTTCACCTACAACCTTCATCTGCCAATCATAATCTGTCTTGATAATCTAAAAAGCAATTAATACTAACTCCTTTCAAATTGCTTTCACCAATGAATACTTGAACGAAAATATTGCGTAGCAGAAGTTAATTTATTCAATTTTCACTTACACAAGCTTTTATGAAGCAAATAATCTCAGACCTAGGATATAAGTATTGTGGCCTTGGAAGCACCGGTTAAGTAAGAATCTGAGCAACATGCTTTATCTACAAAAGAGGCATTTATTATTTATTTATTTAATCGATAGTTCAAGCACAATAATGTACAGAGGTGGACTGAATGCCATAGGTATTTTCTACCAATCAACCTGGTAGGTGATTCAGAAAGAGCAGTGGTAGGTGCAATTTTAACATACATACATACATATCGTCACGCCTGTAATCCCCGAAGGGCTAGGCAGAGGTGTACCTGGTAGTACACCCACATTTCGCCATTATGTTTAAGTCCCATGTAATAGGGGGCGAGCCTATTGCCATCCATCGGGCACAAATCCAGACTCCGGGCTGCTACTGAGAAATCCCAGATTGAAAAACTCAATAACACTTTGCCCGACCCGGGGATCGAACCCGGGACCTCATGATCAGCAGTAGCACTTGCGACCACGAGACCAACGAGGCTTAACTGCTTTAGCTACGATTTTTCAGTCATCAGCTTACTTATTTATAAATAAATAACTAAACGCTATTTTAAACAACTGCAGCTAGCTTATAATACAATGTCTGCGCACCTTATTAGGTGTGATATGTGTAATGATACCGTGTTCTTTATATTTATTATTTGTAATATCTGTTTCTGTCTACATGTATTTTATTATTTTTCATCCAAGGAATAAAAATGGCGGTTAAACATCTTTTACATAGACAATACGTCAAACCACCATAGTTACCATAGTTATAATGTTTTTAAAAATAAACTAAAGGAAACACTTATAAATAAATCATATTACTCAGTAAAAGAACTTCTTGATGATAAATTGTAAAAACAGTAAATCCGATTATTATTAAAGAATTATGTATATTTTAATAACTACTTTTCCACTGTTGACATTTAAGTTTCTATTTAAATTGTAATAATATATTATATTGTAAGCTTGACATTCTCTCACATTGACATTTTTGACATTTGGTATTGTTTTTCGTAGCCTTATTTATTTACTTTTTACTTTGGTTATTGATTAATTTGTAATTTATTTATTATTACGCTTTTAAATTTGCATGGCATGAGCCTGAGTATGGCGATATATCTTAATTTTAACACCTGTACCCACCCATATTCTGCAAATAAAGGATTTGAATTTGAATTTACTTATTCTTCCCTCTTCAGATAAAACAAATATCTGACAATTGAAAAATTGACCCTAAGTTAAGTAGAAAAACAAACTCGACATTACATTTATTTAACACATTAATTAGGCAACTTCAACAAGATCTATTTTTAAACCTTTGAAGGCTCTTCCAATTATTTTATTTAACCTTCTAAAATACGACCACGTACTACCAACAACTTCTTCAGACTTATAATTAAGAATAATTACTAACAAAATAGAAGGACAACCACACGTAATTATTCTGTTAATAATTTCGTCCGCCACTAATTTGTTTTACCAGCTTGTCATTATTAATTATGATGAAACTGTGTCAATAATGATTAATTGTTTTATTTTCAGGGGAGGAGAGAAAATAACGGCTTCGATACGATTACATCCCGAGAGCTTTGTGTTACGTCACTACAGTTAAAATTGATCGATAGTGGGTTTCTTAATTTAATATTTTTGAAAAGCTATGCTTATATCTAATAATAGGTATTTTATTTTTATTTTTCCTTAAACAATTGTTTACACTGCAAATATTTAGAGTCAATCATTAACTAAGGTTAGTGTAACAATTTCTTACAGGTTAGCACCGCATGCCCCAGAAACGTAATATTAAGTTGTGCCACAAGCACTGTTCTATAAATTTGCCAGCTAAATAATTAAAAATTGATAAGTGGTAATTAAAATTATGGTAATCAAAAATAACATTAAAATTAACATTAATATTAAAAACAAAATTAAATATAAGAAAATTAAATAGAGACTCCAAAACAGATAAATAAGAGAGTAAAATTGAAATAAGTACATTAAAAGCAAAATACAATAGTAGAGTAAAAATGGGGGACCTGGATCAAGGAGATCCAGGTCACCCCCCATTTTTACTATTCATTTAATCAATATTCAAATTTTACTATTCATTTCATCAATATTCAAAATTTTACTATTCATTTCATCAATATTCAAATATTATCTCATACTTTCTTATAAATATGTACTTAAGATCTGGAAACCCCTCAATTTTCACCATTCATTTTAAAATCATTTAAGATACAGTAATCATTCATTGCTTGCAAAATATTCTGACTTGACTATTGAGTGGTCTTTATTACTGAAAACTGTCTGAACTGAACTGAACTGTAACCGGATGAAATTGAGTAAGTACCTATCTATAGGCTATTTTTTAATCAGAGTATAAGGTTCCGCGGACGAAGCCTTTGGTAGAAGGTAGTAGAAATTGAAACAAGATGTTTATGACATTGTTTAATTATATTTTGTTGTAAGAAAACATTCTTTTAATAATTAATTGCACTGCTAAGAGTCAAATTCTATGACGGAGAGGCGTGTATTAATTATATATTCGTTTCCTTTGACAGCATTCAAATAAAAACATTTAGGATAGTGTATAGCATGTTGCAACCAAGGATCGTCATAAATCTCCCAATGTTCTATGATACCCCCGCATGAGAAACATGCCGCTTTATCATTAATACTATTTCCACAATAAAAGAATCCAGCGTCAGCCATTTCCATCACTAATCTTTTCTTCGAATTCATCGTCCCCCAGTAGGAACGAAATGAAAATTCACGCATTTTATGTGAGTTATACATATTATATCGAGGTTTGTATTCAATATGAAACATTTTCTATTTATTTACTTTTTAATTCACTGACACGTAGGTATAATTAGTTAGCTATATGAGCTTTTAATGAGTTAACCTTGCTATTGTTAGCAACTTATATGTGATTGAAAAGCATTGGGAAATTCTTAGTATTTTACTTATTCTTAATATTTTATAGAAAATTAAACAAGTAAATAATTATTTTAAAAATTTATTTTCAAAGCACCACTTATTTAAACACAATACATTCTTTAAGGCACAAACATAGTCATGATAAATACAATTATATACATCTTCAGAATATTTATATTGATCATACAAACTTATCAAACTAGAACAACCTTTATCTTCTAAATTGAATATTTTACTATTACTATTTTCTAAAATGTGCTTTAACCACAAAACCTTTTCTGAACCTTTGACGTAGATACACATATCTCTTAAAATATTTGGAATCAAAGTCTTATAATTCGAATAGGGCACAAAACCTTCATCCCAGTGTATTTTTCTGTTACGTTCAAGCCAACTAACTTGCTTTTTTTCTGATTCCGTTAATTTTTTAAATGGAAACGGTGGCTTAATTAAAAACACTTGTAGTTTTTTATTATACATTATAGCAATTTCTTTTATTATAAATTCATTTGCTTCTGTTTTAAAGCCTTGAATATCTACAATAGCAATCATGATACCCTTCGCACAATGTTACTGAGAGGTTTGTATTCCACAAGTCGATCATTTATAATCAAACAATATGCAGTCGTCTTATCTGGTATTGGTGTAGAACATTCAATTTCCAACCTCACGTCTACTGGTCCTGTTTTAAGGCTGTCATTTTGTCTTGAGCAGTCTAAGATGAAGAGAGGGGCTTTTTCTTTGAACACCTTTAAGTCAAGCAACGGGTCTACTGGACAGTTGTAATACGACTGACGAAATTTTACAAACATTTCATATAATATACTATATTTGTTTTCAGAAAATTTTAAATTTAAAGGTTCATATGGATAATACAGTGAATTCAAAAAGAGCGTTACGTTAGTTACTTCACAATGATCGAATACTGAACTGTCTTTAGTTTTATTATTTATCCTATTAGTTTGTAAGCAAAAAATTACATATCTAGGTTTTTCCAATTGTGAAGCAGTTTTAACTGACCAAGAATGCTTCGTGGTTTTCGGCAGTAATGGATACTCATATAAATCCCAATTTCTAAAAGCCATCTGAATAGCTTTATCTCTTTCTAGATGTTTTAAAAGTGTTAGTCGTTCTCGATCTGATACTTTTATATGCGGTACTCTCCATTGAACTCTGTGTATATCTATTTGAAAATGAACAGTATCATCAGTGAGAATAACGCTATTTAAGTTAGTGTTACTTCTATTCAATATAAGTTCATGTTTACAATTCATCACAATTTTATTGTAATCCTCCGCAAACCCTAAAACCTTATTTAGTGGTATTACAGCACTAAAATTACCATCACTTTGAAGTCCCTCTAAATTCCACCCCCATAAGGCAGCAACTTTACATTCTGCTTCATTTAATGAAATGTATGATTTTATTGTTGACGATATTCCCGAGTTTTTTATGCGATCTATTTCAATACCATTTATTTCGTATCTGATGTCTTGAAACAAAGACAAAACAGAGTTATTAGTGAATGTAACAGTTTTCTTGATCGGATTCCCATCTTTACCGAATAGCTTTGCTTGTCCTTCAATATAAATTGAACTGGCCGATGGTAACACGTATATGTCTTGTTGGTGGATGGGAATTCTGATTTCATCGTTTTCTCTAAAACTGGTATTGTAGGGATTGTATGAATGGACTTCGTAACTTTCGATTGAAGTGTCGAAGTGTGGTGATTCAGTAATCTGTAGTATATTCATACTTTAAATCCAAGAGCTTTAAGGAAATCTTTATTTACTTTAGTCAATTTCTTTACGAGTTTCTTACGTCGTCGCACCTTAGCAATCGTTGAAGAACTAAGATGTTTTTCACTGACTTGGGTGTTTTTATAATGAATTATCATTTTGTTTTTCTTAAATGAAGACGCAGCTGAATATGTTCTTCACCAAAGTTAATACAGTTACCAAATTGATCTACAATCCTAACAGATATCGAAGAAATAATATTTTTGTTCACTGGAAAATAAATAATATTTTGCGGTATTTCTATGCACTGATGACCTGGATGAGTATCAGACACAAATTCGTGAATAAAATGAGTTGGTAATCCGTTGCAGTACGATCCGTTCACAAGATCACATTCGATTCTGATCGCAAACAGACTGCTGTTAATGCTAGAAATATTTGGTCTGGAATTTATTACTGAAAAGTATAGCAAACCACACTCGTATTGATCTGATAAATGCAGTGGTGGATGAAAGTATGAGGTCAACTCCGATTTATTACCCGAGATGGTAACTGTAGTAGACATGCTTCGATACTGAACTTTTTTTTAGATGCTGCTTATTTTATTCCTTCATTATACCAAAAATTCTTCAAAAAGTTTAAACAAAGGTGTCCGCAATTAAAAGGGTGATCACGCTGAATATTGTCATAATTATAGTGTACTTTGGATCCCAAGTATTTTATAAATTCCTTTGGAGGCTTAAGATTTCCGTAACTATCAAAATACTCAATATAATCATTATGTTTGACATAGGCTACCCAATGAGAACCAGGATTATTAGAGCTATCTAAATTTAAAACTCCACATTCTTTTTTAAAAGGGTGTTTAGGGAGCTTATCTCTCATAAAGACACCTCTGAAATAGGGAATATTATTTCCATACTTCAAAATGTCTAAATTAGTCAAGGCTCGTTTGGGTAGCCGATATCTTAGTTTTTTTCATTCGATACAAATATTCCGAGTCCATCTTTATGTGGTTTAAGATGTAGTCCTTTTCCGATACAGAGAGCTTCCATCTTTTCATTGTGTCTCTTCGATTCAGTCAATAACTTTTTAGCCGTTTTGAATTCATTAATGGTTTTAGCAATACCAGCTGCACCACCTGCTAAAGCTCCTACCGCTGATAACCCCGCAAAAATCGGAATCAAAGGCAATACTCCACCAGTTTTTGGTATAGGAATAACACGAGGAAGTTTAATGGATGAATCATCAGCTAATTCTCTGGCAGCGGCCATAGCTAATTTTATTGCCACTTTCTTGCATTTTGGTTTTAATTTTTTAATATGTCTCTTCGTTTTGCTAATAACATTTCTAAATTTATTTGTTAACCCTTTTTCACTTTTAATTTTAAGACAGCACTTTTTGCTATCCTTTTTTAGACCAAATCCAGTTTTAATTTTGGTTGACATAGCGCTGCTTACTACGTGCGCTGCTAGTTTTTCCCCAACGCTGGCATCTGAGGCAAGTGCTCGTTCTTTAGCCATATTTAATAAAACTAAATCTGCCTTGCGACGATCTTTTAAGTTTGAAGACTTATGATAGGCTATGTCGTGTTGTTTGCAATATTCGTCTAATTTATTTACACCTTTATCTCCACGTATAAGCCTTTTAATTAATTTAGTGCCAGGCCCACAATAATTGTACCCAGGTAAATGTAATTCAAATGGTAAATGATTTATAATCCAATTGAGAAGACTACTCTCTTCAATACACATCATAAGACTGATACATTATAGACAGAACACTTAATAAATATTCGATTTATCAATCCAACTGTTTTCAGAAGAAGGCAAACCTAACCATTTTACTAAAACTCGGCCTCCTTTTCTTTTAAGAACTTTCTCAACAAGATATAAATTAGGATTTTTCGTCTTTTGAAGCTCTAGTTCATAAAATGCACCTAAAATGGGTTGACCTCTGATTGCATCTTCTATTAAGTAGGTAATAGGATTTGTATTTTGTATCTTTCGAATTTTAAATATTTCTGTAGACCAGTTGGGAGTGTAACCTTTTTCAAATGTTCCTTTATACTTACTGATACGCACATAATCATCAATTTTATATTTGCTTCTAATATTATGATTTTTGACCAATCTTGAATATCTCTCTAATATACGTTTTTTGTTAATGTTATTCACATTGGCGGGAACTTCATCAATCGTCCGATGATAAGTGTGATTGTATTTGTTAATAACATTACTAAGCATGCTATCTATCCAATTGTAGCTGCCTCTTAAACTAAATTCCTTATAGACTTTTGATTTCAATGTCCTGATAAATCGCTCAACTATTGAAGCCTTTTTTGTTGAGAAGGTTGAATAATGATTAATGTGATAAGTTTTCATAAGCTTTTGAAACTGATTATTGTAAAATTCTGTTCCTTTATCCGTTTGTAGATTTTTAGGAACACGACCTTTATTCAATAATTTCTTAAAAGAGTTACAAACATCATCTTTAGTTTTACTTTTTAAAGGAAAAGTCCAAGCATATTTCGAGAATGTGTCAATAACAGCAAGAATAAATCTATAATTTTTATTCTGCTTTGAAATTGACTGCATATCGATTAAGTCTGCTTGCCACAGGTCATCTATATCTTTCATGATAACACATCTGCGTGGAAAGTTCACCCTCGCATTTTTATGAATTTCGTTTACCACATCGATTTTACTCATGTTCACAATTCAGTGCATTTGTTTTGAATCCGTCTCTAATACTGAATGAAAATTTAATGGCGGTGAGTATTTATTCTTTAATTATGTCAGCTTCTTTCAATTCTTCAACGATCGACAATATTTCATTATCATGATTTGAGTTGCCAGCATCTCTGGAAGCAACTAATAGTTTCAATCTCTCAACGAGTTCGTTAGGGTCATCCCAATATACCAAGTCAGTGTTATTTTTGTATTTCTTTAGAGTTGGTAAGCTTCCTCCAGTGTGAAAATTTTCATTTAATGGTTCAGAAAATAATGGTTTGATTACTTCACGATATTTTATTCCCTTATCGCCTCTTATTTGTCCACCAGGATTATAATCTCTCTTATGAGCATTTGTATAATGCAGCATGTCTTTGTAGTCAAGTCTATCTTTGCTCGATATTAATTTTAAATCAGGCTTTTTTCGAAGTAAAAGTTCCTTCAAGCCAGGGGTTAAATTATAGGATTTGTCACCAACTTTAATTAAAATGACACTGTCGTCATTCAAACTATCGATTTTAGAAAATGAGACTACAGAATTACCCATTAGCAAGGTTTTGTTTACACTTCTTATTCCAAACGGTATATTTACACCGTCATAAATATCATGGATATCACGACCCTCTAGTGACATTTCTAAATCATCTAATATTTCTTTTATAGGAGATTTTTTAAGTACTGCTGCAGAATTTAGTTTTGGATCGTAGCAGTCTTCAAACTTTGAAGATGAACTAGTATTGATGTCATCCAATTCAACGTCGTGGAGTGGTAAATGTTCTATATGCTTTATTTTTTCCTTTGACATATTCGAATCGACTAGTGCATTAAGGGGTTCCGTGACGGTTTTAAGCATTTTATCAAGTGACAAGTTCATAGAGTGTTCCTGGTTCTTCATTTGTTTTATTTTGTTCTTTATAGATTCCACAGACTTCATTAATTCTATTTTAATATTCTTTTCCATGTTTTACCAATTATAAGAACTGCATTCAACTAAAGAACAAGTTATACTGAATTGATTTGTATTATTAATTACTTATATGTGTGTACAAACAGTCAGTCAAAATTAAAAAACATATCAAAATTCTGTCTATATCTTCCTTTATTTAATGACGATTCTTTATTTATAAGTAGGAAATTATAAGGTTTACTCCAAACAGTTTGACAAATGTTTTTGAACTCTTTCCATTGTAAATCAGAACTGACATGCTCCTCATAAATATGCTTTAAATTCACATCATCTTGTTTGAATATAATAAGAAAATTAGCATTGTCACGTAGCAATTGCTTCGGTATTTTAGAATAGGTTTGAGACAAATAGAAACAATCTATTTGCTTATGCCTACCCATACAAAAATAATTGCGGATATTTATTTGATTTTCACAAGCAACATCATCAAATATAAATACAGAATTTGCTAAAGCTTCACTCGGAGAAATTACATCTTTGTCATTATTGAACTCGTAGAAGTTAATCTGTGGCACCCTGTTTAATACTTCAATCAAGAAACGGTATTTTGGTTGAAAAGAAGTTTTAGAGTAAAGATAAAGATTTTTAAATTTGAGCCCATTTTCATGCAGCAGTAAACTAACCATAACATTCGTTTTACCACAGTTTGATGGACCACATATTATACAGCGAATAGTATTTGGTAGTAAAGCGCTATGTCTGATGTGGTGAACAGAGTCACTAAATCTTATATGATTAACATTGAGAGATACGGGTTGTTTGATCAACCTCATAGTGCATATTAATCTTATTTCCGCCTAACATACACTTATATACTCGTTACTACATAAACCTTAACATAGAACAAGCATGAACTTAAAATTTGATGATAACGTTTAGGAAGTTGAATACGTTTGAATAAAAGTCCATTTGTTGAGGAAATATCATTTTATTATAATATAACATACAGATAACATCATAAAATGTTCATCGTAGCGTATACATTCACTCATAATAGTAGCGTAATATATTCATTTATAGTACATAACTTATTCTAAAATAATTATTCATACATCATTTCTATACAATACATTCATTTAAAACAGTGGTTGTCTAGATGTGGATTACATAATAATTAATGCTCGATTTAAACGTAATTAGATCAATAAAAAGTTTAATGAACTCTGGTTTAAATCATCGCATCACAATATCCCCAAGGCAAAGTGTGAATTTGATCTGAAAGTATCTGAACTTTATCATCGTTTCTATTTAGTGCTTGCTTACTTACTTGCTGCGAGTACAATATATGCTTGATAGATCTTATAATATTCATTTTAAACGACTGGCTTTTATCGAATAACAAAGAATCATTGTAATTACTTTGTTTTAAATGCTTAGTAACAGATTTAGACATACCTTTCGCTTTTGTTATCAGTGAATTCAAACTGTTAATGCAATACAGTTTTGCTCGTAAACCCGTAAATTCTGTAATAACATCACCTCCCATTTCGTCTTTAAACAAACCAGGAATTTTTGAGTTAATTCTAGGTATGTTATATTGATTATCTATTAGGAAATTACTAGTATCAAAATATGTAATATTATCATGCATGTCATGGTAAAAGTCTTCTGTATGAATTAAGTAAAGTAAACTATCGGTATCTGTATAACATAATTCAGCCTTGTCTCCATATTTCTTTTTTATGTAATCATAATGAAACTGATATAAATGTTGTTTGGCGTACTCTAAAACTGTAAATCCGATGTAAATTGGTCGGTCTAATATTATTTTATCGCGATTTAACTGTATTGCTACAAAATCGTCCGCGAATATTGACACACTTTTAAAATTAGGTTTGGAAATCAATTTTTCTGCGCAAAGTTTCTTATTCGTGAAGTTTTCGTTGTCATTCCATTTGGTTACTAGTTTTATGTCCACTTGTTTCCTTTTATTTTCTATAGTTTTACCAAATATTGCATTATTTAGAAGTTTAAAAAAATCTTTTTCAAAAGAAGTTTTAGATGCTATACGCCGATTGGTATTCAGATCTATATATTTCTTTAAGAAATTATCCTGTCTGAACGTTAGTATGCGATGTATTTTTTTTAAAACTAGACCATTTTTTATACATTGTTTTAAATGTACATAATGAATGACATAATTAAATTTATCATATAGATTAGCAATTAATTTGTTTGATTTCCCTCCGGGGGGTATAAATTTCTCTGCAGCAAATGGTAAATCTTTATGCTGATCGTGAATACAATCTGGGTAACATAAATCTACTTCTAATATAAAACCATATACGCTGTCGTCTGATACATGCAATACATTAAAGCTGTCAATTTCATTCTGAGTTAAAAATCGGAACTCTGAAATAGGCAACTTTTTAGTCATTGCATAACCATAAAGATTATTGCAATCTAGATAAATCAAATAGCTCGTCGGTTTTAAATGATTATAATGAGGTAAATATTTATTATTTGCTTTAGCATGACGAAGTAAGCATTGTGCTAAGCCCCCTCGTATACCTTTTTCAATAAATGTATAAATTTCTGAATCACTAATGAGCTCTAATTCAACGCTAGTGTACAGAAGCATAGCATCCCAGCTCAAACTGGGTGAAGTCACATAGTGAGCAGGATCCAGTTTGTAAAAATGTAAACTTGTCTCTCTAAATTTTTCAAATATGTCACATAACAACAAAACATCACTTTTCAAATACAAATCGCTGTATTCACCAAGTGTCTTTATCTCAAAATTATTCCAAATATCTTGAGCGTGAGCATACTCGTTATCTGTTAGAGATTCCATGGTTAAACTATTATAAAAACTAGATTTTGGGGGTAGTTCTCTTTCATCAAATTTTGACCAGTCATCCATATAATCATATGGATAAATACCTTTCTTACGTAATAAGTTAAGTTTACTTTTATCTTTAAACTCTCTCGTTAAATAAACAAAATCTTTTTCTGATAAGCTTTTACTTAAAGAATCTAGACTTGAGCTAAGAAAATGGAAGGAATCAATAAATTTAATCTGTATTGAGCGAGTACCTTGTTTTGTCTTAATTAATTTAGTAATTGTGAGATATTTTTCTTTAGTTTTTGGAATTATGTTAATTGAGCCTTCATATTTAGCCAACTCTCTAATAAATATATGTGAGTCATAACCACTTAAATTATGAAATACAACCGGTATGAATGGACACACTTTGTACATCAAATTACAATGCGAGTGCGCTGCCCCTCTATACTCGGAAGTAATATGATCATGATCACGAACTTTATCTCCGGACAGTAACTGATTACATATATGACACTTAGTTGCATTTCGATATTCTCGTTCTTGATTATGAGTTAAAGGTTTCATTGATAAATGAGTAGACAAAACTTTGTTTATTCGTTTAGCATCTTTTACTAAACGTTTTAAAAATACTTCAACACAATCTAGACCTCTATACGTAACAAATTTGTTTAGTTTGTTATCATGAAAACAACATATGTAATATGCGAAACTTGATGGTTGATGCATTTTTAATGTCACAGTATTTTTAGAACTATTTTCATCACATTGTATTAGCAAACTCTCGAAATCAGCATAAATAATAAAATTAATCTTAAGTTGTCTTTCATAGTGTTTAAATTTCAATATGGTATGTTTTTCCGGTAGTATAGTCAATATTTTAGAACAAGTATGAGATGTGTATTTATTTTCATTTGTAAAAAATTGTAAACATGAATCGCATAGGAAAACTTTGCCATGATGATGCGTAATCTGACGTCGCACTAATCGTACGAGATCTTTTATTAAACAATAATGTCCTTTACTATTTTGTTCAATATATAATAAATTAATATGATTTTCTTTTTTCTTATTCGTCATATATAAAGGTCCAGTGACAGTACATTTATTGTCTAAACCATATATGGTAATGCTTATTGTAGGATTTATCAATTCAAAAAGTTTAATATCATTATGTGAAGGAGGTAATGACATTCCTTGAATATTGAGAACTTCGCTATAATGAGGATAGGACGTCGTTCTGCACACATTACTTGTACGAGGAAATAATGCGGCTACGACGCACCATAAAAAACAACATTCATCATTATTATGTAAATTCAAACAACTTTTAGTATTTTTTATTACTGAGGGCAACATAATGTATGTGCCACCTCTCATGGGACAATATTTACTTATATTAATCTCAATATGACTTAGCGAAAGATATGTCCAACCTGACTGTACGTGTTCAAATTCAGACATTTTCCGCATCAAGACATGTATTTTATTCAAAAAGAAGTCATTTATATCAGAATTTTTATAGAGTATATCATACTTAGTGTTAAAAGATTTCAGTTCTAGTTGTTCATTGTCAGATCTCAGTAAAAGAAACTTAACAAAAAGCTCAAAATTTACTTTTATACAGTTATACTTATTCAGTATCATGGTTATTAATTTATTAATATCTGGAAGCACAGAATTCAGGATCGCCTCAGGGGTGAGGTGCTCGTCATCCTGACTCTTATGTGTATCAACATTACTTAGGATCGCCTCATAAGTGAGGTGCTCGTCATCCTGATTCTTATGTGTATCAACATTACTCAGGATCGCCTCAGAAGTGAGGTGCTCGTCATCCTGATTCTTATGTGTATCAACATTACTTAGGATCGCCTCAGAAGTGAGGTGCTCGTCATCCTGATTCTTATGTGTATCAACATTACTTAGGATCGCCTCATAAGTGAGGTGCTCGTCATCCTGATTCTTATGTGTATCAACATTACTTAGGATCGCCTCAGAAGTGAGGTGCTCGTCATCCTGATTCTTATGTGTATCAACATTACTCAGGATCGCCTCAGAAGTGAGGTGCTCGTCATCCTGAGCTAAGTTCAGTCGATAAGTTGCGATTCTATTTTTAAATGCTGTTGCTATAATGAAAATATTTTTAAATTCAGTTCTCAATAAACTATTAGTCTTGTGTATATTAGTTCTCATATGATATGCATACTGATTTCGTGGTATTTCAGTTTTACATTGCGTACAAGTCATATTTGTACTACATGATCTTGTGAATGGTGTTCTGTGTTCTCTGGGCTGTACAACTGTGAAATAAAAACATACGATATAAGTAGAATATCTGCATATTTTTTATTATTTATTAAATTGACTAGTTACACATTTGTTACATGTAATTATTAGGATTACATTACATAGCATACAGAGAAAGTAACAATACTAAACTAAAAAAACGTTATAGTAAGAATTAATTAAAGAAGGTTACCTAAAATTACTAGGATTATATTATATTAACATAATGACAAGTTAAGCATTCATATAAAAAAAACTTAATAATAAGAATTTATCAAAGTCATTGGACAGTTTTTAAAATCTTTGTCGACTGAGGACGTAAATGCTTTTAGATGACGCCACATCTCCGTATCCGTATCAGTTTTTGTTTTGACCGTAACGATTGAGTGACGCCACCTATTTACCGGTAGTACACTTGCGATCTCCTCACAATTATAGACCTTTACTTCAACGTAATACGGTCCTTGTTTTGTTTCGCTTATTTTTCGAGCGTAGCCTTTTTCAACTTTCTTAGTATAGTAAGAATAAAGAGGAGGCGATTTTTTACCGGCTGATGTGGACGGCTTCAGTGAATCATCCTCTTCGCTTTCACTGCCGAACAGGTCTCGTGCCGTTAACTTATTATCAGTCAACGGCACCGGATTGATTCGAGGCTTCTTCGATCCGTGAGGCTTAGATCCACATCCGACAGACGCTTTGGAACGCTTGTTTGCAGCAGATTTCTCAACCCGAGGCGATGATGTCGTTTTCTGCTGCATCGGCTGCTGTTCGGTATCTGATTCTTCTCCAGATGAGAACAATTGAGGCATTGAAGATGAAGAAGACTTGGACCTAAAACAATATATTATTCAAAATATTATTAAAAATGAAAGCAAATAAGTTTACTGAAGGACTCGCTAGGTTAATCTAAAGAAACCTAAATATATTATAACAATACGAGGAAAATATAATTTGCACATTAGAATTTCTGCTAATAGCGAATAATAAATCGAATTCAATATTCATTTTATTTGTACAAAGTTTGTACTACAATCAAACTCACTAAACAGCCGGTCGATTCAGTAGAAGTCATGCCGTGAAAACTTGAGTGAAGTGAACTGTCAATGTCTAACATTATTATGGAATGACAGCTCAATTCGCCCTCACTACGCCTGTATTTTCACGCGGTGATTTGACCAGAATCGCACTGCAGAATGCATACCTACACGCTGCATACAATTTACAGTTCGAATAAATAGTATGTACACATTACACATTTTTAACTCATTATTATTTAATAAAATAATTAAAGTTAACTTACATTTTTCTGGTTGAAGCGTAGCTAGTGTGTAGACGTTGATTCTTTCCCTCGTAGAGAGCAGTTTGTGATTTGGCTAAGCTTCTTACGCATTATATAGAGCAAAATCCAGATGATGTTCCTCCAAATATGTGAAGTCCATGTGTAGAATATGATCACTAAGCAAAAACAAGATATCCTATTTACGTTTGTAAACAAAATATACTAGTTACTAATCATTTAAGGATTGTTAAATATGACTTAGAATTATACTACACAAATACCATGACTTCACTTGTCGTAAAAATGCTAAACATACATTTACTTACACATATTTAACAACAACGAACATACAAACATTCCGAGACCATAATCAATATAGTGACATACCTTTAGAATCAATGATCGCAGAACACTGTCAGCATTTTATCCAAATACGTTTGGTTTCATTAAGGTGATGATACACTGACACTCACATTGTAAATAAATCATATACTTTTTCTATTAAATGTATACACACGGTGTTACATTCTGTACGATGTAAACATACCCTAAATGCTATTAATACATACATATTAGTTCCTATGAATTTGCTTGTATATTTTAATATTATTAATTAATGTTATAAATTATTAAATTGTATTTGGTTAGTTTAACGGTATACCTTCTATGCTAGAGATAGGTACATACATATAGGTTCCTCTAGATTTGTTTATAATTTAAATATTATTAATTAATGGTAAAAATTATTAAAATCGTAATCAGTAAAACAAACATTGTCTGATCTCATGTTTCGCTATTTTATTTCAATATCAAATTAAAACACCCTAAAGAAAGTAGTTATATATAAAATCGAGACCAATAAAACATCATTTAACTTCTTCATTTCCTCGGATGTGCTCCAGTTAAAACTACAATGTCGGTAAGTTTATTCAATTAAATAATTTAAGTACTAGTTTTAATAACTTATAATTAGAATTACAAGATTTTTTCTATTTCAGATACCGAGCTGGGCTTACTCACCGATGTCCCCTCCATTAATGATAAATCCTGACATAGTTGAAAACGTCGTTAATTACTTGGATGAAGAGGAACGAGCGAACAATGTCGATAACAAACAGTTGTTAAGTTTTTACAAAACTGTGTCAACCGGCTCTAAGGTAATTCGGATTGAGGTTTATAATGCAAATCAATTTGAAAGCATTGAAAAGTCTGTATGTCAGTGCAGTGCTGAAATATGTTTTCAGCACATTGTGAAGAACATTTACACTGACAGCATTTACTTGAGAGTAAAGGATATGCTACATTATTTGAACAATACTTTTTACCAGTCGCTGTAGAACAAGAATGAAGTGTACCTATTCATTTAATTTACTTATACTTATTTGTATTATATGAATCTGAAATAAATCTTAACTACTTATTCATTGGAAAGCGTTTTATTTCATTTATCTAAATCTTAAAACCGGTTTAAAAACTTTATAACATCATCTTCATCATAGTTGTACATGGAAACATAATAATTTGACGCTGCAAGGCTCATTCAGACTCATGAAGTACCTACATATTTATAATGAAGATATCGTATGTCCCTTTAGTATTCAGTGTTAGCTTATGAACTAGAATATCAAATATATAAAACAAACACACGTAGCGATTAGTACTCAGTTACTTAATAAATATTGTATGAATAGACAGCACTTTGAACTGATATTGTGAATTAATATTATAAACTAGCTTCTGCCCGCGACTTCGTACGCGGATCCTGTTGCTTATGCCAGCGACAACGGGGTCGTCAGAATTCTATAAGCCCGGGGACGGGAAATCAATGGGATGCGCGAGACGACTCAAGATGTTTCAGATTTTTTATTTTTGTTGGTCAACAGGAAATGCCATCAGACTTTTGCTAAGACGCCATTTCTATTATGTATATGTTACATTGCCTCTGGGCTTTGGAGTTCCCCTACAGGTGCTCCAGATCTTCAAATTTAGTCTCACAGCAGAAAACACTCTTCACGTGGAATAGTTTTTGCAATGGCACCATTTTTATATCTCTTTTACTTTAGGTCATCATAATATGTTGCGTGACGTTCACGATCAGCGGTCAGTCGCGCATCTCCTTCCCCCACTTATCTCTAGAGTCGATGCGTATATACGCTGAAAACTCAAGCGTCATGCTTTTTCCGTGAACGTCTCCAACTCGTGAGACAGTGCATGATGTTCACGATCAGCGGTCAGTCGCGCACATATTCTTCACTGGTCTCTAGAGACCTGGATGTAGATGCGTAAATACGCTGAGAATGCAGGCGTGCTTCGCGATCCCAAGAAGTTTCCACGGAGCAAGTTGCAGCCTCATGTTCTCGAACAGCATCAAGTCTCTCCTAACGCTCTTCGGTAGATTGTTGGAATCTTATGGTCTTTAATCATTTAGCACCTTTGGAACATTGGGAAAAATTTGACCTCTTTCTAGGCATGGTTATAGTTTTATTGTGATGATACCTGATCAATTAAAATCTAAGTGGCTGCTCCCCTGCGTTACCGGGTAAGCTACCGTGTAACGAAGATAAGTGGAAAAGGAAATTAAACACTCAAATAACATAAACCCGAAGGCATACGATAAAAAAATGGGAGTTTTAGCCAGTAGAGTCTAATTTTCAACGATATACCATCGTCATCGAAAATCAGTCCTGAACTGTTCCCGCCTTCACCGCGTAGTACCTCCTACTTATGTTATTTTATAATTATGCAATGAAATTAGTGATAGTTTTAATTTCTTTATCAAATGTTTCTGATCTTCGATTTTTATAAGTCAACAGGAAATGCCTATCAGACCGAACAACTTTTGCTAAGACGTCATTCCTATTTGAGTTATGGTGTAGCTGGGCTCTTGGAGTTCCACAACAGGTGTTCCAGATCTTCGATTTTTATACGTCAACAGCGAGTTCTCATAAGGCTGAACAACTCTTGCTAAGACGTCATTCCAAAATATGTTATAGTGTAGCTGGGCTCTTGAAGTTCCACATCAGGTGTTCCGGATCTTCAAATTTATTCTCTCAGCAGAAAATGCTCATAACGTGAAAAAATTTTTGCTATGGTACCATTTTTGTATCTCTTATAGTTTAGATGGTCTGTTGCGGTTCTACATCAGGTGTTCTGGGTCTTCAAATTTATTCTCTCAGCAGAAAATGCTCATCACGTGGAACAATTTTTGATATGGGACCATTTTTGTATCTCCTATAGTTTAGATGGTCTGTTGCGGTTCTGCATCAGGTGTTCCGGATCTTCAAATTTATTCTCTCAGCAGAAAATGCTCATAACGTGAAAAAATTTTTGCTATGGTACCATTTTTGTATCTCTTATAGTTTAGATGGTCTGTTGCGGTTCTACATCAGGTGTTCTGGGTCTTCAAATTTATTCTCTCAGCAGGAAATGCTCATCACGTGGAACAATTTTTGCTACGGTACCATTTTTGTATCTCCTATAGTTTAGATGGTCTGTTGCGGTTCTGCATCAGGTGTTCAGGATCTTCCAATTTATTCTCTCAGCAGAAAATGCTCATCACGTGGAACAATTTTTGATATGGGACCATTTTTGTATCTCCTATAGTTTAGATGGTCTGTTGCGGTTCTGCTTCAGGTGTTCCGGATCTTCAAATTTATTCTCTCAGCAGAAAATGCTCATAACGTGAAAAAATTTTTGCTATGGTACCATTTTTGTATCTCTTATAGTTTAGATGGTCTGTTGCGGTTCTACATCAGGTGTTCTGGGTCTTCAAATTTATTCTCTCAGCAGAAAATGCTCATCACGTGGAACAATTTTTGCTACGGTACCATTTTTGTATCTCCTATAGTTTAGATGGGCTGTTGCGGTTCTGCATCAGGTGTTCAGGATCTTCAAATTTATTCTCTCAGCAGAAAATGCTCATCACGTGGAACAATTTTTGCTATGGGACCATTTTTGTATCTCCTATAGTTTAGCTGGTCTGTTGCGGTTCTGCATCAGGTGTTCCGGATCTTCAAATTTATTCTCTCAGCAGAAAATGCTCATCACGTGGAACAATTTTTGCTATGGGACCATTTTTGTATCGCCTATAGTTTAGCTGGTCTGTTGCGGTTCTGCATCAGGTGTTCCAGTTTCCAAGATAAATTATAGCCTATGTGTTGACCAGACTTAATATCTATACAACAAAAAAAAAATCATTCAAATCCGTCCAGTAGTTCCGAAGATTAGCGTGTGCAAACAAACAGACAAACAGACAAACAGACAAACAGACAAACAGACAAACAGACAGACTTTTTTTTTTGGATTCGTGCTCTATTACTGTTTCTAAACCCCCCTCAATTATTATTTTTTAAATATATTCAATGTACAGACACAGTTTTTTTACAGTCTTATTATATGTATAGATGAAACTAATAGGGGGAGAAAGTATGAGATAATATTTGAATATTGATGAAATGAATAGTAAAATTTGAATATTGATTAAATGAATAGTAAAAATGGGGGTGACCTGGATCTCCTTGATCCAGGTCCCCCATTTTTACTCTACTTACAATAAATATTACAGTTAATTAAAGCTGGTATAGTACCAGTACAGACTGGTACTATACCTACTGTCTTACTACTGGGCAAGGCCCCTTCTCGTGGGTATAGCGTAGGCATGTACGAAGTTATGTGTTCAAATCCGGATAAATACCAATAACAAAATAATAATAATAATAATACCAGCCTGTTACTGTCCCACAGCAGGGCAGAGGCTACATACATAAACTCACGCCCTTTTTTTATTTCAAGTTTTGAAAGGCTTTATTTACATACAAAGAAACTAAAAATTGCAAAATAAAAACTTAAAAAAAAGAAACCGACTTCTGAAAAAAAAAGCTAACAGATAAAAAATTACTCTAGTTTCGGAAGTCGGTGGCCAATAATGAATGAATCAAAACCACCAAAGCCACAGACTTCCGAAACTAAGAGTTATTTTTCACCTGTTAGTGTTTTTTTAAGAAATCAGTTGTTATTTTTTTGTAAAAAAAGCTTTTTATTACCCAACTAGCGGACGTCAGGCAGTTTCACCCGCGTAATTCCCGTCCCCGTGGGAATACGGGGATAAAAAGTAGCCTATGTCATACGGGAATAGTGTAGCTTTCCACCAGTGCTAAAATTTTCAAAATTGGATCATTAGTTCCGAAGATTACCCCCTACATACAAACTTACAAACATACAAACTAATTTTACCTCTTTATAATATTAGTATAGATAACCTTAAATAAAAATAAGTAGTTTTAGAATATCTAATGTGTTTTTACGTTAGTTAATGGAACTTCTTCCTTTCACCTACAACCTTCATCCGCCAATCATAATCTGTCTTGATAATCTAAAAAGCAATTAATACTAACTCCTTTCAAATTGCTTTCACCAATGAATACTTGAACGAAAATATTGCGTAGCAGAAGTTAATTTATTCAATTTTCACTTACACAAGCTTTTATGAAGCAAATAATCTCAGACCTAGGATATAAGTATTGTGGCCTTGGAAGCACCGGTTAAGTAAGAATCTGAGCAACATGCTTTCTCTACAAAAGAGGCATTTATTATTTATTTATTTAATCGATAGTTCAAGCACACTAATGTACAGAGGCGGACTGAATGCCATAGGTATTTTCTACCAATCAACCTGGTAGGTGATTCAGAAAGAGCAGTGGTAGGTGCAATTTTAACATACATACATACATATCGTCACGCCTGTAATCCCCGAAGGGCTAGGCAGAGGTGTACCTGGTAGTACACCCACATTTCGCCATTATGTTTAAGTCCCATGTAATAGGGGGCGAGCCTATTGCCATCCATCGGGCACAAATCCAGACTCCGGGCTGCTACTGAGAAATCCCAGATTGAAAAACTCAATAACACTTTGCCCGACCCGGGGATCGAACCCGGGACCTCATGATCAGCAGTAGCACTTGCGACCACGAGACCAACGAGGCGGTGCAATTTTAAATGAAAATAACAGAAACTAAAATAATACTAATAAATAATTTGATTATGAATCTATACAAATGTACACTATAAATATATTATATAAATTTGAAAAAGGATTAAAATTATTGTTTATTATTTTGTATAATTTAACTGATGAACTAACTATATTTTGATAGTTCATATTCTGTCAAACACCCTATTGTTAGAACGAGCATCATGGAAAACCCATAGGAGATTTCGTTAATTAGATATACATATATTTTCGTGTATAAAAACAACTCTCCTTTTTGCACAGTCGGGCAATAAATAAAGTTTACGAAGCCGTGAAAGGTTGCTGGTCTACCGCATACATGCGGGTAAGCAGAAACAACTGATTGATATCTGCTACGATTCTTACATACTTACTTATTTCTTTTGCTTCTTTTTGCGTTCAGAAATTATCCATATTCCAGAAATATTGTTAATTTAGATATACACATAGTTATTTATTGGTTGCTAGCATAATTTTATTATTCATTTAAGATTTATTTGTGGCTTTTTTATTGTGTAAAAGTTTTAATTAAGATTTGGTTTGATTTTTTATATGTTAATAATTTAGTTAATAAAAACTTCGCCAGATCACTAATGAATGAATATCGTCCTAACACTCCATACAATGCTAACAATACAAGGCTCTTTTCATCAATAATATTCTTCAATGACATTCACTAAGCCGAACAAAGCCGACAACAGCCGAGCTCACCCGAATCATAACGAATAAATTATCTTTCACCTCAATATCCGATGACAACAATAATTTATTAATTAATTGCCAGGCCACGGACTGGGAAGGGACGTATTTAGGCTATTTATTATTGAAGCTAAATTGTAGGCTTTACGGTTATATTAATGCTTATCAATGTGATTTTTTAATTAAATTAGTTAACTCCCTAATAAAGCTTACCTACTGGTGACAGTCAATAACAATCACCCCTTACATACTTGTATATACACACCCACAACACATACACACCCTTCACTTGATACACACACATACACACTCGTACACATTTCACCGCCTGCCTAACCTTTTCCCAACTACGTTGGGGTCGTCTTCCAGTTTAATCGGATGCATTTGAATACCAGTGTCTTACATGCAGCGACTGTCTGACTTCCACAACCCAGTTACTGAGTAAACCGATAACTTTTGGTTAAACTGGTTGTCAGAATCGGAATTCTGGCAACTGTCAAAGATCAACAAATGACAGCCGGGACCTACGGCTTGACGTTTCTGAGGCACGGAGGAGTCTTGATATGTAATGAATGGTTACCCATCAACAGACCAACCTCGTCCAGCGTAGCTTAACCTTCGATCGACCCGTAAGGCTTTTATTATTTAGCCACAAGCTCTTGTCGTACATATGGGCGCTGAACCATTATATAATTTGAAGCTTTATTGATAATATTGTACTTGATGTAAGTAACTTCCGTGTAATTTATTGAATTAATATTTGTATTTCCGGTTCAGTCTGACGTGTTTAAAATATTGTGGTTTCCGTTGAAACTGTATAAAGTCTCTGTTTTGACACTTCCATTTTATTTATTGAAATATTGTATTGTTGTAATAGTTTCCGTGGAATTTGTAAGTATTAAGTTTCTATGTTGATACTTCCTATTCTATTCATTTAAAATACTGTTTTCTCCTGTTGATTCTATAATGTTAACATTAAGGATTTGTCTTGACACATCTGCTTGAATAATTTAAAATGTTATCTAGAATTAGTTTGACATATCCGTTTGAATATAAACTGAAGTTTGGCGCGAATCTTTGGCGGTAATCTTGTGTATAAAATCTGTTATAATTTGAATGTGAGGGGATTCTTACTTTGCTGCTCGTGGAATAAACACCTTGAAATTGAAGAATAGTTATTTATGATACTAGTGCAGAAAGTTGTTTTTTACAAACGAGTAGAGTCGAGGGCTTACCATAGTCACGAGTTTGTAAATACCAATTTCTGCACGTGTATCATACAACGTTACGCAAATAAAATATTAAATGCCGCGCATTTGCAAATGGCGCACATGCCCGTGGTGAAAATTAGAACTAACTTTCATCTCATTTACTCTTTAGTATTAAAGTGAGACAAACGTATTGAACAAAAACGCTTCCAAGGAGGTTCGTTCAGTCAGCTTATTTATTCTAGTAATGTGAAACTCCTTGGTGGAATTCTTCTATTACTTTTTATGGAAATTAAAAAAAAAACGTAAAGAATACGAACGGTGCTATACAACGGGGTATGGACCGTGCTGTAAAATAAGTAGGTACTTAGGTGAGAGTACCTATTTTGCCGCATGGTATTAGGTGAGAGTACATATTTTGCCGCACGTTCCGTTGTGTAGTGCGTAATTTTTAACTTTCGAATGATGTATACAGACTCCTTAAATGCATTTTTCGAGCAAATGTGTTGAAAAGGTATTTTTCTGTCGCTACCTATTGGTGTGTGAATAACTCCTACAACGCCGGCGGTCATGCGCCGACGTACACATAATTATCATAATCAATGAAAAATAGAAAGAAAATTTATCATGGTATCTTAATGTGCGTTAATGAATCCAGTTTGTATTAAGAAAGACGACAGCTCCGAGGCCACAGTGCATGAAAACAAATCACTTGGATCATAAAAATATTATACCCAACAAATGCTTTTGGTCCTTGTTCAAACTATCAACAAACTTCAAAACTCAAGGTTTCGCAAATTACAACAATACATATTATCTCCCCCATTTGTCCTTGTATCCTTCGTTACCGTAGACACATCAAAACAGGATACGTCAGCTGTTTATCTCACAAGGACTTGCTAAGAGAAATGGATTCCCATAACCCTTCAAATGGACTGGACATCCGTCACCAGTATTTCGATGGAAGGACACTTGTAGCCTTGTAACCTCGCGGCCAAGTGGCCTCGTGGCCTTGTTTTTGCATGAAGTATTGTTTTAGTGTTTGCAACTGGTGTTCAAAGTTTGAACTGTTTTTAGTCTTTGCGGAATTACCGCTACCGTGTCTTTTGCATCTGTTAGCTTAATTTACTAACAAACGAAAATCTACGCTTAGTAGAAACGTAAATAGGAGTTTTAAGTTTTTGTTTTTAGCTATCGCTAACCGCCAACAAATACGGAAGGAATCTATCTAATTTGATACTGATTTTTAACTAGCTGACGCCCCGGAGTTTCACCCGCGTAGGTCCCGTTCCCGTGGGAATACAGGGATAAAAAGTAGTCTATGTGTTAATCCAGGGTGTCAGCTAACTCCATACCCATTTTATTTAAATCCATCCAGTAGTTTTTACGTGAAAGAGTAACAAACATCCATCCATTCATCCTCACAAACTTTCGCGTTTTTATTATTAGTAGGATTAGCTCCTTTAAACACAAGTTTTGATAACGAATGGGTTGATTTAATTTAGCATTTAGCTACGATATTTTTCTGACTACGCTGCAAGCATTATTTTTCAGACAATCTTTATAGGTAATAATTATATATGAAGGAAATTACTGACATTAAAAGTAATTTACAAATATATTTTCTGGTCTTCAATTACAAGTTTTCTTAAGGTGTAAACTTCGGAATGTACCTCTGGGTTAGTTTCACCGGAGGTATTAAGAGCAATTCTTCCTGCCTAGTGTTGTAACCGGTGACTGATAAGGCATAGCTCTCGAATTCAAATTTCTGGCTTTTAGGGTTCATATGTGTATTGTTTAATTACCACTTACCTACTTCAAAAACAGTGAAGGAAATCATCGTGAGGAAACAGCATGCCTGAGAGATATATCGACCACTCCGTTATCGTTTCACTATCGTTTATGCTCCAGCACCAGGCACTTTGAATGGAATTCATGCTGAGCTTGGCCTCAATGGCAGCAGTGAGGCAAACAGACGTCCCCGGTTCTTTTAAAGCAAGGCTCAAGGCATTCCTGTTAGAGAAATGTCTCTACTCTCTTGTCGATCTTTAGATTGCATGACATAGCTGTTATTTACTGTATTATTTTATTTAATTAATTAGCGATTTTGTTTTTATTTGGACACCGTTATTATTTACATTTGACATTGTTATTTTAATTAGTTATGTTTTATTATTTTTTGTTTTATGCATTTTTGTGAACGGTAATTTATTCTTATGTTTTTTTTTTAACCTGTTATATTCACACACAATGTAATTTGTTTTTGAATAAATAAATCAATCAAACAATATCAATAAGTGGCGTAGTGACTTCGCGCGCTAATACCATCAAAAATGGAGCACTCTCCATGGATGCCGTGTTAGCCCGCGCGTCAAATGAAACGCTAAAATGCTCATAACGCAAGTCGTTATTCAGTTGACGACATAGGGTCGCCTTTAATACATGAAACTTAAACATAACGAGCAAAATCTACACACCTCAATAATGTACACCTCTGCCTTTTCTTTTCGAATAACATGTGTGATGTTTTACTTAGTTCGTTTCAGCGATTAGTGTTCTAATATTATGAGCTTTTTTTCGGCTTCAATGGCTTAGAAATACACTTGAGAGCAATAAAATCGCACACCCCTTGTAATTTGGTTTATTACTGATTGTTTTCTAAAATCGAAAGATATTGAGTAAAAATCATTAGACAAAATTAAAGCATACAAGCTTAGCTTTACAAAAACATAAAATTAAAATCATTGACCTTCACGTAACTTACAAAAACCGACCGTACACCGAATTCCCCAAATTCACGCGTTTGCGTTGTCACTACTTGCACCCTTAGCCGCAGGTATAAAAAGGTCAGTTTATTGGAATTTTTATTCAGTTGCATACCGAAGGTCAACGTGATAACATCTCTACTGGAAGCATACGGATTTACTGGAAAAATATGGATACCACGCCCGCAGAAGCCGCTCAAGTTATTGCCTTGCTCGAAGCAGGCCATAACCAAAGTGAAGTTGCTCGACGGCTAAATTTGAGCCGCTACTCTGTTCGTCGTGTATACCAGAGGTTCCAAGAGACCGGTGGCTACATTCGGCGACCAGGATCTGGCCGGCGACGCACAACATCAGAGCGTGATGACCGCTTTCTTGTGACAAGGTCTTTGAGAAATCGGCAACTGAACGCGGTTCAACTGGGACAACAGCTTCGAGAAGTTCGCAATGTCAGTATAAGTCGGTGGACAGTTCGAAGAAGACTAGGTGAAGCAGGAATGACTTCACATCGCCCAGCAAATGGTCCCAAATTGACCACAGCTCACCGACAAGCCCGGCTACAATTTGCTAGGGAACATTTAAATTGGACGTATGACCAATGGCGGGCTGTTATGTTCTCTGATGAGTGCAGAATGACTTTACATGGTCATGATGGACGCTCTAGGGTCTACAGAAGGTCATCAGAGCGATTTTCGCAATGCTGCATAAGCGAACGTGTGGCTTTTGGAGGTGGATCGTGTATGTTTTGGGGTGGCATAATGTTGGACACTAAAACTGACATTGTATTCATCACTACGGCGAATACCGGCCCGAGATCGAGAAGTTTGACGGCTGCACGATACGTCGAAGAAGTGCTCGAAGAACATGTGAGGCCGCTTGCGTGGCTTATGGGAGAAGATTTTCTCTTAATGCACGACAACGCCAGACCGCATGTCGCTAGAACAGTTTGCGACTACATGGAAGATGTTGGAATCACCGCGATGGAGTGGCCAGCTCGTAGTCCTGATCTCAATCCGATTGAGCATGTCTGGGATGAGCTAAAAAGAAGAGTTCGAGCAAGAAGCCCTGCTCCTACGCGCCTCCAAGAGCTTCAACTTGCCATTGAAGAGGAGTGGAACGCCATACCACAAGATTTCATGGTGAAATTAATACGGTCCATGAAAAACCGATTAAGAGCTGTAATCAAGGCTAGGGGAGGGAATACACCTTATTAAAAAACAATTTGATCAAGCATTTTGAGTTTTATTTTTATTCTTTGTTAAGCTAAATTGGGTAATTTTATCCGTATGTTGGGTTTTGTGCCCTAAAACTCCCTATGGGTACTTTTTTTACACTGTATTTGATATCATTAGAAAGGTACTGAAGTAAACATTCAAATAGTGTAAGTTTTATTTTAATATGTATTCACATTTATGAAAAAAACTGCTTTAACAACAAAAAGTCAACGTGTGCGATTTTATTGCTCTCAAGTGTAATATTAGTAACATCCATTAGCACTAACCAAGACTAATTGCACTCTATATCTGATCATAATTATAATCAGATCCATTAATTTTGTCAATTATTCTGATTCTGATTAACTTAAAACCCTAACCAGACTGACCAATTAATTTCAAAAAAATATTTATCGTAAAGGTGCAGTTTCTTGTTATAACCTTATAATGTCTATCAGAAAAGGCCATTAGTATCTATTAAGTTAAGTCGAAGCGCAGCATACTTAAGTTCTGAGACATGGCAACACCGTCGCGATGACTAACTTCGTACTTAGCCGAAACCAAGCTAATAGAGGAACGGTAGGACGACAGACACTTACTATTCTGCCATCGTGAAGACTAGACCATTTCCACTCTAGGAACTGTCACTCGTTCCATGTATTTTATTATTTTAAATTTGAACGGTCAAGTCATCCTTGAGTAATTTCCTTGCTTGTTACCCATAACGGCCTGACTAATCATGTTTGACGTCGAAGATTTAGCCTTGAACATGCCACCTCCTATGATATGTATGTGAATATGTTTCGTCCGAAAATACCAATGAGGCGGTTAATAGGGAAGTGACCCAGTAAACTTGGTCTTTGTTTTTATCCTTAAGCCTATGAAATAGACGAGGATTATTATTATTATTTATTTAATAATATATTTTCACAAGTGTAAGATTTAATCTCGACTTAAAACTAAGCCCCACAATACTGAACTAACCGAACTATGACAAAATTATTCGTCCAGGAGAATGATAATTTAATGGACCTCTACAATGTCTGGGTATCAGGTTACCCAGGCACTAGACTGGGAAACCCGATACTGGTTGTCAGCCTGTCAGAGTTCTGACCTCTCTGACAATTGTTAAACTGTTCAAAATCTACAAATGACAGCCAGAACAGCCTTTCGTGTCTCGTGTGACCAAGACATGGAGGGCAGTAGATGGGTTTTAGAGTCTAAAACGGTCACCCATCCACGGATCGACCTATTCAAGTGTAGCTTAACCGCGATCGACACGTGCGGCTGCTATTTATTTATCCACAAACTCTCTCTATCCATGTCTCAACTATAAACCCAAAACAATTTGCTAGTAACCTTAAAGTTTTCTATCTGGAAAAAACAATACGGCGGAATTTCAGAAACTTTTGTAAATCGAACGTCCCCACAGTGATCGTTCTCTGAAACTACAAACAAGTTTCTCGGAAGTAGGGTTACCACAGTTCTCATGATTTTTGGACTGTTCTCGGGATTGTTGGACTATTCTCAGTATTGCGGCAGAGGCGGATTATCCTTAAGGCAAACTAGGCACGTGCCTAGGGGCGCGTAGTTACAAGGGGTGCGCGAGCTCAGAATTTTTGAAAATAAACTAACTCTCACTCTTAGGATAGTAAGTACAAATGTCCTAGCCTACTAACGTTTTGATGATACAATGTTTATAGTATTATGATGGCTATTTATGGCATGTACATTTAATCCGCCACTGATTGCAGCCAGATTTCGCAAATCTCATGAAATCTCAGGACTTTTAGAATACAGCTTACATTTAAGAAAATCTCTAATTAAAGCGACACTGCAGTGCGTGGTAAAAGGCGGTGCGTGGGAGTGGGGCACCGATCGCCCCTCCCCGCTTTGATTAGAGTTACAGACAAGCGTAAGAGTCGCGTAAGCGAGATTGCGCAGTAAGAACATTCATTCATTCATTTATTTGAGAAATTTCTCAAATTGTAACAAATTTCAGGACTTTTCAATGGAAATCAGGCCTTTTCTCCGGACTTTTGTTTTTTATATCTGGTTACCCTAATCGGAAGTGACCGGAGCAAACAAGGCCTTTGTTCTTTATTACGAGCCCACTAAGTAGATATACGAAAATTAACTGAATACAACAAAAGTTTACCATGAGCCTGTGATCCGGTACAATTAGCATAATATTGTTTTGGTTCATGTGCTGCATATTATACTACACACGATTTAATGCTCTAAATTGAATGACAAGTCAATTGCTGGTTTTGAGCGGTGCCGGTGCGTGCCGGTATAATGTGCCATGATCTTGAGACGGAACACCAGCGTGGTTTTTAGTCGGTAAGCGTCTGACAGATCCCTCCTTCCTTCCGAGGATTTTCCACCCCGCACCAAAAAAAACAAGCTGCTTTAGTGATTGACTGTTCTTTCGTGTTGACCAACCAGATCCGGGACAACTACTAGTCCATACTAATTCTATGACCTAGTAGTTGTTCCGGGTTTGGATATACTCACCACTAATAGACGGCACGCGGTTTCACCCGCGTAGTTCCTGTTCCCGTGGGAATACAGGAGTTAAAGTGGCCTATGTCTCTGGGAATAGTGTAACTTCCCAAAGGTGACTTTTTAAATCAGTCCAGTAGCTTTGAAGTTTATTCGTTACATACAAAAATACAAACCTTTTTGGAGCAATGAATCGAAAACCTTTGGAACGTAGACGAATCTTTAGGACTATATTTCACCGGGACACCATGGCGGCGCAACCAGTCGCCGCTACCAAGATAAAGCGCGGCGTGACCAGCTCGGACGCATGCATAAAATGTTACTGGTCGCGTCGCCACGCTGCGCTGGTCGCATCAAGCGGTGTATGATATCTCACTCACTCGGTCTTCAGTCCTACGTACATAAAGCAGTAAGCTATCTCTTCGAGGTCCATTTTGATACTGTGTGGATTGGCGACTCTGGTGTCTGTATGGTGTCTAGTTTGGTAGCTTACGGACACCACGGTGCCGCGGTGGCGCGACTGGTTGGGCCGCCTCGGTGTCCGGGTGAAATATAGCCCTTAGACAAGAGCATTCATAAACATACAATATACTTACACCTACCCATTGCCATAGAAGCAGAAACTACAGATTGTCAATTTTATGATCATAATACTTCTTTTGCTTCGTTTGGTCTGCAAATAGACGGTTATTTATTTAATTTATTCATTTATTGCACAGACGACAGAAACTCTATTTGACTTCAATTATGAAGGCATGGTTTTTTTACAAGGATGCATGAATGCACATATACAGTCTTTGGACAAAGACGATCTATTTACTCGCTCTTTTCAAAGGAAACACAGGGCTGTAGAAACATTTCCATACAAGATCTGACCTTCCTTGCAGTTTTCAAGGCCCACGACTATGCAAACATGGGGTCGACTACAATGGACATCAAGAAAAAAAATAGGTAACTATCATTAAAATTTTCTCTTGTTTAGGTACAAACGCCAGCACTTCAATCTACCCCAATGTGTTAAATTTATTTGATAGGTTTTCAACCTTATTCTGAACACAATAAGGTTCATGTCCAATTGGAAAAATTTTACAAAAAACAAAGGAAATTCTCGTTATATTTCAGTACTATATTTTTGACTTCGGTATGGATTGGAGATTACGCCCCAAGTACTTTTAAAAAAATATTCAATGTACAGTTTTGACTTTCCTACAATTTTATTATAAGTATGTATAGATAATAAGAATAATATGAATGATTTATTTTTCCTGTTGTTTTAATGTGTTTACCAGATAAAGGCTTAGTGGCTAAATAATAACAGCTGTACGGTTCGATCGAAGGTTAAGCAACGCTTACCGAGGTCGATCCATGGATGGGAGATCATTAATAAGGTATACATCAAGACCTCCCCGTGTCTTATAGAGCAGGCAAAGCATATGTAGCCTTTTCCAACTGTATGTTGATGTCTGTTACCAGACTAACCGTATTCAGCTGTGTTGTACAATAAGTTATTTTACCTCCAGAACCCAGTTAATGAAGACCAGTCAAATGCCCATGAGTGGTATAAGAATTCTGACATAAGCCGGTCAATTCAGTAAAAGTCACCTCGCTTAAATTTTCATTAGTATGGAATGACAGTTCTATTCGCTTTCACTTCAATGAGGGTTTTCTGAAATGTTCTACGTGAGATGGCAGCACTGTGGCGTCAGGTCCAACCACCTGTCAAAACGCATACCACGATTTGTATTTTTCGACCTTTTTTGGTTTATTTGTTCTTAAAAACGTTACAAAAGGAATTATTTTGTTTTCAAAAGGCCACAGTGTTGTGCAGTACCTATGAGTGCAAATAAAACAGGCGGTTACAAGTGACATATTTTGAGGTCAATCTTCAGATCAGAAACCTTTATCTGGCTGTAATCCATAATAAAATCAATAACACTTCCAAATACGTAGAATTTCTCTAAAAAATATAGTTTCAGTTGGAATCTGTGCAGATCTGACAGCTGACCTGACGCATACGAAGCGCCGTCTGGTGGCAGAAAAAATATAGAAAACCTTCATTACATTTTCACGCGGTAATTTTAACAAAATCGCACTGCAATTATGACTTATCACAAGAAAATAACAAGACCCTTTAGTTACTCGGTTGTCAGAATTTCGGGACTCCAACGACTCTTAAAGACTGACAAAAATCCACAAATGACAGCTGGGACTGACCCCTCCACAGACTGACCTCGGCAAGAGCAACTTAACCTCGATCGCGATGTGGCTATTAGTATATAATTACAATTCCCTCCCACAGTAAAATAAATGCTTCAAAGGAATAACATAACTCACATTTCTCGACAGTCCTTCACTATAGAAAATATGTGATCAAATAAGTAGGTAAATCCAGGACGTGGCCTAGAAAGTGGCCTTCGCCGCTATCTTTGAGGCCACAGAGTGTATGACCTGACGTCAAGCGTGTAGTAATGTTTTGTTGTTGTTGAAATAAAAGTGTTTTATAAGATGCTCGTTTAGTGTTTCTGGACTTTTATAGGAACGGAGATGCACAGATTTTATAGAATAGAAACAAAACTTATAATAAATGATATTTATTTCTGTAAATGGGTTCATACCAACACTTTTACATGTTATTTTTTTTAATAAGTTAAAAGAGGTCGGTCTTTCGCTATCTGACTACTCTGAGAAGAAACACCGAAAGAAACTCAGAGGTCAGTCTCTTTTAAATCCAGACATTATCTTGGTAAGATTGTCTTAGTAAGATTATGTAAGAACCATGCAAATTTGTGTCTGCTAATGGTCTTTTGAGGAAAGAACCACACAGATATGAGTGGACTAGATCAGTCAGTGCAAGCATTTGTCAGATAACGTGAGCTATCGTGTCATAAGAGGATTTGTTTGTTTTAGATATTGTTAGTACCTATGATATCTATTACTCTTACTATAAAATCTCCAGGTACCTATGAAAATTCTGAATAAACGTACAGCAATTATAAATATCGATAAAACTAAAGTTTATACACATTTGTAAACTCACGCTTTTTTCCAGGGGGTAAACAGAAACTACAGAGTGCCGTCTACTACGATTCAGACATGTTTTTTTGCTTCGTATACAATCATACACACTCGCCGGTAGCAAGTACTAAGTATGTAGCCGAACTTTCTGATAACCTCACCGATAAAGGTATGTGTGTCCTTCTCGGGCGTCCCCTTCCGGGCGCCGCGTTTTCACTTACATCTGCCTTATAAGTACCTTCTGTTAGTCGCCTTTCATTCACCGTAAAACGGGACGGATAGAAACTCCAGGGTGAAAAGTAACAAAACTTTGAGGCGGATTTTTACGCTTAATATTGTTTGATACTAACAAGGTGACGAAACTATTTATCTCAATAATTTAAAATCATTACAGTCCTCTTATGCAAGAAACAACTTTTAACCTACGTGTAATGTTTTGTTTCTATTCACCCTTGTGTTTCAATCCACCCCGTTTTACCCGGCATCCTTTCAACGTGACCAAAGCGTCTAAGCATATTCTTTTCGATTTCGTCACTACATCTCCTTTTAAACTACAACATTGCTTTATGACATCATTCCTCAATCTACCATTCAACTAAAGTTAAATGTAAGTATAGTAGTAATATTATTGGTTTAATAATAGGGGTTTCGTTAGTATCCTTTGGGTACAAAACCCCCGTTTTTCCCGTCTTATCATGTCGGGGTCACCCACACCCCCGTCGTGATGAGACGCGTGTAAATCTTTTTGTTCGAAAGTGAAAATATTAAACTTGCATTACAGAGGTTATTGCACTGGAAGTTGTTGCTAGACAAAATGTTTTTGTTGTCTTTGCAACAACAAACAAAGTACATGCTTTGATGTGTTCTTGGTTCCCTGCCAAAGTTCAAAAACCTTTCAGAATAAAAAAAAAAACTTATATTGGGCTACAAATTGAAAAATGCACTTTAAATAGATATTAAAATAAGAAAATACTTGTCACAAGCCATTTGTCAGTAAGCTATATAATTTTTGCCAGTCTTTGTAATATAATTATGATATTAGTTATGTTTATTAGTAAGTAAAGAAATCCTGACGAAAAATTTCAAACTCATCAAGGTTGTAATTTATGTACTGAACCTATGATTAGACTGGCCCACATATATGTGTGGTAAATTCCTCAGCAGACCATCTCAGACTAATCTGAATAACCCTCAAAGGATCTGACCAAAAATCTAGCTTAGAAAATATCTTTGTTTATTTTCATAAATATTATTGTTACAATACCAGTGAGTGATGATGAAATATTGTCTCCAAAGTTATAGGCTAGATGGTCTCCAAAAATAACTAGGTTTAGGTACTGAAATCTTTGTCATTCACGCTTACCGAGGCACGACTGAAATCCAATAGGTTAGACATAAATCATAACTGTTATAACAGATAACACGACAGAATTGTATTTGTTTCTCATACTAACGCCTGCTATGAAACAGTTATATTGCTATAGAGAATTTGGCTTTATGTTTACTTAAGGTGGTAAAAAGGTGCTTTTTGCAACCTTTCTCATTCTTTAGACGCGAGACAGCATTGAAAAGATGGCGTAAGTTATTAAGAAAATTCAAAATTAAGAGTTTTAATTTTCCAGTTTTCAAAGTCAAAATCAAATATTTAGGTATTTGCAGACTGTACATTTTGGTGTTATTTTATAATGTAGGAACTTACAGCTTAGCGGCCTTTTTCGGGCATAGCAAATTTGAGGGTTAGTAACATTTTTAAAATAGTTGAATAGTTATTTAGTCAATTTTACAATTATAAATTCAATAATAATCATTAACATTAAAATTAAATTAAACATTAGGTATTCATAAATTCTTATTATAACGTTAACGTTGTACACCGTCGTGGAAAGAGTTTATCTTAAATATCATCTGCCTGTAATAATAATGCTTTAGTTTTCATTTTTCAATAGGAGACCGACAGGTACGTCTAGTTTTGATTATTTTGTAAGCTTGTTTGACGTATCGTCCGCGTAACTACAATTGTTAAAAACTGCGAATTTACACCTTATACACAGTCAGCGAAGGTCTACATTTACAGTATTTAACAATTGTAGCTACGCAGACGATACGTCAAAAAAACTTACAAAGTAATCAAAACTAGATTAAGTCGGTCTCCTATTGAAAAATGAAAAATAAAACATTAATATTGCAGGCAGATGATGTAAAACAACATCTGATTCTGCCATTTCATATCCTGCAATTTAATCCTTATCAAACGCCCAGTACAAGACGGAAACAAAGTGTTTAAAACCTTTTCCTACTGCTATGTCTTATTTTTATTTACCCAAGCTTCTTTATCTACTTTAAATGAAGATTTATAGTTCTTCCTGGCGGCCACATATTTCCTTTTAGTTATTTTTTTAAAAGCTAGCTTTAGAGATGGCGGCACTCTATTAAATGGTGGTCCGTTTAGCGTCAGACGACTAGATTTTTCTTTCCGTGACTGTTAATAATTACCTCCTCTGCTGGTAAATAAAAAGATGTAATCCATTTTTATTATTATTTATGTTTTTACCCGACTTCGGTGAGTTTCAGCTGAAAAATAACAGCTTCATGGATCGATCGAAGGTTAAGCTATACTTAACGACGTTACTCCGTGGATGGGTGACTCCTGCGTGCCTCTGAAAGCACGCAAGCCGTTGGTCCAGGCTGCCATTTGTACATCTATAACCATAGATATCCGTGTCTATGACAGTCGTTACAGATAGTCAGAAGCCAGAAAATCTGACAACCAGTATTACTTAGGGGTATTGTGTTACCCAGTAACTGGGTTGTGGAGGTCCGACGGGAAAACACTGGTAAAAAATGGCTATGGCATTAAGAAGTCCGCCTTTGTACAGTTTTTTTTACTTGTGCATAAAGTTTTAATAAATCTATACATATAATAAGACTGTAAAAAAACTGTGTCTGTACATTGAATATATTTAAAAAATAATAATTGAGGGGGATTTAGAAACAGTAATAGAGCACGAATCCAAAAAAGTCTGTCTGTTTGTCTGTTTGTCTGTTTGTCTGTTTGTTTGCACACACTAATCTTCGGAACTACTGGACGGATTTGAATGTTTTTTTTTTTGTTGTATAGATATTAAGTCTGGTCAACACATAGGCTATAATTTATCGTGAAAACTGGAACACCTGATGCAGAACCGCAACAGACCAGCTAAACTATAGGCGATACAAAAATGGTCCCATAGCAAAAATTGTTCCGCGTGATGAGCATTTTCTGCTGAGAGAATAAATTTGAAGATCCGGAACACCTGATGCAGAACCGCAACAGACCAGCTAAACTATAGACGATACAAAAATGGCCCCATAGCAAAAATTGTTCCACGTGATGAGCATTTTCTGCTGAGAGAATAAATTTGAAGATCCGGAACACCTGATGCAGAACCGCAACAGACCAGCTAAACTATAGGAGATACAAAAATGGTCCCATAGCAAAAATTGTTCCACGTGATGAGCATTTTCTGCTGAGAGAATAAATTTGAAGATCCGGAACACCTGATGCAGAACCGCAACAGACCATCTAAACTATAAGAGATACAAAAATGGTACTGTAGCGGTCACAGCTACACCGGAATTCGTATGAATTCGTAATATTAATTTAAACTTTTTATAATTGTAAACACTCCACAATACAAAACTTTTCCTTATTGTCCCGTTACACCGAACTGTCAAATTTGAACAAACGTCAAACCAAAGACCAAAAAACTTCAAACACAAAACACGATCATTGTCTGTGGGTGAAAACTAACATATTTTATTAGAAGTATATTTACATATTTATTTAGTTGCTATATTTACATCACACATAATATTTATTTACAAATTTAACAATACGCATAATTATTTACACTATACAAAATATAGGCTTAAAATTGTAATGTTCTGGTCGCTGCCTTTCCGAACGCAACTTCGGGCGCGTTCGGCAAAGCTCGGCTTTCATCGGAGCATATGACTTGCCTAATAGCGATAAAGCATCGTCATGTAGATCAGTACTCGTTTTGACCTCCCGAACAGTACACGCTTGAACTTTCAACCAAATCTAGACTTGCTCGTAGACCTAAGTTCTGCTAGTTGACTCGATATCGTCTCCTTAGCTTTTTGTCTGTGTCCAGTAATTTCCCCGCTGTCGTCTTAACTTAATTGTAGCCTTAAGCGACTCAGAAGTGTTGAGAAATTAATTATACAAGGATAACGTTCAAACCACCGTTTCATTTCGCCATTTTGCTCTATACACTTCATTGGTGACCCCGTCAAAGAGCACAGTAGCCACGCGGAGCAAAGATGCCTACCGGAGCAGAGCAGGGAGCGCAGGCGGACGCAGCAATGGTCAAGCAGGACGTGTGCAGAGTCAGCGTGAAGTTGCCGCCATTCTGGCCTGAGGAGCCGACACTTTGGTTTGCACAAGTAGAAGGTCAGTTTACAATAGCCGGCATTACCGCCGACACCACAAAATTCTACACGGTCGTGGGGCAGCTAGACCATCGCTACATGGTAGAAGCTCGGGACATAATAGAGAACCCACCAGCACAGGACAAGTACGCCAAGCTGAAGGCTGAGCTCATACGTCGACTATCCGACTCGCGTGAAAAAAGGGTTCAGCAAATCCTCACTCAAGAGGAGCTCGGCGACCGGAAGCCATCACAGTTCTTGCGGCACCTGCAGACTTTGGCCGGACCACATGTTCCAGACACATTCCTAGCCACGTTGTGGGCGAGCAGGTTGCCGACGAACATACAGACGGTAATAGCTTCCCAGCCTAACCTTCCGCTTCAGTCTGTCGCAGATTTGGCCGACCGCGTGCACGAGATCGCGCCAACGCGGCCAGCGCTCACGACACCTCCCGCCGTGGCGAGCACGAGCACCAGCAGTGACATCGCGGAGCTGAAACAGTGCATGGCGGAGTTATGTCTACAGGTGGCGGCTCTACAAAAGCAAGGTCAGGTACACCATCGATCGCGCTCCACAGATAGGTACCGGCGTGGTGACAGAGAACCGACCCCAAGCCGACGCCGCAGTCGCTCGCGCTCCAGCAGCGCGTGGAACGACGCTCACTGCTGGTACCACAACAGTTTCGGTGACAGGGCCACGCGGTGCAGGTCGCCATGTACGTACGCGGGAAACGCCGTCGGCAGCCGGAAATAGCGGCAAATGGCTGCCCTCACAAACCACGCCGCCTATTCGTAACAGATCGGGACTCTAAAACCACGTTTTTAGTAGACACAGGGTCCGATCTGTGCGTATACCCACGTGCAGCCCTACGACAGCAGCGCAGCAGGACGGCGTACCAGTTATACGCGGCAAACGGAACTGCCATCGACACGTACGGTTGGGTGGAGCTCCACTTGAATTTAGGGCTTCGCCGCGTGTACACGTGGAAGTTCGTGGTTGCAGACGTCACCAAGGCAATCATAGGCGCCGACTTCTTGGCGCATTATAACATCTTGGTAGACCTCAAAAGTCACCGGCTAATCGATGGGCTGACCCAACTGTCTTCGCCGGCGTCGCCAGCGGCCGAATCAGCAGCAATGATCGCCTCAGTGAAGTCCGTAGGAGGCAACACGGAGTACCACGAGATACTTCGCCAGTACCCGGAAGTCACGCGGCCTGCTGGAACACAGAAACAGGTCAGTCACGGTACCGAACATCACATCCGCACTACACCAGGTCCGCCTATCACTGGACGACCTCGCCGTCTGGCACCAGACAAACTGAAGGCAGCACAGAGGGAGTTCGAGGCTATGCTGGCTAACGGCACAGCACGGCCGTCAGAGAGTCCGTGGTCGTCCCCACTTCACCTCGCTCCTAAGAAGGACAACAGCTGGCGGCCATGCGGTGACTACAGGGCACTCAATGCCCGTACTGTTCCGGACAGATACCCCATCCCGCATATACAGGACTTCTCACATCAGCTGGCTGGCAGCCGAATATATAGCAAAATCGATCTCATTAAAGCATACAATCAGATACCAGTCCAGCCAGCCGACGTTCACAAGACAGCGATCACAACACCTTTCGGACTGTACGAATTTCCATTCATGACCTTTGGCCTCAGGAATGCCGCTCAAACGTTCCAACGGTTCATGGACGAGGTGCTGCGCGGGCTGCCGTTCTGCTACTGTTATTTAGACGATATTCTCTTGTTCTCAGAGACAGCAGCCCAGCACACCGAGCACCTGCATCAGCTTCTGAAGCGGTTATCCCAGTATGGAATTATTATTAACTCGGCAAAGTGTGAGTTTGGCCGTACCACCATAACTTTCCTAGGACACGAAGTATCCGAAGAAGGTGTTCGCCCGCTGCAGGAGAAGGTGCAGGCAATCCAGGACTTCCCAGCTCCCAAGACTGTCAAGGAGATGCGTCGCTTCCTGGGTATGTTCAATTTTTACCGCCGCTTTGTCCCAGATGCCGCTCGCTTACAAGCGCCACTCAACGTAGTTCTGGCAGGACCTAAAACAAAGAGAACACAAACAATTAATCTATCGCAAGAAATGCTAGACGCTTTTAACGCTTGTAAAAGTGGCTTATCTAGGGCAGCTCTGCTTGCTCACCCAGAGCCCAACGCCGAACTCGCGATATTTACAGACGCTTCAGACACTTCTATGGGTGCAGTATTACAGCAGAAGGCAGGTGTCACATGGAACCCACTAGCATTTTTCTCTAGGCGACTGTCAGCTTCACAGAAAAAGTATAGCCCTTATGACAGGGAGCTCTTAGCCATCTACGACGCAGTCAGATACTTCCGCCACATGGTTGAAGGTAGGCACTTCACCATTTACACGGATCACAAACCCCTGTCATATGTGTACGCACACAACCGTGACAACTGTTCACCGAGGCAATACCGGTACCTGGACTACATTGCTCAATTCACCACGGATATCAGGTTTGTCGCAGGCAGGGACAACATTGTGGCAGACGCGCTGTCGCGTGTGGAGTCGGTGGCAGTACCGGCGTGTAATTACACAGCTCTTGCACAGTCCCAAGAAACAGACCACGAGCTGCAGGGGCTCTTAAATAACAACAGCACGTCACTCAAGCTGTGTAAAGTGCATTTCACGGACTCAGGCACTGAACTATATTGTGATGTCTCCACTGGTAACACCCGCCCTTATGTTACAGAACCCTTCAGGAGGCAGGTGTTCCAAAAACTACACCAGCTGAGCCATCCCGGCAGACAGGCCACAGTCAAACTGATTTCTGAGCGTTTCGTTTGGCCTGGCCTAAAGAAGGACTGCAGGGCCTGGACCAGAGAGTGCGTAGAGTGCCAGAAGAACAAAATCTCGCGGCACACAACCAGTCCCACCTCCGCTTTCCCTGTCCCTTCCCAACGCTTCTCCCATGTCCACATGGACATAGTAGGGCCACTGACCGTGTCATCAAATTACAGGTACATACTAACTGTGGTCGACCGCTTCACCCGCTGGCCTGAGGCGTACCCCATCGCGGACATCACAGCGGAGACATGCGCCCGCACTTTCATCACCGGCTGGGTGTCCCGCTTTGGCTGCCCCCAGCGCATCACTACCGACAGGGGCAGGCAGTTTGAGAGCAAGCTGTTCCACACCATCACGGAGACCCTCGGTAGCCAGCACCGCCCAACCACAGCATACCACCCAGCCTGTAATGGCATGGTGGAACGCCTACACCGCCAGCTGAAGGCAGCCATCCGCTGCCACACAGACACCAACTGGACCGAAGCACTACCCCTGGTGCTGCTCGGCATCCGCAGCGCCTGGAAGGAAGACGTCAAAGCATCAGCGGCAGAGCTCGTTTACGGCGAGCCCCTAAGACTCCCAGGCGAGTTCATCGCCCCCACACTCACCAGCACAGTCGACTACACCGACTTCGCGTCAAGACTCCGGCATCACATGGCGAAGCTGTCTCCAGAACCGGCGAGTCGACACGGCAACAAGCCGTTCTACGTGCCCGACAGCTTGTCAACTTCGTCTCATGTATTCTTGCGACATGACGCCATTCGCCGACCGCTAGACCCGCCGTACACCGGCCCCTACAGAGTCCTGCAAAGAGGCGACAAAACGTACCGTATTGAGGTAAACGGAAAGGAAACCACAGTAACCATAGATCGGTTGAAACCCGCTTACCTCAATAACGCAGACTACAGTCCCTCCGGTGTAACCAGCGCACCAACGGTCGCAAACACAGCACCAACGCCACCGCAGCCCACCGTCGAGAAGAAAACACGCTCCGGCCGCACCGTTCGCTTCCCGGACTACTATCACCCGTAGCTAAGTAGCCACGGTCTCAGGGGGGGAGTAGTGTAGCGGTCACAGCTACACCGGAATTCGTATGAATTCGTAATATTAATTTAAACTTTTTATAATTGTAAACACTCCACAATACAAAACTTTTCCTTATTGTCCCGTTACACCGAACTGTCAAATTTGAACAAACGTCAAACCAAAGACCAAAAAACTTCAAACACAAAACACGATCATTGTCTGTGGGTGAAAACTAACATATTTTATTAGAAGTATATTTACATATTTATTTAGTTGCTATATTTACATCACACATAATATTTATTTACAAATTTAACAATACGCATAATTATTTACACTATACAAAATATAGGCTTAAAATTGTAATGTTCTGGTCGCTGCCTTTCCGAACGCAACTTCGGGCGCGTTCGGCAAAGCTCGGCTTTCATCGGAGCATATGACTTGCCTAATAGCGATAAAGCATCGTCATGTAGATCAGTACTCGTTTTGACCTCCCGAACAGTACACGCTTGAACTTTCAACCAAATCTAGACTTGCTCGTAGACCTAAGTTCTGCTAGTTGACTCGATATCGTCTCCTTAGCTTTTTGTCTGTGTCCAGTAATTTCCCCGCTGTCGTCTTAACTTAATTGTAGCCTTAAGCGACTCAGAAGTGTTGAGAAATTAATTATACAAGGATAACGTTCAAACCACCGTTTCATTTCGCCATTTTGCTCTATACACTTCAGTACCATAGCAAAAATTGTTCCACGTTATGAGCATTTTCTGCTGAGAGAATAAATTTGAAGATCCGGAACACCTGATGTGGAACTTCAAGAGCCCAGCTACACTATAACATATATTGGAATGACGTCTTAGCAAGAGTTGTTCAGCCTTATGAGCACTCGCTGTTGACGTATAAAAATCGAAGATCTGGAACACCTGTTGTGGAACTCCAAGAGCCCAGCTACACCATAACTCACATAGGAATGACGTCTTAGCAAAAGTTGTTTAGTCTGATAGGCATTTCCTGTTGACTTATAAAAATCGAAGATCAGAAACATTTGATATAGAAATTAAAACTATCACTAATTTCATTGCATAATTATAAAATAACATAAGTAGGAGGTACTACGCGGTGAAGGCGGGAACAGTTCAGGACTGATTTTCGATGACGATGGTATATCGTTAAAAATTAGACTCTACTGGCTAAAACTCCCATTTTTTTATCGTATGCCTTCGGGCTTATGTTATTTGAGTGTTTAATTTCCTTTTCCATTTATCTTCGTTACTCGGTAGCTTACCCGGTAACGCAGGGGAGCAGCAACTTAGATTTTAATTGATCAGGTATCATCACAATAAAACTATAACCATGCCTAGAAAGAGGTCAAATTTTTCCCAATGTTCCAAAGGTGCTAAATGATTAAAGACCATAAGATCCCAACAATCTACCGAAGAGCGTTAGGAGAGACTTGATGCTGTTCGAGAACATGAGGCTGCAACTCGCTCCGTGGAAACTTCTTGGGATCGCGAAGCACGCCTGCATTCTCAGCGTATTTACGCATCTACATCCAGGTCTCTAGAGACCAGTGAAGAATATGTGCGCGACTGACCGCTGATCGTGAACATCATGCACTGTCTCGCGAGTTGGAGACGCTCACGGAAAAAGCATGACGCTTGAGTTTTCAGCGTATATACGCATCGACTCTAGAGATAAGTGGGGGAAGGAGATGCGCGACTGACCGCTGATCGTGAACGTCACGCAACATATTATAGGCTATAATTTATTTTGGAAAATGGAACACCTAAAGTGAAAGAGATATAAAAATGGTGCCATTGCAAAAACTATTCCACGTGAAGAGTGTTTTCTGCTGTGAGACTAAATTTGAAGATCTGGAGCACCTGTAGGGGAACTCCAAAGCCCAGAGACAATATAACATATACATAATAGAAATGGCGTCTTAGCAAAAGTTGTTAAGTCTGATGGCATTTCCTGTTGACCAACAAAAATAAAAAATCTGGAACATCTTGAATCGTCTCGCGCATCCCATTGATTTCCCGTCCCTGGGCTTATAGAATTCGACATCAGATGTTTCAGATCTTCGATTTTGACGACCCCGTTGTCGCTGGCATAAGCAACAGGATCCGCGTACGAAGTCGCGGGCAGAAGCTAGTAAATAATAAATATTAAACAAAACCCTGGTGTTTAGCTGCATCAAGTTAAACTGGAAGCCGACCCCAACGTAGTTGGGAAAAGTCTAGGCAGATGATAATGACCCGACTTCGGCGAAGCAAAAAGGAGAGTTATGATTTTGACCGCGATGCATGTATGTATGTTCATTTGTTCCCAAATAACTTCTAAATTGCTTATCTTAACTTGAAAAATGAGCTATCGTTGGAAACGTGTTCTTTGTCCACTGGTCATAGGCTATGTGACGTTCAGCCGTTCGATTCAATAAAAAACACGCCGTGAAAACTTGAGTGAAGTGAACTGTCAAAGCCTAGCATTAATGACAGCTCAATTCGCCCTCACTGTGCCTACATTTTCACGCGGTGATTTGACCAGAATGGCGCTGCTGTTGCTTATTTAGCCAGCCTACAAATTTGAATTTCTATCTACAACAGAATAAATAACTCGAGTGATATTCTTACTCCGCTTATGTACGTGTGTGTTTATTCAAAGTAAAAATCGTTTTAAATATAAATAACACATAACCGTCGTACCGTGTGTGTGAAAAGTCAACCTAAACGTGTTAACCCGAGATACGGTAAGGCTAAAACATTCTATTTATAAACTTTTATAAAGACGGTAGAACCATAAAAAAACAAAGAAGTGGCAACCATAGCCCTTCACACGTCCGACTTGTGAGGACGGTTGCGTAGGGTTGGCACGAACTTTTTTTTTGTTTATTTTATTAATTTAGTGATACTCCGAAAAGATTTTAAAGTTAAATTAGGTACACTGCCATCTTTTAGAAACTTTTAGAACTTATCATTAAAATACTAGCTGCACCAGCAACCGCCTTTTCCATAAAATAGTGGTGTGACCGGCGGATTGCCAAATCATAGCGAGTTCGTTCTCAAGGCACGCACCTCCCTCTTTTCGAATCATGTGCGAATTGTATAATTATCAAAAACGGTCATCGCTTCAAAAACGGTGAAGGAAAACATCGTGAGGTAACCAGCATGCCTGAGAGATATTCTCGAGGGCATGTGATGCCAAGTCAGAGGCCCATGGGCGGCATTAAAACTCTGACTCAAAGTTAGTCACTTTCTTCTAAGTTTGATTGAATTAAACAGACTAAGCCTAATGTTATAAAAATTGGTTATATCGTTCCGGAGTTTGTTGAAAATAAAAATAGGTAGTGACATGAAATTTTTATTTGTGAAGAATTTTTAAGACTTTCTTTGTATCTACAGCAATAAAATATTAAAAATAGTTAACAGAAGCTATAAATATTTTTATAATCCTATAACAAGAAACTGTTTTAGGATATCCGATGTTGGTAATAATCAACTGAATGACGTCAAACGTTGACTGTCTCGTTAAAAAGTTAATTAAATAATTTATTGATAGAAATTAAAAAACGCACCGCTCGATTGAAGGTTAAGCTACGCTTACCTAGGTTTGACCGAGGATGGGTGACCATTAATTCCATACCAAGACCCCTCAGTACCTTGAAAAGCACGTCAAGCCTGAATCTAAATCAATAGGCAAAGTAGATTAAAAATTAGTACTTTTTAAACTTCAAGAATAACATAAACCAGTCTCCCAAGACGCCCGCCCTTCACTACTTTGTAGTATTTTTGCTGGGTAGAAAAATAAATAAATAATAATAAATAAATACAAAAAAATACAAAAATATTTATTTCGACTTAAAAACATTGTGACATGCATAAATTGAGGCAGCCCCAGTAAGTTACAAAAGTACTTGTGTCGGAGAAAATAAATTCTTTATTTTGCACAGCAGTTGTTACATTATTTATGACGCCCTGACTCCAGAGCTACATTCTTATTGTTTGCAATAATAAAGTAATTGAAGTATTTTAATTATATTTGTTGGTTAAAACACTATAAAACTAAGATTACTTACTAAGAAGAAGAAGTGGCGTTACAAACTCCCCAGCAACACATCTAAGAAGAAGAAGAAGAAAATAATAAGATAAACTAGACGAACTTGAATGTATACAGTATAATAATTGCTACATGTTAGCTACCACGGAAATGTCATAGAAAAACTTTGATCCCATATCTCAGTAACGCCATCTAGAATAATATAATTAATATTGGAGCGGCAGCGGAGCGTACTAAAAAAACTTAAAGACTTGTGCCCAAGCAGGACACAAGTTTCGGACGAAAATTTTGATCGTGATGTCCGGTCTATCTATTGAATGTCTTGTACTACTTATACTCAGAGATTTAAGAAACTTAGAATATGAGGACAAGCAAAGAAAGGTCATAAGAAAACTGTGAGCCCATGTCTCAATTATTACGCCATCTTAAATTATCTAGCAATATTTGAGCGGCATGTGGCAGCGGAGCGTACTAAACTCGAAGAGATTTAAAATACAATAGAGCGGGCATGTCAAGGAAATGTCATAGAAAAACTTTGATCCAGTTTTGTCTCAGTAACGCCATCTAGAATAATATAATGAATATTGGAACTGCAGTGGAGCGTACTAAAAAAACTTATAGACTTGTGTCCAAGCAGGACACAAGATTCGGAAGAAAATTTTGATCGTGATGTCCGGTCTATAGGTATTGAATGTCTATGACTAAACTAGACTCAGACTTGTGTCCCGACTCAGAGTTTATGTATGTATGTATGTAATTGTGTCTTAGTGACACAAGTACATACACACGTACATATAGGGGTAGGCAGAAACTACAGAGCGCCATATGCTAGGATTCTTACACACTTCTTTTGCTTCGTTTACATTCATACATGTTGTCATACACACTCGCCGGTTGCGAGTACTACGCACCTAACCTTTTTGAAGAACCTCACCCATAAGGTATATGTATATCCTTCTAGGGCGTCCCCTCCCGGCGTTCCCACTTACAAGATACAAGTATCGGATGAAAATTTTGTTCGTGATGTCCTGCCTATACCTAGTAAGTATTGAATTTCTTTGTACTCTTGGTTCAGATTGCAGCTCTTTAGTTTCAAATTGCAGTGCATATTAAACGAGTGCGTTTTACCTTGCGTAGCTACCTGCACTCGTGTGAAATAGAGCACCCTAGATTACTATATTCTTGTCGTCTAAGATCTCTGACACACGAGCGGCATGTTTCCCAACGGCAAAGGTTACTGCAGTCATCGACGCGTCGTACGCAGCAGTCGACCTATAGCGACACTTGCAGTTGTAGTGTGCCGCGTTTTTGAAATGTCGAGGTCTGCAGTTACCTCTGCCGTTGGGAACATGCCGCTCGTGTGTAAGTGGCCTAAGAGAATAAATGAAGATACGTTTTTTTTGTAATCTCTGGAAGGAATGTAATAGAATACTAATCATTGTAGCCTTATAAACTCAAAAACAATGACTTAAAGAACTACATAAAGTGTTCCAATGGGAGCAACATGCATGGCAGTTTTTGAGTGAATGTTTTGATTTTTTTTTTTGTCAGTTGAGGCAGCCCTACGCAGGCCGCAAGGGATGCGGGTCAAGTGAGTGCCACTCGCGTGTAGTGGCTACACAGTACACATATATTTTGTAATGCAATATCTTCTTATAACGTACCCTCTTTCAAAATTTCACTTAGTCGACTTGAATGGCCCCTTCTCACAGACCGCGACATTTAAGTTTGCCTCCCTGATGGAGGCGCTAATGACTGCGCTGTTATCATATACAAAATAAATTAATTGAATGGAAGAAAATACAACCGCTTTTTACTCTATCTTTATGGTACCAAAACCAAAAACATAATTAAAAACGTCACTATCTGTCTGTCTGTTTGTTCCGGGTAGTATTATTTATTATTTTATTTATTTATTTATTTACTCTAGTACCGTAAAACGGGGTGAATAGAAACTCAAAGGTGAACAGTAAAAAAACTTTGAGGTGGATTTTCGCTCTAGTTTATTATTATGTGATACTAACAAGTTGTCGAAACTATTTAGGTATCTCAATTATTTAAATTCATTAGAATCCTCATTTTTGACAAAGTAATATTTTTTTTTAGCATTACTTTTTTTGGTGTCCAGTGTACTTTTTGACAATAAGATGTTTAGAAAATGTTGTGTTTTGCGAATGTTATAGGATCATGATATTTTGAGAATATGATGTTATGAGAATTTGATGTTTCACGAATATCCTGTTTTGCGAATGTGGTGTTTTACGAATGTGCTCTTTTGAGAATATGGTGTTCAGCGACGGAGCCGAATATCCTCTTCAAGGTTTTGTATCTAATTACCCGTTTTACCCAGTAATAGCAGGCAAAGCACATTGCTCACAGAACAGATGCTCGTTGTAGCAGGAAACTTCTGGATTAGCGACCACGTTCCTAAAGACGTCGAGTTGGAAGGGATTATTAAATAAATAAATATTCCACAACTTCCACACAACACCATCTAGTCCCGAGCTACGCAGAGCTTGTGTTATGGGTACTAAACAACTGATAAACATACTTATATATTTCTAAACTGTACACATTATAGATAAATAACACCCAGATACAGAACAAATGATCGTGCTCATCACACAAACATTGGTCCTGGGTGGAAATCAAACCCACGACCTCCGGCATAACAGTCAGGGCCACTAACAACTAAACGTATTACCACAGTATAAATATTAATACAGTAGGACGACGCCTTTGATCTCTGAGCCGACAACTTCTATACGCGTTAGACTTCAATAATACCTCCCGCACTATGAACATCGTTTTGTTCGCAGTGCGGGAGTGGCTTTCCCGTGTCTCGCCCCTCACACCCCGCACGATTGCCCTGTCTAGACGGCTTCGTCGGACGACTGTATGTTTTAGACAGTGGTATTACTAGGCATTGACAGTTCACATGACTTAAGTTTTCGCGGGTTATATTTTGACTGGCCTGTTGATGCCGGAGGCCGTGGAATGTTTGTGTGTTGTGCACGATCATTTGTTCTGTGTCTGGGCCATTTGACAAAATTTTTGATTTAGTATCTCATATTAGGTTACAAGAAAATAATCCACACGTATTTTTTCTTATTACACGTAATCAAAAAATAACGGCGATACATCGAGTTAGAATGTCACATGACGTCACTAGCCAGTACAGTTTATGCTAGCTAATGACGTTACACGTCCCCACTCCTCAACTTTAATGCGCTTAATCTAAGCAGTTTGCCATCAATTTGAAAAAGAAAAAAATATGTGTCGAATATTTTCTAGTTATCTAGATGAGGGACTAAAAATTAAAGTTTTGTCATATAGCCCATTATGGATTTCGAAAAATACATAAGTATAATAAGAATGTTTATCAGAGTGCCTAGTGCGAGTTTGTTTTACGTTAACGCGATCGACACGTTTATGACGTTCGGCGCTCTGATTGGCCCGCTTCAAGCTTTTGACCAATCAGAGAGCCAAACGTGGTGAACGTTTCGATCGCGTTAACGTAAAAACAACTCACACTTAGGGCACAGAGAGCCAAACGCGGTGAACGTTTCGATCGCGTTAACGTAAAAACAACTCACACTTAGGGCACAGTTGTCAAGTAATCACAGCACAAGGTCTGCTTAGTTCGGGATTAAATGGCATTGTGTGAAACTCGGATATCGGTGTGAAAGTTGTGAAATATTTATTTATCTTATTTTACTTAAACGACCGACTGTAAACAAACGTGACGTGAAACTTAGTACTTTGTTATCTAGTGGCTTGCTAGGAAATACAAGTTCTAACTTTACTACTTCACGCCGTGCACCGAGTTGACTAAGCTTGCGTAGGCGGCGCTCCTTGAACTCATATCAAACTGTTTAGAAACTTGCTAATTTTATTGTTCTTCGACCAGATAAAGTTAGTTGTAAACTGAATAAAAGTTTTTTCAAGGGTGAAAGTGGCAGTGGTATAGAATAGAATAGAAGAATATAATACTCTTTATTGTACACCATACAAACTTACAAATTATAACTCTAAGGGTACATAGGGTGTTAAAATGGGCGGCCTTATCGCTAAAAGCGATCTCTTACAGACAACCTTTGGATGGACTTGATAGTGGAGGAGAAAAGATGGGTAGGTTGTTTGTGGTGTATAATTCTAGACTCTCCTGCGATAAAACTTTATGTCGGTTTGTTCTATTTTTTATGTTGTTCCTAATGTTTTTTTTGCTTAAAACTGTAAAGAACCATGAAAAAAACATCACTTCTATATAATCCTTTAAAATTTCCCTTAAAAAATAAATAAGTCATTTCTATAATTTAATATCGCATTGTTTTGGACAGAGAGCCTGGTGGATCCAGAATATTATTGGCAGGTAATGATAATAATAATAATCAATCATGGTCACTAATGGTGCCCGGTTGTGCATCGATGCCCCTTCCACCCCGTATTTACGTGGTTGAAGATATCAGGAGTATTTGTGTGGGTTTACCGAGAATTTGTGCAATAAGGTTCGACATTGAATCCTGACTTTTATTAGAAGAATTGTGGAGTAAATCTGTTTATTGCCATTTCACACCTTAACAACAGAACAGAATGAAATTAAATTTGGTCATGACCGGCAGCGGCGATCACTTTCGTCTTAGAAACTGAACGTTAAAATATTGTGTGCCAATCTTTACGACTCAATTATTTTAGTTTCTTATTACAAGCCTAAACTATCCTACTGCTTGGCTTAAGCCCCTCTCCAACTCATTTGTCTGATGTGATTTTCGCTACCTATCTATTAGCCCTAGCCAAATTACAAATTCTATTTCTATTATAGAAAGAAAATGGTGTATATGGAATCAACTGTTTATCAACTGTCAAGAGTACGCATCAATTATTATTCAAATCCAGAATTGTAATGTAAAATACAGAAAACACAATAAAACTAATTTATATATATTAAATATGTACACTTAAACTAACTACAAATAAAATAGTAAAAAAAATCGGAACACTCAGGCGTCAAAGTACTCCTCCCCATCGCTGTCATCTGGAAACGTGCCCAGAAGACTGGCAGCATTGCCACGTTGGATGGCAATGCTAATTCTTTGGCCAAAGAATAAGCCAGCCCTCTGGTCACGCGAAGTGTCGACCAGTCGGCGAGAAATCTCCTTAAAAAGGCTGCGTGCACTCGGACCCCATGACCCGAGCGTTTCGACCCCAAACGGCTCAAAACCGTAACTTCCAATGAGGTTACAGTATTTGCGCCGCTTGAGGGCCTCAGCAGCTGCAGCAGCAGCGCCAACACAACTCGCCGTACTTGGAATATGAGATGGCGCAAGGGTATCGACACAGGTTGCGTCCCACACCAAAGGCCTACCCATCTTCCAAGGCAACAACGTCATTCCATCTGGTCTCTTTCCATCGTCTCGTACCAAGCCGTTAGGTTCCAAAATCGCTGGTACGCCGGCGGTGACAAGAGCACGACGAATAATATCGTTAATGCTGGCGTGTCGTGCTATGCGACCTGCACTCCTGCAACAAGACAGGCCATGGTGCCCGGAGCTGTCGACAGCTTCACCACAGTGACACCGATGAGGAGCAACACAAGGAGCACCCAAGCGTAGACACGTAGCGAGCCGAAATGAAGTGTCATCCATCAAAGTGCCTATGGTGGCTGACGGAAGTGCCTGAAGCCACAAACCCGACTCCCATTCCCCCACGGCCAGCAGACGGGCACGCTCAGCAGCACTATATGACGTATTTAAAAGGGAATTCCGAATAGCACTGCAAAGCGGCCCGTCCCACCGACCCTGGGAAGACAAGTTGTCGGGTAAATCCGTATTGGGACAAGTCATTTTCCAAGCGTTCAACGCATCGGTCAAACATGGTACCTCAAAATCAACCAGTGACGCAGGTAAAATATTCCTGGTTAATTTAGCGGTACCATGGACCGAGGAGAGGAAGGCCGGTAAACTTAAACTTGAAATTTTGCGGACGCCGAGACCACCCAAGCGAATGGGAAGTGTGGCTTGCTGCCACGCTCGGTCGTCCAAGGCCACATTTAATATCGATGTAAGAGTAGTTCTAATAATTTGGTCGACTTTTTCTAAAAGTTTTGGGTACTTCCAGAGATGAGAGGAGCGAAGGCTATATGTAAATTTTGGTCCAAAGCAACAGTATCGAATAAGTGTGAATGCCGAATGAATGTTTATTTTGAAAAGTCTTTCCGAAACATCATTAAAATTTTGTATTTTTTCTTCAATAAACGTTGGAAAGGATTCGTCGAAAATTGGGGACCCCAGGAGGTGAAGGGAATTCCTTTCTGTAATTGATATTTTGGGTGCTATTGAATTAAATTTTGCAATGGTGGTCTGTCTGTCAGTGGTTTGGGGGATATATAGTTCGCATTTTGAAATGTTAAGCTCAAGTCCAATAGAATGAAATTTTTCTTTTAAAAAGGTTAGGTCTTCCAAAACAGTGTCTACTTCACCTCCTAAGGTACCGTCATCCAAATACCAAACGTTGAATTTTGAATTTAGTTGTCGAATAATTGGATTTATTGCCAAACTAAAAATGACAGGCCCAAGAGGGTCACCTTGTTGACATCCCACGGCTGAATCCAAAAGGTTGGCCTGATAAAGTAATTTAGAGGGGTGTCTGTAACATTGATAAAGAAAACTATAAATTTTGGGTATTTCTTTTTGAGCCTCTGTCAACAAGGTGTCCCTGTTTACGGAATTAAAGGCATTCTTAATGTCAACCTTAAGGATGACCTCACCTTCATTGCTATTTAGATACGTTGTTAAACCATGTACCGCAGCCTCACAGCCCCCTTTAGACCCGAAACCTAGCTGAAGGGGTTGAAATTTGCTTGCCAGCGACTCGCTGTAATACGCACAGCAAATTTTAGCTGCGGTACGACGGTAAACGGAACCTACGGCAATGGGACGAATGCCACCATCTTTCTTGCGCAGGGCACATAAATTTGCCCCGTACAAAATATCAACGATGGCTTCGTTCACATTGCCGGAGAGCATTAGATTAATGAGGGCCGTAAGCTCCTTCAAAAGAGACTCACCAGCTTCCCCGGCACCTGAACACATTAGGTCCTTCAGATGTTGAGGCGACAAGCCGTCGTGTCCACCGGCGGAGCCACATCGAAATGAGCTCACGGCCGCACTCACTTGGTGCGCTGTAACTACAAGTGAGTTGGTTAACGGATCGGGGGGGTCAGGGAAGACGAGGTCATCCGCAGGGGCGGGGTGTTTGCTCTCCAGAGCTGTAAGTGTCTCTGGAGAGTACGGCGCAACCACATCGCTGCTGAAAATGATCCTAGCTGCACCTCTGATGTCACCTTCACTCAGTTTAGACTCTACATAGTGCAATAAACTTCTTTGTGTAGGGTGCGTTGTTAATTTTGGTTCAAAATTTTGGGCCGAAAAGTTACAGTTCTCTTTAATTTGGGCTGTCAAAGTTTTTTTACTGGCCAAATTTTTTTGCACATGCAGAACTCTAAACGGAAAGGTGAGTAGTTGCTCCCATGCACTTATAGAGTTCTCTCGGACGGCGAGGCGAATACAGCGCGCTAAACTTGATGCCACGGATGGCCTCGCGCCGCGAGGAACTCTCTTTAAAACTGGGGTACATGTTTTTAATTTTGATAGCGTTTTCCAAAGGGGCTGAGTGGGTGAATCAGGTGTAAGAGCTGTTGGTAACGTGGGGCAAGTTGAAGGTACATTGTGTTGCTTGTGTTTTTTACCCAAATGTACCTTCAAACCTCGTTCACCCTTAAAAAAGCGTGCTTGGGTACATAGAGGACAACTCACAAAACCATCCAGCGATGTGGAAGGTTGACTGGCACTTGGTCCGGCATCGCTACTGTCGTCATTACTTTTCATAAAAAAGAGAAAATATACAACTTACAAGTAAACTCACTTATAAATAAATTAAACTAAAACACAGATGAAAAACATAAAAAGCAAAGAAAATTGACACAGTTTTTGACACTTGTTTTGAATGAAGTCGCGCTGACAGGGCACCTCGTTGGCATTTCGGCGCAGCCCCGGCAACCGTTGCCGAGAGACAGGCCCAAAGCGTCGCGTAGAAAATGCACGTTTTGCCGCTCAGTAGTGAATAAGATTTGCGCTCGATGACTCCACTCTGCTAATGCTTTTGGTTTGCAAAGTCGATCAGGCTCAGACTAGCCGTCTGTCGTGGCTGTTTATTTCAAGAAATTTTAGAGGCATGGAATGTCCATTGTTATGAAAACGGAAGTATTCCGACGTTGCTCACGGCTGAACACCATAAAACGAAGCCTTCTTTTTATTATGATCAGAGGTGTTTGTCGAGCAAAGACATTCAATAAACTATAGACCGGACATCACGAACAAAATTTTCATCAATTTTCAACAATCCAGAATTTGGGTTTTAAATGATAGTCCTACGAGTCGCAGTCACTACACCTGTCAAGTGTATTTAATTTTCAGCCATATTACAAATTTTACTCGGTAACACTTGACAGTTGACAAACAGCTGATTCCATATACGCCATTTTCTTTCTATTGTCGCCCTAACGATTAGAATAATATAAACAAAATGTGTAACAATATGGCTAGGCCTGATGGCCAGCCCTGCTGCAGGCAGGTCATTTGCCATCTTGTACGTGGTCTGCCGCGGTCCCGACACTACTAAATACCAATTTTTTGCGGTCAGTAAAATCAATGTTGTGCATACACAATATTGAAAAGACGTCTTAAGCGGGTTCTGTTTAAATTATTTTTCTCCTATTCTTACATTAAATAAAACCTCTTTACTCAATAGCCTTCTTAGTATGTAAGGAGATCGAAGTGCACAAAAACGCCATCATTAAAGGAATAAATTATGAAGTTGTTTTAAGGAGTTTTAAAGCTTAGACTATTTTTAAAGCAAAGAGATTTAAAATACTATAGAGCGGACATGAGAGAATATATCTTAGAAAAACTTTGATTTTTGTTCAGTAACGCCATCTAGAACAATATATGAATATTGGAGCGGCAGCGGAGCGTACTAAAAAAACTCATAGACTTATTTATGTCCAGCAGGATACAAGTTTCAGATGAAAATTTTGTTCGTGATCTCCGGTCTATCTATTGAATGTCTTTGTTCTATAGTCTTCTGATATTGGGTTATTTCATCATACATACATTTTTCAGTAGCAGTCCGTAATATGGAATTGAGCCCAAATTGATGGCAATAGGCTGCTCGCCCTATACTTCTGCCTAACCCTTAGTGGAATGCAATGTTATGAGTTCTATTGCTTTGATCATAGAGTACGGAGACGCCACAGACAAGTATTATAATCTGCTCACTGACAAGCATTGTCTATGACCCTTGAAAACGAAAGCGATCGATTATTACTTATGTGGTCTGTGGCAAAACATATTGAAACATCATGATTATTAAAGTCAATATTTAACCAATCAGTCGTGATGGGATTTTTGCCTTATTTATATCTGAGTAAAACGTAAATTATATGTATGTGTTCCTGTTTTAAGGTTTGTTTAGAAAGGTAAGCTTTATTCAAATCTCAATGTTCTCCGAGTTTCTTTCGGTGTTTCTTCTCAGAGTAGCAGAATCCCGACAACAACCGTCATCAGGCAATTGTTGCCCACCAGACACAACACCCACCTGTACGGAGGATACTCCCTATAGATATTTCTATGTAATTTTTGACGTTCAAAAAGTGCTGGTCCCCAGTCTAATTTAAATATATGACTTGGTAATACTGGTATTCAGCTGAATCTGATCAGACTGGAAGCCTTTTTTTTAGGGGTGGAAAATCCTCATGTATGTCCCCCGCCCCGAGAAGGGGTCTGTCAGACTCTTACTGACTAAAAACCACCCCGTGTTCCTTCTCACACATGCGCGCCGGGGGTCACGGGAACAGAAGATACTTCAGCGACCCCCGACTGGTGCATGCCCCGCGGGCCTCGCCAAGTCAGCGAGGGGAGTGAGGTGTTAGACTCCCCTCGCGACGTCTAAGAGCGCGTGAACACGACGCGCCGCCACCTCGGGTCCATGTACGTGGGGGGCGGTGGACATCTCCACGTCCGTCGCCCCTGAACCCATTCAGGGGGGCTGGAAGAGGGCGTTGTCCACCCTCCACCTGCGCCCGGTGCGCCTGCTGCGGGCAGGGTGAGTGGAGGTAATCTCCCTCTCCCTTTCCGCAGCCTCCTTCTGCGAGATGACTGTTTCGGAGACATCAGACTGGAAGCCTACCCCAACATACATAGTTCCTAGTGACTCGTTAACTTTACCTATTAAGTAAATCTTAACCCAAATATGATAGAGGCTTTATGGATTGAGGCTTCTTGTTTCAGTATTACACTACAAGAGGAGCCAAAGGTTTTCGACAACCCCATAAAGCCATGGTATAGATCACCAATAGACTGTTTTGGGTATCCTTACAAATGCTGCTTCTGCATCCCACTGAAGGCAGGAGTTTCCATAATATGCTTTATTTCTTTTGTAAGTACCAACAGATTTTAGGTTTTACTAAATAACTAGACAGGCGGCACGTGTGTTAGCTACTTGCTGCGAATGCAACGAACACATTGACATTTAATGTTAAATGACAAGTTCTTTTCTAACTTTTTGTCTGACAGTTTGAGTACTTTATGGGACCAACCCAAATGTTCTTTCTTTGGTACTGTTCGTCAGCACGTGGAGCTCCTCAAGGTCCGAGTTGAGCTCACGATTGCTGACAAATGCTTGCACTGACTGATCTGGTCCCCTCATATCTGTGTGGTTCTTTCCTCAAAAGACCATCTTAGACACTAATCTGCATGGTTCTTACATGATGTGACCAAGATAATGTCTGGACTTTAAAAGAGACCTCTGAGTTTCTTTCGGTGTTTCTTCTTAGAGTAGTCAGTTAGTGAAACTCCGATTTTATCTACCAGTTAAAAAATAACGTGTAAAAGTGTTTTTGAAAACCTATTTACAAAATAAACATCATTTTAAAAACATGAATTAGTAACTTTTTCACTTACAAGTTGAGAACGCTTTGATAGTCGGTATCTCTGTTTTTTTTCTGATTTAGTTTTAGTGTATGTAGCGACATCTATCTCGCCACATACGAACTAAAGACTGACATCCTACATCGCGATGTTAAAGTTATCCGCGCGATTGAACGTGAACACAATCCCGACAACAACCGTCGGCCAGTAGTAGCCCAACAGACACAACACTCGTCTGGTCGGAGGATCCTCCCTTTTCTATGGGGGATATAGAACTGTACACCCTGTTCCTTATACCTCTAAAGTAGATAACGTGGTGACTGGTGGTAATTCAAGCTCAGCAATGCGATTATTTAGGTGCAGTAAAAGCAAATCGACCTGTCATTTCAAACTAATGCCAGGCATTGACCCTAATTTACAGTTCACTTCACACAAATATTCTAAATAATAAATGCTTGAAAACTTGAAAACACACAAGAAACACGATGCAGAAAACACAATTTCACATCACCTCTTTATTCTCTCAATCTTATTATTATTTATTTATTTTTTCTCGATTCTTGTCTGCTTGGCGTCCATACGCCACTGCACGGATCCAGCAGAATATCAGCGCCAGGTACATTTGCCTGGCACATGCTGAGTTGGACTCCCATTTGGTGCAGCCTTGAGACGCTCACCGCACAATGTATCATTCATCGTTCATTGTTTTATAACTTTTGATTTTGTATTGTGTGTTTGTCTGTGTCTTTTGTGTGTACGAAATAAATGTTTTATCTATCTATCAAGAAAAAAATATGCGTCGAATATTTTCTTGTTATCTAGATAAGGGACTAAAAACTAAAATTTTGTCAAATAAGTAGCTCATTCTCCTTCCAATAACTACTTCAGACATTCCCACAAGATGGAATACCTACACTAAATGCATGTTAAATCATTAATATCAAAGAACCGTTATAATTGTATAAAGTGAATATCTTTCCTTGTACTTTCACGTGTTTTTCATTGTTTTCAGATGTCAGCTTTGGTAGAACTAACAAGATCAGAAAAGTCGATCGCTGCTATATTTCCTGATAAAGACATTGTATACAAATGCGCTAAAATGACACATCTGTTTATTATAACTGCATTCTTAGTATCCTGTGGTATGCTCATGCTTGGAATTATAGCTGTGAGTACAATCTTTAATGATAATAATAATAAATAATTTATTTATCGAGCAACAAGGACTCATTAAAACACAAAAATTAAACGTAATAGCACACATTACATATAACACATTCTGAATACATTACAATAGGTACAACACAAAACATTAAATTATGAACCAGTTAGTTTATCTCATAATAAGAATTTTGTTGAATTAATTTTATTCCTAAGATGTTCGCAGTGCCATCACAGTGTTCATTTGTCGGATAATTTTTTCTCCATCAACGTATTTTCTCCTTTCTAGATTTCGTGTGAAAAAATCAATAACAATAGTGATTTATACAAATTAAGCTGAGGATCAGCAGTTTTTGATCGTCAATATTACCTAAGACAGTTCCCCAAAACGCCCGACCTTCGCCACTTCTTAGTGTTTTTGCTGGGACGAAGAAGTGGCGGAACAAACTCCCCAGCAACATGGCCGTTTAATAAGTTGGGAGAACTTGATTTTTTACAGTGTACTAAATACACTATATAATCCTTCAAATCAATACTCTGTGATTGAAATTGTCAACATGTTAATTTTTAATTAAGTATGCTTTTATTTTCAGAACAAGTTTAAAGCTATCAACGTATACGTTTGGTTGGCGTTAATATTTAACTGCATATGCATAGTCGTGGTGATGACGTCACTCGCATTCCAGGTTACGAGAACTTGGACTATGACTCGGAAGATTGCTTTGATTCTCACATTGAGTGTTGCCTGGTATAGTTGTAAGTATCTTAATATAATATCAGGCCTCTATTTCCTAGGAGGAGTCATACATATATTGGCCCCAAAGGGTTTGTAACTACCTTTTGGAAGGGGCACCTACATTGTCTTATATTTGACTTTACTTGTAAGTTTGGCAGAAGGACGTGGAACTTGGCACCAGCAAAGGGAGGCCTATACTCAGCAGTGAGTGAAGTCGGGCTGTGAATGATTGATGATGTAAGTTTGACGTTTGGAACAGAATTCCTTGTGGTCCAATCAGTTTGACCACGAGAAAAGAACGAAAAACTTGACTTTAATTTTAGGCAAAAGTGAACTTTAGGTTTAATATGATAGGTCTAGTATACGTAATTACGTATTCAGTTGTACATTATATGGTACTTATTTAGTTTTTATGATACATATAATCAATTACAATCATATCAAAATATTTTGTTTGTCCACAGTCTTCTTCTACTGCATAAGTGTCGTGAACAGTTACAAGTATCGTGTTTTTGGAAATTCTGTCTTTGTTTAAACAACTGTCTGTTTATATAAATTAAAACATTTAATCGAAACTGGATTTTCATTTTAAACATCACACTTGTGATCCCCGAAGAGTTAGGCAGAATTTTACCTATGTTAATACCCACGTTCGATGAGACAGCTATAAATACAACGTAGGACGATCAATATTAAAAGTAATGTGATCTTAATTCGCGATACAGCCTACAGGTTTAACAGAACTTAATCAAATGTCAAGCACCCTGAGTAAATATTTATTGTTCGGCGAAGGCTGCTAAGGCGCTCCGCAGACGGAGCAACTTTGGTTGAAGACGCTATCAACTTATTTGGAGAAACGGTCAACGGAGTTAGAGAAAGTATCAATTTATAAGTATGTGAAAATATTAACTGAGTTGGTGAAAATGTCAACTTAATTGAAGGATCTATCAATGTAGTAAAAGAGAGTAAAAGTAACCGTTGACTTTAGAAAAGTTTTTCAAAAGTATTGTCAGTTGCAGCAACAATAAGGTCCAATACACGGTGGCTATTCTTTTTAAATTCATAGTCAAAAATGGTGTTACGTACGAGAAGAAAGTGGAAAAGCTTGACGCGTTGCGATTGCCTATTGGTAAAACCAGCAACTCAAAGCAAATTTGACAGTTGACAGTTGCATCAAGCTAATTCAGTCATCGGATGCAGCAACTAAAAGAGTCTACTTGCCCCTAGAGTTTCTAAGTCTGCGCAGTTTCTTAATGATATAGGTAGACACATAGTTGCAAGTTGCCTGTTCTTTCAATATGGAGATCAAAGTTTCTCTGTCTGCTTAGGGCCCTATAGTACATCAACTACATCAAATGCCTTCTAAGAGAACAACTTGAATAAGTAAGACATATTGTAGTGCCTGAAAGTTTTTTCATGTAATGTGGGTATAAACATATTGGGTTTTGGTACGTATGTGTGTGTATGTGTGTGTGTGTTCTAGGTGTTTTTTACCTGAATAGACTAAAGATTTACCTACACAGTGCTTTAGTTCCACCTGCTGAAGAACTCTCATATCTTGATATAAGTTAAGTAATGTAACCTGGAAGTCTTCGGACCCAGGATGACCAAAGTAATAAAGCCTGTTCAGGTAGAAGTTCATAATTACGCCTTGGAGTGTTAATGTGGTGCTGTTTCACAAACGATGAGAGACTTAATAATTACCAAGTCCTGTGTGTCCTGTCAGATGCATGTTACAGAAACTGATTGACACTGGTGACGGTAGAAAAAAATGTAACTAAATTCTGGGCCGAGGTCATTTTGATTACCATTGACACGCTAAGAATGAAAAGAAAATCTGCTAGCTTGTAAAAATCTGCTAGCTTGTAATCTGTTAGCTTGTAAAAAACACAATGTTGTTACCCAATGGGTCAGTATGAGTGAAGTGATGGTCGTTGAAAACTGATAACGTAATTTTTATTGGTAACAGATTATAGAGTTTTAATAAAACAAAAACTTTTGTGGCGTGTCCGGCTTACTGCGATTTTTTGGTTCAACAGGAACTCTATCTCGGGTGCAAACAGGCTGTGAAATGAGCTGCTTATCGAAATTCTCTTGAAATACTACTACCTTTTTTAGCTGGCCTGTTGGTCTAGTAGTTAGTGACCCTGACTGCTATGCTGGAGGTCGTGGATTCGATTCCCACCCAGGACAAATGTTTGTGTGATGAGCACGATCATTTGTTCTGTGTCTGGGTGTAATTTATCTATACATATAATAAAACAGTAACGACAGAAAAACTGTACATTGAGAATTTTCAAGAAAAAATAAGTGGGTTTTGTTAGAAAAACGTGACTGACTTTTTAGAATTTTTGTCTGTTTGTCTGTTTGTCTGTTTGTCTGTATGTATGGGCGGGGTGAACTCAAAAAGTACTGCATGGATTTACTTCAAATTTTGCATGAATATTACTAAGAGGTCGGGTCAACACATAGGCATAGGCATAGGCATTATCACGCTATCACCTACGGGGGAGGAGCAGTGAATCTTTATTCTTCTTACTCATTCTGTGGAAGCGTGTAATCAAAGGACGCATATTTAAATGTTGGTTTTGTGTAAGCTATGCTATTATCTAGCTTTACACTATAAAAACTTCGCCATTTAAGTAACTTTGGCAGAGAAACATAGTTTAATGAATGTTAGTAGTATAAAGACAATTTGGAATCAGCGCCATCTATGAGAATGTATAAAAATCAAATCAAGTAACACATGAACACTTTTTGAAAATTAATTTAAATTTTGATCGTGTTGGTGAGGTTAGTAGTTAGTTATTCTTTAAATTCATAGATGGCATTGTGCATTTTTTTCATAAAAGTTGTATCGTATAATTCGTTTTGACAAATTGAAGTTCCAACAAAACCCTCAAAATCTTGAGCAGAGTTCGGATCGTATCACATGGGATCGTATCAGTGTACGATTTTCAAAAGGAAGGCAGTTGAGGCCGTGGACAGAACCCTGCAGGGCATCTGCAGGAATGAACATTTGATGGGTAGTGTCACAGTTCTGCTCAGTGGCGATTTCAGGCAAACGCTTCCCGAGTTGACGCGGGGATCGAGGGCTGACGAGATGAATGCTTCGGTGAAACGATCTTCGTTGTGGTCACAAGTTCGTACGCTGCGCTTGACCATTAATATAAGAGCTCGGCTCGGCGGCATTGCACGCGCTCAAGAATTCTCCGATGTCCTTCAAAGTCTTGGCAAAGGCACTCTACCAGAAGAGAGAAGTGGACAGGCGGTGCTTTCAGAGTCACTCGGTAGAGTGGTATCCAGCTTCGAAGAACTCATTCGCTGTGTGTACGTGGACGTCAGTCGTATAACGCACCAGCAGAATTCGTGTGAGAGGGCCATTTTGGCGCCCAAAAATGATCATGCTGCAGCAATTAACGAATGCATTCTCTCGGACATTGAGGGGAATGAAGTGGTCTATACGTCGATAAGCACTGTCGTCGAGCAAGATGACGCCACACATTATCCCGTGGAATTTTTGAACTTCCTGTCAGCAAGTTGACTTCCAGCGCATACCATCAAGCTGAATGAAGGTCGGCGTCCCGATTATGCTTTTTAGGAACAAATCTCCTCCAAAGTTGTGTAACGGGTGGTGTCTTAAAGTCATCTCTCTCCACAGACACCATTGAGGTGGAAATTATTACGGGTTGTGGCGTCGGCAAGGCAGTATTTATACAACGCATTCCCCTTATACTTCAGCTTCCCGATCCAGTTCGAGCGTGTACAGTTCCCCGTGAGTGTTTGCTTAGTGATGACAATCAATAAATCGCAGGAGCCGATACTCAGAGCAGCGGGTGTAGATCTCAGGACGAGTTGCTTCTCACACGGGCACTTGTACGTCGCTTGCTCCCGCGCCACCAGTCCTGACTATCTTTACATTTTGGCTCCTGGCAGTATAATTATCAACGTAGTTTATAGGGAAGTGTTATAAGGTATACACCTTTGAACGTATTTTTAACCGACTTAAAAAAAAAGAGGAGGTTGTCAATTCGACGGTGTTTTTTTATGTGTGTTTGTTACGCGATTACTCCGCCATTTATGGACCGATTTTCAAAAATCTTTTTTTTATTTGATAGGGTATACTACCAGGTTGGTCCCATTAGTATTGAACCTCAGATCTGATGAGGGATTCTCGAGGAAATGAGGGAACTCCTCAAATAATATAGGAAAACATGTACCAATTTTTACATTTTTTTTTTGGTGACGAATCAAGCATTTACATTCAGCAAGTATCATTTTGTGAAGAAAAACTGATGAAGAAGACAGGACAGGCGATGGAACTCTTCAACGCATAACAACAAATTACTCGCAATAGCTACAGTCACATGTCTGTGCATGGTTTATGTATTTCCCATAACATTACGCCTGTCTATTTTAAAAGGTTTAGAAAGAACTTCTTTTGCAATTGTTAACCGATTTCAATGATTCTTTCAAGTTTTGAAAGACTTTCTTTACATACAAAGAAACTAAAAATTGCAAAATAAAAAAAAAAATACAAAAAAACTCTCTTCATGTAACTTATATTTTAATGCTATTTTAAAAGTTGTTAACTTATAATGCTATAGCGACACTGGAATCTTAGGTAGGTATATTTGGTGCTGTAGAACCTTTACGCAGACGACGTCGCGGGCAGCAGCTAGTCTATAATATGTATGTTTTTAGAAATATGTAAGTATGTTTATCAGCTGTTTAGTACCCATAACACAAGCTCTTAGCTTAGCTTGGGACTAGATGGCGTTGTGTGAAAAACATGTGGAATATTTTTTTTTTTTTGTCATTATTTTTATAATAGCACGAGGTTCTTCACAAAAAGTATGAAAAGTTTTTATCGAGTCGGCATCGCGCAAACGTCGCATTTATTATTTACCATTTATCCGAGGTATATAAAAATAACTTTATATACGATCGATTTCAACCACCACTAGTCGACTTCAAGTCGAAAGCCGTCGATGAATAGCCCAATTTTCAACATTCCCAAGAATTAGGCTCTTCAATGCAAAAAACTAACATTTAAACTTGCCCGCTATGGAACCCGAAATCAATAACACATTTAAACAAAAGCAAATAAAATTTCATAATCATGACAACTATTAAAAAATTATTCACGTGAAATACAACTGATAGTCAAATATCATTCGAGCTTTGTAACTGTTCACCACGTTTATGAAGTAGAAAAACACTGTGGACAAACAAACATACCTACATTTATAGTCGGCTTCAGATCCGGTAAATCATTCCTAGGACCAATAATATTATAAGTAAAAAGGTGTAAATAGGTTATAAGCGCTCAGCAAGCGACACGTTAAAATGTGGCTAACTGATTGCCTAGGACCATATATAAAAAAAAGTTAATTTCATAATAAATTTTGTGTAAGCATATTTGAGATTGAAGCCCCCGATTTAAGCTCAGATTTAAACGAAATAATATGCATTTTTAAATAAAAAGAAAATCAAAATCAAAAATCAAAAGTCTTTATTCAAACTAAGCTGAAAATCAGCACTTTTTGAACGTCAAAAAAAATACATATGACAGGCCCCCAAAAACGCCCCACCCTTCGCCACTTCCTAGTGTGTGTATGGTTTAAAGTGTCTTTAAAATGGTTTAAAGACACTTTATTAAACTATAACTATTACAATATGGTCAAAAACAAAGTAATTTGAGTGACAGTGTGTGTGTGCGAGCCGGTGTGGTTGGATGTGTGAGTGTGTGAGTGCTGTATTTGTCAGCACGTCTGTTGTAGAAATGATTCAGTCTCGCTCTAGGCTAGCTTGTGGTCGCTCGCGACCGGTATCCGTGTTTGAACGCATATAAGAACATAAACGAAGCAAAAGAAGTATACAAAATTGTAGCAAATTTGTTTGTCTCTGTACATACATACATACATACATAAACTCACGCCTTTTTCCCTTGGGGGTAGGCAGAAACTACAGAGCGCCATATGCTACGATTCTTACATACTTCTTTTGCTTCGTTTACATACATACATGGTGTCATACACACACGCCGGTTGCGAGTACTACGCACCTGACCTTTCTGAAGAACCTCTCCAATAAGGTCTTTGTATTTCCTTCTAGGGCGTCCCCCTCCCGGCGTTCCCACTTACATCTGCCTTGTAATTTCCTAAAAAAAGAACCTTTCGTTAGTCGCCTTTCATCCATCCTTTCAACGTGACCAAACAATCAAAGCATACTTACTCTTTTCAATTTTGGTTACTACATCTTCTTTCAAACCACAACGTTGTCTCTGTAGTTTATAGAAAAGACATGATTTTGTGAATATATGTAAACTTGGTAATAAAAAGCATAATTAAACTTACAACTATACCATATCACATTAAGCACCAAAATCATATTAGTCCTTCTAATAAACGTCAAAGAATTGATGACTTTTATGGCAGTCGATACAATAGTGAGTACTATGCAAACGCAATTAAATAAAAATGCAGACCAAACGTATACATGGACAGGGACACTCCTTTGCTAAAACAAAAATAAATAATCAAAACTCTTCTCCAAGGCAATCCACAAGTAACAAGGCTTTAAAAAATAAATAGAACAATTTATTGCCACCAACTTGACGTCAAAAGGGAAATTGGGACAATCTCAAGACAATATTTTTAAACCAAGTCCCTGAAAATCAATATCAACAGTGACGATCACCAGTATAATGTGCTTGAACATGCAAAACGGCTCAATTGTCTTGAAACAAAATCAAAATCAAATCATTTTCGCACTTCAAAGATCAGCAGCAGCCGTCGTAAGCTCCTTAGCCGCTGAATGACGTAAGACGAGGACGGGGCGCGGACATATGTCTCTTCCGCGTTCCTTTAATTTAAAATGTATAAAAGCGTCGCGACGCAAAACATAATATAAAGGACGGGGCATGGGTGCAAGTGGGCAAGAATGGGGGTGCAGGTCGGGTGGGGCGCGAGTCCTGGGAACCATGTGGCGCCGTCATCTCTCGTGGCGCCGAGCGTCATGTCCGTGCCTTGTCTTTGCTATCTATACCTATTTATATAAAAATGTTATGTTGAAACTCAAAAAGTTCTGCACCGATAGAGCTGAAAGCATGATATATAATCCGCATCGAGGATTGTTTTTATCTATTTTTTTAATTTTTTTTTATCTATTTTTTTTTAACCTTTCAATCACAATGTGCCACAGCGAAGCGTGGCAGGGTACAGCTAGCATGTTATAAAAAGTCGTGACTTCGCCCCGTCTGCGCCCTGTCTGCACCCTTTTCCTCGTTTTACGTCTTATCTGTGTCCAGCGCTTTAGCATCTAGACACTAGTAGTACGTCAGCGGCTACCACCAAGGCTGTTGTCGGCAGAAGAAACGCAGTTGTATAGATATGGATATTATGTTCATTGAAGACCTCATTTACTTACAATAATAATCCCAACCATTAGGACACCACAAGAGATTAAGAAGAGTACAATCACAAGTAAATGGGCCGCTCTTGCGAAAGTCAAAACGAGCGCGTCACATCCTCCAAACACTGAATTTATGAACCTGTCTGATTTCATAAGCTCGGATGTGGCAAATAGCTGTAAACAAAAAAAAAATATTAATTTTAAATATATTTAACACTACGTCACCCGGGGATAGTGTAGCTTCACAACGGGGAAAGAATTTTTCAAATCGGTCCAGTAGTTTCGGAGCCTATATAATGCAAACAAACAATCAAACATTTCCTCTTTAAATATTAGTAAAGAAGTATAGATAGTTAGTACTAAAATTATCTCTTCGGGATGTTAAACATCCCTTTCCTTCCGTAGTTATAAAAATAATATTTATGGCCTATGCATTGAATTAGAAAAGCTAGGCCTATGCGGCTGCCCCATTTCAAAACCTAGTAAGGACTTGAAACTAAATTTTACAGGAGAGCGCATAAACGTAAAATAGGTCAGCCTATGAAAAGTATTTATGATAGGTAAAAAACATGATATTGGTTGTAAAAAATGATAAATGATGAACACATAGTACTACAAAATAAAATATACATGTGTATATTACATATTTTAAAACCCTTACTAACTTTGATAATTGACACGACATAGTAAAGGTTCATGTAGCAATTAGTTTCATAACATAGTAAGAGCACTTGCTAGGTTTTGTAATGGTTTATGGGACATGGAACTTAGCATATTTCATTGACTTAATTCTAGTAACTGTAGGGTATATAAATAAAATAATGAGTTATTGAATGAATTCGTTTATTAATTAAAAAAAAGAAACAAAATAAATGTTACGGTAATGTCTGTATCAGCTGAATAGCTCTAGTCAGCTGGAGATATTTGCCCATCATTGGTCAAATCGACTGACGAGTCATTAATAGGTAAATTGTGCCAAAATGCCTTTCTTGATTCTGGCATCAGGGGTACTAATTTATTAATAATTTCTTCTTTTTTATTCTGTTTAACGCCCCTTGGATTGGCAATTGTCTTAGGGAGAGTATGACAATCAAATTTTTTAATTAAAAAGTCTAATTCCTGGAGAGGTTCATCAAATCTAAAAAAAAAAAACAAAATTTAAATTCAAGTCAAAATAAAAAACAAACGTAATTTCAAAAATTAAGTTCAAATAAATAAGTTAAATGTACTTTTACTTCAAATAAAATTGCATTTGGCGGTTCATTTTATGAAGTAGATACAAACAAATTACTGAAACACAGTTACTTCGTTCGCGCGTCGACGACGATTGAAGCGAGACCGCAAGGTGCCGGCGAGTTGTGACTTGCTGCAAACCCACGCCCATCCCCACTCTGCGTTCGTATATTCGGTCTTGATTTCCAAAACCTAGTAAGGTGTATCGCCCATTTTAAAACCTAGCAAGTCCAGAGAGTTACTAGGTTTTGAATTGGTTAAAATGACTTACTAGGTTTTAAAGTGGTCACGAGGGAGTGAATGGTACACTTACTAGGTTTCGATGTTTAAATATTTCTGTTTTTGTGTGATTTTAAACAGCTGGTGTTTTTGTATTTGGTAGGGACTTACTAGGTTAGCTAGATTACGCAATAAAACGATTTTTGTAAAAAGTGTCCCTTACTAGGTTTTGAAATGGGACAGCCGTATGTTACTCGGTGATAATTAGGTTTTCTAATGGTAAAATATTTTTTTAAATCGGTTGAGTTGTTTCTCAGTTAAAGCATTACACTAACAAATAAACAAAATGTAAATCATTTTTAAATACATTCAGCTGTATCCGGTTTAACTGGAAGCCACCCCAACATAGTTGGGAAAAGGCTAGGCTGATCATGATGATGGTAATACCAGTTTATATTATGTAAACTTAAATTGTAAAGATTTTTTATATATTTTTTTTAATTTAAAAAACGTCTTGTCACAGTGCCACATTTGTAGTAGTAGTAGTAACTTAACTTACAAACGATAAAACGCAGATAATAATAGAGGCTGCCCTTAAAGGGATACAGTGGCAGCAAAAGTAACGGTATCCAAAGCAATCCACAGGAGAACGTTTATAGATCTTCGGCATCAGGAAGCATCAGCTCCTTTGAGTCTTTGGAAGACAGTTCTTGAGAATACACTTGTGCACTTTCTGATAATATGCTGAAAAGAAGGATTATAAAATACAGGGTAAAATCCATCGACTCACTTCCAGACTTTATGAGGTTTCTACATGATTTTGAAACCTTTGGCATTGAAATAGTACTTACGTCGATTTTGCTTTTTTTAGAACCATGAAAACATCACGATTCCCATTTAACCCATTGAGATGTTTCTTTATAGGTAAATAAGTCGCGTTTTTATTCAAGCGTTGGATAGAAATCACACTTAATATAGTTAAAGTCGTCAACTACCGTAATTGCAGACACAATTAAATTGCCTATTGTTCGCGGATGCCGGCTTCCGCTCTGGGCCTAATAATTTAAACTAAAAATCATTCAAAGCTGGAAATGAGGGATAAGTCGATGAAAATTTCATTACTTGTGGGGTTATTGTTACAATTTAATATTGTTACAGTTTCACTGTCAACAAGCAGTGATAGCCTATATTGATGTGACGTGCAGACTACAAATCATAGGTCTCGACTTCAAACCTAAGGCCTCTGACTGTTCAGATTCACATGCGTATTGTATAATTATCACTTGCTTCAACTGGAGGGAGATATTTCTCGACGGCACATTATGTCAAGTCAGAGGCCCATGACCATAAACAACTTTGACACTAGGTTCTTTATGTGTGGTTAGTAACTACTAACCACACATAAAGAAGAAGAACACTGACAACTTCAACTCTTCATTAAAATGGCTATTTTGAAGAAAACAACACTTTCTGTACATATAATTAAGTAACTTTAACTAAAAAATATTGCTGGGAAAATTCCTATTTTTTCATCTTTAAAAAAGAGATGCATTTTATTGCGCGCAATCAAAGCGCGACAATGCAACGCCACTTTCGATCAGCTGAGCGTACGGCCGGCCGTGGCCACTCGCGCTTGGTTGTTGACCCGACCAGCCCGCTTGTGTTTAGTATCTATTGCTTTGATGATACTTGGAATACGATTTTGAAAAAAATACGAAAAAAAATATTGCACTTTGACCTTCAATATCTCCAAAACCAGTGATTTCCCAGGTAAATGTATGTTCTGGAAGAAAAAAACTACTTCAGTGATGGGTAGAATATGTAGTTTTCGTTTACGTTAAGTAAGGGTCTTTTTACACCCTGTATACTACAGTTTTTCCAAAATCACATATAAGTAGATAATATTTTATGATGGAGCATCAAAATGTACCTATTCACCACGAGGCGGTGTCCAGCGTCTTCCTATGACAATAAAATCTGACGTCTTCATTTTTTTTTTAAGAATAGACAATGATTGTCATAGATAAAAAAAAATAAGCAACAGACACAAAATTAGGTTGTAATATTAAGATAAAGATAAATTACCAAGCTTGTACCGTATAAAATGTCTGTAGATATTAGAGTCATAAGAAAAATAAAGTGCATTATTTATTTACAGCGTACTGTCAGTTCAGTTCTATACATGCAGTCTGTGGGTCAACTACACGCAGAGGGCATACAGCGCTCTACGCGTTCAATACAACAATGCGTTCAGGGTGTTGTTGGGGTTTCCGCTCTACCAGTGCTTCGGCATGTTCGCAGAGACGCGAATAGATGGTTTCCATGCCATAATGCGAAAGCGTTGCGCTTCCACTATGCGCAGGGTGCGCGCCAGTCCCAACAGTATCCTGAAAACATTATCTGACAGGAGGAAAAGTTTGATTTTTTGTTTGTATTGAATAGGCTCCGAAACTACTGGACCGATTTGGAAATTTTTTTCACAGTTGGGAAGCTACACTATCCCCGGGTGACATAGGCTACTTGTTATCCCTGTATTCCCACAGGAACGGGAACAACGCGGGTGAAACTGCGGGACGTCTGCTAGTAATTAATATGTTGTGTTGTGTTTCTGGTAGATGTAAGTATTAACACTAGATTTTAAGTCATGTGTATACTAACCAAATGGACTTTTGTGTTCGAAATAAAAGATTTTATTTTTATTATTTATTTATTATTATACTTGTTAAATGGGAACAAGGGTTTTAGTCTAGCTATTCTTGTGTACTAGATATAGCATTCCATTAATTCACTCGCACTTAGCAATTGTAAAGTAGAGTTTTTGAAATTGTATAATCAGTTTTGGAGATTACTTCCTACATACAAACTTAACTCTATATGATATGATTTGTACTTATTTTTTATAAAAGATAAAAGTGTTAAAAATTCAAAAGGAAACCAACTTGCCTGAGGGATATTTTTAAACGACATTTGAAACCAAATCAGATGTCTTAGTGCAAAAACATCTTATACACAAATTGGTTTCAAAAACGAATCAATCAACTTAAAGAATAATAATTATTATTCATTCCCCATCCCCCAGCTTTGACCGCAATAAAGGACCATTCAAAAGTAATTTATTTAATTAAACAGTGATTTGCTTACATTGTACCTACAAACATTTCAATTATGTAAATCCCTACCTTAGTTGTAAGAGTAAGCTTTATAAAAAAATGTCATTACTCAAATGAGTTCCGAGCATAATAAAAATACTTTGCGAGGTTTTGTCCACTTTTATTACAATTACACTAATTAATTAACATAAAAGCTGTGATAAGTAGGTAATGTGTATTACCACGCAATTTTTTATAGTGATATAGGTACCTTCTCTGGTTACTTGTAGGTAATATTAATAACTAGCTGTTGCCAGCGGCTTCGCCCACTACGTCTCGAAAAATATCCCACGGGAAGATATAATCGGGATAAAAACTATCCTATGTGTTAATCTAGGTTATAAACTATCTGTGTACTAAATTTTATCCAATTTCGTTTAGTAGTTTTTACGTGAAAGAGTAACAAACATCCATCCGTCCACTTTCACGTTTATAATATTAGTAAGATATACCTAGTAAGATAATGGTTTATCCAAAACCCATATTACAACTGCATTTATTCTAAATAGTGACTTAAAAATCGAACATTGGGTTGCGATTGTCGTTGGATACAGTATTTGGGGCAACAAATTAAATATGAGCATCCTTGACTCCAAAATTAGGCATAGCCTGTATCTTCAGAGTCGGTGGTTTCTTCTTGGGGTCTAGTCTGCCGTTACAATATTGAGTGGTTAGGTAAACAAAAAAAAAAGAATGCGGAAAAGACGAAATAAAGAGTAATTATGTGAGAGGGTTAATAGGTAACTTAACGTATTTATATCGAGAAATGTATGCGCCTATGTAGTGCAAATAGCGTATATGATCGGATGTATGATCGTAAACGAAGCAAAATGAGTATGCGCATGTAAGGATCATAGCTGCAGGTGTGATTGTTTCTGCCTACTCCCACGTAAAAAGGCGTGAGTTTATGTACATTTACCTTTGTATGTGACTATTGGTTAAGATTATAGAACAACGTATTACGTGCCAAGATGTTTTTTTAAATGTATGAATGCAGTTTTTCTTGTTATTAAAATCGATGTCATGGTTCCTCAGAACAGATCTTCGTATGTCTTATAGTTTCAGACTTTCCCATACTGACCGATTTGAATGAGACACCCTGTATAACACTAATTTAGTTAAACTTAAATAACGAAAACAGCTGTTGGAGGAGGGGCATGCTTGAGCGAGATCACGCGGTCGTGAGCGAGATCACGCGAACGTGAGCGAGATCACGCGTACGTGAGCGAGATCACGCGAACGTGAGCGAGAGATGACGATTAATGAATACTACTATGACATGAATAGCTTGACAATGATTCCATAAATTAGGTGACTATTTGGTATATAAACAAACGCTAATAACTTTGCTGTTTATGAATATTATTTACTGATACTTTATAAATATAATGAGAATACCGTATTTCTATACGGTAAGCCCTTTAAATATTTGTACTAATAAAAATTAGTGGTGAATATTATTTTCAATGGACTCAATTAAAAGCTAAAACTTTGATCTAGTTTTTAGCACATGTTTGGAAACAAGGATTTTGTTTGCTGTGAAATGTTTCCAGCACAAAGCATGCACTAAAATATTTAATATCCGACGGATTCATTCATAAATAAAACTGTTGTAAAATAAACACTCAAATAGAGTGGACGTTAATATATTTTTTAAATCAACACCATAATAAAAAAGGGAAAATCGTACATAATGCTCGTGCCTTCTCTGTATGATACAACTTTATCCTACTACAAAATACAAAATGTTTATTGTGTTCCAAACTTCTGGTTTTATACAAAAATTGAGACATCCCAGTAAGTTAAAAAGTACCTATGTGGGGCTGGTCTCGCTTCTTTCATTAGTAATTAGTTACATAGTGCCTTTAGGGTAATGTTGGGCGCTTTTTTAGTGCATCGGGAATGTTCGTAGAGTCGGGCGTACCTGATTTTTATGCCGTAATGCAGACACGAATAGCATCCCTGATGCGGCGAGTGCGAGGTAGCTCGAACACCTTAGTGGGTATCATGGGCCATAGGATGCACCAGCTCGATGATGTGGCGCTAGATGACGATTCATTGTGTATCATTTAAATATGTTTTGTAGTTATTTGTGTTTTTATGAATTTTGTTCTGAAATTTATCCTAATATCCTACTAATATTATAAAAGCGAAAACTTGTGAGGATGGGTAGATGTTTGTTACTCTTTCACGTAAAATCTACTGAATGGATTTAAAAAAAAATTGGTGTGGAGTTAGCTAACACCCTGGATTAACAAATAGGCTACTTTTTATCCCTGTGTTCCCACGGGGATGGGATCTACGCCGGTGAAACCGCGAGACGTCTGCTTATTTGTCTATAATTTGTTTTGTGTATGTGTGTAAACTTGTATGCTTCTCTGTATGTATTTTACTGTAGGTAATGTGCTAGTGTTGTTTTACGGACCCAGGGTCTGATAATCAATTTATTATTTTTAATATAGTGTTAAGACAAACAACAAAAAAGGAAGAAAATACAAGATTGTAGTGTGTTATTATTAATAGGGATTCGTCTATCTACCGTCAAATAACTTATTACTGACACCAAGAGCAACCTAGTCGGTGGCTCTTCATTAAAATGAGTACACTCTCAAGAGTCACGTCCGTGTTCTAGGACTGTAGCGGTGTCCACACTTCATATCGATGAATCTTGACTTTCAAAGCAACACCAATCAACGATACAAGGAGAGGTTAGTTAGCGTGGCACAGTTTTTTTTTATATTACTGCTACCTGTACTTCTTAATTGCCTACTGCCTACTTTCATTATTCATTTTAATATTTTGTAAACACAAAGCACAAAAAGATATTTAAAACAATGTTGATCGATACTATGTTCCGCCGAAAGTCATCCAAAATAGTCTCATTATAAGTATATAATGTCATGGTTTTGTTTCTCGGAACCTTACACTTCTGGACCTTTAGAAGGCGTATAAGGGGTCAAAACTAATTTACAGGGTCTGAGGCCCATAATGAAATGTGGCACCAAACGCAGATGATTTTCCTTGTATGCTTTAAACAAGTGCATCTAAGAAATAATCTACGACTGGTATATTATTGCAAACTATGATCAAGAATAAGAAAATGTATTTGCTCAGACAGGTGTAGGTATACAGGCTTAGAAAAACATGCATGCAAGATCGTGTTCACGACGTGTCTGCCATTTCTCATGGCGTGCAAATATAGGTAGGTACAATTATTTTAAACAAACACTTAAAATCTAGACACACTGAACTTATGGAAACAAATAAACTGGGCACTATTGTCCAATTTTTTGTTTGGGTGGGTAAAATTAACTGGATGCCTAGCACTGTGTTGGACTATGATAAACTGAATGGAAAAAAATGCCACTGGTCTATTAGCCTCAATTTTAAGTACATGCAATGATATTAATACGATTAAATTAATACCATAGACCTTATTGGTGGGGTTCTTCAGAAAGGTCAGGTGCGTAGTACTCGCAACCGGCGTGTGTGTATGACAACATGTATGAATGTAAACATCATCATGCATCATTTTGGATATCTGGATAGGTCTTCGACAACATGCCAGGGCCCTTCCGTGGCAGCAAATTCTATAATATATCTTTTATAATGTGTGGAGATCTTACAATGGGCTTAAAGCTAGAGTACAATAAATTACGGAACCTATAGGCCGCAGTCACAGTCTTGACAGACGCCCACAGTCGTTATAGCTAGACTTACCAAGTATCATGTTACTAAACTATTGAAGTAATTTAGTAACAGTAGTATTTCGGCTGCCTCCGGTTATACTGGAAGCCGACCCAACCACAGTTGGAAAATGTCTATGCAAGATTTTTAATGTCGCAGCTAATGCTGAGAAAGGAGCCTTTTTGGCCTCGCACAGGACTTTTTAAAGGTTTTTGTTTATACGTTTTAATTTTGTTTTGTTTTATTTTCCTATTTTTTTAGGTTTAGTTTTTCTGTTTTATGTCTTGTGCGTGTCAAATAAATGATTTTCTTCCATTATTTCTTTATGCAGGTGATTGAATACGGTCAACTTTCGTTTGCAGATAAACTTCCAACTGGAAGTATTCCTGGAACTGATCGATGCTGTAGAATTGAAAACTATCAATTGCTAGTTCCAAAGTTGGAGCATTTCATTCGTAACGGGCGTCTGTAACTTTGTTGCGAGCTAACTATTACTTTACTATGTACCGGGTAAATAGCTTGCTCGCATTATACAACAGTTATTAAACATCATTTATGATTGAAACCTTTTTAATTATTATAAGGCAGATGTAAGTGGAAACACCGAGACAAGACATCCTAGGAGGACAGACAGACCTTATTGGTGACGTTCTTCAGAAAGGTCAGGTGCGTAGTACTCGCAACCGGCGTGTGTGTATGACTACTTCATATGAACGTAAACGAAGAAACAGAAGTGTGGCCCTCTGTCATTCCTGCCTACCCCCATGGGGAAACTCACGCTTTTTTCCTATGGGGTAGGCAGAAACTACAGAGCGCCATCTGCTATGATTCCACGATTCTTACATACTTACTTCGTTTGCTTCATTTACGTTCATCATAATGTTCATTCATGCACGTTAGTTGCGAGTTTTGCGCACAAGAAGACTAAACTCAACCACTCAGTAGTAAACAAAAGAAAATATTTATAAATTTTTCAAAAATAATAAGAATATTATGTTGTGTTCACTCGGGATCAATAGTTAAGGCTTCGTGTTTATAGTTAAACAACCAAATTACCAGTTAGCACATTACGACTCAAAGAGAACGTGTGGTCGCCACCAGGGCTAAATTAGGATTGCCCTGCGGCGCTACCGTTCAGTCGTGTGGTACATTTAATAGTACATTACTGTAGCAATGTTTTCTTTAAGTTAAATAATGTATCTTAAATTTAAGGCGAATTTTCCATACCTAAATAAGAATGATATCAATATTAAATAGTTCGTGCAATAACAGAATAATATTTTAACGAATATGAATAAAGTTAGGAAATCAGGAGCAAAATGAAAACCAGAAACATCCTATTTCATAACATAACACACCTTGTTACACTTTTTCTAGTTATTTTATAAGTAATGAAAAATAAAAGGATCTTTAACTTCGCGTGCCGTAGGAGTTTCGAGGCGTTGATTAAAGTTTGCCCCTGTAGAAAACTTTTTGATCGCGACACGAAAAGTTAACTATGTTCATTTAGCTATTGAAGTTTAGGGAAAGTTAACCTAAGTACAAGCTGGGGCAATGGGCGCCTTGATATAATTTGCTACACGAGTGATTTAGAGCTAGGTCCCGCCGCCGTTTTACCCATAGGGGTTAAATGTTAAAAATAAATATAAAGTAATCTTCTTGTATATACCTATATATATTTTTAATACTTCAAGCACACTATTGTCCACGCTTCTCTTTTCTCTCTCCTCTCTTTAACTTTTTTTTACTTTTTTCATTTTGTCTTTTTTTTTCTTTTTTCTTTTCTTTTTTTTATTTTTTTTTTATTTTTTTAATTTTTTTATTTTATTTTATAATCTGTCTCAACATCTGGTTAAGAAAAGAATTTTAAAATGTGACTGATAGTCATTATGTTACATTTTATCTAAATAAAAAGTAAGATAGGTATTACATGATTTTTTAAATGTATTAATGATAAATCCCAAAACGTGTGTTTTACTGAACATTCCAAATTTTATTATACCCTATATCTAGTAACCCAGACGTGATTTGAACACACAACCTTCTGAAATAAAGTAACTATCCCATAAATTCAATACAAGAAGGTTTCGTGTGGTTTTTTTAATAGCCGGGCCTTGAGTCTTCTAAGGGATCTGGATAAGTTATGAATGATCACCCATCAACGGACCAACCTCGACAAGTATAGCTTAAAATTCGATAGACTATCGAATTTTAAGGCGCTGCCATTTTTAGCCACAAATCCCCCAAGACAAGGCTTGGCTTGTTGCGACATAGATATTCACGAATAAAAGCACCGTCTATTTTTGTACCCTAATCTAATAAAATATTCCTTTTCCTTTGTTTAAGTTACATTAGATAAAAGGTTCATTTAATATGTATTTATTAACTGTAGAATAAGTTTGTGTTTGTGTAGCATTCACTGGCTCAGCCTTTAGAAATAAATAAGCCGCCTACATACTAAATCTACATCTTAATGTGTGGGAGCTGTTTGAGTCGAATAAATAACGATTGTGTATTAGAAGTAATAAGGTTTTTCTATTTGGCTTCGTTGCAACACGGGGGATTGTAGATCTTTAGGTAGTTCTTTGGTTAGGAGGTGCCCACATCTCTGGAGTAGGCAGTGATTGTCGCTGCCGGCCGTAGTCGAGGCGATGGTCGGCAGCGATGAGTCCTGGGATGCAGTGGTGTCCTTCTGCGAAACGATCGTCTCGCAGAAGGAGGCTGCAGAAAGGGAGAGGTAGGACTCCGAGGAGGGACTCTTGGGGACGTCCGCCGCCCCTCACGTACATAGACCCGAGATGGCAGCGCGTCGTATTTCACGCGCGTCTCTCTTAGACGTCGCGGGAGGAGTTCAAAACCCCACTCCCAACACTGACTTGGCGAGGCTCGCAATGCCAGCACCCATTGGGGGTTACGCAAGTATCTTCTGTTCCCGTTACGTGTAAGACGGAACACCGTCTGACAGACCCACCCCGGGGCGGAGGACATCCATGAGGATTTTCCACACCGTACTAAAAATAAGTCGTTAAGTTACGATAGGTAAACTATCATTTTAAGGTGACGGACTGGGGGTATCCGTCGCCCCCCCGGAATGTGGACTCGACGACGCGTTCCACGCCTCTCTTAGATGTTGCTGAAGGAGTCAAACACTTCTCTCCCAATTCTAAGTACACTTGCGAGCAAAAAAATCGAGCCACTTCCTTGTTTTACGCATTATACTTGTTGTTATGCATTGTCCTAAATTTTGCTATTAAAATGACCATTTTTTTTACGGCTAATCATTTATCACTTAATAAGGTTATTATGCATTTATTTACTCTCATTTTTAAGATTATTTAATAAATTTTTAGGTGATCATATGGTTGGCAAATTGAGACGTTGAAAGTGGCTCGATTTTTTGCTTCCAAGTGTATTTTTTTACGCTTATAAAGTTTCGGGCCTAGTAGGTATCTAGTAACTAATAGGTATTTATTCAACAATGAAACTATTCATTAATTACCTCTAAGTAATAAAGGAAAAAGAGATACATTCAGTAGTTACATACATTAGAACAATAAATAACACTTACATAACACATTTCATTTTTACAACACAAATAAGCTTTTAGATGCAAATAAAGCCCAAGAAAGGTGCAAAGTTCTAAGTTATAGCCTCGTAGAACAATAACAAAGGAATTAAAAATTGCTTCACTGCCTGGGCTATAACTTAGATGAAAGTTATAACTTGTGCAACATAAGAAAATTGCACAGAATATTCCCTTTACATGGAAATAAGAATAGAATGTTAATAGTTTAAAATCTACATCTATTCTTGTTGTTAATAGTGATAACTATGTATTTTTTTATTTTAATCAATTTACTGTTTTTTTTTGCGAAGCCTTTATTATTTTTTTTACCATAAAAGGTTACTAAGTTATACCCTGTAACATCAGCTATCGGACAAAATCGGTTCTGCCGTTTCTGAGATTACCTTATTCATACAGACTGATGGACAAAAATAAGTGCTTTCTGAGGCACGGAGGGATCTTGATAATCCACGGACCGTCTTCGGCAAGCTTTGCTTAACCCTCGATCGAAATGTGCAACTGTTTTTATTCAGTTTCTGATGTCATTGACTGCAGTTCTACTTGTAATAAATAAATAAATAAATAATACAAAATAAACATTTATTCAAGTGTTAAGTAAAGTAAAGATTATTATTCACATTAATTCCAAAATTTAAATAATAATAATAAAATAATAAAAATAATAATAAACAAACAAGACAATGTTTTCAATTACTTAAAGAGTAATTATTTGGGTATACAATTTTAAAATTAGATTATTTAAGATTACGTTTATAAATAAATTAACAAATAATATTAAAGTAGATAAAGTGGAAACTATTAAAATTAGATAAACGAAGAGACTTAAAATTAGAGTAGGTAGATGGAGACTTTATTTTACTAGTTCAAGCAGTTTTCCCGTGTCCGAATAATTGAGTGTTGCCAAATATTCCTGAACCGTTAGATTACACCTATTATTAATTAAACTATAAACCTTTTGTGATCTGTAAATCTGGTTATAGAAATAAGGTCCTTTATATAAATAATTAAACGAGCAAAAGCATGATTAGTCCTAGAGTTAGCACAAACCAAATCTTTTTTCTCCTATCCATTCCACCTATAAGTTACAAATAGGAATAAGCACTATAGCAGTGTGTACGTAATCCTTTCAAAATACCAATTAGTCCAAAACTTTGAAATGCTCTTAAAACATCTGTAACTTCGACACTGAACACGAGTTTAGAATATTCTGTATTCCTATTGTTGTCTTCGTTTTTGATACCCTTTGCTCGCGACTTCGTTTGCAAAAAAATAGTTCTATTCCCATCAATCAACCTTGAACATCGCTTCGTAGTTTGAAAATCAAATATGGCGTGACTCGGCGATGATATAGCTTTCTAACGGTTGAAGAATTTTTTAAATCGGTTTAGTAGTTTTTTTTGTTCAATCCTTATAAACAAGCAAAACATCAAATCATTCCGCTTTATAATGAAATGAAATGATTTATTTGAATGTGGATCTGACCTTTATTCAATAATGTGTCCCACCAAAAACATTCTGTAAAAAACTAGCCAAGCCTCGATGGAGCTGCTTGTTTATCTCCAAAAAGTAATGAAATCCAAACAAAGTCGTGCCAAGTCTAAGGTTTCCTACTGCGATTTTTTATGATTATAGTACCCTTCAACGGCCAAGTCACACAACATTAACTGTTGTGTGACTTGGCCGTTGAAGGGTACACCAGGGTACAAAGCCAGGTGCTCCGTGACACCATTGCACCAATCTGTCGCCAGAACCGCTGCCCATTGACGATGGAAAATTGCCACTTAGAAAACAAGAACTAAATTACCTCAGACTTGAAATTTTGGATTTTAAGTATGTGATCGTTCTTATCCACAGGTTCTCAAATAGGGGCCTGAAAATGCGGCGGAAATGGTTCCAGTAAAGGATAGTACGGCAGTGTTTGTTACGCGCTCGACTTGGCGGGGGCACTGCCGTGCCCGCCGATTACCCTTAAGAGGATTGTATAAGTAGCTGATGCAACCAAAATACCAATATTTTACACGGTGCGTCTGTGTATCTGACCTCCACAACTTACATACTGGGCAATATGGTACCAGATACTGGGCAACACAATACCAGATACTGGGCAACGTGATACCGCTTGATTAGTCCGATTGGTGGCAAATACCGCTTTTTTTCTATGTATTTTTGTAAATTGTGTTTGTTTGTATTGAATATTGACTTTGCACCATTATAGGAAACTTCTCATGTGTCGTGAAAGCTGTAAAAAACTTTTAAACTTACATACTCAAACAACTAAACCCTGACCTGTCGGCCTTACAAATAAATGAGTCGTACCGGAATCGAACACAAAACACGCGGCGCAGCAGCCTATCGCCTAACTACTGCGCCAACAGTACCGTCTGGTCGTGCCGTGTTTGTGTCGTATTATTAAGCGCGGGTCCATCGTTGTGGGCACTGTGGGCATGTCCACAATCCAAACTGAGGTCAGACAGAACAAAATGATCGTGCTTATCACACCAATATTTTTATTAGGTGGGAATCGAATCCAAGACCTCTGGCATAGCAGTCAGGGTCCCTAACCACTAGATCAACAGGCCGGTCAAAGTAGGACTTTATGCAGGATGATATAACAATCTAGTTAAATTATTTAATAACGGTATCCGGCTGCTGTTGGGGTTGCCTAGATACTGTAGTGCTTCGGGCATGTTCTCTGTGACGCGGATGGCTGATTTCCACGCTGTCATCATTTACTAACCCTTCGTTGATAAGTTATAGTTGATAAGTTACTAGCCATTGAACCGATGTAGTCATTAAATAAAAATTATATTATTATTTCCTCCTACTACTACTATTCAAATACTACTACCTACTCTAGTATTGTATGTAACATTGAGACACGCAGCGCAGTAGTTCAGTTTAAAATGATGTATTTTGTGTTTTTCAAAATTAATGCACTTCAGTAAGGTAGTTAGGTTCGGTAGTTAGGTTCGCTATACGATAGGTATGGTCAGTTAGGTTAGGTTATATGTATATATGTTGTCATTCTAATTCTACATAACACAAAAGGTTTAAAGAGCACATTAGCGACTTGGTAAATAAAAAGTAGTAAGTAGTATTTACTATTGTTTTGGATCTATTTGATGTCTGTTTAAAAGTGTGTATATCTCTAATTTATATCATTCTATTGTCACAGTGGTTACCAAATTTCTCCGAAACGGTTTGACCGATTAGTCTGAAATTTTGTGTGTATATTCAGTAGGTCAAATATTTCCTTTTAAAGACGGAACAAAGCAAGCGTGGTTTTAACTTGTGGGCACTGTGGGCGTACCTGATGCCCACAACCCTAATATTGCTCATAGGTAATACTTAGTCCGACTCGTGGTTGACGATTTATCAGTGGTCGTGGTCACGTATGTGACACCACAACCTTTTTTGAGGCCTGCATCCGCGCCTGCATGTCATGTGGTAAATACGGTATGAACGCCAAAACATTTTCTTTCTTTCTTTCTTTATTTTTTATCCATTTCAAATAAATAATGGGGACTCGTGGAGGTCTGAAAAGAGTTATTAATAAATTTAATGGAACAAGATCTTTATCCGAAAACCAATAAAGGCATTTTCCTTTACATTCCTGGAACGACCGTTTAATTTCGTATTCTCTTTAATTAAAAAAGGGAACTCATCAGTCGGAATTTCAAACGTTAATGCTTGATTTATTTCAAGCGGTAATTGGGATCCGATTATTTAATTAATTTTGATTGAAAATGTAGAGCGGAGGTTGTATTGTTTTTGTTTAGAATGCTGAAATGTGTATGACTTTTGTTTATAATTTGATTTTAATACTTCGAACCTGTATATTCACATAAGTCACCATAACATCACTTTAAAGAAAAATGCGTTTATTGGAATTACAACAAAGATACACCTTAAAACTATAAAATACAGCGATTATAATGCCAAAAGGGCCTCAACTCAGCATAATGTCAGATGAGAACACAGGATCTATCTGACGCTGATTTTCAGCTGCAACCCACGAGTAGTACCATACGCAATTATTTTAAAAACTAAAAGGGGGTGGAGGGAATGCTAAAGTAAGAGATACACGTGGACGAAATCGCGAGCGAAGTGCTAGTATTAATAATACATATTACGAGCCACCAAATAAAAACAAAAACACTTCACCAGCACGTCCTTGCATTGTTTTGTGGAACTTGAACACCGCGTCCTGAGGCCAGAAGTTTTCATCCATGACGAGGACGAGCAGATAACAATTGGGCACACATATCTACCACATACGCCGTAATACTCGTATAAAGACGAATGATTTGTATGTTTGTAGGGATTTATTCAAAAACTACTGAACCGATTTTTTAAATTCTTCCGCCATTAGAAAGCTATATTAACACCGAGTACTAAAGGTTATATTTTATTTTTAAAACTACAAGAGAGTCAAGGGAACATCAAGGTTTAAAGGTAAAAATACACGGACGTAGCCGCGGGCAGAATATAGTTACCTACTTATAATTATTATGACGTATTTACATTCAAGCCACGTTTAGATTACTGGGCTGGAAGCGACATAGCTCATCAAGTAAATGGCATTACCTCTGGGTCGCTTCACTTCCCAATTCGGGAAGCCGATAATCTCCCAATCTATAAATACATACACTAATTGTGTGTAATGGTGTTCATGCTAAAGCGATCCACACATAAAATTTGGCGGTTTTAATTTAGCATTAATAGTCTTTGTTTTATATTGCAGGCCTTGTTCAAATCAGTCAAAGTTTTTTGGAGGTATGAGGAACAGAGCGTAAAAGGGAGAATCCTCCGACCAGACGGGTGTTGTGTTGGTTCTGGTGGGCTAACTACTGCCTGACAGATGTTGTCGGGAATTTGTATACGTTCAAGGTGCGCGGATAACTCTAATACCGCGATGTAGGATATCGGTCATTAGTTCGCATGTGGCGAGATAGATGTCGCTACAGTTTAATCTTTAGAATGCTACAATGGAGTAAACATCTGTTAACATTAAATACTCGTATATAGGCTGATTAAACATTTGAATCTTGGCGCCGCACTTTGAATTTCTCCTGTATCGTGAACCCGCATAATTTACAAACAATACGTTACGTACCTACACAACAATACGTTTTAAAGGCGTTTGTAGTGCGCATCCCAACGTGTATGCTCCATTTGGTGCTGGAAGAAAGTGTTTGGCACGCACATAACTTCGTGCTAGTGAAGTGATACTAACATAGTTTTATAAGATTTTAGTAACAAAAGTGTTACTAGTATGTAATTTGTTTAGCAATTTGTGTAAGCTAAGGTGTTCATGAGTTTAGGAAATATGGATATGTATATCGACTTATGAGGCTGACTGTACGTGTCTCAAATAAACGTATTTTTACTGTTTATTTCTTTCAAAAGTCAAGTTAAATATGTATTTTCGAAGACATAAACCACAACAAATTACTCCTTGCATTCTAAACTATGCGGTCCCTATTGATTAAATAAATAAATATTCCACAACCTTCACACAACGCCATCTAGTTCCAAGCTTGTGTTACGGGTACTAACCGGGTACGGGTTGCTTTTGCTTGAGTTAAGTTAGTTTTATTGTCGGTAGCTATATATTACTGGTATTCTGTATGTTGAGTGTGCTAGCTAACATGTAGTGAATAACTTATTTTAATTATTTTGTAATTATAACTAATTGTACTGTGTAAATTCAAGTTCTTCTAACTTATCAGACAGATGTGTTGCTGGGGAGTTTGTTCCGCCACTTCTTCTTCCCAGCAAAAACACTAGGAAGTGGCGAAGGGTGGGCTTTTTGGGGGACTGTCTTATGTAATTTCGACGTTCAAAAAGTGCTGATCCTCAGCCTAATTTGAATAAATGACTTTTGATTTGATTTGATTTGAACCAACTGATATTATACTTACTTATTTACTTCTAAATATTATAGACATTATTTAGAAAAAAAAAGATATATTACACAAAGCTAAAACAAATTGATTGATTGCTTGGATAAATTAAACTAGGGTTGAATACTCCAACATTAACGCGAATGTACCAAACAGCTGCACACACGGCATGCCGTTCCCTATGCAGATTCTGTTCAAACTCAGTTTGTAGTACTTATACTAAGGAATCGAGCTAAACCGGCCACAAGTGGGGAGACTCATTACCATGAGCTGCTTACCCGCTCATGTTAATGAGTTTTCTCACATAATGTAGTAGTGGGCTATTTGACAAGATTTTAGTTTTAAGTCCCTCATCTAGATTAGAGCTAGAGAGAAAAAAATACGTGTCGAATGTTTTCTTGTAATCTAGATGACGGACGAATAATTTTAAATATCGAAGGGCGGGCGTTTTGGGGGACTGTCTTATGTAATTTTTGACGTTCGAAAAGTGCTGATCCTCAGCCTAATTTGAATAAATGACTTTTGATTTTGATTTTTTTTGACCGTAGTGTCGTGACCGTCAAAAGCCATTTTTTTACCGGGTTGTTTTAGACGACTTAATTATAAGTATATTATAATAACGTATTATAATAACAATCTATAGCTAGGTTCTGGGTCGTTGTTACGGTCCCACTGCAGGGCAAAGGCCTATTCTTACACAACAATGCTATTCTGCAACACTCATTTCTTAAAAATGTAGACGAAGTAAAGGCGAATTGAGCTGTCATTCCATACGCTAGGCACTGACAGTTCATTTCACTCAATATTTCACGGGGTTTTAATCGGCGAGAACCTAAACAAAATGAAATATTATTACGTTCGTATGTTTAACAATAATAAAGCTGTAAAGGTCGCATATCTGTCTCAAACCAGCTGTCCAAACACTAATTTAATTTCAAAATCTGTAGCCATATTGAATTTAGAAAAATTGACCTTCATCTGTTGGTCCCTTCCGGTAACAAATTAGACCTGTATCACAATGAAACTGAATGTTTATTAGGGATCCATATAACACAGCCAAAAACCTTACTTAACTTACGATCGACGGCCAATATGTACAGACGCCAGCACATCAAGTTACCCCTATGTGTCAAATTTTCCCAATCGAATATGAACCTTATGCTGTTTGACATAAAGTTGAAAAACGATCAAAGAAATTTGACACATTGGGGTAACTTGATGTGCTGGCGGCGTCTGTACCACACTAGACTACACATCCACTTTTTGCCGGTTAAGTTGGGATCCCATTTTATACGACGTGTAGCGACATCAATTTCGCTAAATACAAACTAACAACTAACATCCTACATCGCGATGTTAAAGTTATCCGCGCGATTGAACGTATACAAGATCCCGATATCAACCATTGGGCAGTAGTAGGTAGCTCATTAGACGCATCACAGGTCTAGCCGGAGGATCCTCCCTTTTCTATGATGAAACTAGACTGACAGTCTGTCTATCTCATGTATGTAAGCAAAATAATGTTGATGTCCTAAAATTATTTTTATACTAGCTCTTGCTTACGGCTTCACCCGCGTAAAAGTAACTTTCCCATGATAAAATGTTATCCAAATTCGTTCAACGGATTATGCTTGATTGAGTAAAACACATTCAAACGTTAACCTTTCATTCGTGTCAATTAGAGACACAATAGAAGACAATAACAGCGCGAATACCGGTGTCCTCTTGGGATTTAATAAATTAAGGCAGTGAGTGCCACCTATTAGTAAAGTTCAGAACTAAAGATTTATTAAAATAACTTTAAAATCGAACTATTATCCCAAAGAAAGACATTATGGGGATAAAAAATATCCTATGTGTTAATTCAGAAAATGGTCTATTTTCGTGCCATATTTCATCCAAATCTGTTCAACGGTTAACATGTGATCTAGTAACAAATGTCCAAACATCTTGAGAAAAATTGACCTTGCATTTTATTGTGGCATAATCTTAATAAATGCATTGTTTACAGTTAAAGGCATTTAAGATACTGTAAGTAAGTAAGTAAGTAAGTAAATTTTATTTGTTTAAACATGGTATGTATACATTGCATGCAAGATAGTGACAATATTTAAAATAGTTCTAACATGTTTAGCCGCATTTCGTGGCGTACAAATTGGTAGGACGAGATGGTGCATAAACCGTGATAATATTCATCATAATCCATTAATCATAGGTACCATAACAATTCATTAAGCATAATTTTTAGCTACAATGTAGAGAAGAACTGTGAAGAAATGCCAGAGAATAAAAACTTTTTTACAAAAAAAAAACAACCGACTTCTTAAAAAAACACTAACAGGTGAAAAATAACTCCAGTTTCGGAATTGTGTTTTTGGTGGTTTTATTTCGTTCATTATTGGCGTGTGTACCTATATTATTTGAGGAGTTCCCTCAATTCCTAGAGGATCCCATCATCAGATCTGAGGTTTGATACAAATGGGACCAACCTGGTAGTATACCCTATCAAATAAAAAAAGAATTTTGAAAATCGGACCGTAAATGGCGGAGTAATCGCGTAACAAACACAAAAAAAAAACATACCGTCGAATTGAGAACCTCCTCCTTTTTTGGAAGTCGGTTAAAAATTACTGTGAACCCATGGCTCAGTAGCGCCATCTAGCATAATTTGGCAATATTGGAGCGGCAGGGGAGCGTACTGAATTAGATTAATCGACTGTATACTTATTGACAAGGACACAAGTATAAAAACTAATTCTACTAATATTATAAACGCGAAAGTTTGTGAGGATGGATGGATGGATGGATGGATGTTTGTCACTCTTTCACGTAAAAACTATAGAATGGATTTTAATAAAATTTGGTATGGAGTTAGCTGACACCCTGGATTAACACATAGGCTATTTTATTCCTGTATTCCCGCGGGAATGGGAGCTACGCGGGTGAAACCGCGGGACGTCTGCTAGATAAAAATATAAGGTATAAATATTAATTTATTTTCTTAGTGAATTCTCGTCCAGTACCTACCTACGTATTGAATGTCTTAGTTTTTAGTTCTTATAACCATACGGAACCTTGTATCCTTTATGTGAATAGAATCATTTGAACCTACGAATCGAACTTGGCTGTTTATTTTCACATTCAATCGCGTTCTGTTTATTTTTAATTTATTTTGTCCTACCGTTGTATTTGTGGTATAAATAAAATACATTACCCTCTCTATTGAGAAGGACACAGCTGCCAGACAGTATAGGTTTTATATCGTGGTTGAATTTTTCAAAGCGGTTTGTTTTATCGGTATATTGTTCTTTGCCGGCAATGAATGAATATCAAAATGTAATTAGTACATCAGTTAAATTATAAAAATAAAACAAAAGTATTTTTTAGCTTTTTCAAATTGATGGAAATCGACTTAGATTAAGTATATTAAACTTGAGAGGGGGGCTTGTGACGTCATTATTCGGTATAAACTGTACAGGATAATGAGGCCAGGGGACATTTTGGCTCGATAAATAAATAAATAAATAAATATTTCCACAACTTATCACACAACGCCATTTAGTCCCAAGCTAAGCTTAAAAGCTTGTGTTATGGGTACTAAACAGCTGATAAACATACTTATATATTTCTAAATACATACATCTTATAGATAAATCACACCCAGACACAGAACAAATGCTTGTGCTCATCACACAAACATTTGTCCTGGGTGGGAATCGAACCCACGACCTCCGGCATAGCAGTCAGGGTCATTAACTACTAGACCACCAGGCCCGTATGTATTGCTGTTATTTTTTTATTACGTAAAAAAATAAAAAAAATATTCGTCGAATATTTTCTTTTAATCTAGACGAGGATCTGAAAACTACAATTTATTCCACTGGCCTATTGAATAGAGACCCTATTCTTCCCCCAGTAAATGTTGACTTAATAAATAAAGTTAACCTTACCTCATTAATATTATCGTCCTGAAATCCATACAAATATGTGGTCCGTGGGGTTTGGAACCCACGACACGCAACGCAGTAGCCGATCGCTCAGCAGCACAGCGCGACCGAGTTGTAAATTGTTACACACTGAATATATTTTATTTTATTTATTTATTTATTTATTTATTTGGCTCACCAACAATTGAGTACACTCAAACAATTGTGGGTTACATTGAATCAATTCGGGTCTAGTGCATAAATCTCTTACAGGTAAGCACATCATGCACTACATATTGATTAAGTATACCTACTTAAAATTACAGGTTTTTGATACACACAGAACAATCGGGCTCCTCGGGTCAAATTAAAACTAAAAATCGAAATAAAAACATTAAAATCACAGAAATAAAATTTTAATCGAAAACCTAAATGAATTAAAATCATAATAAAATTAAAGTTAAATAATATACTTACAAAAATAGGCATTTAATAAAAATAGTAAACAAAAACTGAAAATAGTTCTTTACCTTTACCTCCCAATAAAATACGCACATGCTAAACAATATTTTTAATTGAAAGCCGAAAAATATAGTAAAATCAATCAATTCCAAGACGTCTTGACTCTAAGGTAAAACGAAGTTTGCCGGGTAACTAGTGTGTATACAGGGTGTCTCATTCAAATCGGTCAGTATGGAAAAGTCTGAAACTATAAGACATACGAAGATCTGTTCTGAGGAACCATGTCATCGATTTTAATAACAAGAAAAACTGCATTCATACATTTTAAAAAAACATCTGTAATTGTAGTAATATTGTGAACGTGGTCACTTCGAGCACCTACTAAAATAAATTAAAGTATGTGGAAACAATGCATTTTATTCATTTTAGACATCATGTTTCATACAGACATTTACTGCTTAAGACCTCCACAATCGATATCTAAATAGAAATAGTGTATGTTTATTTTTTTCAAAATAACCGGGTTCGATTCCCGAACGGAGTACAGATGTTTTTTTTTAAATGTATGAATGCAGTTTTTCTTGTTATTCAAATCGATGACATGGTTCCTCAGAACAGATCTTAGTATGTCTTATAGTTTCAGACTTTCCCATACTGACCGATTTGAATGAGACACCCTGTATACATATGTATAAATAAATGACGAAAAGTATAAGATAAAGACTTGTAACTTGTGAACTAGTAACTCGCAAAGTTATAAGTTTATCTTAATAACTATAAGTACCTATGACTGACTGCCTCTTGACTGGCCTGTTGGTCTTGTAGTTAGTGACCCTGACTGCTATGCCGGAGGTCGTGGGTATGATTCCCACCCAGGACAAATGTTTGTGTGATGAGCACGATCATTTGTTCTGTGTCTGGGTGTAATTTATCTATACATATAATAAGACTGTAAAAAAACTGTGTCTGTACATTGAATATATTTAAAAAATAATAATTGAGGGGGGTTTAGAAACAGTAATAGAGCACGAATCCAAAAAAAAAAGTCTGTCTGTTTGTCTGTTTGTTTGCACACGCTAATCTTCGGAACTACTGGACGGATTTGAATGATTTTTTTTTGTTGTATAGATATTAAGTCTGGACAACACATAGGCTATAATTTATCTTGAAAACTGGAACACCTGATGCAGAACCGCAACAGACCAGCTAAACTATAGGCGATACAAAAATGGTCCCATAGCAAAAATTGTTCCACGTGATGAGCATTTTCTGCTGAGAGAATAAATTTGAAGATCCAGAACACCTGATGCAGAACCGCAACAGACCAGCTAAACTATAGGAGATACAAAAATGGTCCCATAGCAAAAATTGTTCCACGTGATGAGCATTTTTTGCTGAGAGAATAAATTTGAAGATCCGGAACACCTGATGCAGAACCGCAACAGACCATCTAAACTATAAGAGATACAAAAATGGTACCATAGCAAAAATTGTTCCACGTTATGAGCATTTTCTGCTGAGAGAATAAATTTGAAGATCCTGAACACCTGATGTGGAACTTCAAGAGCCCAGCTACACTATCACATATATTGGAATGACGTCTGAGCAAGAGTTGTTCAGCCTTATGAGCACTCGCTGTTGCCGTATAAAAATCGAAGATCTGGAACACCTGTTGTAGAACTCCAAGAGCCCAGCTACACCATAACTCAAATAGGAATGACGTCTTAGCAAAAGTTGTTCGGTCTGATAGGCATTTCCTGTTGACTTATAAAAATCGAAGATCAGAAACATTTGATATAGAAATTAAAACTATCACTAATTTCATTGCATAATTATAAAATAACATAAGTAGGAGGTACTACGCGGTAAAGGCGGGAACAGTTCAGGACTGATTTTCGATGACGATGGTATATCGTTGAAAATTAGACTCTACTGGCTAAAACTCCCATTTTTTTTATCGTATGCCTTCGGGCTTATGTTATTTGAGTGTTTAATTTCCTTTTCCATTTATCTTCGTTACACGGTAGCTTACCCGGTAACGCAGGTCCAGGGGAGCAGCCACTTAGATTTTAATTGATCAGGTATCATCACAATAAAACTATAACCATGCCTAGAAAGAGGTCAAATTTTTCCCAATGTTCCAAAGGTGCTAAATGATTAAAGACCATAAGATCCCAACAATCTACCGAAGAGCGTTAGGAGAGACTTGATGCTGTTCGAGAACATGAGGCCGCAACTCGCTGCAACTCGAAGCACGCCTGCATTCTCAGCGTATTTACGCATCTACATCCAGGTCTCTAGAGACCAGTGAAGAATATGTGCGCGACTGACCGCTGATCGTGAACATCATGCACTGTCTCGCGAGTTGGAGACGTTCACAGAAAAAGCATGACGCTTGAGTTTTCAGCGTATATACGCATCGACTCTAGAGATAAGTGGGGGAACGAGATGCGCGACTTACCGCTGATCGTGAACGTCACGCAACATATTATAGGCTATAATTTATTTTGGAAAATGGAACACCTAAAGTGAAAGAGATATAAAAATGGTGCCATTGCAAAAACTATTCCACGGGAAGAGTGTTTTCTGCTGTGAGACTAAATTTGAAGATCTGGAGCACCTGTAGGGGAACTCCAAAGCCCAGAGACAATATAACATATACATAATAGAAATGGCGTCTTAGCAAAAGTTGTTAAGTCTGATGGCATTTCCTGTTGACCAACAAAAATAAAAAATCTGGAACATCTTGAATCGTCTCGCGCATCCCTTTGATCGCGCATCCATTTGAATTCGACATCAGACGTTTCAGATCTTCGATTTTGACGACCCCGTTGTCGCTGGCATAAGCAACAGGAACCGCGTACGAAGTCGCGGGCAGAAGCTAGTCTATAATATGTATGTATTTAGAAATATATAAGTATGTTTATCAGCTGTACACAAGCTCTCTAGCTTAAGTTGGGACTAAATGGCGTTGTGTGGAAAAGTTGTGGAACATTTATTTATTTATTTTTATTTACCTATACTTTTATCACAGCCTCCGAACTAATTTTATCATCCATATTACTTTGAATTCCTAATATACCGAACACGCTTTTTTTTCTCCAACGTTTAAATTATGTTTTCGAAGTATCTACTCACATACCCCGGAGAATAGACACACTTTCATTTGAGCCTGTACTTAGAGAGATGAAATTCAACCTGTCCCACTTTTGTGAAAGGCAGTCAAATATAACGCGTTAAGTTATTAACTTTTTCCTAAAGTTAGAAAGTTGTTGAGATTATTTTGGTATTTTCCACGTAATCGTAATAATGGAGTACCTATTTTTGTGTGAATGTAAGGGAAAATAGTGAATAAGCCATTTTAGAATATAATTTCCAAAAGTAACTGTAAAGATTAAAAAAGATTAAAGATACCGGGCTGGTATCCGCAACTCCACGTCAAAGCGCGTATTTTACGTATGGGCCATAATCTAGCACGCAGGACCAGTGCCAATTGGTAGATGTCACATGTCTTCGAATTTTTGGTGCTAGGACATGCCGGTTTCCTTACGATGTTTTCCTTCACCGTTTTTGAGAGCAGTGGTGATGAAATAAATTACACAAAGTAATTTTGAGCCTGCCTGGGTTCTGAAAAGTAACTGTAGGTAATACTGAAAATAAATGTTTGGTAGCAGATTAAAAGAAAATGTGCAGCTATATTTTGGGCATTGAAAGATATTAAAACATTCCGCTTAAAAACTGTGTAATTTCTTTTGGATGCCGTAAATTATTAATTATCTATTGATATTTTTGTCTGTAGGTACAGACGCCAGCACATCAAGTTACCACAATGTGTCATATTTTCCCAATTGAATATCAACCTTATTTTGTTTAACATAAAGTTGAAAAACTATCAAAGAAATTTGACACATTGGGGTAACTTGACGTGCTGGCGTCTGTACTTCTATATAGGTATTTAGTTACTGTTTTATAAAGGAACTCAAATGGAGTTGGGCAGGACACCTAGCTAGACGCGATGATGGCCGGTGGAGTAAAGCTGCAGTGGCCGAGTGGCGTCCAAGAAACGGCCAGAGAAGTGTAGGGCGTCCTGCGGCGAGGTGGGCGGACGACATTGTTGCCACTGCGGGAGTACCGTGGATGAGACTGGCACAGGAACGTGGAAATTGGTACATAAAAAGAGAAGCCTATACTCAGTAGTGGGTGAAGTCAGGCTGTGGATGATGATGATTATATAAAAAGGACAGATTCGCTTTTTTGTCTGTTTCTGTGTATTTAAAATATCCAAATTTTAACTTTACATTAGAAGCTTGCAAAGTTTTCGTGCATACAACTTAGTCATTTAGGTACATTTGTACCCTAGACACACACGAAACCTAAACACAACGAGCGAACTGTGGGTGTAGAATGTGTAGATACAATTAGAGGAATAGATGCAATTTTCAGGAGTCACTAAAATAAATATAAGTATATGCCTCAACTTTTTCACACAACGCCAATTAGTCCCAAGTTAAGCTTGAGAGCTTGTGTTATGGGTACTAAATAGCTGATAAACATACTTATATACTTCTATACATACATATTATAGATAAATTACACCCAGACACAGAACAAATGATCGTGCTCATCACACAAACATTTGTCCTGGGTGGGAATCGAACCCACGACCTCCGGCATAGCAGTCAGGGTCACTAACTACTAGACCAACAGGCCAGTCAAACACATACGTCACTACATATGTCACTATCATAATATTATGGGAAACCATTGGGAAACTCATTACCTACCAGTTGGTTAGTAGCTAACCCTAATGAGTGTCCCCACTTGTGGCCTATTCGGCTCGTTGGCCCGATGCAATAAAGAGCTGCAAGTGTTTTAAACATATTGCATGTAGTTTCGTAAACAATTCACAAGCAAGCAACATATTCTGATCTTACAATCTATTTACCGCTAATTAAATTGGTGTGTGCCTCGCTCCGGTACCTGTGAAGTCTCTAGCTGGTAAATGTGGCCTCGCGCCAAATAATCGTATTATTACCGAACACTCCCTTGAGACCAACCCTTACTTTACCTTACCTTACCTTACTGGAAATGTGCTATATAATCATCCGTCTCCATTAGGTTCAATTTTGCAAAAAGGTTCGGTTCGAAGGTAGACGGTTGACGGGGGAAATATGAATATGTTCATCTATCCCTTGTTAACTAGCAGTTAAATATTGAAAGGTGAGACAAATCGCCTAGAGTCAAGAGATTTAAAATATTTTAATTTTAATTTTTTTTTTTTCTCGACTTAGATTTTATTTAGTTGCTAAGTATTTAACAATATTTTGCTGTGCCCTTACAGGGTCTACATCGGTTCTTAGCTCTAAGCCCTCTGTGTATTTCTGTTGTGATGCCAATAAACGCATTTTTCTTTCTTTCTTTCTTTCTTTCTCTGTCAACATCTTGTTTACCTTGTGAAACGCAAATAAATGAATATGAATATGACATAATCGTAGACTAACAAATCTAAGCAAACTTTGCTTCAAGAGTTATCCAATTTGGTGCAGTCGTTTGGAAGTTATGCGCGTTAATACATACATGTCGGCGATTCATTTTTAATAATAGGTATTACAGATATATGTCTAAATTCAATATCCTTAATACTACTCCCTAAGTCAGCAGAAAAAAGATAACGCCAAAAGATAAACCGTAATAAAAGTAGAAGACGTACCTACAGCTATTTTTCTTTTATCCCCAAATGACTCAAGTATTGCCACAGTTAATACAGTAAGTAGGGACTTATTTTACTTGTTCGCAAGTTGGAATATACTCTTTAATCTATAAAAAAAAAAAGATTAAAGATACCGGGCTGGTATCCGCAACTCCACGTCAATGCGCGTATTTTGCGTATGGGCTATAATCTACCACGCGGGCCCAGTACCTACGAATTGGTAGATGTCACATGTCTTCGAATTTTTGGTTCTAGGACATGCCGGTTTCCTCACGATGTTTTCCTTCACCGTTTTTGAGAACAGTGGTGATTAAATAAATTACACAAAGTAATGGGCCTGCCTGGGTTCGAACCCACAACTTACTGTTCGTAAGTCCGGGCTGCTCTCTTTAATCTACAACATGTAACGTAATTAACGCACACCCTCAAACACCCCAATTAGAATATTATGTTATAATCATAATACATATACTGAATTTTTAATTTAACATGTATATGCATTGTTATTTACTAAATTAGTTACACCAATTTCTTGGAATAAGGTTTAATTTTCTTTATTTTGTATTGAATTATGAAATTTGTATGAATACAAATAAAACTGCGATTTTAAAAGTCTTATTACTTTGATTTACGGTCCATTTCAATTTGTTTTGACTGTACAAGGTTAATATGACAATAATTTCCGTAGTTTTAATTACTTTTGGGATAAAAAATTACCTATATTAAAAATGATATAAATCGATTCAGTAAACGATTCTGAACAAACTATTTTCAGGATGTGCGTTAATTAAGTTACATGTTGTATATTACGAATCATCTGCCTAGTCTTTTCTCAATTTTATTGGGGACGGCAACTAGTTCAACTGGAAGCAGCTGAATACCAGTGTTTTACATGGAGCGACTGCCTGTCGGACCTCCATAACCCAGTTACTGGGTAACATGATACCCCTTGGATAAACTGGTTGTTAGAATTTCGGGCTATCGACTACACAACTTTTAATCTATGCATGACTTTGTACCATTGCATTGATCACAAACTAAGCAAAATAAATATAAGTATAAAAGAATCGTAGCGGATGGTACTCTGTATAGTTTCTGCCTACCCCAATGGGAAAAATGCCAATTTCTTGCACTTGTACAAGTCTATAGTTAGACCAAAATTAGAATACGTAGTACCTATCTGGAATCCCTATTATGCAAAGTATTGTCCTCTAAAATAAAATAAAAAGGACCACTACAAGGCATTTATGTATGCCGATGATACTCGTCTGGTCTATGGCCATAATGATATGGATACAATACAGCAAGCTATGCAAAACGAAATTTTGACAGTATAGTTCAGTGGGCACATGATAAAGGCGCATATGTTTTAATTATCTAACTAAGATCCAAGACAAATAAAACCATTGAAGTTAAGACAGAAAAGATAAAAGACCGCACTCTAAACACAGGTGTGTGTATCGTTCCTCCCGAAATTAATTGAAGCACTCCTTAGTCTTACCTCAACAGAATTAAGTACCGACAGTACTCTTCAAGGGAATGTGATATCTCTGTTAATCTTTGTAACAGAATAATTAAAGCATAAGTACTACTACATGACTATATGTGTAACAGACAAAGACATTCAATACCTATAGACCAGACATCACGAACAAAATTTTCGTCAGAAAAAGTGTGTCCTGCCGGTCACAAGTCTATGAGTTTTTTTTAGTACGCTTCGCTGCCGCTCCAATATTCATATATTATTCTAGATGGCGTTACTGAGACATGGGATCAAAGTTTTTCTATGACATTTCCTCGCATGTCCGCTCTATAGACTTTTAAATCTCTTTGGTAACAGATATTAAGCGCCTTGGCAAGCTGCGGTTTGTTACTGTAAATATTATAGACTAACAGACGTCCCGCAGTTTCACCCGCGTAGTTCCCGGTCCCGTGGGAACACAGGGGAAAAAAAGAGCCATGTCACCCGGTGATAGTGTAGCTTCACAACGCTGAATGATTTTTTCAAATCGGTCCAGTAGTTTCGGAGCCTATTCAATGTAAACAAACAATCACACATTTCCTTTTTATATAATTAGTATAGATATGTTGTGATACATTTGTTCTGTCAGTATCTGTTTTATTTAACGTAATCTATGGCAGCAGGTAGGTTAAGTACCTATACGCGATAAAAGGCTATGTTTCTCTCCCAAGCGGTTAGTGTTTCTTCGCTGAACCTCTTACGGCACTTACGCACTAAGGCCGTGTCTACATCAAAGAGTAATTAATATTAGAATAAAATTGATGTTTTGGCTTCTAACAAATCATTAATAATTTAAACGACGTTGAGGTATTTGCGAATTGAGATGACTGCAAATACAGATCAATGGAAGAAAAAGAAAAAAAAAAGAAAATGTTAAGCCAACCACAAATGAAAAAAACAGATTGATAATGCATCGATGTTATTTTTATTTTTGTTATTTCACCGTGTACCTATATCATCATTTCCTACCATTCATTAGTTCTATTTGAGGTTCACTTAACATTTTCTTTAATTTCAAGTTGATTTCAAGGAAATGTCGATACATCGATGTACATTTGCATAGTCGCATAGAACTTTACCGGTAATTTTCGGTACAATTACCAGTATTAGTACCAGTTTGGGGTAACTTGATGCTTGATGCATGCCAAAGACATTCAATACCTATAGACCGGACATCACGAACAAAATTTTCGTCCGAAAAAGTGTGTCCTGCTGGATACAAAGTCTATGAGTTTTTTGTAGTACGCTCAGCTGCCGCTCCAATATTCATATATTATTCTAGATGGCGTTACTGAGACGTGGGATTAAAGTTTTTCTATGACATTTCCTTGACATGCCCGCTCTATAGTATTTTAAATCTATTTGATGCATGCACAAGACTTGCGTCTGTACGCAACCGCATCAGGCTACCCAAAACTGTCGAATTTTCCCAATTGAACATGAACCTTAATATATACATATAAACTTAATAACAATACTATAAAGAGAAAAGATTTGTATTTTTGTATGTAACGAATAAACTTAAAAACTCCGGGACCGGTTTCAACAATTCTTTCACCGTTGAAAAGATACACTATTCGGTTACGCTATACTAAGCTCATAAATAATGTGCCCCTGTACATCAAACTAAATTACTCGCAGTATTGTATCATTATGCATCGATCAGATTTCGGTGTAAGTAATTAAAGAACAAACAAATTTCGCACTAACATAGGAAAGTCGACGACAGTGTATATACACGCCCTTAGTTACGAGCGCATTCATAATATATTTATCTGGAGAATAAGCAGCTACTTAAGAACCACTTTATATATGTAAGCTAATGCTTAGAAAGTTTAGATACAGCGTGCTTAAAATGTATATGGAGTTTTAGTTATTTTTTAACCGACTTCAAAAAAAGGAGGAGGTTCTCAATTATTTTATTATTTATAATTTTTTTTAAGGGTTGTTCTCCGTAGTACTCCGTCATTTATGGACCGATTTTCAAAATTCTTTTTTATTTTATAGGTTATACTAACAGATTGGTTCCATTTGTATCAAAACTCATATCTGATGAGGGATCCTCGAGGAATTGAGGGAACTCCTCAAAAAATATAGGTACACGCGCGCCGATTTTAACACTTTTAGTAACAAATCAAGCATTTGCATTTAAAAAGTATGATTTAGTAAAGAAAAACTGTTGAAGAAGACAGACAACGGAACTCTTCAACGCTTATCAGCAAATTATATTATAAATATAGGGGATTCTTTTACTCATTTTAATCTATGATGCAATGTATGAGAAACTTTCCGTTTATTCGTTTAGCCATCGTCACCTGCCTACCTTTTCCTAACTATGTTGGCTTTTTTGGCTCCCAGTCCAACATGATGCAGTTATATACTGGATTTTTTTTATATATTTTCTACTGAGAGGTGTAGCAATAACAACCACGGGCACAATATCAGCGATCATAAGTATGATCGCTGATTTAATACTAAGGTTAACGGTTAAAGATATTTATTTCTCAAAAGAATTACAAATTCAGTTATATAGAGAAAATATAAATAGGTGTAAATCCTACTAGTATTATAAACGCGAAAGTTTGTGAGGATGGATGGATGGATGGATGTTTGTTACTCTTTCACGTAAAAACTACTAAATGTATTTTAATAAAATTTAGTTTGGAGGTAGCTGACACCCTGAATTAACACATAGGCTACTTTCTATCGTTGTATTCCCACGGGAACGGGACCTACGCGGGTGAAACCGCGAGAAGTCTACTAGTAATGAAATAAGGTAAAAAAGTATGACAGACGACGCAGTCACACATTCACAATAATATTTATGTGTGAGCCACAAACACAAACACATCAATTCTACATAGATCAACTGCCTATCTGACCTCTGACTCTTCTGACTAAGTAACTTAATACGAAAATTACATTATTGGTTAAAAAGTCAAACAAAAATGTTCTGGCATATACAAAAGGGCAGTGTTCAATAGTTTTGCCCTGGCTAAGAGATAAGTTCTGATTTCTAATACATATAAACATATGAGTAACTAGCTGACCCCAGCCATACGTTGCTGTGGCTCCAGTGTGGCTCAGTAGTTAATGGAGGTCAATAATCGAGATATAAAACTTTTCTGTCTTTTATATTGACAAAGGTTTGACAAAGATTGTGACACTTCATTTTTATGTATCAAGATTTATATTATTATGAATTCGTCTGTAATTTACTATTTATTTACTTACTATTAATTTAAAATTAATATTGAAGAAGTCAATCGTACAATTTTTCTTTGATGAGACGTGCAAGAAGCCGCTACGCCGTTGCTACGTCTCGACTACGGCGTAGCGTTGCTACGAAATTCGATTGACCTTTCTATTGTGATTGTTGAGAACAGGATCAATTTTAGAGTAAAAAACCACAAGTTCGGCTTTTGAGTTTATTATAGCAGCACATATTTTTACAGACTATTTTTTTTATAAAAAACAAAACAACAAGACTTCTAAGCAAAACAAAGAAAAAGAAGAATTTATTAAACAGTTTGGTAGCTGGTCGCCAAGAGTGATTGTTCAAACAATAAATAATACTACTTCAATAAGTTGCAACAATCGATGATTTTGACTGATTCGGTTACTCGATCATGATTTTTAATTTCAGATTATAGTGTAGTTGACTAATAATAGCCACTCGAAATGCCAAAATAAAACAAAAAAATATTTCAACATTATAAAAAAGTTTTGTCGAAACATTGACCATTGTGTATCCGATTCAAAAACCACAAGGGACTTATTCGTTCGCTTAATCGATCCGCTTCGTCGCGTCCCTCTGTTCCCTGCCGGATGTTTATTTCATGCGATATGATCGATTCTTGTCGTTTCCATTCGATTTCACATAGAGCTTTGTGTTCGCGCGTAGAGATGAATGTAAAATGTAGGATGATGAACGTGAATCAATACTGATGTGATGTTGGAACACTTTTACTGTAATTTTGGGAGTGTGAAAGAGAGTCATTTCGGTAACATTCATATTAAAAAAGACATAACGCGACACTTAAACAGAGTGGGTAGAATCAATGTCAATGTTTTACAATAATCGGAAAAAAATCAAAGAGTAAAAACGGTGGTTTGACATTTTTTTTTTTTATTAGGTTTGACAGGAGTGGGAAATCCTCATGGACGGGATTCGGAAATCCACTGGGAGTCAGTCTGGGCAGTGCCGGGCTCTTACCGGCTAATACCCACTCCTGCTTTTGCTATAGGTGCCCTCTAACGTTATCCAGAGACTTTGTTTGCTAGGTGTTTTGCCAATGCTCACATTCGCTCAAGTTAGGTTCGCTAAGTTAGGTTTGATCAAGTTACGTTCGCTCAGGCTAAGCTCACTCAGATTTTTTTTAATTTGTCCGAATTTGGAAATGCTCACGGACAACCACACTGGCCCACTGATGATTCAGTCTAGGCAGTGGTGGGACTTTTCATTCCTCACTCGATTCCAAATTTGGCCCCAAGTCTTGAACAAGTTGCTTAGAGATTAATTTTATTACCAAGCTTGTAAATGAATATTAGAGTTATAAGTAAAACCTTTTGAACGTCAAATATTAAAAAGACATACACACATACATAAACTCACGCCTTTTTCTCATGAGTGTAGGCAGAAACTACAGAGCGCCATATGCTACGATTCTTACGTACTTCTTATGCTTCCTTTACATTCATACATGTTGACATACACACACGCCGGTTGCGAGTACTACGAACCTGAGCAATCTGATGAACCTTACCAATAAGGTCTATGTATCCTTCTAGGGCGTCCCCTCCCGGCGTTCCCACTTACATTTGCCTTGTAAATACCTTGATTAAAAAGACAGTCCCACAAAACCAGTAAATGTTTAAAAATGGTTGTCAGACTTTCGAATTGCTGACCACCCGTGTCATAAAGATCCGGGACTAGTAGCATAACGTGCTTCCATAAACGTAAACTTTAGACTAACTACATAACCCACATTAAACACAAAGAAAAATTGTAACAAAAGCCGCAACCAATCAAATAGTAGTATTCATAAATCTGACGGAACACATTCATCCATGACGTCATCCGTGTAGCGATGACGTTGTCGCATATAAATGTGGGGTCATAAAATACATCTGGGGCCATCATTACCTTACGGGTACGTATAAGCTAGTAGGGCAGTTGGGTTAAGATGAATATCACGGGCGTTTTAAACGAATGGTCTTTAAGTATTTGCTGTTTACATTTGACACCGAAGTTCGGCGTTTAAATGCCGATTCCCGTACGAAACAAATATTATATGACATACAGCAGTGCTCTTCTGTGAAAATCACGAAGTAAAAATGTCGGTAAAGTAAAGGATACAGCGCAAAGAGATTTAAAATACTATAGAGCGGGCATGTCAAGGAATTGTCATAGAAAAACTTTGATCCCACGTCTCAGTAACGCCATCTAGAATAATATATGAATATTGGAGCGGCAGCGGAGCGTACTTACTACAAAAAACTTATAGACTTGTATCCAGCAGGACACACTTTATCGGACGAAAATTTTGTTCGTGATGTCCGGTCTATAGGTATTGAATGTCTTTGATAGAACGGAACTGTCATCTTATACGAATGCAGTGAATGGACAACCGGTTGATTCAGTAAAAATCACCAAGGAAAACTTCAGTAAAGTTATTTGTCTATGTTTAAAATTAGTACCTATCAAAGAGATTTAAAATACTAGGTATTGAATGTCTTTGGTACCTATGGAATGACAGCTGAATTTGCCTTCAATTCACTAACATTTTCAAGCGGAGATTTTAATAGAATCGCACTGCAGCTGCATTACTAAACTTCAAAAAGGGTAGAAACAGACCAAAGCACACTGGATCTTTCGTCAATAAATGTAGTAGGTACAGACGCCAGCACATCAAGTTACCACAATGTGTCAAATTTCTTTAATCGTTTTTCAACTTTATGTTAAACAGAATAAGGTTCATATTCAATTGGGAAAATCTGACAGATTGGGGTAACTTGATGTGCTGGCGTCTGTACTAACAAACAAAGTATAACACGAATAACTAAACTAAGCCATCCCCGTCAGTTCATAATAACTCTGAATTCACGCACAGTCAGCGTTTTTCCATTAATAATAATATTGCTCGTCATGCCTTTCATGCAATACAATATCAAGTGTAAAAATATACGTCTCGACATAATAAATAGGATTTCCTAATGTTGTATATTACCGACGCCGGAATGAGATTTTGTCGTATCTTGAATAATGTGATTTTTAGTATAACGGAACAACAAATACTGTGTCGAAAGCTGTGTCTCTCTCAAGCAAAGAAACGAGAATGATTTACGTAAAAGTAACGTAATTTCAAACTAAGTACAGTTTGAAGCTTTTACATCGAGTGCCTACCACTTGCTTTTTTCACGCATTTTGGTTACCTATTAAAATCATAAAACGGATTGATTTAAACCTAAAAAAACCTTTATGTCAATGTGACCTAAAAGGCTATTAAATAATCGTTTTAGCCATATAACTTTTAAATTGTTACGTTCCACATTACCAAAAATATTGACCATTATCCTGAGTACAAAAAGATAGTGGCTCGATTTATTTGCTCCCAAGTACCTACTTATAATTTATAATTGAAAATACTTGTTTCAGATATTAATAATAAATAATAATACCAGCCTCAAAGAGATTTAAAATACTATAGAGCGGGCATGTCAAGGAAATGTCATAGAAAAACTTTGATCCCATGTCTCAGAAACGCCATCTAGAATAATATATGAATCTTGGAGCGGCAGCGGAGCGTACTACAAAAAACTCATAGACTTGTATCCAGCAGGACACACGTTTTCGGACGAAAATTTTGTTCGTGATGTCCGGTCTATAGGTATTGAATGTCTTTGACCAGCCTGTTACTGTCCCACTGCAGGGCAAAGACCTCTTCTCATACAGAGAAGGCTCAGATATTATCTACATTATTTTATTATTAACCCCTTACCTATTCTTTTCAATAGGAAATGGTTATAATATGTACTATTCATGCATGTCTAAACATATGTCTTTTTTTTCTGGATACTTCTCTTTTTGCAGTTACTGTCACCTCCTTGCTAGGCATATCATCAACTGTCATTCAATCAATTGAACGATATACAGAATGTATATTTAATCATGAGGCGAATTATCACATCAGTGAACCCATGATAATGAACAACTTTCTTAACTTAAGGGAAGAGCGAGACCTCACCGACACAAGTACTTTTGCAACTTACTGAGGCTGCCTCAATTTATGTGAAATAAGTACCTATTTTAGAAATTTTTGATTTTTGTCTGTTGCTGAAGTATGTTTATCAGCTGTTTAGTACCCATAACACAAGCTCTTAGCTTAGCTTAGGACTAGATGGCGTTGTGTGAAAGAGTTGTGGAATATTTATTTATTTATTTAGTTGTAGTTTTAACCACACAGACTACAGTTAGGTAGCTACTGAAGTAACTGTTTCTGAAGAAAAATAAAACGTCTCAGAATGATGAATAGGATATCCTAATCATATTTCATGCCGTATACAAAAATATAGGTAGGTGGGTTACATCTCATCAAAATTGTCGGCGTCGGAAATTGGGTATTGAGCCGATAGCGAAATTCAACTTCCTTATAAACTCGTAAATATTATGTTTGTACTGATATGGGAATTAACGGAAATTGAATAAAAATATGAGGTAGGAAGGTAAAATAAAATATGAAGTAAGTTCTTCAAAGGCCTTTTAATAATGTCTCATCTGAAAATATTGAAGAGTAACTACAAAATATTGTCGTATTTTTACGCCCTTAAAGTTATTATTATTTCTATGTTTTATAAATAAAGAGTATAGTATAGTAATAAAGAGTATATTCTATTCTATTCTATGTACTGAACTCATGCTTTCTGAATATGCCAAGATGTCCCACCCTCTACGTTTTTTTAGCTCTGCAAGAATACGTAAATATCTAAATCAATATGCACTACCCAGATACACCTGTATCTGGTGTCCCTATCTATTTATTAGACTACAATAGCCTGATGCTTATGTCACTTGAATGACAGCTCGTTTAGTTCGTTGAGTCATGCATGACGTTTTAATGGCGACCACTTTGAAGGGAGAACGAACGGCCGGCCATCTTGTTCGAGACACCGAGCAGTGAACCCAATCTAGAACTTCTCCGTGACAGATTTGAATTTTATTAAATTAGCAAGTAAGTACAAGACAGAACCTATTATTGATTTTATATGAGCGTGTTTTGAAAAAATGTGGAAAAAAAAATTGTTTACAAAAAAAAACAACCGACTTCTTAAAAAAACACTTACAGGTAAAAAATAACTCCAGTTTTGGCCATTTCATTATTGGCCACCGACTTCCGAAACTGAAGTTATTTTTTTTCGTAAAAAAGTTTTTATTTTGCAATTTTAAGTTTCTTCGTATGTAAAGAAAGTCTTTCAAAACTTGAAAGAATCATTGAAATTGGTTAACAATTGCTAAAGAAGTTGTTTCTAAACATTATCATTAGTGTCCGACCGAAGCTTCGGCTTCGGCTTCGGCTTCGGCCACCTTCGGCCAAAAAAGCACCTTCGGCCAAATCTTCGGCTTCGGCCGAAAATTTGCCGAAGGTTTGGCCGAAGCCGAAGGTTTGCTAGTTGTCAAAATTTGAAATTTACTGAACGATGCTAGAGCGAGACGGAGAGTGTGCAGAGCAGCAGAGTTTCGCCGCGCCGCCGCACCGGACCAAACGAATCGCAGTTAGTAAACTAAACGAGTCATTAATTAAGACTAGTCGAAAAAAGAGAGCCGACTTCAGGAGAAGGTTCTCAATTCGATCGGTATTTTTTTTTTTTTCTTATGTATGTACACCGATTACTCCGAGATTAATGATCCGATTTACGTGATTCTTTTTGAGTTCGATGCGGAATAGCTGCCATTTAGTCCCATAAAAATATAACATAGTTTGACCCGGTAGTTTTCGTATTATGAACAATTTTATGAAAATTTAATTTATTTTTGAACACTTTTTTGTATGTATGTTCACCGATTACGCTGAGATTTATGTACCGATTTACGTGATTCTTTTTTAGTTTGATGCGGACTAATTTTTTTTTAGTCTCATTAAAAAATTACATAGTTTGGTCTGGTAGTGTTCATTTTATGAAAATTTTTGTTCATGAATTTTACTTTTTGATTTCATCGCGAGCAGTTATTGTTTATTTGTTTGATTGTAATATGTAAATATGTGTTGTAGAAATGGATAATAATTTATCATCTAGGTATATAAAAATAAAAACTAAAAATTGTTAAATAAAAACTTTTTAAAAAAAATACAACCAACTTCAAAAAACACTAACCGGTGTAAAATAACTCTAAATTCGGAAGTCGGTGGCCAATCATGAATGAGACAAATCCACCAAAGCCACAGACTTCCTAATTTAGAGTTCTTTTACACCGGTTAGTGTTTTTTGAAGTTGGTTGTATTTTATTAATAAGGTGCCTCAAATTGTTACCAAAACTTGTTAAGTTTTTATTTTCTCCAATTGTTACCAAAAATGTTTAACTTAATTATCCTAAGAAATTACTTATAAGTATTTAATTTTCTCAAAAATTCCAAAAAATTATATGTAAAAAATAGATATTGAAAAAGCGTTAAACTTTGCTCAATTAAATTATTTTATAGAAATATTTTGTGTTCGTCTGATAATTAAAAAAATTGACTGATTATTTGATTATTTTTGTTAAAATTACTTTAAGTAAATAAATATTTAATTAACATTGTATATGGGGCAATCTCCAAAACGGGCGTATTCGTGTGATCGCTCTGGTGCTTTTCAGATATTGATATATAATGGTAATTATGTATCTCATTAAAAAGAATGATATTCAAATAGTACATTTTTATTATTGGCCTTCAATTTACACAAACGGTTATGGAAATATTTAAGTTCATAAAATTTCGCGACCAGAGCAATCATAATTGGTGCCAGAGCGATCATAAATGGTGAAATTAGTGAAACAAAAATAAATAATAATGATAAAATATTATTTATTTAGCTGTTTTAAGTCATGTTCAGTGTACGTGTAACAAGATTATTGTATGTAAGAGAAATTGATTATTTTAGAAAAAGGTCAAGGCATACTAACAGTCATAAGTACTTTTATATTAAAAATAAATAGGTAACAAATTAACAAAATTATAAAGATCAACTTTTGGCTTAGTTTTATTTATTTGGACTTAATTAAATCACTTCTAGGTAAATGAGACAACATTAAAAACCTTTTGAAACCCACCAATATTACATACAGTCTTTTGTAGTTATTAAATGATTTAGACTCAATCAATATCAGTTTTAAAAAAGTTATTAAAGAAAAAATTCTTAAAAATGAACAATTTATAAACGTAACTATTTGTAATCATAATACTTAATAGAACTTAGAATCATGACTAAAATAGTCTGAACTAAAATAGTCTAAACTAAACAGTCTTTACAAGATATGTAAGTGATTTGTAATGATCACATTTTCCTTAACTAAGTATATCTTTAGTGGAAAGTGAAGAAATAAAAAGAAGAACTCAAAGTAAAATGCAATTCAGATGGTAAGATCAGATTAAAATATTGTTTGCAAATTATAATGATACAAATTTTAACACAAAGTAAAAAAAATACAATTTTTATAAGGCTTAGTTGATCAGGAAACTAAAAATTAAGGTTTATTTTAAGCTCAGATAATTGAATAGTACTCGGAGTCGGAGTCGGGTAAATTTTCTGCTGCAGCAACCTTTGTCAAGGTGTTATTGTTTTCCAACAAAGATAAAACTAGCTCGGAAATACTTGGAGTACCTAATTAAATTTTCATAGTCAATAGATCAGTCACTCATTGGTAGTACTGTGCCCCGAGCTTTTTGCCTTTGGTAACTCTCTCTTCTCACTTTACAAGCCATTGTGCGTCTTAGATATGGATCATATTTTATCTTGGCCATTCTTCGACGCTCAGCCAATTTATTCCTAAGACGTTTTTCTTCAATACTCGTAGATAATTTATTTCGAGGCATGATTTCAACCTGCAAAAATAGTTGTCACGAAATTTTAGAGAAGAAAGGGTTACAGTTGTGGTAAGTTAAATGCCATTACAAAAATATCATCAAAAAAATACGTCAATATCTGTTTAAGGGTTTAGGTTACCCAAAGAAACCCCCCAGGAATGGTTGTAAATTAAAGGTCATATGTTTAGTTCATCGTTTGTCATTGTTACTACTACTTACAATAGATTTATAACGTACAATTAATGCAAAATATCATTGCTCTGTTCTTTTTGGACAGAGCAATCACAGCCATAGCGATCAGAAAAAGTCACAAAATCATAAATATAGCCGTATTTAAAAGCAGTAGAAAGTTATGATTACGTCTCATAAAAAAACATCACAATTATCACTTAATTCACATAACAGACGCATTCATAAGCTTACTATTTAATTTAAATAAGGTGCCATAGCAATCATAAAATTCGAGAACCAAATCCAGAGCAATCATAAACTTACCTTCGTAATGTTGCAGTGCTGGTTCGTGGCACACAGGTTTCCTCCTCGGCGGTTAGACTACTGCCAGGGTTACCCCGCGGGAGGGGAATAGAGTGTCTATAACGCGTAACTAGGGATGAGCGCGATGTTTTACCTCAGCGCAGAGCGATGAGATAAAATGCCCGGTCACGATTTCAAATTCAAATTGTGGCAAAAGTATTGTTAATATAACTTAAAATAATTTATCATTATGAAGATTAACTATTTGTTATGTAATGTAAACAAGTTGTTTTATATGAACCTTCTTATTAAAAAGTTAAAGAATATTTTATTCATTCAATCGGGAGTCGGGTCAACCCAGAGCGATCAGAATTTTAGGGTTTAAGATTTTTTTTTTAATATTTAAAATAAACTTATTCGTAATATTAGTCTTGTACCATGTAGATTGGACACCAAACTGTATTTTAAAAAATATTTTAAAAACGTTTTTCGATTTTAAAGTGTGTTTATCCAGCCCGACACGAAAAAAAATGCCTCTGGAGATCTACCCATATTTGAAACTGAATTTGTATTATGTTGGTCACTCGGCTCGTTATTGGGCTAAATCTCTAAAGCTCTCACAATATGTATCTAGTATATTCTGAGATCAAAGTAACTATCGTATTTCTCAAGGTCAATGACACCTTCGGCTTCGGCTTCGGCTTCGGCCGATGGTTTTGGTGAATACCGATTAATCGGCTTCGGCTTCGGCTTCGGCCAGAATAGCACCTTCGGTCGGACACTAATTATCATAATCTATCATAATCTGTAGGTACATCTCTGCCGGGCCCCTTTTAAAATAGAAGGGCGTAATGATATGTTATGGAAATACAAAAACTCTGCATAGACATTTGACTATAGCAATCGCGAATAATTTGCTGTTATGCGTTGAAGAGTTCCGTCGCCTGTCTTTTTTATCAGTTTTTCTTCCCAAAATGATACTTTCTAGATAAAAATGCTTTATTTGTTAAGTACTAAAAATGTACAAAATAGGTACGTGTGTTTTTTAGGAGTTCTCTCAATTCCTCGAGGATCCCTCATCATCAGATATGAGTTTTGATACAAATACAACCGAATTGGGAACCTCCTCCTTGTTTTGAAGTCGGTTATTAAATGAAATATTTTTGTGTTTTATTAATGTGTTTGGTTTTCTATTGCGAACCCCTTTATTCCTGAACTAAAGCTTACACTTGATACGTACAAAACTCGTTATTTATTATAGGTACATCAATATCCCTTCCACCATGAACTTTATTCATATTATTATAATATTGTATGAAAATAAAACTGTGCTGTCCTCCTTTGCATCATTTTTTCTACCTACAGCGAGCTCTTTGAAATTATCTCCCATTCAACTTTCAAATAGAATATGAAATGTTATATTTCATTACGGCAAGTGTGACTGACGTTATGATTAAATTTTTATTCTAGAGCTATGAGATTTTCCGTGTTTTTAGGTAGGTAAACACATACATACATAACGTCCCGCCTGTAATCCCCGAAGGGCTAGGCAGAGGTGTACCTGGTAGTTCACCCACATTTCGCCAGTTATTTTTAAGTCCCATGTAATAGGGGGCGAGCCTATTGCCATCAATCGGGCACAAATCCAGACTCCGGGCTGCTACTGAGAAATCCCAGATGGAAAAACTCAATAACACTTTGCCCGACCTGGGGATCGAACCCGGGACCTCATGTTCAGCAGTAGCGCTTGCGACCACTAGACCAACGAGGCAGTCAGTTTAGGTAGGTACATAGATAAAAAAGTTTTTGTGCTAATAAAATACATCAGACTTTGAAGACACTGAGATGTAAACCAGCAAAGTTGGCGCAGTGGCTAAGCAATTGACTGCTGAGCTGCGTGTCGCAGGTTCAAATATTTGTATGCCCTATAGGTAGTTGTTCCGAGTCTGGCTATTCCTAGTTTGGGCAATGTTTGTCTACAAACAAAATAACTAAAGTTTCGGAAGTCTATTAATAAAAAATAATATTAGAAAAATATTGCGACAACTTAGATACCTATCAATTTACACTCAAATTAGTTAAGTACCCTTTTAAGCAAAAAGTTTGCCTGTAGTAGGACACCCTCTTCCTTTGTAACACCGAACTACAGTTAAATTTAAAAACAAAACAAAAGAAAGGAAAAAATAAAACAAAAATGGGTTGGCACATACTTGCTGATACGAGTAGTTATCAAAAAAATTAAATCCATTCACATATTTTACTAGCGCTGCCGCGTTGCAACTCTTTTCATTTGATTCCTTGATGACACTCCAATCATAGACGAATACTATTTAGTAAAACCTTTCATTGTTTAGTAACGCAAGAAGTTTCAAGTTCACCTTAGACAGAAAAGTAGCATAGGATAGTCTCTGAATATTGTAACCTAACGTCATTTTATTTTTTGAAATGCTTACTGAATACTGTTTTAAAAGTGAAACCTTTAGAAGAATTTGCTATCAAAAAATATTTCTTTATTGCCTAAGAGTATCTATTGTCCTCTCAAAGAGATTCGCTGCGGACGAACAAAAATAACACGATGATCAAAAAGTTCTTAGACGTCAATGATCCAAATAGCTTTAACTTCAGTTTAAGCCTTAGAAGTGGTTGCATATTCTGTGCCCTCTTTGGTGCTGTGAGTAATTTTCCTACTAATATTATAAACGCGAAAGTTTGTGAGTATGGATAGATGGATGGATGTTTGTTACTCTTTCGCGTAAAAACTACTGAATGGATTTTAATTAAAGGTATGGACTTTAGCTGACACCCTGGATTAACACATAGGCTATTTTTTATACCTGTATTCCCACGGGAATGGGACCTACACGGGTAAAACCGCGGGACGTCTGCTAGTATGTTATATCTTTATCTTCCAAGTATGACACTTTAAGGGAAGCCAGCCGAGCTATTGCGTACCTCTGTTGGCAGTTAATTATTAAATAAATATTCCACAACTTTTCACACAACGCCACCTAGTCCCAAGCTAAGCTAAGAGCTTGTGTTATGGGTACCTACTAAACAGCTGATAAACATACTTATATATTTCTAAATACATACATATTATAGATAAATTACACCCAGACACAGAACAAATGACCGTGCTCATCACACAAACATTTGTCCTTGGTGGGAATCGAACCCACGACCTCCGGCATAGCAGTCAGGGTCACTAACTACTAGACCAACAGGCCAGTCGAATAGTGATGATCACTGGGCAAAGTGTGCAACAAATAACAGTCAAACAGCTAGTTTTGTATTGGCTATCATCAGTGTGTATCTAGGATGACGATGTGACGAAGCGCGCAGTACCTACCTACCCCGTCTGATAGTCGCCATAACGTGAAGTCCACTGACAGTGTAATAGGTAGGTAGTACCTACCATTTTTTTTTGCAAATATTCTCAGTTGTCTTTAAACTTCGGCGTGCAACTGGACCCCATAGTTAGTCACTGACAAAGAGATTTAAAAGACTATAGAGCGGGCATGTCAAGGAAATGTCATAGAAAAACTTTGATCCCATGTCTCAGTAACGCCATCTAGAATAATATAATGAATATTGGAGCGGCAGCAGAGCGTACTACAAAAAACTCATAGACTTGTATCCAGTAGGACACACTTTTTCGGACGAAAATTTTGTTCGTGATGTCCGGTCTATAGGTATTGAATGTCTTTGCCTGCTGTACGATTAATAATATTGTACAGAAATCCGAAATCAGAAACATTCTAAAGTTACAGAGGTTGGTCATATTTGAAATTAAAGTTCGCTATGATCTGCCTACTATTAGGTATAGGCATAGGTACAAAAAGAATTAAGTAATTAAAATTCTACAATTCAAAAAGATTACTATTCTTAATATCTACACATACTTATACTCTTGCGCCATCCCATCATTCTGGGTCGATATGCTGTGCTGGCGCTGCTGCTGCGACTGCTGAGAACCTCAAGCGGCGTAAATATAGCAATCTTGTTGGTAGTTTAGTACTTTCGAGTAGTTTGGGATTGAAACTCTTGGGCCGTGGTATCCGAGTGCTCGTCTTCTTTTCAAAGACATCTCCAAACGTTTGGTTGACGCTTCCAGTGACCCAAGGGCTGGCCTCTGCTTTGGCCAGCGGCTAAGCATTGCCATTCAACGTGGCAATGCCGACAGTCTTTTGGGCACTTTACCAGCTGGCACCGATGCAAAAGAATTTTTCGACGCTACATTTTTTTTGTTGTTAGGTTTAGTTATTTTTTTTTTTTTTAATCTAGTTAAGGTTAAACTAAAATAGTAGTTAAGGGACGCCTTAATCCAGGTTTTTTTTTTGTTTCAGCTGCTATGGTGCTCAGACGTGTTTTTTGAAAAGAAATACAAATTAGTCTCTATGGTAGACGAGAGGCGATACAGAATTTTGTACACTATTGTATGTTGTGTGTATTTTACTTGTACACTTGCCTTTATAATGCAAGTTGTAAGTATTTCAACCCAGGTTTAATAATAAAGTTTATGTACAAACCTATTTTAGTTTATCTTATCACATCACTGACATCGGTTTGATAAAATAACATAGTAAAGAAACTTAGAATAAGTCCTGGTTTATTCACCATTTCTTTTTTAATTAAATACCTTACTAGCGGGCGGGGCCCAGCAAGGGGTATCATGTATCATTAGCAATTTAACTAAGGGGTATCATGTTACCCAGTTACTGGGTTGTGGAGGCCTGACAGGCAATCGCTCCATGTAAAACACTGGTATTTAGCTGCATCTGGTTAAACTGGAAGCCGACCTCAACATAGTTGGGAAAAGGATAGCCAGGTGATGACTAGCGGGGTCAGCAAATTGCAGCCATACAAGCTCGCCAGTTGAGAATAGGTACTACGGACCTGACCTTTCTGAAGAACACCACCAATAAGTTGTGTGCATGTCTTTCTAGGGCGCCCCTACCGGCGTCGTTTCCACTTACACTTTTCCTTTGTGCCCAGCTGTCATTTGTTACGCGACGACCTGCGTGAGCGGGCTAGAAGCGAACGCGAACACAACAAACAGTCGAAATTTGAAGTGTCCTACGTGACCAAAGCGAGCTTGAAAATTTTTAGCACTCTACCTCAACATACTTATAACATGTTATGATATTATATTACAGATAAAGATCATTCAAAATAAAGCTGGAAGTGCCTCAATGATGAAAAGCGTACGAAAAAGAATCTGAGCGAGCGAAGCGAGCTCGAGATTTTTTAGCACTCTAGCTCTATAGATTTAGAGGATGTTATTACGTAAAACGGGGTGGATAGAAACTCAAGGGTGAATAGAAACAAAACTTTGAGGAGGATTTTTACGCTAGTTTAATATTTTTTGATACTAACAAGGTGTCGAAACTATTTATCTCCATTATTTAAAAGCATTAGAATCCTCGTATGTGAACAACGACTTTTAACTTACGAGAATATCCTCTTCAAAGTTTTGTTTCTATTCACCCTTGAGTTTCTATCCACCCCGTTTTACCCGGTACCGACTTGGTACCCAATGTGTTGGTTCCGGTTGTCTAGTTATCCAAAAGCCGACAGTGGCAAAAAACACATGTGGTTTTGATATTATCGACCAATGTTTCGCTGAATAAGATTCCACATTTATTTTAAATCTAGCGTAGCGAGTTCGAAATTTTTAGGCACTTTCGCTCAGACAAGTTTTGGCAAGGATGCCTTTACGGATTTGGAGCTCTAAATGACGATCCCGGTTTCCTTACCTTTCTCTAATCAGGCCTCTACAATAATTTACAAGAGTAATTTAAATGAATTAATCAATTGCTATTGAAATCCAGAAAAATCAAGCGAGCGAAGCTAGCTCGAAAATTGTTAGCACTAGGTACGTCAGATAAAGGCACCTACCACTGTTTTTCTCTGCATCACCTAAAGGTTGACTGGTAGAAAATGCCTATGGCATTAAGTCCGCCTCTGTACATTAGTGTGCTTGAAGTATTACATAAATAAATAAATAAAGGCACTAGTTTTAAAGAATGGCGCCTATTGAAGCTCTGGGTGACGGTCCCAGTTGGCCGATATCCCTAATGCTGACATTACTAGCACTGGCTCTAAGCAGGAGCACCTGCAGTTTTGTTTTATATGAAAACCCCATGTGTATCATACAAAAATTGGGTGGATTTATATTTGTAGACGAAAATTGAGCGCGAAAACCGAAGCGAAACCTGAGCGAGCGTAGCGAGTTCGAAATTTTTTAGCACTCCTTAGATTAAAATTGGAAAAGATTGCTGAGATGCCAGGGGAGGGGCAGAGCAACTGGCTTCCCCTGGGTACGCCCATGGGTAGGCAGTCCCTCTTTGTCAAATACTGGTATTCAGCTGCATCCAGGTGGACTGGAAACCGACCCCAACATAGTTGGAATGAAAAACACATTATCAATAAAAAAAAACTATTTAAGGGAAGTTGAATATTTTATTTAACTTAATTATTCTGTCGTGACAAAACCCCCCGTTTCTACGTCTTCGGGTAACAATATATCTTGTTTAACTAAATTTAAACATAATACAAAATACTTTTAAAAAAATCCTACACTCATCACAGAAACACTTTTTGCAACAAAAAAAAACATGTTTAAAGTCTAATTTCTAGCCTGAATAATTTGGCATTGTAACTGCATATTGCTCCTAACAAATTCAATGAACATTATTATAGCATTTTAAACTTTATCGGCCTATGAATAGAGGCGCTATTTCCATCAGAGTATTTCCTGACCTATGTTGTACCTATTTAATATATGTAGGGATAAGAGTATATTACTAAATATTTACATTAACACAATCTTTGATAAAAACTCTCTAGTTGTATATATAGTTGATACGGTTGTAAGATGAAATCTAAACTTGGGTAAGATTATACCAGTCGGAAGACATTTTATGATGGTATTTCCTATCGGTTAGACTAACTACGATACAAACTTATATCTGCTATTTTCCTATTTTAGTAGTAGTTGTTTATTAGTAGTTTATTGATATATAAGAAACACTATTAAAAATTTCAAGGTTTTAGACCCACCGGTTTAAGGTGTGCGTTTCGACACTGAATTTTATTTGTTTGTTAGATTATTTTATATAATATTGTTGTGCTGCAGACCGCAGACGGCTACTACAGAGCTATCTTACTGCAGACGGCAACTACAGAGCCGTCTAACCGCAGACGGCAAATATAGTGCCATATCTTTTGGCACTCTGCAATAGGGTACCTTCTCAAAAATGATATTAAAAGTAAAAATATGTAGGTTATAAGAGCTCAGCAAGCGACACGTTAAAATGTGGCTAACTAGCCACACTTGACTTCAGTGTCGCGTCGCGCCGTCTACGGACGCGTGCGTGCGTTAGTGTGCCGTTTTTGATGTTGCCTAGGTAACCTATCAACACCTTTTTACTTATAATATCATTGTTTTCGGAGATTACAAACTTTCAAATTTACTTTAATATTAGTGTTTATAATTTAATTAATTAGCTACGTGACATAAGAAACAAGCGCTTTTTTTTAATTATAATTTTAGTCAGATCACAATAACTCTCTTATGATAATGTAGCAAGCAAAATTCTAAAATTCAACCCTTTTTTATGCAAATGGTGGCGATGTTTAGGAACCAGCGCAAATCTGGCTAGGCGTAACACAGAGCGGTTTTCACTGGTAAACAATTGTCAACCTTAAAAGGGTGGAAATAGAGTTAAAAATAAATAAACTTTCATTAATATGAGAGCATCAATGCCGATAAAAGTACGCGGTTTATTTACAAATTTATTTTGAGAGACGCAACGGTGAAACAAACGCGCGTTTTTGTGCTTCGACAATACTGCGCCGGCCCTTAGGTATATTATGTCAATCAAAATCAAGATGCGTCAATTATGCTAAAAAACTACTAAATTATTCTTCGAATTTTCTGGAAATCGGTTTAGTTACAGGAAAGATAAGTTTTTGAGTTCTATATAATTATTATTATATTAATATGTGAAGCGAAATCTTCCAATTCACACGGAGGAGGGTAAGTTAAATGGATATTTATGAATTAGTACAGAAAACTGAAAATGTCGAATTTAGACCACTAGTAATTACAATGTAGTTATTTAATCCTAAACTCATATTAGTAGTTTGAATTAATCTGCCTTAAGCAAGCGTAATGATCAGTGCTTATACCTTCTTTGTAAAGCAAGGGGCGTTTGTCCTATTCTGAGAGGCTGGTATTATAGTTATTTTATCAGAATTATTGCGTATTGTATTTGATAAACACACAAAGTGAAACACTGCAAAATAAACCGTATTTTAGTAGACACTAATCATGAAATCAATTAACATAAATTGTGCGAGAAACATCTAAACACTCCTTAAGCTACGTAGACAGTATAACTCAATATTCTTCCATATCCGCCGGGCACATCGACCAACTAGTGTTTCTACACATCAAAACTTCGACCAACACATACCAACATTTGTTGCATTTCACGAGCACACATCATTGCAATTCAACCCTTATGTCAACGACGTCAAGAGTCACAGACGGCCGCTCGTGATTTCCAACGCCTAAACCAACACTTTCACTCAATCACCAACATCAGTTTTTTCTTCTAATTTATGTTTTTTCACAGTTGGTGATTCGGTGCCGTCGTGCTGCGTCGTTTCGTCGGCTGAGAAGCTAACTCTTTTCCTTTTTAGCGCTTTAGGATTTCTTTCGTACTCCGAACTCATGCTTCTAGAAGATTCGTCGCTGGAAATGCCATTTGTAGCATTCTGTATGATTAGGAGGTCTTTTTCAATCTCCGTTAGTTCTCTGGGCTTCGGCGGACGTCCTATTGGTCGCTTCGGTTTGTTTTTCGTTGAAGGACTCTCCACTGGAATTTTTCTTTTCCTGTACGACCGCTTGCCGGGGATTTTTGGTTTCTTTGATTGAGATTCGTCCTGTAATTTTGTAAGATGGGGTTAGTTTGGGATATAATATTTACTGTCTTCAGTATAACACACGGCTACACAGCAAGCTATACATTTCCAGTATAAACTGATCTCGCTTTGCATAGGAGGTCCGTACAATGCAAGGTCAACATAAACTGGAAATGTATAGCTTGATGTGTAGCCGTGTGTACCTGTACATACACTAAATTATAATACTGGAAGTCAAACTTCCAGACTGGCCTATTGGTCTAGTAGTAAGGGGTCCCGATTGCTACGATCATTTGTTCTGTGTCTGGGTGTAATTTATCTATTTTATGTATGTGTCTAGAAATAATTGTATTTATAAACAAAAAAAAAAAGAAAATAATTGATAAGCGATTAAGGTTTCGTTGCAGGCCGTACTTTTCAAACGACATTTGACAGATAGAGGTCATTGACATTCCCTTTTTTTAATATTATAAACCAGTGCTTGACTGCAAACCCACCTGATGGTAAGCAGTAATGCAATCAGTGATGGTGAAGCGCACTAGTTTGTTAAGAGCCTATTCACTCTAGCCTTGAAGACACCTAAATTATAATCGGACGGGAAGACCGCAGCAGGCAAGTTGTTCCAGTCCTTCGAAGTACGCGGTATAAACGACGAAGCGAGGCTATTCTTATTTGAAACTCATTATACATACTTGTTTAGGTTTAGCTCCAATATATCCGGAGCATCGTTTAGCGCCACACATGCAGCGCTTCTTTTCAATGCCGGCGCACTCCAAGTTGTAGTTGAATGTCACTTCACTGTTCTGTAAAGTAGATGATTATTATTTAATTATTTTATTCGTAATACATAAATCACGCCTGTGATCCCGAAGGTTAGGTAGAGGTGTACACCCGCATTTTGCCTGCTATGTTAAAGTCCCATGTAATAGGGGGCGAGCCTATTGCCATTAATCGGGTTTAAAACCAGAGTCCGGGCTGATAGTGAGAAATTCCAGACAGAGAATAACGCTTTGCCCTCATGCGCAGCAGTGACAAGTTCTAAGTTTATCTTACACACCAGTAACAACGGTGGAAGCAAACATGGCGAGGAAACCTGGATTTATAGTTAAGTTTGAAATCGCCATTTCACCTTGAGAAAGCGTGGTGATCAATGCTCGTGTTTTCTCTGTATGAGAAGAGACCTTTTCTATGGAATGGGACAATAACAGGCTGGTATATAGGCTGAGATATACTTTCATCAGCATTTAGTAAAGGGACATCGGCCTAGCCCATTGAATATACAACTTAAGTGCAACGGGAATAGAGTTGAAAATCAAAGACGAGGTCCCGTGCGCGTGGGCTTTTAAATTGCCTCTGTCTGTACCGACCTTTAGAATACATGGGAACGATATTTCTCATGATTAAATGGCAGAGTTGGAAAAAAAAGTGTTTTTTTAAATTTTATAAAACAGTTTAAAATGTTTAAAACAAGTGTTTTTTTTACTTTTTACCTTTATGGATCAATTTTCAAATCAATTACTTATAGTGTATAATAAAATAATCCATTTCTAAATTATTTCCTAATTCACATTAGTAAAAATTGGCAAGACGATAAATATTTACGTTTTGTTGTATATCCCAGTAAGTATCTCTAATCTAATTATTAAAAAATATTATTATTATTAATCAATACAAAACACTTTACATACACATTGTATTAGTAGGTAAATACCAACGGGGAATACCAACTAATCCAGTGAATTACTTTCTTACGACGGCCGACATAGGGACTTTCCCTGCAGGACTTTACTAGCAGGAAGTTACCTATGCAGTGTATAAATACCACAGCCTGTCTGTCTAATATTTCATTTCATTTAATTATTAATTCTGTTAAGATGACAACTCCAAGCCGTAAAACGCATGCAATTCAAGGTAGTTTTAAACCGTGTTTTTTTCTTCATGTGTTTTGTTCTTAATAAAAAACATAGTTTTATTTCAAACTGTTTTAAACACGTGCTTTAAAACAACTTATTTTAGTCATGCCAACCTTGTTATTTGGTATAAGTTATTATTTGTTAGTTATTATGGTGTTTATATAATAAAGAGTAATGCTATTCTATTCTTTTTCACATCACAAACAGATACTTAATTATTATTTTTATGATAGATTTTTCTGTGTAGCTTTAACTAAGAACTACTTACTGCAGGTATATCATTCAATGCGAACAGCCCAACTCGAACGTCGCCCAGCACTGTCCATTTTTGTGTCTCACAGTTTGGTTCACAGCAGTGGTTCATGAACCTGAAATTAAATTAAATATAAACAATACATAAAAAAAAACCACAACAGAGACCAAAACCGCTACAAATAAAGGGACCGGTATAAACGTTTTAAACCGGTAGGACAAATCTCACTTACAATACCGGTAAAAATAATAAATGTTAAAACCAAAAAAATACCGGTATTTTTCATACCGGTTTGCGGGTCTCTGAACATTGCATCGCATCCGTATTCAACCAAGGATTACACAAGGTTGTACCCGTTAACACTGCCTCTCCGCGTCATATCACTTATAGCACAGAATAAATATTAATTCAGTAGGACGACGCCTTTGATCTCTGGAAAAATGCCGACAACTTCTACACGCGTTAGACTTGAATAATACCTCCCGCACCAACATCAAACATCACACATCGTTTTGTTCGTAGTTCGGGAGCGGCTTTCCCGCGTCTCGCCCCTCACACCCCGCACGATTGCCCTGTCTAGACGGCTTCGTCGGACGACTGTATATTTTTAGACTGTGATAATAGTCTATAGCATCGGCTCTTACAACTTCAAGCTCTATGGTACCGTCTGTCACTGATAGACCACAGTCTAAAAACCTACAGTCGTCCGACGAAGCCGTCTAGACAGGGCAATCTTGCGGGGTGTGAGGGGTGAGACGCGGGAAAGCCGCTCCCGCACTACGAACAAAACGATGTTCGTAGTTCGGGAAGTATTATTCAGGGCTAACGCGTGTAGACGTCGGCATTTTTCCAGAATTCAAAGGCGTCATCCTACTGTATTAATATTTATACTGTGGATAGACGTAGGTCTAAGGTTGTTATGCGTTTGACTGTACTACACGCGTAACGTGATTATTATTAAGAATAGACAAAGTTGCGATTAAAAAACTGGCGATTATCGTAAAAATTATGATCGACATTGTAATGGTCAAGATGGAAAAAATGTTTATAGGTATGAACAACAGGGTGTTAAGTTCCTCATCCCATGTGGAAAAACTTTGATCCTCCGACCATACGGGTGTGTGTCTGGTGGGCTACTACTGCCCGACGGTTGTTGCCAGAATCTATTATACTTATGTTCAATCGCGCGAATAACTTTAACATCGCGATGTAGGATTTCCGTCGTTGGTTCGAATGAGGCGAGATAGACGTCGCCACAAATGTGTCTGCAAACTGTAACTTTCTCGATTCTGCAGTCGACAAAATCTGTGTCTCCAAAATATTAAACTCACCGAGCAAGATTCCCTTTAGGTCCAGCATCTATCATCCTCTCCTTATCCAGCGTCAAGAAGTAAAAGTTCTCATCTCTGATCTCATGCTTCCTGCGCATGCGCCGCCGGAACTCCTCCTCGTCTATCAACTCGCCCACGTACTCTATCACAAATTGCCCTGAAATTAGAAAGGGAAATTAGAAAATCGCAAATTTGAATATCTGAAAAGGTTAGAGGCGTCGAGTTTCTTGGATTTTTTTCTCACCTGTGGAATTTAACAATTTATGGTTTTGTACAGGATCCTGTTCCGTCAAAATCGAACCCGCTGTTTCGGAGATAAGCCCAAACAAAGCAGACAGACAAAAATACAATATTTCTACCGTAAGAAAATTCATTTAAATTAAGTAAAAATCAGTTACAAATTTTGACAATATAAAAATACATTTTTTTTATTTTCAATATTAACGACGAGTTGGAACTATGCTTTTATTTTTGTGTTCAGGTCTATCAATTTGATGTCCACTATTATCATGTAAAGCTTACACAATCACAATTTTACAAGTATTGATACAATAACAGCTGTTAAAATGATATTTACCGTATTAACGGTGGCTTTCAAATCCACTGATAACAGAATCAGAATCATTTATTCGTAAACATAGGTGATAATTACAGACAAGATCTTAAAAATTAGGTAGTGCGCTATGTTTTGCCAATTGACATACAAATCATTTACAGAGAAAAAAAAATTGTATTAAATTAAAATATAAATTGGTCATAATATGACCAATATATACGATATATGTCGTGTGACGTCATCCTAGATACACACTGATGATAGCCAATACGAAACTAGCTGTTTGACAGTTAATCGTTGAACACCCAGTGATTGTCAATATGAACTGTCACCGGAGATACGTAGGGCAGCAGGGATCGAGACCTCATTGTTGTAACATGTACTGAGTTTGGAAATAAATTACCATGAATATATACATACATACATACATAAACTCACGCCTTTTTCCCATGAGGGTAGGCAGAAACTACAGAGCGCCATATGATACGATTCTTACATACTTTTGCTTCGTTTACATTCATACATGTTGTCATACACACACGCCGGTTGCGAGTACTACGCACCTGAACTTTCTGAAGAACCTCACCAATAAGGGGTATGTATGTCCTTCTAGGGCGTTCCCTCCCGGCGTTCCCACTTACATCTGCCTTGTAAATACCTTTCGTTAGTCGCCTTTCATAAAAAAATATATAAATATTTATATTATTATAAATATATCATTGATTTGACTTGTATCACTATTTTTATCATTATATATTCTTATTATATTTTGTTTTTTATCTACTTATTTATTTATATATATTAATTTTAAGCCTCTGTGTGGGCTGTTGTACGTACATGTATTCATGGCATTACAGTAGGCCCTATCAGAATAACAGCGCTGCGGTATTTATTGTTTTTCTTTCAATATCGTGGCATCGTGCGGAGATAGGGGCCTTTTTGGCCTCGCACAGGTCTTTTTGTTGTTTATTTAATATGTTAAATTTAGTTTAAGTTTTATACTGTTAAATTCCTGTGCGTGTCCCAAATAAACATATTTTCTTTCTTTCTTTCTTTAATATGCCTTATTACTATCAGCCAGTTTGTACCTGCTTTTATATCTTCTAGAGTCTTGAGCCCCCATCCGCGGCTGGGTGTTCTGTACGGAACCAGTTTGGGGTACAGTCGCTTTTCAAACGCGCGGTTGTTGCACCTGTCACCGGCTTTGCAGGTCGGCCCGCATTCTGTCAGCAGCATTCTGTCGAAAATAGATTCTTGATTACTCATCAACTCACATCACTCAAAAAATGCATTTTTAATCATTCTTGTAGATCTCATGTGGCGATGTTTACCTACAAATATCTCGGAAACGTGATACATGTCCATATGTATATATAAGTATCTATATGTCCATATGTCTATATGTAACTATACTACTACTATTACTAAAAAAATTGCGGGGGATCACATAATTAAGGCAGCTTTCATAGTTAAGTAATCCATCCCCTTTATAATAACTAAAGTAACAGTAAAAACATGTATCTGAATAACAAATGCCAGTGTCCTTTTCCTTAACGTGGCGAAATACTCGTAGACTATCCGCTGCTTGCAGATGACACTATGGTGTACCCTGACTCTTACCGGCTAACACCACCTTAGTGTTCCGTCCTACACTTGCGGGTCGCGAGAACGGACGATTCCCCCACATCATGTAGACACACCTTTTATTTTTTGGTGTGGGGTGGAAAACTCTTATAGATGTCCCCCACCCAGGGTAGGGTGGAGGGATCTGTCCTACTCTTACAGGTCAAAAACCCACCCCGATGTTCCGACTCACACCTGCAGGGGGGGTCGCGGAAACGAACAATGCTACCGCAACATATAGTCACACTTTTAGTCAAGATTTATAATAATAATAATAAATAAAAATGACGTGTGGCACTCGGAGACTGCCGCGGTAAAGCTATTGCATAGCATTTTTTATCAACTCCTCTCCTCCTCCCCATTCCTCTCCTCCCCCTCTCCCCCTCCCTAACCCCTCCCGACCCCTGCCTCTACCCGTCCCCCTATCCCCTCCCCTCTCACCTCTTCCTTCCCCCTCCTTCCCCCTCCCCCTCCCCACTATCACCACTATGCCTGCAATATTAATATATAATATATATATAAATATATATGCAATAGCTTCGGCCTTCTAGCCACACCTCCTTGCCCGTCGGAGTGGGGAGCGTGAGGTTTTTTCGTTACGGAATTTCTGGATTCGGTCCCCGCGCTAAATACCTTAACCAAAAACTACATACTAATAACACTTTTGTTAGTAAAATCTTATTAAACTATGTTAGTATCACTTCACTAGCACGAAATTTGCCTGCTTACCTGTTAAGACACTGCGAGTAAGCCCCACAGGGATCATCATCATTAGGATTGCACTCGCACTGGGTCAATGAACTCTCCGGATCCTCTAGTTTCCTGCCACTCAGGGAACCGCAAGGCCTGTTGACCTTCAACTTGACGTAGTGAGGTGGGAGGAGGGAAGACGCTATGTCCAGAGACTCTTCCTGGTTAGGAGCGGCCGCTGAAAGAAAATGTGGTTGTTAGCAAGAGGAACCAAATATACAAAAAGTTTATTTGGGAAAGTTTGAAATCATGAATACAATCACGTGTTTAAGCGCAGTCTAAAAACATACAGTCGTCCGACGAAGCTGTCTAGATAGGGTAATCGTACGGGGTGTGAGGGGCGAGACGCGGGAAAGCCGCTCCCGCACTGCGAACAAACCGATGTTCGTAGTGCGGGAGGTATTATTCAAGTCTTACGCGTGTAGAAGTTGTCGGCATTTTTCCATAGATCACAGGCGTCGTCCTACTGTATTAATATTTATATTGTGGTTTAAGTATCGGTCACTAATTACCAGTCACCCTATCTAAGGGTCTTTTTGTAAAAAAATAGTTCTTTAGCAGACTAAAGCAGACCGTTGTCCTTGGAGGCGGAACAAAATATACAGCTATAGCCAGTGCGTCACCCTATAAGCATATCTGTGTTGACTGCTATAAATGTAGCGTCAGCAAACGTGTTAATGTCATCCTTATGCTAACGGTATAGATGTCAAAATCGAATGAACAAGAGGTTTTTAAAAATTACAATATCATCGAGACAATATTATTGTCATAGCATGGTAATCGACATCTTAATATTCCGTATTCTTGCATTATAATAAGAGTTTGGCATAGGAATAGCCTTAACTTTAACCAAGTAAGTAACATGGAATGGATAAAACCTCTTCTAAAATCCCGAAATAATAATCGTGACATTTTTATCCTGAGATTTAAGAATCACAAATTGTTTTTTTAGAATTTGATTCTAGGAAACAATTCCTGAAAAATTGTTTCGGAGAATCATATTAGTTTTTTTGGATCCATATAGTTAATAGGGTCAGAATAATTTTATTTGCAATGTTTTGTGTTTACGAAAATAAAACTAAATAAAGTAGGTACTTATTTAGGTTTAGGACGTGGAATTCAACCAATAATGTCACGATTATTACTTTGGAATTTCCGAAGAGGTTTTATCCACTCTATGTTACTTACTTTCTCGAAGTTTTAGTAACCCTAAGACGACTCACTGACCTAAATATGCTGTAATGTTCGCGATCCGATCTATGATAAAGTATTATGTATTGGGGAGTACCCCAAACCCCATAATTTTTTTGTTTTGGTTACTAATGATTGTAGTTTATTGTCAAAATTAATTAAATTAACGAATTAAATGTTTTTTTTTTATATTTAATCTCCCAAAGTTAATTTTATACATAAAATGTTGACCACTTTTCTGACATAAAAACTCTTAGCTAAGATTAAAAAAAGGAACATCAGTTCGTTTTTAGTCGGAGCATCTTGCAAACCGTGTGTTTTACATTACCATTACGCACTAGTGGGTAATGAGACACATTACTATACTGAATTTGGCGGAAAAAGAGACCCTTTACGAAGAAATGTGTTATAAAAACTATTTCACTTACTTTTTAATATTTCGCAGGCTCTATGCGCGTGTTCCATGGCGGTGGTGAAGGCTGCATCAATTTTAGACTTTTGACTTGATACTCGCCCGGAATCACCTGTGAACAAAAGTAATAAATATTAGTAACGCTATAGATAACTGCACTGGCTTGTTGACTGGAGAAAACCGACCCCATCATACTTGATAAAAGGCTAAGCAGATGATTTTCATTCAACTAGCAGCAGCAGCAGCAGTATTAGTACCAACAAGCTAGCAGCGCATTGGAAGAGGCTTATCGGTGACCCAGATATGGTTAAAACAATTTACAAAGCCTTGAACACAGGCGTAGGATAGCTAGCAGTAATGAGGGGTCAATTTTCTTACTAGGGATGCCGACAAAAAAAAAACTTAGTATTCGTGTCACTATTACGTATACTTAAAACAGTGTGGAATGTACCCAGGATATCCACTCTTGTATCCTACTCTTTTTGTACTTGGCATGGTAGGATATTATAAACCCCAAGTAAGAAGGGAAGTAGCGCTCACGTCTTACTTATTTAAAGTGTTGCGTGGCAAAATACACAACCCGGGCGTTCTGCGGAGCGTTTGCTTGTGTATACCTGATGGCTGACCCCACATTTGGCGTGCGCGATCCTCGGGCGTGCGAGTAGCGCGAGGGCCGCGCGCGCTGTGTGAGCGTCGGGTGTTGCCGCCGTGTGACGTGCGTGCAGCGTGCACGCGGCGCGTTCGCGACGCTCGAGTCGGGTTCTTAGCCCTCTTATTTCTTTTTAGTAGCAAAGCTAACAGTAGTGTTTCCTCGTCTGAGTCCATTTTATTAGTAATTGTAGAACAGTAACGCAACGACGTGTGCTGACACGACACTGGCCGAATTGTGACTGACTTGTCTGAAGGGGGTTAAACGCCAGGGCGAGTGCCGCGCGCACGCCTCACACACGTCACGGCGGCAACAACCGACGCTCACGCAGCGCGCGCGCCAAATGTGGGGGAGGCCGATGAGTGCGTGGGGCGACCCGCTGCTGTGTGAATTCACACGGACTGCCTTCTGTATCATTTCGTCCGAGACTTTTGCCGGTTAGATTATAAGTTCGATTATAACTTATTTTTTTTTTAATAATAATAATTTTTATTTCAATTTACGTACATTATTAATGAAACATAATTATCTTAGATTAGCTTATGGTACTAACAGAAATTCAGCAAGACATCTGTTGCTGAACTAGATAAATAAATATCTGTATCTCAGACAACAGCGCTCTTCCCTAAAAATATACAAAAAGCTTACATGTTCACATTTAAGACTTATATTATGCAAATGTATTAAAAATAACAGAAACAAAGTAAAGTGAAATAAACAAAGTAAAATAAAAGAAAATAAATAGATGTAAGCATGTCACTCACTACACTATCGAATTGGGTTACTGTATTGATAGTTGTATGTTTTTTGAAATAAATAAATAAATATTTGCTGTCTTTTTGAAGTCATCGAGCTGCCTACCACCGTGTATACCTTGTGAATGATATTTGGCAATACTCGAGTACGGCTGCCATTAGTCAATATAGTTGTGGAGTTGCTCTTCCAAACTACCAAAGCGAAGCACATAGGAATTAGGAATCGAGTTGTATGGACTCTTCACCACTGGTAGCTAGCCTTTCGGTATTCTATAGGATCATTGAATTAGAAAAGATATGGAAACAGCATTGCACTCAAAAAGTAGCACCACGAAAAGTAACCCCGAGTTGGCGTGGCTTTAAAAGTATCTTTTTTCGCGAATTAGTCTACCGCGCGCTCAGTGACCGAAGGTCGCATGATTTGTTGCGTTTGACGTTTCATTATTTGGTTATAATGATTGGTGGAATTATAAAAAAAATACTTCTCGTGTAGTAAAGTGGTGCAGGAAATGCAAAGAAAGCCGGAAAAGTGATAATAGAATAACTTTTCAATGGTGAGTTCTTACTCACCATTGAAAAGTTATTCTATTATCACTTTTATTTACTGTTTTACCAGTTCTAACACCATCCACGCTCGGCTCGCGTGCGCGGCGGCGTTACATGTGATGCACCCAATCGCGAACTAGCTTCGTTTATGAGTGTGTGAGTGTCTCGTTCCAATTTAAGAGGGAAGTCTGCGAGCGTGGGAACTTATTTTTGAACGCATACATTGACATTTTCCACTTACACAGTAGCAACGCGCTACACACCTTACACACACATTAACACTTGCCCAGAAACAAACGACAAACAGTACGACACGACGGGAAAATTATTTTTTCAATGCGTGTTCGAAATAAAAGAGCTAGAAATTATGTGTCAGTAAACAAGCAATGTAATAACAATTGACTTATTGCACCGCGATGCTCGCTTGCTTATGATATTGTTTGGTAGCCACGAAAGGGTGGGGTCACAGTGTTCAACAGAGATTTACAATTTAATTGATAAAATTATTATTTCTTTTAGTTGTGTTGTTTAATGTAATTAATAACTTCGTAATTTAGAATTTTATTTTATTATAATAATACTATAATTGATTGTTTAAACTGTCATAAGTACATGCATACTAAATATAGTTCATTGATATTTTGTGGTAAATATATGAATGGCGTAAGGGAACAAAAAGACTTACTCAAAAACAACAAATAATTGTATTTCTTTACCTTATATTTAAATATTATAAATGCAAAAGTAACTTTTCATGTCTTTCTGCCTGTCTCGCTTTTACGCAAAAACTACTGCACCGGTAAAACTGAAATTTGGTACACAGATAGTCTAAAACCTGAGAAAGTACACAGGCTACTTTTTGATTCGCGAAAAGGCTTGTAAGGGATAGAAAAAGGGGATAAAAGGATGTATGAAAGTATTATCATTTTCAAAGCTAAAAGCATGCAATTTATATTTTGGGCAGTTGATTACATATAAATAAGTATGGCATTAAAATTTTGTCAAAATGTTACCCTTAAGGGTGCAAAATAAAAATAAGGAATAATAGGTATATTTATAAAGGAATTCGATATTTTTGTACCTAGAACGATAAATCTTTTGCGTTTGACTATTGATTCGAATAGATACCTACAATTAAATTTTGTAACAATTTGATCGTTAAGCGAGTAAATAAACGAACAAAACGTGTCAAATGTTGAAGATGTTGTCGAATTCTCAGTGTACAATATAGACTCTGAACAAGTTACAGCATACCCATAGGGTATTTTCAGACTCTATACTCAAGAGGCTAAAAGTTGGTATTCCAGTCCTGTAAATCAGAAATCTTGACGCGCCAGTGCAACGGTACACGACTACAAATTACACATATGGGCACAACATTATAAAGGCTACAATCATGGCTGGAATGGCAAAAGGAGAAAACGTCTTGATTACCCGTATTCCAATAAATCTGTATTTGCCATTTCAATTAAAAAGAGTCCCTGCACGGTAAAACAAACAAAAGTAATTTATAAAAATGCACTTTAAACATAGGCTCATATTTTATTATTCCTACTACTTTAATATTTAAGCTGTTTGCAGTGCAACACTGCCAAAAGGTTCTTAATTCATTAAACCCCAAGCGTTTGCGCTGTCATTGTCTTTCTATCGTGTCTCTAATCGTCACGATTGAAAGTTTAAAGTATTTATACGTACAATGAGTGTTATTCTTCAAACATACTTTTACACGCGGACGTAATCGCGGGCACATAGCTATGCTCACGCTATAGCCTAAAACAATAATTTTGTTTATAAACGTAGCATCATATAATATCACACCTGTATCCCGAAGAGTTAGACAGTGGTGTATACCCATAATTCACCAGTTATGTTTTAAGTCTTATGTAATAGGGGGTGATCTTATTGCCATCAACTAGGTACAAATCCTGACTTCGGGTTGCTACTGAGAAATTCAAAATGAAAAAACCCGATAACACTTGTCCAACCCAGGAATAGAACCCAGGACCTCATGCTCTAGAAGTAGTGCTAGCATTTTAACCATTAATAACACTCTCACAGTTTCGTTTTGGCCTTTAGTTGGACGCAAACTAAAAATAAACATGTAATCATCAAGGAACAGTCTGTGTGTTTTAAACATGTCACCGATATAAATATATATATACTTTATACAATGGGAATAACGCTTACCTACTGCTTTGAAATAACAACGTAATACTCTATTAATTAAAAAAACATCTTTGATTTTTAAATGGTTGCCATTTTCGTAATTACGGGTTACGCACCCGGAAAAACCTTGGAAATTCCCTTATTGTATTACGAAAAGAAAGTGTTGTCCGCCATCCTGGAGGGAACTGGTCGAATGAGCTTGATTCCAAAAGGTTATAAAATAATAACCCACGTTTTATCATCGGAAAAATATCTTAAATAAAAGATACGTACTATTTTTTTAAATTTTCCTTTATTTCTTTTCGATTTGTCGGGAATTTTCCTTCTGTTTGCCCATTCTATAAAAGATGATGTAGTATTTAAGTTACGGAAATTTTATTTATTCAGCAATTATTATCACACCGTTGGTTTGGGCTTTAACCCAGTTATTAAAATTCATGTGTGAATGTTAAATTTATCATTAAAATATCAATTAATAAACATTAAAAAAAAACTAATGCCATCTCTCAAAAATTACGGAATCTAGTTATTAGTTAAAAATCAAAAGTTGTATTATTTATTTAAATAAATATCTAATAGCAAAGTAATTTCAATACTTCCATAGCTAGAGCAATAATTCTAGTGCAAAAATTGGTAGATACACCGTGTAACTTGCACCCCACCCTATAACTTTTGTGGATGTATGAGTTGACGTTTATCGAGCTCGGAGCGGACAAAAAACTGACGTGCTCTCACCTTGGTTTCCAGGGCGGCACTAATTTGTTTTCAGACGCATGTTCGAATATAAAACAAAATATGAAACGGGGGACGCTCCATACTAGAATGTATGGCAAACGGAAAACATTTTGCGCAAAAATATTAAGAATGTTATGACGTAAATTACTAGTGTATGATTTTATTTTGTTAAAAATTTAAAAGGGTTAACCTCATAATCATACACTTGTGTCATGAATTAACGAAAAATATCTATAAACATTGCTTTACATTTTAAGAAAACGTGCAAATAGTAAGTGCCGATTTCGATGTAAATATCAAATATTGACATGTTTTTAGCAGACATTTTAGGATAATTTAAAAAATATCACACGGTGTCACTGGTGATACATCTAATAAGTATCTTATTTAATTTTTTGATAATATTTGGTGTGTTAGATGTTTAGATACCTTGCAAACCGTGACCCCTGTTTTGGCGCTTTGCAAGGACTGTCCCCTTAAGTAAATTTGTTTGCGTAAATGGAACCGAAATTGAAGCGTTAGTTGTATGAGAATTACGTTTCCATATCTTTTCTAATTCAATGTTAGGATGCATTTTGGAGAGTGTGCACAGGAATTATAATTATAACTACACCTTTCCGCCATCGGACAACTGCTTCCACCATTACATCGTTGGCACCTCTACGATCCGGATAAAACGTTTCACCTTATCGTTTATACCGCGTACATCGAAGGAATGGAACAACTTGCCTGCTGCTGTCTTCCCGTCCGATTATAATTTAGGTGTCTTCAAGGCAAGAATAGGCTCTAAAGAAACTAGTGCGCTTCATCATCATTGATTGCATCACTGCTTACCATAATCAGGTGGGATTGCAATCAAGCACTAGTTAATAATATTTAAAAAAACACTCACCTTCTTGGAAGGGAAACACGCGTCCCCTATTGACCCAATAATGGTCGTACTGACCGAAAAATCGAACTACGAACTCTCCAAGGTTGTGCTTCACTGCCATAATGTTCTCGGGTATTTCAGACGGGTGCAGAATAATCCCGGGCCACCATCTGAGGACAACATTAATTTGTTAAAGTTAAATTATTTATTTCAATTGGATCATTTTTATATACTTAAACTTAAATTAAATATAAAAATAATCCTAGTCCAAACGGTAGTTTCGGATGAAGAAGACTGGGCAAGAACCTCCAAATATTCTTGTAAAAAGGGATTCGAAATCATCTGTAAGAATTATAAAAATCACTTGTACAATACCGCCTGTTTTTGGGTGCCTTAAATAAGCACACAACATTTGATTTCGCATAACAAGCGTCTTCGGATAACATGCAAAAAAAAAGATCACTTCACACAAGAACTCAGATGGTTTAGATCCGAGAAGATCCGAACAGACCAACTGACGGACCGCCATGCCGAAACCCCAAAAAGGTTTCTGTGTTGATTACGAACCTTAAAATCATATTTATTTACTTTGCAGTTATTTAAACAATAAATTATTCATATTTATGTCTGTAACAAGATTTTACAAACACTTTTACACGTAATTTTTTAACCAGTTGATGAGGTCGGTGTTTGCACTGTCTGACAAATCTGAGGAGAAACTGCGAAAGAAACTCAGTCTCTTTTAAAGTCCAGACATTACCTTGACCAGATCATGTGAAAACCATGCTGATTAGCGTCTGAGATGGTCTTTTGAGGAAAGAACGACACAGAGATGAGTGAACCAGTCCAATCAGTGCACGCGTGATAATTTGTTTTGCAGTTTTCTAATATTAAAAACTAATTTATCAGACAAACCTGTAGTGTCCAAGTTTGACCCACACCATCTCTCCATACAGCGGCAATCTTCCCGTCTCACAATCTTCGCACATGTAATTACCTGAGGACAAATAAACACGAATGATAGTTGTTTATAATGCACTAATGCAGATTGTATGAAAATGCAGGGACGCCCTATAGAAGGTCATACACAGACACAGTTATTGGTGAGGTTCTTCAGAAAGGTCAGGTGCGTAGTCGTCGGTGCCTGTCTTCTTCATCAGTTTTTCTTCATCAAATTATACTTTCTAATTGAAAATGCTTGATTTGTTACTAAAAATACAAAAATCGGTACGTGTGCACTTCAATTGTTTGAGGAGTTCCCTCAATTCCTCGAGGATCCCAGCGTCAGATCGGGGTGTTGATGTTGACAAATGAGACCAAGCTGGTAGTATACCCTATCAAATAAAAAAAGAATTAAAGAAATCGGTCCATTAATGGTGGAGTAATCGCGTAACAAACAACCAAAAAAACATAGTCGAATTGAGACCCTGGTCCTTTTTTTAAGTCGGTTAAAAATAGAATGAAAGACAGACGCTCCAGGTAAAATATTAGTATGCAGCTACATCCAGTTAGACTAGAAGAAGACTTTTCCGTTCACAATACCGTTGTAATATCTCAAAAGAGTCACCGTTTTTTGTCACAACGAATCCATAATTTAATTTGTTATTCAAAAGTCTGTGTAACCTGTCTGTGTCTGTACAATATCGCGCCAACGTCTACTCAAGTTTTTATTTCCCATTTAGACAAAAATCAACCTTACCAAGTATCATTATTAAGTTGATTTCAGAATGACTCATCGTCACATAACTTGCTTAGCCTTGTCCTTATTATATTGGGGTCGCCTTAAAGTCTAATAATAACTCAAAATCAAGTAGTCAAACTAGGCTGAGGATCACCACAATAGGCTAGTAGACAAAAATTTTAGTTTTTAGTCCCTCCTCTATATTACAAGAAAATATTCAACAGATATTTTTTTCTTTTTTCGCGTGATCAAAATATAACGGCGATACATGGAGTCAAAATGTCGCATGACGTGACTATCCTATGCAGTTTATACTGAATAATGACGTTAAAAACCCCTCTTTTCTCAACTTTATAGCGCTCATCCAAGCAGTTTTCCATCAATTTGAAAAAGAAAATAGTAGATTGTTTCTAGGGAGCAAACAACTATTTTAAGGGCGAGAGTGTTTTTTTTAATCCAGAGCGGAGCGAAGGATTCTTAACTAGAATCCTGAGCGCAGCAAGGGATTAAAAGTATGTCACTCGAGCTTAAAATAGTGTTGCTCCCGAGGTGGACACTCTACTTTTTATCACCCTCTATGAGAAAATAAGTAAGTGCAACTTATGAACAAGAATTCATTTACGTACAATTAGTGCTGCCCCGCACTCTGCGCAGTAAAAAGGCAGTCTTTTTGAGTATTATGGCGTGAAAGCCATCAACGCGGGCTTCCGCAAACATGCTAGATGCACTACAGAAACGGGGCAGCCCCAGTAGCATCCTCAAACCATTATTATATTGGGTTTAAAGATTCTTTATTTATTCTAAAAGAACATACATTGTTCACTTAACGAATAAATACATAACTAGGGTAACATGTTGTCCAGTAGTTAACAGTTTTGTTATGTTAATGTAGGTAGGTATGATGTTGACATGTAGGTTTGAAAGACTATATAGCTTGATATTAAGGTAGGTATAGAACGTTAGGTCAATAATTTTGTGTTGTCAATGACGTACTGCTTGAGTTTAGTTTTGAATACGTTAATAGTAGATTATTAACCAAGGGCTGTATGACATCAATTGCATACGAGGTTTTTGGCGCCTGAGCGAAGCGAAGGCGCTAATTAACCCGAGTATGCAATTGATGCTTACGCCCGAGATAAATACTCTGCTTTACATATCGATTGTGAGGTAAGTAAACAACAAGACAGCAGGTTTCAATGAACATTTATTAAGAAGAAAAAACTTAATTATTTTCGCGATGCTTTCGCGCCTACTAGTAGACTGCCTTTTTTTTTTTTTCACGCACGCAAGCGCGTCAAATCTTGCTGGCCAGTTTGATTTTTAAATCGATTCCATCTAACATACGATGTGGAAACAAATAGTTCCATATTTAAAATAAAATCTTTATAAAATAAATTGTCTAGATTCCGATTCGAGTAATTAATCGATACCGAGAAAAAAAAAATTAACTTTTTAAAAATATTCTTCGTGCAGTATGAGTATGACAGTTCTTTTTTCAAATTCCAAAACCTATGCTGTAATGATAGTCATACACCCCGGCATTCAGGGGTGTAAGGGTGTACTTACAGAGCAAGAGATATGTAAAAGAAGATGTGTTCCTGATATCTGCCGGTAGATTATTATAAAGTCGAACACCTTCGTACATTATATTTTTCCTGCCATATTGCGTTCGCGGGGGGCGGGTTTGTATTTGGTTAGGGTTTCTTTGACTGTATTTGGATGTTTTTGTGTTGAAGGATAACTGTGTGTTTTATTCAGAATTTATTTATTGAATTATTATTCCCATTATTTATCCCTGTATTCCAACGGTAACGGGAACTATGCGGGTGAAATCGTGTGACGTCCGCTAGCTGGGATAGCATTATTGGAGCGGCAGCGGAGTGTACCAAACTAAACTCATAGACTTGTGTCCATTAGGACATAAATATCTGATGAAAATCTGTTCGTAATGTCTAGTAAGTATTGAATGTTTTTGAACATAGACAGTTTTGAATAGTGTAAAAACGCTATTGAGCGTCGTAGTTTGTGGCCCCTTGGATACAGGCGGCGCGGGCGCCGGTTCGGCCGGTCGCCCGCGTCCCTCTTTGACGAGGTCAAGGCCTCGATTCCCGTTCATGCAAATGTTTGAATGATATAATGTAATCGTATATGTTTGCGCGAAACATTTTGATCTTACTTTTAAGATTTTAATGTTTTTGTGTCTTTAGCAAATGATTGTTAGTTTTTAAGCTGTTTTGCGTGTTACACGTTTCACATAAATTGTTTTTTTTTTAAGTTCCAGGTAATTATTTATATTGAATGCTTAAACCGTTAGGCAGATTTTTTATTTACATACATACATAAACTCACGTCCTTTTCCCATGGGGGCAGGCAGAACATACAGAGCGATATTTTCTTTAAATAACTGAAAGGAAGAATTGTTCAAATCCATGTAAGAACTGGATTAATAAACGTTCACACGAAACATTCCTTTGTTTATAAAAATAAACAACTGCATCCACGAATTTCTCGATAAGCTTACCGAAACAGGGAATCTAACCAGTCCAAAATAAACACTCGCTATTTCGTTTATTATACACATCGTTAGGATTATTGTTCAAGACAAAATCTTTCTAATAAACATTTGGTCAAAGAAATAAAAAAGATCATGAACTCTAAGACAAGTTTCATTTTATCATCAGTTCTGCGCCGCAAACAATGTTAAGGTGGAAGCGCCAGGGTAGCACGTGAAATTAAAATTTTCGTGTTACTTGCAATTTGCCGTATAGTGTCCGGCTCATATATGTTGGGTAATAAGGTTTATCTGAGTTATATTAATTAAAATCACCAATAAAGCCTATGAGCCTTTTGGCGCAGCCGTGAGACATGCCATTTATTTTTTACATTTTTTGTTTTGTTATTTTTGTAACATAAAAATAACAAAAAAAATTGTTTTGTGTTTTTACCTGTTGCCAATCAATATTATTTCTTTCTTCTTCCTTTCAATACATCCCTCTTAGTTAATTTAATCTCATTATTTATTAGACTTTTTGTTTTTTTTTCTTTTAGATTTGAACTCGCACAGGTATCTTTTAAGTAATAACATATTCTTCATGTCAGATTTATTTATTTTTTCTATTTTTTTCTTGGGACCAAAATAAATCGAGCCACTTCCCTTTTTCACATATTGCTTAAAAGTTTATCGAAAAACCTTTACAATGAGGGTAAAATTATTCATATAAATAGAAATATATATAATATATCATAGAAAAATTAGTAATAATACGTGATAAAGGAAGTGGATCGATTTATTTTCTCCCAAGTGTGTTTCCAATACATTTCCCTAATAAATAGAAATGTATGTATCTTACCTTCAGGAGGTTTTATATTGAGGCACTCAGAATGGAAGGATGTAGGACAATATTCGCAGCATATCAGTGATCCACCCAGTGCACAAATAAAACACCATCCTGTATTCACGTGGCACGGAACTTTGCCGGGCCTGTGGATAAAAAATGGCAGACATTTTATAACATTGAAATGGCTATAATAATCATTCAAAAACTTTTTACCAATCATGGTTTATAGGACAAACTAAAATGTGCCCAGCACGCCACGCGGCACAACTACAAGACGGATTTAAATTATTTATTAGTAGCTTGGCACCGAAAGCATGTTTGCCCTTTAAACATGGCTGTCAAATAAAATAAGTACAGCATCTTTTCCGGTTTTCAAACTAAAAACTATTTTCATTCAACGTCGGACATTAATTGACGGAGAAATTAGATAATATAATTATATAAAAATGATTAAAAGTACGTAAATTAATAACAATTTTCTTCAGTTGTAATAAGTCTTAATTTCTTATGTTCAACAAATTTAGCGTTGACGAGAAAAGCTCATGTAAAATGAGACTTTTTACAACTGACGAAGGTTGATTATTATTTTACATTTTTATCCGTATAATTATAACACGCGCGTGAAAACTCTAGCCATTCTATAGGCCAAAACATGTTTGAAATCAGACGAAAATAAGAAAGAAGAAAAAATTAAAGATAAATAGACTTACCTATGCTCATAGTGCCTCGGACAGATAATATGTGACGCCGTCAAAATCAGCGTTCCTGCCGGTAGACATTTTGTAAAGGAATGGTAAGTGGCGGGACACCGCACACACCGCGCCAGCTTATCACCACTGAACCTAGTCTTACAGCCTCTAGGATCATCAGACACACATGAATGACAAACATGTCTAGGACAAGTCAACGCCTCAAAATACTCATTAATTTTCTTATTATTCTTAGAAGGCTCACCGCCATTAAATTGCGTTTGAGGCCAGTGTTCTAGGCACTGCAAATGATAGTATTTCTGACAATGTGCCACATGACATTTCTGCCGCAATGTCGATTCGTTCTTCGATACAGCAGACTTGCATACAAAGCAAACTGGTGTATCGTACTTTTGACAGTTCTTGCATTTGAAATTGGAATAGTCAATTTCGTTTGAGCGTCGAGGTTTTAGTTTAATGTCTATAATCTCGCATTTGCCTGGAATTGTGTCGGTCCAATCGCAACCATCGTCGCTGGAATAAGATTCGTAATCGATTTTATCGTTTTCAGTGTCAAGTAGCTCTTTCATTTTCGCTTCTAGTTGAGCTTCAAAAGTTTCAGCGTCGACCGTAGTCGTTTCTGGTTCAAGTATATCTTCGATTGACGCGTTTCCTTCGGATCCATCTTGAGATTTGTCATCTTGACTGTCAAATTCATCGGAGTTTTTAGGCTTGCGTCCCAACTTCTTCTTTCTCTTTCTGCCTCTGGATGGGGCTGGTGTTTCTGCTTCTACATCTTCTTTGTTTACGCAGTCGACATGGAACATGCCATTGCAGCCTTTACATTTGACTAGAACGCCAGTCATCTCACAAATTTCGCATACTTTCTCTCTAACTAAACCTTTGAAAACGTTAGGTTTTGGCTGAGCTAGCTCTTCAAAGTAAAGTTCCACTTCATCGATGGCATTTCCTTCGGGAATTGGCTCTTCAAATTCTTCTCCGTTTTCTCCAATTTGTTTGTTTTTAGACTTGAATATCGCAAAGACTTCAAGCTCTTCTTCAATGTCTGAAAATTCTTCATTGTAATAAGGTTTTCTTACTTTTCTTTTAGGCTTATATTTAGGTACCACATTGTCGCTAATTTCTCTTCTTTCTTCTTTTTCCGTTTCTTTCTCAGCTTTAATTTTACGTTTAACTTTTTTAGGTTGTTGTACGACATCTTTGACTCCTTTTACTAAACCCGATTGCTCAATATCATCGTTTTTCTTCATTTCAGATTTAGTGTTCTCTTCATACAGCCAAGTTTGGTATAAATACGCTACGATTTCATCTTGAGTTAGTTGTGGATTTTCGTCTATCAAGGAGTCTTGTCGTAATTCGAAATACTTGACAAATTCGGGATCTTCTAGTGCATTTTCGACCTTTCTAGGAAGGAACTTCTTTTTACGTTTGGATAAAGATATTTCGCTATCTCCGGAATTTATGGAAATTGTGTCAGCTTCTTCGTCTTTAATTTTAACGTCTTCTTTGAAATAATCTTTTTTAGCTTTTGAGCGCAGTTTGCATCTCATAAGTGGCGCTTCAGTATCATCTGAGTCAATAGAATCTACGTCAAAATTATCGTTCAAGATTTTTTGTGGCTCTTGGTCTAAAGTTACTTCTACCGCGTTTGATGGTTTTATTGGCACTGTTTCTTTATATTCTTCCATCTTTGGATCTTCATTGGCGGTCAATGTTACTTTAATAGCATCATTGTGTTCCAATTCTTTTGTATCTTCACTAACACTTTTGTTTTCTTTAGGTTCTATTGGCATAGAAAATCCAACTGCAATTTCTGTTTCATTATTTTGAATTATATTTAAGATTGTATTTGTTGGCTGAATTATGTCAACAGGATCATCGTCTAGTAATTCATAGGCCGGTGATGGTACTTCGTCAACCTCATCTGAAGAATCACAAGTGTCATCGTCGATTTGAAATTTACTATCTACATCTGTATATACCATTTTATTTTCGCCTCTTGTTTTTCTATGTAAGAATTTCTGCATCATATTTTTATTGAGACTCAAATTTCTTTTGTGAGATTTTTTCGGTTTTACGTGATCCCTTTCTCTGTGTTTCTTATTACGAACAGGTTCAAAATTTACTCCTTTAACTAAATTCAACTCTCGCAAATCATCGTTTTTTTTATCATCGGATTTTGAGTTTTCTTCGTAAAGCCATGTTTTATACAGATAGGCTACAACTTCGGCTTCAGATAACTCCGGATTTTCATCCATAATAGAATCTTGCCTCATTTCAAAATATTTAACAAACTCAGCATTTTTTAAAGGATCCTCTGGTTTTTTATTCTGTTTTGATCGTAGTTTGCGCTTGCTTTCCGATTTCGTTGACACTACACTGTCTTCTGAATCAATAGAGATCGTTTCCAAATCTGTATCACCATTCGTATAACTGTCCTCTTCATGGAAGCCATTTTCTTTGATAATTTGAGGCATTTTTATAGGTATATGAACCTCTTTGGCAGTATTCATATCAATCTCTTTAATATTAAAATGACCATTTATAGGTCCATTCTTTGTAATACTTTCAACAATATCACAATTTGGTATTTTATCACTAATGTTATCCAATACTTTATCTTCTTCGAGTTTACTTTTAGAAAAACCAAATTGGTTTGTACTTTCTAATTCATTGTGGTTTTTTAAAAAAACAGCATTACAACTAACTTCAGTTTCTAGATGTTTTGACACACGATCTAGCTCCGAAGGCATTCCTAAATCGTCGCTTAAATTAGTTTCCTGACTCAATTTAGAAGGTACATCATTTGTTATTTCGGTGTCAAAATCACCTTGGCTATCACAACTTTCGATTTCAATTACTTCACTTTTTTTAGTAATCAAATTCGATATTGAATCACTGTCAATATCATGTTGTGTACCTTGTAAACTGCAGTTGCCATTTGTCAGACTGTCACTTTCGTAGTCAGGCTTATATTTACTATCTTCATCAACAGACATGTAACTTGGTCCAGTACTGTCAACTGTTGAATCGTCATTTGTCATTTCATCCTGTGAGTCAGCAGTAACATTGACAGCACTATTTTGAGTGATTTCTTCATTTTCGATGTGATTACCATCAATTTCTGAAGCCTGACTGCCTTGAGTATCCTCATCATAGGAGTCTTCGTAAACAGGGCTTATCATTTGATCTCTGTTATTTACAGTATCTATAAAACTCTGATTTTCTGCAGTTTTAGCTGCTTCATCTTTGAAAAATGATACCTTTGCATGTTCTGACTTATTATTGTTACTTGGTTCTGGTTCTGTACTTAAAATACTATCCTGGCTATTTTCATCCATGCTCTCACATTCAGAAGAATCATATTTTCCATTTACCATATCTTTGGAACCCTCGTTAATTTCTTCATCTTTTACACATATTTCAGTTTTAATATCTAAAATACCTATGTCAGTAGATTCCTGTGGAGCAAAGTTCTTATAACTATCTGTGTCTGTTGAGTTCTGATCTGAATCCGTTACTTCTATAATATTTTTGCTGTAATCATGTTCATTTTGAAATGGTAACAAATTTTGTGATTTTCTTAAACTATAAGGTTTATTTACTGGTAATTTAATTGAAGTTTTTTTTTTTTTAGAGCTAGTAACTTTTATTCCTTTTGGTTGTGAGGCTTGAGGTTTACCCATGGTTTTCTCCGGAGTTTTGGACTTTGCTTTCTGTATCCACCGGTCCATGTGGGACTGTTTTTGTATCTTGGTATTACCAGTTTTAGCAGCCATATTGTCAAGGCAAGCTGTGACAACTTCAAATACATCATAAGGCGGTTTCCTGGTCCTATTTCTAGAGCGTTCAGCATTGTCTGTTTTTCCATCGTCTTCTGAAAACAAGGTGTCATACAAACTCTCACTTAAAGAAACATCACTGTCTGTTCTGGTGACTTTCTCGCTCTTGTGTTGTTTGGCCTTGGTTCTAGATTTTTCTAGCATGTCATTGAAAATGTCTATTCTTAGACGCTTTGGTTCTCTTAGCAGTGTCTCAGCTTCTTCTACAGAGTTGTTCCACAAGGCTTGTTTCTTGTCGGACACAAAGTAAGCTGCATAAAGTCTTGGGTCCTTTTTCTTATCCTAGAAAAAGAAGACGAAAATTGAAATAAACTACTGAATAGAATAGCACATTTTCTTTATTTCGTATATAATACAACATGCCTGAATTATCCAGAGGTTTAAGTGGAAGTGTACATATATGTAGTACACTTTCACTGTATTACAAAGTAACTGCCTGTAAAAGGTAAATTTTCCTATTTGTTTCACATGATTGAAATAAAACTAAACAGCTAAAGATCTGATATAGAACTGATTTTTTTTTATAGAGTCAAAAATTTAAATTTATTTATATCAAAAACATGGTTCAGAAGATAACCTAATGTCACACTAATGATAAAGACAAAAACATACTTCAGGTGTAATATTCTCCCGTGTGCTCTCAAACTCCAGCTGGCCAAGGTACTTGCGGAGCATGGTGTCAACAATCCAGCCACGACGCCCGTTGTCTCCGAAGAATGTCACGTGAATGACGTCACGTTCTATGCGGCCGAATACTGAGGAAAAGAAAAAACGGAATGTTAAGATTTTGTTAGAACTTATCATGGGTAGTCAGAAGTCTGCTAACTTCATGGCATTACAGCAAGCCCTATCAGAATAACAGCTAACTTCATGGCATTACAGCAAGCCCTATCAGAATAACAGCTAACAGCGCTGCGGTATTAATTATTTTCTTGAAAAAGTTGTGGCATTGTACTAAGATAGGGAGCTTTTTGGCCTCACAACGGTCTGTTGGTAATATTTTAGATTTGGTTTTTATTGTTTCTTTGGGACACGCACAGGAATTTAAATTCCTGTGCATGTCCCAAATAAATGTATTTTATTTCTTTCTTTCTTTTTGGTGACCTAGTAACTGGACAATTATGAGTAGGTCAATAAGCAGTTGCTCATGAAAAACACAGGTATTAAGCTGCATTTGGTCAGACTAGAAGCCAACTCACGTAGATGATGATAATATTATACCTATAGGTATAAGGGTAGTTTATGTAACACATGCACAGCATTAGTATTCTAATTAAATTGCAGCATGATATTGTGTATACGATAAGCAGTGCCAATAACAAAAGCTAGATAACATTGCAAAGGGCTGTACATCATTATAATATTAAAATTTTAATTATTACTATAGTATGTTCGCGTTAAGAATGCAGCATCATTATCCGTCGGCCTAGTCCCGCCCCCTAACCAATCAAATCTTTTCAAATCAATTTTTATAAATTCATTAAACTTAATCTTTTATAATATAATTTGTTTGAATTTAACACCACTGTGGAATACACCTTTATCTTGCAGTTGCACATGCACTGCATTCTTACTGCATTCTTAACGCAAACAAACTATAGCTACTTCCATAATAATTAACATAAGACATTGTGTTGATTATAAATTGTTTAGGAAATAAACAGATTACATTTTTACCTCATACAATACCACAATATTATTTCTAAAACAGAATGAACTTATGAAGTTCAGGTAAGTAAATTATGGCATCCAAATTGAATAAAAATAAACCTACTTGTAAAAAATTGTACAAATATAAAATTATTTAGGACTAACTACTGTTATGTTATTTTAAAGAAGACAGGTTCAAAACTTACACTTCTTTTTAACAAAAATTGCATTTGAAGGATCTCTTGTGACAATAGACGGCCAGAATGGATAGGTACCCATTCTAGCCCAGGCCAAATCTCCAACTTGATAAGCACATTTGGCTTCCAAATCAAACAAATCACTCTTGGATAAAGGTTTACTATCCTTTAGTTCTTTCTTCTTCTTCTTAGTGTCAAAGTCAAGAGTTTTGACCACAGAAGAATTGTCTAGGAACCCATTCTGCTGCTTACCAGAACCTAAGCTGTATCGCTCAGAGGAACGCTCTAGAATGTTATTTAAATGAGTACTCGATGACTTGGTAGCACTTTTGACTGGCGACTTCTTTCTAGACGCAGCATTCTCGTCCAATTCCCTTGTCTGTATGAGATCAGTTCTAATGTAAACTTTGGGGAATTTCTTAGCAGGAGACGGGCTACTCTTCTTCACTTCCTCAGTGCTAAAACGGCTCAATGATATGTTTTCTTGGTAAATATTTTCTATTTGATTCTCTAGAAAAGTTTCCACCCCCACTAATTTTGGTGGTTCTGATCTCAGTGGAGAATTTGATGCATGCATCTTGTAGACTGGAGATTGTGGTTTCACCGGTGATTTGTCCCTTAGTGGTGACTTCAATTCTGCTGTCAATTTTTTGACATCGGACTGGTCAACTTCAGTTTTGAGCCGGCGAGCTCGTCCATAGCGGCTGGTACTTGTACTATCAATGGACACTGGAATAGTCACTCTTGAAGTTAAACTGGTTTCAAGTTCACGTTCGATGAGTGACCTTTTCTTTCCTTTTGATTTAAAATTCAGAGGACTATCAGCTGCCTTTAAGTCCTCTGAGCTCATGTTATCCTCAGACCCATCCATTATGACCTCTTTCAATCAATCTAGGTCCTTCTTTAAGCGTCTGACGTAACAAAATAGAACATCGCAAGTTTCACCTTTGATCACTAATATTTTATTTCCATCCCATATTTGTCAGCAAAATACAATGAGAAATGTGACGACAAATCAATATTTCCAGGTTACACCCCTCCCAGAGCGATTCACTTGGTTTTCTGAAACAAAAGAATCGAAATGAAGTTTCGTTTTTCTCCTGAAATAGGTTAATTCAATATTTGAATACATTATCACGATTTGTAAGTGAAAATGGAAATTTTTCTGAATTAAAACATAAAATGTCGACTCACCTCCACTTTGTACAGTTTAGTGGCGTCAGAGATTGCAATTTGCACAAGACAAATCGACAGATTGGCGGTCTCCTTGGTGCATAATTGAACCACAGTACATCGAAAACTTAATATCCTTTTTTACACAACGATGATTCCAGATACAATTGATTCAATACCAGTTTCAGGATCGTTTTATAACACAGACACAGGAATATTAACTATAATCGTCAGCGCTCGAATATCGAACGAGCAAAGTCCTAATTTGTTACGAGAAAGCACTCAGTAACACAGTCAAACACGCGCCATCATAATTCCACACATCGAATTTAGCGGAACCAGCCCGCAGTAAGCATCACTGCGCTTTTCACAAACGTTATCACTAATTATCTCACGAATAAAACTATATGAACTGATTAAAATGTATTAAATTTAGAAATATAAATGAAAATAAGTTCCGCCACAAAAATACCGACGCGTTCAGTACTCAGTGCCGCGAAAACACATGAATGCGGTGAGTTTGTGTGGGTAAGAATACAACAAGGATTTTTGTATGGTATACACACACATGTTTAATGTTTCACACAGTTCAATGGCTTCGCTTATCACAGTACTGTTTTACCGACGCTTTCAAAATAGTTCGTTTTTAGGGTTCCAGAAAGATAAAACAAAAAGCAAAAATAATAGTAGGTATACACATCATAATATAAATGATCATATTGATTTAAAAGGCGCATTGGTATTTGGCAGTCGACAGTGTTATACGAACTGAATGTTTTGAAAAAGTGGTTACTTTCTCAAATTTTAACTATAATTGAATTAAAACAGTTTTTTTCTCAAATATTTGACTATTGTATCCAATGATATTGTAAAAAGGTGTAGATAGGTAAGCGCTCAGCAACACTTGACTTCAGTGAGTCAACGGACGCGTGCGTGCGTTAGTTTGCTGTTTTTGAAAATCGAATATTGTTTAGGTAACCTATCTACACCTTCCCCTTCCCTTTTACTAATATAATCTAATCTGTCTGTGAAATTGCAATATGTCCAACTACGTTGTCAATTTTGTATTATTTTACAATTATTATATTAATTTTAAATGATTAATTAAGTATATGATAAAAAACTTTTTTGCAAAAAATAAAACCGACTTAAAAAAAACACTAACCGGTGTAAAATAACTCTAAGTTAGGAAGTCTGTGGCTTTGGTGGTTTTGTCTTATTCACGATGGGCCACCGACTTCCGAATTTAGAGTTATTTTACACCGGTTAGTGTTTTTTTTAAGTCGGTTTTATTTTTTGCAAAAAAGTTTTTTTATTTTTCTATTTTTAATTGTTCCCATACAAACATTTGCCACGAATTTATTTTATATTTTTAATTGTTAACAATACATGTCATGGTAATAGGGTTATCCACTTATCCCTAATAAATGAAATTTAACATACCTAACTGTCGAAATCTAGGTATATTGTACACATCTGTGTACCCCCCAGAGCATACAGGCGTGATGATACGTCATGATGTTGTATAAACAATAAACATCCAAGCGATTCCAGCAATCACGGCAGAATTGCCGTCTATTTTTGAAGAGTTCCATTGTATACCTATCTCCGAAGATCAGCACCAGATCTTCACCAAATTAAAATGGGACCACCTCAGAGTATACTCTTTCGAATAAAAAAGAGAATAAGAAGATAAGAATTTTGAGAATCGGTCCACAAACGGCCGAGAAATCAGGTAACATACATAAAAAAAAAACATACACACGAACATAGAACCTCCTCCTTTTTTGAAGTCGGTTAAAAATAATTGTAAACCGCGTGCAATGACTTGTGATCGGCATGCCCCATGAATCACTGTGAATAATGTATGTAGGTACCAGCCAAAGCAGCCACGCCTTTAAATCTAATGCTAATCCTGTGTAGTGCATCTAAGATAGCAAATTTTGATTATGGCGCCATCAGTAGTCAAATTTGGTGATGGGGCCAGTCGTTCTCCTTCCCTGTGGCGATTGTGGCTAACGATTCAGGAGACATGCCTGCCATTAGTAAGAAGTTACTAAAAATAATTTTATAATGTACAGAACCACCAATCATCATTACCAAGACTGATTTTGTAAATTGTAATATGTCAGATTACGTAGTCGATGGTTTGCTAACGGAATTTATTAGAAAAAAAAAGAAAAATGAAATGGTTCTCGGTATGTAATGAACGTAAAAAATTATACCATCTTACAATTTAAATAGAAAAAGCATAAATATTTGGCTACGATTAATAAATAAAAGCACCCACTGTTAAACGACTCCAAACCATTAACAATCGATCAGCTGGTTTCTATCACTTGCTTATCAATATCTGTCAATGTCAGTTGTGTCAAACAAGCGAGTGTTCAAGCGGTGTGTCATGTCACATGTGTCATATGAACGTCAAAACGTTAAACTCATGAAACTGCATGAAATTCAATCAACAATTGATCATTTCCTCAAATTTAACCTAAATCAGTGTAACGAGACAATAAAACAAGATGTCTGTAGCTAAAGTGATCAAAGATAACACCAAGTCTGAGCCTGTAGCGTACAGCGATGCAGCGCTCAGGAACAATGCAGTGGTCGTCGAATATTGTAGAACATCCATGGCTGCATTGTCAGGTTCCACCGCTGGTAAATAATTATTCATTTATTATTTTGTTACAGCATTCCTTAGTTTTAGATTATTACCATTAGAATAACGACTTCCACTCATTTCCTGGTTCATGTAAAATAGTTCCCTTTTTGGAGTAGCTTTTAGCTCTATTTCCATTTATGCTCAAGTTTTGATCATATATGAAGATAGGTACGGCAAAGTTTATGTTTGAAATCTGAGTTTACCATTGAGTTGTAGTGTAAAAGTGGTAAGCTGATAGGGCTTGGTTCCCAGACTATATCACTACCACTCATTAAAGGAAATAGGTACTTATTTTAAATTTGTTGTAGATTTACAGTAAAAGCACACAGAAAACACTAGGAAGTAGTGAATGGTGGGTGTTTTGGGGTACTGTCTTAAGTAAATAATGTTCAAGAAGTAGTAATTCTCAGCCTTTTAATAAATGAGTTTTGATTTTGATTAAACTAAAAATGTGAAGCATTAAGTAAGCCAATTAATTCCACAAATATTTGCACTCAAATCTGCTAAAGGTTTGCAAATGATAGCAGGATAAACCTAAAAATAATAGTACGCCAATTAATTATGTCTAAAGATAGAGGAATAACTGAACATGTTAGCAAATCTATTTTCATGTTCCTTACACTTTTAAGATAATTCAAAGTTAAAGAAAGAAAGAAATTATATTTATTTGGGACACGCACAGAAATTTAACAGACCCACAAAACTAAAACTAACATATTAAATAAAAATAAAAAAACCTGTGCAAGGCCAAAAAGGCCCTAACTAAAGAAAGAACGAAAGAAAGAAAATATTTTATTTGGACGCACAGAACATAAAACAAAAGAACAGCAATACAGATAATAAAAAAAAAGATTAAAAAACTAGAGACAAAAATAAAATAATAATAATAATAAAAAGACCTGTGCGAGACCAAAAAGGCGCCTATCTCAGCATTAGCTCAGAATGATGCCACAATATTTTAAGGAAAACAATAAATACCGCAGAGCTGTTATTCTGATAGGGCCTACTGTAATGCCATGAATACATTTATGTACAAGAGCCCACAAAGAGGCATAAATTATATATGAATAAATTAGTATAATAAATAATAAGAATATGAAATGATAAATGCAACAGATGATATTAAATATATAAAATTAAAAACAAAATAAGTTACTCCAACATGTACATTGTGGAATGCAATAAATGAATTGAATTGAATTGAACATACAACAAAATTTAAATTAAACTATGTACAGACGTCAGCACATCAAGTTACCCCAATGTGTCCATGGACGAATGAAATGAAATTTACTCGGTTTTATGTTTCAAGTAGCTTTTCATTGTATGATGTTAAAATAATAAAAGCTCCAGATCACTTCATTAACGATAATTTAATTCTATTTTCCAGGTGTCCTAGGCCTAACAGGTCTATATGGGTTCGCCTTTTACGTCTTCGCTGTCGTCAGTCTCTGGGTGATGTTCATGGTTAAAACAGGACCGAATTGGAGCAAGTTCTATGTGTCACGACAGAGCCTTCTGACCAACGGATTCTTTGGAGCACTGTTCACTTACGTACTCTTCTGGACGTTTATTTATGGAATGGTACATGTATATTAAAGTTAAGTGATTTTTGTAAGTTAAAAGGTAAAATTGTGGGTTGGAGTATAGATTACTGTAAGTGTGATGTTTGTACTGGCTTTTAGACTGGCAGAGCTGTTCTCTAAAAAATCTACCTTTGTAAGCTTGGGTGAAGTGTCCTTGCAGGGTCATCAGCGTTAAGTAGGATACTGACAGGCCATGGTTGGTTTTTACAGAATCAATAGGCTGTTCAGACAGTGAAGAATAGCAAATTCTGATGATGCCTTTAGCATGATTATGAATATAATAATTAAACCTGCAGAAACTGAAACAAAACAGCTATTTGGTCAGTATTGAAACACTAAAACCACAAAAAAAAGGAAACATTTCATTCCTTAAATATTATATCACTAACTTATTTGTATCCTACCAGTTATTAACTGACAACTCCCAAATTAAGTGGAATATTATTTTAACTAGTTTATTTTTATTTATTCTTTTTGCATTGCATTTAAATGTATAAAATGTTGGTTGTAAGTTCAGCAATGGTGTTAAAATACGATTTATTTTATTGTAAGTAATATAATTTTATTGTTTTACTAAATAAAATAGTTACCTATTTTATAAAAGTTTTCATTTCAATCCATAGATCAAAACAGTTTCAATCACTCACTAGGTCCACTGACTGAAATTTTCGATAGATGGCGCTGTGCACTGTTTAGGTTTCCTTTAAGTTGGAGGCTGAATTTTTAATAGGTGTTAGTGAAGTTTTTTTAATGACAATAACATCTGTTAGTTCATTTAGTCGGTGCGGTCCACCGAGATTCATCACTGATGAGTCTTGGTCATCAGTCATCATCCTGTCTAGCCTTGTCCCTACTATGTTGGGGTCAGCTTCCTGTATAACCAGATGCATTTGAATATCAATGCTTTACATGGAGCAACTGCCTTTCGGACCTACACAACCTAGGTACGGTAACAATTTCTGCAACAGATTTTTATTGAGACTCAAGTTTCTTTTGTGAGATCTTTTCGGTTTTACGTGGTCCCTTTCTCTGTGTTTCTTATTTCGAACAGGTTCAAAATTTATTATATATATTGTAAGTAATATCATTTTATTGTTTTACTAAATAAAATGGTTACCTATTGTATAAAAGTTTCATTTCAATCCATAGATCAATAACAGTTTCAATCAGTAGATCCACTGACTCAAATTTTCGATAGATGGCGCTGTGCACTGTTTATGTTTCCATCATTTGCCTAGCCTTGTCCCAACTATGTTGGGGTCAGCTTCCAGTACCTATAACCAGATGCAGCTGAATATCAGTGATTTACATGGAGCAACTGCCTTTAGGACCTACACAACCCAGTTACGGGATACCCCTTGGTTAAACTGGTTAACAGATTTTTCGGGCTTCTGATTATCTGTAACGACTGTATAGCGCAGGCCACACCGCCAGCTAGCGGGCGGGCTAGGCGGGCGAACATCGTTTCACCTCTTTACATACTTAGTCGGTAGCTCGCGGTGTGAACCGAAGTATGTAAAGAGGTGAAACGATGTTCGCCCGCCTAGCCCGCCCGCCCGCTAGCTGGCGGTGTGGCCTGCGCTTAATAGGTAGATCTACAAATGACAGCCGGGACCAACGGCTTCACGTACTTTCTGAGGTAGGTACGGAGGAGTCTTGATACTTATATGTAATGAATGGTCACCCATCCACGGGCAACTCGACTAGACTCGTCAAGCTTAGCTTAACCTTCGATCGACTCGTATGGCTGTTATTACTTAGAGCCACAAGCTCCACCGAGACTGGACTGGTGCTGGACTGCGCGCGCCCTTTCCGCCTTAAATTGTCTGTTCCACCCGAGTTTTTGTGCTACACTGTGAAAATATTGTTAATAGCTAGCTTAATGAAGATTGCAGAAACCTGATGGTTGTGTGTATTGCAGGACCGATCGTCGTCGAAATCATTGGAGGTGATCCGAGGAGGCCACCACCTTTTTAAAGGACTGAATCCGCGCCTGCATGTCACTCTGTCCTGCAGTGGTCTAGTATAGTAGTGCCGGTCTTTTGTCTAAAAAGATGTTATAAAAAGAGGATGATGTACAGAGACCAGCATATCAAGTTACCCTAAAGAGTATTTTTTTTTGTATTTCTTTAACTGTAAAACAAACAGAATATGGTCTAAGTTCCCCAAGGAAAATTTTACGTCTTTAAGTTAGGTTGGTCCTACTTTATTATGTTTCATCCCTAATTCCAGTACCTAATAGTTAGGTAATACCTACTGCACTACACTCTGTAATACTGCACTACCAACAATTTGTTATTTTATCAAGCTTCCCGTAATAGCTTTGTAACTCAATAGGGATGCTAGTTCGGTGTCCATAATTAAATTGACCCGTTGGGGCATGAATTCGCTTGCGTAACACTGCCTTCTCCCCGCAACTTCGTCCGTGTGGAATTTAACTAAACGTACCTAATCATTATCTTAAGGTAAGTACCTAACAGGTTGATTTAAAACTGATGAGTTGTTTTCCTTAAAAGATACTGTAGTTAGGTACCTACCTATAATCTCGCCAGCCTACAACTTTACTGTCATCCAAACTTGCAATAGCCTATATAAACTCTACTTCTTCTATCTAATAATAATTATATGGCTAGGTGTAGATCTAAGCAATCAAGTATGATAGTGAGCATCCACATATTAGGTACAGTGAAATAAATTATGTGACTCCGGATTGTATTTGCTCTACTTTACCTGCCTGCGAAAGAAATTTTTAATGGTTAGCATAGATATATTAAATAGATTTCTATGGTTTCTAGGTTCTGTGGATAAAATATTGTAATCACCGACCGATAGATGGCGTTACTTGTATCTAAAATGAGTAAATAACTGAAGTTCTGTGGATCATTTTTCTGGACTAAATGATTTTTTTACAGTTTTGTACATTCAATTCCAAATTCCACCCCGCTATTATTATCTAGGGAAGTATTAGTATAATATAATCTAATAACACAGTCAAATCTTTAATTATTGTTATCTACCTACACCACGAAGACTTGCAAATAATAAGTAGGTAACTGAAAGTGCAGAAATACTTAGGTAGGTACCTAATCATCATTTAAGAGCGGCTTGAACGATTTGGCAAATGTTTGTTATGTTTGTAATTCACATCAACAATAAAATAATCGTTTCAAAATTTGTATCAGGTCAATAATAATTAATATTACCTATTTCATTAATATAATTTTGTTCTGAATCTAAGTTTATGTGACGAATTGGAGTTGGCTTTCAGTCTAATTTGCTGTTTTTACTCAGTTAATTTATAAATGTATGAATTGTGGAATATCCACCACAAACTTCGGGAACTTAGGACGATAATTTTGGAAGAAAATATGTAATACCTACGAAAAAAATGTTTACGATCATGCTTTAGCCGGTCATACTTAGTAAATAAATAAACCACAATGGTTAGTTGCCTCTAGATAATCCGAATATGTAGGTAGTTAAGACGACGACTGATGTCTCCGTCACTTCCTAGATGTCGTTGTCGACATGTAGTCGTTAACAGTAAAACGCTGTTCCTCATTTTAATAAAGTTTTGCTGCAATAGCCCCAAGCTATAACTTGTCAATCAACCATCCAATAGTTCGGTAATCGCCGACCACTTTTCCGACGTATTCTCTATAGTTTATAAGTTCTACAGGAACAGATTGGATTGGGTACGGTGCTGGTGCTGGTACGGAGCTGCTGGGTAGGTTTCCTACTGTTTTTGTTTAGTGAGTCGTTGATTTCATTATGTTAGGGTCAGGATCAGGACATATGGCCGGACTGGCCAGTTGTTCTAGTGTTTAGTGGCCCTGATTGATATACCGGAGGTCGTGGAATCGATTCCCACCCAAGATAAATCTTTGTGTGATGAGCACGATCATTAATTTGTTTTTATGTAGGTAATTAAGTAGGTGGGCAGGTTGGGAAGCTAATTGGATATGGAGGTACTGGATTAGCACTAAAAAGTGTACTTACATAACTCACTAACTGTAAAAAATAACAGTGTAAATTAAGTCGATTTCTTAATCACAATTATTATTCCTATCCAAAAACTAATAAGAAGTAATTATATATATATAATGTTGTTGTTGTTGTTGTGTTGTTGTTTTATATTGGAATTGAACAAAGCCATTCAATACTTTTTACAATAGACAACACTACATCACGATCAAAAATTTCATCCAAAACTTGTGTCCTAGTGGACACAAGTCTATGAGTTTTGTTTAGTACGCTCCGCTGCCGCTCCAATATTCATATATTATTCTAGATGGCGTTACTGAGACATGGGATCAAAGTTTTTCTATGACATTTCCTTGACATGCCCGCTCTATAGTAGATATTTAGATCTCTTCGGAATTGAACCATAGGGGTGGCTTAAAGTTATTTTTTTTTACTATGTAATTTTAATATTAAAAAAAACGTAATAACAAATTCAGGCCAGTAAATGCAACTATCTAAAAGAACCTACGTTGTATAAGCCTCTATAAAAAAATATTTACAATATAATATATAAAATACTAGCTGCCCCGGCAAACTTCGTTGTGCCTTAGAGTCAATTCATTGCTCTTATTTTTTTTTATATTAGATATACATACGTTGAATAAGACGACAACAAATAAATCCAAACCAATAATAACTACTACTACTTTTAAATTACAACATGTATAAATACCCTAACCTAACTGACCATACCTATCCTATAGCTAACCCAACTATCTAACCTAACTACCTTACTAAAAAATACTAAATTCATAATTTTAATCTGAACTATTGCCTCTATGTTACATACAATAATTTATGCCTATAGTTTTCCCGGTCTACTTTAATTAAAGTCCTAACAGTAAAATAAGTTCTATTTGCAAAGAATTATTAAAGTTCGTCTCTGTCATCATTGCTAGTTACGTAAATTGATTTCTGAAATATAAGACTTTTTTATGCTACATAAAACCTCTAAGTTTAGTAACAAAATAAATTTCAGAACGTAGGTGCGTATTATAAATTGACAACCTTACCTTCTTGGGTTTAGCTTAAGACTTGTCAATTTCAAATTGTCACCTGATAATGAACTGGGAAGTTTGACTCCTGTCATGTCATCCAAGATGGCGCTGCGTTTGAAAAATGTTTGAGACAACCGATATTCTTGATATTTATTTTTATGATGTCGAATGGGATAAAAAGTATCCTATGTCCTTCTCCTGGCTCTAAACTACCTCCCTGCCAATTTTCAGCTAAATCGGTTCAGCCGTTCTTGAGTTATAAGTGAAGTAACTAACACGACTTTCTTTTATATATATAGATATGTGAAAAGAAAACTTTGAAAATAATCCTTCGTTTTAAATTTAAACGAAATTAAATTTCAAGTATGTACCTACCCACATACTCTCGATTAAACAAACTTCAGTTGAAATCAATTAAAACAATAATAGGTAGGTACCTACCGTAAGTGAATTTTTCCCGCATCTGGTAATGTGGACTTAACAGTCAAACGAGAGCTGAACAAATATTTGCGGCAGCATAGCAAATAATTGTCCAGTAATATTGTTCCCAAATGTACCCACGTTTAATTAATGGATTTTACAGTTTACACTAAAACGTTTCAAGATCCCACTTGATAAAGAAAATATTATTTTTGTTAATAGACTCCTCCTTAGTACATATGTACAAAAAATATTTTCATTTAGCTTTAATTTTCGTTCAGCCTCTCTATCTCACGAAGGTGGGTTGGTTTTGAGTTTGTGTGGAATTTTAGAGGCACGTACATACAAGTATTGTTTCTATGTGCGTGAAGGCGGCTCGGCCAATACTAAGCGCTCCTGAGCTATCGCACGCAGAAACGTTGTGTACCTACACATGACTACACATTGAGCTATACATCTCCTGATCTCCAGTAAAAGCTGAAATCGTATTTTATAGGGTTTTCGTACAATGGAGGGGTCAATGTAGGTATACTGAAAAAGTAAAGCTTTTTATGAAGCCGTGTGCACATGCATTAGATTTACATAACGAAGATTAAAGGCTGCGTTCAGACGAAACGCGGCCGTTAAGCGTATAACACGCTATTGTCAACACCCGCGTTTAACTCGCTTTTTCTTTTTGTTTATGTATTTAATTTGAGTCTTATGTCTTGTAATGTGTATTAATAGATCTCAATGCTTGTGACCACTAGAAAAACAAGGCAGTCACTGAAAAACTGTGAAGATATTTTCAGTTTTAGTTGTTAATACTTAACTACCCTCTTCAAACGCTCTAAGTACGTTCTATTTACTTTTAAATAACATTCAAACGCACGCAATAACAATAACAATTGCGTTTCTTCTTTTAATTAACCGTACGTCCGTACAGCCACTCTATCTATCCCCCGTCTAAAGGCAATTTTGGAGGAGCGTAAATTGGCGACGTAGGTATCTAAAATTGCGGTTTTTGGTAGAGAGCCACGTACGTCTTAGGTGATTTTATTAGTCGGACTCAGCACGAAACCTGCGCTATAATCACCTTATTATTATTATTAATTTCAGAGGCAACTGCATAAAAAAACAAGTAACATTATTACAAAATACACAACATTAAAATACATAAAAATCTAAAGAGTGTTAGTGTGTTAGTATCACAAAATGCACCTAAGGCCTCATTTACGGAGACGCGGGGCGTCGCGCGTTGCGTTGAGCGGCGCGGCCCACACTGTATTCAAATATATGGCGTTGTATGAGTGCGTTTACGGAGAAGCGATTTTAGACGCGTTTGTTTGAATTAGGGCGTTTTTTGCGGCCGAGCCCGCGGATGGCACCGACGCGTCCCACGCGGCGTTTATCGCGGCGGCGCGCGGCGCATGCAGCGACAATTCTCGATGAAGCTATGTCTGAGGCAGAATCTTCTGTCAGTCTTATTTAGAAATCGCGCAACACAGACGTACCTAGTCACCGTCGCAATGGAGTATGATATGCCCGCCGCGTGCTTCGCTACACGCTAGAGGATTCGCCGCGGGCGCCGCCACGCTTCCCGTCTCGCTTCTCTATGAACATGGTCGTATATTGCTATAAGTTTGTGTTTACGCGTGCGATGATGCGTGCCGCTTCACGCGCCGCCCCACCGTAAACAGAAAAAACGTCCGACGCGCCGCGAGAGGCCACGCCACACGTGACGCGAGACGCCACGCCACACGCGACGCGAGACGCCCCGCGTCTCCGTAAATTAGGCCTTACAAAGAAGTCAAAGTCAAAGTCAAATCATTTATTTCAATTAGACCTGATAACAGGCACTTTTGAACGTTATACTTACAAATTAAAGAAATTATGAGAATGATTCTAGTTTCACATTCCAAAAGGTAGTTTCGTATGGAGAAGAATGTGCAAGAAACTCCATACTTACTCTTTGAAAATAGATTTTACTAAGTTTGAATGCATAATCAGATTATATGTGATGACGTTGAATACAAACTAATATACTGAGATAGGTACAGACGCCAGCACGTCAAGTTACCCCAATGTGTCAAATTTCTTTGATCGTTTTTCAACTTTATGTCAAACGTAATAAGGTTCATATTCTATTGGGAAAATTTGACACATTGGGGTAATACAGCTGGTAATTAGATGTGAGCGTATTTAAAGATACATGGTGCTCACATATTTACATAATATTTGAACCAAAGATGATTATAAAAAAAAGTACCTCCATGAAATAATAAAATAAAAAGTAAGTAAGTGAGTGTAAGTATTACCCCTAAGTAAAAAAAAAGTAATATAAAGTGTCAGTATTTTCAGTACAGCTATAACTAGCTTATGCCTAGGGCTGTCCTTACCCACAGATTTTGCAAAGGACAGTCAAAACGGGCAGCAATTACACTTAGAATGCTGTTGCTGCTGCTTCGTAGACTGTGCAGCAAGAAGGGCTTCTTGAGCATGATGGCTTGAAATTGAAAACCATCCGTACGGGCTGCAGCATGACAATGTCAAGAGTGAGGAGAAGAAATGTGTCGAATCAGTGTCAGTGGACGCAACCTTCTGTGTCAAGCATGATTTCTACTCGCGTATCTTATTTAGCCATGAGCCCATGCCATGAGCCATAATTGATAAGGGTGTTCGTGACAAACTAATATGCTGGATTTTGATGTGGTCTGCGGTTTCTATAGCAATATCATTGATTGACACGTCGTTAATTATATGCGCTGTCTTTAATCTAGTTGTTGTTGAAGCTATGTTTGGCTAATTTTGGAAGTGACTTGGTGCTCCGTGGCGTGGTGGGCTCGGTTATTGAACGGAGTAAATATCTGTATGACGTACAGGTAGGTAGTTGTTCCGGGTTTGCCTGGTTATTTAGTAATTTTAATTGTTTGTAAGCGCTCCTCCGATATGGGAGAAATTCTATGGAATGACTGCTTCGTTGGTCTAGTGGTCGCAAGCGCTACTGCTGAGCATGAGGTCTCGGGTTCGATCCCCGGGTCGGGCAAAGTGTTATTGAGTTTTTCCATCTGGGATTTCTCAGTAGCAGCCCGGAGTCTGGATTTGTGCCCGATTGATGGTAATAAGCTCGCCCCTTATTACATGGGACTTAAACATAACTGGCGAAATGTGGGAGTACTACCAGGTACACCTCTGCCTAGCCCTTCGGGGATTAGGTACAGGCGTGACGTTATGTTATGTCTATGGAATGGGGCAACTGTTTAACGTTTTATAGAGAAAAATGAAAACTTTCTTGTGGATGTCTTCCGCCTCGGCGAGGGTGGAGGGATCTGTTACACTCTTACTGACTTCAAACCACCAAGTGTTCCGTCTCTCTGTCTCGCACCTGCGCAGCTAGGTGTCGCGGGAACAGACGACAGTTTTATTCGGCAACCCCCTACCCTACATCTGTATTTGTTGTCCGTGCCCCGAATTATGGTTTTGCGTCATTCCTACTACTTTAAACCTTGCAACAACTGCATGATATATTTCATCACCATAAACTTTTCAGGATATCAAATCCAAAACTATCCATTTCAAAGTAATAATACCCACAAAGCACTTAGCGGACGTACGGACAGACAGATTTACTGCGGACACAGACGCGGCACAGTCAACCGCGCATCCAGCATTTCATCTTTATTTTGAAAGCAATAAGGGTGATATTTGCTATGACGTCGGTGGATTTTTATGTCGCGTTATATAGCTTGACAGCTGGATTTATAGCTTCGCTGTGGCTTCGCTTGAGTTGTCGAGTAGCCGTTAACTGTGTGTGACAGACTTTATTGTGGAGTGATTAGGCGTCGTTGGGTTATTCCTGTATGAAGCGTTTTCCTCATACAATGTTTATTCTGGATTTTGAATCCTGGGACGGTTTAAGATAGGCATATGGTGCCCGATATATGAAATTAAACATGTTGATTTAACGAATGAAAAACGTTGAAATCTTAACAAAGAATTTAAAAAAATAATCAGGTTAATTTATTCGTAAACAATTGTTATTTATTTCTGTAAAACCTTAACTATATTATACAAACACTAAAAAAAAAACAATAACTAAACCTAACAAAAAATATTTACAAAGCATCAAAAAATTCCTCTGCCTCGCTGCCAGCTGGTAAAGTGCCCAAAAGACTGGCTGCATTGCCACGTTGAATGGCAATGCTTAGCCTCTGGCCAAAGTAGAGGCCAGCCCTCGGGTCACGAGAAGCGTCAACCAAACGTTTGGAGATGTCTTTGAACAGAAGACGAGCACTCGGACCCCACGGCCCAAGAGTTTCAACCCCAAACGGCTCGACAGTATAACTAATAACAAGGTTACTATATTTATGCCGCTTGAGGTTCTCAGCAGCCGCAGCAGCAGCACCAGCACAGCATGTAGACCCAGGAAGATGGGATGGCGCAAGAGTATCGACACAAGTAGCATCCCATACCTACTAAAGGCCTACCCATCTTCCAAGAGAATAAAGACATACCGTCCGGTCTTTTGCCATCGTCGCGTGCCAAGCCATTGGGTTCTAAAACAGCTGGAACGCCGACAGAAACAAGAGCACGTCGGATGATGTCATTAATGTGTGCATGCCGTGCTATGCGACCCGCACTACGACTGCAAGATAGACCGTGATGCCCGAGGCTGTTGACAACTTCCCCACAGTGACAGCGATGAGGAGAAACACATGGAGCTCCTAGACGAAGGGAAGCAGCGAGGCGGAAATTAGTGTCATCGAAAACCGTACCTATCTTCGACGACGGTAGTGCAAGAAGCCATAGTCCCGACTCCCATTCACCCACAGCGAGCAGGCGCGCACGCTCAGCAGCAGTGGCAGATGAGTCAATTAGGTACTTCTGCACCGCTCTGCTGAGCGGCTCATCCCACCGACTCTGGGAAAATGGGTTCTCGGGAAGATCTGAATTCGGGCAAGCGATTTTCCAGGCATCCATAGCCTCGGCGAAGTACGGCACATTGAAATCAACCAGTGTGGTAGCTAAGATATTCCTGATTAATTTCTTAGTGCCGCAGACCGAGGATATAAATGCCGGTAAACAAATACTAGAAATTTTGCGGACGCCGAGGCCTCCCTTTCGAATAGGAAGACTAGCTTGCGCCCAAGCTCTATCGTCCAAGGCCACATTTAAAATTGAGGTTAAAGTATTCCTGATAATTTGGTCTATTTTGTCCAGAAGGTTGGTGTGCTTCCATAAATGGGAAGCACGAAGGAAGTATGTTAATTTAGGGCCGAAACAGCAGTATCGAATTATGGTGATAGCCGAATGCATGTTAATTTGGAACAAACGTTGCGAAACATCATTGAAGTTTTGAATTTTTTCTTCAATAAAATAAAAATAGGTGAAAAAATAAAAAAAAATTGGTAAACATAGGTGATAATTATTATAAACCAGATCTTAAAAATTAGGTTGTGCGCTATGTTTTGCCAATTTGCATACAAAAAAAATAATATTATCCCTACTATTAAATAACGCCTATTAATGCCAATAAGTCCGTCTCTGTACATTAGTGTGCTTGAAGTATTAAATAAATAAATTAATTAAAATATAAATTCGTCATACTATATTAATAATAATTACTTTATTAATCAAATCATTTGAGTACAAAATGACTTATATACTATTAATAAATATGACTATGCAAACACGTAAAATTTCAATATTCATAATCAGTTTAATTGCATTTCAAAATGTAGTGTAATAATTATAGTCTATAGTCTAGTTAGGCTAGCCTAGTTTATAGTTTTTTTAGTTAGTGTAGTTTTTTATTTGTAGTTTTTTTTTGTTGATATATCAAGTAAACATACTTATCGTTGGGCAGGTTACGTATTAAGGTACAGCAATATATTAGTTTCGACAAGCCTGACTGCAATCATCTTCTACGTATACATATGTAGCTATTTCTTCTAATAGGTACTTATATAAAATTCTCGTATCACTGTGTTGGCCACCCAACTCTTCCTAAATGGCTTCACCGTTTTTAATACAATTTTAGTAGGTCCGAGAATAGGTCGTGAACTATATTGTTTTGAAAATAAAGGCGGAACAAAGTTTGCTGCGGAAACTATTTAGCCTTAGAAACCTATATGGACGGAATGGTCTGCGATACCCAGACATTCAATTCACGTACAGGCAAATCGGTCAACTTATATTATTAATTTTATCTAACACCGCGACAAACTTTAAATTACTAATTCCAACATTAAAACATTGAAGTGACCTTGCGTAGTACCAAGTTGCACTACAATAAAAGGCCAACTTAAACTGGTTTTCCTATCACTGACATGTCGCTAACTGTGCCATTTCTAAGCTCATATTATACGCCAGTAAAATGGTATCGATATCAAATGATCAGGGTATGACATTTAGTCCTACATCCTCGTCTGAAATCACTTCATACTCCGCATAATAATAATATGGCTGACCCATCTCGGGTTTGGTAAGAGTGACTGTCAATTTGTGCCGGGTATCCATTTTGATGGAGATTTTTGCAGTCATATTATTAATATTCTGTCTGTATGAAGAGCTTTGTTATGGGACATGTTCGAGAACCATACAATAAAATTGATAGTTATACCTATCAGTAAAGGAGTTGTAGCGACATCTATGTCGCCACATACGAACTAACATCTGACATCCTACATCGCGGTATCAAAGTTATCCGCGCAGTTTGAACGTATACAAGTTTCCGACTCACCGTGAACTATGCGGCATCCGGTTCCAAAGCACTGGAACACTCCACTGGCCTGGCAAGCATCACGACTCAACCTGCTATCGACCTCCGGTCTCGGTGGGGAGTGATATAGCGACATCTATCTCGCCACATACGAACTAACCACTGACATCCTACATCGCGGTATCAAAGTTATCCGCGCAGTTTGAACTTATACAAGTTCCCGACAACACCCGTCGGGCAGTAGTTAGCCTACCAGACACAACGCCCGCCTGGTCGGAGGATCTTCCCTTTTCAATGGTGAATGAGGAACTTTACACCCTGTTCCTCATACCTCGAAAGAGTGATAGTGCTGTGACCGGCAGACTGCCAAGTCATCTAGGTCTTGAGTTAGAGCCCAAAGCACGCAACTCTGACTTTTCCTTTTCATGTGCGTATTGTATAACTTGCTTCAAAATCGGTGAAGGAAAACATCGTGAGGAGGCATGCCTGTTAGATATTTCTCGACGGCATGTGAAGCCAGGTCAGAGGCGCATGGGTGGCATAGAATCTCTGACACCAGGTTAGTCACTAACAAAACGAACTGAGGCTCGAGTCTGTTATTGCAATCGTGTCTCAATTCAGACCGGTCATTGATCGAAGAAACTTTAACAGTTTTTGTATGGGAAATGTATCATAAGTTTGACGTTATACGTCAAAAATCGTTCATTGACCGGTCATTGAGACACGATTGCAATAGCAGACTCGACACCCAGTTGTATAGTAATAACTATTGGCTAGGACGTGCTGTTCAGAACCTGAAGGTTTGGTTTGAGTCAGGACACATTGAACGACGGTCTTGCGCACTTTTACTATTGAAAAGGAACACACTTCTACACATTATGTCAATCAATGACAATTATCAATGACAGTTTGTGCTCGACCAATGAACGATCGAGTTTTGTGTCAGTCCGCCGCCAGAGCGCGTTGATGCAGAAGGATGCGTTCGTCGTTTCATGTGATAAACCGTCGAACGCCGTCGATCAATGTGTCCTGACTCCTGACGGCACTGAAAGACAAGAGGATGTGTCTCGAGCCGGTCGAATCACTAAAAGTCACCAAAAACTTGAGTGAAGTGAACTGTCAACGCCTAGCATTAGTATGGAATGACAGCTCAATAAAATTTGCTTTCACGGCATGATTTTTACAGAATCTGAAATCAGAAATGCAGGTGACGATGATTGTGATTTGAAGGCAGTAGGTTCTCCACAGATCTCCTGAGAGTATTAAATCTTCATTCCCAAAACTGTAGCCTTGTGTAGTGAAGAAACGATATTTGATTATGGTAAGAAGGAGGCATGTTATCCAATATTGGATTTGGTTCAATCGCTTTTCTTGTTAGATAAGTCTATAAGGTTTTCTTTAGCTTGTATACTCGTACATGAACCCGATCCTTCATTTGTTGCCGGGGTGAATGACCACGTTCACCATAGACGAATTTATTGAGTTCTAGCTGGAATGTGATTTATTTAGTATTGACCCCTAATTTGCTGGTTCTGTAGTATTGAGTTACAGTATTTCGTTGGTTCGTTGGCATACATAAATTGGCAAAATAAAGAGGTAACTTTATTTACATACTTTATTTTCTTTTATATAAGGAGTAGAAGGAGGCCTTTGCCAAGGAGTGGGACAGTAGAGATTACTTCCAGCTCCTACTAAAACAAAAACACTGCTAGTCCTGGAAATCGAACACAGAACCTCACGCTTAGCAGTAGAGCTTGCGACTGTTTATTGGTCTACCCAATGGTATGCAGCCCCCCCCGACGGAAGACATCCATGAAGATTTTTACTCACAGAAAAGCAGTTGGCTGTTGCGCAGCTTTTCTAATAATTTAAGAAAGAAGTAAAATTTATTTACTTCTCATATCTACTGGTATTGATATTGTTTTACAGTTTTTCAAATCCGACTTTAAAGGGTAAATTGACAGAAAGCCGAAAGCCGGATCGGCTTCATCAACGGATGACGCTGTTGATATGGCTCAGTCCCACCCCGCCCAGGTGTATGGCCAGGGGTATGGTTCGGTCGTATTAAATAATTATAAATAATAATAATAAATTCCACAACGCCGTCTAGACAAAAGCTAAGCAGAGCTTGTGTTATGGGTACTAAACAACTTATAGACATACATATTCCTAAATACCTTTACGTATGTTTTAGATAAATTACACCCAGACACGGAATATATGATCGTGCTCATCACAAAAACTATTGTCCAGGGTGGGAATCGAACCCACGACCTTAAGCATAGCAGCCAGGGTCACTAACTACTAGACCAACACAGTTAAAATTGATTGATCGTAAACCACGCAGTATGTATAGGCGCCTCACACAAAATGATTGATCACAACTATTCACAACGGATCAATCATTTACATATAAGTGACATGTACATTTGAACATATTATGTTTATAGGCGCTATACATGATCCAGGACGCGAATTCACAAAGGTAAGTGCAAATCACAATCACCAATCCACACTTGCTGCTGGCTGCTTGAAAGTATTAAAAAATGACAGCACTATTCGCCTTGTCCTACATTTTCGCGGGGTTATTACTGCTGTTCAGAAACCTGGGCAAACAAGCAAAACGATACAAAAGCAAATAACTAAAAGGGTTAATCTCCAGGATTTATAAAGGGTGGAAGGGACATCGACGCACATCGGGACACTAAGAGTTCTCTACATCTTTCTGGACCCCAAAGCGTTGAAGTGTATCGTCGGCTTCCCCGGCTATCCCAATTTTACCTGACGTTCTTTTTACCTTCATCTGCCTAGCCTTTTCCCAACTATGTTGCGGTAAATGATAAATTATATTTATTTCTGTAAATAGGTTCTTACAAACACTTACACATATAATTTTTCACTATCTGACTACTCTGAGAAGAAACACTAAAAGAAACTCAGAAGTCATAGTCTCTTTTAAAGTCCAGACATTATATACCACTATTTTTTAATTAGTAGATAGTTGCAACATACTTAAAGGGCTTATTCTAGACGGTCTTCTCATTATATTTGTAAAGCATCAATAAATAATATTCATAATCAGCATAGTTATTAGCGTTTGTTTATATCCCAAAAACTCACCCTATTTATGGAAATATTGTACAGGCTATTCATGACATAGTAGTATTCATTAATCGTCATCTCTCGCTCACGTTCGCGTCATTTCGCTCAAGCATGCCCCACCCCCAACAGCTGTTTTCGTTATTTAAGTTTAACTAAATAGTGGCATATTTAAAAATTGAATGTCGTTTTTTTTTTACTTTTGATTACGCAAATATGATCAATAACAAGTACGAATACAACCCATTTTTTGTACTCTAAAAAAATAGTGGTGTAAATGAGCGACATGTTTCATACAGAACTCATGATACGAGTATCAGCATGTTCGACGATGATCATTCCACCCTGTATCTAAAACAAAAGGTAGCAAAATAAAAAAGTTTTATACGTAAGTAATACTCGTACTTACTGGATTTGAAAGAACCTTGCTCCCATTTACGTGCAATCAGAATAGGCTCGCTAAAACCAATTTATTTCCTTCGAAGGATAACTGTTCTTTATTTATTAACTTGGGCCTACAAAAACCTTTAAGAACGAAGATTTTCAGTACATTTGCGAGCCTTTTTAAAGGCAGTTTTAAATAGCTAACTGAGAATTGAATCGGGGAGACCAAACCGTCTGATTTCTTTCGCGACGAATTAGACAAAGTAAACTTTGTGTACCTAATGATATATCATGGCACGAGTATCTCAAGCTCTGACAGAAATTGTCAAATAATTTCCTAAAAAAATAAAATGTTTTTTTTTATCCCAACTTGAAGACTTTCTTTAGTGACTGTATTTTAGATTTATGTTGATGATGTGTAATCTAATTAAGCAAAGATATTGAAGATACTAAACTTTTTAATTTTTTAATTTATTTTATTGCAAGTTACTCGAAACTCAAACATTACCATCATTTAAAAGAATGCTTAAAAATGATTACCTTTCTCCTAACACGTCTTAATATAACAGTTCGTTACTCTGTAAATTATTAGTATTTATGTAGGTATTGGTTTTATTTTATTTTTTTACTTTTGTTTTCTTATTTATACTTATTTTATACCTCTTTTGAGATAGTCATGTATGTTATATATTTATGTTATTAGTACACCACAAACTTCCTACTCCTCTTTTTTCCTCATCCATCAAGTCCATCCAAAGGTTGTCTGTAAGAGATCGCTTTTAGTGTGTTCATTAAGTGTGGTTTCCTTTGCCTAAAACATATCTTTAGCAGGGCAAGCCCCTCCGAAACAGCAATCATGGATCTCCCACTGGTGCACTTTAATATTTTAGGGAATATCTCGGAGGATTCACAACCACTGCAACTCGTAAAGGCTAGATTCAACCAAATGTCATAAAGGGCTATGGCTGGTAAGCAGATACATTTAACACAGATCTTCTTCTTTTCGTGCAGTTAACGACTAAGAGGTTTTTATGCCACTCATGGACGCCTCTGACTGCGTTATTTCAAAATAAATCATCGCTGATAACGCCCACAGTGATGCCAAGGACACACCCATCGACAAACATAGTATGTTACTTTCTAAGTTTATCTTAGCCATCATTGACGTCGGTGAAGGAAAACATCATAAGGAAACCAGCAGACCTTGCCATATTACAAATTCTATTATAGAAAGAAAATGGCGTATATGGAATCAGCTGTTTGTCAACTGTCAAGTGTATTTCATTTTGAGCCACATTACAAATTCTACTAGTTAACACTTGACAAACAGCTGATTCCTTATACGCCATTTTCTTTCTATTATCGCCTTATCGATGCTCGTGCCACCTCTGTATGAGAAAAGGCCTTTGCCCTGCAGTGGGATAGTACCAGGCTGGGATTATTATGTATTATGTAGATCTAAACCTTCAAGGTCTAATTCAACTCCCCCAATTTCAAACAGAAACGCATTAACGTGAAAATAAAGTAGCAACATAAAACGAATCAATTTTCGCTTGGCTGATAGGAAGCCAGCAAAAAGGCCGAATTTCCGGACATCAGCTGTGCCCACTGATTGATCGGAACTGCCTTGTTTTTACTCACTTAGCTTGAAATATCAGAAATTTTACTACAACTCCGATGGAGCGAATTTTTAAACTGTTTTCCGTACCTTCTTCGGTTTTTAGGATTCGACTCGATAGTCTAAAGAGTGCGATGCGATGCGTCTTACTTAATATTACCTATAAATTTGAAAGTTTGTGAAGATTAGATATTTTAATATACCGCTTGGGCGCTCGAGCGGATATGTGTATGTTTGAATGTATGGATGTTTGGATGTTTATTACTAAATCACGTGTAGGTCCACTGTTGATTTGGATAAAAATTGGCACACAGACTATTTACTGATACTGAATGAACACATATAGTTAAATTGATACTTTTTTAAACTTCTTCAATAGATAAATAATCCGCTAAACGGATTTGGATAATATATTATCTTCGAAAGGTTACTTTATCCGTGGGCAAAGCCAGTCGTGGCCAGGAGCAAGTTTATTTAAAAAGTAAAGGATCAACCTAATCCTAGATAGAGCTATTTTTATCTGATATGCCAAACCGCCTGCAGCCTACAATCCATACCATATTTTTATCTTTATGAACCACTTAATATTAGAAATCCGAAAGATTTGAGCTTTAGTTTGTTTGTCTGTAGTGATTTATCTCAAGCCCTATTTATTAAATTGATTAGATTTTTTTTTCTCCACCAGAAGGCTATGTTATCAATTTGTAGCTATCACCGAGTAAGAAACTATGTACAAGTGGAGAAGGGGTTGTTGAAATTCGCAGGGAAAAGTACCAAATTTATTTATTTATTTATTTAATACTACAAGCACACTAATGTACAGAGGCGGACTTAATGCCATAGGCATTTTCTACCAGTCAACCTTCCAAATTCACGCTAACACATTCGCGAGCGAAGTGGTAGTCTCGGTTATATATGAATTTGTGTTTTAACTTATACATAGCACCTATACTAATAATAATCATAATTTTATCTCGACAAAATATTTGATTGTTTGTTTGTTTGCATTGAACAGGCTCCGAAACTACTGGACCAATTTAAAAAATTCTATCACCGTTGAGAAGCTACATCCGGCAGTTATTCCCGGGTGTCATGGGCTAATTTTTTAACCGACTTTCAAAAAAGGAGGAGGTTCTATGTTCGTGTGTATGTATTTTTTTTTTTTTTTTTTTTTTTTTTTTTTGTATGTTACCTGATTTCTCCGCCATTTGTGGACCGATTCTCAAAATTCTTTTTTTGTTTGAAAGAGTATACTCCCGAGGTGGTCCCATTTTAATTTGGTGAAGATCTGGTGCTGATCTTCGGAGATATACAACGGAACTCTTCAAAAATAAACAGCAAATCTGTCGTGATTGCTGGAATCGCTTGGATGTTTATTGTTTATACAACATAATGACGTATCATCACGCCTGTGTGCTCTGAGGGGTACGCAGGAGGGTACAATATACCTAGATTTCGTCAGTTAGGTATGTTAATTTTAATTTATTAGGGATTAGTGGAAAACCCTATTATGATGACATGTATTGTTAACAATTAACAATATAAAATAAATTCATGGCAAATATTTTTATGGTAACAACTAAAAATGGAAAAATAAAAAACTTTTTTGCAAAAAATAAAACCGACTTCAAAAAAAACACTAAACGGTGTAAAATAACTCTAAATTCGGAAGTCGGTGGCCCATTATGAGTAAGACAAACCCACCAAAGACACAGACTTCCGAATTTAGAGTTATTTTACACCGTTTAGTGTTTTTTTTGAAGTCGGTTTTATTTTTTGCAAAAAAGTTTTTTATCCCTGTATTCCCACGGGAACGGGAAATACCTACGCGGGTGAAACCGCGTGATGTCTGCTAGTATTCCATAAACTTATGAATGCAGGTTTGAAGGCTCAACAATACCGACGACCAAAGACAATTTAAACTTCATGGAATTGAACCAACTTTGAGAATAATTCGCATTTTAATTTAATTTTCTCAATGGAAACCTTTAAATCTTGGACTTAGTCCAATGAATAAAATCTTAAAATGAAAAGTCCGCAAAGTTTTCATATTTATTAGATTTTTATTAAAGTTCTTGCGTTCTGTATAGAATATGGTAAGTTCGATTCTCTTAATAAGAGTTATAGAAGGAAATCACATGATGCGCTTGTAGGAATGTGTGGCTTTAATTAGCCACAATCTCCTTTCGGCAGATCGATCTGGTAGATGCCCGTATTCATAAGAATTAGCCATTTCTTTAATGTAGGGAAACCAACAGAGAATAGCTTGAGTCACAATCATAAGTCATTTATCGCACAAATTATATTTCATTCGATATCTTAAAAAAAAGATTAAAGATACCGGGCTAGCATCTGCAACTCCACATCAAAACGCGTATTTTGCGTAAGTATGGGCTAGACCTACCACGCGGGCCTAGTGCGAAACTGTAGATCATGCCACGAGTTACTGTTCGTAAGTCGTCCGCCACCACTGGGCCACCGCTGCTCACGATACCTTACTGAAATCTATTCACTAGTAGTTAGGAAATCATTAAGTCCGTCAGTTTTGATTACTTCTCGCAACAAAAAGAGAGAAGATCTCTTGGAACAAAAGCGCTCGCTGTTGACGTTCAATTAAAATCACAATCACGTTCAAAATGGCCGCGCTGACCATCGCCTCGGCCCTCCGCTAGACTGACAGTTGTCAGTATTTAGGTATTTTTTTTACATTTTTTTTATTTTTGTTTTTGACTGCCTCGTTGGTCTAGTGGTCTTGCGACCACTAGACCAACGCTCTACTGCTGAGCATGAGGTCCCGGGTTCGATCCCCAGGTCGGGCAAAGTGTTATAGAGTTTTTCTGTCTGGAATTTCACAGTAGCAGCCTGGAGTCTGGATTTCTGCCCGATTGATGGCAATAGGCTCGCCCCCTATTATATGGGACTCAAACATAACTGGCGAAATGTGGTACTACCAGGTACACCTCTGCCTAGCCCTTCGGGAATTACAGGCGTGACGTTATGTATGTATGTATTTATTTTTAGGTGGTTACTTTATAAATGAGATCATTATGGACCCTGTAGGGCACAGAAAAAGGGTAGTAGAGAAGAAGCACTGTTTTACGAGATTATTTAGTTTCTAAATGAAATAATGTATTAGTTACATGAGAATAACCAATTCTGGGAGATCAGGAATTTTATTCATATTACCATGAGTCATTATTTTATTTAATGATCTTAACACTGATTTACTCTCATTCAAGAAATGCGTCGTGCAGGAACGTTCAGAACTTGCAATGATACCAGCCTATTTACTGACTTACTGCAGGGCAATCGCATCTTCTCAAACAGAGAAGGCACGAAAAATCAAAACTGAACTTAATGCCGCTCATTGTAACACCTTATGCAGTAGCTCTTTAAGTTTTTAATTAAAAGTTTTTATTGCGTACAAAGGGGATGATGATGATAAATGTTAAAGTTGAAAATTGACCATGTTTAACTTAATTTAAGCATTGCTTATTTTATTAACTCAAACATAAACTGTATCTATTCTATTCTTAGTTACAAATCAAAGTAAACAAATAGACTGATCGATGCACATTTTGTCGTAAAAGAAAAGGCAGTGGGTCAATTACAAGCGGACACTAAAGAAAAATCTAAGTCATTCTCTCAACGTGTTCAATAAGGCCCATATTATCATGGCCGACTGTTCTTGATAGCCTCCCTGAGTGATCGGGAGTGCTCTGTTTTTATTCGCTCCGGGCCAAACGGGGTTAGCGAGGTTTAAGAATTGAATTTAAAAGAGATGCCGTCTGATTTATAAAAGAAGTAAGATTTCTGTGTAACGTTGAGAAAAATGATTTGTCTTTTTAAAGGAGGAGTTTTGAACAACTCTATGGGCCCGTGGGTAGGTAGGAAGCCATAGGAATAGTTATAGGAAGTCCACTGCTGGACATAGGCCTCCCCTATAGATCTCCAATAAGACCGGTTGGAAGCAGCTCGCATCCAGCGCGTTCCCGTGGCCTTAATGAAGTCGTCTGTCCACCTTTGAGTGGACGTCCTACGCTGGGCTTGCCGATACGTTCCCACTCGAGAACCTATAGACCCCATCGGTCATCAGTCCTCCGTGCTATGTGCCCTGCCCATTGCCACTTCAACCTGCTAATCCGCTGGGCTATGTCGGTGACCTTGGTTCTTCTACGGATCTCCTCATTTATGATTCGATCTCGCAGAGAGACTCCGAGCATAGCCCTCTCCATAGCTCGTATAAAATAGTCCTCAGTAGCAAACGGTAAATTTTCTTAATAGGGAAGCCGACAAAAATACTTAGTACCTATTCGTATCATTATTTGCTGTCCCTCTCAAAAGTCATTGGTCTTGCTTAGCTTTTAATAGATAGCGTTGTGTGAAAATTTGTGGAATATTTATTTATTTATTTATCAGCTATTTAGTACCCATAACACAAGCTCTTGCTTGTTAAACTCAAACATACCTACTTATATACTTCTAAATACCTACATACATATTATCGAATCATATTAACAAATGATCGTGCTCATCACACAAACATTTGTTCTGGGTGGGAATCGAACCCACGACCTCCGGCATAGCAGTCAGGGTCACAAACTACTAGAGAGCATCAGGCCAGCCAAATTCCTAAATATAAGGCAATATATATAAGGTAATACTAGAGCATGACTGCATTAGTCAATAGCGTAAGTGTTGCCCTTCCGAATATCCAAAGGGAAGCCGATCGATAGGAATCGAGTTGTATGGAATGGACACTTGGCCACTACCTAGTAGTCCTGCAGGTTAGTCTTCCTCGTATGCACTTTCACTTGCATAATATATACCGGGAAAATCTGCAGTTGCTACCTCATTTCATTAAAAGCGTCATGGGGCGAGTTAGCTTCGGCCCCTCGTACGCCTTCCCAAGATCCGGGACCGCAGAGTTCCGAGAAAAAATGAAAACTGTGAGGTTCACCTAAATTGTTAAAAGGTATTTTTTACAGACTGTACCAGTACTGCTGGTATTGTTATCTGTGAAAACGAGTTTATGTACAGTGGCCTGCTCATCACCCCCAATGTGCCACATTTCTGAGATAGTTTTTCAACTTTATAACAAGCAGTATAAGGTTAATTTTCAATTGAGAACATTTGTCAGTTTAAGGTAGTTTTATGTGCAGCTGGTGTCTGTACCTAACCAATCCTAATAATACCTATTATAAACGCGAAAGTTTGTGAGGATGTTTGTTACTCTTTCACGTAAAAACTACTAAATGAATAAAATTTGGTATGGAGTTAGCTGATACCCTGGATTAACACATAGGCTACTTTTTATGTATTCCGGTATTCCCACGGGAACGGGACCTACGCGGGTGAAACCGCGGGACGTCTGCTAGTCAAGTTTATTTGTGACAGTCATATTTCTACGGGCTTTCACAAAAACCTCTGTAATCCTTCACTCATATTGCTCAAACATTTTCAAGAAATCTGTATTAAAAATTATAGGAGCTGAAACTGAAATTAACGAGGAACATGATTGATTGACGTATCACTGATTGATTTTATATTAAACACTTTTATAAAAGTTACCAGACGCAAATCGTTCGGGAATATTATGATATAAGATTGTATAAGGTTCTCACATACATATCAAAGATGTTTTGAAGCTTCGTAAGCGTAACCGAAAACTGTGAAAATGTTGTAATAACTATTTTGAAAAGAATAAGGAATGGAGTTTGTTGCCCGTTCTTCTCTACTTATACAAAAGAATCTTTATCTTTATCTAATTTAACTAAGTTAGACGTTCCAAAGTGCCTTATAACGGCCTTATTGAAATACATAGTTTGACTTTTATGTATTATGTCGGGGAAAGCTTCCGGTTGGGGTTAAATCTTCATCGTCAAACATGATTATCACGGCGTTATGGGTTACAAGCAGTAACTTTTCTTCAGTATGACTTAAGCACACATTCAAATGATAAAATATAATGAAACGAATGACAGTTCCTATAGTGGAGGTGACGTTGACTCCACGACGGCAGGATGATAAGGGGCTGTCATCGTAGCGTTCCTCCGTTTTATAGGCTCCGTCGTAGCACGAAGTTAGCCGTCATCGCGACGGTGCAGTGTTGTCTTCTCTCGAAACTCGTGCTGCGTTTCGTTTTAGCTTCGTACTATTGACCGTCTCCGACATATAGATTGTTCTCAACAATACACACTACTCAAAGCGTCAGTTTGTACCATGTTTGCATAAAACTTGATTAATGGGTAGTCGTGAAGTCACCTACCAACTTGATGAATGCGACGCACTGCGATCCTTCTGACCAGTGTGTTCCATTCATTTGAGATTAGGCTTTCGTGTGGCCTTCTATTTCACTGAAAATAAATAAATAAATAAATGTTTCACAACGCCATCTAGCCCCAAACTAAGCAGAGCTTGTGCTATAAGTTCTAGACAACTGAGAAATCTATTTATATATTTCTAAATAAGATACATATTATATATATATTAGACATATTACACTCAGACACAGAAGAAATGATCGTGCTCATCACACAAAATGTTTTTAAAAATTGAGAGACGGCAGCGTTGAGTTTATTAATCGATTGAAGCGCCTATACACAAACCCTTAGGACTTTGTCTCACCTCAGATGGGGTATTTTCAATCAGATATTCTGATTACATTTTTTAATTAAAGACGCAAATGATCATGCCAATTTGCACTATCAGTCAATAAAAAAATGCAAACAACGAATATCAAAGTAAGTTCCTACAAACAATAGCGAATTAGAAACATTATTTATCGTGCCTCATTGGTCTAGTGGTCGCAAGCGTTACTGCTGAGCATAAGGTCCCGGGTTCGATCCCCGTGTCGGCCAAAGCGGTATTGAGTTTTTCTACCTGGAATTTTTAAGTATTAGCCCGGTGTCTGCATTTGTGCGTGATGTTATGTGTTATTTATTCTTAATTAGGTTTCCAAGAAGAGATCTCCTTTTTAAATGTTATTACATTTGTAAATATATGAGCACAATGTATCTACCTATATCAACTTAATCATGTAATTATCCATACCACTCCACTCTATTACTTATTTTTTATTTCCTTAAACCTATCTTAGTATAGTACTTTTTATTCTAGGTGCATCGTCCTCACATAATAATCTGATTGATGTATACAAAGTATTGTAAAAAATATTTTAAAAGAGTAAGTATGGAGTTTCTTGCCCATTCTTCTCCATTCATATATACCTTTTGGAAGGGGCAACTAGAATCATTTTTTTAGTAAATTTTTGTTAGAAGTTCAAAAGTGCCTTATAATTGAAATAAATGGTTTTCCTTTGACAACTTTACTGCAAACAGACTAAGGTTCGTGACAGTATTTTTAACCCCCAACGCCAAAAGGATGTGGTGTTACAAGTTGGACGTGTCTTGTGTGTGTATGTGTGTATGTCTGTCACATCGTAGCTCCCGAACAGTCTCACCGATTTGATTTTGTTATTTCCAAGATGGCCGCAGTCACAAAATTGCCGATCGAATATTTTTTCACAACTCCCTTAATATGAATATCAAATGAAAAGGCTTAACTTAGTAGTAGAATATGACAAACTTCAAATCCAAGATGTACACCGCCACAAAATGGCGAAATACATATTTTTAAATGATTCCTATGCTTGCGGGGTTTTTTTATTTATTTTTTACCCTGTATTATACTATTTTATGTACAGACGACAGCACATCAAGTTACCCCAATGTGTCAAATTTTCCCAATTGAAAATGAACCTTATGCTGTTTCACATACATAAAGTTGAAAAACGATCAAAGAAATTACATCTGTACATATGTAAGTCTCATGTTTGGTTAGATTTTTCATGTGTGGGCTATGATTTTACCTATTTATATACAACTAGAAAAAATTATAGAAGTTCGATACACTATAAAACAAGTTGTGATCAAGATAAGTAAATGATATTAATCACCTATAAAACAGGAGGAAAAACAATCACTCATTCACTACATTCTTGTTTGGACTAATTGACAGTGTGTTTCACTTGAGTGTAATGAAGTTCTTGTTACTGTTATTCGTCGCTATAGCAGGTAATTTTTAGACAAAGTACACAATTATGACGGGCCTGATGGTCTAGTAGTTAGTGACCCTGACTGCTATGCCGGAGGTCGTGGGTTCGATTCCCACCCAGGACAAATGTTTGTGTGATGAGGACGAACATTTGTTCTGTGTCTGGGTGTAATTTATCTATAATATGTATGTATTTAGAAATATATATGTATGTTTATCAGCTGTTTAGTACCCATAACACAAGCTCTTAGCTTAGTTTGGGACTAAATGGCGTTGTGTGAAAAAGTTGTGGAATATTTATTTATTTATTTATTTAATTATCATTTTTCCTATAATTTTCATCGTAAATACAAAACTATGGTGCAAATTTATTTATGTAATACTTCAGGCACAATAATGTACAGAGGCGGACTTAATACCATAGCATAGGCATTCAAATTTACCTACCTTAAAATTGCACTTTTTGACCTTTTTACTAGCCTACGGCCAAATGTTTTATATATGTTACTAGCTGTACCCTGGCACGCTTCGCTGTGGCACATTAAGATTGAATGGTTAAAAAAAAGAAAATAGATAAAAACAATCCTTGATGCGGATTATATAGGTAACATGCTAAAATTTCAGCTCGATCGGTGCAGAACTTTTTGAGTTTTTGAAGCGTACACAAACCAACATAACATTTTTATAGGTGTTTTCTAAATATCTGCCATCCTCTTAAGGGGTATTTTTGGTCACGTGACTCGTCGAAATGTAGGGAACAGCTGATTTTATTTTCGCGATTTTGGAGTTTGTCCCATCGTAAAAGATGTTTATAATGATGAGTACAATGACCCCTTAAGAGGATGGCAGATATTTAGAAAACACCTTATATACGGATTTTTCTGTGAATAAAGTAAGTAATGAAAATTAAAATAACATAAAACATAGTACCTACATACTACATATATACAATACAAGGCTTTCCTCTGATTTCCAAAAACTTTATAGCTTATGCGGTTTATAAGAGCTGTGCATGTTGTATTCGTATTTGATTGAAAATAGTCGGCACGACACATACAATCTCATATTTGTTTATTTCAGCGTGTGCTGCAAGCCTCATAGACCCAAATCGAGGTTACCAAGAAGGTGACAGGTACTTCTACTTTCCGGGAGATGGCGACAACACCCTGCACCTTGTTGATTCTCAGGAGCCAGTAGATTTAGAATTCATTAAACAATATACCAGTAATCCTGCGAATTACGGATATTGGCTTTTCACTAGGTAATGCATTGAGTGATACTGAATAGTTTAATTTGTGAATACTACTGCTAATACTACCTACTACTGCTAGCCTGCATCCCACTGCTGGGCAAAGGCCTCTCCCCATGACTTCCAGTTTTTTCGATCCAGGGCTTTTTCTGGGTCCGCCGCGACGCCTTCTAGTTGTGTCAAGGCTCCACGTGGTGGCTATATTGGCCCACAGCTCATTGGGCATACGAGAGACAGTAGAAGAACACTAGTAAATACCAGTTGTTTAAAAACATCTCGATAATGAATTTTAATGTTTACCGAAATAAATTTAGATATATGGGCGGATGCCTGTGATCATCAGCATCAGCCATTTCTTTCATAGGTGGTAATGTGGGTAAGAACCAAGAAGGAGTTGCTTGAGTCCCAATCAAATGTCATTTACCGCACAAATTATCTTCCTTACAGAATCTCTCTAAAATCTATTCTCTAGTACTTAATTAGGAAATCACTTAGTCAAAAAGAGTTGATTACTTCTTGTTAGAAAATGAGAGAAGACCATTTGGAGCAAAAGCGATTCGTCCGATACGTGGTACGCTTGCTATTGACGTTCAAATCAACATGGCCGCGCTGAGCATCGCCTCGTCGACGCGACGCTCCGATAGACCGACAGTTGTCAGTTGTTGTAGATTCTAATGTTCGCCGAAAGATAGATATTTCAGTATGTTAGAGTATTTCCATGAAAGCAAGTAGAATAGACAATTAAATTCTAACTGTTCATATTTTTAGGAGCAATCCAACTTCCGCTCAAATCATTGGGTATGGTAATTCTCATTCCGTAGCAGATTCAAACTTTGACTTTTCAAAGGACACTGTGTTCCTCGCTCATGGGTGGTGGGGTTATGGTGGGAACACCATGAACAAGGATCTGACTGAAGGTAACGTGAATTTATTAACATAGCATTAAAGCATTCTTGTTTTAAAGCAATGCCGGAAGTGATGGGTTCGATTCCCACCCAGATCAAATGTTTGTGTGATAGCACCATCATTTGTTTTGTGTTTGGGTGTAATTAATCCATAATGTTTTTTGAATTGTGCTAGCTAACATGTAGTGTATCATTTAAGTTCTTCTAACTTATCAGACAGACGTGTTGCTGGGGAATTTGTTCCAACACTTCTTCTACCCAGCAAAAAAACTAGAAAGTGGCGAAGGGCGGACTTTTCGTAATTTTGACGTTTAAATAAAGTTGTATACCTCAGCCTAATTAGAATAAATGATTTTTGATTTTGATTTAGACCAGTTTGATTTCGGTAAAAGTTCTTGTTGGTGCCTCTTGGTTAATATTTTCATAAGAACATTTCAGAGAGAGCACTCAAATTATAACAATAACTCGTAAGTCCGAAATATTTTTAACAGCGTTTATTTGCTTAGCAGTTATGCATTCGTATTATACATTATTATAACTATTTTACTATTTTTTTTCAGCTTTTCTTTATGATGCCGATGTTAACGTTATTGTGCTCGATTGGAGCACTCTAGCAAGATGGGGTTACGTTACGGCAAAACTCGGAACTGGTAAAGTTGGCAGAGGACTTGGCCAATTTGTTAACTGGCTGGTTTCATTAGGAATGTCATACGAAAAAGTACACTTAGTGGGTTTTAGTCTCGGTGCACATCTAGTTGGAAATGCTGGAAGGGAAACGGGAGGTTTGGTGAGAAGAGTGACAGGTAACAAGCGTTTTTTTAGGGTTTCGCACACGAGCGGAATGTTGCCAACGGCAGAGGCAACTTCTGCCATCGACACGCCTCTGCGGCATTCTAACTGACTGGCTCGGCGCAAACGCACCACCGACCACACCTACTGGTGGCCGCGACAGCGACTTGACACACTTTTTCATTTATTTTTTATAAACGCACCGGTCACGGGAGTATTCCCGTTTGACCACCTTTTTATTGAGCACCTATGCATTAACCTATGGGAAATGGGAATACCTTTGGTGCTAAATGCATAGGTGCTCAAACGGGAATACTCCGGACACGTGTATTACGTGGCGGCTACTCGCTAAAGCTGTGTCTGTCTGAATATTGGAGCGGTAGGCCGGCAGCAAAGCGTACTAAAAAGAATCTCATCGACCCGTGTCCACGATCGATCGTTCGTGATGTCCAGTCTATATTAAACTAAGCATTGTATGTCTTTGCACAAAACAAAAGCTGTTTACAAAGTTTGTTATTCTTTCAGCTTTGGACCCTGCTGGTCCTTTGTGGCGTAGATCAAGTGAACGTGTAGTGGCAACTGATGCCCAATACGTGGAAGTTATTCACACAAACACTTTTACCTATGGATATACTGATCCTTGCGGTGACGCTGATTTCTACCCCAATGGAGGCTCTACAATGCCTGGGTGTTATTTACTCATGTGCTCGCATAGTCGTGCTTACGAGTACATGGCCAGCTCAGTAAAGTTTAACCGCCTCCTCGCCAATGAATGTGCTACTCTTAAAGAAGTTAAAGGCAATAGTTGCACTGGTGAACTTAACCCTATGGGTAATAGCGACCTATCCAAATCAAGGTGAGTAATCATCACAGTAATTGTAGCTACATTGATTTTAATGAGAAATTACTATTAATTACCTTACAATCCGAGCAGTGATACTCTAGTGGTGTGTCCGGTGGATTGCCAATTCATAGGTCTTGAGTTCGAACCCAAGGCACGCATATCTGACTTTTCAGAATCATATGCGGTTTGTATAATTATCACTTAGTTTAAAAACGGTGAAGGAAAACATAGTGAGGTAACCGACATGACTTAGAGATATTTCTCGACGGCATGTTAGGTCAAGTCAGAAGCCCATGGGCGGGATTCTAACTCTGACACCAGCAGGTCTAGCCTTATTACAAATTCTATTTCTAATCTATTGCGACAATAGAAAGAAAATGGCATATATGGAATCAGCAGTCTGCTGTTTGTCAACTGTCAAGTGTTAACGAGTAGAATTTGTAATATGGCTGAAAATGAAAAAAACTTGACAGTTGACAAACAGCTGATTCCATATACGCCATTTTCTTCTATTGTCGCCATATCGATTACGATAATAGAAATAGATTTTGTATTATGGCTAGGCCTGCAGATTATAGTTTCTAACCACACGATAAGAAGAAGACCGTAAGATCCAATAAATACAATAATTTTGAGGTAAAAGCTGAAAAAGATAAACTTGTATTTAGATCTTGCGCATGAGATTATCAGCATGTGGTATATGGACTCAACATCTGAACAGAACAAAATTCTACATATCAGTATAAATGTATAGCTTGGCTGTTTCGTTATTTACTTCAGAAACTAAATATTCGCATCACCTCCATGACGGTAGCGCAACGGCGAAGCCATACATTTATTTAGCCATATATTTAGAATTTGTGAAGTTAGGCCGTGTAGATTCAGAAGCTTGGCTCTACATGAGGTCTGGTATCTTTTTCATAGGGCAAACCTTATGTGGCCGTCTTGGCAACATTTTACGTAATGTTTTGGTGGGATTTATTTTGCCGATAATCATTTCAGTTAAAAGTTTGATAGCGAAGGGATTCGACCTACATCTTGAGAAACTTTCTCTAAACAGCTGGATTAGGAATCAGACGCAGCTGCATGCGTAGCATGTGCACCATAGAGTAGGTGGTACAAACATATCTGCCGATTATAGAAGAAATATTGCTCGAAGTTGTAGACTATTTGTCGACTGAAGAGTCTACACATTTCTTCTCTTCATTCTTGACATTGTTGTGCTCAAAAAGAAATGTTTCTACAATTTTGTCACTTTGTCAATTATTCTGTAGACAAAATCTGTTTCGACGTTGTTCTTACTACGCGTGCAGGTAATCGTTATGGATACGGCACGCATTGTGAGGAGGTTCTTCACTCTAGATCCCTAACCGCCGTAAGCTTGGGTTTTACCATCTGGCTGCGGACGGAGCACTATTATTTATACATATTTTTCAATTTTTTTTTTGTGATTTGTTTTTGTTCAAATATGTTCCGACGCCAGCACATCAACCTAACCCAATGTGTCAAATTTCTTTGATAGGTTTTCAACTTTATGACAGACAGAATGTTCGATTGGAAAAATTTTACACGATTGGGTAGCTTGATGTGCTGGCGTCTGTACCATAACATTTCCTCAATCAATTATTATTATTGTATTTAAATCGAATCTAAGTAATCCACGCGGAATTTATTTAAAAGATGTGTTTTGTTACAGACCTGGTATATTCAGAGTAAACACTGGCAAAAGTTATCCCTTCTAAATGGCACTCTTACATTATCTCAAAATCTAGACACGCGGTGGCGTGTCAAGCCAAGTTCAAGATAGCAGAACTGGCAAGCAGCACGGTGTATATTTTTACACGAACCATTTTGAGCCACTTTTGACCCATTTATTGACAATTATCTTCTTTTTTAGGATGTTAAAACGAGTAACAAGTTTTATAATTAAATAAACAATGTAAGAATAAAGTATATTTTAGTGTTTATTCTGTGATTTTTTTATTCTAACATGAAACTTTATGTGAAACAAAAATCAACGAGAAACGAACGAACGAACGAAAATGTGTGGAAAATTTTATGTGAGAAGTAATTCAGGCTGTCGCTCCGTGTAAAACACTGGTATTCAGCTGCATCTGTTTAGACTGGAAGCCGATCCCAGAATAGTTGGGAAAAGGCAGCAATTAATGGTCACCCATCCAGGGACCAAGTCCAGCGTAGCTTTAACTTCAAACGACCCGTGACTCGTTATTGGAACGAAGTTCCTTATCGCGCGTTGTGAAAGGGGGCTAGACGGAAAAAATTCTTACGAAAAGTTGTCACGACACTTCTTGCTATAGTAAGCTATTGTAAGCTGTGCGGCGTCGCATGTTCGCAGGGAGAGGGAGAGGGAGAGGGAGATAGCGGGAGAGAGGGAGGGGGTAGAGAGAGGGAGGGAGAAGAAGACGGTGTGGGAGAGGGGGAGGGGGATATGGGGCGGGTTGTGGGAGGGAGGGAGGGGAACGGGAGGAGGAAGATGGAGGGGAAGGGGGAGAGAGAGAAGATTGAATAGTTCACTAATCAATCGAAGGGAACTTCGTTCCATCCGGGTGTCCCTTGACACCTCTCAAGTTTTTATTTTTATCGTACGAGAAAGTAAAATATGTCAAAAAAAGACTCCTGGAGAGTTGCATACATGCATACATACATAAACTCACGCCTTTTTCCCATGGGGGGTAGGCAGAAACTACAGAGCGCCATATGCTACGATTCTTACATACTTCTTTTGCTTCGTTTACATTCATACATGTTGTCATACACACACGCCGGTAGCGAGTACTACGCACCTGACCTTTCTGAAGAACCTCACCAATAAAAAGTTGTGGATTTAAATACCTTAAAATACTTCCAGTGCAATTAAATACTGTAAAAAGCCTTATTAAACAGGGTAAGCTCGAATTTCCTACAATCTGATACTTAAACTTTTAAAAGCTTACCTGTTTCAAGATGACCTACAAATGAAAAGGCTTTTTTCTTAAAAAAAAACAAAGGATAATGAAAGGAAGTATAAATTGGGTTTGGATGAAACTAGGTTAATTGTTCCAATCATTAGTGGAGTGGGCAGGGATCCAGGGCTAATCTGTTAGCAACAAATTGTAAGTAAAATGGTTTAGGGCAATCTTTATTGAAGAGCAAGGGGGTTAAAGAAATTTGCTGGTTTATCTTAACAGAGAAGATCTATAGCAAGATAGATAGATACAATGATATTAATAATAATAATACTTAACTTTATACACTAGAAATTAAAATAAAATCTAAAAACTAAATCTAAAATATGGTGTCAAAAAACTCATCCGCATCGCTGTCCACTGGAAGTGTACCCAAAAGACTGGCTTGCCACGTTGTATGGCAATGCTTATCCTTTGACCAAGGTAAAAACCAGCCTATGGGTCACGCGAAGTGTCAATCAATAATAATAATATATTATTATTAATGATATTCTAAGTAAAAAGATGTAGATAGCTTATAAGCGCTCAGCAAGCAATACGTTAAAATGTGACTAACCAGTACCTCAGTGTCGCGTCGCGCCGTCAACGGACGCGTGTGTGCGTCAGTGTGCCGTTTTTGAAGATCGAATGTTGTTTAAGTAACCGATCTACACCTTTTTACTTATAATATCATTGGATAGAATTTTTGACGTTTTGTACCTAGTTATTTATTGTTTATAGGTTTAGTTGTTTTTTTTTTAGTGTTGTATAATATTGTACATACATTTGGCAGAAATAAATTAATTACAATTGGATAGATAGATATTCTGTATAACAACAAAAATCACAATACAGTTATTCACCACAATCACTACTTAGTGATAAGTACCTACACCACGTACTAGCGGACCCAGCAGATGTTGTCCTGACCGAACGTTCTTTTTGAATCTTTTGAACCCAGATACCGGGTTCAATTATTGTGAATCTAAACAATCTTTTATATCATTTCTATTTTCAAATAGAATGAACTTCAAAGTAAACAGTAGAATGCTAACTGGCCATAAATAATTAATCATAGGCTGTAGAAGCGCCCGTTTATGGGTGATAAATAAATTTTACGATTTCGATCTGCAGTATGCGGTATGTATGCGGTGCTGTGAATCAATTTCTAACTGCTGTGAGTATTGACTGAGACTAGAAAAAGTTATACGTGTACATATAAAAATAAAAATTCGGCTATATTTGTCCACGTTTAGGTTTAAAGCAGCTACACCTATAAGTCTTATTATTTTTTGTTGTATTATCAACTGTCATACATGACAGATCTTATTTAACCTTTCAATCGTGTCAAATAAATACACAATAGAAGACTTTGACAGCGCGAACGTTTAATGAATAAGGTAACACTATTTAAAAATATCAGATGATACTTTTTATCAAAATCTCAAATAATCTTACCCGTGCAAAGCCGGGGTGGGTCGCATGTTTCGAATACAAAATATAAGTAAGTTTGAAGAAAAAATAACCCGACATTTATGGGTACAGTATTAGGGTAGATTTGAGAAATGCTTTATTGATACCTCGACAGTTTTCTGCAATTTGATTGGTACCTACGTCACATTGTTAATTACATTAACCTTTCAATAGTGTCAATTAGAGACACATTAGAAAGACAATGACAGCGCGGACACCGGTGTCCTCTTGGGCCATGTAATAATATAAAAACCTCATCCAACATCATTAATTTTAATACAGGACAGGAATCACTAATAAATCGCACCATATCAAATAAGTACCTATTTTCCCTATTTCCAGTTAGTTTTGTTTTATCAACAAAACTTATGTGAACTGAGGGAAATATCTTCCGAGGGGTGGCGATATTATGACATCATTTTCCTTGCATTGCGAGATAAGCACAAACAAGATTAAACTCACATTAGAACTAGGTAACATTCGAAAAAATATTGAACATTAAAAACTCATTTGTGAAAAATATAGGGGAAATTCAGGAATGCCTCCACAGTTTAAAAAAGGAATGCAATGCACGAATGCAGGTTAAGAACACTTCAAATAATGAAGACCACAACGTTCTATGTTCGTTCCAAATTTATTTAAATTTCCCGCGTGTTAGAGCTGCGACGAATATTTAAATAAGCGAGTTAATTAAACATTTAGACGTTCCAAAGTTCTATTAAAACTTCGAGTTCATGCGCTCTCTAAATTATTGGGTAATGGTGGCTAATGTTAGCATTCAAATGTTGTTATTTTTGGTAGAAACTAAATTTAAAGTTTGAGTTTGTAATAAAAGGAGATACAATTTTATTCTACATGAACAATATTTATGACAAAATGGGCAATTCGGCAAAATTTTAGTTTTTAGTCTCTCATCTAGATTAGGTAAGTACTAGAAAATATTCGACACATTTTTTTCTTTTTTCAAGTAAGTAATCAAAAAATAACGGCGATACATCGAGTCACAATGTCGCGGACTAAAAACTAAAATTTTGTGATTGGTTGACCAATTTTTATTTATCATACCTATAAACCTTGATTTGACTTCTCAATAGTGAAGTGTCATTCACTTGACATAATGTCCTTGAGGAGATTTTTTCGCGCGTTTTTATTACTCTTTAGATTTTTAATGACTTCTATGTGTCCTAATAGTGTTCTAAATGTACTTTCGAGTTAAAATATTACTATCTAACGTAAGCATAGTTATAATCAGACATCTGGCTAGGTCAGAAAACCACTCAGGGACTGTTTTCTATACTATTAGCCGGAAAAAATAACATTCAGTGCGTGGTAAGGTTATTCACTAAAAGTAAGTTGTAAGTTGTTTTTTTTTTGCTGTTTACCTAGTCTTTTTGGATGACAATAACAACGTGAATTCCAACGAGGGCCTTTTATAAAGAAAATCTGTATTGATTTGTGTTTATTGCTCGGAAAAGTTTTACGCACTTTATTTAAGTAATACAGCGTTACACTATGTCAATCAAATAAAAAAAAAACTTTTTTATTTAGATATACATATATTCTATAGGTCGGACTCTTACTTTAAAGTTGATTAAATGACGATGAGCCTACTTTTGTGCTGTCGAATGAAAATAACCATTATAATTTACTTTGAGTTGATTAATTAATTAGATAGGTACCTATACATCTGTAATCTACATAATGGTCGTTTCTAACATAATATACGAACTGAAGTGAAACTATGTAGGGTCCATATCATTTGTTTTTGCGAACAGCGGCTGTGTGAAGAACCCACATAAAATGGTCATCGTGGAGTACATTTGTGAAGGACGGTAGACATCACGGCTCTTAGTGACGTGACGTAGGGTTACGACTAACAGCCTACTGCAGTGTTTCCCAAAGTTCACTAGATAGCACCCCACAAAACAAAATCTTCAAACTAAAAATAAATTGCTAAATGTAGGTACTTGCATTGCTTTACCCTTAAGGTTACAGTACACTGTATTCTTCATATCGTGTGGTTAGTGACTAACCAGCTAACTAACTAACTGGTGTAAGAGTTTTAATGCCGCCCATGGGCCTTTGACTTGGCACCACATGGCCTCAAGAAATATCTCTCAGGCATGCCGATTTCCTCACGATGTTATCCTTCACCGTTTTTTAAAGTAAGTGGCTCCAACGCTAACCTATAATCACTGTAGTACTCCAAATAAGTTTAAATGTAGTTAATGTAATTATTTTGTATCAAAATAAACCATTTTGTATTTGTATTGTAAACTGGAAATGCGCATCAGCTAATGAAAAAAAATACTATGAACATTCAAAGATTATTCGGTCATTCTCCTTTTCCATACACGTCATACATAGTTTTGTTTAATAATAAGAATCTATCCGGAATTAGTATGTTCCGGGGCGCATTTAAACACACATTGACGGGGTTTCCTTTACTATATAGTTTGGGAAACGCTGGCCTACTGGGGTACTGGTGTTAATGACCGCGTTAGGAGTTTTGTTATTGTAAAGGAGCTGTGTTTGGGTTGTAAGCTAATCGCGACTTACCTACTGTCTGAACATGTCCATTTTTTATGCACTATAAGAATTTCCACTGGATATTGGAAGAATGACTCGTTAATGTAAACAACTTTAATTATAGGACGAACTTCAAAATCAAGAAAAAAATAACGTCGTGTTCATAGAAAACTTCAATATCTACTAGACACATATGTTAAAACGGCTACTTTTTCTCTCTAGACTCACTCTAGATAGACTGCACAGAATCTAAATTTATGTATTAAAATAGAGAGTTCTAAGTTTACGTAAAAAAAAGAAACAGGCGTTAATTCTACAAAAACTGCATATTTCGACACTCCCAAGGGACTCAAAATTCATATGTTATATACTTCCCGGCGACCTAGAACTATGAAATTTGGCAAGTAACATTGTTATAAACCACTAAAATGTCCCAAAACTATACATTTGTAATTAAATTTACTTAGGAAAAGCTCGGAAAAAACTGCGCGATTTAATTCCTGACTTATTTATAAAGAACGTACGGAACCCTCGGTGGGCGAGTCCGACTCGTACTTGTCCGGTTGTTTTTTTGTTAAACTGGACCGATTTGGCGCAGCCGCATTTTAATTGCTTTTTACATAGTTTTTTTTTTCAGTACTTTAAAACGAATAAATTTTCTGTCTTTCTTTCCTTATTCGAAAAGTTTAAAGTCTGACACTCCATGAGACAGGTTTACTATCTTAACCTAGCATAGATGTCAGAACTCTATGTCCGTTCGTTACCCGCCGTACTCCAACCCCTTTGGTTAAAAAAAAACAAGGAGGTACACGATAACACGATACAGTTTGCAACTCCGACCATTGTCTACGCAAGTATACTCTGTAAACTTTGACAATATACCATACCATAGAGCACGGAACCAATTCCATTGTTACTCATAATAAGTATTCATGGCCGCAAAAATTGCGTGATTAAGTGACAGCTGTCACACGTATAGTACGTCGCGGCCATTGTTTTTTTGTTGGCCGAGCCTAGACCGTGTCACAGTTTTAGTGTTCTTTTGTTACAAGTGTATTACTGTTATCCGTAAGTTCCTTTGGCTGTCTTCCATCTTCATCCTACCAGGCTCCATAATAAAAAACGTGTTCATCAGAGAAAATGAGTCGGTGGTCGGTCGGTCGGTGGTTGTTCAATATGAGTCGGTTCATAGGTGAAAATTCAGTTCCTACATAGGCAAAAATCAATCAACCCCTATTTTCAACTTTGTGGCATACCCCATACAATAAAAGAAAAAAAATTGAAATCGGACCTGTCTGTTAAAAGTTATGCGTTGTCAAACATAATTTTATTTGGATTGTTTAATTTCTTTTAATTTAATTATTCTCTCTTTTTTTGCTACTGTTTTTGTGTAATATCGTGTATCGTTGGGCCAAATAAATGCTTTTCCCTTCTTTTCTTTCTATACATTAATCAGATTATATGTGAGGTCTGTATGGAAAGTGTGTATGCTGCCATATCTAGCTGTTTCTGTGGTCTATGAAATCTACACTTTTTTTGTCCAACCCATTTGGCTGCGAACAATAATCACACCGATTTTCATAAAAACTTTCAGATTTTACGCCGAAAATATCTCGTAGCCATGGATTGCTTTCGGTTTCGCTCGAGTAAAATTCTTATTGGATATACCTAGACTGGAAGGGACATCGAGACATATTTGTTGACCTGCTTACAAGGTATCGACGAACATAATGATACCGTGAATTCTATACGTACATGATTCTAGCCACTGAAAGTTTTAGTCGGCTTTTTCCTAATTTTTACGATTTTTTCTAATGTTACTTTTACATTAAACTGTTAAAAACCACTAAAGAACATCATTTTTGTCCAACTCAATTAGACTTTATCCTTAAAAAGTAGTCGCCTCGTCGAAGTTTTTTGAAGAAAGAAGGAAGATTTGTCGAAGTTTTACCTGTTGTTTTTTCTTAACTTTAAACTGTATAAAATCTTGATACCTGACGAAATAAATAATAAAAGTTGTTAGTAGTCCGGAATGCTTTCTCTTCCCTTGAAAAGTTTTTGATGATTTACAAATTATCCCGTACATCGATAGTTTGTGTTACAACTATCGTCCCTGAGATCCAGTGCTAGTACAAAGGTAGTCTATTTCGTATGCTTCTCAAATGCACAGCTTTGGACTCGTCTATAATAGGGCTTTTTCGGTATTCATGTAAAGTTAGCAACGACGTTCAAGTAATATCTTACTCTTAGTAACTTTACTTTGTGGATTAGATCCATTTCAATTATATAAACACCATTTAAGGACGCCTTCAAATTGGCCGCAAAGAGCCGCGCGGTGGCAGCGCGGCTACAGCGCTGCCTCCGCGCTGCAACCGCTTTGTTCGAGCATCATAGTGTTGTACATTTAGTTTCAACCTCATCGATAAATTGTTCAAGCTGATTTTCGTTCATGTCTAAATAAAAACACGTAACACATCATCACTAGTCGATTGATGAACCAATGCGCGGCTACAGCGCGGGCGCGGGTGTAACGCTGCAGTCGCGCGTTTTTTTATTTATATGGATTAACAAAGCAGCGCGACGGTAGCAATTTATGGTCTGCAGTCTATCTTGGATTTGTACTTTTATTTACTACTAGCGGACGTCGCGCGGTTTGACCTGCGTAGTTCGAATTCCCGTGGGAATACAGGGATAAGAAGTAGCCTTAGTCACCGGGGATAGTGTAGCTTTCCAACGGTGAAAGATTTTTGTAATCAGTCAAGTGGTTTTTAAGTTTATTCCTTACATACAAAAATAATAATCTTCCTTCTTTTTAATATGTTAAATCTGCAATTATAACGCTGTTTAATTAAAATTATTTCTATCTGCCGGACCTTTTTCCAACTATGTTAGGGTCAGCTTCCAGTCTAACCGAATCCAGCAGTCGCTTCCATGAAGTAAAGTATAGCATAAAATTAGTTCATAAATATTACTTTTCATGGGCTTAAAATAAAATATACTTACAAACGCCATTTCGATAGAAAATGTAGCGTTAGTTTCAGTAAAGCTGTTTAAATATCGTCGACATTTTTCTATCGCAAACCGCTTACTTATTGATTTCTATATTATGACTCTCTATTGCTTAACAATGAAACTTTACGAAATATACGGGACCTAAATGGGTGCGTATTTGTAAAAGCTGTTGTTTATCTTTGTGTTAAATTTGAGTACTTACCTTTTACCCGACTGCACTACCTATTTAAAGGAGGGCTACATTTTTCGAGTGTGTGTTTGTACATACCCTAAACGGCTTCATGGATTTTAGTTTGTGATTCGTCTTATTTGTGAGAGTGACACTATTTCAAAATTGTAAAAAAAATAAAGCTACCTAATGCTTGGCGTCTTTTTGCATGGTTTAAAGAAAATTGCTTCCTGTTGTTGTCATGTAATGATAACGGGATATCTATTTATCTTGAGGAGATAATTCCGAAAAAAAATACTCACTAAAATTGATTACCTATGCCATAAAATAACTGTAAAAGGCAACAAAAAGATGCTTTTTCAAGTAGTTTTTGAAGTTGCATAAACACTAGATAATGGTGAAGGGTGGGCGCTTCGGAGACAGCCTGATATACATTTTTGAATATATGTATGACTTTAGATTTTGATGGCGTTGGTGAGACAAATGTTAAACTACGTACAGTTCAAAACAGGATGAAATTTGCAAGGAGTTGGTGTCGGCGATTAGTTCCTATTTCTTAATTATCCACGTGTCAATTTTTGCAAATTATTATCCGGACCATTTAACCAATTTTTAATTTTCCAAATGCCTCATATTTCCTATTATAAATAGGAAAATAAGGCATTCGGAAAATTAAGAATTTTCATAAAGAAGTATTAGTCCGGATAATAATTTGCAAAATTTAAAACGCGGAATTTTAAGAAATGGGAACTAATCGCAGACTTCAAGTAGTCCGTTGCATCGTTGCATGTCCGCCCCCTGTCTCCCTACGTATGTTTCCTAATAACGAAAAGGACTGTTTCATAACGAAATAAACAATATTCCACACGACCCGCCATTTCTATCGTGTGTCGTATTGTGTTGGTAAGCTTCTTATGTAACTTAACTTCTTTGATTGTACTAGCATTGAACGAACCAGCAATAGATTATTTTGTAGATTGTTTTATAGTAAATAGATGGACAGTGTCCTCATACCAGCCTGTTACTGTCCCACTGCAGAGTAAAAGACTCATTCCAAAAAGTCACGAGCATTGATCTCCACGCTTGCTCACGGCGGATGTGCGATTTCAGACTTATTAAAACTGCAAGCTCAGGTTTCCTCACGATGTAAAGTGTGAAGTGTCTTAACGAATGAATGTGTTATTTATTTCAACCCATTTACAATTTAAAAAAATCTTTTGTCTGTCGTCAGAGCCCCGAAAGTCTGAAAACCAGTCTAACCAAAGCTGTCTGTAAGAGATCGCCTTTAGCGATTAGGCCACCCATCGGAACAGTCTATGTTGCCCTTACAGTTATAATTTGTAAGTTTTTATGTTATGAAATAAAGAATATTCTAACCTATATTCTAACCTTTTTTTTTTTTGAGGGGTGGAAAATCCTCGGAGCGGAGGGGTCTGTCAGACTCTTACTGACTAAAAACCACCCCGTGTTCCTTCTCACACCTGTGCCGGGGGTTACGGGAACAGAAGATACTTTCGCGACCCCCGACTGGTGCCGGCCCCGCGGGCCTCGCCAAGTCAGCGAGGGGAGTGAGGTGTTAGACTCCCCTCGCGACGTCTAAGAGGGGCGCGCGTGAACACGACGCGCCGCCACCTCGGGTCCATGTACGTGGAGGCGGCGGACATCCCCGCGTCCGTCGCCCTGAACCTATATTTTAACCTATATTCTAACCTTCATTCTGTTCTAACTAGGTTCATATAGGTATTGTGTTACCTGTGTGTAGTCCAGTCTAACCCTGATGCGGCTAAATACCTGCCAGTGTTTAACATGGATTATTGCATGTCTGACCTATACAACCCAGTGACTGAATAACGCAATGATGTTTTAAGTAAAAAGGCATTTTCTGTGGCTATGGGTCAAAAATCAAAATCAAAAGTTTTTATTCAAATTAGGCTGAGGATCAGCACAGTCAAAAATAACATAAGGCAGTCTCCCAAAACGCCCTTCGCCACTTCCTAGTGTTTTTAGTGTGAAGAAGAAGTGGCGGAACAAACTCCCCAGCAACATGTCTGTCTGATATATTAAAAGTTTCTAGGAAGAGCTACTAGCAGAGATAAATATAATTTCCTTCAATTTAATTTCAAAATCACTCTTGTCAGTAATCTAACTAACGGAGTTTCATGTTACCTCAATGATATTATAAGTAAAAAGGAATTTTCTGTGGCTTTGGGTCACTTTTACTTTTAATGCACTGAGCACTCAGTCCTACGTGAAGTTCGTCCCGTTGACGGCGCGACGCGAGACTGAGGTCAATGTGGCTCAATTAGCCACATTTTAACGTGTCACTTGCTGAGCGCTTATAACCTATCTACACCTTTTTACTTATAATATAACTGGGGTAACACGATACTCCGTTAGTTAAATTAGTTGTCAAACTATCAGGATTCTGACAATTGATAACGACCATTACAGATCTACGAGTGAAATGACATACGGTACCAACGGCTTAACGTGCTTTCCGAAGCACGGATGGGTTTTGCTATTCAATTAATGGTTACCCATCCAAGGACTGAACTAAGCTAACGTAGTTTTACCGTCGAACACCTGTAAGGCTGTTGTTATTTAGCACAAGCCCTTCTATAAGTCCACTACTAAGCCATCGTAAACGATTTATCATGTCCCAGTTACAGATGCTCTTTGAATGACCATTTACTAGTTAAAAAAAAAGGATTAAAGATATCAGGCCGGAATCCGCATTCCGCAACTCCACGTCGAAGCGTGTATTTTGAGTATGGGCTATAATCTACCACGCGGGCCCAGTGCAATTTGGTAGATGTCACATGTCTTCGAATTTTTGGTTCTAGGACATGCCGGTTTCCTCACGATGTTTTCCTTAATCGTTTTTGAGAGCAGTGGTGATGAAATAAATTACACAAAGTAATGCGCCTGCCTGGGTTCGAACCCACGACTTACTATAGTTATCTAAGTATCTCACTAAGGGCCTCTAAAATATTATGTAGCAATAAATTATCAATTAAGTCTTGTTAAATTATGCGGACATTGTATAATCACCTATAAAGGGTAAATGGTCAAGTTAGGCCGAGCTTCTAGTGTCATTAATTACTCTCTTAAGTCTTCGGTGGGAACTAAATGTGGAGGATTTTCAGCTTTCAATTGTTATCCTTGATAATTACTGCGAGGCTAAGTGGTCTTCTAATTTGGGCTTTTGATGTCGTACTGTTACCGCATGGTGGTAAATGCCACTTAGGTACTTTGTGTGGTGGTAGGTAGCTTATGACTGCTGTTGGACGATAGCAGTCTGACCCAGTCAACCAGGGGGTCGAGTCTGCTATTGCAATCGTGTCTCAATGACCGGTCAATGATCGATTTGAAGTGTATAGAGCAAAATGGCGAAATGAAACGGCGGTTTGAACGTTATCCTTGTATAATTAATTTCTCAACACTTCTGAGTCGCTTAAGGCTACAATTAAGTTAAGACGACAGAGGGGAAATTACTGGACACAGACAAAAAGCTAAGAAGACGATATCGAGTCAACTAGCAGAACTTAGGTCTACGAGCAAGTCTAGATTTGGTTGTAAGTTCAAGCGTGTACTGTTCGGGAGGTCAAAACGAGTACTGATCTACATGACGATGCTTTAACGCTATTAGGCAAGTCATATGCTCCGATGAAAGCCGAGCTTTGCCGAACGCGCCCGAAGTTGCGTTCGGAAAGGCAGCGACCAGAACATTACAATTTAAGCCTATATTTTGTATAGTGTAAATAATTATGCGTATTGTTAAATTTGTAAATAAATATTATGTGTGATGTAAATATAGCAACTAAATAAATATGTAAATATACTTCTAATAAAATATGTTAGTTTTCACCCACAGACAATGATCGTGTTTTGTGTTTGAAGTTTTTTGATCTTTGGTTTGACGTTTGTTCAAATTTGACAGTTCGGTGTAACGGGACAATAAGGAAAAGTTTTGTATTGTGGAGTGTTTACAATTATAAAAAGTTTAAATTAATATTACGAATTCATACGAATTCCGGTGTAGCTATGACCGCTACACTACTCCCCCCCTGAGACCGTGGCTACTTAGCTACGGGTGATAGTAGTCCGGGAAGCGAACGGTGCGGCCGGAGCGTGTTTTCTTCTCGACGGTGGGCTGCGGTGGCGTTGGTGCTGTGTTTGCGACCGTTGGTGCGCTGGTTACACCGGAGGGACTGTAGTCTGCGTTATTGAGGTAAGCGGGTTTCAACCGATCTATGGTTACTGTGGTTTCCTTTCCGTTTACCTCAATACGGTACGTTTTGTCGCCTCTTTTCAGGACTCTGTAGGGGCCGGTGTACGGCGGGTCTAGCGGTCGGCGAACGGCGTCATGTCGCAAGAATACATGAGACGAAGTTGACAAGCTGTCGGGCACGTAGAACGGCTTGTTGCCGTGTCGACTCGCCGGTTCTGGAGACAGCTTCGCCATGTGATGCCGGAGTCTTGACGCGAAGTCGGTGTAGTCGACTGTGCTGGTGAGTGTGGGGGCGATGAACTCGCCTGGGAGTCTCAGGGGCTCGCCGTAAACGAGCTCTGCCGCTGATGCTTTGACGTCTTCCTTCCAGGCGCTGCGGATGCCGAGCAGCACCAGGGGTAGTGCTTCGGTCCAGTTGGTGTCTGTGTGGCAGCGGATGGCTGCCTTCAGCTGGCGGTGTAGGCGTTCCACCATGCCATTACAGGCTGGGTGGTATGCTGTGGTTGGGCGGTGCTGGCTACCGAGGGTCTCCGTGATGGTGTGGAACAGCTTGCTCTCAAACTGCCTGCCCCTGTCGGTAGTGATGCGCTGGGGGCAGCCAAAGCGGGACACCCAGCCGGTGATGAAAGTGCGGGCGCATGTCTCCGCTGTGATGTCCGCGATGGGGTACGCCTCAGGCCAGCGGGTGAAGCGGTCGACCACAGTTAGTATGTACCTGTAATTTGATGACACGGTCAGTGGCCCTACTATGTCCATGTGGACATGGGAGAAGCGTTGGGAAGGGACAGGGAAAGCGGAGGTGGGACTGGTTGTGTGCCGCGAGATTTTGTTCTTCTGGCACTCTACGCACTCTCTGGTCCAGGCCCTGCAGTCCTTCTTTAGGCCAGGCCAAACGAAACGCTCAGAAATCAGTTTGACTGTGGCCTGTCTGCCGGGATGGCTCAGCTGGTGTAGTTTTTGGAACACCTGCCTCCTGAAGGGTTCTGTAACATAAGGGCGGGTGTTACCAGTGGAGACATCACAATATAGTTCAGTGCCTGAGTCCGTGAAATGCACTTTACACAGCTTGAGTGACGTGGTGTTGTTATTTAAGAGCCCCTGCAGCTCGTGGTCTTTTTCTTGGGACTGTGCAAGAGCTGTGTAATTACACGCCGGTACTGCCACTGACTCCACACGCGACAGCGCGTCTGCCACAATGTTGTCCCTGCCTGCGACAAACCTGATATCCGTGGTGAATTGAGCAATGTAGTCCAGGTACCGGTATTGCCTCGGTGAACAGTTGTCACGGTTGTGTGCGTACACATATGACAGGGGTTTGTGATCCGTGTAAATGGTGAAGTGCCTACCTTCAACCATGTGGCGGAAGTATCTGACTGCGTCGTAGATGGCTAAGAGCTCCCTGTCATAAGGGCTATACTTTTTCTGTGAAGCTGACAGTCGCCTAGAGAAAAATGCTAGTGGGTTCCATGTGACACCTGCCTTCTGCTGTAATACTGCACCCATAGAAGTGTCTGAAGCGTCTGTAAATATCGCGAGTTCGGCGTTGGGCTCTGGGTGAGCAAGCAGAGCTGCCCTAGATAAGCTACTTTTACAAGCGTTAAAAGCGTCTAGCATTTCTTGCGATAGATTAATTGTTTGTGTTCTCTTTGTTTTTGGTCCTGCCAGAACTACGTTGAGTGGCGCTTGTAAGCGAGCGGCATCTGGGACAAAGCGGCGGTAAAAATTGAACATACCCAGGAAGCGACGCATCTCCTTGACGGTCTTGGGAGCTGGGAAGTCCTGGATTGCCTGCACCTTCTCCTGCAGCGGGCGAACACCTTCTTCGGATACTTCGTGTCCTAGGAAAGTTATGGTGGTACGGCCAAACTCACACTTTGCCGAGTTAATAATAATTCCATACTGGGATAACCGCTTCAGAAGCTGATGCAGGTGCTCGGTGTGCTGGGCTGCTGTCTCTGAGAACAAGAGAATATCGTCTAAATAACAGTAGCAGAACGGCAGCCCGCGCAGCACCTCGTCCATGAACCGTTGGAACGTTTGAGCGGCATTCCTGAGGCCAAAGGTCATGAATGGAAATTCATACAGTCCGAAAGGTGTTGTGATCGCTGTCTTGTGAACGTCGGCTGGCTGGACTGGTATCTGATTGTATGCTTTAATAAGATCGATTTTGCTGTATATTCGGCTGCCAGCCAGCTGATGTGAGAAGTCCTGTATGTGCGGGATGGGGTATCTGTCCGGAACAGTACGGGCATTGAGTGCCCTGTAGTCACCGCATGGCCGCCAGCTGTTGTCCTTCTTAGGAGCGAGGTGAAGTGGGGACGACCACGGACTCTCTGACGGCCGTGCTGTGCCGTTAGCCAGCATAGCCTCGAACTCCCTCTGTGCTGCCTTCAGTTTGTCCGGTGCAAGGCGGCGAGGTCGTCCAGTGATAGGCGGACCTGGTGTAGTGCGGATGTGATGTTCGGTACCGTGACTGACCTGTTTCTGTGTTCCAGCAGGCCGCGTGACTTCCGGGTACTGGCGAAGTATCTCGTGGTACTCCGTGTTGCCTCCTACGGACTTCACTGAGGCGATCATTGCTGCTGATTCGGCCGCTGGCGACGCCGGCGAAGACAGTTGGGTCAGCCCATCGATTAGCCGGTGACTTTTGAGGTCTACCAAGATGTTGTAATGCGCCAAGAAGTCGGCGCCTATGATTGCCTTGGTGACGTCTGCAACCACGAACTTCCACGTGTACACGCGGCGAAGCCCTAAATTCAAGTGGAGCTCCACCCAACCGTACGTGTCGATGGCAGTTCCGTTTGCCGCGTATAACTGGTACGCCGTCCTGCTGCGCTGCTGTCGTAGGGCTGCACGTGGGTATACGCACAGATCGGACCCTGTGTCCACTAAAAACGTGGTTTTTGAGTCCCGATCTGTTACGAATAGGCGGCGTGGTTTGTGAGGGCAGCCATTTGCCGCTATTTCCGGCTGCCGACGGCGTTTCCCGCGTACGTACATGGCGACCTGCACCGCGTGGCCCTGTCACCGAAACTGTTGTGGTACCAGCAGTGAGCGTCGTTCCACGCGCTGCTGGAGCGCGAGCGACTGCGGCGTCGGCTTGGGGTCGGTTCTCTGTCACCACGCCGGTACCTATCTGTGGAGCGCGATCGATGGTGTACCTGACCTTGCTTTTGTAGAGCCGCCACCTGTAGACATAACTCCGCCATGCACTGTTTCAGCTCCGCGATGTCACTGCTGGTGCTCGTGCTCGCCACGGCGGGAGGTGTCGTGAGCGCTGGCCGCGTTGGCGCGATCTCGTGCACGCGGTCGGCCAAATCTGCGACAGACTGAAGCGGAAGGTTAGGTTGGGAAGCTATTACCGTCTGTATGTTCGTCGGCAACCTGCTCGCCCACAACGTGGCTAGGAATGTGTCTGGAACATGTGGTCCGGCCAAAGTCTGCAGGTGCCGCAAGAACTGTGATGGCTTCCGGTCGCCGAGCTCCTCTTGAGTGAGGATTTGCTGAACCCTTTTTTCACGCGAGTCGGATAGTCGACGTATGAGCTCAGCCTTCAGCTTGGCGTACTTGTCTTGTGCTGGTGGGTTCTCTATTATGTCCCGAGCTTCTACCATGTAGCGATGGTCTAGCTGACCCACGACCGTGTAGAATTTTGTGGTGTCGGCGGTAATGCCGGCTATTGTGAACTGACCTTCTACTTGTGCAAACCAAAGTGTCGGCTCCTCAGGCCAGAATGGCGGCAACTTCACGCTGACTCTGCACACGTCCTGCTTGACCATTGCTGCGTCCGCCTGCGCTCCCTGCTCTGCTCCTGTAGGCATCTTTGCTCCGCGTGGCTACTGTGCTCTTTGACGGGGTCACCAATGAAGTGTATAGAGCAAAATGGCGAAATGAAACGGCGGTTTGAACGTTATCCTTGTATAATTAATTTCTCAACACTTCTGAGTCGCTTAAGGCTACAATTAAGTTAAGACGACAGAGGGGAAATTACTGGACACAGACAAAAAGCTAAGAAGACGATATCGAGTCAACTAGCAGAACTTAGGTCTACGAGCAAGTCTAGATTTGGTTGTAAGTTCAAGCGTGTACTGTTCGGGAGGTCAAAACGAGTACTGATCTACATGACGATGCTTTAACGCTATTAGGCAAGTCATATGCTCCGATGAAAGCCGAGCTTTGCCGAACGCGCCCGAAGTTGCGTTCGGAAAGGCAGCGACCAGAACATTACAATTTAAGCCTATATTTTGTATAGTGTAAATAATTATGCGTATTGTTAAATTTGTAAATAAATATTATGTGTGATGTAAATATAGCAACTAAATAAATATGTAAATATACTTCTAATAAAATATGTTAGTTTTCACCCACAGACAATGATCGTGTTTTGTGTTTGAAGTTTTTTGATCTTTGGTTTGACGTTTGTTCAAATTTGACAGTTCGGTGTAACGGGACAATAAGGAAAAGTTTTGTATTGTGGAGTGTTTACAATTATAAAAAGTTTAAATTAATATTACGAATTCATACGAATTCCGGTGTAGCTATGACCGCTACAGATTTTTGACGTATAACGTCAAAGTTATGACACATTTCCCATTCAAAAACTGTCAAAGTTGTCAAATATTCGATCAATGACCGGTCATTGAGACACGATTGCAATACCAGACTCGAGCCCCAGTTCAATCAGCTCAGCCTATGGCAGTACAAAAAAAAACATACCGCAATTTAGATATACAAGTGCCTTCATAACTATGTAATGTGACCATTACCCAAGGGGTGGAGATTCATTTAAAGTCGTCAATTGAATGGCATTAATAGTTTAATTTTTTATCGCAGTCGGGGGACTTTTTTATACAAGAAAGTATTCTACAGATTGGTCCCGGATCGAGATTAGTGATTGTTTTCGAGACATAGTGTTTGTGTGTAAAACTAATTTCTTGTTTTTTGCTTTTTAGTTGATTTTTTTCACATGGCAGTCGGGTTTTTTTTTTATTTTACGTCCTAATAGCTAACAGTCACTGTTATCAAATTCCCAAACTATCACAGATAAGTAAAGCCCGTCGAATAAAATCTTTCTGCCAACTATACTTGGGACTAAAGACCTCAATTAGTACGAATGTCCTGTTGTGACCCAAACGCGTTATCGTTTCCGTATTTAAGGTTATTACTAGGGATGGGATTGTTTTTGGGTAATTTTTTTTATATTTGGCTGAAGAGAATTTTTTTCGCTCCTTGCCTTTTTTACCGTTGTGACCGGACTTTTATTTATTTGCTGAATACTGGTAGGTACTTATGTACATATAAAGATGTTACAAGTCATAAGGTAATACAGTTTCCTAAACCATATTCTACCATTTTACTATACTTACTACCAAAAAGAAAAAAATTGCAGCGTTCCGGTTAGCCGGTTAGCCGGTTAACTGTACTACCGCATGTAATTTTAACCATGGTCCGGTCACCAGACTTGTGCTATGAGTACTACATAACTGATGAACATACTGATACATATTATATGTTTCTAAATACATAGGTACATATTATAAATTAATAACACTCAGACACAGAACAAATAATTATGCTCATCGCAAAAACATTTTGTCTTGGGTGAGAATCGAACCGATGACCTCCGGTATAGCAGTCAGGGTAGTGACCCTGACTGCTATACTGGAGGTCATCGGTTTGATTCCACGTAGTAGTTGGTGAACCACTAGACCAAAAGGCCAAAATAATCTATCTATTCTCCATGTCAAATTTCGTTCAGCCGTGAAAAACTTACAAACAAACAAACAGCGTTGCTTTTCTATTTATAATGCCCATTACGAGTAGTTTGTATGACTAATAACTCTAATAAGTAATACTTTTGTCGTCGCTCATTTATTTCATATATCTGTGTATATCCTTTGTTGGATATCCTAAATAAATAAATGACGCCTCAATACATTTCCAACTGGCTTGCATCAAATTGCAACAGAATGTCCAGTGTCCAATTTCAAATTTTGAACTTTAGTTTTCTAATACTTTTATCCCGTGTTCGAATTTGTTCCATCTCTATTTAACTGGGGGTCACCGCACTTGACCTTTCCATACAAAGAAACATTATCCTTTGACCTTCAGACTGCTCTTATTATTTCTGTTCTAGCTCGATATTGTGAAATAGGTTATGTGGAACCGATATTAGGGATTTTCGCCATCTTGCGAATTAAGGTCGTAGCACACGTATCAACTCGGAAAGGGATACTCACCGTATCAACTCGAGCCGTTCAGTATAATTTGTATGAACTATTATAACTCCTCACTGCAACCCACACTAATCGGAATCGTAACGTAATCGCCTCGCCTCGAGACAAGCTCACGAACCGCGGTGCGGTGCGTGGTCGACTTGCAGTTTCCGCGCTTACGGTGCTCCGTACCCTAGCTTTCGGCTCTCCGTACCCTAGCTGACGTCTCTTCGTTACTTAACGTTCGGATTCAAGATTGAACTAGTGCCGCCTAGCCGTCAACCAGCGGTCGGCGAGCCGTAAGGTAATGGGTAGGTACCTACCTACACACTTTTATATCGGTCAGACACGACCTTATCAATTACATAGTGTAATAGTTTGAATTACCACAATTATTTCCCCCGTTGGGCCTTCATTCGAATATTCAAAGTTTTACAAATTTTAGGCCCGTTTACACATTGGGCTTAATACGCATTAGGGGCGGTATTGCACAGCCCTGCCCCAGACCACTGTCTTACTGAGTAGACACGGACTCCCTAAGCGTAAGCGCGACGTCGCCTAGCTGTAGCCGAGTCGACGTGCCGGAGCTTTTCATCCGCTTACGTTACGTGGTTACGTTACGTGGACGCCTGTTTGACGTCAAGGGGAAAGGCGAGGCGGTGACGATCTGCTCCTGAGTTGATATGTGTGCTGTGACCCTTATTCCTCCGAGCAATCGGTTGATAATGTGTGTCCTAGAATCCTACATCCAATAAAAGTAATAGATTCCTCTCCGCTCAATGTATTCTTCGAGGAAAAGTGAAGTTCCTGTATCTATTTCCTTGTCTTTTAGCAATTGTTTCGTGTTACTTTTTCTGATTTTGCTTTAAGAGACCGTGTACGAAATCGCCTCATTTTGGATATTCACTCTTTGTTCACACAATTGTTTGCTATTTTAGAAGTTCTTGTAGGTATTTGCGTTTGGCTTTATGGTATTATTTAAGTAATTTAAAATTTATATCACCACATAATTATACTATTTTCGTACCACTTGCTCAAAAAAGTGACATTCTATGCCACAAAAAGCGGACATAACAATGGTCATTTTTAATCTGTTAAAAACAGGGAAAGAAAATTGTACTGGATTTCATTCATCCCCTAGGGAGAGAATGTGATTTAAATTTGGAATTCTTGCCGCGTTTTTGTTTTCTTCAAATATATAAACGTTTAGTTTGTTTTAATTTATTTTTTTAAATAAGTTAATTTTCTAAAAATACGTTTACTTTTAATTGTCATTATTTTTATTAAATGCTTATCTCATATTATTATTGTGTTATTTTTTTTGCAAATGATACGAAAAGTAGAGTATTTTCCTCGGTGATAAAGCTGTCTTAGTCTTGGGTGAACTAAAATCCCTCGCTACACTCAGGACCTCGCTCCGCTCGTGATTTAAGTTTTTAACACCCTCGCTACGCTCGGGAGTAAACCTCGAGTCCTTCGTTACGCTCGCGATTTAAATCGCCACCCACGACAGAAGACACTGCTTTATCCCCTCGGTTAATAATCTACTATTCACAGCACATACACAAACAGCCAGACCCGGATCGAGTTCCTGTAGGCTATATTATAATAGATACAAATGATTATATTCCGTGCGGAAATCGAACCCGCAACTCGCATAGATTGTACCTTACATCACTGAAATATTTGAATTGAGCTACTATGCTGCGAGTTGCAGCTAATGAAGTTATACAAAATTTAATATTTTGCTTCATGTCGGGATCCTCGTTTTAGAAAACATTTTAATTATTTTATCGTCGATAAAGGTATTTGGTTTCTTCCGAAGTGATTGCTTTCTGAGCTTATTAAATAAATAGGTCAATACCAAGCCTAAGGGTGTTAGCAATATCTTTTGCTAAAGCTTTTTTAATTCAAAATATTTGAATTTTCCGCAATACTTAATCAAAACTCCGAGGAAAGGAAAATATTCAAAAGCAATTGGCTTCGTCTTCATGTCGCTTAACAATATAGTTGAACATAATATTTATCAAATTAACTTTGACTATTCTTGGGGAAATAGTCCGTGGCCGTGAACACAGGCGCTATGTCACCTGTCCCCAGTCTTCGTCACATATCTTTGAGCTAAATATAATTTTTTAACTTAATTAGTGGCATCTTTCATTTAATTCGCAATTTACTCCGAGTTTTGTTCGTCATAAAGCAGTTTGCGCTCAATTCTGTGGGACGTCCATCCAAATTGGAATGTGTGTCATCACCCTTGAATTGACCATAAACTGTCTTGTACCTACCCTCTCCACACACAACAACATTCTGAAATAACCTCTAAAGCTGGTGCTTAATGGTCAAATTCCCTTGTAGTGTTAGCTATAGAAAAGTACTATGATCTCTATAAAGAGAAGATAAGTCTGCCTGCATATTTATGATGAAACGTTTTTTGGGTTCCGTCACGAAAGGATGTAAACGGAACCCTATTACTAAGTCCTCGTTGTCGGCTATCTATCTGTGTGTGTGTCAGAACCTGTATCCTATGAATCATTATAGATAGACGATTGTAAATGTTATACAATGTCTATTTCTATTGCCGCTACAACAACAAATAATAAAATAAGTAAAACTTAGATTAAGTCATCTTTTAAACAAACAAGTTCAGTCCATCCATTTGAGAGCTTACGATGCCACAGACAAACACCTTAAGCCGATTAAGGGGTGTGTCAGTGTCAGTGTATATGGGCCACATGCACTGACACACCCCCCACGTACACACACCGATTAACACGTCAAACTTACAACACCTATTTAGTCATGGTTTAAAAATAAGGGCGACAAGTAAAGTTTGTATTTTTGGTGTTTATTTATTGGACCTTAACAAGGACGTAGTGGGTAGGGTATATCGTGTCACCTAGATTTTGGGTTATAGAGGTCCGACAGGCAATTGCTCCATGTAAAACACTGGTATTCAGCTTCATTCGGTTAAACTGGAAGCCGACCCCAATATGGTTAGGAAAAGGCTAGGCAGATGATGATTTCATTCATTTCATTTCATTTATTCAAACAATAAACATATTAATAAGGTACAAAATAATTTTAGAATAAAATTGTCACGTGCAATACAATTTTGACAATAAAAATATAAATCAATTAATTAAAAGAAGTAATAAATAAATGTCGAAAAGTATGTCAGAAAATTATAATGTCAAATGTACGTTGGAATGTCAAAATATAGTTACGAAGTCAAAACATGATTCAATTTTGATTGATTATTTCTTAAAAATTGCTGTATCTCTATTTTTTGTATTGGGTTGCGGAACCCATCGTGTGCGTGTTCGACTCGCGTTTCGCCACATTTTTAATACTCTTGAAGGAATCTTTTTAAAAGGGTTTATGGGTGACACAGATATGTAGTCGTCAACTTGTTACCAGATGCTTCTTCGTATAGGAAGGATTTTAATAGTCTTACAAGTTATATGAAATGGTTAGATATGATTAAACGGTTTAATGGTTGAAAGCGTGGCTTTGAAAAGGAATAGCTTTGCTATATATCTTACTATAGTACGTTCGCGTTAAGAATGCAGTGAGTCATCATTATCCGTCGGCCTAGCCCCGCCCCCTAACCAATCAAATCTTTTCAAATTCATTTTTATAAATTCATTAAAGTTAATCTTTTAAAATATAATTTGTTTTAATTTAACACCACTGTGAATACACCTTTATCTTGCAGTTGCACTGTCACTCATTTCACCGGACGGACGGAATTTCGAACGGTTTCACCCGCGTAGGTCCCGTTCCCGTAGGAATACTGGGATAAAAAGTAGCCTATGTGTTAATCCAAGGTGTCAGCTAACTCCATACCAAATTTGATGAAAATCCATTCAGTAGTTTTAACGTGAAAGAGTGACAAACATCCATCCATCCATCCTCACAAACTTTCACGTTTATAAAATTATTAGTAGGACATATATTTAGTACGCTAAGCGAAAATTAAGGGATTTCAAGAAGAAGTTTTTAGGAAAATTGTGCACACGGAGGAGTGTAAAAGTAGGTACAATTCCGAGATGAGCTGCAGACTGCAAACCAAAATATAGAGTAATTTTTTATGAAATTGATTCTAGGTGCGGCAGGATTAAATTTTAATAGTATTGGGGCTGCCCAGCTTCTGCAGTGTTTGCGGAAGCGCTCACCAACTTGCCAGTTTGGATGGTTCCAACCCAAGACAAATATTTATGGGTTGAAGTGTATAATTTATCTGTAGTATATGTATCAAGAAATATATAAGTAAATAAATAATAAATATTCCACAACTTTTCACACAACGCCATATAGTCCCAAGTTAAGCTTTAGAGCTTGTGTTATGGGTACTAAACAGCTGATAAACGTACTTATATATTTCTAAATACATACATAATTTTAGATAAATTACACCCAGACACTGAACAAATGATCGTGCTCATTACATAAACATTTGTCCTGGGTGGGAATCAAACCCACGACCCGCGGCATATACGACCAACAGGCCAGTCTGTAAGTATAATAAGTATGTTTATCAGTTGTCTAGTATGCATAGCAAAAGCTCGGCTTAGTCTGGGACTAGATGGCATTATATGAAAGTTGTGTAAAATTATTATTATACTTAGTCCAATAAGAAAAGGGCCGAGTATAATACCATCAACCGGGCTCATATCCACAGTATAGGCTGCTACTGAGAAATTCGAGATAGAAAAACTCAATAACTGCGCGTCACGGGAATCAAACCCAAGGCCTCATGCTTAGCAGTAGTGCATGCGACCACTACGCCAATGAGGCAGTCAATATAAGAAAATATAAACAAACATGCTCAGATGGTTTGGTTACGTTGAAAGAATGAATGATAGGCGACTAACGAAAGGTATTTATCATATCAGGCAGATGTAAGTAAAAACGCCGAAAGGGGACTAGAGCGTCCCCTTTCGGCGAAGGATTTACATGACCTTATTGGTGAGGTTCTTCAGAATGGTCAGGTGCGTAGTACTCGTAACCGGCGTGTGTGTATGACAACATGTATTCAGGATGTAATCGAAGTATAAGAAGCATGCAAGAATCGTAGCATATGGCGCTCTGTAGTTTCTGCCTACCCACATGGGAAAAAGGCGTGAGTTTATGTATGTATAAACAAAGATGAATTTAAATAATGTCTGTTTCTACTTATGTGCTTCCTAAACAAATAAAATGGTATGAAGTTTAACTAACGACTTGTTTATTTACATTTGTTACTGGTGCTTTATTTATAGCCCAGCTGTGACAGGTCGGAGTGTAAACAACGGGAATATGCATACTAGCGGCAAAAATACATTTCTCGTCTAAATATTTACGTCTTCGCATCTTTCATTATGCTTGTGTGGTCCAAGTTAGAAATCAAAGTATATTCTTAAAAGTTAAATTTGTTTTAATACCAATTACATAATTATAGCGATTATAATAACGAGATGATAAGAACATCAAAAAAGTTTGGTATACAAAAAAACATTTTAAATATTAACAGATAATAGAGGACATCCTAGCATAGCTTACAAAACATCAGGCAAAATTGGATAATTCTACTCACCAACTACTACTATAAAAAAAAAGTATATTATATATTTTATACTTACTATTTTAACAACAATGTCGGTATCGGGTTTTAGTGGAACAGAATATTGGTTGTTTTAGCTACATTAAGCCGCAATAGCCCAACAGTTAAAGCGGCAGCCTGGCAATCGAGAGGTCGTGAGTTCGATCCCCACCAATTTAACTATTGACTTGTACCTATCACGTTGATAGTGTTCACCCGTCCACTAGCTTAGTTGGACTGGTTAACAAGACTATAGAAGTAGTATTATAGTCACGTGCAACCATACTATTCACTTGTAAGCCTTTTAAAAAAAAATCTATCTTGCGGCATGGAAAAGATTGAAAAAAAAAACAATAACCCGAACAAACAATAAAACAAACAAATCAAAAATCCTTAACACAAAAATCTTACCCTACTAATAATAAAATCCTGTTTGTAAAGACAGTAAATATATTAGTTTCTACTAATCTATTATATACCTTTTAGTAGGTAATACGATTTTTGTCCCAACACGGTCCTTCCCGCTACAGCTCATAACTTGGACGCATACTTTCAAGCGTTTACAAATATGACGTCAGTTAGTTTCGTCTCGGACGTATTTCAAAGTGTCCGCACGTTGTCTCTCACTGACGTGTTCATTTATACGTTAAATAAGGGCCTGCATGACGTTACCGACCTTGAACAAGAGCGCGTCGTGTTTCCGCCGAGTAGAGGATATTGTTTATTGACGTTAGAATGTGAAGGCAAAATTGCCTTACCTCCTCTAAGTGCTACTGCATGCATTATTCTAATCACGATATCTATAATTCTAATAGTAGGTATTTACAGGTTTTCGCAATTTATAGATTAGGGAAAATATGGTTTTAGTCCCAAATATTGCATTTATATAGGAATGTCATCGATATTTTAATTTAATCAATTTATTTATTTTGTCTTTAAAACAAATGTCCACAGGCGTTAGTACTGTTTTCTTTTTACAACTCAGCAGGCCTAGTCATATTACAAATAGAAAGAAAATGGCGTAATATGGAATCAGCTGTTTGTCAACTGTCAAGTGTTAACGAGTAGAATTTGACAATGAAATACACTTGATAGTTGTCAAACAGCTGATTCCATGTTAAGCCATTTTCTTTCTATAATAGAAATAGAATAGAAATAGAATTTGTAACATGGCTAGGCCTGCAGGTTACTTAACAAAGAATAACGTATTTTTTTACCAAGAAAAATAGTTTAAGAGTAAGTAAATACATGTGCTAACTTTTCAAGAATACGGGACCTTAACTACAAAAAACTTAGTTCTAATATTAAAGACTGCTGTTATGTTATTTTCCTGTTTTAAATATATTTATTTATCCGGAGAAACATAAGTAACACACGTGGATATTTCGGCTGGACTCATCATCTGCCTAGCTTTTTCCCCAAGTATGTTACGGTCGGCATTCAGCTGCATCCGGATAAAGTGGACTTTAACCGGATGCGACAAGCCACTGCCTACTCCAGAGACGAGGGCACGGCGCGGCTCATCCCAAGTGGCACACTCTGCCAGCGTATGCCGCGCCGTGTCCTCCCGAAACACGATACCCCTTGGTTTAACTTGTTGTCAGTTTCGAGTTTCTGACTACCTGTAACGGTTATTAAAGGTCTACCGGGACCAACGGCTTAACGTGCTTTCCGAGGCACGGAAGAGTCATGCCATGTTATAAATCACCACCCATGTTATGTACCCACACATTCACGGAGGTACCTCATCTTTACCTTCGATCGATCCGTGGGACTGTTTATTTTTTAGTGACAATCTCCACCGCTCGACTCAGTAAGGTATTTAAATCTACATATTCCTCAAGTATTTTCAACGCTAACATTGTGTTCAAAAAGCAGATAATACCGTACGATATTACCACAAATTCCTCCATAAAAAGAGGGAAAAATAAACAACAGAATGCGCCACAAAACTCTTTGACGCCGGTATCTTTTTATGAATTTCATATGAACAAAGTTATTCATGAAACTAGTTGGAAGTTTCGGCGTGTTTATCATTTTATCTGTGGTCGCTATGTCGCTCGCGGCGGGAAAACAAATTGATATGTTTTTTTTTCTGCTTTATTTTCTTGGTATTAAAGGAGTTTTTTTTTCTCTTTATTGGTTCCCTGTTCTAAAACTTAACTAGATTTAAAGATTTTTTATAACTTCCACCTTTGGAAAAAGAAGTTCAGAAACAGACGGTGGCATATACAAACTAAGTTAGAGATCAGTTAGTATGGAAAGGAGACATTTGTTTTGGCGCACCGAATATGTTGACTTTTATAAATCGTGCTAAGCTAATAAAAATGTAATTAATTTATTACTGTAAACAGGCCATATTTTTTAACCCCTGACGCAAAAAGAGGGGTGTTATAAGTTTCACCGCTAAGTGTGTGTGTTTGTCTGTCTGTCTGTCTGTGGCACCGTAGCGCCCAAGCGGGTAAATATAGATAAATTACACCCAGACACGGAACAAATGATTGTGCTCATCACACAAACATTTGTCTTGGGTGGGAATGGAACCCACAGCCTCCGGCATAGCAGTCAGTGCCACTTACCACTAGACCAACAGGCCAGTCAAATAATGTAAAACAACAAACATATAGCCACTCGACCTTTAGTAGAAAACAATACTCATAGACGTAATAAATCTAACTCAATCTATTCACTTACGAAATCACTCGAGCCGAAGATCATAAAGCCGCGAATTAGCAAAACGCCTTTCACGTAACCCGTTGAACGTAATTTGGTAAAGTGCAATTCATAAATACGCCTCCCTCAGAGCTTTCGAGTAAGGTGCCAATCTAGGAATTAGTTAAAAGGTGTGGTTGCCAATCTTTTCCAGTTGAAAGGATTTTGAATAAAAGATTTTTTAAATTAAATTGAGCGACACTGTCATTTGTTTCGTCTTGAGAGACATGGAGTGACATTGTTGGTCAAACTAAGAGCGCCTTCATGCTAGCGTTTGTCCAGAGTAGGCGATTAAAGTATGCGCGGCGTAGACGCCTCGACAGCGCGGCGCACGCGTCGCTTTGTTGCGGCGTTCCCTCTGGAGTCAATTGAACGCTGCGCTGACGCGGTGCAGACGTCGCACACCGAATTGAAAACTTCCTCCTTTTTTTAAGTCGGTTAAAAAGGACCTACTTTGTGAACGCAGAGTCGACCGACACACACGATGGTAGTGACCGATGTGTACAGCAGCAGCGTGTTCGCCTTTGACCCTGCCTACCCACCAACTGCACATAGGTATCCAAAGCCGTTTTTGAATAGTCTTCAATCAAGAATATTCACGTGACATGACTCTCCGTGAATAATGCGATTTCTCCACAGAGTTGTGAATTACGTTTCCGACAAAAAGTCACGGCTTTTTAATGGAAATCAGCCAATACATATATCAAGAATTTCAATTTTACATCTGGCAACTCTACCTGCAGTGGGACAGTAAACCGTACTTCTTCACCATAGAAATTATAGAAGGGAATTGAGTCTTCTTTTAGGGCGTCTTCACACTACTTAATTTGCACCTGTTAGTGTTTTTCAATGAAGTTGGTTAATTTTTTTTAGGGTTACACAATGTATTTGGTCATAGAAAACGTTGCCCTATCCCGCCCGCCAAACTTGCATCCCGACACTCAGATTTAAGTCAATAGACTCATACCAAAAGTATATACGAGTATGAATGATATACAACCGGGTTAAATTATTAGTTACTTACGACTTCTTCTATTTGAAGTATTACTACCAACTTTAGTATTGTAAGCATCATAGAGACACGCAGCACAGAAGGTCACTTCAAAATTATGTAATAAGTATCTTTCAAAATCAATGCATTTCAATAAGGTAGTTAGGTTAGGTGGTTAGGTTCGCTATAGGATGGGTATGATGAGTTAGGTTAGGTTATATATATGTTTATATGAAGCTATTCTTCATTCTAATTCTAACACAAAAGAGACTCGCCTAATAAAAAAAGTAGTAGTGGTAATTAGGTATTGGTAGATGTAACTTATTGTTTTGTATGGACTATTTGTTATGACTACAAATACTAATGAAGGTTGTTTTTAGTGTTATTAAGTTTTCGTTCTGGAATTTCACAGTGTTCCCGAAGTCTAAAGAAAGAAAGAAAATTTGCTTTTTGTTATGCAAAAATATGTTACTTTTAATCCTAGTTTTATTTCTTTCTTTTAGTAATTTTGTTTGTTTTAATCTTTGTTATCATAAATGAGTTGTAACTTTGTTTATGGGAAAGCACTAGCTCCTGTAACACAGTGTACACTAGCGCAGGAGCTAGGGAATTCATTAAGATGTTTGTATTAATTTATGTCAATAAAGATTATTATTATTATTATTATTTGGACGCACAGAACATAAAACAAAAGTACCCTTACTCCATTTACAATAGCATTAGATAGAAGTAATAAAAGGTTATTTTTAATGTACACACACGAAAGTACAATTAAGCATGTTCCAATTACGATAGACGCCGAAATTATTATAATCTATTTTTACTGCAGCTGTCACACTTAATTGCAACAATTTATTTTAAGTAATGATGTGGATTTCATTTAGTTATATTATTTTATTTTAGTTGAAAATTATAGTGTCAATGACAAAAACCTCATAGAAGCAGGGATGAACTATACATGGACACGTTCTTAGTTACACTTTAATTCTACAAAATATAAAATAAAACAATTTGAATAAAAACTGTTTTCACTTATCTTTAAAATAAAACGTTCCTCATTACTGCTTCTACGCTTTTTTTCTAATGCTTAAAGCGGTTAACACACTGCCACGCATCACGCTGCGTGTTGCGTGTCTCTGAACTGAATTGAACGCGCGTGGATGCATTTTCTGTGTGTTGGACTGTGCGTGTTTTCCATACAAACGGAGATACTTACAAGCAACGGAAGAACACGCATCCACGCGCTACGCTGCATCATGCGGGGCAGTGTGAGAATCGCCTAAATGATACTCCATTTAAGCATTAGAAATAAAGCGTTATATAAAAAAAAGTTACCCAAAAGGAGGCCTATACCCAGCAGTGGGTGAAGTCAGGCTGTGGATGATGATGATGATGATGATAGTTACCAACAAAATTGGTAAAAAAAAAACAAGAATTCATCTGAGTCGCCTGTGTAGATCTTCATTGGTCTGATTGATTTGAGTGCGTGCCCGATTGATTTCAATATGCTCGCCCTCTATTACATGGCACCTTAACATAACAGGCGAAATGTGGAAGTAGGTACCTACTAGGGAATGCAATCTCGTATGAGATTTCCGCCTAGCGAGATCTCGCGAGGCTCAAAACCAAGTCTCGCGAGATCTCGTAAATTACGGGATCTCGCGAGATTGGAAGAATCGCAAATAAAACATATGCAAATGCTTGTTTTAAGAACTAGTAATTGACATTATATGTAATTAAATAGAAACTGCGTTGCTTAGTTATAAAAATAATGTAAGTTTTATTTTAAAAATCAATAGAGTACTTATTATTTTGTCTCTAACTCTATTATAATAACATTTGTTGGTGTCTATAATTATTATACCTACTGTAGCTAATCAGTTCAAATTCTTACAATATTGGTAATAAAACAATAATTATCTATATTTAGGCAACGGCCAGGATTCAATTCGCGCGCAGCCGCGCTATAAGATACACGTCGTCACGCTGCATTTGTCGATCTCGTTATCTCGCGAGATCTCGTACGAAATTTGACGAGATACAATCTCGTAAAATATGGCCGGGATCTCGCGAGATCGGGATCTCGGCGAGACGAGATTGCATTCCCTAGTACCTACTACTGGTACACCTGGTAATCCTTCAGGGATAACAGGCGTGATGTTATGTTATGTGATATCTTACTAAAAGTATGTATTATACACCAATATTTTTTAAATAGTACACAAAAAATGAGCTATATCCGTACCTGTTACTGATCTTAGTTGCGTAATCAAAATGAAAAAAATAAATAACGAAATTCAATTTTTAATTATTTAGTTAAACTTAAATAACAAAAACAGCTGTTGGAGGCGGGGCAAGCCTGAGCGAGATCACGCGAACGTGAGCGAGAGATGACGATTAATGAACGCTACTATGTCATGAATAGCCTGTACAATATTTCCATAAATTGGGTGACTTTTTGGGATATAATCAAACGCTAATAACTTTGCTGTCTATGAATTTTACTTATAGATACTTAACAAATGTAATGAGAAGGCCGTCTAGAATAAGCCCTTTAGGTATTTGTACTAATTAAAAATTAGAAGTGTATATTTTTGTGTAGCGGAATTTTTAAGGGCAGATTTCTTGATTACTTTTGAAAGAAAGAAAGAAAGAAAAAGCATTTTTTAGGCACGACACAGGCACACATTACAAATAAAAATACATAAAACAGAAAAAAAATGTTTTTTTTTTACGGAGTTTCTTGCCCATTCTTCTCCATACTAAACTACTTTTTGGTAGGGGCATCTAGAATCATTTTCTTATTATTTTTACTTTTGTACAACTTTCAAAAGTGCCTTTTAACGGTCTAATTGAAATAAATGATTCGACTTTGACTTTGACTTATATCAAACATTCAGTCATATTTTTATACTTACAAAGATTGCAGAAATCATAACACTTCGTAGTCGGGTAAAAACAACAGCTTTCAACTTACACCAATTTAGTTTGAGAAGTGTTTCGGAACAAATTGTGTTGTAAAACTTTTAGTTTTTTTATTGAACAAGTTCCAGTATTTATTCTGAACACGTTTAGACCATCGGAGGCCCTTGTCCGAAGTTCTAACTATAACTAGTCGAAGTAAAAATTCAATTTTGAAAATAATATAAATAAAATTGTTGTTTTGCTACTTTATTGTAGGCAGTGAGCTTGGTAGGTGGCAAATTTTGTTTAATTTATGTAGGTACATCTTTGTGGCTAGGCGGACTTTTCACAAAAATTTAAAAATACAAAGTTCGAAAGATTTAACTACAATGTAATTCACAACTGCTTTTTTATTACTAGAATATCGGTACCTAAGTATCAATAGACACATTATAACGTAACTTCACGCCTATAACTTCCGAAGGGCCAGGCAGAGGTGTAGGTACCTGTACTCACACCCACACACTCACATTTCGCCAGTTATGTTCCAAGTCCCATGTAATAAGGACGAGCCTATTGCCAGTATCAATAATTTAACTATAATATAGTTAGCAAGTACCGAATCAAATATTTAAAACTTAGGAAATAATTATGATATAAAATCTTTTGATTTGTAACCCCCTATAAAATACCAAAAAGAGGTGTGTGTTTGACGAGCGTATATAGTTGAGTTTTTGTGTGTTGGTCTGTGGCATCATAGTCTCAAAGAAAATGATCGATTTTGATGCAGTTTTGTTATCACCTATTTTTTACAAAGCTATCTAGCAAAATGTAATTTTACAAACCACATAAATATACGTTAAAAGTACATCAAATATAAGGCAGAATATGTTAAATTATGTTGGACTCCGGCACAAAGGGTTCCCTACCACCTGTAGCGAAAAAGGGCAAAAAACACTTTTGTTGTATGGCAGCCCCATTTAAATACTAATTTAATCTACATAAAATTCGATTACCGGTTTTAGTAAGCTTGTCGAAAAAACTGTGAAAACAGTTTGGTTTCTTTTTAAAAATGGAGCAATTATTTCGTATGCCTTTAAGATGCCTTCGACCGTTGTTACCATTGTCAAATTAGGTACTTCACGTTCACTTCCCGCGTTCGTGGTAGGGCCTCTGTGTGCTACTCCATCTTGCTCCCAGTCAATGTGTCGTTAGAATCTCGTCGATCAAAAACGGGGTGTAGACAGCTGAGATTGGCATTTGACCTTTGGCCTTTGATATTCTACCCTTCGTATAAGGAAGATTTAATCTAGCCTTGTAGGATCAGATCAAGAAGTACTGTTACGTGGTGACCAATGTGACCATTACATATAATCAGGATAATAATAATATGTATTATGTTGGGTTTTATTTCTCGGAACCCTCTGGTTACAGACCTTTGAAAGGCGTACGAGGGGCCTAAGCATACTCGCAGAGGCCCGTTGTCATTTTTAATGAAATGAGACACCAACCGAAGATTTTCCCTGTATCCACTAGAGAAGTCTTATTGCACCCAAACCTACGGCTGGTGTAAGACTATTGCAGACTATGGTAATAAAAGTACTGGACTATAGGTTAGGATGGCTAAGATAGACTGGATACCTGGAATTATGAAAAAAAAATCAGCGCTCCACAAAACTCGATCAACTGTTCGGACATATGTATGGAGAGTTGTTTTTTTTGTCTGTTTTCGAAAAAGTCGTAGAACAAATGTTGTTGTTTATGATGTTAGTAATCTACTCCTGCGAGGTTGTTGGTGTTTTACAAATAACCCTGTATACACAGATTAAATGACAGGGGGTGACTTGCACACTCAATGATGGGCCCTCTAAAACGGCCCCTAGCACATAGTGACGTAGCGACAAGATGGCAACATGTCCTGAGGTGAGGCATTCCACGGCTATCAGGACAATCCCGGAATTACGGCCAAGATCCCTACCAGCACCTTTCTGGAATGCTTCCTTCCTCCGAGCACGTATCGTATATGCACAAATAAATTCAATACTTAGGTACTTTATACGGGAAATCACGAACAAAATTTTCATCCGATACTTATGTCCGATTGGACACAAGTCTATGAGTTTTATTTAATACGCTTCGCTGCCGCTCCAATATCGCTATATTATTCTAAAAGGCGTTACTGAGACATGTTCTATGGCATTTCGTCACATGTCCTTTCTATAGAACCTATCTTAAATCTCTTAGATATGCAATGATCTGTTGAACGCGTTGGACTCCAAACTGTACCATCGCTTTTAATTACTGAACTATTTTGCCTCTGTATTGCAACTATTAGTCCAACATTCCTTACGTTATCAGCAGAGTTCTTCAATAATTAGCACATGCTGCGGTCCTCGCTTCTATTAAAACTTGAGTGCTTCAAACTTGCTTCGATTTGTTCAGTTGCAGTGCACGGCCATGACTCCATGAAACAAGCGATGATAATCAGCCCGCTTACTGCGTCACAACAAGGCAAATGTTTCTTCTAGTACAGAGTCTATGCATTGATCACCACGCTTGCTCATTTCGAATTTGCAATTTCAGACTTATATCAACTACTAGCATACGTCATGCGGTTTCACATGCGTTCTTCTCGTTCCCCTGGGAATACAGGGATAAAAAGTAGACTATGCCACCCGGGGATAGTGTAGCATCCCAACAGTAAAATATTTTTTCAAATCGATCCAGTAGTTCTTAATTTTATTCGTTACATACAAAAATACAAATCTTTCCTCTTTATCCATACTATCTATACTAATATTATAAAGAGGTAAAATTTGTAAGTTTGTATGTTTGTAAGTTTGTATGTAGGGGGTAATCTTCGGAACTAATGATCCAATTTAAAAAAATATTGTATTGGTGGAAAGCTACACTATTCCCGATGGACATAGGCTACTTTTTATCCTCGTATTCCCACGGGAACGGAAACTACGCGGGTGAAACTGCGTGAAGTCTGCTAGTATTATATTATATTATATTATACTATAATCTATACTAATATTATAAAGAGGTAAAATTTGTAAGTTTGTATGTTTGTATGTAGGGGGTAATCTTCGGAACTAATGATCCAATTTTAAAAATTATTGTACTGGTGGAAAGCTACACTATTCCCGGTGGACATAGGCTACTTTTTATCTCCGTATTCCCACGGAAACGGAAACTACGCGGGTGAAACTGCGTGACGTCTGCTATATTTAATATTTTAAAGAGAAAAAAAAAAATTAAAAGAAGATTAAGATGACGTTTTTAAGATTTTGTTTTACTTAAATGTAGACTAGTAGCACTTCGTCCGCGTGTCTGAAAGGTAAGTGTTCCGTGCTGGTAACAACGCCCAAGAGACCGTTACCGCTGCACGCACGCGGCGCAAGAGAGATGCTGATCTTTTTCACATGATCGCAAAAAATTGTCTGGGTGTGTTTTGTGTCGTCTCTTGTGTGTCGTCGTTAGTGGAATTGAGAACCTCCTCCGTTCTTAAAATAGCTTACTATTACTCGCTAATAATGTATAGTTTTCTTTTAGTTAAAGGCAGTACGTAAGCTTTTACAAATATCATATTTCAATATCATACTTCACAATATTTTACGATATGCTTCGGCATTAGAGCCCACGTTCAGCTTATTTCCTGGCCCCACATTTCAGTGTAGTGACTTGAAGTATTTGTGGATAGTTGCAATTTGCTTGTTCGTGCAACATGGATACTACTGGCTCTGTTGCACCAGTTCGATACAACTCTAGCTTAATTGCAAAAGTATTTGTGGTCGCGATAATATGCGCAACAATTAGTGCTGATCATGGAACTTCAATTAAGCTTAATTCCATCCAAAAGTTGTCTGTAAGCCGTCACTTTCTGCAATAAGGCCGCTCATGGTAACACCCGATTGGCTTTTAAAGTTATTAAGTAATAAATTATTTTGTTGTTTTTTATCATACACCATAAAACCACAGATATAGATATACCTAGATAACGCAAGAGCAACTACTACGCGTGCCACTTTGCGTGCCTAACTTACGTACAAAAATCGTAGGTGGCCACTTTCTCGCTCCGTTTCCTTGCATCGGTAAGTCATTTTGTGATTAATGTTATGCGTAATCAATTTAATATACCATTATTTTTAATCAAATACCCTCAGTGTTACCTGGTATTACCAAATTTGAGAAAACCAAAACATTCGTATTACATTGCGTACAGTCAAAAAATGGCACGCTTGGTTTTCATACATATCGTGATACTTGCGTTATCTAGGTCTATCTATATCTGTGGTTTTTATGGTGTATAAAAATAAGTGTTTCTATTCCTGACATCTATCTCAATATATATATCTCAATTGGATTATATGATCTAATTAAACTTTTTACCACCTTATTTTATATCAATTGCCGTGCCCCCAGCGCGCAACTTATTAATCGTCAATACATTTATCATGTTGCCGAATTATGCCTATTTTTAGGTGAAATGTAAAGTAGAACCAAGAAATCAAATTGGACAAACCGGTTTTTTTTGGTCATATGAAAACAACTCGGGCGGAATGGACCCGAAAATAGTTTTCGGATAAATCCGACTTGGCGGTTAATGGGTTATTAAATTATTTATTATTATTATTAATGCTTGTTCGCATATTACTTAAAAGCGGCTGCACCTAATTGGCTAATTCTTTTTTTTTGTATTTGTAATTGTCATGATAAATTTTGTATGTAGCTTTTTTCAATAAAGGTCCTTCTTAAAAGTGTAAACGAAGAAATATAAGGATCTTAACAGAAGGCGTTCTATAGATTCTGCCTATGCTTAAGATAAACTTGCAAAGTACGTGCTGATCAGAAAACTCACATTAGCACTTACCTAAAAGAAATAAAGAAAGAAAGAAAGAAAGAAAGAGAAAGAAAAAAGTAAAGAAAGAAAATATTTTATTTGGACGCACAGAACACCGAAACAAAACCCTCAAACACCACACCAACCCACAACACCTGAAACCATTTTTTTTTTTGAGGGGTGGAAAATCCTCATGTATGTCCCCCGCCCGGGGAGGCGGAGGGGTCTGTCAGACTCTTACTGACTAAAAACCATCCCGTGTTCCTTCTCACACCTGCGCCGGGGGTCACGGGAACAGAAGATACTTTCGCGACCCCCGACTGGTGCCGGCCCCGCGGGTCTCGCCAAGTCAGCGAGGGGAGTGAGGTGTTAGACTCTCCTCGCGAAGTCTAAGAGGGGCGCGCGTGAACACGACGCGCCGCCACCTCGGGTCCATGTACGTGGGGGCGGCGGACATCCCCGCGTCCGTCGCCCTGGACCCATTTAGGGGGGCTGGAAGAGGGCGTTGTCCGCCCTCCACTTGCGCCCGGTACGTCTGCTGCGGGCCGGGTGAGTGGAAGTAATCTCCCTCTCCCTTTCCGCAGCCTCCTTCTGCGAGATAACCGTTTCGCACAAGGACACCACCACGTCCCAGGACTCGATGCTGCCGACCATCCTCTCGACCACGGCCGGCAGCGACAAGTCACTGCCTTCTTCAGAGACGAGGGCACGGCGCGGCTCCTCCCAAGCGGCACACTCTGCCAGCGTATGCCGCGCCGTGTCCTCCCGACAGTCGACGCAGTGGTGACACCGGGCGTCCGGCTCCCTGTTTATGCGACACAGGTACTTTCCGAAGCAACCGTGCCCGGAAAGTATCTGCGTCACCCGAAACGACAGGGAGCCGTGCCTCCTCCCGAGCCAGCGCTCGAGCACCGGCCGGACCGCCTCGATAGTGACGAGGCCGGCGGTAGGGCTCGAAAGCCTGTCCCGCCATGCCGCCACCAGGACCTCGCGCAGCTGCGACCGACGCAACTCCATGTGTCGCTGTATCGGTCGCTCGCCGCACGCCTGCATTTCCTCGCGCCACCGCACCGGTACAGTGACGCGAGTACTTTCGCCTCCAGGTCCCAGGGCGGGGATCCGGCCAGTACTCCGGCCGCCTCGTAGGAGATCGTGCGATCCCCACGTAGAGCCGCCTACAGGCGGCGCTCGGGCCCCCCAGATTGGGAAGCAGCGTTGACAGCGCCCCGGCCGCGCCCAACAGCTTGGGCGCCAGCCGCCGGAAGTGGGGTCCGAAATCCCATCGGCTGTCGAGCACCAATCCCAGGTACTTCATGGTGGACTCGACAGCGATTCGAACCCCACCAACCACTAGGTGTGATCCGGCGGGTGGCGCCCGACGGGGGCCGTGGAATACCATAGCCTCCGTCTTGCTGAGGGCCACCTCTAGGCCGAGGCGCCGTATGCGGCCCACCACCTGTGAGACCGCAGCCGTCGCCAACAACGCCGCTTCCCTGTGCGAGCTCCCCCGGGCCGTGACCAGCGTGTCATCCGCGTAACACGTCAGGTCGACGCCCGGCTGGAGCTCGCCCCTCAACACCTGAAACCAACACCAACACCGCCAACCACCAACACCTGAAACCAACACCGACACCACCAACCACCAACACCTGAATTAAAACCCACAATATCATGCAAGAGCAGGCGAACTCTTAACCAACATCCTCTTTTCGAGTGAATAGTGACTAACCTGCCGGTCGATTCAGTAAAAGTCACGCCGGAAACTTGAGTGGAGTCAGAAGTGAACTGTCAATGCCTATCATTAGTATGGAATGACAGCTCAATTCGCCCTCACTACGCCTACATTTCACGCGGTGATTTCACCAGAATCGCACTCCTGATGTCAGAGTTTTTATGCTGCTTATGGGCCTCTGACTGCCTCGCATGCCTGCGAGAATTATCTCTCAAAATACGATATAATATTGGGGACAGAACAGTTTCACTTGTTACAAATTGGACAAGATGGATGACGTACAAACGTGCACTTCAGATGTTAATTGAACAATTAAATTGATGTACAATGTTGACAGTTGAATGTTGCAATGCAAACACTCCATTTGAGTTTGGGAGCGGCGTTTTCAGTAAATTGTTTTATTTAATGAAGAACGGTTTGTTGTGGAAGAAAATTGTTTTTAACCCCCGACGCAAAAAGAGGGGTGTTATAAGTTTCACCGCTATGTGTGTGTGTCTGTCTGTCTGTCTGTCTGTGGCACCGTAGCGCCCAAACGGGTGAACCGATTTAGATGCGGTTTTTTTTATTTGAAAGCAGGGTTTCTTGCGATGGTTCTTAGACATAATTCATCAAAATCGGTTCAGCCGTTTCAAGGTTATCAGCTCTTTTTTGTTAGCTACCGTTGCTATTTTAGACGTCTATGGGTATTAACTTTACTTACAAACATATGTGTGTCTTAAAATTTCAATCACCCATGTGTGTAATATTAATAAGCAACATTATGGTGTATTTGGTCTGATGCAGCCAGGATATCTAGCAGACTAATACACTCTTGGGAAAATAACAGCAGATATGTCGTGTTTGGATTCATTTTAACCTGCATTTGATTTTGCAAACAATGCCCTGATGGCAACAGGACGAGTTGATGCTGCAGCCAGGCTATCCAGCACACCAGTAGGTAGACTCTTGACAAAATAATAGCAGATATGTCGTGTTGGATTCATTTCAACCAGCATTTGACTCTTAACACAATCCACTGATGGCAACAGAATGAGTTGATGCTGCAGCCAGGCTATCCAGCACACCAGTAGGTAGACTCTTGACAAAATAATAGCAGATATGTCGTGTTTGGATTCATTTCAACCAGCATTTGACTCTTAACACAATCCACTGATGGCAACAGGATGAGTTGATGCTGCAGCCAGGCTATCCAGCACACCAGTAGGTAGACTCTTGACAAAATAATAGCAAATGTGTCGTGTTTGGATTTGTTTTAACCAGCATTTTACTCTACATACAATGCACTGAAAAACTCTATAAAACAAAATTACCTAATGTGTTTAAAAATTTTAAAATAAAAATTAAATTAAAAATTTAAAAAACCCCCACCGCAACAAAGTAAAACATTTAAAAAGTAAAAAATAACACTTTAGCCATGAAATTTTACTTCACGTCGGGGTACCGCTTAAGTAAGTAATTTTCCTAGTACTTGTAGGTATGTAGGTACTTATTTCAACGGTACCCCGACGTTACGTAAAATATTTACATAAGCTCAAAAGAGTCCATAGCTGGCTACTAACAGGCAAGGTATGGAAGAGAAGAGGAGTCCTAGAGTACTACGTATTGGCAAGCGTATATAGTGTGGGATGGTCACCAGCTAGATAGACTGACGACCTGAAGAAGATAGCTGGGTCAGACTGGATGCGGAAAGTGGAAGATTGGGTGTTGTGGCGTAGCCTGGTAGAAAATAAAAAAAAAACACTAACAGGTGTAAAACATCTCTTGTCTGAGGCTTTGGTAGTTTTCTTTCGTTCATTATTATTGGCCACTGACTAACGAAACTAGACTGTACTTTTCGCGCGTATCTTATATGTATGTATGTATGTATGTCTGTATGTATGTATGAATGTATGTAATATTCTTTATTACCTCATATCTTCCAAATCGCTGAACGGATTTATATCATTTTCATATCGTTATTTATGTAATAACCCAAGTGTTCTTAAATAGGTGACCTTAAAGAAAATTATCATAACGACTGCATTGATTAAGCAATTAATATTTTTTTTTAAGTATTTATGTCCATTGATATCCTTTGTTCAAATAACTCATCATCATTTGCCTAACCTATTTCCATCTATGTTAGGGTCGGCTTTTAGTTTTACCGGAGGCAACTGTTTATACCAGTGTTTTACATGGGCAACTGCCTGCCAGTCTGACCTCCACAACCCAGTTACTGGATAACGCAGTACCCAATGGTTAAATCGGTCAGCTTTTGACTATCTTCAGATAGTCAAAAGCAAGACTACATTCGTTAGGTTCACCTAACGAATGTAGTCTTGATATGTGATGAATGGTCACCCATCCACGGACCAACCTCGTCAAGCGTAGCTTAACCTTCGTTCGATCCTTGATTCTGTGATTATTTAGCCACAAGGTCCTTTGTCTAAGGAACGAACGCTACGAAAAACGTGCAGACAAGCGGCAAATGATCTCGCCGAACATTTAACGACATAGTTTATTTGTGGAGTCCAGTAACAGCCACAATGAGTGATCAAAATGGTGTACACGTAGGGAACAGCAAATTGGGTTAACTAACCGTGGGGCTCCCGGTAATGTAGCCGCTTTAGATCCAAACTAAACGGGATAATGGAATTGGAGAATTTGGTACGTCGTAAAACAGAGAAAATAGAGTTGGTGCAGTAGCTGAGTGATTAATTGCTAAGTTGCACTTCTGGAGTCAGATTTACGCACGGGACAAATATTTTAATGGACCACAGATTATAAGTCTGGCTGTGTGTGTAAGTGAGTTTAAATATTTTTTTTTTTTTGAGCAGATTTAATGATAAATATTTATAAAAAATGTCAGATCAGTAACTACTTATCCAAAGTGGTTTTTTTACCTTATTTAGAATATTAGACGAGGCATTTTTTTATTATTTTTTGCGTCGCTACTTGCCAAATTCACTAATGCAGTGAGACACTGTATTGTACAAGATTAAAGATACAGGCCTTGTTAAATTCATGAACTATTTTTTTATTGGGGTTAATTGAATACAAACCTAAAATAATAACTAATAAGTAATATTATTTTATTTGTTTTTAAAAAATAAAATAATTCATTTAACACAATTTGTTTTTTTACGGTTTTTGAGAGCCCGTTCACAGACAAACGGACGGACATTTTGTATGTCTCAAAATAAAAAAATAAGTATTGTTAAACATTTATTTGACAGATCAGTAACAATCCATTTCTGTTAGTAGAGACAAAAGCCGTTGGTCCTGGCTCTCATTTGTTGGTTTCTGTCAGTTCACGGCAGTCAGAAGTCAAAAAGTCTGACAATCAGCCTTCCCAATGGCTATCGTGTTACCCAATAACTGGATTGTGGAGGTTAGATAGGCAATTAGCCTCCAGTTAAACTGGAAACATAAGGAATGGTACCTAATGTATTTATGACACTGCATCGAAATCCAATCCAGGAGCACAGCTTTAGAAGTATCACTTTAATAATATTCAATTCAAACAAAGTATGCTTGAGTATCTAATACGTTATCAGTCCCGCGACTCTCCGCAAAATATCACGCACGTTCTTATTTTTACAGAAATACTTTGACGTCAATGAATCACAGTGCAGTGGTACAAATAAAAAGTGTTACGCATTTTGTGTTAAATATATCACGCTTGCATCGCCAGGTGTAAGCAAAGTGACCACGATGAGAATTGGGAAATGAATAGCAAAGTCACTTGTATCGAAATTAAAATGGAGAACTTTTTTTTTAATGTTGGGCACCAACACTAACATTTTTTTTGGGTATGTGGTTCACGGGTTCCCGTCATGGTCCACCTACGCGAGTTCACCTGGGTTCACCATGTGTAATTATCTTTCCGTGTTTCACCTAAGTTCACGTAGCTTCCTACCACTTTATGAAATTGTAAGGCTTAGGTGCAGCGCAGACGACAGACTATCCGTGACGCACTTTTTAGTCTGTGAAAATAGAAACTATGCAACTATATGCAGTAACGCACACAACGCGCAAAAAGTCCGGCGCACAAAAAATGGGCAGACCGCACCGCGCCGCGCCGCGACTCTCGGCACAAAAATGGTGTGAAAAAAATTGAACGTTTGCTTCAACGCGCGCTAACGCAGACGGCGCACACTTTAGTCGGCAGTTTGCATTTGCTAGGGGTGGACGTAACGCACGCGATCTATTATCATGGCGCCAGAGGTCGATTGTTCATTGTTGTTTCTGAATTAGTGAAAGCAAGTCTTATAATAAATAGCAACTCATCAAATGTAGTAACAGATATTTTATAAAATTTGAAAAAAAAAATCCGGATGTTGTTTCAGAATTGAATGTAATAAACATTCAATTCTGAAACAACATCCGGATTTTTTTTATGGAACTGTCCCTTCAGTAATCTTTCCGAAAGTATAGAATGTACCCAATATTCTCTGAGCTATTTCTTCTTCTTTTTCTGTTCTTCATGTATGTACAAAATAATACTTCGCGATCTCTGCACGATTTCCATAGCATCTTCGTCCCTACAGCTCTGCCGACAGAATGATCGAAGATGTGCGTCGTGTGCGTTGAGTCTGTGAAAAATCCGCGACCGACTTTTGCGCGCCATGCAAACTTTTTGTGCGCCGCAGACTCGATCGCACAAAAAGTGTGCCGTCTGCGCTGCACCTTAGTAAGTACTTATAATGTCGTTATGGACATTTTTGTTATCAAATGTGTTCCACGAGTAAAGCTATGTGAACTTAGGTGAACCTCGGGAAGAAATAATAACCCGTGGAATACCCAGTAAAACTGAGGTGGACCATAACGGTAATCCGTGGTAAACCCAGGTGAACTCACATAGGTAGACCACGGGCCATGCGCGGGTTTTTTCTTTTACGTGTATTGTCATCTATCGTGGTTACGCTCCCAGTTATTTAGCCAGTTTCCATTTAGCAAAATGTATCATTTCTTTTAAGGATGAAGGCACAATATGTTGTTCCTTCTGAAATTATTGACCTTGACTGCAAACAAAAGAAAACATACAACACAACACACAATGAAAACCACACAACACAAAAACCACAATCACACACAAAAAAAACAAAACCAACAACACATAAAACAATAAACAAATCACACAATGTAAACCTGACTTTAAAAACTTTTTAAGCGTCACATTGAATCGAGATTACGTGTGATTTGAAGAATCGCTTAAAAGTCGGCCCTCGACTTGATTGAAAATTATTTACGATCGTTTTTATGAACGATAAAATATAAAAGAAAAAGATCTTAGTCAGGTTGATAAAGAGCTTACATCAGCGAAATATAATAATTTTAAAGTAGGTAACAGAAACTTTTCTTTTTTGCTAGATGCAATCGTTCTTTTGTTAATATATTTCTATTGCTGTGCCCGACAGAGTCCGTGATAGCTTCTTTTGACAAATGTTTACTACCTAAGCCTATAATGTGGAATGCAATAAATAATTGAGTATTGAGAATGTAATTTTTTTCAAAACTGTAAAGTGCCATGAAAAAATCATTATTCCTGTCCAATCCTATGAGATTTTTAATTAAACAGTATATTAGTCAGTTCTTTCATCTGAAATTTAATTGATTTTAAGTTTTCGACAGTAATCAGGATTTTACACAGTTTAAAGTAATGAACATGAAAAAAAAGAACATCTGATAAGACTTGGAAATAAGAGAAACAAGACGAAAAATATAAGGTGCAGAATGATGTAAACAACAACTGGAACCATTATAATTTAGGTGTCTTCAAAGCTAGAGTGAATAGGCACTTAATAAACTAGTGCGCTTCACCATCACTGATTGCATCACTGCTTACCATCAGGTGGGAACGCAGTCAAACACAAGATTGTATATTATATTTTTTTTTCATTGTGAATGTAAGGACTATGTGGATTCTGTTTTTATTTTTTTTGAGATATTCGTTTCTAAATCTTTTTAATTTCTTTAATTTATTTATTTTAAATTTTGTCTGGCAGTTTGAGTTCTTTATGGGACCAACCCAAATGTTATCTCTTTGGTATTGTTCGTCGGCACGTGGAGCTCCTCAAGTTCCGAGTTGAGCTCACGATTACTGACAAATGCTTGCACTGACTGATCTGGTCCCCTCATTCTGTGTGGTTCTTTCTTCAAAAGACCATCTCAGACACTAATCTGCATGGATCTTACATGATTTGACTAAGATAATGTCTGGACTTTAAAAGAGACTATGACCTCTGAGTTTCTTTCGGTGTTTCTTCTCAGAGTAGTGAAATACCGATCTCATTTACTAAAAAAGGCGACGTGTAAAAGTGTTTGTAAAAACCTATTTACAAAAATAAATATCACTTATCATTTATCATTGTATATTTAAAAAAAAATGTAGAAAACTATATTTTTTGATATCCCTTTTTTTCTGTACCTATTTGAAAATGAGTTAGTAAATTACAATTTACTTATTGATATTCGACTGTCAGTGTTGACGGCACGATTGGCTGCTGGTTCGATTCCCGCATCAAATATTCCTATGGCCTCTTTAAGTAGTTTTTTCCATGTCTGGCTGTTTCTCAATGTACCCACAAAACAGAAAAAATCCTAGTGTAGGGTAAGTGTTAACACCTAACATCACGCCTGCAATCCCTGAAGGGCTAGGCAGAGGTGTGTTTATAGTACGCCTAGGGTAAGTGTTCTAATGGAGTATATCAAAAGTAACTATTACCACACAGCAGCAGTGAGCAGTGATAGCCTAGTGGGTGGATTGCCAAATCACAGGTCTGGAGTTCGAATCCAAGGCACGCACCTCTGACTTTTCGGATTCATGTGCGTATTGTATAATTATCACTTGCTTCAAAAACGGTGAAGGAAAAAATCGTGAGGAAACCGGCATGCCTGAGAGATATTTCTCGAGGGCATGTGATGCCAAGTCAGAGGCCCATGGGCGGCATTAAAACTCTGACACCAGGTTAGTTACAAACCACACGATAAGAAGAAGATTACCACAAATCTCTTCTCCTAACATATCGAAATGTCTTTTGTACTTGATCTAGCTTTTTATATCTCCAAGTATATTACTTCCAGGTCGCTAAACTCCTGACACGTTCCTAGATAACCTAGTAACGAAGAACCTCATCACGATATCTCGGCACTTCCTCAAAATGGCGGACATGAGCTCAGTTCCTGACAAAGAATGGCGATTGCCTGCCGCGTTTCAACAGATATTGTGCCTCCATGAACAGTGTTGATGTGAATATGAACACTCACAGCTTGATTGAAAATCTATTGATTGCTTCGTTGGGCTAGCTAGTGGTTGCACACTGCTGTACCTACCTGAAGTTCTGGTGTCGATTCCCGAGTCGGGTAAAGGCATGGTTGTTTGCTCTATCGGTAAAGGTTATCTGGAGCTAGAATTTGAGCCTGAGTGCCACTATAGCTACAGGGGCCAGGACATCAAGCGACTCTAATGTGTCAAATTTCTTTGATTGATTTTCAACTTAATTTCAAACAAAATAAGGTTCATGTTCAATTTCTAAAATTTTACAGTTCTGTACGACTCTGCCTAACACTTCGGCAAATACAGTCGTGATGATTCTCTAGCAATAAGTATTTATTATTTGGATTTATCTTATTTACTCGTAGAATTGGAGACATGGATTAGAAGTTCAACTAGAACCATTTTGGATTTAACTTTGGAAGCGACTTTGAATGGGCTAATTAAAACAAACAATTTTTTTTTACTTTTTTACTTTTGAACCGGTCACAAATAATAAAAAAAATGACACCCTTTGTTCAAATTAGGCTTATTAAGTCATTTCCCAAAAGCACCCACCCTTCACCCACTTTCTTCACTTAGGTACCCAGAGATCACTACAATGCTAGCACAAAAATCGGCAAAGCTCTCAAAATGCTACATCTTAGCACTGCATCTTTCTTATCTAAAATCCAAGATACTTACGAACCTGACATCATCATATATCCCGGACAAAAGCGACCATTCCCGGCCTTATGACGTCACTTCAGAAGTCCGGGTTCCCGGGACACGCCACAACGCCGGGACTTGATTGAAAATCATTTACGATGGATCTTACGGCTTATTGGGACTTCGGTTTATGTCCATCTAAGTGTCGGGTATGAAGGTTTGTGGCAAGGAGAAGCTGGCGCGAAGTGGGATTTAGTTGTTCCGTAAAAAGTTGACGATTACGTATCAGGAACGGTCACGGGCATTGCAAGGGGGATCATAGGGCGAGGGGAGTCATGGGGTCATAGTTAAATTAAAAGTATTGCACTACATTCCATTTAAAATAGCATTAGACAGAAGTTAACAAAGGTTATTTTTAATGCACACTTTGTTACAAAAGTACAATTAAGCATGTTACTATGAGCTACCTACTTGACAAAATTTTAGTTTTTATTCCCTCATCTAGATAACAAGAAAATATTCGACACCCATTTTTTTCTTTTTTCACGTTATTTCTATATACCTAAGTTCAGTTGTAGGTTGGTTGTCAAGCCTAAAATGTGGTTGTAATTTCCTCTCAAGTTCCTGGTCTCCCAGAGACATCTAGAAACACTACATAATAATAGCAATTTAATAATAACGATTAAAAAGTTCTAAAAATAACGGCGATGCTTAGAGCCAAAATGTCGCATGACGTCACTAGCCAGTACAGTTTATACTAGACTAGCAGACGTCAAGCGGTTTCACCCGCGTTAGTTGCTGTTCCCGTGGGATTACAGGGATAAAAAGTAGCTTATGTCATCCGGGAATAGTGTAGCTTTCCACCAGTGCAATAATTTTTAAAATTGGATCATTAGTGCCGAAGATTACCCCCCCCCCCCCCCCCCATACAAACTTACAAACAAAGTTTACCTCTTTATAATATTAGTATAGATAATGACGTTACCAGCTCTATTTCCTCAACTTTGATGCGCTTAAATCTAAGCAGTTTTTCATCAATTTGAATAAGAAAAAAAATACTTATGTATTACTTTTTATTATCTAAATGATGGACTAATTATATATTTTGATGTTCATATTCTGTCAAACACCCTATTACAATAGACGCCGAATTTATTATAATCTATTTTCACTGCAAATGTCACGCTTAGTTGTCACCATTGCAACAATTTATTTTAAGAAATGATGTGGATATCATGACGACTGTTGACGACTGCTGACTGCCTCGTTGGTCTAGTGGTCGCAAGCGCAACTTGAGGTCTCGGGTTCGATCCCCAGGTCGGGCAAAGTGTTATTTAGTTTTTCTATCTGGAATTTCTCAGAAGCAGTCCGGAGTCTGGATTTGTGCCGATTGATGGCAATAGGCTCGCCCCCTATTACATGGGACTTAAACATAACTGAAAAAAAATGAAATAAGAAAAAAAAAAATTAAAAAAAAGATAAAAAAAATGAAAAAAAAAAAATGAAATGAATGAATGAATGATGAAATGATGAAATGATGATGATGGTGAAATGTGGATGTACTACCAGGTACATCTCTGCCTAGCCCTTCGGGTATTACTGGCGTGATGTTTTATGTGTGGATATCATTTAGTTACTATTGTGTAAATTGTGTATTTTCATGAGCTTTGTCAATTTGATGAGTGCGATATTAATATTTTGAAAGCGAATCATGACACTCAAGACTCCCAACAGTTATCTACCCCTTTTCAAACCTCGACACTGTTATGTCTTAGCGTCGCTTATTAACATTGGTAAAGTTGAGTTTGAATATACGGTAAAAATCTGTCTCGAAAGTTTGACAACCAGCAGGCCTAGCCATCAGGCCTGGCCATATTACAAATTCTATTTCTATTATCGTAATCGATAAGGCGACATTAGAAAGAAAATGGCGTAATATGGAATCAGCTGTTTGTCACTGTCAAGTGTTAACGAGAAAATGAAACACTATAAATATAATAGATTCAATAATAGAAATAGAATAGAAATAGAAGTTGTAACATGGCTAGGCCTGCATGTTACAAATTATATTTCTATTCTATTTCTATTACAGAAAGAAAATGGCGTAATCTGGAATCCGCTGTTTGTCAACAGTCAAGTGTATTTCATTTTCAAATTCTACTCGTTAACACTTGACAGAGGACTAAGACAAACAGCTGATTCCATATTACGCCATTTTCTTTCTAATGTCGCCTTATCGATTACGATAATAATAGAGATAGAATATGTAATATGGCTAGGCCTGCAGTTTATTCATACCAACAACTTACATTTACATATAATATAACTACAGTACAGTTATTCAAAATTTAACGTAGACTTACAGTTGGAACAGTTTAACTTCGCTTAACGCCAAGTTAAGACCAACTTAAACAGCTCTCATTGAATGCTATAATTGTAGTTTAATGAGTTCAGAGAATGCGTCTGATATTGTTTCAACACTTGAAGTGTGAACTTTCGAAGAGGTTGGGGTAATGGTATATAGGGGGGAAAGGGCGTCATTGCAACAAGCGTCCACCCATGATGAAATTTAGTTAAAACTGAATAAAATTGTGTGTGTCTGTCAAATAAATTAAAAACTTACCCAAGTACTAAAGAAGTGACTCATTTAATTTTCAATGAAAAATATCATATAAAAAACATCCTAATAAATCGGACCCTATAGGATGTTTTTTTAAAGTTATTTACAGTTTGAAGCAAAATAACACCTTAAAATAACCACATATGTACAGGATTACGAATGTTTAGCAAAATGACAATGGGATCGTGTTGGAATGACAATATTTATAAAAATAGCAGATTTGAGGCCCAGGTTTTATGGGATCAGTATGTGCGGCGATGTCGCTTTCACCCTAATTCCTTTTATGTAATTGTTTATTAATTTTAAATAAATTAAAAAACAATCTCTACTATCCAATAATTAATCATAATTTTTCTTTTTTAAATAAATAATCGTTGCTTCTGTGTTGTGGGCACGTACATAAACAGCCCGACTCATTAAAAAAAATCAATGGGCCCTGAAAGAAAACAACTTTAATTTCCTAAGATGGACTTTTCTTATATAAAGAAAACTTGGCTTTAGTTTTCAAAAAGAAATACAACTGCATTCACAGATTTGTCGATAAATTCATATACGTATTCGTAATTCGTATACATATATCTTTTCTATTATATTTATTGACTAAAGTTGAAAGGTTCACCGGTTTAAAATGAATGGAATGCAACCATTTCATATTTACTACTTTCTTTACTTTTGTAACGTTTCACTAATTTCTATCGCCTTACTTTCTAGAACGTTTCTGTCGACTAGAAGCCTATTTCACACTGAAATTGTCTAATAAAAATATCCACGCTAACGTTTAAAATAACCCGTTATTATGGCTGAGAGCTGTATCAACAATCTATGAAACACTTTGAGAACAAAATGTATTTGATCTCTTGATATCTGTGCCATAAACGCCAGCATTGTTTTGGAGATAAACTGTTATTTATTATGAATTTCAAACGAAGGGAAAGTTAATGGAGTATGGACTAACAAAAGGTGTTTATAAGACAGATTTAATTGAAAATGCCTGGTGGGGACCCCCTAAAAGATATTAAAAGAAAACATGGTGTTGTTTTGCTTCACGGTGGCCACCAATATTATGTGAAAAAAAAATACCCAAGTGGACTAAGTGTGTGGGAATGCAGCCAGCGAAAAAAGAAATGCAAAGGAGTTATAAAGATTCGTGTAAGTTTGTCTACTTGTATGCCTATTAATCGTAAGCAATATCTTTTGCTTTGTATTATAAAGAGATTTTTTGTAACGAATAGGATCCGAAACTACTGGATCGATTATAATTTCGTACCCTGATTCCTATACTCTTATTTAATAATCAAATTAAATGTTTAATAAAATCTTTTTTTCTTCGCAGAATAATAATATCGTAAATGAAACGCCGCATTTATGTACTCCAGATTTCCTAAAAAATGAAATTGATGAGCGGCTTTATTCCTGCAAACAAGAAATTATCAAAGGGAATTACCCGGCAGTTCCTCAGTCTTATAATAATATGATTGCAACATTAGAAAACAGCGGATTAGATTTGGTGTGCAAGATACCAACATTCAATAGCGTGAAATCATCCTTGTACAGATTTAGGAATGTACAAGCTGGAGTACAGTGTCTACAGCCGCAGCTAGTAAGAAACGTTGAAGTCCCGAACCAATTCACAAATTTTTTACTAGCTGATTATGCTGATGGTGACAGCCGAATTCTAATTTTCTGCACAGAAAAAGCTAAACTTTCAATTTGCAAAGCGACTGATTTTTACAGTGACGGAACTTTTAAAAGTTGTCCGAAACCTTTTTCGCAGCTATATGTTATACATGCAGATATGGGAAGTACATCAAATAGTACGAATTTAATGCCTATTGTTTACGCTCTTATGAGTGAAAGAAACGTGAAATCGTACTTCATTCTGTTTTCCATGATAAAAGCTCAAATCCCCGGCTGGAATCCGGTTAAATACAAAACTGACTTCGAAAAAGCGGCAATGACTGCTATAAAGAATTTATTTCCGCAAGTTAACACAAAAGGATGTGTAGCGGTCACAGCTACACCGGAATTCGTATGAATTCGTAATATTAATTTAAACTTTTTATAATTGTAAACACTCCACAATACAAAACTTTTGTCCCGTTACACCGAACTGTCAAATTTGAACAAACGTCAAACCAAAGACCAAAAAACTTCAAACACAAAACACGATCATTGTCTGTGGGTGAAAACTAACATATTTTATTAGAAGTATATTTACATATTTATTTAGTTGCTATATTTACATCACACATAATATTTATTTACAAATTTAACAATACGCATAATTATTTACACTATACAAAATATAGGCTTAAAATTGTAATGTTCTGGTCGCTGCCTTTCCGAACGCAACTTCGGGCGCGTTCGGCAAAGCTCGGCTTTCATCGGAGCATATGACTTGCCTAATAGCGATAAAGCATCGTCATGTAGATCAGTACTCGTTTTGACCTCCCGAACAGTACACGCTTGAACTTTCAACCAAATCTAGACTTGCTCGTAGACCTAAGTTCTGCTAGTTGACTCGATATCGTCTCCTTAGCTTTTTGTCTGTGTCCAGTAATTTCCCCGCTGTCGTCTTAACTTAATTGTAGCCTTAAGCGACTCAGAAGTGTTGAGAAATTAATTATACAAGGATAACGTTCAAACCACCGTTTCATTTCGCCATTTTGCTCTATACACTTCATTGGTGACCCCGTCAAAGAGCACAGTAGCCACGCGGAGCAAAGATGCCTACCGGAGCAGAGCAGGGAGCGCAGGCGGACGCAGCAATGGTCAAGCAGGACGTGTGCAGAGTCAGCGTGAAGTTGCCGCCATTCTGGCCTGAGGAGCCGACACTTTGGTTTGCACAAGTAGAAGGTCAGTTTACAATAGCCGGCATTACCGCCGACACCACAAAATTCTACACGGTCGTGGGGCAGCTAGACCATCGCTACATGGTAGAAGCTCGGGACATAATAGAGAACCCACCAGCACAGGACAAGTACGCCAAGCTGAAGGCTGAGCTCATACGTCGACTATCCGACTCGCGTGAAAAAAGGGTTCAGCAAATCCTCACTCAAGAGGAGCTCGGCGACCGGAAGCCATCACAGTTCTTGCGGCACCTGCAGACTTTGGCCGGACCACACGTACCAGACACATTCCTAGCCACGTTGTGGGCGAGCAGGTTGCCGACGAACATACAGACGGTAATAGCTTCCCAGCCTAACCTTCCGCTTCAGTCTGTCGCAGATTTGGCCGACCGCGTGCACGAGATCGCGCCAACGCGGCCAGCGCTCACGACACCTCCCGCCGTGGCGAGCACGAGCACCAGCAGTGACATCGCGGAGCTGAAACAGTGCATGGCGGAGTTATGTCTACAGGTGGCGGCTCTACAAAAGCAAGGTCAGGTACACCATCGATCGCGCTCCACAGATAGGTACCGGCGTGGTGACAGAGAACCGACCCCAAGCCGACGCCGCAGTCGCTCGCGCTCCAGCAGCGCGTGGAACGACGCTCACTGCTGGTACCACAACAGTTTCGGTGACAGGGCCACGCGGTGCAGGTCGCCATGTACGTACGCGGGAAACGCCGTCGGCAGCCGGAAATAGCGGCAAATGGCTGCCCTCACAAACCACGCCGCCTATTCGTAACAGATCGGGACTCTAAAACCACGTTTTTAGTAGACACAGGGTCCGATCTGTGCGTATACCCACGTGCAGCCCTACGACAGCAGCGCAGCAGGACGGCGTACCAGTTATACGCGGCAAACGGAACTGCCATCGACACGTACGGTTGGGTGGAGCTCCACTTGAATTTAGGGCTTCGCCGCGTGTACACGTGGAAGTTCGTGGTTGCAGACGTCACCAAGGCAATCATAGGCGCCGACTTCTTGGCGCATTATAACATCTTGGTAGACCTCAAAAGTCACCGGCTAATCGATGGGCTGACCCAACTGTCTTCGCCGGCGTCGCCAGCGGCCGAATCAGCAGCAATGATCGCCTCAGTGAAGTCCGTAGGAGGCAACACGGAGTACCACGAGATACTTCGCCAGTACCCGGAAGTCACGCGGCCTGCTGGAACACAGAAACAGGTCAGTCACGGTACCGAACATCACATCCGCACTACACCAGGTCCGCCTATCACTGGACGACCTCGCCGTCTGGCACCAGACAAACTGAAGGCAGCACAGAGGGAGTTCGAGGCTATGCTGGCTAACGGCACAGCACGGCCGTCAGAGAGTCCGTGGTCGTCCCCACTTCACCTCGCTCCTAAGAAGGACAACAGCTGGCGGCCATGCGGTGACTACAGGGCACTCAATGCCCGTACTGTTCCGGACAGATACCCCATCCCGCATATACAGGACTTCTCACATCAGCTGGCTGGCAGCCGAATATATAGCAAAATCGATCTCATTAAAGCATACAATCAGATACCAGTCCAGCCAGCCGACGTTCACAAGACAGCGATCACAACACCTTTCGGACTGTACGAATTTCCATTCATGACCTTTGGCCTCAGGAATGCCGCTCAAACGTTCCAACGGTTCATGGACGAGGTGCTGCGCGGGCTGCCGTTCTGCTACTGTTATTTAGACGATATTCTCTTGTTCTCAGAGACAGCAGCCCAGCACACCGAGCACCTGCATCAGCTTCTGAAGCGGTTATCCCAGTATGGAATTATTATTAACTCGGCAAAGTGTGAGTTTGGCCGTACCACCATAACTTTCCTAGGACACGAAGTATCCGAAGAAGGTGTTCGCCCGCTGCAGGAGAAGGTGCAGGCAATCCAGGACTTCCCAGCTCCCAAGACTGTCAAGGAGATGCGTCGCTTCCTGGGTATGTTCAATTTTTACCGCCGCTTTGTCCCAGATGCCGCTCGCTTACAAGCGCCACTCAACGTAGTTCTGGCAGGACCTAAAACAAAGAGAACACAAACAATTAATCTATCGCAAGAAATGCTAGACGCTTTTAACGCTTGTAAAAGTGGCTTATCTAGGGCAGCTCTGCTTGCTCACCCAGAGCCCAACGCCGAACTCGCGATATTTACAGACGCTTCAGACACTTCTATGGGTGCAGTATTACAGCAGAAGGCAGGTGTCACATGGAACCCACTAGCATTTTTCTCTAGGCGACTGTCAGCTTCACAGAAAAAGTATAGCCCTTATGACAGGGAGCTCTTAGCCATCTACGACGCAGTCAGATACTTCCGCCACATGGTTGAAGGTAGGCACTTCACCATTTACACGGATCACAAACCCCTGTCATATGTGTACGCACACAACCGTGACAACTGTTCACCGAGGCAATACCGGTACCTGGACTACATTGCTCAATTCACCACGGATATCAGGTTTGTCGCAGGCAGGGACAACATTGTGGCAGACGCGCTGTCGCGTGTGGAGTCGGTGGCAGTACCGGCGTGTAATTACACAGCTCTTGCACAGTCCCAAGAAAAAGACCACGAGCTGCAGGGGCTCTTAAATAACAACAGCACGTCACTCAAGCTGTGTAAAGTGCATTTCACGGACTCAGGCACTGAACTATATTGTGATGTCTCCACTGGTAACACCCGCCCTTATGTTACAGAACCCTTCAGGAGGCAGGTGTTCCAAAAACTACACCAGCTGAGCCATCCCGGCAGACAGGCCACAGTCAAACTGATTTCTGAGCGTTTCGTTTGGCCTGGCCTAAAGAAGGACTGCAGGGCCTGGACCAGAGAGTGCGTAGAGTGCCAGAAGAACAAAATCTCGCGGCACACAACCAGTCCCACCTCCGCTTTCCCTGTCCCTTCCCAACGCTTCTCCCATGTCCACATGGACATAGTAGGGCCACTGACCGTGTCATCAAATTACAGGTACATACTAACTGTGGTCGACCGCTTCACCCGCTGGCCTGAGGCGTACCCCATCGCGGACATCACAGCGGAGACATGCGCCCGCACTTTCATCACCGGCTGGGTGTCCCGCTTTGGCTGCCCCCAGCGCATCACTACCGACAGGGGCAGGCAGTTTGAGAGCAAGCTGTTCCACACCATCACGGAGACCCTCGGTAGCCAGCACCGCCCAACCACAGCATACCACCCAGCCTGTAATGGCATGGTGGAACGCCTACACCGCCAGCTGAAGGCAGCCATCCGCTGCCACACAGACACCAACTGGACCGAAGCACTACCCCTGGTGCTGCTCGGCATCCGCAGCGCCTGGAAGGAAGACGTCAAAGCATCAGCGGCAGAGCTCGTTTACGGCGAGCCCCTAAGACTCCCAGGCGAGTTCATCGCCCCCACACTCACCAGCACAGTCGACTACACCGACTTCGCGTCAAGACTCCGGCATCACATGGCGAAGCTGTCTCCAGAACCGGCGAGTCGACACGGCAACAAGCCGTTCTACGTGCCCGACAGCTTGTCAACTTCGTCTCATGTATTCTTGCGACATGACGCCGTTCGCCGACCGCTAGACCCGCCGTACACCGGCCCCTACAGAGTCCTGCAAAGAGGCGACAAAACGTACCGTATTGAGGTAAACGGAAAGGAAACCACAGTAACCATAGATCGGTTGAAACCCGCTTACCTCAATAACGCAGACTACAGTCCCTCCGGTGTAACCAGCGCACCAACGGTCGCAAACACAGCACCAACGCCACCGCAGCCCACCGTCGAGAAGAAAACACGCTCCGGCCGCACCGTTCGCTTCCCGGACTACTATCACCCGTAGCTAAGTAGCCACGGTCTCAGGGGGGGAGTAGTGTAGCGGTCACAGCTACACCGGAATTCGTATGAATTCGTAATATTAATTTAAACTTTTTATAATTGTAAACACTCCACAATACAAAACTTTTGTCCCGTTACACCGAACTGTCAAATTTGAACAAACGTCAAACCAAAGACCAAAAAACTTCAAACACAAAACACGATCATTGTCTGTGGGTGAAAACTAACATATTTTATTAGAAGTATATTTACATATTTATTTAGTTGCTATATTTACATCACACATAATATTTATTTACAAATTTAACAATACGCATAATTATTTACACTATACAAAATATAGGCTTAAAATTGTAATGTTCTGGTCGCTGCCTTTCCGAACGCAACTTCGGGCGCGTTCGGCAAAGCTCGGCTTTCATCGGAGCATATGACTTGCCTAATAGCGATAAAGCATCGTCATGTAGATCAGTACTCGTTTTGACCTCCCGAACAGTACACGCTTGAACTTTCAACCAAATCTAGACTTGCTCGTAGACCTAAGTTCTGCTAGTTGACTCGATATCGTCTCCTTAGCTTTTTGTCTGTGTCCAGTAATTTCCCCGCTGTCGTCTTAACTTAATTGTAGCCTTAAGCGACTCAGAAGTGTTGAGAAATTAATTATACAAGGATAACGTTCAAACCACCGTTTCATTTCGCCATTTTGCTCTATACACTTCAGATGCTATTATCACTATAATAAAGCGGTTTGGGAGAAGGCCCGTAAACTTCAAATTACAAAATCAAAAGATGTGAAGAAAATAAGAGAGGTTGCACTAAGTGCAGTTCTACCGTTATTGCCTGCACACGAAATTTCAAACGGCTGGAAGTATATTACTCGCTACAGTACACAAGAGGAGGATTTAAAAAAATTCAGAAAATACTTTGAAGAACAATGGCTGAAGGAAGAATTTATTCCAATTTGGTGTGCTTACGGAGAGCAGCATAGGACCACTAACTTCTTGGAAGCTTGGAATCACAAATTAAACCAAGAAATTGGAAAAAAGAACCCTAATATTATTCATTTATTAAATGTATTGGTTAAAGATTCTGCATATTTCAGTGTTTGTGATAACATTAATAAAACCAAAATGACACCTTTTAAAAAAAGAAAGAAAAATAATGTCCTTACTGATCAATTTATTTTGGAAATTCAGTTAGAGCTGTTACATGGCAATATATCAGTAGGTCATTTTTTAGAAACTGTAAGGCATTAAGGCTTCTTGGCAATGAAAATAAATAAAAAAAGGTAAAAAAAAAGCATAAGAGGTATGGTAAATTAAACAAATTATTCATTACTTGATGACGATCAATGAATAACGTAGTCAATTATGGGTACCTAAATAATGATGTTGATTTGTGCCAGTCATAACAAATAACCTAAGTATTTTTTTTTAAAGTAGCAAAATATCTAGTTCTAAGTTTTTTTTTTACATATAAAACCCAATTACTGTAAATACTCTGTGATACGAGTACATTAATGACGAATTTAATTGAGAGGACGCATCTGTGATTTTTTCTAATACTGATTAGGGTAGGGTAGAGTCTCGTTATGTCTGTGATTATTTGAAAATACTCATTATGCTTAGTGCATACTTTTAATTTTGTTAAAAATATTTTTTTATTAGGGCAGAGTAATACTTTATTTGTTTTGTATATTTTCTAATAATATTTTTTTATTCCTATAGAAATGATTGTTGACTTGTTGATGTGATTGTTTAGAATTTGTATAAAACTTGTTGATTTTGGAAATGAAAATGTAGATTTAAGAAGGCGGAGAATTGTTTTTTCAAGTATATTTTAAGAAATATTCTATTGAAAGTACCTAATTATCTGTGATTTTGGATTTGTGTTTAAAATAGTTGATTTTGAAAATAAAAATAGTAAAAAATAATGTTTGTTTAATTTTCTACCAATTTATAAATATTGTAACTCTCTCGTTTGATTAACCCTACGTACTTCTATTTTTTAATCAGAAATTTAATAAAATTAACATTCTTTGTCATTCCAAAAAAAAAAATTAAGATAATAGGTAGCATACCTAGTTTTTATGTTAACTATATTTAGGGGTGGCCACTGGGATTTTTACTACCAACAATCCCGCTTGCCCCCGGAGGTGGCGACTGGGATATTTTTTTAGAATAATTCCCAGTCGCCACCGGAGGGGGCAATACTGGCGGTGGCGAACGGGAATAACCGGTTTCTGCCTACCCTCAAGCGAAAAAGGCGTGAGTTTATGAAAAAATACGTACAATGCAGCCTGGGGAGACGTCGACTTCATTATTTTCAACACTAGTAGGACTCAATTAAATAGATTCCTGTGTAAGTTCTTTTTCATGAACATAGTATATTGTTTATTCTTTTTAACATAATATCTGTGCTGTTTACTACCTGTCTTCTACCCTCTTGAACCTATTTATGTGTTGTCTATCTGTGAAAACTTTTAACTGGCCTTACATTGTGTATTCACTCTATCTTATTTTTTATACCTAGCTGTAAGTTTTCCGAACAAACAAAAATACAATAAAAACTAAACTAGACTAACGAAGCATGTTTCTATCTCAGACATGCAAACGCATGGGTGACATTTGGCCCCTTCCATTACGCCTCCGCACTATTCCTAGTACACATGCACGTCGAATCCCCAGATACTGTTTCGAACTTAAGATAAAGCTCGTGTATACATATCGAGTGACACGATTCGTTATTCAGAGAAACAGGTTGACGACCTCTGTTGAATCAAATTTATACACACTACTCTTGAATACTGATGTCAGGGTGAAACAACCTTTTGGTTGTGTAAAATGATACTTGGTTTTACACAGGGTGGAAGTGACATGGTTGCACAAACTTAAATGATCCTGAATCCCCTATGCATCAATTTTTTTATATTTTTAATTCACTGATTACAACGTTTTAAGATAGTAAAAAATATAAACATATTTAAAAATGCAGTAATGAAGCCTAAAAAAATATTTCAAATACAGAATAAATTTGAGGTGTTTAAACAAAGATTATAAAGATTATCAGATTGTGCTTTCACAAAACCACTTTCAGTAATTATTCTTAAATGTTTTATAACCTCGCTATAAATCTAAAATTACACTTGAACATTAAATTAGTTCACAACACACACGGCAATAATTATGTTTTGCAAATGCAAATAAATATTTGAATTTGAATTTGAAAGGAGGTAAGTAAATGCTTAAAATTTACCTCCTTTCTGTCATATTACGGTAATAGAGATGTATGGAAGAAAAAGACATGCTGTGCCGACCCTAAATGAATTAATATAAATAATAACAGCAGGGAAAAGTGTTCAGCATTTAACTGTCAAACAGCTAGTTTCGTATTGACTATCATCAGAGTTTCCTCTCTTAATTTCCTCTTCTTACATATTCCTTGAAAGAACTACTTGTGGCGGTGATAGTTTTTATCCATCACAATATAAAATTGTGCGCGTTATCCTAAAATCTCGGAATGTTTTAATGTAGTATAACTTTTATAACGCTCGCACCACCCAATGGGTTCCCTTACATGGCAAACGACATCGCGGTAGGCCCAAGCGAAGATGGCGAGACGAGCTGGACTCCTTCGATAAGGACTGGTCCCAAAAAGCCCTTGACAGAGGGAGGTGGAAAGGAAATTTAGGGAGGCCTTTGCTCGCAGTGGTCAAACACAGGCTAGTAATAATAATAATACATTTTATTAAATGTATGTGCTAACAATTCTAACAATTATAATATTAATGTATTTTTATTTTTTGTTTGTTTCAGTCCCATACTAACCCGTAAAGATCTACATTGAATTCAACTGTAGGTATCAATTGAAGATCTTTTTATAGGTTTTTTTTTTCGCAACTGCTGTCTATTTCACTCTAGACATTGGCAGAATACTTAGTCGACATCGGCTCTGTTTGCCATGATCAAAAATAGAATAGAATAGAATATCATCAGTGTGTATCTAGGATGATGTCACGCGTACTCGCAGAGATGTGACGAAGCGCACACAAGTTACGGACTTCAAGTGTAATACCAAATTTTTGTAATTTCAGTTTTCATCAAATTTCGGTCTACAACTGGACGTCAGTAGGTAGTCACTGGCAATGAAAATATGGCCCTGCTGGGCTGGAGGATGAAAATGACATAGAATCGAATCAGATAATTTAAGTAATTTATATCAAATTAAATTATAGCATTTTTTTGTTAGACTTAAACAGAATGATACCATATATTTAACACTTGTTAGAAACGCTGTTATGGTTAGCAACGTAATTTAAAATTCTACCTTCATTTGGGTTAATTTGTAATTATATTCTGAGTCAAAACAGTGTTTTTTTTTTGTATAAAACATTTTTACACTGTTTCAAAAGGTCGTATAAAAATAGATTCTTCTTCGTGTTCATTAAATATTCAGTTTTATTAAATACTAGCAGACGTCCCGCGGTTTCACCCGTGTTGTTCCCGTTCCTGTGGGAATACAGGGATAAAAAGTAGCCTAGTTACCCGGGGATAGAGTGGCTTCCCAACAGTGAAAGAATTTTCCAAATTGGTCCAGTAGTTTCGGAGCCTATTCAATGTAAACAAACAATCAAACATTTCCTCTTTATATATTAGTATAGATATATTAGTATAGACAAGCTTCCTTAAAAGAATTTCTAGGGACATCTCACTAAATGTGCCAAATCAGCCCTTTACTGTCCCACTGCAGGGCTAAGGCCGCTTCTCATGCAAAGAAGGCACGAGCATTGATTACCGCGCTTGCTCAATGCGGATTGGCGATTTCAAACTTAGTTCATGTTTAGTCACGATGTTTCCATTCCCATTATGAGTTTAAAAAGTTAAATTCAACCATTTAAATAAGAGTAGCTTACTGCACGTCTTTCCTCCACTCCCTCTAACTCCGCGTCAGTGAAAACGCGCCTTAAGTTTGTTTACCAAGATATTTAAATGGCCCTATATTTTATAAAATCTTCTTGCGACACCCACGATACTTTTATGAAATTAAGAAAATAACCTAGTTTTGCAAAATGGCACAATACATTGATCGTACCGACTATTACATAAATGTGCAGTATTCATGAAGCTTAGCTGTTTTAAAAGGTAGTTAGTACCTACTTTTATATAATACTGGCAGACGGCCTGCGGTTTCACCCGCGTAGTTTCCGTTCCCGTAAGAATACAGGGATAAAAAGTAGCCTATGTGTTAATCCAGGGTGTCAGCTAACTCCATACCAAATTTTATTAAAATCCATTCAGTAGTTTTTCAACAAACATACATCCATCCTCACAAACTTTCGCGTTTATAATGTTAGTATGGTACCTTATATTTTCGAGATAAACAACATTGTTATTCAAGTATAAAACAATGCTATTTTTAACATTTACATAAAATATTAAGATTTGCTTTTATAATTGAAAGCTTACATTTTTACCACTTCTCACAATCTTATTATCCCTTTCTTTCTTAGCTTAGAATATAAAATGATTGTAGTTTCTAAAGGGTTGGGCAGAACATCCACATGTCGCCAGTTATGTTTAGGTATGTCCCATGTAATAGGGGGCAAACCTATTATCATCAACGAGTAATCATCAAATTCCAGATGGACGAACCCAATAACACTATGCCCGATCGAACCGTAGACTATATGATTAGAAGTGGCACTTGCGACCAATACACCAACGCGGCAGTATTATATTATAAGAGTCGTTTTGTTATTTGCCATTACACTACAGATAGTAGAAGATTTCAAAATCAAAATCAAAAGTCTTTATTCAAACAAGGCTGAGAATCAATACTTTTTAAACGTCAAAAAAAATACATAAAGACAGTCCCCCAAAAACGGCCCGCCCTTCGCCACTTCCTAGTCTTTTTCCTGGAAAAAAGAAGTGGTGGAACAAACTCCCCAGCAAGACATCTGTCTGATTCGTTTAAAGAACTAGGTATACAAAGAATCTATACAATAAAATGCTCAATAAATAGCACTAAGGTTTATACACTTTGTAAAACATTACATTTCAGAATAATTGTCACGTGTAATCTAGCACACACCAATATACCGAGATTAAAAAAAAAGTAAATATAAATATTCGATCTAAACTCAACCAAAACAACTACAAAACTGAAAAATAACAGCCTCCAGGTATAAAAGGCGTACCCCTTACATGTGCAATGCTGGCTTAAATTCATAAGGCTGTGACTCTAAAATTAAAATGATAATATAGGACCATCGAAGTGAAACCAATAAGCAGTTAAATATTATAACAAAAAAAATCATTGGTAAGCAAGTCGACCAGTCACCACAAGCAGCACCCGTTCACGAGCAACGCGAAGATTAGCCATTACCCCCCTCACCATATTTGAGAGAAAGGGGTAACCCGATCCTCGACGCTACCGCAAGCAGTGACGTCTCGGAGCATGACAAACTTGCTCTTAATTTGATGAACAATGTAATTATGTATTCATGTGTCATTGTTACTAATAAGTTATTAAGATTTAAACATATATAAATCGACCCCATACTCTCACTTTTACACAACAATAACTTGAAAAAATACATCCAAATATTTAATTCCCCAACTGTTCAACGGCAAAAATCAATTTCTTCGAGAGGCCATTTTGCGTAATGATCACATTGGAGGGATTTCAATTTCAGTGATTTGATCATAAAAACTCATTTGTTGAAACCATCTCATTGTTTCGATAGCCCATCGTCCGTTTTTTGTGAAAATAACCCTTTTTACACGACTGGGCAGAAATAAATGGAAATTATTTGCTCTATTCAGTTTTATTTTTAGACATTATTGGCCAAATAAAATGGCTGAACTGTGTTTTTCATCATCTTCCAATCGTTATTAATGTCAAATAGTTATAATTGGACTGGCCTGTTGGCACGGTAATATTATCATTCAGTATTCCAACTTCATAAAAACTGACGTCCCGCGGTTTCACCCGCGTAGGTGGTAGTTCCCGTGGGAATACAGGAATAAAAAGTAGCCTATGTATTAATCCAGGGTTATTAAAATCCATTCAGTAGTTTTTTACGTGAAAGAGTAACAAACATCCATCCATCCATCCTCAGAAACTTTCGCGTTTATAATATTAGTAGGAAGTAGGATTTCTTAGTTGTCATCCAAATTTGTTGTGCAATTGGGCGCCAGTTAATCACTGGCCATGCAGATCTTGACCTTTTCAAGTTTTTAAAAAAATAAAGAAAATTGCATTGCCCTCCAATATTCAGTCAGATACACAATTTTGCACACTGTCTGATTGAATATTAATTTTTTGGTATGCCGAGTATTTTTGTATGCTGATGACCGATGGGGTCGAAAGGTTCTCGAGTGGAGGCCACGTATCGGCAAGCACAGCGTCGGACGTCCACCCACAAGGTGGACAGACGACGTCATTAAGGCCGCGGGAACGCACTGGATCGCTTCCAACCGGTCTTATTGGAGATCTATAGGGGAGGCCTACGTCCAGCAGTGGACTTCCTGTGGCTGAAGTCTTGTGTTGATGCCGAGTGGAGCCGCTAGTTCACAATGCAATGGATTGTTATGTTGCATATTTATATTAGAACTAACATACATAATAGGCCATATTCTGAGATAGTCCGCAGACCGCAAACGGCTTGGGTTTCTATTAATCTCTATGAAATTGATTCCAAGCAGTTTCGCATACATGTGCGAATGGTATAGGTGATTATTATCACTTGCTACAAAAACTGTGAAAGAAATAAAACTAAACTTTCACATAACGTCATTTAGTCCCGAGCTAAGCTTGAGAGCTTGTGCTATGGGTACTAAACAGCTGATAAACATACTTATATATTTCTAGATAGTATACATATTATTGATAAATTACACCCAGACACAGAACAAATTATCATGCACAACACACAAACATTTGTCCTGGGTGGGGATCGAACCCACAACCTCCGGTATAGCAGTCAGGTTCACTAACTACTAGACCAACAGGCCAGTCAAAACCATCGTGAGGAAACCGGCGGCATGCCTGAGAGATATTTTTCGACGGTATGTGAAGTCAAGTCAAAAGGTCTTTAGGCGGCATTAAAACTGATACCAGCTTATTCACTAACCGTAACCACACTAAAACAAGGAAAGAAAACCTCGACATGGTACTGGCCAGTTTTTGTTTTCTTCTTTTTAAAACAATTGCACATAAAGTCCTCCGTACGAATATTTTACAGTTTACTTACAAGTCTCTCGCAATCTGTGTCGACTCTCAAACTAAAAGTTACAGCGACTCATACATTACTGTGCCCAATAAGACCGTAATAGGGCTGGTTTTAGGTGTTATTGTTGGGCAAAGAGCTTCTGATTCAGAGGAATGACCTCTCAGATTGACCTTCGTGGTCTAGGGATGTGATACAATGTACGTATATAGGCGTGAATACGGTTGAGAATAACTCTTTCAATGTTAAGCGTTATAAATATGTAGATAAATATGCATCCCATAAAAAAATAAACAACTAGTTCATAAAAAAGTTAAATACTTAGGTATTTATTCGAACGACATGTAAAAAAATACCATGAAAAACGTTTACAAAACAAGAGTACGTACTTTTAGCCTAAAGTAGTAAATAATATCCTATACAACCTGCAGGGTGTGTGTGTGTTATATTGTGCGTGTGTGAGTTGGGAATGAAATTATTTTTTCTTTGTGATTTTCGAGTTGGCCCCATAGTTTAAGTTGCTCATATTGATGAATAGAATACTTAACTCTCAAGTTTATTTCTAAATGTTACTTTATTTCAACTATTAAAAATACTTAAACATTATACTTATCTATAAACGAACCTACAACTATTATCTACATAGCTAAATATAAACAAACAAAAAGAAAAGTAAAAGAAATTAGGGCCTTAAAAAATTCATCCGCATCGCTATCAACGGAAAGAGTGCCCAAAAGAATGGCCACATTGCCACGTTGAATGACAATGCCGATTCTCTGATCGAAATAAAGGCCAGCCTTCTGGCCACGTGAAGAGTCGACCAAACGCTGGACGATGTCCCGGACAACTAGATGGGCGGTCGGACCCCATGGCCCGAGTGTTTCAACCTCAAACGGTTCTAATATACAGGATTGATACAGATGTTTTTTTTAAATGTATGAATGCAGTTTTTCTTGTTATTAAAATCGATGACATGGGTCCTCAGAACAGATCTTCGTATGCCTTATAGTTTCTGACTTTCTCATACTGACCGATTTGAATGAGACACCCTGTATAACTTCTAATAAGGTTGTTATATTTTTGACGTTTGAGATTTTCAGCACTTGCATCAGCCAATATTAAACAAACTAATAACTGAACATTTAGATAGTGCCAAAAAACTTGCTAAACCCTCATTGACAAACATCAGATACTTAAAAAGCAGCTTCGAGATAATTTCTATTCGATGACCTTTTTCTTTTTTCCAACTCTATAAAGGTTTTTTAAAGGAATTTCAGAAAGGTAAACAAATTCTAGATTTTATCTTATCTTGATTAAACCTTGGTCAATCTTATATATTTTTTTTACAATATTGTACAGACGCCAGCACGTCAAGTTACCCCAGTGTGTCAAATTTCTTTGATCGCGTTTTAAGTTTATGTCAGACAGAATAAGGTTCATATTCAATTGGGAAAATTTGACACATTGGGGTAACTTGATGTGCTGGCGTCTGTACCTAATTCACACTGTTCATGGTTTTCGAATTTATTTATTTTTTCTATTTTACCGCCATAATTTGTAAAGACGTTCAACTGTTTTGTTTTTGGTCTCATTCGAAAATTGAATAAACTTTGGACGTGGAAAAAAAACAAAAATGTTTTGAACAAATGGAACATTTCACTTTTAAAAACAAAACAGGAAAGTCAGAAACTTAAGTTATAATAACACAAGTGGCTTGTTTCTAGGTTGTTCCTTAACATTGATTTGGGGAATTTGCTTTCGATTTTATCAGCCAGACATAAATCATAGTCCACACAAATAATTAGATTCATTTTGTTTTATATTTTTATAGCAATTTAAATACCTAGTTGGTGTAGGTATTTCGTTCATTAATTTGTCCACTAAAACACAAAACTTTTTTCATATCGGTTTGGAACAATTCAGTGTATCATAGGCGCAAACGTAGACAAGAATGCAGGATAAAATATGAAACAGTCAATCATACCGTAAAAAATTGTGTGTGTAGGTACTTATGTAGGTACAATCGTTAGAAGTCATGCTTCTTTGGCGTAACAAAATGCAAAATAAATGCGTTATGTTACGTTTGTAGAAAAAACGACACTAATAATAGAAAAAAACTAAAATGTTGACTATAGCTAAATAAAGGCTGTCGGTTTTTCGTGACGGTGTGCGCACGCATCGTAAAAAAATACTCTCATAATTTTTCTCTAATGCGCCAAAAGATGTATAAATTCAATAATAGACATTCATTACACACAACACAAGTAAGATACAGTTCACACACACAGAAGAGAGAGAGAGATTTCGTGCTATGCAGTTTAAAAATAAAAATTCCATAGACTGTCGATAAACGCCAAGCATAACAACAGCACACAACACTAGAGCCATTTAAACATTGTTTTACGCATCTACTCTACGAGTAGGCACGCGTGGCGTTGGCAAAATGCGAGAAAAAGTGCGCTAAAAACAAAATGCCCGACGGAGATTTTCATTTTATTTTAGCACATTTTGAAAAGTACCAAATGAATGGTTGTTGTTTGTTATATGAAATAAATCGGTACTTTTAGTGTAGGTAGGCAAACCGAGTTTAGTGCAATATTTTATGTTCACGAATTGTGTGTGGAATGTGAAAATGGTTTTTATCTTTCGCGTTTTTTTCGTTGCGGGTTGAAACAAAATAAAGTGATAGAATAGGTTTTACAGCACTTGCTTTGATATAATATCGATTTTCAACTAAGTTAATTCGGCTTCTTTATGGTTTCCATAAGACCTTGAATCGTCTACTTAACAAAGTTTTATATCAAGTTTCTACTAATTAGTTAGGTACTACTCGTACTAGACAAAATCTTTTTTGCAAAAAATAAAACCGACTTAAAAAAACACTAACCAGTGTAAAATAACTCTAAATTAGGAAGTCTGTGGCTTTGGTGGTTTTGTCTTATTCATGATGGGCCACCGACTTCCGAATTTAGAGTTATTTTACACTGGTTAGTGTTTTTTTAAGTCGGTTTTATTTTTTGCAAAAAAGATTTTTATTTTTCCATTTTTAGTTGTTCCCATACAAATATTTGCCATGAATTTATTTTTATATTGTTATTTGTTAACAATACATATGTCATAGTAATAGGGTTATCTACTTATCCCTAATAAATGAAACTTAACATACCTAACTGTCGAAATCTAGGTATGTTGTACACATCTGCGTACCCCTCAGAGCATACAGGCGTGATGATACGTCATGATGTTGTATAAACAATAAATATCCAAGTGATTCCAGCAATCACGACAGATTTGCCGTCTATTTTTGAAGAGTTCCATTGTATATCTCCGAAGATCAGCACCAGATCTTCACCAAATTAAAATGGGACCACCTCGGGAGTATACTCTTTCAAATAAAAAAAGAATTTTGAGAATCGGTCCACAAATGAGGGAGAAATCGCGTAACAAACACACAAAAAAAAAAAAAAAAAGAAAAAAAACATACCGTCGAATTGAGAACCTCCTCCTTTTTTTGAAGTCGGTTAAAAATCAAACTGTATTCTTTTATGAAATTAAAACTTAAAAAATGGCCAGAACACCTATCTATACCTATATGTCAAATTTTTTTGAAAGTTTTTCAACAGTAATTTGGTTTAAATATCCTAATAGGTATTACCTTAAATTACCGATTACGAAAATCGTTCACATCTTTCAATAACCCTGTCCAATTAGGTTTCCATTTAGGTTTTCGGTATCCCATACCGCTAATCATTATGAAACTATAAACCATATTATGTATAAAAAAACAAATAAGTGAATATCTAGTCCTTGTCCTATTTCCAACAGCCTTCATCTACATATTGTCACGAGCGACGTACACTTTGATTGAATGACGTTATCAACTATAACACAACTTTGACAATATGGAGAGTTACTAACTCATCGTCGAACACTCTGCAGTGCGGTAGTCATAGATATTGTCTGAATATGCTAATAACAGTAGTTGCTGGGAGTTTGTTCCATCAAGCGGCAATATCGCAATGGCTAAAGGTTGATACAGACTTGCGAGCCTTTAGTCGGGGGTCGCGGAAGTATCTTCTGTTCCCGTGACCCGCGGTGTAGGTGTGAGAAAGAACACGGGGTAGTTTCATAGTCCGGTCAATTTAGACATCCAAGGTTACAAAAATTCCCACTTGGCTAAATATTGGTAGGATTGGCTGAATATTGAAGGAAATATGAAAAGTCCTCATCGATCCGGCGCGTGCAAAAAAAATTACTCGGGGTCAAAGGTCACAAAAACGGGTTTTTCGCCATTTTCAGCAAAATGGTAAGTTTTATCATTAAATTAGCTCAGGCAAAAATTGTAGATCAGAGCCACCGTTTTTGAGATATAACGATTCGAAAAGTTGAAAGAGTTGTAATCGTCATAATATGCACACGTTTCCACGTCACCTTTGAGGTAGTGTACTTAGCGCGTTTTTTTTAATGTGGTTTCCACGGTAGGCCCATTCCACTGATCTTTTATGATTCTGTTTAATTTGAAACTATTGAATAACTGTTGATATTTTTATTCTTCTTCTTCTTGTTTATCTTCGTCATTCTGGGTGTTAATAAATTGTTCCAATAATGACACATCGCATGTCTCTCAACATCAAATGAATCTTCAATTGTTGACAATTCAATTGGAGCATGACCGGCCTTGACAGTTTGTACATGCTACAGAACAAAACAGTCCAACTTTTTTGCAACCACAAAACCCGTTTTTCACAAACATCGATGAGGACTTTTCACATTTCCTTTATAATAGTGTATTGATCAATCCTACCAACATTCAGACAAGAGGGAATTTTTGTAACCTCACCCCTATTTTTAGTCTAATTTGACCGGACTATTAGTCAGTAATAAGGATTCACCACCCCCCAAAAAAAAAAAAGACTTGTTAGCCATGAGCCGCGAACGGCACACAACGGATGCCTCTGCTTGAGTTGTACGTGACAAAGAAATATAGGTACAGACGCCAGCACATCAAGTTACCCCAATGTGTCAAATTTCTTTGATGAATACAGAATAAGGTTCATATTCAATTGGGAAAATTTGACACATTGGGGTAACTTGATGCGCTGGCGTCTGTACATGCTAGGGTTGAGGCATCGCGTGAGAAGCAGGCATTTCTGCTTTGTCTGTCTTCATGTTTCTGGCGAGGTATGTGTACAGTCACGAGACTTCTTGACTTATCTAAACTTCTACCATTCAAAACTATGCGTACGATACTTTCTCCTAAATTATCTTAGATAAAGATAGATATCATCTTAGATAGTTAGATATAATGATCATTTAGAAGAAAATATCGTACACATATTTTTGTACACACCTTGCAAGACATTCGTTGTGCTTTGTTCGCGGCGCGGCGCATGCCTCGCTGTCTGTATCAGCCTAGGAGCGTCCGCCTGGCGATTGTGAGGTCGTAAGTTCGATCCACACTCATTGCACTACTGACGTGAACCACTCCAGACACAAGCATTTTTACAAGACTACTAGTAATGTGTGCATGCGTTGTCCAACCCACGCCATAGGTTTAAAAAATACTTCTCCCTGGCATAAACAATAGAATGAGGTGGGCGTTTTATGGTACTAGGACAAAATAAGACTACGAAGACGAAGTAATGTCCCTGACTTTGGTATTAATAATCTACTTCATTTTAATTTCTGTTTTATTTTATTGACATTGTTTTTTTTAGCACTAGCAAACGTCCCGCGGTTTCACCCGCGTAGGTCACGTTCCCGTGGGAATACAGGGTTGAAAAGTAGCCTATGTGTTAATCCAGGGTGTCAGCTAACTCCATGCCAAATTTTATTAAAATCCATTTAATAGTTTTTACATGAAAGAGTAACAAACATCTATCCATCCATCCTCAGTTCCTCACAAACTTTCGCGTTTTTAATATTATTAGGATGAAGCTAAACAGGCTAAATGTTTGCCTACCTAAAGTACTAAAATCTATTCCTCTCCCAACTGTCTAACATTCGTAGATAGGGCAACTTAAAAGATTAATCTAGAACCATTTGTTTTTTGGCCTAAACAAATTGCAAACGGAACACTTTTGGCGCCTGGCACCAGTAGGGCCATTTAGAGTAGCTATATCTCAAAGGTGTTTGCTCGTAAAGGTAGTAGGTACATTGAGCTAAACTAGAAATGAGATAAGCTTAGTAAACTGTTAGTATTTTAATGTAATGACGTTGTAATAGCCTAGTCGTGTAACCGGTGAATTGCGAAGTCATTAGTCTCGAGTGCGATCCCAAGGCATTTGACTGACTTTTTGGATTCATGTGTATACATACAATACGTATAATAATTATGACTTCGATTCCCACCCAGTACAAATGTTTGTGTGATGAGCACGATCATTTGTTCTGTGTCTGGTGTAATCTATACTAATATTATAAAGAGGAAAAGTTTGTTTGTTTGTTTGTTTGCATTGAATAGGCTCCGAACCTACTGGAACGATTTTAAAAATTCTTTCACCGTTGGGAAGCTACACTATCCCCGGGTGACATAGGCTACTTTTTATTCCTGTATTCCCACGGGAACAGGAACAACGCGGGTGAAACCGCGTGACATCTGCTATTCTCATACATACAATTCTCGTAGTCGTGTCAAAATGTTAGTTACCATACTCCTCCGAAACGGATTGACAGATTCTTATGAAATATTTTGTAAATTCAGTAGGTCTGAGAATAGGACATTAACTATTTATAAAAATAGGCGAAACGAAGTTTGCTGGGGCAGCTAGTTTATCTATAATACGAAGCTATATATATGATAATAGTTATGTATTTAGAAATATATAAGTATCCTCTCAAGCTTAACTTGGGACTAAATGGCGTTGTGTGAAAAGTTGTGGAATATTTATTATTATTATTTTATGTTTATCAGCTGTTTACTACCCATAACACAAGCTCTGCTTAGCTTGGGGCTAGATGAATGGCGTTGTGTGAGAGTTGTGGAATATTTATGTATTAAGTATCACTTGCTATAAAAACGGTGAATCAAAACATCGTGAGGAAACATGCCTGAGAGATTTTTCTCGATGACACGTGCTGTCAAGTCTATGGCACATGGACGGCATTAAATCTCTGACATAGGTTAATTACTGACCACATGAAAAGATGAATACCTAAGTATTGTAATCTCAGTCGATCTCACTAATTTCCGTACATTTTTGACAACAATGATTGTGGCGAAGAGATTTTCAAAGTTTTTAGTTACGGAAATTGGCCGTACTTTAAAACTCTAACTCTAAATTAATAGAATTTTATGAAGACAGGAAAATGGCTGCTTCGCTTTGTAGTTTTCTTGGTCAAGTGTTAATAGAACAATCAAAACCAATTGCGGCTTCTTAAAAAAATGTTAAAAAACTAAAACGAAACGGGGAATTTCTTTTCTGCTCCACTAGGTACGCTTCGCTCGTTCCGCTCCGCTCGGTCGGCTCCGCTCAGTCCGCTCCGCTAAGCATCGTCCGTATAAACGCTATTTAGGAACATTTGTCATTGTCTGGGTGTGACAAACGGTGTTTAGGTATGCCCCTATCTCCGACATCATTGTTTTACTTAATTAATTGCGCAAATAAAGGTGAGACACTGGGTTAGGTGTATTAAGTGGGGTATTCACTTAGTTTTTGTATGTTTTGTGATAAAGAGATATTTTCTTCTAAACTTTTTATCTGATTTTGTACACATTTATATACAGGTTGATGCAGCCGACCACGCATTAGTTTGATCTTGATGGATTCTGGCTGACCTAGCCTTGTGTGCAGTTTCAATCGAAATAGAGGCCAGATAATGGCTATGAGATGGCTAGAGGCTATGTACAGACGCCAGCACATCAAGTTAGCCCAATGTGTCAAATTTCTTTGATCGTTTTTCGTTTCACGCACGCTCGATTTCGGGAGTAAACTGGTGAATGCGTGACGCGAGCGTTACGAAAAGTGTGATCGGATGAGCCGAACGGTAGTTGAGAGGGAGATATAAGGAAGTAAAAGTTTTACTTCAGTCGTGTGGTCTAAAGCACAATCGTTTTTCTTTTGTATTTTCCAAACAGAATAAGGTTCATGTTAAATTGGGAAAACTTGACAGTTGAAGCATATGAAACTTTAACTTATTTACACTCATTGTTAGGCCTTTATTGTGTTCATTTAAAACCAGCGTCAGCTAGCACCTGTCTGACATTACCACTGATCTGATCCGTTTTAGGCACAGCCGTAAGACATGCAATTTTTTATTTTGATTACTACTTAGGTACCTTGCTTGTTTCAGTCAAACAAATGTTTTTATTTCCTTCTATTTTTTTGCTGTCCCTTCGTCATGTTTGTTTACTACTAGAACTCGTTGTTAAGACGCCAGCACATCAAGTTACCCCAATGTGTCAAATTTTCCCAAATGAATATAAACCTTATTCTGTTTGACATAAAGTTAGAAAACGATCAAAGAAATTTGACACACTGGGGTAACTTGATGTGCTGGCGTCTGTACAGTAATAACGTTTGTTTCAGAAAAAAATCCATATTACAACACACACATTTAAATACCGAAATCACATCAAAATAAAATAAACACACAAAGTTAAAAGACAAAGGGGACACAGTTACACTCAATAAGACCGGGAGAAACTGTCTACTGCTCACAGTGCGGTAGGTATGCAAGCGTAGGTATCCAGTAGCGCAGCAGCGGAGAGTGCCACCTGTCAGAGAACACACTTATTAAACTTGCATGCTTGATGCAGCTGAATACTAGTGTTTTACATGGAGCGACTGCCTGTCTGACCTCCACAACCCAGTAACTGGGTAACATGATACCCCTTGGTTAAACTGGTTGTCAGACTTTCGGGCTTCTGACTACAAGTAACGACTGTCAAAGATCTACAAATGACAGCCGGGACCAACGGCTTAACGTGCTTTCCGAGGCACGGAGGAGTCTTGGTATGTAATAAATGGTCACCCATCCACGGACCGACCTCGTCAAGCGTAGCTTAACCTTCGATCGACCCATGCGGCTGTTATAATTTAGCCACAAGCTCCTCAAGCGAGACTATTAGATTTCTATGATTAAAAACATAGATATAATAGATTTCTATGGTTAAAAAAGTTTTATTATTCACTTTTCACATCTCATACTCACTCTTACACTTAATCAATTCAATACAATACACTACACATTCTCTACTCTCTTATTGACTCAAGATGTGTGACTGTATTTACACATCTTAGCACAGCGTTATACTTTAATTATTTAGTTTTGTTTGAATATTGTTTTTATTTTCATTTTAATTGCATAACTTATTATTATTGTTATTATGAAATTTGTTCCTACGATACAGGCTTGACTAGTTTGGGGCCAATGTTAAAATTGAAATTAAATTGTTGAACTAGCAACACTGCGAAAATAAAATAATCCGGTCTCCGCGATGGGTAGCCGCGACAGGGACCGTCGCGTTTTCACGGAGCTCACCCGTGTGTCCACGCGCGTAGACACGCGACGGTTGCTCGTTGCGGGCGCCCACTTAACGCAATTTCAGCCCTTAGTTAATTACATTAACTTGGAACGGAACCTGATTTGAAGTCTTTAATTATCATACCTACATAGCTCCACCAACATGGGGACCAACGACGTATCGTACTTTCCGAGGCACGATGGTGTCTTTAGTGTAACCCACCGATAAGCTCAGAAGCGGTATCTTATTTAAAATATAAGAAAAAAACCCTTAAAAACCCCAACCAATCTGATTAAAAAAAAATACATATATTTACAAAACTTAAATTTTCTCGAAGCTATAAGGTTTCCCTGAGATACCGCTTTTGCGTTAGGACGGCAGTTGTAATAAGGGTAAATACCTTTTTCTCTGTCTACCTCGTCAGGGAAAAGGCGTGATGTTATGTTGAATGCAATATATTGAACGTTTCGCATACCTTAGTACTTTTTTTATTTCATTCTCATGTATACTACATTCAAAGTCTGAATTCCGATTTTATTTCCACTTAAGTAATTTAGAATAGAATAGATTTTTATACACCGTATAAACTTACAAATAGTTACTTTAGGAGTTACATAAGGTGTTACAAAGAGTGGCCCTATCCTTATTGAAATTTAGTTAACTTCGCAATGATTAAAACTATTGAAGACAAAATTAGTTGAAGTTGTAGCGCAATCTAAACTTTATGTGTGGGATTAAAGTAGGTTTTTCAAAATAACCAACGTTTGTTTACATATTTGGAAGTTAGATTGCAAAAGAAGTTTACGTTACATCTGCATTTCGCTTGCGTCCTCATCCTTTTACGACAAAGCTGATTATTGGCTGAAGTAGATTATTTCTTCTTGTCTTTACTTTCAAGAACCTCTATGTAAGTATGCTAAGTACTTAGTTCACTATGTCCAGTGGGCCTAGTATGAACTATGTAAAGAAAACGTAACTTATAATTGAATGATTTTTGTATAAATGTCCCTTTTAGATTTTGATACGTTAAACTCTAAAAGTTACCCTTGTAGTTATTATTTGTAAGATTTTATGATGTTGATAAGATACAGATTATTCTATTCTATTCCATAAGTTTACGTTTTTGTCTAAAAAAAAAAAACGTTGCGTCAGAATAGTAATTTCTCCTGTTAAGTGGGTACCTTTACAAACTTTTAAACACATACACAAAACCCAGACTGGAACTAGTGCTGTGCGGAAATCAATCCCACGACACGCAGCGCAGCAGTCAATCGCTTATCCACAGTAAAACAACTTATTTGACATCTCTTAATCAGTTTATATGTGTCACTGTCTGTGTCTGTCCTTTTCAAAAGCTGTCAGTCAGTAAGAAATGTCACTGACTTCTTTAGGTTTGTATTTTTATGTCATTATCTGCCTAGCCCAAAGACATTCAATACCTATAGACCGGACATCACGAACAAAGTGTGTCCTGCTAGATACAAGTCTATGAGTTTTTTGTAGTACGCTCCGCTGCCGCTCCAATACTCATATATTATTCTAGATGGCGTTATTGAGACATGGGATCAAAGTTGGGATCAAAGTTTTTCTATGACATTTCCTTGACATGCCCGCTCTATAGTATTTTAAATCTCTTTGGCCTAGCCTATTCCCAAATGTATTGGGGTCGGCTTCCAGTTTAACCAGACACAGCAGAATACAAGTGTTTTACAGGGAGCGACTGCCTGTATGAGCTCAACAACCCAGTGACTATAATAATAATAAAATATACCACAACTTTTCACACAACGCCATCTAGTCCTAAGCTAAGCTTGAGAGCTTGTGTTATGGGTACCCATAACACAAGAAATATTAAAAAATATTAGAAATATATAAGTATGTTAAACATATTATAGATAAATTACACCCAGACACAGAACAAATTATCATGCACAAACACACAAACATTTGTCCTGGGTGGGAATCGAACCCACGACCTCCGGCATAGCAGTCAAGGTCACTAACTACTAGACCGACAGGCCAGTCAACTGACTGGGTAACACAATATCCCCTGATTAAACTGGTTATCAGACTTTCTGGCTTCTGACTACCCGTAACAACTGTCAAAGATACTACTTATGACAGCCGGGACCAATGGCGTAACGTGCTTTCCGAGGCACGGAAAAGTCTTCATAATTATATAGGGTGACTTGTAATTAGTGACTGATACATAAACACGTGATTGTACTCATAAATACGAATAACTTTCCCAAAGAAACTTTTTTTTTACTCATATACTTTAGATTAATTAATTCCGTTACGTCAGTACTGCACAACGGGAGCAGTGGGGGTGGTGGGGGAGCGTGTGACGCTACTACTACTTGTAGATTTTGGCCTTCCCGAGATCGTGCTGATTCGTGCCTACTGTGATCGATCACAGGCGTTATTTTATTGTGTTATAATAAACTATTGTGTATACAAAAAAAAGTTTCTTTGGGAAAGTTTATTGAAATCATGAATACAATCAAGTGTTTAAGTATCGGTCACTAATTACCAGTCACCTTATATAATGATTGCTCCCCCATCCACGTACCAGCCTCTAGCGTAGCTTAACCTTCGATCGACCCGCGAGACTGTTGTTTACAAGGTGTTTTTTTTTGATATCCCATAACTCTAGGGTTATATTCTGTAGGTAAAAATAATACTAGAACTCCTAGAATAGATGGTCCAAAAATGCATAGTTTCGGAGATATCATCAATCATAATTAAATTATCAGTTGTTTAGTACCTACCCGTAACACAAGCTCTGCTTAGTTCGGGACTAGATGGAGTTGTGTGAATAGTCGAGGAATATTATAATTAAGTATTATTAATATTATTTTGATTACCTAATTAGTTCAAAAATTGTCACCCGTACGACGAATCTTCTTTTTAACGTCACTTTTCTTTCACGTAAGAGTGTTTTTTTACATTAATAATCGTGACTTGGTCGAATTATTTAGTATGACCAATAAAAAAAAAGGGATGATTGAAACATAATTCATATACCACTTGATTCTTTGATATGGTCTCAACCATACCCTAGAGTTATGGGATATAAAAAAAAACACGTTGTATAGCCGCAAACTTATGTGTGGTCAAATATTTTAATATGTATAAATATGGAATATTTAAAACAGTGAGGGTACACCGGTTTGGTACTTTAACTTCGGTAGCACTTTAAGTGCATATTAAGATGCTATCACATTATCTTAAGAACTTAGCTGTATCATTACTTTATTAAGAACATTTTTTATACAGGCTGATGGTTATTTTTTATAAATTCTTTTCTGTAGAAATATTTTAATGTATTAAAAAAAAACTGTGCGTCTGGGAAGTGTGTGTGAGTGGTGTGTGTGTGTTGTGTGTGTGCTTGTTAATACGTAAATGGCAAATCACTACTTTTCTTACGTGAGTACAAGATCCTATGCACCGCTCGCGACAAGAAATATTTGAACAAACTACTTTTTTTAACTAGCCTGAATTATGGAATATTATCGAATAATATCGATGAAGCCAAAAATGCGCAAGACAAATGCGACTCACTGACCGTGCTTTATCAATTTTGACTTAAACTACACAAAAGTCAACTATGTTAGCATCCGTATAGTAAAATACAAGTACCAGTAAGTTTACCCTATGACAAGATAATGAATCACTTATTTTACTGCTAAAATTAATTGTTAAATGTTTAGGAGCAGAACCTAATTAGCCCTGTGTTTGTTTTTGTTGTCTTTTATTCACTCACTTACCACTTTAATTAGCAAACCAATACTTATTTAGTTGTGTGTATTTTTTTTGTAAGCTTGTAGCCTAAAAGGTTTGATTGATTTTAGCTTGTGAGGAGTCGTTATATTACTCTCAGTGACATTGACATGTTAGAATTATAAATATTAAACTAGTAGTAGTAGTAGTAGTTATCTTTATTCAGAACAATCAGTATTGTGTCGAACATATTGATAATAATAACATTTACAATTAACTTAAAACTAGATTCAATTAAAATTCCAAAAATAAATAAAAAAAAGCAATGTTAAAAAATTATAAATTTTACAATAATAATCAACGATCCTTTTATATTTACTTTAATTATGTCAGTAATTATTATAATTGCAAACCTGCTTACATAATTTTAGAGTTCACCAACCGAGTATAAATATTTTTCTAAAGTTCTTTCACATGTTGAAACATAGAAATAAAATCTAATCCCATTTTAATCTATAAAGGTGAACACCAAGTAGGTATAATAATCTTGCTTCTCATTAAAATATTTCTTATGGATGTGGTTGAAACAACCTATAGTGAAAAACAACAAATAGTGATTTTGATCTACACAAGTTGGGCTTTTAAACAGTCTGTATAACAAACTCATTTTAACGGGAAGGCCCATTTAAAAATATTATATTAAAATTAATTAAAGAATTATAATTAAAAAGTAAAATGTGTTCGTTAATCAGAGGGAATTAAATACTGATTTTGGTCCTTTAAAAAAATTTCATGAAGTATTAAATTAATGTAATCGGTAACAAGGTATATTTATAACAGTAAAATAAATTAAGGGGTATGAGTTTGGGTAACCAATAAAATAGTAACATGAGTATTATGTTTTGTGTTGTCGCTCATGTTTTAGCAAAATAAATAATCTTGTATCTTCATTTAGAAGCTGCCGAACAAAGTTAGGTACGTATTTAACTAATTTTTAAATAGCGCACTTTTAATCCCAAGTTACATGATTTAATGCCTAATCAAATTAAAAAAAAACATGACGAATGAATCAGTTATGGTCTCCACGATAAAAGAATACATTTCGAAAAATCTGAATTAGCTCCTCGTACGCACTTAACTTCTTACTACTACAAATAGCAAATTAAAAAGCGTGAAAAAAATACTTTCGCATGCATCCTTGGTGACTTCACCTTAAGTTTTATTTCCATGTATGTGTACTCTACGTCACTGGTGTAGACAGGATCTGCGATCCTTAGTCTGCATGCAAGATTAAGAGGTTTATAGCCTTATTTAGGAAAACTTAAATCATCTTTACGTCCGTCTGGAAACTGTAAAGTGAGCATTCAAATAAAATCTAGCTTCCAAAATTTAGTGATGTTTGAAGGTACCTACCTCTATCCAAGACATGACCTCAACAACCTAGTTACTGGGTAACAGGATGCCCCTTGGTAAAGCTAGCAGTCAGATTTCTGACTACCCGTAACGACTGTCAGAATTTTACAAAGAAAGCCAAGTCAAACGGCTGAGAAGGGGCTCTCACTTTGGGCTGGGCCAATAATAATAATTATAATAATAATAATGTTTATTCATCAATCATAAGGTACATAATAAATACAATTTTGGCTTAAATTTACGTAAAGTTCACACATGTTATGTGCCTGAACTAGGTAATCCTGTGTTTCAGGCGATAGGAGGTAGGTACAATTCTTTTTCTTGTTAAATAATCACAAAAAACAAACGTTATATACTAGTCATCTTACGTTATATGTTTAAAGGAGTAAATGAAAAAATAACAATATATCTTAGATTTAAATAAAATACGAACAATCTCTATCCCAATACAATTAATAACTTCTCTGTGTCTTCATAGGACATACTCGTACTTTGAAGAGTTTCCTTTTGTATAACAAGCCATCAGTTGATTTTTATTAAGACACAGTTGATTTTTTGTTTTTTTTTTACAACACATTGATATGGCGTTTTCTATTGCATGAGCATGTTACCTCATATCATAATATTATCTTTGTCATAAATGGACTGATTCTGTTTTTCTGTTTGAGAGTATATAACTTCCTGCGTGGTACCATTAAAATTTCATCGAAATCGGTCTAGTGGAAAAATTAAAACTATGTATAAGTGTTTTTTCATGACGATTCTAAATAAATTATCGTTATTTCATAGACATGGAGGTAGTCTCGTAATAAAGTACCTATCCACAATGAAATGAAAAGTAATTTATTTCCATAAGTTGCTCTTTCCAGACCCGTCAATATTTTTATAACTATATAAAAAAAAATCGTTCACCTTTCGGAAGCTGTACACTATCCCCGGTTGACATAGCCCTCCTATTTATCCCTGTATTCCCACGGGAACGGGAACTACGCGGATAAAACATGCGGTTGAGCATGACGTCTAAATAGTTGATTAATAAGAAGATCTAATGTACCAAAAATCACACAAATAAATTAATTTGATTTAAATAATTTGTTTTAACCTTCAACCGATACGAGCAGCTTTTATTATTTAGCTGGGAGCCCAAAAAGTAAAGGCCCCAGACGTTCTTAATACATTATGAACAATTATGTATATCAAAATAACTAGATATGCGTCTAGCCCTATTGTAGGTGTCCCTCGTTATGCCAAACGATTAACTCCTAACTGCACTAGAATGCCAGAATTAATGGCAAACTTGACATTTAATATTACTCGTCTGTATTCTTATTATTATTATTATGAATTTACATTATTTTGGTAAGCTTGCATAGTTTGGTTGGTTGTTTATTCTATGTGGCATCATTGATAAACAAAATAATGAAAGTGAGGTTATTTGAGAGAGCGGTAAATTTCTGCTCTTTTACCAATTTTTCTCGTCTTTAAAATTTGTAAGCATTTTTTGAAGAAAAGTGAACATTACATAAGACAGTCCCCCCAAAAAGCCCGCCCTTCGCCACTTCCTAGTGTTTTTCTAGGAAGAAGAACTGGCGGAACAAACTCCCCAGCAACACGTAAACATTGACGTTCAAAATTTTTTACTTAGAGTAGGTATTTTTAGTTTTTTGTTGCTGTAACGAGTAATTAATCAAAAACGAATAGAGAATGTAATTTAGTTTTAGTAGGTATCTTATCTTTCTTCTTGTCTTTGGCTTTAGTTATGTCTAGGTAGGTTCAGTGTACCGCACCTAAGTGATAAAAAAAAAACTATTTTAAGCGGGCTTGTGATTCTATTGAGACTTCATACTATACGAGTAGGGTTGCCAGCCGTCCGGCTTTTGCCGCCGGACATACCTATTAGTCTTTTACTATTGTTTATGGCCAAATAAACAAGGTGTAAGGGATAGGCGCACACACCAAAATCATGTTATTATTATTTATTTATTTATTTATTCTATTTTAATTGGAACAACAAACAATTGCATATTAAAGAATGCAAAGCTAACAGACTTAAAAGTAATAATTATGCAATCAACTACGTTATCCACAGCATACAATAAAAAATAAATAACACGTTATAACGACAAAATACAAAAACAGTAACAAAATATTCCTTGATGTTTAAAACTAAAAGGGAGAGGTAATGATACTCGTACACAAATCAGCTAAATCTTATGAGGAGGAAACAAGAAAACTGTCTGACTCCTTAACCGCTTTGCTCCGCTTGATGTTCACTGTCTTCATACGATAAAAAGCCATGAAACTTAAAATCGAGTACATTAAAATTTCAGTTTGAACTATATATTATGTCGACGCCAGCCAAAGACATTCAATACCTATAGACCGGATATCACGAACCAAATTTTCGTCCGAAAAAGTGTGTCCTGCTGGATACAAGTCTATGAGTTTTTTGTAGTACGCTCCGCTGCCGCTCCAATGTTCATATATTATTCTAGATGGCGTTACTGAGACATGGGATCAAAGTTTTTCTATGACATTTTCTTGACATGCCCGCTCTATAGTATTTTAAATCTCTTTGACGCCAGCATATCAAGCTACCCCAAACTGACAATTTTTCTCAATAAACATTAACTTTATTCTAATCGCAATAAAGTTGAAAAACGAACAACGAAATTTGACACGCTGGTGTAGCTTGGTGAGCTAGCCTCTGTAGATTGTACATACAAATACATCTAAACACATTGAGTAATTTTAGTTACAAACGACTTTGTACGTTGTTAAAAATACATAAAGATGGATTTTCATTGCTGATTCTGGATCACTTATAGTTCAATTTGGGCAAAAATGGAAGTTACACTTTTATGCACCGTATGACGGCAGTAGGTATAGAACTCATGGTATCCGGACTGTGGGACATCTCTGTATACATGACCAGCCTGTTTGGGTTTTGGGTAACAGAATAACGGCTCATATTATTTATAAAAATAAAAATAAATAAATAAATAAATATTCCACAACTTTCACACAACGTCATCTAGTCCCAAGCTAAGCAGAGCTTGTGTTATGGGTGCTAAACAGCTGATAAACATTCTTGTATATTTCTAAATACATACATATTATAGATAAATAACACCCAGACACAGAACAAAAGATCGTGTTCATCACACAAACATTTGTCCTGGGTGGGAATCGAACTCACGACCTCCGGCAGGGTCACTAACTACTAGGCCAACAGGCCAGTCAATTTATGTATATGTATAAAAGCATATGAGTAACCCTCGCGGTCATACCTGTTTAGAAATAGAATACTAACTCAAATGAATGTCGGTAATAAATACATACTTAAAAGGATACTTACTAAAACCCTGTGTGTCAGGTTTTTAAAAGCCTATAGGTACAGAGTGTTTTTTAATCATGGGAAAAACTTTCACAGGGTGTTACCCATTAATATGAATCACTTTGACTATAGGGACCAAAACGAAAATCGCAAAAAAAATGTTGTTGCATGCAAAAATTTGATACCTACTCGACCATAATGAAACAGCTCATTTTGTTGTCGAGATTTCCGAGTCGGTCCCATTGTGAAAGTTGTTCATATTCATGGGTAAAATGTCCCATGTTTAAGAAACACTAGGTTTAAGAGGACAGCAGCCCAATAGAATGGAATAGAATAGAATACTCTTTATTGTACACCATTAAAACTGAGTTATTCGTCATCTCACCCGACCAAATCTCGCCCGATCGGGGGAGATGGCACAAAATAATTTAATTTATTTTTCTTGTCGGTCAACTCGCACGAGTCCACGACACTTAAAATCATTGCTAATTTGGTACATTCAACTATAAAAGTCTTTTGGAGTTATGTAGCAAAATAAGGAGTTTACAATAAATTAAAACAAAATTACTGTACCGTACTGACTGAACTTTACACCGCCGCCGCCGTGCGAGTTGACGAAAATAAGAATAGGTAAATTAAAAAATGTGCTGTCTCCCCCGATCGGGCGAGTTAATTGAAGGCGAGTTGATGAATAACTCTTAAAACTTACAAATTATAATTTTAAGGGCTACTACAAGCGGTGATACAATGGGCGGCCAATGTTTTCGGCGAAACGTTCTGTCTAGTTAAGATGTTTCTATTTGCAGTGCTTTCTGTACGTATTCATATCGAACAAGCGTGTTTCTATCTAAGTCCCAGGCTCTGTTCATCACCATTTTTCAAACAAAGTTTTTATTAATTATTATTTATGTCCGGATAAATATGCAATTTTTGGTATTGACAACCCTATTCAGGTCAAAGTGTCAGTTCTCAAGAGCGGTCTCTATAGTTTGGGTTCCTCCCCGGATTTATTCTTTATTTGTGCTTATCAGTGAACAGTAGGTTTTTATCAAACTGCCTACATAAATACACGCAATAATATTTGCTAATTAACTGGTCTTTTATGTAGGTACCTATTGTGACTTAAATTAAGTAAATAGAGGCGAGTTATATATTCTGTATTGTTCTTTTTTTACCTACTTGAGAAAATGGCTCTGAATTTGTTTGTTATTAATATTACAAGCCTCCTATTGTATCATTACATACAGGGAATTGAATTCTTCTCATACAAAGAAGGCCATCACTCATAATTGCTCAAGGAGGATTAGTTAATTCAAACTGATAATGAATCTAGATTTCCTTACGATGTTTACCTTCACGGGTGTCTGGGATGTTCAAGATCAACTTAGGCAGTAGGTACCTACATCACCATCACCTGCCTAGCCTTTGTCCAACTATGTTGGGGTCAGCTTACACATCAGTGTTGCCAACCCCAAGAAACTTAAAAACAACAGCTCACCAATAAAAAAACAAGAGAAAGCCGTAAGTAAAGTTAAAAAATAAACATACATACTTACATTGTTATACTTGCTTAAGTTTCAACTCTCTAGAAGTAAGACGGTCGCGGGATCAGATGACTGTAATATTTAAAATGATTAGAAGATTATCGATGATCCTGGTCACTCCGGGACAATTACTGTCGTGGCAGAAAACACCGGTTACTGGCTGTTCCAAGTAACCGTACTATTGCACACTCCAAGTCACCTATTCCTCGGACAGTAGCCGCTATTAACGCTCTCCTAGACTCAAACACAAGTCTTGATATGTGTGTGGATGAATGGAAGGTACTGGAAGATACTAACAGAATGTTTGTTTTTTTATGAGAAGAATGCATGGGTTAAATAAATAACATGTTAAATAGTGTAATGGGCTTCGGCCGTTCTATTTAAAAATAAATAAATACATCATTATTGATCACAACATAATAAAAAAACTAAAATCAAAGTAAAATCATTTTCGACTTTTATCCTCATTTGCCTCATCTTCAGGATTTTTAGACAATTTCCCTTTTTAAAATCAATATATTTCAATCATGCATAGTGCAATTAGGTGGCGCTGAACACTAATTGAAAAACTAGGAATGTAGAAACTAGATATTAAACAGAAAACAAGGGGTTCAATGGAAAAACAGCAAATCTACTGTTATAGCAGTATGGTGGGTTACACTGGCTTACAGCTAAACTGTATGCAGCTGAATATCAATGTTGTACATGGAGTGACAAGGGATCCCGATACTTCTTGGATAAATTGATTGGCAAACATTGGACGTTCTGAATACCCGTAACAACTCTCAAATTGCAATAAATGACATGCCGAGACCAATAGCTTAACCTCTTAGCCACGTATAGGGCCTTCCGTGTAATGAATGGTCACCATACCCACCTACGGATCGACCTCGTCAATTGTAGCTTAACTTTTAATAGATCTTCTTCTTTTTGTGTGGTTAATTTAAATTTGTGGTTAAACTAATCTGGTGTCTGAGTTTTTGGCGCCCATGGGCCTCTGACTTGGCGTTACATGCCATCGAGAAATATCTCTGAGGCAATGTTTTCCTTCACCATTTAAGAAATTTAATATTTATTATACATACATACATATATAAAATCACGCTATTTTCACATGAGGGTAGGCAGAAACTACAGAGCGCCATAGGTATGCTACGATTCCTACATACTTCTTTTGCTTCGTTTATATTCATACATGTTGTCATACACACACGCCGGTTGCGAGTACTATGCACCTGACCTTTCTAAAGAACCTCACCAATAAGGTTTATGTATATCCTTCTAGGGCGGCCCCTCCCGTCGTTCCCACTTACATCTGCCTTGTAAATACTTTTCGTATTTATTTAAAGTAGGCTGAGAATCAGCACTTTTTGAACGTCAAAAAAAATACATAAAGACAGTCCCCCAAAAACGGCCCACCCTTCAACGTGACCAAACCATCTAAGCATACTATTTTCAATGTTTGTTACCACATCTTCTTTATTATACAATCTGCTTATAAATCTGAAGTGTGGAGGTGCGTGCCTGGGGTTCAACTCGAGACTTTGGCAGTCTTCCGGTCACACGGTAGAGTGACAAACGTGAAAAACCAGTGATACCCTGGTGAACCGATCACTGGTTGTTTAATTGACCAATGTGGATGTTTTTATTTGGCCAAGTAACGTTAAATAAAAAAGTCCCATTCGTATTTGCCTAATTGAACCTAAAATCTTGTGTTTAAGAAGCGGAATCGTAACCACCGAGCCATCACGGCGATAGTAATTAATTTTTGCATAAAACCCTTTTTACTGTTTATCTTAATTGCAATGTCGGATCGTTCGAAAGCCGTTAATTTGTGATTTAAATGCGTTTAAGTGAAAAAAAGCAAAGTAAAATTATGCAAATTAAAATAAATTAAACCCTGCATTTTTTACGTCTCAATTTAATGTGGTAATAAATGTTTATTAGTGTTTGAATGTATGTAACGACATTCTATGGAAGTTTTATCCGATAAGAGGTTGGGTTAAGAACCTGTAAGATCCCACCCATCACCACCATGCAGGCTAGATAAAATGACGGTTTTTGAGTACTTTAACTTAGCCTACGCAAATGACCGGCAGATAGCGTCGTGTGATACCCACCACACAACGCTATCTCGTCGAGCTTGCTGAAATTGGTTTGAGCTACACGATAACTGAAGCATGCATGCCGTCTGTTGAAACAGGTCAACTCAAAGCTGAAGTGATTCTTTCTTCAAGACTTTGCCCTGCATCATTATACTCCCATAATAAATTAATACAATCTTATGTCTAAACTTTAAAAGAGGTTATGACCCCTGAGTTTTTTTCGGCATTTGTTCTCAGGGATCACTCGCTTTGGAAATACCTCTTAGTTAAAAAAAATACATGTACGAGTATCTGGAAAGATCTACTACTTACAGAAATAAATTTCATTCATTTCAAATATCAATTCATTTCATTTAATTTATTGATATAATAGTAATCTAAAATACAGAAAACACAATAAAACTAATTAAAATATATTAAATATGTACACCTAAACTAACTACAAATAAAATAGTAAAAATCGGAACACTCAGGCGTCAAAGTATTCCTCCCCATCGCTGTCATCTGGAAACGTGCCCAGAAGACTAACAGCATTGCCACGTTGGATGGCAATGCTAATTCTTTGGCCAAAGAATAAGCCAGCCCTCTGGTCACGCGAAAAGTCGACCAGTCGGCGAGAAATCTCCTTAAAAAGGCTGCGTGCACTTGGACCCCATGACCCGAGCGTTTCGACCACAAACGGCTCAAAACCGTAACTTCCAATGAGGTTACAGTATTTGCGCCGCTTGAGGGCCTCAGCAGCTGCAGCAGCAGCGCCAACACAGCTCGCCGTACTTGGAACATGAGATGGCGCAAGGGTATCGACACAGGTTGCGTCCCACACCAAAGGCCTACCCATCTTCCAAGGCAACAACGTCATTCCATCTGGTCTCTTTCCATCGTCTCGTACCAAGCCGTTAGGTTCCAAAACCGCTGGTACGCCGGCGGTGACAAGAGCACGACGAATAATATCGTTAATGCTGGCGTGCCGTGCTATGCGACCTGCACTCCTGTAACAAGACAGGCCATGGTGCCCGGAGCTGTCGACAGCTTCACCACAGTGACACCGATGAGGAGCAACACAAGGAGCACCCAAGCGTAGACATGTAGCGAGCCGAAATGAAGTGTCATCCATCATAGTGCCTATGGTGGCTGACGGAGTTTTAATTTTAATTTTTTAAATTTATTTCATCATTTAATTTCATCAGCAGCCTAGCCTTTTACCGTCTATGTTAGGGGTTGGCATCCAGTCTAACCGGTTGCTGTTATAAACTATTTTAGTAGGTAGCATTAACTGAACTGCATATTTTGTGTTTATTTCTAATTCCTTATTGATATCCAAGATGAAAAAGGACCAACTTGACATACGTGAGAAAAAACCACCTTTTTTTATAACATAAGTGCATACATACATAAACTCATGCCTTTTTCCCATGGGGGTAGGCAGAAACTACAGAACGCCATATGCTACTATTTTTACATACTTCTATTGCTTCGTTAACATTCATACATGTTGTCATACACACACGCCGGTTGCGAGTACTACGCACCTGACCTTACTGAAGAACCTCACCAATAAGGTCTATGTAGGTATGTTCTTCTAGGGCGTCCCCTTACGCCGTTCCCACTTACATCTGCCTTGTAAATAACCTTCGTTAGTCGCCTTTCATTCATCCTTTCAACGTGACCAAACCATCTAAGCATACTCTTTTCAATTTTTGTTACCACATCTTCGTTTAAACCACAACGTTGTTTTATCACATCATTCCTCAACCTGACATTCATTGTTACACCACACATACTACTTATTATAGTAGTAGTTACTATTATTACTTTTTAATAAACTATTACCTCTTTCCTAACACTACTTCATATAACAGTTCGTTACTTTGCTAAGATTAGTATTTTATGTATTGTATTTCTTCTTATTTATAATGGTTTTATACATTAATTCTAATAATTATTTAGGGTTTATATTTATGTAAATAGTACACCACAAACTGCCTACTCATCTTTTCTCCTCCACTGTCAAGTCCATCCAAAGGTTGTCTGTAAGAGATCGCTTTTAGCGATAAGGCCGCCCATTGGATCACTCTATGTAGCCCTTAAATTATGATTTGTAAATTTTAGTGGTGTACAACGAAGAGTATTTTATTCTATTCTTACAAAAGTTTGAAACCTACTCGACCAAAATGTATGAAATACATTTTTTTCGTGATTTACGAGTTGGTTTAATTATGAAAGATGTTGTAAAAATTGGTTTATTGATATAAATAGCCTGTATATACACACGTTCGTTTATATTTTTGTACAATAAATTACAAACGTAGTATAGTAATTACTCGACTTATGTTATCAATTAACAATTTTAAAGTCTCACGTGGTCTTAATGTGACTGAGTGTGATAACGGGAGAGTCCCCGATCCAACGTCTTCCTACGTAGGTACCTACTTATTCAGATAATTTATTATTTATGGCGGCTGTACCTAATATCTTTGTGGCTAGGCAGAAGTTGGTATGGCAGGGAAATTAAATGAATATGAATATGAAGTGTAAACTCTTAAATCTACCACTTTTGCGTATGCTTCATAATTATCTAGAATCCAACACCTACTGCCCGACCCGGGAATCGAACACGAGACAAAGCTCTTGCACTCACAAGACCCACTAGTTTGTCTATTCTTTTGGCATAGTTTTTAAATACAATGAAATTTAAGTAGCTACCTCTAATGGCCTGAGCAGCGATGATAAAAGTTATACTTTCTGCAATCGCTTCTTAAAGCGGGTAACTTTTAATTGTTTTTATTTTTTAATTTTAAGTTCACAATATTATTTTAACTTGTTGATAATGCTGTCACACACATTATTGCATTTTCATGAACTCATTTTTGCATCCTACCGTACTTTTATATCAACATGTTAATTTATATTAATTGTATTATTATTTGAGAATTCGATTTAATATTCATTTGTTTAAGTTTTATTTTAATATTTTGTTTTTAATGTCTCTCTTATAAAAATCTTTGTCATGTAAGGGCTGTGTACGCCTGTAAGTGACAAATTCACTAAAAAAATATTTTAGTTATCCTTATTCTGTTGTAGGTATTTTTCTGGTAAATAAGTCGTTTTTGTACCTTTAAATAAATAATTAAGGACTATTGCTGATCTAATAAGAGATATAGATATGAAGATAACATAACTTACTTAACATTACGTCAGTCGTCCCGGATGGTTTAAACATAGTTGTATCACAGTCTAAAAACCTACAGTCGTCCGACGAAGCCGTCTAGATAGGGCAATCGTGCGGGGTGTGAGGGTCGAGACGCGGGAAAGCCGCTCCCGAACTGCGAACAAAACGATGTTCGTAGTTCGGGAGGTATTATTCAGGGCTAAGGCGTGTAGACGTTGTGATCTTAATCTATAGGACCCCCACCAAAGACATTCAATACTTACTGTAGACAAAAATGTCGATTAGTCTAGTTTAGTACTCTCCGCTGCCGCTCCAATATTGCTATATAATGCTAGATGGCGTTACTGAGACCTGGGATTACTGTTTTTCTATGACATTTCTTCGCATGTACCCTCTATAGTGTCTTGGAATAGAATAGAATAGAATAGAATAGATAGGATAGGATAGGATAGGATAGGATAGAATGGAATAGAATAGAATAGAATAGAATAGAATGGAATGGAATGGAATGGAATGGAATGGAATGGAATGGAGTGGAATGGAATGGAGTGCAATGGAATGGAATGGAATGGAATAGAATAGAATGGAATGGAATAGAATAGAATAGAATAGAATACTCTTTATTGTACACCATTAAAACTCAAACTTACAACTCATATCTCTATCTTAAATCTCTTTTTTCCCCACATTACACCAGTTTTGTTTAAGTTCCATGTGACTGGTGGCGAAGTTATAATAATCTGTCAATCGGACACGTTTTTCCAGCATGGACATGGATAATTTCCAGGATTCCAGGATGTTACTGAGAAATTACCAAAAACACTTTAACTGACTTGGGAATCGATCCCAGGACCTAATGCTTAATCTGTAGTATTTTCAGCCATTAGACCAACGAGGAAGAGCTACACGGGTGTTTACTTAAATTTCTTAATTCGTCGATATATACCTATCTTTCATATTAGGAAAATAAAACAAACCAATTTAAATATTACATTATATTATCAACTTTATTATTAACAGGCAATAAGTGAATACAATTTTATTACATTCATCTTAATTAAATAATCAATCTTGGGAGTTTAGGATTGTGAAAAGACAACGTAAGCTGTTTAATTCATTAAACCCCAAGCGGACGCCGGCGTCCGCGCTGTCATCGTCTTTCTATTGTGTATCTAATTAACACGATTTAAAGGTAAATAGTAGACTCTAATTTACCCTGTCAAAAAACATACAAACCGAGTTGAGAACCACCTCATATTTTGTAAGTTGGTTTAAAAGGAACAGGCTTTAAATCTGATCGTATTTTTTTAATACTTACACGTAAAAAATCAATCAAATTTAAAACTCCGTCATTTATGGATCGGTTTTAAAATATCATCATCTGAATCAATAATGATTACATATCTACTTTTCATAGAAGTAGCTTATAAAAGTGTTGTTATTGGCATAAATAGCCAATTTTAAGAGTAAAAATCGTTCACTGTTTCTTTTGTCTTTTCACAATCAATTTCATAAAATTAACATAATCATAGTATCATCATACATTTCATTGATAAACATTCATTGCCTTTATTTTGGCACGAACCACTCTTTTAATATTATACATTTATATATTTTCGCTTGTTAACTTCACTAAAAAATTACAAAATTAACTCATCGGACAAGTACTAAAAATACGAGCCTTCTCATACAGAAAAGGCAATTTCGATTTACTCATTTCGCTACAGTTATTTTTTACCATACATCGATTCATCGCTTCTATGTGTTATCATTTTAACTTATTTATTTATAATTAAATTGTATTAAAATATATAACATTCTAACTATTTACAAATACATTTATAACTACTATCATTTCCCAACTTGGTTCGCGATTGACAATCACTCAGGCAGTATTTACCTACTTTCCACTTTATTATAATTCGTTCCCTTTAGACATATCGTTTTTATCTATGTTCTACTTAATAATGATTTGTATTTATACAATAAAGACATTCATAAAACATTATTTATATACTTTTCGTTTATTCACAAAATTATTATAACAAAATGACTATGTTTCTACGTGTGTATAGAAGTCGATTAGAAAATGATCTGTCTCTACTCCATTTTTAAAGAAATAAAAGCTCTCAGTTCGATTATTCTGATACTAACAGTAAAAACCTAAATATAAAACTTACTACTACTACTTATTCTTCAAAACTTAACTCATGTTAAAAGGTATAATTAATGCAACATGTTTTTATATGAGATCAGTGAAATAAAAAAATAACAACTTTCTTAAAATATTTAAGTAAGTAAGTATTTGATAATTAATTCTAGTAAAAATTAAGTTTTTTTTTATTTATTTATTTAATGCTATTCTCCGGTTACCTAATCAAAGATAGATTTCTGCTATCGTAGTGCAGACGCCAGCACATCAAGTTACTCCAATGTGTCAAATTTTCCCAATTGAATATGAACCTTATTCTGTTTGACATAAAGTTGAAAAACGATCAAAGAAACTTGACACATTGGGGTAACTTGATGTGCTGGCGTCTGTACAACTGTATTTTACCATAGTAGAAATATTTGACTATTTGTATTTGGGGTTCCATATCAAAATGATGAAAAATATCCGACTTTGTCTGTCCGGCTGTCTGTTGAAACAGCGAAAAGTGATTTAGGAAATACAGTCAATAGTTTGAGCGTAAAAAAATCTTTAGCGAACTTTTTTTTTGTTTCATACTTTTTAGAGCGTTTTATTTTCAAATTCAGGTTTTAGTTAAGAACCTCTTTTGGTTTGAGATATTAATATTAGCTTCGTTTATGACCTCCCAACTTTAGATAGATTCTTTCACCTGAGGATAACATGTTAAAGGTTAAGCTCTGATGAGAATCGAGGCTCACAGTAACGAGACCATTCGATAAACGATCTAAGCCAGACAGGTGGGCAACTTTATAAAATGAAATTGAATACGTGAGCTAAATATAAATAATACCGTGGATTTCAAAAATATGATTGGAGGCTGTGCTACAAGGTATTAAAAAGTAACTTTAGTAAAAGTAACGTATAACACATACTCGTACATACATACACTCTTGAAAAACTTGGTAATTAACACTTTTAGAGTAAAATTTAACCTCTTGTTTAACTATTGTGTCTACTTCGTGGACAGTACAAGTGATAAACAAAAAACAAAAAACACCCTCAAATTCAAGATGATGTGTCAGAGGGGTGTGAGTCCCAAAAACTGTAATGTAAACTACATGTGACCCCTATTAACGATACCTGAAGAAAAATTGCTAGTTACTTATTTTATTTTTTCCGTAAAAATCTTATTTCACTGGAGTTTATAGCGTGAGCACAATTAAATTCTCTACCAATATCAGCACATGATGACATTAATTCAGCAAGTATGTGAAATGTTACAATATCAGCAATACAAAAAGTAAGTTAGAGGAAATAAACTGTTCTCATATTAGGCCATTTATCATAGAATCTATGAGACAAATAGGCCGTACTATATCAAACTGTCAGACACAAGATAAATATGACTGAACGATTTATGAGACGAGCTTTCATTCCTTCTAAAGACAGATAATTATATAATAATGCATGGAGCATCGATTCGTACTTTACGGGTCAATATAAATTATGTTTATGGACAATTAGTTTAATTAATTTGCTTTAATGGTAATTATAGATTTGTGTTAATGAAGGCAATTATTCAAATAGACATTACGATGAACAATAGTTGCAAAATAATGGACAAATTACTTTGATGTTCTTAGATTTAAGTAGATACATAAGCACATACTTAGAATGAAGTAGATGCTTGTATTGTCTCAAGATATTTGAAAGTGCCTTCGAAACTTTATTTTCTAGCTCTACTTGAAGGATATTAAACTCATAAATCTGGGGCCTATCATCTATTTAGAACATATATTGTAGGTAAAATAAATGATACCTCTAATTAATAGGCCCATCCATTGAAAGGTTGTTTTGGAACTGTTCGGAACCTAATTAATGGTCCCGCAAATTGCGTGTGAAATTGGAACATTGCAAGCCATTCCCGAACAAAGCGATCTGACAAAGGCATTTGATTGATATCACCATTTAATAGATATGAAGTTTCTCTCAGTAATGTGATGCCAAAACTCTCATAGTAATGGTACAAATAAATTTCGCGTTAATGGAAATAGACATAAGAATCTATTCGGGTCATTGTATTACGATTATCATTATCTAGTGATGTATGAATCGATCGTTAATATATTTGCTTGTCTTAAGTAAATGCATTGAACTGCCTGGCTCCTAGCCAAGCACGCTACATCAAACGAAACATTTCATACAAAGCTCTCCTTAGTTCTGTAATCGTATATAAATATATTATTCTCTCTATCAAGTGTCGGTATACAAACGAATTTGTTTCTACCCTCCGCCGTATCACTTACATCTAAAGTTATTGAATAAACATTATTAGTCTTTACATCTAGGTTCAATATTTGTATTTGTTTATTGTTCTCATTGGCAGTGTCTATTTCTAATTCATTAGAATAATGGTTATCGTGTACATCAGCATATATATCGTTGTCAGTCTCGTTTAGGGCTGCTACCATTTTCATACTGTTTCTTCTTGTGTTTTCTACATTTATGATTTCTCCTACTTTCATTTGTTGTACGGTTTCCTCTTTGACTTTCTTACTTTCTCTATTGACAAAGATTTTCTGAGACGACGTTCTATTACTATATCGTCTCCAAAAAGAATCTGATGTATTTTGACTACTAGAGAATCCTGTTGAAGTGGTCGTGTTGAAAGTGTCTCGTCTTTGCATTGTTTCCCTTAAAGTCCTGCTACACCTCATCAACTTATTAATCTTTAACAGTTTAACGAAACCCTCCCTAAACTTCGACGACATTAAATTGTATAATATTGGATTTATCGCCGAATTTAAATATAGCATTACTCTACAAAAATATAAAAGTATATAGTAACCATCTATACCTAATGACATTATTGTCTCTGGTGGAAATACGATGATCCAAAGCGTGAGTGCTTTGAATGGTAAGAGGCAGAGGAAGAATGATAGGACAACAGTACCTAGCATTAGTATTACTTGTTTCCTATATCTTACTACATTGCCGGTATTGTTAGTGTTCTTGGTGTTCTGTGCTATGATGACGGGGTTTTCCATGAGGTTTTTAGCGATGACACTGTAGAGGACGAGCAGCACTCCAAGAGGGACGATAAAGAAGACAGCGATGGTTAGGATGAAGAAGAGTGCTGCCCAGAAGGTGTCTGCTTGTGTGAGGCAAACGGGCTCCTTCGTGCCGTCATCGTAGACTTCGTACGTGAAGGTCGCGACAGCAAGGATGGGGCTGTGGAAGAGAAAAAATGTTATTATTCTTTTTTTTCAACTTTACTGTACTCGCGAACGGGATACTGATCATAAATGTTACGCTAATTAGACAAATACATTTTGGTACCGTTAGATGGTACGAAATATCGTTAAGAGCTCTTGCAGTAGATTGGTCCCCAAAGCGTTGAAAGTTTTCGTCGTAGTTTTTCGTTTTTACCTATTAACCATAAAAAAAATCATGACACGGCCAATCTGACCCAGCGAGCTTCATAAATAATTTACTTCGTTCATTTAAAATCTCACAAGGTTTAGATAGAAACCGTGTTTTTTTTTACCGTGTTGTTAGGATTTATTCGCCGAAACATTTCAACTCTGTGTGAACCAGAATCATGTATGGATCTCATGATATCAGGTTCTGTGTCACTGTTCCTTTCAACCTTTATATCCTGTCAATGGCAAATCAAATCAATTGCTCCGTACGAAAAAAGATTTATCTGAAAAACAAGCATTTCATCGCCACTGTACGAAACGTCCAATTTGCTTGTCCCCAACGACGATTCAACGTGACATAGTGATGAGTCAAAAGTACCGTTAACACGTGAATGATGTGTTGCAATTTGTTGAAAAGAGTAAAAAGTGAAGTAATAAAATATGAATTTATCAAACTAGTGATGGAATATAAAATGTATCTTTAGTTAATATTATAGATACATTTTATATTCGATCACTAGTTTGATAGATTAATCATACAATAGTTATTTATGAATTGTATGATGTAAATAGAACACCACCAACTGTATTGTTTTCTTCTCTATCAAATCCATCCAAAGGATGTCCGTAAGAAATCGCTCTTAGCGATTAGTCTGGCCATTCCCAAGTAGCACAGAAGCGCTGAATAGTAGCTGAATCACTGTTCACAATGGAATCTTCAGCTGAATAAACCTTCTGAATAAGAGCATTAGAGGCGCATACTCAGCTGATATAACTCTGATTTGGGCACAAATTAATCAGCTGTTAACTGAATAATGTAGCTGGTTGCACTAAATCAGCGTTATTAGAGCATTATTAAAGGTAACAGTCGCCAGAAGAGTTGAATAATGACTGATTATCAGGGTATGTGTTACCTTTTATACACCACAAGGGCTGAATAATAGAGTACTTATTACCTATTTTTCAGCACAAAATACACTCAAGGATATTAGTTACTCTTTTATGGACCTGACAATTCACAAGTGGCAAAATTGTGAATAATTTTCACCCTACTACTTATTATTTTGATATGTTTTGCGTGAACCATTTTGTAAAGTGTTTGTGGGAAATATAGGCAAATTTAATATTATCGGAAAGTAAAACTTTGTTTTTCCTTCATGTCCATGAAATTCGAATGGGAAAGAGAGTTTATTGTCAAATACTATATAGTTATAGACGAAAATTTTCACGCGCTCTCAAAATATTACACTTTACTTGAAAATTATGGTATAAAAAAATAAAACCGACTTAAAAAAAACCACTAACCGATGTAAAATAACTCTAAATTAGGAAGTCTGTGGCTTTGGTGGTTTTGTCTTATTCATGATGGGCCACCGACTTCCGAATTTAGAGTTATTTTACATCGGTTAGTGGTTTTTTTTAAGTCGGTTTTATTTTTTGCAAAAAAGATTTTTATTTTTCCATTTTTAGTTGTTTCCATACAAATATTTGCCATGAATTTATTTTTATATTGTTATTTGTTAACAATACATAATGGTAATAGGGTTATCCACTTATCCCTAATAAATGAAACTTAACATACCTAACTGTCGAAATATAGGTATATTGTACAAATGCGTACCCCTCAGAGCGTACAGGCGTGATGATACATCATGATGTTGTATAAACAATAAATATCCAAGCGATTCCAGCAATCACGACAGATTTGCCGTCCATTTTTGAAGAGTTCCATTGTATATCTCCGAAGATCAGCACCAGATCTTCACCAAATTAAAATGGGACCACCTCGGAAGTATACTCTTTCAAATAAAAAAAGAATTTTGAGAATCGGTCTACAAATGGGGGAGAAATCACGTAACAAACACACAAAAAAAAAAAAAAAAAAAAAACATACCGTCGAATTGAGAACCTCCTCCTTTTTTTGAAGTCGGTTAAAAATAGTTTGATGATATTATTATATAAAAATAAGTCTTTTTATTTTTACTCTATAATTTGACAATATGCTGTTTACGTGTAAAATGATTACATTTTCTATTCAAATTATGTTGTTATTTTAGTTAACTAAGCAAAAACAAATTGTTATTATAATTGTATACATAGGTTAGAATCTAAAAATGGCAGACATGCAATGTGTACCGTATTATCCACAATCAGACGGCATGAGCTGTTTAAGTGTCCACTCGTGGTACATGAATCAGTAACAAGCTGTTACGAGTAATTCTTGTGTTACACAAGTCAGCTACAGATTCATGTAAAGCTTGTTAGTGGGTAACATGTATGCAAATAACTGTAGGTTCACTGTATCATCTGTATTTCTGTTCAGAATCCTCAAATATTCTGTATTAATTTTTTGATGTAGGTATTCCGCCAGTCCTTTTTTTTATATTTCCACATATCACAATATCTTAAACGACGCGATGAAAATACTTACCTACCAGGTGCTAAATAAAGAAGTCTTCAAGGTCTTATTTAACGGCACTAGTAGATTAATTGTCAACGATAGTACAAGTATTCAGCTCTCACGGAGATTATGGGTAACATGTGAGCTAATATAGAGCAATTTGCTTTAACTTAGCATTATATAATGATCACCCATAGTGATCATATGGACTTTATAAGAGCTATTATACGATTGCGTGTAACATGCTGATTAACATTACACAAATTCCACTGTGTGCAGCAAAAGGCATTATATCTTTGTTATTTGAAGCCACAGAATAACTGATTACATTATAGTAGCTCACGTGTTCTTTCATAAAATGCAAGTGGTCTAAGGGTACACTTGTGGTCTTCAATTCAGAATATAGCTTAGTTAAAGTCCACAAAAATCCTTTAAATTGCTTAAAGCTGCATAATACTGAACTTGTTACCTATATTAACGCTGCAAGCGTTATAGTGTGGTCTCCGTGGCGCATAATAACGTTCTTATTCAGGTGAAAGCTCACTTTTGACCTATTGCAGGTCGAGTGTTATGAAGTGTTATTAACACTTCATAAGTGCTTAAATTAAATATTTATTCTAATATTTCTTATGAAGATTTAATTTTTCATTAAATTATTTTGTTCTTGATAACTGGGAGAGAACCAAACTGATAATATAGAATTAGGTAACTAGTACGTTGTTATTATTGCTTGCGGTCACATGCGGTCAGCCAAGATATCGTTGGGAATAGGGGATTCCTATAAATGACTGAGAATTCTGTGTGCTGGATAGGCTACGCGTGATGCTGAGCGTAGTATGAACATAGTATGTGTTTTAAATAAATAAATATATAATGAATGACTTGTGAATAAACTAGTGAATATGTGTGGAAAAGGATAATCAAGTGTAATGTAAACTTCATTGTCTGCATGCCACTCATGCTAATAATCTGAAGGCATATTGCCTCTGCTACATGGTGGACATAGATCCACTAGACAAGCACCCACATATTTATAATGTTTAAAACTGATTTATACTTTTGGAATTCGAGAATATTCAAACACATTGCTTGCCCCATCTAGTATAATTTATATCTCTGACTCGGGACTCTCAGCTGCCTTATCAATACACTGGTTACCCAATATAAATAGTCCTCCTGAGACTCTAAGCATCATTCGACAAAGTTTCTTGAATATTCAACACTTCAAGAAAAACTTATCAAACATTTGGACAAAATGTTGGCTCTAAACTTGGTATTGGTGACAGTATTTGTCGTCACAAGCGCCAGACATTTGCCATGGCACGACCAAACATACGATCAAGGATATCTCCTCGGATTCGACGAAGAAGGACGCCCAATTTTTGACCAAGAACAACAGTTTCCTCAACCAGAAGACCACCCAGGAAATTTAGCAAGGACCCGCAGAGCATCTACCAGAGTCACCCTCGACACCGACGGTGGTGTAGGCTTAGTTGGTCAAGTACCATTAGTTAACGGCGAGAAGAACCGACTCAGCGCCATCGGGACTATGGACCTCAATAGCAACCTGAATACTGGAGCAAAGGGTTTGGGATTGCAACTTGAAAACAGCAAAGGTCACAGTCTTACGGTGATGAAGCAAAATGTTCCTGGGCACGAGGACTCCTTGACTGGTGCTGGTAGATTGAACGTGTTCCATAATGATAACCATAACGTTGACGTTCGTGGTTCTCTTACCAGACACATGCCAGCAGTTCCGAATGTGCCAAACTACAACACCGTTGGCGGAGGGATTGACTACACGTATAAGCAGAAGATAGGAGGGTCTCTGGGCATGTCAAGCACCCCATTCCTGGACCGTAAGGACTATTCCGCGATGGGGAACCTGAATCTCTACAAGACTCCGACATCTTCTTTTGATTTCTCCGGTGGCGCTAGAAGGATGGACACACCCCACTTCAGTACTGGCTGGGAACCGCGCTTCGATGTGTCTTGGACCAAATATTTTTAGATTTCGTTTCTAAAGCTCTTTTCACACTACGCTATATTGTAATAGCATACAGCATGTAGTTCATAGCACAACAATATCGTGCACCATACATCATTATGGACACGTTTACACTTGACTGTACTATATATATTGTTGGTTCACAATACGCTAAAAACATTGAGCGTCTGCTCACAGCGCACCATATATCGCAATAATATTGCACTGTCTGAAAAGAGCTTAAATGACTTACTACTATAGTTTCATTTGTTTTTTATTATTTCATTGTTTAAAATTCACGAGATGTTTTGAGTAATTTGTTGACATAACCAGTAAAATTCAAAATTGCCTTTGTTTATGCATTTCATCTTCTTATTAGAAATAAATATTTTTTTCAAATACTATTTAAAATTTCATTTAGAGAGAGAGAGTAACTTTTTTGTAATTTAATTCAATAAATTGTAAGACTGCCACTGACTGGAATTTTATGACTCCATAAAAAATCCAGTCAGAGGAAGAAGAGGAGCAGTCGGACGAGGGATAGAATTAAGTAGAATATTCTTCTTTGTGAGTACAAAGAAGAATATTCTACTTAATTCTATTCTCCGGGCTGGTACTGAGATGTTCCAAATAAAAAAACATATCCTTTTGCATGATCCGGAGATCGAACCCGGGACCTCCTGCTCGGCAGTAGCACATGCTACCACAATATCAACGACGCAATCAATGCAAGACATTGATTGCGTCGAAGTATTTCAAATAATTAAGTAAGCTTAGCAATAAGCTTGAAAACACTTAAAAACTTTTTAACTCCCACGATACTACCTTGTATAAATATTTCACCGTAATAAAGCCCATTTCTCTATTTGTCTGAGCAAATTAAATTAATTCATCGTCACAAGTGGAAACGTCTCAGGGAATAAAGAGAAATATTGCTTCATTATGAAAAGTTCTTTCATTTTTTGTTTTGCTATGATGTTGTGCTGCTACCGTTTTAGGGTTCCGCAACAAAATTGTGGAAACAGAGGTCTACTAAACCTAAATCTCTCAGCGCTGGGTTTCATTCGTGCGTGACATAGCTACACTAGTTGACGTTACACGGATACACCCGCGTAGTATCCGCTATCTTGGGAATACAGGGATAAAAAGTAGCCTATGTTACCCGGGGCCACTGTAGCTTCCCAACGATGAAAGAATATTTCAAAACGGTACAGAAGTTTCGGAGAAATATACACAAACAAACAATCAATCAAATCGTTACTCTTTATAATATTAGTAAAGATATATAATAATACTAGCAGACGTCCCGCGGTTTCACCCACGTAGCCTATGAATCCGAGGTATCCAGCGTGTTAGCTAACTTTATACCAAATTTTATTAAAATCCATTCAGTAGTTTTTACGTGAAAGAGTAACAAACATCCATCCATCCATCCATCCTCACAAATTTTCGCGTTTATAATATTAGTAGGATTAGTTTTAGTAGGTACCTATACTTATCCCTAAAACAGCATAGTACCAATTTATATTCGTAAAATATGTATTTGTAGTTGTAAGTAGTACCTAGTTAAGTTTAATTGTTTATGGTGTTTACTGTATAGTACTCGTATTATTAAATTTATATACAAATATATATATTTATTTATATTTTTTTTCACATTTGCCAGGACACGTCTCATGATGGCCAACCATATTTTTTTCTTTATTTTTTCTATATCACTAATGTTGATGGTTGAAGGTTCTTAGAAAAGGAACGAAAATCAAACAATACTTAGCTATCTGCCTGGCAACGAACTTCGATCACGTTTTTATATAAGCCGTTTGCCAAGTAACAGGAGGTACTTAAGGTAAAGACACCAGCGCATCAAGCTACACCAATGTGCCATAATTTACCAATTAAACATAAACCTTAATCTATTTCTAATAAAGTTGTAAAACTATCAACGTTTAACACTGGGGTAGCATGATGAGCTGGCCTCTGTACAGTTGACATCCGTTTTATTAAATCACTTTTAGGGGTATAATTGCTTGCAGTCGACGTCCAACCTCAGAGCATGTCTACTAATAAGCACGTCGCGAAGTTCAAAGCATTTCTTTACCTAAGTCACTGCAAGTGACGCCGACTATATATTCCCATGTTGTAACCAGTTTATATCCTGTGATATTATTATATAGGATGTAGCACCCTTGAACCCTATGCAAACAGCCGTAAGGTTAACTTGGTAAACAAATTGTATAATTCAACTGCTGGCTTCGTGTTTTACACCCACATTACAAGGGTTGTCGCGGTTTCGAGAAATCTAACTTTGATGTAAAGTTGACGATATATGTTTTGGCTGTAAGTCGTGACTTCGTCCACATCTAACTTAGCCATTATTTTTTTTCCAAACCTTTATAATTTCCCAAACTTGTAGCTTTAATAACATAATACTTAAAAAAAAAGAAAAAACATTGATTGGCAACAAATTGAAACTGGCACGGTAGTAACATGATACTCCAATTTCAAATACAAAACGGCATGGCTCACGTTACTCTTAGTTACTTTTTTAACAACTATCTTTCAATAAAAATCCTGACAAAATCGGTTCAATAGTTTTGAAAATTAGCTCAAGCATTTAATTAGACAGGAGAAAATTTGAAAACAAAGTGCTTTTTCTAGTACCTATAATCACTGTATCAAAACAATTTCATATAAGTTGAAAGTACAAAGCTGTTATTTTGCCGTTACACACATACAGTTCAATTTGATTTATTAGTTTTGTATAGTTGATTTGAATATTATAGATATGTGTCGATAAAAATAATCTTCATCGTTCTCGTGACAACCCTACCCCCCATTGTTAGCACACAATGTGCAATAACTTCAAGTTCGCCATAACTTAACAAGCTGTGATAGCATGCATTGTCTGCTAAATCTTCCAAATGAGCTATATATTACACCTGCTGCTTAGCTTTTGGTGTGTTTATTGTTTGAGAATACATCATTCATGTTCTTGGCATTTTGTTATGGTAAAAGTGGTATAGCAAAGCTTAAGTGGTGCTAGCAATTCATTACTGTATGTTTTTTTTCTTCTGCTCGTATTGCATAACTATTAGGTACTTGGAGGAGAATGCATACCAAGTTAACCCCAGATGCTCTTTAGATTTATATTATTTTATTTTACTATAATTTTATTACGATTCAATCAAAGTTACTACTATTGTGTGTTTTATTTTCTTTGTATTTACTGTAATTGGTTCTTACCGTAGTAAATAAACGAGTACATAAATAAATTAAATTGTAAATCCGTAATTGGCTGTAAGATTTGTTTATGTACATATACATACATACACAAACTCACGCCTTTTTTATTGGGGTAGGCAGAAACTACAGAGCGGCAATTATCTAAGCTTGCACAAGGCAAGTTAGCAATTTCTGACTTAAAATAACCAACCAAATTATTTGACTTTTTTTTTTTTAGATTTGACAGGAGTAGGAAATCCTCATGGACGCCCACACTGACCCACTGGGTATCAGTCTGGGCAGTGCCGGACTCTTACCGGCTAAAACCCACTCCTGCCTTTGCTTTTGGTGTCCTCTGACATGATCAGAGCCCTTGTGTTCCGTTTTGTCGTTTTTATCAATAATTTTTGTTTGTTGTGGAGAGGTGCGGTTGCATGTTTTTGTTTTAATTTTTTGTAGTACCTTCCATACATCTTTATTTAATGTGGTTCAATTTTCTATAGTTCAATAATTGTGTTTTAGTTTTTCTACTTTTAATTTACCTAATTTGAGGCAGTTTTTTATTTAATTTCAGTTTGTATGACTATTCTACAATGTTTAATTATTTGACTTTTGTCCGTTGACTATTTTTAACACAAGGGAAATACTTCATTGTGCGTACAGCTAAGGAGTGGAAGGCCTTGCCGTCTTTAGGTCAAAAGGCCTATTCAGTTTACTTCTAGGCAAGCGTGCTTCATTGTCGACCACATCATGACTTACGATCAGGTGAGATAGTGATCAAATGTAACTAATGTCAGCCTATATTTGTACTTGCCCATGGGGCGAAGCCCTACCACTAGGCTAACACTTGAAACAGGAAAGGGACTTAATTTCAGGGAACATATTTCCTTCAAGGTAAAAATAACAAAACACGTTTATACTTTGGCACTTATTATATTAATATCTCGTTTATTTTCTATAATATTTTAATAAATAGGCATTTTTAATCACATTTATAACGGGGCACAAACAATTTTTTTTCACATTATTTTAACCTACTTATATTTTCAAAATTGTTTCTTTATGGTACAACTCGGTTACATTATTACTGCACCTCCCTTCGCTATCACCTACTGGTGTTCGCCAAGTCGCGTAGGTAATAATATTATTCCAATACTAGCACACAACGCCATCTATTCCCAAACCAAGCAGAGCTTGTGCAAAGGGTACTAGACAACTGATGAATATACTTATTATATTTCGGAATACATACCTACAAGTTATACATAAATTACACCCAGACACAGAACAAATGGTAGTGCTTATCACACAAACTTTTTTTTGGTGGGTGGGAATCGAACCCACTCCCTTCGGCGTAGCAGTAGACCAACAGGCCATGCAGTCAAGTATGTTTAAAGTCATAGACAATGTGGTGCAGAGATAATTTAACCCAGTTGTAAGGTATAGTATTCCTTTTAACAATAAGCCATAATGTACCTTAATGTAAGATTATGCTACTTTGGCTGAGGACGGTCTGTGGACGGTCTTTTACATATCAAGACCCCTCCGTGTCTTAGAAGCACGTTAAGCCATAGGTCTTCCTGGCTGTGGATATAGACAGTCGTTATGAGTAGCCAGAAGCCTGGATTGAATGACTGGGTAAATTAAACCGCGCAGTTGGATTTCGCCAACTATGGAAAATCTTAACATTTAGGTAGAGATGAGTGACATCTAGACAAAACTGAATGAAGTTGGAACTGTCATAGACTCGTAGTGGTATATATTCTCAGCTAGGTACTATCCCTAGCTTACTTATAGTTAAGTAGGTCGCTAAAGGATTTACAACTTAATTACTTTCTACCGGCAGGTATACAACAAGAATGGTCGCAGAGAGAAGCTAGGCTTACTAAAATCTACATAATTTGAAATGCATAACTTTGATTGTTACTTAAAATAAAAATAAATAAGTAAAGTTACACCAATGATAATCATTAATAATTAATTAATTTAGGGCGAATTTCACTATTAAAGCAAGGAATATTATGTATATTTTAACTAAAAATAGATATTATAGAACTGGCTTTTGTTAGAGCCGTCTTTTTTCTATTTTTTACGTATTTCTCCCATGTTCTCTCTATAAAGAAATTTGGAAAATATGACAAAAATTTCCAATGGGCTATTGACAAAATTCTAGTTTTTAGTCCCTCATCTAAATTTGTTAAAGGTCTCATAATTAAGTGTTATTTTTATAAAATATCAAAGTTTTCAACTGTCAACTGTATGCATTGATAGTTACATTAGATATAGTCTGATCGCGGTTAGTCTCATTAGTAAATTTCGCCCTAAACAAATTAATAACATGACATTATTAATTTGTAAAAAATAATAAGGTTTACAATACTGATAGACACATAACAATTCGTGCATTCTCAAAAGTAGTGTCAAGAAAACATCAAGAAATATACTAAAATGTATCATAAAAGCAGAATACACACTCGCAAATAGAATTTAAATTACGCCATAATTTGTACATGCATAGGATGTCTTATATCAAACATAATGTCTCCATTTATAAGTAATACACTAAAAATATAACAGTTATTCAATAACATCATCGACATTCTAACGCGTACAACTGTGCCTTTAGAATATTCTATAAGGCATATTAACAATAACATTATTTCAACATCAAGTAATACTTTATTATTAACCTCATCTTCTGCTTTGTTGGTCTTGTGATTGTAAGTGGTACTGCTGTGGGCATTCGGTCTTGAGTTTCACTCCTGGGTCGGGCAAAGTGTTGTTCAGTTGTTCCATATCATCATTAATCATTTAAACATTGTTGACGATGTACGGGTTTACTATAATCCTAATCTTTTGGTAAATACCGGCGCGATATCTTTTCTATCATACAAAACTTCAATTCCTAAAGCTACTACAGTATAATGCCCTTTTGACGAAAATAGCTGAAGCCTCAAACTACTAAAAAAACAAACATTATCCCTGTGACATACATAACAACATCATACAAAACTTTCTGGAAATTCGTAGTCAACACTTTTAGACTTCTGAAAAGCGACGACACAATCCACTTTTATCTTTTGGTACGACACAAATTTCTTTTCACAATCCATGCTTCTAGCTTTGGCGCTGTTTATTAAGACACTACGTCTCAAAGAGTGGCTTCGACCCGAATTATCCACTTCATTGTCTGACCTAATATTTTTACTATTGGAATGACCGATAAACTTGCCAGTATCACCTCCCCTACAATCTATCCGATCAATTTTATGTTCAACATCGACCACTTCAGATATCTCAATGTTTCCTTCGCTCCTCATCCTGTTTATGATCGGCTTTGTATTTGAACAAACGGGCGCCGATTGTTGTCTTACAAATGTTTTGTTGGGAAATAGTCTATCAAATAGACCCTTTTCTATTTCTTCTTTGCTTTCTGATTCGGTGTCTGTGCGGTCGATGCTGCTTCTTTGACTGAAAAGTTTCTTTAAACTGTTTGTTGTTCGCGTTAAGCTGCTGCTGGTTGTTGATCCATTGGTAATCGTCCGCTGAGCTCGCCTTGTCTTATCTACCAACTTTCTCTTATAACATATGCAGACCTTACAGAATCCAATCCGGAATTTTGAAGACATCAAGTTGTATAGAATTGGATTGATCGCCGAATTTATATAGAGCATGACTCTGGCGAAGTAGAGTATGTTATACCATTTCTCTGGACTGAAATCTTCGTAGAATTCTGGTGGTGTTATTATTATCCATAGAGTTAGAGCTCTATACGGCATGAGACATAAAAAAAAACATAACACAACAGTACCAAGCATCAGTATCACCTGCTTTCTTGCTCTTGTATTGTAGGGATCTACAGTTTTGTTCATAACTACTTTGGAAGCTGCAGTAATTAAATTTTTGGCTATAACGCTGTATAAGACTATGAGGATGATTAGAGGTAGTACGTAGAGAAGGATTATGATGGCGATGAAGAATGTGATCTGCCAGAAGGTGACAGCTTGTGTGAGGCACTGGCCGTAGGCGGTGCCGTCGTGACGAGTGACGATGTGGTGCTCAGCAATGGCCAGGATAGGGCTGAAAAGAAGAAAGATTATGATCATGATATCTACAAAGCAACAATAACAACACTACGGATGATTGTGCAACAGAAGAATCTATCTACATTGGAATAAATAAAAAAGAGAATTTTAATCATGATGCGTCGCTTTCTTTAATATTTATGTGTTATGCAACCAACCTACATACTACACCATTATGCCCTGCAAATAATATTAAATCATGCAGACGTTTATGATATGTAATTTCCTGTAGATCATTCAAATTCTTCATTAAAATTTTACGCGTAGAATTAAATGACACGTTATATTTTATTAATATTAATTAGATATAACTGTTAGATGCAGTGAATAAATTGTGTTAACTGTCTTATTTATACTCCGTGTTTAATCGACCGTTTTTAAAAGCTCCCAATTTTCTGCCTCGTGGATGAGAAAATTATTAGATGAACCGGGATGTTCTTTGAAATTCCTCCCGCGAACATTATAGTCAGGTGATGTGGACTGTTAATCTCTAACATTACTGTGATGCTTGTTTTGACAACTAGTCACACAGCTCACTTTACCTTCACTTCACCCTCATTTTTACGGGGAAATCATAGTACGGCACTGCAGCTGCACTGTTTTCTTTTAGTCTATTCATTGTTTTGAATACTTGTTTTGCTCTTTCAGTTGTGTGAAAGATTTGTTCATTTATTTTTAGGTTATGAAAATTAGCGGAGCAATATATCTACATAATTATAGCATTATGGACCGGTTTTTTTTAAATAAAGATGTCAAAACAACAAGATAAATTTTAATATAATGTGCAAGCACCATTTATGTTTTTTTTATATGTGCTTTACATGAAGCGACTGTCTATCTGACCTCCACAACTCAGTTACTGGGTAACACGGTACCCAGGTTAAACTGGTCTTCAGTCTTTCGGGCTTCTTACTACCCGTAACGACTGTCAAAGTTTGACAAGTGACAGCCGGCACTAACGACTTAAAACCGATTAATCAAAAAAACCAAATAAGTGAAGGCCTCGTTATTCAAGCTTGCTGGACCTATGACAGATAGCCCTCATAACTGTACCATCCATGTTTATTGTTTTTTAAGTAATAGATGACCCTAAAATGTTTTAGGAAATGAATAGAAAGTGGGTCGTGCCCAAATTGGGAGGCTGTACTAATGACTCATCTGTCTATAATATGTTAGAAGTTGGTCAGCATGTTTTGGTACAGTATCCGCCCACTCTTGGTTTTGGTTGATAGGAACTATTTATCGTTTCTTTGTGTTTTTTTTTCTAATTAACTGTGGTTTCACGGTTATTTTAGATTGTTTGGAAAGCAAATTAATCTTTCGATATGATTCATATTTAAATATATATTATAAAACGTTTAGTCGTAATAAAGCCTTTCCAATAAAGCTCATTGTAAGGGTTATTAAATAAACTTGTATGCCCTGTAAAATTCAAATTAACACTCAAACTATTGACCATTAAACGTATAAAAAGGAAGTGGTTCGATTTATTTGACCTAGAGTTACTAAACGTAGTTGATTGGAATCTATTATTATGTAAATTAATTTGATTTGATGTACATAAGGACAATTATTAGTTTTTCCATAACACCTAACTAGGGAGTTCATGTATTTTTTAAATAAAATACTGAGCACTCTATGGGTATTTTACTATATAATATTTTAAACCGTCACAGTAGAACAATAACAATATCGTATAAAAGTGAAGAGTAAGTTAAAAATAACTTTACCTGTCGCATTGCTTACTTTGAATATTTATCGACGCTTTCTGCAAGCATTTTACTTGATTTAATATTTTTATCGTATTTGAAATAAACATTATTCAATGAGTTTATTTTATGTAGAAAAAAAATATTAGATCTTGCATTTTGACTGGTAAAATTATTTCTTTAACTTCGTTTAATGTTTCCATACGTCATAAAACACAATTCATAGAAAAATAATATAAAAACTCGTGCAGAAACATTCAATAAAAATAAAATGTTATAGTGCGACACAAGCAGTTAGTGGAAAATATGAAAACATATTCAGCATACACGTCATAACAACACGTCATTGTAAGACACTTAATATTTTTTATTTATTTCAATAATACGATATGATACACTCAGCAAGTATTTTTTCTAAAACTATGTACTAAACTAACTATTAAATACTTACTACTAAAAAAATAACTAATACTTAATACTTATTCTTACTTACTTACTTCTTATTATGTAGTTACAGAAGAAAATATTATATAGGTAATTTTAACTACTCTCTAAACTTCTTTGTTTTGCTTATCTTCGACCTAGCTTCTTCCCAACTATATTAAGATGGGCTTTCAGTCTAAAGGTCAGTCAAATCGGGAAAATGCGTCGTGTAATATCGGTCGCGTAACGCCAGAAAACATTTAACCTTTCACACTCAACCGAGGCCCGAGGGTGCGTTAGTGCTTCGAGGCACAGCGTCGAATACGCTCGGCGCATTTTCCGTCAGATACTATGCATTTCAAATGAGAATAGGAACGACAATGACCTCTACCTGTCAGATGCCACTTGAAAAGTACGATCAGCAACGAAACCTTAGTCGCGTAATCAATTATTTTTAGTTTTTGTTTTACCGATTCACAGTTATTCAAAATGAAAAAACGACTTAAATGAATTAGTCTCGTGGACCGTACTTTTCAAGTGACATCTGACAGATAGAGGTCATTGACGTTCTAATTCTCATTTAAAACGCATAGTATGTCGGTACATCGGATCGGGTAGGGTCGGTACCCTGACTGGGTACATCTGAGTACCAGTTACATGAAGCGACTGCAACTCCACAACCCAAAGACAGGGTAACAAGATACCAATGACTAGAGAACACGATACACCTTATTGAAAAGTGTCCTGTGAAAGGTTCAGTAATGATTACGCTCTTCTTCTTAATTTAGCACATGGCTAAAGATAGAGCCTAGGACACTATACTAACATACTACTACATTTATTTATACACCACTAATTTTTAATTAGTACTAATACTTAAAGGGCTTATTCTAGACGGTCTTCTCATTATATTTTTGTAAAGTATCAATAAATAATATTCATAAACAGCAAAGTTATTAGAGTTTGTTAATATCCCAAAAAGTCACCCAATTTATGGAAATATTGTATAGACTATTTACGACATAGTAGCATTCATTAATCGTCATTTCTCGCTCACGTTCGCGTGATATTGCTCGAGCATTCCCCGCCTCCAACAGCTGTTTTCGTTTTTTAAGTTTAACTAAATAGTGGAATATTAAAAAAATGAATCCCTCTCTCTCTTTTTTTTACTTTTAATTACGCAAGTATGATCAGTAACAGGTACAGATACAGCCCAATTGTTTTTGTACTAATAAAAAAATAGTGGTGTATTTTAGCACCAAGTAATCAAGCCACACAATACTTTGCGATTCAATTAATAAAACCATAGTTTAGTTTTCACTTGCAATGTTGGCTTGCAAAATTGTCAGTTATCATGCTAAAGATCGCCGCTGGTCTCGAATGAGGACAGGTCGCGAACCTATTGCTTTTGATGGTTATTTCAAGTTTTTAGGTCAGTTGTCTAACACTATGTGATGTATGGTGTTAATTGACTTTGTAGTTTTTAATTGCTGTTAATAGAAATTGAAATATTTGTAGAGGAACTTACTTAAGATATAATAATTATAAGCTTAGGTGCAGATCATTAATTCCGTTCATTATAACAACCTTTTACCTCTTTAATTAATTTAAAGTTTGCATTTTTTAAAACGAATAAAGAATTTATTTTCTATTCTATTATAGCATCGTAAATATAAAAAAAAAATGAAAAATTGATAATTATGAATCTATCCTGCAAGCGTAATCATGCGTGTTTATGAAAATTAACACACACTATGAAAATTAACAACTTTAACACACACACATAAACTTCAATTTACACTGCATTTTTTTTAAATAGGATTTTTCAATGGTATCAGTTATTACGAAATTAATTATATTTAGACTAGCAGTTGATATTGTTTTAAGTGGAAGTATCATCAATTGTATTAAGTACCTATAGATTTTAATTTGAAATAGATTTATTTTAGAACTGTCACATGTTATGATCACAAAAATTGCTGAAAAATAAAAAGCAATATACATTTTAAATCTAGTATCTATGAAATCTACTGACGCGTATGCTTAATATGTATCCAGTATAAAAACAAACAAACAGACAAATAAAGCAGAACACAAACAATAGCTGTCACAAACATTCATAAAGTAAAGCGTAAAACTGTACGAACCTTGTTTCATAAAGGGTTTTTTTTCAGTCAAAAATAAATTTATTTTTATCTTTGTCACAATTTATTAGTAAAATATGCGTAGCCTAACTTACATCTGAAAGGGTGAATATAAAAATAAAAACTGTTCGAGTTTCAAGAAATTGACATTATAAAAGTTAACTACAGTCAAATTTTCACAGTTTAATAACCCTTAAACTTTTAAAGATCACTTGAAGCGAATTTTTTACCAGTTCAAAAGAACTCTGAAAATTATATTTCTCTTAAAAGACCAATTGGTCTTTCCGGGACAAAAAAGCAACGATAAGTCTGTCAATTCCAAGTACCTAAGTAGATACTAAAGAGTTCTATTAAAGTTATGCCAATAATAGTACTGGATGAAGAATAAAATATCAAGAACAATAATTTTCCGCAACAACAACTCGCAATTCTAAATTTAAAACAGTTCCATTCATTCATTCGTTCAAACGGAACGTTCAAACAGTTAAACTGAACGAACGACAGACGGCCAATATGGCGACTGAACGAAGGATTTATTGCAAAACGCCATCTATTATTTAAACTCGGAACCAATATAGGGGACAACGTCGCGTGTAGAACTCCAATAAGCTGTGGTATTAAAAATTCTTTAGAATAATGTACTTGAGCAGCGAGTCTTCTTGTAGTTGGGATTCTTTGTGAAAAGAATAATATTATGGTTGCTGGCAAATGTAAGGCGTTTTGTTTAGACCGCCTTTTGTGGAATGAAAGTGGGTAAGGCTTTGAAATTGAAGTGTTAGAAATACAAAACAATATAGGTCATGTAGTCTTAGTGGTCTTCTAGACCAATAACGGTTTTTTAGGTAAGTATAACAATCTCCAAATTCACTGCAGCAAAGGCCAGATTAAACCATAGATGTGGGAAAGTTAAAAATATTCTATTTGTTAAATCTGTCGAACTTTCATAAAGCCGAAACTTTTGCGCAATACCAATATGAAAATCGCCAAACTTTCGCAGCAGTTTATCATGAAACATTTAGGGCCACTTCTGCGAATGGCGAAACCCTAGCTTTTATGGTTGCCAGCCAATAAAATGGAAAGCGCAGAAACTTGCAAGTAACATTATGACAAGCGTCCAGCTGCTTTATATCTTTACGTAATATGTAGCCAGCGCTCGTTCAGCTATGAAACCATAAAGTACGTAGCTTGGACAATATGTACGAATTGTTCACTGGGACCAAAACTTGAGGTTTATAGTTGAACTCGTTAAACTGTTCAAGAAATATTTAAGATTAAGAGAAATAGGTCGAGAGAAAAAGATATTGTTCAACTAACTTTGTTAACTGTAGGGATTTTAATTACTACAATGTTCCTGATTTAATTACAAAAAGTCGTATTGTAAAAGCTTTTTCGAAAGCTCATTATTCTAAAACTAGGTCGCAAAACTCCGTTTAATGAGAGAAGCACAAGATCGGTCAATGGGGCCACGCTTGGGGAAGCCTATATCCATCAGAAGACATTATTTGATTTGGCAGATAATTATGCTCATTTATAAAGCTACCACTTAAGAATACAAACTGAAAGCAATAAAGATATTGAGTATCATGATAATGTGGTAGTTATGACATTGTACCCTAAAACCATCAAACAGAAAGCCTTTGCACTCAATAACGCTTGTCTTGCCTTGTTAAGAATGGTCTTAGAATTACTAACAGCTATTTTCAGTACAATTTTCCCGGAAATAAATAAAAAGCCTCATTTCAACTAACATGTCAAACAATAATACGAAGTCTAACAACATTAAACCTTAGAGACCCGTCTCCAAGAAACACCAAATAAGTTTTCTCCATCGGAAACAGAATTACTGTCAGAAATAGAGTTCGTTGAAGTCATAGGCTTAGTACAGATAAACAACGTTATTGCTGGTGACACAATTTTTGGTATAGATGTGTTATTTTTAGACCATGCTTCTGTGTGGATCCAAGGACCAAAGTTTTCATGATAGCCTTAGCTCTAATTCCAATCTTGCGTTCAAAAAATACACCGTGTTACTGGGAAAACTATTATTGGGAATAACAAGTTCGACTTTACACAGCTCTCAAAAGTGGTTGGATGATATGATTTTTTGCAGTCGATTCCTTTACCTAAGCTGTCATTGACATTCAATGACGCAATGCTACCAGCTTTTTAGAAACTTTTCCTGATGACAGCAATGTAAGTGAATATTTATTTTCTTCTTATTTTATCATGAAAAAACAAATACCTATACTTTCAATTTTTTTCATAAAAATTAGTTCACTTAAATGGAAACAAACTTAGCTAAGATCGATTATTATCAAACATCAAAATGATGATAAATTTTTTAAACACGTTAACTAGAACGAGTACACATAGATAGGTACTAAAACCTATAAAAGTTAACTAAACCTAACAGTATATATAGTGTAAAGCGTTGAAAAATTCATGCGCATCGCTGCCAGCTGATAAAGTGCCCTAAAGACTTGTGGTATTGCCACGTTGAACGGAAATGCTTAGCCAATGATAAATGACTAAATATTATAAAAAAAATATGTCCACAAGCAAGTCTCTATCAAGCTTGTAATTTTTCTTCGCTTCGTTTTGTGTTTAAACAAAACATTCCAAACACCACTGAACTGTTCTAGCATCCAACCCAAATTGTTAAATCCTAATAACACTACCGAAGCACAGCAATCGTTTCATATAACCTAAGCTAAAGTAAATACGTTCTCACACGAATCCATTTCGTATTGGAAGTAGGTATTACAATACTGCAAACAGTAACAGGATCGCTGAAACGACGTGATATTGAACATTGGTCGTCTTGAACGACTTGCCAGGAAATAATCAAGTCACGTACTGATTTTTCTTTCTCTTCGCCATGGGCACTTACATTGTGATGTAAGTTTTTTTTGGAATCACGTATGTATTACTTTGAAGGGAATTCCGAATTTCATCAGTTATATTTAAGTCCCATGGACTGGAGGTGAGCTCATTGCTGCTACTACTACTAACCAACCTACTGGGGAGTTGCAGATGGAATTACCTACTTAATAACACTTTGTTCCACCGTGATCGATGGTTAGGAGTAGCTCTTGCGACCACTAGACCAAACCAACGAAGAAGTTAAACACAGTCGGTTTTAAAAACACTCTTTACCAAGTCTGATGTTAATAGCAATTGCTGAAAAGGCCATGTTCACTTTGCCCTGCATCATTAGACTCGCATAATATATTATACAATCTTATGTCTGGACATAAAAAGTGACCATGACGCCTTAATTTCTTTCGGAATTTCTTCTCAGGGATGAGATATTTTGGAAATACCGGTGCCAATTAGTTCTATAAAAATGACCAAAATTAACTCTAACGAACAATGTTACAAAATTTAAGACCGAATCCTAATAGGTACCTATAGAATCCAAAAAAATAAAACTAAGTTCTCTTGACTTCACATTCTCACCAAGATTAAGTCCATTACAACAGTTAGAAATTATGCTTGTTTGTGAAACTTTGACAATACAGTTCCCAAGTCATAAAATAATTTGGTCTTTTGAAGTTCACAATGAAAGCGTAGGTGTCTGTGGCTGTCTTCAAACCCAAAGTTCCGTAACCAACAATCGTAAACAATGAATTTCCATAATAAGAAAACTTGTCAGTGCCAATTGTAATATCAATTTCTAAGCTTAGGCCTCTAAATGCGTTGTTTGTTCAAAATAAATGACGTACCATTGTAATAGTCATAGCTAGAGGATACTTAAATTGTTCTCCCTGAAATACTTAATATCTAACGTCAAAAATTAAACGTCCTAAAATTAGCTACACCACTTTGCAGTATTTCTGCAGAGAAAATAAATGACTTAACGCATTCTCATCGCAACACATTCTATCTGAATAATTAAAGATAACTTGCATTAATATACCAAGTATAATACTCTCCGTCGTTTTATCGTTACACAAATAGGTAGGATGTTGATGACGACACTTGTAAAATCCTCCGGAATATTTAAAAATTTGAAAACAACTCCGTTGTGCTGACTACAGAGCCCTGGAAAATCAGCTGCACAAAAACGACTGAATTGTTAAAACCCATATGAAGAAATTTAGATTCCAATACGAGGAATGCAAGTAACAGCGTCAGAATCGTATAAACGAAGAATATGAAATGAAGACATCAATAAAGTGCTGAATATGTGAATTTTAGTGTGTGCAAACGACGTTGAAAGTTTGTTGGAGAGCTAGGTGGTGTTCCATGAGAAACTTATTACAGAGGCAAATGAACCGATGTGTAGGGACGCCACCGAAGAGTTGGGAAAAGTAGTGCAAGTGAAAATGGAGCTTTGGTCATAGTTTAAAGTGAGGACAAAGTTTTAAGCACAGTTTAGCATAAACGTCTACTTGTTCTTGAAAACAAAGTAGGTATTGGTTTCGGTTGAATATTTCTTTGTTTTGGAACTACATATTTAAGTCACCAGTAAAACTTAATATTTATTTAAAATTTAGGCAAAGGTAAAAAAAAACTGTACAGCGGCGGACTAAATGCCTTAGGCATTTCCTACCAGTCTACCAGTCTAAGGTGGTGCAGAGATGGAACAAGGTAGGTACAACAGAGTAAAAATTAAGGACAAATAATTTTTTTTTAATTATATTAGGGAGAAAGCAGAGGAAACCTGACCTCCACAACCCATTCACTTACTTCCACGATACCACTTAGTAAGACAGGATGTCGATACGGGTTTCTGACTATTTGTTACGACGGCAAAAGATCTTTAGTAGTGACGAGACGTTGAGGTCTAACTGACGGACACCTATCCACGGACCGATCTCACAAATCGTAGCTTAACCTTGAAATGACCAGTGCAAAACTACAGCACTATTATGGGAAGATTACTTTCGGGAAAAATGGAAAATTTAAATGTTCATTGATCAAAATGTATACTTCAATGATTTGACGGATCTACATATTAGGATTAAGGACGACAGGAGAATGTATTAGCTTTCACATTCACATGTCAATAACTCGTCACAATGATCGACACATGAATAATGTTTTTCCACCCTCCGGAGTATAAGCCCCATTCCAATAATAATATCTGGTCCTTAAATCCGCGAAAAGGATCCGCGCTTTGAAAATGATAAATTACCAGTTTGGATATCAATTTATCTTAGCTTAAAGCAAAACCAACACCCATAGTCCATTTTGGGTGTATTACAGTTAATAGCAACAGTATAAAACTTGTTAGGAAAGCTGTAGCATCAGCGTTTACACGCTGCGTTCCGAACGCGGCAGACGAACGCGCACACTTGCAACTTAGCACCTTGTATTGTTAATCACTGTATCACCAGGCCTCACGATGCAAAAAATAACACAATTTTATAAAACAATTTTAACTTGAATTGGCTCCACGTTTTGCATGTCATAAATGGCAATTTGACCAATTAGCAGGATTTTTTTTTTAAGATATCACTTCACTTTTTCACATTACAATAAACTTAAAGCTATTACTCTTTTCCTAGTACTAAATTAATTTGATCAGTAGTCAGAGATGATACATTCTTTTGTAAAACAATGGCCCAATGAAACTTGCCCCTCATGGCCCCAATTAAACTTTTTTCGTTTCTTAGTAAGTCATTTGCTTTTAATTCGCTATTCGATATTCCCAAGCAGCCAATTCAAACGGCTAATAGAAAATACCTTATAAAACTAACCCCGAGTATCATCACTGATCACTTGTCACTAAAAGTACCTGGTGAACAACGCCGCGAAGAACCACACGAGCGCGCAGATCAGTGTCGCCCTGGTCTTAGTGCACACGTACCCGGCGCGCAGTGGCTCGCAGATCGCATAGTACCGCTCGAAACTGATAGCGAGGATTGTTAGCACTGATGCGTGAGTAACTGTCAGCTCCACAAATGGCACCGCCAGACCTGGGAACAATATGGTTTATTAGTTTTCGGTCCTTTAGTAGAATTCAGAATTTGCGTGATGGTCTTTTGATCCTCAGTTTTGATATAATCTTTGTATACAATACCTATACTGTTTCGTATCTCTATCGTATACAGAGGTATCGTCGAATTAAATAATTAGCATGTAGGTATGTTCTTCTTGGTCCTAGATATTTACATCAGCTAAACTAGTCAAAGTAAAAGTTGTAATAACAAACAGTTTATCTCATTTAAACATATCATCAGAACCACTTCTGAATATATTAGGTCAGACTTTTAATAAGGTTATTTCATTTTACTACCTACTGAAAGATATTTAGTTACACTACAATTCAATATTTCCCTAGGTTACGCTACGGTATAAAATATCCTAACTAAACGTATTTATTTAACCTTTCCATCACCTTACGTAACGCTTCGATTCGAAACAGAATTTTAGTGCAAAATCATGTTCCGTCATTTTTTTATTTCCTTTCTAGGTAACTCGGGCGCAAATATATATTTACTTGCGGGGAGTATGAAATACAAGATCCCTTTACTTATAACTTGCAAAACTATGTTATTTTTGGTTCTACTTACGACAAGACTTACCTACTGGATGAAAGTAGTACACAATTTATATGACAATACCTATTTTTTTTTAAGTCACCTTAGTTTATCCATAAAATCTATATTTGTACCCCTTTTTCCTAGATGGCGACCGTAGGACAAGGGTCGCAATACCACAAACTTGAATTCAACTTTACAAACTTTACTCTTTGCTATCTAGATACCAAAATTGCGTCCTCTGACAAATTTACGCTAAGCCCAAACAAAGGGAAATACCCATTTCTGGCCAAATTTTCACCATCTATGTAAAATACCTTAAATATTGCTTTTTCCAATTCAGAATGAGGTATCAAAAGCCGATTACCGACACTCAATTGTTAATTACATTTTAATATTTTAGTTCCGTGGTCAGTATCTACTATCAAAGTAGGGATTGCAATTCTTAACAAAAGTCCCGCCAAGTTTTAAGTGAAAAACAGCCGTCGTTTATTTATTTGTAATGTCAATCCCAATGGCTATCATTTGTTACTTCCATAGAGAGATTGATAGATAAAACATTTATTTAGTACACACCAAAGACACAGACAAACACACAATCAAAAGAGATAAAACAATGAGCGCTGAATGATACAGTGTGCGGTGTGCGTCTCAAGGCTACACCAAATGGGAGTGTGCGTAACTTGGCCAAAGTTTCCTCAGAAAATGGGCTTTAACCTTTCAATGGACTGTATCAAGTATTCAGGTCATAGTAAATTAAATTAGACTGACAAATAATAGACGTCAAATGAAAAAAAAAACGATATAAGTAAGGCTAGGCAGATGATGTATGCTCGTGAACGGGTGCTGCTTGTGGTGACTGGTCGTCTTGCTGACCTTGGTTTTGCTATGGTTTAATTAGTAACTGATTTTTTATTTAGCTTCGATGGTCCTAGTGTATCATTTTTTTTTATTGTATCGTTTTTTATTTATTTTTGATGTAATGTCGTAGACCTAGTCATGTATTCTTGTTTTGTACATGTCCACGCCCTTTTTACTTGAAGGATTATATTTATTCAGTTAGTTATATTTTATTTTTTGCATGACTTTAGTTGTCAACGTCAGTACTTACTATTCTAATTACTACTGTCTTGCATATTGGTGTGAGCTAGCAAGCATGTAGCAAATTATTTAATTTAAATGATTAAGTTTATTGATTACCAATGCTGTTTAAACTGTTCTTCTAACATATATCAGACAGACGGGTTGCTGGGGAGTTTGTTCCGCCACTTCTTCTTCCCAGCAAAAACACTAGGAAATGGCGAACGGCGGGCGTTTTGGGAGACTGTCTTATGTAATTTTTGACGTTCAAAAAGTGCTGATCCTTTGATTTTGATGTTTGTAAGCCGAGTAACACGTTATCTAACAGTGTAAAGTGTAGTAGTACTAGTAATACATTGAACTTCTCGTTTCTTCTTTACATATTCATTTGTTCGCGACCACAATTCGTACAGATTCACATCAACTTGCATTTGGCCTTGCATTATGTATGTAGCCGCCCTAGCGTTTAAATATGCAAGTGAATCAAGCCATCTGTCTTTTTCAGGGTTCCGTTCCAAAGGTTACCAATGGAAACTTATTTCTAAGTCTCTGCTGTCTGTCTGTCTTTCCATCCGTTTTTTTGTAAGCATGCTGTATCTCATGAACCTAAATAGGTAGATACTTAAGTTGGGCAACAAGAAAAACTTTATTACATTTATTTCATCGCATTAAGTTTGACGTTCAAAAGTACCATATCATTGAAAAAATTATGAATGCCTAATTGAAATAAATGATTTGACTTTGACTTTGGACTTAGACGGTTAATTTTTTTTTAGTGTGTATATGTTTATTGGCCTGCCGATAACAAATAATGAAAATTATTAATATGTACAGACGCCAGCACATCAATTTACCCCAATATGTCAAATTTCTTTGATCGTTTATTAACTTTATGTCAAACAGAATAAGGTTCATAATATATTCAATTAGGGAAATTTGACACATTGGGGTAATTTAATGTGCTGGCGTCTGTACCTTACAGAATGAGCAGTACTAATTTTAACTTTTACCAAAAAAATACATATAATGGTTATCTAAAGCAACCATGAACAAGTTTTTTTATTAATGATCCTCAGCATCTAAAATACAACTACCTACTATTTTTGTTTACCCACAAAAACATACTAAAATCTGTGACAGTTTACCCATAAATACCTAGGGCTATCATGACTTCAATGGCCAAACCTAATGTCCAACATAACTAACTACAGACCATTACAAGACGATCACTGATTGTCGATACAAATTTTGCAGGCCATAAAATCTACAAAGGTCCAGCCAAAGCCAGTTCTTCCAATAAACAAAATCGTGGAAATACAATAGATACAGAACTCACTTTTTCATTATGACGTATCATCGATACTGTCCCAAAAGTTGGCATTTAACTGCTCCCAGACGCGGCGCCTTAAGGACATCGTAAAAACGAATGGCGGGTAAACAGATTCTGGTCTTTTTGGGCGCAACGAAAGACTTTCAATACTTACAATACAGCGTGTTTTTTTTATATCCCATAACTAACTCTAGGGTATGATTGAGACCATATCAAAGAATCAACTGGCATATGAATTATGTTTCAATCATCCTTTTTTTTACTATCATACTAAATATTTCGACAAAGTCACGATGATTAATGTAAAACACCCTTATGTGAAAGAAAAGTGACGTTAGAAAGAAGATTCGTCGTACTGGTGACAATTTTTGAACTAATTTGGTAATAAAAATAATATTAATAATACTTGCGTTTGTTTTTTGTTTGTGAATAGTCGTGGAATATTATTATTATAATATTCCACGACTATTCAAACAACGCCATCTAGTCCCAAGCTAAGCAGAGCTTGTGTTACGGGTACTAAACAACTGATAATTTTAATTATGATTGTTGATATCTCCGAAACTATGCATTTTATGACCATCTATTTGAGGAGTTTTAGTGTTATTTTTACCTACAGAATATAACCCTAGAGTTATGGGATATCAATAAAAACACCTTGTGGACAGGACATCATGAACAAAATTTTCATCCAATACTTGTGTCGTAGTGGCCACAAGTCGATGAGCCTAGTTACGCTACGTACGCCGTACGCTGTACGCGGTACGCGGGTACGGTACGCTCCGCTGCTGATCCAATATTGCTATATTAGAAAGATAGCGTTACCTACTGGGACATCGGATCACAGTTTTACATACATAACGTCACGCCTGTAATCCCCGAAGGGCTAGGCAGAGATGTACCGTGTAGATATGATGAGAGGTAGTACATCCACATTTCGCCAGTTATGTTTAAGTCCCATGTAATAGGGGGCGAGCCTAATGCCATCAATCGGCCACAAATTCAGACTCCGGGCTGCTACTGAGAAATTCCTGATTGAAAAACTCAATAACACTTTGCCCGACCCGGAGATCGAACCCGAGACCTCAAGCTCAGTAGTGGCGCCTGCGACCACTAGACCAACGAGGCAGTCAATCACAGTTTTACTTTGACATTATTTTCTTCGCATGTCCTGTCTATAAGAATTCGCCGAATCACTAGCTGAAAAAGTTCTTGATTAAACTGCTTGACGCGAATGGATCTGTTTAGTCGTAATTGTGACATACATTGTGAAATTATTTATGTAAATTTGACATAAATCTTTTACTTTTAGAAACTTTTTAAAACTTTGACATTAGCTTTGTTTGTACTTATATGACATTGAACTAAATTACTTGAAATTTGACGATGTGACATCAATTGTGAAAATATTTGTACGCCAATACTTACGGCTAAACATGATTGGACTTTAACACTGTAAGATCTTACATGCTTTTGTATGTATACTATGTTTAAACAAATAACTAATCTTTATCTTCATAGAACAATTGAAAATTTGTAACCTATAGTAATATGATCTCATTAAATAAGTGTTTATAATAATATTACCAAATTAGTAATTTAAGTAAATACAATTTTATTTTTTTTAATTATTATGCTATCATTAAATGAATTATTTATGTAAGGTATTAATTGTTATTAACTGTTTTGCATTCATGTATAATAATTTAGTTTTCATGTATAATTTTATTCAAATTTTAGTTTTCTACGACTAGATTTTATTTAATTGCTAAGTATTTAACAATATTTTGCTGTGCCCTTACAGGGTCTACAATGGTTCTTAGCTCTAAGCCCTCTGTTAACATCTTGTTTACCTTGTGGAACGCAAATAAATGAATATGAATAGTACCTATCTTAAATCTTTGGTCGCAAATTTTGGCACAAATTGGAATGTGTTTCGCGTTCTAGTGAAGGTGAGAAAATTCGATGGCGATTTACAACCAGTTTCAAAGCCATTATCGCGATATATGGGGTTACTGTTATATTAAGAGGTGTAGTAAATTTTTATTCGGGATAAGTATAGTTAGTTTGTACCTGTGGGTGTCGTTAAAAGCGGGTAACATTAAATCAAGTCATTCTAACCCTACTAACCGCAACATACTGCGATCACCAATCTGTTGGTCAAAGTTGGTGATTAAGTATGGGTCCAATGCTTTTTTTTATTTTAAGTTAGTAATTATGTACGACAAGAAGTTTATATTATACTGGCTATTTAAATTTGATATCTATTATATGGGTCTTAAATATAACTGGCAAAATATGGGTGTACGATGTCTAGCTGGTAAAGGTTTTAAAATGAAATGAAATGAAATGAAATTATTTATTATGCAAGTAGGATATGGAAATCACTTTTACACGTCATTTTTTCCTTTAAAGCTAGTTGAAGTCGGCATTTCCTAACTGACTACCTCTGAGAAGAAAAGCCGAAACAAACTCAGGGATCATCGTCTCTTTTCAAGTCCAGACATGAAAAATATATATTAACAAAATTTTCGTGTGACGAACCGTGCAGAGCAGTGTCGGGTTTAGCCTTTTGAGGAAAGTGCCAGATAAAATTTGGGCAAGCAGCATGTATGTGTCAGCCATCGTGAGCTCAACTTTATGGTTAAGGAGCTCCACATCTAAGAAGCTACGTTTTGTATGTGCTGGTTATCATATTTCTGCCTAGCGTTTTCCCAACTATGTTTGGGTCAGCATGCATTTTAACGGGATCCAGCTGAATACCCGTATTTTACAGACTGCTGTGTAGCTCCTATCTATCTGATCTTCACGAGCCACAAGTAGTTAACGATACCCCCTGTTAAAACTAAAGAAATTAGTTATTATTGTACTAAGTATATTTTAGGAAGGCTGCAGACTTATAACGTTATAGTAATAATAATACAAAACTGCATTGCTATTATTTATTTTGTTATGTATTTTTATTTTTTAATATTTGTGAACGTAAGTACTGTGGTTTTTCTTCTAAACGTGTTTTTAACATTTTGTCTGGCAGTTTGAGTTACTTTATGTGACCAACACAAGGTCCTTTCTTTGGTATTGTTCGTCAGGACGTAGAGCTCCTCAAGTTCCGGGTTGAGCTCACGGTAACTGACAAATGCTTGCACTAAATGATCTGGTCCACTCATATCTGTGTGGTTCTTTCCTCAAAAGACCATTATCAGACACAAATCTGCACGGTTCATACACAATCTGACCAAGATAATGTCTGGACTTTAAAAGAGATTGTGACCTCTGAGTTTCTTTCGGTGTTTCTTTTCAGAATAAGTAGTCAATTAATGAAATACCGACCTCATCTTTTAATTAAAAAATGACATGTAGAAGTGTTTGTATGGGACCCATTTACAGAAAATAAATATCATTCAATTAAAAGACTCCACAGTTAGACAAAAAAAAAAAAAATTGCGAGAGCAACACAGTTTGAGTGATTTTTAAGTTAAAATCTAAGAATGAATAGTAAGGGGGATTAGTCAGTCAGCTTGATAAGGTTGAATAGTTGGGTTAGTTTTAGTGTTTTAATAAATAAGTACACCTACGAATTTGTTAAGCTTGCCCCCTATTTCATAGGATTTAAACGTAGCTGTAATGGCGTTTGTTTAAGTACACCTCTTTTTTTGGATTTTTTTCGTGGATTTCCTCCGCTCCGGGGAGGTTGTAAGAGTCTGTCAGACGCTTACTTACTAAAAATTACCCGCGTGCAGATCTCACATTTGCACCGGAGTTCACGGAAACAGAAGATACTTACGCAGCCCCCGACTTAAGTAGGTACATCTCTGCCATATCTTTTACAAATCTAATTTTTGGAAGGGGCAACTAGAATCATTTTTTGAAGTTAATTTTTGTTCGACGTTCAAAAGTGCCTTATAGGGGCCTAATTGAAATAAATGGTTTGACTTTGACTTTGAGAACAACAGGCTTGATGTTATGGTGATGTTAATAAAATAACCTTGAAAATAGATCACATGATACAAACCACGAGGCAACCATAAGTAAAATAGATTTTAAGTGACCCGAAAAATGCGTAGATACGGCATTAATAAATCCTACCCGCATTACTACTAATAGTTTTTACATTATCCACTAAATAGAGGCTTTTTCGTTCAACGTGATTTATTGCTTGGAGATAAATGTGTTTTTTTTTTGTTATATACGGTTACTGTTCCTATGTTTATAACGAATCTTTTACCTAAGGTACTAGTGGTGAAATGATTGCAGTGAAATTGGTCCTTTGGTACGAATTTATTTTATTCGATGGGTTGAATAAAAAAATGATCTCATCAATTCTTATTGAAATGCACTATTTAAAACAAAAATAAATATTCAGGAACGTTATAAAAGAGCATATTATAGCTAACTATTGTGTAGGTATATTTGTCATAACTCTAGCTCCGAGTTGCTACTGCGAAATTCCTAATCCAAAAATAATATAACATTTAATAAAAAAACATTTTTTCTGACCCAGGATCTCGGACCTAGAATACACAAACACTTACCTAACGTAACATATTATTTAAGTAAATTAGAAATAAACTTTATCCGCTGTACACGTCAAAATTCTATTAGTCAGTTATCCACCTAAATGGTCATTCAACCCTTTAAACATCTTAAAATTACAAAATTAATTTAGTTCAAAGTATTCCTCCTACGCAAAGCGGACCAAAGAAATAAGATACTGTAACTAAGGACCAAATATCTTGTTACCAAATGTAATGCTGTTATCATATTCTAAGTTAACACACGCTTGAGTTCGGAACACTCTGTCATGCGTGGGTAATGGGTATGCCTGGTTTCTTAGGTATTGTTCATTTGAATACAGCTGTTATTTGAGATACTGTGTGCTTGCTTTAGTTAGTAGCACAGTCTAAAAACATACAGTCGTCCGACGAAGCCGTCTAGACAGGGCAATCGTGCGGGGTGTGAGGGGCAAGACGCTGGAAAGCCGCTCCCGCACTGCGAACAAAACGATATTCGTAGTGCGGGAGGTATTAGTAAGTTGTCGATTTTTTCCAGAGAACAAAGGCGTCGTCCTGCTGTATTAATATTTATACTATGTTAGTAGAGTTAGTGCGCCTGACTGCTAGGCCGCAGATAACGATTCCCACCCAGGACAAATGTTTGTGTGATGAGCACCATCATTTGTTCTGTGTCTAGGTGTAATTGATCTTTAATAGGTATGTATTTGGAAATAGATTAGAATGATTATCAGATTTTTAGTCTTCATAACACAAGCTCTTCTTAGCTTGGGACTAAACAGCGTTGTGAGAAAGTTGTGGAATATTTATTTTAATTTCATATATTTTTTATTTTCCTTCGTCAGGTTGAGTGAGGCACAAGGCTGTCGGGGGTCGCGAAAGTATCTTCTGTTCCCTTGACCCCCGGCGCAGGTGTGAGAATATGAAATGAAATGAACACGGGGTGGTCTTTAGTCAGAGTCTGACAGACCCCTTCGCCCTCCCCGGGGCGGGGGACATCCATGAGGATAATGCACCCCTTAAAAAAAAAGCATAACAAGGGTACAAACAAACATCCAAATAGATTTGTTTCACAACATTATCATCTGTCTAGTCCATGCAGCGATTAGCCATCTGTGTTGGGGTTGGCCTCCAGCAAAAGGTATTAAACCACTTGAGAGCTGATAGTCCGATTTCGTCTAGGAACACGACTCATCACTGCAATCTGCAGTGGTGAGTCGTAAGTTATCTACCAAAATAACTGCGTGGCAAGAATTTATAATATCTGGTCAATACTAAAATGGCCATTCTTAATGTCATGTAATATAAGTGCAATTTCTTTTATGTGTCGTGAGCCTAAGTCGTACGTATGAGCAGTCAAGAGGCTTTATAGTCATTGGCTTCCAGTTTTACCGTGTGCAGCTAAATACCTGAGAGATAGGTACCGCCTGACTGCTAATTGTCTGTATAACACGATACCCTTTAGTTGTCTTTCATATATACATAACACCACGCCTGTAAATCCTCAAAGGGTTAAGCTAAAGTGTATCAGTACGAGTAGTACGGGTGTACTACTCGTACTGATACATAGTGTGTACATTGTGCAAGTTATGTTTAAGTCCCATGTAATAGGCGGCGAGCTTGCTGCCGTCAATCGGGCACAAATCCAGACTCAGGAATTCCTATATGTACACTTTTGTTTAGCCCGTATTCCTCAGACGTGGTTCTACGTTAATATTGGTAGATTTCGTTCTATTTTCAGAAGAATATGTTAGAGGACCGGACAATTAGTATGGCTAGCACGCCCACTCAGTAAATAGAATTAGCAATTAGTAAATGTTGGTACTTTTTCGGCCATATTATTAACACAGTCAGCCTATTCTCAACTATGCTGGGATAGATTTGCAGTTCAACCAGAAGCAGCTGAACGCCAGTTATTTACAAGGCGCTACTGCCTATAATCTTACCTCCACGACCCAGTAACTGGGTAACACGATACTTCTCGGTAAAGATTGGTTATAACTTGTGTTATTCTGTAATTAAATTATATTGGTGCTGACTAAAAATAAATGTGCAAAAAGCGGGCGGTGATGGACACCACGACAAGATGGAGGCACTCCGCTGTCATCAACAAATGTACCATGCATTAACTTTAGTATATTCTACCAAACATTTGGGTATGTGATTATTTGACCTTTCATATTTTGCTTCTAACTAGTTTAAGTTTTTGTTCTTATCATCTGTACTTTTGATCAATACCTAAATAATTTATTTATTTTATTTTTATTTATCCACCGAGGAAAACGGTTTTTGCTATCACTGAGCGTTTCATGTACCCAAATATAAACCTTGTGTTTTATTTCCATTACGTACTTGTGTTATTTGTGGAGGTTAGAGTACTCCACATCACTGATGTGGAGCCGCAAATGTGAAAGTCTGATATTTTATAAGACTTTTAGGCTTTCGACAAACTATCAACGATCTATAAGGTATCTCAAATTTCTACCGGGCCCTACAGCTTAACGTGCAATAAGAAGCACAGAGGAGTCATGGCATGTTACAGATGTTACCCATCCACGGACCGATCTTGGCAACCGTTACTTAATTGTTGATCACTACCGTGTGGCTGCTATTTTTTAGCCAATCCACCAGTCTGCTATCGAGAATCCGTTAGAACAGGCGCGTGGTGATTAAATGATATTTATTTTGTAAATAGGTTTTCACAAACACTTTTACACGTAATTTTTTAACTAGTAGATGAGATCGGAGTTTCACTATCTGACTACTCTGAGAAGAAAGACCGAAAGAAACTCAAAGGTCATAGTCTCTTTTAAAGTCCAGACATTATCTTGGTTAAATTATGTAAGAACCATGCAGATTAGTGTCTGAGATGGTCTTTTGAAGAAAGAACCACACAGATGAATGCTCGTGCCTTCGAGAAGAGTTCTTCACCTTGCAACGACACAGTAACAAGGCTAGTATTCAATATGCCTACTATTTATGTAAGCGTTATCGTAGGGAATAGATATTATAATCAATTCCTTGATTAGTTTAGCTCTTACACTATTATAGAATGATAATGTTTGATGACGTCAACAGCTTCCCTCAATTAACTTATTTTGTGACACTAAATACCTACCTTTCAAAACATAAAAGCTCAAGTTCTTAATTCTCAATTGAAACCTTAACAAAATTTCAACCTACGCACCGATGGTCTGATAACAGATAAGATCCAATTTATAGGTTAATGTTTTTTTTGCCGAGTCTTTTAATAACGTTTAGTGAATTTTGGAGTTGGTTAGACATAAAAAAAAAACATAAACGTGCCTTCGGTGCAAAGTTACGAATGAATCCTTTAAATTCGTTCATCGTTCATTCGTTCCGCGGGCTAAAAAGTTGGTTATGTCACCCGACAAGTGTAGCTTCCCAACGGCGAAGGAATTTTTCAAATCGGTGCAGTAGTTTCGGAGCCTATTCAATGCAAACAAACAAACAATCAAATCTTTCCTCTTTATAATATTATGTTTATGTTTATATTATAGTAGGTATCCATAGAAACCTAATGCTGTTGTGCGATCCAGCTGTTGATTGAAATAAAATGAATTGAATTGAATTACGTCACTTCTTCTTTATTCTTAGATCTAAATATAAAATATACATATCGTTCGTCCTTTCAATACGGGCTTTCCCTAATTTGCTTCAACAATACGTTTTTTTTTTAAATAAATTGAAAGCCTTTTTGTCCTTCATTATTGGTTTATTTTTATGGAAGTTTTTGTCTTATTGAGGATAATTTTCATGTCAAAAATTTCTGCGAAAACAAAGATGTTGCTTTGCCAGTAGGTACGTCGGACCAAACTAAATAAAACAATGTTTGCACAGTAATATATAATATAGTTCATATATATTCCATTAGAACAGTTACAGCATAATATAAAATAAAATAGTAATATGGATTCCCCATAAGTTATTATTATTTATTACAAGTCATAAGAACACGTAAATGACGAAATGCGGGTGTCACTACACGGTACACCTCTGCCTAGCCCTTCGAGTATTACAGGCGTAGTGATATGTTTTAAGTTATAAGGACCACCAAACTTGGTGCTTGAAAAAGACATGGGTAATTGGAAAGTTATATGTACTTTTTGTGACTTTGCTTTGTTTGTTTATATTATCAAGTTACAAATAAATACATTTTCAAATAACATTATTTGTTGCTTGATTGTGTCATTATGTCGATCTTTTAATGAATTGATACGGATTTATTAAGTCTCCTGTTTTACTTCGTTTTGTCTCAACAACATTTTTGAGTAAATTTCGTACAATTTAGCCCTTAATTAGCTTACTATCAAATTTGTATTGGACTAATTGGTGGTGGTTAAATGATACGAAATGATTAAGTTTCGTGTTTTTCTTTGTTTTGTTTCAACGACATTTTTGAGTAATTTTTTTTACAAATTAGCCCTTAATTAGCTTACTATGAAACTTGTATAGGAGGAGGTGGTTCGTGGTTTTTGGTTTTAACATCTTTCTATTTCAAAATCCTGAGTTTTTATGACAACTATTACAACCTAAAACTAACTACAACCTATATCTCTAAACCCAGGACCAAATTTCACTGAATCTGCCAACAGCAATTTCAATACAATTGCCGAACTCCACCCACGTGTAGACACAGCCTTTTGGCGTCTGCACTGCGGTGTGCACGGAGCTTGAACATAAATTAGCCGCAGATATGCTAATAGGCATAATAGCCGGTTTTGTGGTTAGATTTGGCGAGCGAAATTGGCAGAACTAAGAGGTACGGAGGAGAACTACAGTGATGAAAATCGAACTATAGAAATAAAGAAAGAAAGAAAAAGCATTTTTTGGCATGACACAGGGAGACGATATTAAATAATAAATTAAAAGTACAAAAGAAACTAAAATAAATTAAAAATAGAAATAACAAAACAAAAATTGTGTACAGTGACGAACAATAATATGTACCTATACATTGTCACCATTTTCTAAAATATCTTAACTTCTACCATTTAAAAATATGTACAGACGCCAGCACATCAAGTTACCCCAATGTGTCAAATTTCTTTGATCGTTTTTCAACTTTATGGCAAACAGAATAAGGTTCATATTCAATTGGGAAAATTTGACACATCGTGACTGTTTACCATGCGGATGCGACCAGTAAGTAGCAAAGACAAAAGGCACATTTTTTTTTAAATTTAACATTATATTTATTTCTATTTTTGCTGAGTAGTAGGTATGTGCTTGATCCTTTGCGAAATAAATGCCTTTTCTTTATTTCTTTTTACTTTTTTTTTCAACAATTTTTTTTTTCAATTTTAATAGGAAAGAAGATAAAGTCGTAACAATAAATCCAGATTAATAAATCGCGACTGAATTTAATTCAATCGTCCCAATAGATTTATTCTTTGGTGAATCCGTATTTCCTGTGGAAAGGCAATTTTAGAGTTACCGAGGAATATAATACTCTTTGCATTCTTATTAAGTTACTTTCGAAAATATTTTACAAAATATACTTACCTCTTAGGTTGAAGCTATAAGTTGCAAATAGCATAAGAGGTTTTTGACTTGCAAAAAGTAGCTATAGATGAATTCTATCTATACTACAAACACAATAAAAAATTTAATAGCCCTTTGTCTCTGTCAAATAAAGATTTATTTTTTTAGACGATTAATAGGCTCGCGTTTAGCACTATCTCGCCTGATGGCAAGCAATGATGTGGTCGACGATGAACACGCTTGCCTAGAAGAAGAATTTCACTCTTTAGCTGTACGCACAATGAGTGTGTTCCCAAAACGTTTAGTACGTACGGTTGGGATATTCACCAAATATGCATAGTTATGAAATAAATAAAAAAAAACATTATTTCAGACTATGCATGTGCATATTATGAAAGTGTCTACTTACAAAACTATGTTAGTCAGATTGAAATTCAAAAGTAAAATTACAACAAAAAAAATCGGTTGTTATATTCAGAAACCATGTCATTTAGTTTAGTTTAAAAAAAAGACATGTAAAAGTATCTGAGAAGATCTACTTACAGAAATAAATACCATTTCATTTCATTTCATCTTCATTTCATTTCAAACTATTGTCAAACGCTTGTCGATTATTGTGATTGGTTGGATAAATTACCTTTTAAATTCCATATTTTTAATTAAACTGCCATACAAACTACGCACTAAACTTAGTACGTACCTATAATAAGTAGACTTGCAATAATTGGGCTCGTTTATACAATAGACAAATGACATGCCCAATTGGCCACCCACAAACCAATTAATATCAGCAGACCAGTTCCTATTATTAACTGTAATTACTCAAATAATAGACAAACAGTTTCTCATTTTTAAGTACAGTGACTTAGTTATGTATTTTACTAATATTACACTGACACGCAAAACTAAGTATCACACTTTAAAAATTGAATTATTTTATGTGAAAAAAATATTGTTTAATCGTTTTTTAAAGTACAAGATAGTCTAATGACTGCCTCGTTGGTCTAGTGGCCGCAAGCGCTACTGCTGATCAAGAGGTCCCGGGTTCGATCCCCGGGTCGGGCAAAGTGTTATTGAGTTTTTCAATCTGGGATTCCTCAGAGTAGCCCGGAGCCTGGACTTGTGCCCGATGGATGGCAATAGGCTCGCCCCCTATTACATGGGACTTAAACATAATGGCGAAATGTGGGTGTACTACCAGGTACACCTCTGCCTAGCCCTTCGGGGATTACAGGTGTGACGATTTGTAAGATAGTTTATTGTATCGTTGACTAGTTTCAAAGAAAGCTGATAAAATTTTCTATAAAACGTTTTTTTATTTTTTATTTTTAATCTCTAACTTCTATGGTTGGTAAAATTGAAGTTTAAATAGTGTAGTAGTAGTTTTGCAGGCCAGTGTATAAATAAATGTGAAGATTTTTCGGTGTTACGATGTTTGCATGTTTGTTACTCAATCACGCGTAAACCGTAAAACAGATTTGGTTGCAATTTGGCACATAGATAGACCAATTACCTGGTCTGTTGGTCTAATGCTTAGTAGCCCTAACTACTACGCCGGAGGTCGTGGGTTCGAGTTCAACCCAAGTCAAATGGCCAACAGGCCAGTCAAACCGATAGAATTTACACGAAAAAAAAAGACTTTCGAATGATCTGTGAGTGTTTTAACTGCAGAATACAGTTAGCCAAGTAATAAGATTACAGCCTTACAGCATAGCCTGTGAGAGGCAATTTCGGCTAATCAAGTAACACTAAATAGTTTGGGCTATAAATTCTGTACTTAAACCGAACGCAGATGTCTTGATTAATAGGAATATAGGCCATTGTTAGGAGTGCCGAGACCTCCCCTCCTTGTAAATTCCAGTGACATGGCAGATTATTCTAGCCAAGTTAGTTTAAGTACTGTGATGTTTTGACGATAAATGGAACCTTATTTCTATAAGATAGGTAGTAAAAAGTAGTTAGGACACGCTTGCGCGAAATATAAAGCCAAAAACTAAGAGTTAAGTTATAAAAGGACCTCTGCAGTGCCTTAATGCTCCTATGTATGCACAATAAAATAAATAAATGTTCTTTATTTCGAATAATTATTACAATCCATAGGAACCAAATTAACACATTAAAAAAAGAAACTTATAATTAAATGACTCGACGAACTAAAAATCAATCGACAACAATGCTATGATACTGAACAAAAAACTTTTGCAAATTCCGCAGCGCTGATATTCTTATAAGGCCTTCTGTGATGCCACAAAGTGTATTAAGTAAATAATAAATAAATAAAATAAATATTCCACAACTTTTCACACAACGCCATTTAGTCCCAAGTTAAGCTTGAGAGCTTGTGTTATGGGTACTAAACAGCTGATAAACATACTTATATATTTCTAAATACATACATATTATAGATAAAATACACCCAGACACTGAACAAATGATCGTGCTCAACACAGAAACATTTGTCCAGGGTGGGAATCGAACCCACGACCTCCGGCATAGCAGTCAGGGTCACTAACTACTAGACCAACAGGCCAGTAAAAAGACTAATTACTTAAGAACACGGCAACTAGTTGCTATCTAGCGTGAAGGACATTAACAAAACGATAACGTTGCTCAATCCGTGACCGCCTCATTATATCCACTTTATACACCTGAGGGAATATAATGGCCACTTAATAAAAAGCTCGTAAAAACAGCACTTCGTTTCCACGAACACTTGTCTTGTTTTCATTTGGCCATGTGGCTTAAGATTTGAGCACACTTTGATACGAAACAGTCGCGGCGTTTTTGTTTTGAAAATAATTTACGTATGAATAACATAATGGGGCTTGTGGCCATTTCATAACATAATATGTACAAAAATCATAACATACAATAAACATACATAAATTTGAATGGCCTACAGGTAGTTGCTCCGGGTCTGGCTATTTGTGTTTAATGTCTGCAAACGCACCAACGTCACAGGAAAACACAAAGTCACAGTTCCTAGTGTGAGGCAACGTTTTGAGTAATAGCCACAGGGCCAGTTAATCTATGCTTGTGAATATTCATAACGTATCAAGACTCCTGTGTGACTCGGAGAGCACATTACGCCGTTGATCTCAGATGTCATTTGCTAGTGACAAAAACTTTTTGTTACTCAGGAGTATTCCTGGTGGAGCACCTATGCATTTAGTACCAGAGGTACGAGTATTACATTAACTGGCACAATATGAATGGGGAATACCTCGTAACCCAGTAACTGGTTGTGGTAGGAGGTAGTCAGTCGCTCCTTATTTAACACTGTTATTCTGCTGCATCTGGCTAGACTGGTAGTCGATCCTGACGTAGTTCTTAAAAGGCTGAGCAGATGAGAAACGCACAAGCAGCTGAAATTGCGGTACTTATTTTAGGTTACTAACTACTTGCTTTATGTATAAAAGCAGTACCAATCTCCTAGGCCAGTAGGATAAGCCCAAGGTTCTTTGAAAAGGAACAAAAATCAAACACTACTTAAGTATCTGCCTGGCAACGATCTTCGCTCACGTTTTTAATCAAAGAGTAAGGTACAGGCGCCAGCACATCAAGCTACTCCAATGTGTCAAATTTTCCTAATTGAACATGAACCTTATTCAGTTTGTATTAAAGTTGAAAAACTGTCAAGGAAATTTTACACATTGGGTTAGCTTGATGGCTTCTGGCTTCGATATGTATACTGTTAAGATGTGATAAGAAGTGTCTATGTGTGCCTGGAATTAGGAATTTGGCGGCGTAATGTTATATCGACGTGCTTAAGGAAACACGCTATTTAACCGTTGGTCCTAAGCCTAATTTTGGTCTGGTCATTACGATTTACCTTATCATCAAACTGTTAGTGTGAGCGAAGTTCTTACTAAGGTAAGTTTTTGGATGGGTTACTAGCAAAAGCCACTAAGCTAGCCTAATGGCTAGCTTAGTGGCTTTTGCTAGTAACCTAGAAACGAGCTCTAAAGCGCCAAAAGGGTTATCTAGGTAATCCTAGATAACCCTTTTGGCGCCTTAGAGCTCTTACACACGAGCGTGTTGCGAACAGAAGAATTAACTGAAGCCGTCGACACGCCTCGGTGGCAGCCGTTGACATTCCAATTTCAAAAATCAGCGGCAACCGTAGTCAGCTCTGTCAGAGTATAGGAGTCAGTTAGGCTACCGCCGAGTTGTGTCGGCGGCAAAAGTTGTCACTGCGTATCGTGTGTTAGAGCTCTTAGAAGGCTCATTTAACAGTTGGTCTGGCCTGACATTCTTAGGTCCTTGCCAGTATTTACGGGTAGTTAGAACCAAGAAAGTCAGCCTGTCTTACTAAAAGGTAGTGCGGGTTTACTTTCGTGAGTCCAGTTCACAATTTGCCAGTTTTTTTTTTGTTTACAGCACTTTGATTAATGGTCACATGCTTCGGTTTATTTAATGAAAATAAGCACGAAATGAAAATAAAACAATAGCTTTGAATACCATTGAGTCAATAAATGCTCAGTAATTACATTACTGCGTGTCCGAAGCATATTATTTTAACATTTAACTACATAAAAAGCCGGATATAAGCGAACTTAATTCTTTCTCTAAACTCCTAATGAAATTACTCACTGTTTTTGTTAAAAACTAGCACTTCGTTTGTGACTTCGTCCGCCAAAATTTTGTAGATACTTTTCTGTACTTGTATCATTTGCCTAGCCTTTTCTCCTACTAAGTCAGGGTCAGCTTCCAGTCTACCCAGATGCAGCTGTGTTTTACACGGAGAGATTGCCAGTCTCCCTGGCACCTCCACAAGCTAGTTGGAAACTGGGTAACACGACCCCTTGGTTAAACTGGTTATCAGATTTTTGTGCCTCTGACTATCTGTAACTACTATCTGACCTGCTATATTATACAAAACTTAAAATAATAAATAACTAAACCTAAAAATAAATAACTACAAAGCGTCAAATAATTCTTCTGCATCGCTGCCAGCTGGTAAAGTGACCAAAAGACTGGCGGCATTGCTACGTTGAATGGCAATGCTCTGGCCAAAGTAGAAGCCAGCCCTTGGGTCACGGGAAGCGTCAAACTAAACGTTTGCAGATGTCTTTGAAAAGGAGACGAGCACTCGGAACCCACGGTCAAAGAGTTTCAAACCCAAACGGCTCGAAAGTATAACTATAAGTCTCTAATAGTTAGCAGGAGCTATAGAGCTAAATAAAATCGTACAAAAAGTATCATTCCATTTACATACTTGTAAGCAAATAATTTCCGAAAGTGATTGCCGATTAAAAAGTCGCACTCGCAATCTTCGCTGAGCGTATACTTTATTACACATAATTAGGCCGATTTGCGGTTTTGGCTTCCGAAGTTGTTCACAAAAGAATTTCCACCTTTTTGTTTAGTAAATAAGAATGTTGTTTCATTGTTGTGTTGCGTTTGTATCTGGTTGGATCGGTTGTTTAGCACGAAGTCCGCATGTGTTTCGAATGGTCCACTATTGAGTGGGTATCTATTACAAGCGGGAAGCGGGTGTTATTGTTTTCTTTGGCTCACTAGGAATTTCGGACAGTTATGCATAGATACATACATTTTAGTTGGTACTTACCTACTTAGTGTGGAGTTTTCGTTAATAAGAAATGAGTATACAAGGGGCAGCAACCCGGAGTTTAGGTTTGTGACAAAAGGCTCGCAATTTGTCACATTGGGACTCGAACATATCTGGCGAAATGTGGATGTATTACATAACACCTCTGCCTAACCCTTCTGAATTACAGGCGTGATGTTATGTTATACAGCCTCACGGAGCGATCTAAGGTTAAGCTACGATTGAAGAGGTTGGTCCGTGGGTGATGCATTCATTACATATAAAGACTCCTCCGTGCCTCGGAAAGCGTCACGCTGTTGGTCCGGGCTATCATTTGTATATCTTTGAGAGTCGTTACGGGTAGTCAGAAGCCCGAAAGTCTGACAACCAGTTAAACCAAGGGATACCCAGCAACTAAGATGGGAAGGCTAGACAGGCAGTTGCTCCATGTAAAACTCTGGTATTCAGATGCATCAGGTTAAAACTGGAAGCTAACTAATTGGGAAAAGGTTAGGCAGATGATGAGCATACAAAGAACATCGATGCTAATCCGGACACTACAAGTTCTCCATAATTATGCAATTTTTTGTTCTACCTGCACGCGTGGCATGAACATCGTAGACACGGAGATTTTGTCTCCAGAAGAAAGGACAGGTTGTAGAAACATTTATTTTGTTTGGAGCCCGACAATATCAAGAACTGGCAGACGTCACGCGGTTTCACCCGCGTAGTTCCTGTTCCCGTGGGATTACAGGGATAAAAAGTAGCCTATGTCATCTGGGAATAGTGTAGAATTCCACCAGTGCAATATCATCTGCCTAGCCTTTTCCCAACTATGTTGGGGTCGGCTTCCAGTTTAACCGGATGCAGCTGAATACCAGTGTTTTACATGGAGCGACTGCCTGTCTGACCTCCACAACCCAGTAACTGGGTAACATGATACCCCTTGATTAAACTGGTTGTCAGACTTTCGGGCTTCTGACTACAAGTAACGACTGTCAAAGATCTACAAATGACAGCCGGGACCAACGGCTTAACGTGCTTTCCGAGGCACGGAGGAGTCTTGGTATGTAATAAATGGCCACCCATCCACGGACCGACCTCGTCAAGCGTAGCTTAACCTTCGATCGACCCATGCGGCTGTTATAATTTAGCCACAAGCTCCTCCAGTTCCACCAGTGCAATAATTTTTAAAATTGGATCAATAGTTCCGAAGATTCCCCCCTACGTACAAACTTACAAAAAAAAATTATCTTTTTATAATTGGAAGAAATGTGTCTATTCTTCAGTCCACAATATCGAGCATTATTTCTCCTATAATCGGCAGACATGCTTCTACCATCTGCCACTTTATCAAACCTTCCGTAAACCCGTTTCTACAGTAACCATGCTATGCGTGCTCATGTCCTTTTGAAGAAATAACTTCTTATGTCAACTGCTTTGTTACGTAACGCGTTACGGCACCAGCCTGTCTGGCTTCCCTTTCTCTCACGCATACGGCAGAGGTGAGCAGCCTCTTCCTTTCTCACTCACACCAACTTAGATTAGTTATCTCTTCTAACGATGTCCTATTTTACTCTTTACACAGCTGGCACTGGGACCCCAACCTTAGGTGTAAATGGTCGTAAACAGAACAATAGCGACTGCAATCTGTAGCTATGAACTGCTTTATTCTGATCGCGTAACTGTTGCACTACCCCTGCAATACCTATATGGTTACGAGTATTTATTTACTTTTAGCGCTCAATAATATGCGCTGGTGCTTTTTAGTGCTCCCTTGGAAAGTTTTGATGTTTGCGAATATTGGTGCCGATTTTCTAGTGAAAAAGCTAGTTACATCTAATTGTGGATATTTCCATCTTGTTCTCTCTTATAAAACAGGAGAGAGACGGTAACTTGATGTGCTGGCGTCTGTACCAATATTGATTACATGGTGGACCTTGATACTAACAAGGTTTATGAAATTCTTGTGCGATTGTTAAAGATTATTAATGCCTCAAGTTAGTTTTTGTCAACGAAATAAAATGTCTTGTCGTCTTATAAAACCCCGACCTTAAGCTTCGCAATACAATAGATTACGGAACACGTGACCTTTTGACCCCGGAATATTGTCGTCTGTCTGACAATAACCAATAAGTGACGGTTTTCCAAATATGGAGGTTTGCGACACAATATCATGCTTTGAAATGTGGTCCCGTTTTTATTTGTAGCCATTTGTAGAGAGGACGACTGCTGTTTATATTTCGACTTGGTCTTTAAATTACTTGAGAAATTATTCTCTTTAAAAATCTTCCCTTTTTTCTTTCTTTACTTTTTTATCTAGACTATACAGGATGGTCACTCATACTACCATAAGTTCTGAACATGAGTACCCCTATTACCCCAAGCTTTGTTGACAATTTTGAAATTTTTTTCTGTTGCTTTTCTTGCTTAAATCTTTAAAAATCTAATACGATTTAATTAAATTAAAAAATTAAAAGTCTAATAAGATTTAATCACAATTAATTGGACAGACGACATTGTTGGCTTTGGAATATCCTGCATAAAGCTGCCACAAGAACTTGGGGCTTGGTACCTGCAAAGAAAGGACTATACCCAGAAGTGGCCGAAGTTGGGCTGTGGATGATGATGATGAATTAGATTAGATTTTTCCCTGATTCCCTGCCGGAGTCGGTGTTGGCTGATAGCTACAACCTAGTGGTCTTTAATTCAAGAGTGAACAGCTGGCCTAGCCATATAACAAATTCTATTTCTATTATCGTACTCGATAATGTGACAATAGAAAGAAAATGGCGTATATGGAATCAGCCCCCCTAGCCAAGTTACAAACGATTTGTACCTATTCTTTTTCTACAATCGAGAACGCCTTAAATCGCTTTGTTTTGACCACGTGACTTAGCGAAAGGTGATAAGTCACGTGGTCAAAACAAAGGGATTTGAGGCGTTCTCGATTGTAGAAAGAGAATAGATACGAATCGTTTGTAACTTGGCTAGGGGGGCAGATGTTTGTCAACTGTCAAGTGTTAACGAGTAGCTGATTCCATTTACGCAATTTTATTTCTAAAATAGAAATAGAATAGAAATAGAATTTGTAATATGGCTAGGCCTGCAGGTTGCTTCTAGGCAGGCGTGCTTCATCGTCCACCACATCATCGCTGACCATCAGGTGAGATAGTGGTCAAAAGTGTGCCTATCAATAATAAAAAAGAAAGAGTTTTTATCTTGTTACGTCAAAGAAGTATACCTAACTTCTAACGCGTGTACTTAAGTACAAACACACTCTTTCATTTAACATCTCTTTCGGTCAGATAAAAGTCAAAGTCAAAGTCTAAGCGATTCCCAACATCTTTTACAATGTGCACTGCAAAATAATTGAACATTTGGTAGGCTCATTCCTTCCTCGATTTTATCTCTGTCACCTCAGAGCTAGACTAGAGTAAGTCAAGAGTGAACCCATCTCGAAATGTACAGGTAACTTATAGGTTGAAACTTGAAACATACTCGGCAAATTGATATTAAATATAATAAAAAAACCTCTCACGGCAGTGCCAAAATGGCCAATTTGAGCGGTAATGATAGACAGGAACTTCGACGCTGTCTTTGAAATTAACCTAGAGGGACAAGCTAACGATACAAAAGTTTTGCATGTAAAAACGGCCTCAGTTCCAGTCATCACCCTTAAGGCTGTATCGCTTGCACCCGGCATCCAAACTCAGAGCTTGGCCGCTCATTCGCTTGTTGTATAGTTCAGTGTACTTTGTTATCTAACTGATTCACCGTATGGTACACGTAAAAGCTTATTCGACTGTACTTAGATTTGAAGTGCTTTATATCTATCGTTTGATGACCTTAATTAATAAATGTGTTATCACAGGACAGTGGCGCATCTCTTTGATAAAATTGTGTCAAATTATTTTATCAGCTACTGTTTTTTTTAGTCTAGATTATTTAAGTGCATTTGATTGTTCTATGTAGGTCGTCATGTGCTTAGGTCGTTTTTCTGGCTAGCCGGGTGCAGCTCACAGCTACAAGTCTGAGATGGACCGCAGACTGCAAACTGCAACCGCAAACTGCACGCGTCTCTGTGAATCTCTATGAATTTGCGGCCTGCAGCGGCGTACAGCCCGCCGCCGCGATTTTACCGCGCTCGTTATCAATTTCATAAAGATGCATAGAAACCCGTGCATTTTGCGATCTGCGGCCCATCTAGGACTTGAACCTTCTAGTATCTTAAATGGGGTGACTGACTGTCTGAGCTCCACATCCCAGTTGCTGGGTAACTGGATATTCCTTGGTTAAACTGGTTGACAGACTTTCGGGTTTTTCACTACCTACCCATAATAACTGTCAAAGATCTACAAATGACCGCCGGGATCAACGGCTTAACGTGCTTTCCGAGGCACGGAGGAGTCTTTATACATGTATGTAATTAATGTTCACCCATCCACGGACGAACCTCGTCGAGCGTAGCTTAACCTTCGATTGACCCGTGAGGCCGTTATTATTTAGTTACAAGCTCCTCAATAAGTTATTACTAAGTAAGCCTTCCTTAAATAATATTATAAAGAGGAAAGGTTTGATTGTTTGCTTGTTTGCATTGAATAGGCTCCGAAACTACTGGACATATTTCAAAAATTCTTTCACCGTTGGGAAGCTACACTATCCCCGGGTGACATAGGCTACTTTATATCCCTGTATTCCCACGGGAACGGGAACTATGCGGGTGAAACCGCGTGACGTCTGCTAGTATAAAATAAAAATACTATGCTGATGACCACAAGAGCCTAAGTAGACTTTAATCACCTCAGTAAACAAAACCAATGCGTTGTCGGCCAACCAAACATTTTAATCCATTAGTCGCTTCTTACGGCTTTAAATAACCACGTTAAATGCCAAAGAGAACTTGTTGATATTGTACAGTTACTCATTAAACGGTAAAAAAATTACTCGGAACGCCATTCATATTTGTATAAGGAAACGTCACATTTACTCCACAATTTGAGCATAAATCATAATTAAACCTCCCTTTTATGGGAATTTAAAATGTTATAATGCAATAAAAATAATCCTTTTATCCAGTGGATTCAAAAGCATAGGGTGGTCGATTCGGCAGTCGAACGCATAAAATACGGCTACCGCTCTCTCAAAAAACTTTTATGGACATTCCAAGAAATAAAGATTGCGTTTTAATGTTAATATAATAATATTAAGAGTATAGCTGTGGCTTTATCTTGTTGTAACCATGGGAACCGGCAATCGTTTCTGAATAAATTCTAATTGAACGAGCTGCGTAATTAAACGCGCGACAGCTTTTAATAAAGACTTTATTAACTAGAATTCATTGTTGAATTTTATCTTGAAATGAAATTGAAGAACGAAATATCGTCGAATCAAATAATACAACTGTATTAAACCTTAATAAAAACAATCAAAATCAAAATCAAAAGTCATTTATTCAAATTAGGCTGAGAATCAGCACTTTTTGAACGTCAAAATTACATAAGACAGTCCCTCAAAAAGCCCTCCCTTCGCCACTTCCTAGTGTTTTTGCTGGGAAGAAGAAGTGACGGAACAAACTCCCCAGCAACACATCTGTCTGATAAGTTAGAAGAACTTGAATTTACACAGTACAGTTAGTTATAATTACAAAATAATTAAAATAAGTTATTCACTACATGTTAGCTAGCACACTCAATATACAGAATACCAGTAATATACAGCTACCGACATTAAAACTAACTATTGAGGAGGAGGATTCTTAATAGTCAGTTGCTTTTGCTGGAGTTAACAAGCAAAAGCAAATGACTAATAAGAATCCTTCTCCTCAATAGTCTTACCAAGGAGTATCTATCGTGTTAACCAGTAACTAAGTTGTGGACGTCAAATAGGCAGGCGCTCTATGTAAAACACTGGTATTCTGCTGTATTAGGTTAGTCTGGAAGCCGACTGGAACATAGTTGAAAAAAGTTTAGGCTGTAGAACATTAACGCAACGCAAAACATACTAGTAACACGCTAGTGTACCCAGAAAGGTAAGGCAGACGTGTACCCATAGGTATATAACCGGATCCAAACGGGCACAAATCAAGACTTCAATTAAGAAATCACAGACGCAAGAACCAAATAACACTGTGTACCTAAATCGTAATGAAAGTCAAACTTACTACTTTACGTAGTATTAGTTTAATAAGTAACAATTACCTGCACCGATCAGGAAGACGAAATTATTATAAAATTGACACGGCTAATCGGGTTAATCACGTACTTAAATATCTTAACACTTCCGTAAAAAAATACCCACGGCTAACATCTGCTAATGGATACCTTAGTAGAAGTAATGAATGACATATCATTAGTAAGCTCAATGATGGTTGCCCAATATGCAAAAAATAGTTACAGACAAAGATTATTACATAAAGGGAACTATTTTGATCAAAGCTATATCAGCCCCAACACAAGCACTTTAATCTTTGTAATTTAATCTTAAAAAATAGGGGTTCTATATTTTACAGTGAATCGAAATTTCAAAGTAAAGCTTCTATCTAATTCTAATGGGGTATCATATGAAAGGGCAGGAACTCCGCGTCACGGAGATGAAGATGCTTAGGTGGATGAGCGGCGTAACGCGATCCGATCGCATACGCAACTCATTCATCCGGGGTAGCCTTGGTGTCCGCGACGTGGGAGAAAAACTACAAGAGTGTCGTCTCCGATGGTATGGACACATCATGCGCCGCCCTATCGAGTACGTTGGTCAGAGATGCATGTATATGGCTGTCCTTGGGGCTAGGCCCCGTGGTCGCCCTCGCAAACGCTGGCTGGACGTCGTCAAGTCCGACATAAGAGCCAATGGCCTGACCGAAAAGGATGTTGAAGATCGGGCAAAGTGGAAGAAGCTCAGTCGGAAGGCGGACCCTGGCAATAGCCGGGATTAACGCCAGGTGGAAGATCATATGAAAGGGCTTGATGAGCACATTGCAAAACATTATCTTATTTATTTTTTTCGACGAATTATTAAGATTCATAATAAAACATTAAATAAAAAAATAAAAAAAATACTTACTAATAATTGCCAAATAATAATAGCAACCACCACCCAAGTATTACAATTGTCGCGATACACTATAAACCCATCTGCCTTAAAATTTACAATGTGGAATTTCTGAGCAAGTTCCAAAGTATTTGTGTGCCTTAATGTTTATTTAATGGTCCATAACTGAGTGGATCGACAGTGTATACTTACTTTGCATACATTGACGAGCTCTGAATACGTCTACTTGAATACAACGCTTTTGAAAAATATGTTGTTGATCGTAACAGGGATATGAGGGAAGGAATATGTTTTGGTTTGGCTAAAGAATATCAGACTAAACCAACTATTACTTTTATTTATTTATTGAATACTTCAAGCACATTACACAAACTAAACAAACAAACAACAAACAAACAAACTAATGTATGTACAGAGGCGGACCTAGTGCCGTAGGCATTTTCTACCAGTCAAGTTTTAAGGTGATGCAGAGAAAATCAGTGGTAGGTGCCAATATAAATGAAAAAAGGAGAGCTAAATGATAGTAATACAAAATTTGAGTATAAATATATAAGCATATACATTTTAGACATTCAAAAAGATGAGAATACAATAGCGATATGAAGATATTACTGCGAAATTCTTACGAATAATACGCTCGCGTACCTTACATGATAATCGGTTAGTTGCCATCCTGATTTCCAATGGTTTTACAATATTTAATTTTTCACTTTTCAAAGTCTTTTATGAATACTTTTAATGTAAGACTTGAAATAGTTGCTTTCGGACCAAAGGCACAGATTCTATGAAATCTGCTTTCGTACCAAAGAATTTAAAAAAGGATGGATTCTATAAAATTGTATGCTACAAAAAAACTTTCAAGAGGACGAATGAGGAGTTCTGCGAAACATGCTTTGAGTGAATGAAAGAATGAACGTAATGAATGAAATCCTATCTTCCCTGAAGCTGTGTGAGTTTAAGAGAAATCAATAAGCATTTAGAAATAAAATAATCTTTTGACAACATATCAAAATTTTAACCTGCATGTTTTATTACGTTATAACAAAGTATATCCACAACCAGAGGACCCAAAATGTTTGGTTTTTCGAAATTATGTACCTACTTTTCATTCATAACTTAAACTTTGTAATTCGGTGCGTTCTAAAAAGACGTAAGCGCCAAATGACGTCATTCATACGGTGGAATGGCGATACATTCTTTGGTTTACTTTGATACATCAAACAAAAATTGTTCCTTAGATGTCACTGTCATTTAGCAGTTGTCAATGTCATACATTGACATTAGATATGTCTTGTTTTACATTAGATACGTCTTGTTTGACATTAGATAATATGGCTTGTTTGACATTAGATATGTCTTGTTTGACATTATGGGAAGCGAAGCAAGTTAATTTTTAAGATGAAAACATCTTAAAAATTAACTTGCTTCGCTAAGGTCATTCCACAGTATAAGTGACGTCATTGCATGTTTTTTGGTTTTGTTTTTTTTTCTCAGAAACTAAGCAATATAAAAAATAAAAAAAAACATATTTGAACTCAGCATACAAAAATTAAGAAACGGTATTTTTGTTTTACGGTCATGTCAAATTTAAAATGCGTGTCATTATAATACTCAAAGATCTGGGTATTTTTAAAATATTTCAGTTTATAGAGAGGTTAAAAGTGAGCTTGTGGCTAAATTATAACAGCCGCATGGGTCGATCGAAGGTTAAGCTACGCTTGACGAGGTCGGTCCGTGGATGGGTGACCATTTATTACATACCAAGACTCCTCCGTGCCTCGGAAAGCACGTTAAGCCGTTGGTCCCGGCTGTCATTTGTAGATCTTTGACAGTCGTTACTTGTAGTCAGAAGCCCGAAAGTCTGACAACCAGTTTAACCAAGGGGTATCATGTTACCCAGTTACTGGGTTGTGGAGGTCAGACAGGCAGTCGCTCCATGTAAAACACTGGTATTCAGCTGCATCCGGTTAAACTGGAAGCCGACCCCTACATAGTTGGGAAAAGGCTAGGCAGATGATGAGAGAGGTTAAAAGTGCTAAACTTTTCTATACATACACTAGCTGCACAAGCAAACTTCGTCATGCATTTGGATTAAATTCAATTGGGGTGGACAACCCTTTAATACTTAGGGGTATGAATAATAGACAGTAAGCAGCCGATTCTCAGATCTACTGAATATTCATATAAAATTTCAGAAAAATTGGTCTAGCCGTTTCGGAGGAGCATGGTAACTAACATTGTGACACGAGAATTTTATATATAAGATATCGGTTTAAAGAATTGTATTTCTCATAAGAACATGGTTCACTTATAATGAGATTTACAAAATATCTTAATACTAGTTTGAACTTAGCTTTAGCATTAGATGACATGTTTCATAATTAGGTATAACAATTTTCCACAATCTGTTGTACAAGGAATTTATAAATTACATTATTTAGCATGCTGGCTGTGTATGTGCAACTTTAGTTTTTTTTTATAGATACTTAATTCATTACACATTTTTAACTCGTTAGGTAGGCTGTTGTAAAGTTAAACTCCCTCATACAGTATGCTTTTTTTGCCATAAGCAAGTGTGCGTGGCTGAGTTGATTTTAATTTGTATCTGTTTCTTAAGTACCTAGTGTTTGTGTATCTTTTGAGTAAGTGTTATGTTTCAATGAATGTTGCCTGTGCTTATTCTTTTTACGAGAGTGCAAGTGTTGAATGTATATGTATATAACTGTGTAATGTTAAATAACTTCGATGTAGTGTATAGTTCTTAGGTAGGTGTTTAGATATAAGGTAAGATATACGTTTCAATGCTTCTTGAAACAGTCTTAACCGACAAACTGATAAAATGAATGCTCATGGAACATTTTGCACTTTACAAATAGAAAATATGATTCCGAAAACAGCTAAAGTAGCTTTTTCCATTTTATACGAGTATTATACGTAAATTTTCGCTTCTTTTCGACAATGCTTTGTGTTAAGCTACAAGTCGGCAGCTCATTAGTGAGTTTGAGGGCGCCGCCGCCGCCACTTCCTTCATTCATGACGATAAAACACGTTTCATATTGTATGCACTTACGTAGTCGCTTTTTGAGTAAGACTTAGGAGTAGAACTGCATTCGTTGTGAAGAGAGCATAAATTGTACTCCGCACACTGTTTGAGCCAACGCAAGTGTTGTGTAAAGAAAACTGGTATTGAATACCCATTCAGAACTTTATCTGTTCATGACAAGGATGAAAATATAAACGTATACATTTTAATGACGACGGGATGTTATAAGTTTAACGCTTCTGTATGAGTGTGTGTGTGTCTGTGGTATCGTAGAGCGTCCGAACGGATGCATGCACCGATTTTAATTTCGTTTTTTCTTAATGGTCTTAGCTATGCTGGATGAAAATCGGTTTAAGATGGCCTCCACCACAAAATAGATTACATAATTTTTCAACTCCTTCAATATGGGTTTCAAATAAAAGGGCTCGACTAGAAGATTACTTTACACCATGATACATTTCAAGTCCAAGATTACCGCCACCAGAATATAGTGAATTACATGTTTTTATAAGATCTTAAGTTTTTGGTAAGTTTTGAGGATTTTTTATTTTTTATATAGTTGCGGTACTTAAGCCCATTTGTCTTTATTTTATCTTGGCTTTGTTGATTAACGGACCGGCTTATATTACATTTTTCACTTTCTCAATAACAAAACTATTGAATACTACTTACATAACTCCTTCCCAAGCACCCACGTCTCCGGCTTAGAGTTGACTTCCACCAGCACAGTCGGCGTACACACCAGGAGCACCATCAGATCAGCAATACTCAAGTTCACCAGGAAAATGTTCGTCGAGTTCCTCATGTCTTTAGTCTTTAGTATGACTATCGGTACCATCACATTACCTATCACACCGAGACACATTATCACTATACAAAACGTCATCGATGTTGCTTTTATGTAATACGGGATCTCAGCGTACTCCGTAAAATTATCATTCGACATCGCGTATGTCGCATTCGTGAAATTCGTCTTACCGAAAACCGAATTTTCGTATTCGTCCGCACTGTCGTATGTACAGTTTTGTGTTGCATTTTTGTAGCTGTATGTTATGTTCGCACAGTCGTAATGTAGTGTGTTCACATTTGTCGGTGTGTGTGTGAAGTTAGTTGTTGAAATCATGTGTGTGTGTCAGTTCATAGTTTCACATTGTTCCTCTTTGGTGATCTTGTCTGTTAGGACGGTGACAATTTACGGGTCATCTGTAACAAGAAGAAAGAACATGTTAGTATGGAACCAAGCTTTGCCTTTCGCTTTAACTGCGTTGGAAAAAGTTGGTTAGTTAGAAGATAAAATGATTTCAAAACATTCCAAGATTAGTGCCACTGTTTTACATGAAATACGACGTAAACCAAACTGCACCGTCTTAAGCTTTAGTCATCTATCCTCTTATATAACATTTACATTTTTAATTTACCTCCTAACGTTATCCGCCTAGCCATAAATATAAAAAAATATTTATTTATTTTAACATTGTATAGGTACATACAAAAGCATGCAACATATTACAGTGTTAGAGTCAAATCATGGTTAGCCGTTAGGATTGGCGACCATTTCTGAACTATGTTGGGGCTGGTTTCTAGCCAAACCGAATGCATATAAATACCAGTATTAATAAATGGACTTATCAGATCTCTACAGATCTATCAGATCTCTACGGCTGAGTAACTTGGAAACACGATACCTTTAAATGATGTACTTTTCCGTGTGTGGATCTGAAGATCTATTTAGATTAAACTGCATCACCAAAAACCAGAGTTTGTAATTTGATTGCGTCGTAAATTAAGCAACTCACTACAGTCTATATTATTAAACTTTGTATAGCCTTGGCAGAAAGGAACAAAGAAGTTGTTCCTAGCAATATTATAATTATTCTGCAATGTTTCAACTACAAGTTCGTTGCTCGACGAATTCGTTAATCCAGCTGTTTCTCTGTATTGTGTAACTGTAAATAATTTAATCCCAAATAGCAAAGTGCTCCATTTAGGAGTAGCTATTGTACTAACTTTCATTTCCTTTTTTGTTTATTTATTTCTTCGTAATTTGAGAATCGTTCGTCGTCGCATCATCATACAGAATGTTATTTTTTTATCACTGGTAATTGTCATCAATTTCTTACTTATCCATTGTTTTTAATAATTACCGAAACTCCTTTCTCGACTCGATAATTATTAATTATGTTTAATTAATCTTGGAATAAATTTGTTCACTTCAGGGATCAGTTTTTTTTTATGTTCTCTAATTCTAAACTCGCAAAACATTTTGTTTGATGGCGAGAGGCGCTTTTACGCGTTAAGTACCATGTAGCACTTTAATTGTTTTTTGTGTTTTTTTTTGCTATTGGCATGAGTTAATGTCATTATTGTCTATAATATCGCCATTGATTTCTCAAATTGCCACAAAACACCAATAAATACGCATAAAAAAGAAATAACAATATAATTTTAAACTAAACACAAAATTTCTACCAATTACGGAATGTTTTACTACCCTTTCTATTTAAAGCCCCGTATGCACATACATCAGAGTTATTTCAATCCAATTTACACAACAATTCTCGCAAAACTCAACGTTGCAACATCAAAAATCTAATTACTCAACATAAACTGTTTAAATTACAAAATTCTACAGTAAATTACATAGCAAATTACGGGTAGGTACCCCAGAATGAAGGGATGTTGTTATCATACAAATTAGTTTGAGAATTTAACACATTACGATGGCGAAATTCATCTTGCTTACAACCAGGCCGGGCGATAATCTGCGAGCAGCGGAAGCATTTTAGGGTTGTTTATGTTTAAAACTTGGGGCTGTGGAAACATTTTGGGCCTAGACGTTTCATTTAAGGCCTATTCAAACCTGAGCGATATTCACTACCGCTGTGGGTAGAGGTACATACCGCGCGGGTTTCGCTCAGTTATTTAGTATCAAGTACCGCGGCTAGAGCGACCTGAGCGATATTTGCTGCCACTGTGGGTAGAGGTACATACCGCGAGGGTTTAGGTATTTAGTATCAATTTCGCTACCGTCTGCCGCAGACGGTAGCGAATACCGCTTAGGTCTGAACAGTAATATTACCGCATACCCACTGGGTTTTCTCTGCCGCAGACGGTAGCGAATACCGCTTAGGTCTGAATAGGCCTTTAATCATCATCATTTGCCTACCCTTTTTTCAACAATTTTGCAGTTTAGCCGGATGCAGTTGAATGTCAGTGTTTTGAATGGAGCGACTGCCTGTCTGACTGGATTACTGGATACCACGATACCCCTTGGCTAAACTGGTTGTCAGACTTTCAGGCACCAGACTACCCGTAACGACTGTCAAAGATCTGCCAATGACAGGGACCAACGGCTTAACGTGCTTTCCGAGGCACGGAGGAGTCTTGATATATAGGGTGACTGGTAATTAGTGACCGATACTTAAACACGTGATTGTACTCATGGATACAAATAACTTTCCCAAAGAAACTTTTTTTTTCTCATTAACTTTCAGTTAATTAATCTCAAAATAAATTACGTCAGTACTGCACAACGGGAACGGTGAGGGTGGCGGGGGAGTGTGGGATGCTACTACCCCGAGCCCTGCCCTGCCCTGCCCTGCCCTGACTTTCCCGAGGTCAAACTATCAGCTGATCGAACACAGCGCGCGCGCGGAAATTTAAAACAGCGTTTTTGTTATTTTATTGTGTTATAAGTTATTGTGTATAAAAAAAAGTTTCTTTGGAAAAGTTTGTTGACATCATGAATACAATCACGTGTTTAAGCGTGTGTTTAAGTATCAGTCACTAATTACCAGTCACCCTATATAATGAATGGTCACTAAGTCAAGCGTAACTTAACCTTCGATCGACACGTGCGGCAGTAATTATGTAATCTTAGAGGGTGATTTCCGGATTTTTATGAGAAAGAACTCAAAAGTGCTTCGTTTTGGTGGTCTTCTTGTTGCAAGTTTTATTGCTGAGCGTGAGGACTTGAGTCCGATTTCCATTGCGGACAGAATGGAATTGGGTTTTCTATAAATGCGGGTCCTTATCGGCGAAGAAGGTAAAATGAACTTCAAATGTGATCTTAAACTTTCAATCGTGTCAATTAGAGATACAATAGAAACCAATGACAGCTCGGACGCCAGCGTCCGCTTGGGGTTTAATGAATTAAAAGTATTTTTATCTAGCCAATATAACACGATTGCTATTCAAATTATGATTTATAGTATTACCAGGTTAGTTGTGCCAGTTTCGCTCACGTGGCTATGTTTTATTATTGGCATAGTATTTGCCTCTTATATATACTCATATTGTAAAGCTGAAGAGTTTGTTTGCTTAAACGCGCTAATCTCAGGAACCATTAGTCCTATTTAAAAGCTTCTTTCAGCGTTAGAAAGTCCATTTATCGAGGAATGTTATAAGCTACATAACATTACGCCCAGACTATTAGGAGTGGAGCAGCAATGAAAAATGTTTTAAAATCGGGTTTTTTTGTTTCTTGTAACTATTCCAGGCGGACGAAATCGCGGGCAGAAGCTAGATAAACAGTAAATTTTTATCATGAATGGATCGTGCTCAACAAAAACGACCAACTTACCAGACATTGACAATTACAAATGGTCATAAAGTAAATAGAATAGCGACTATGTAAATTGAATTAAGCAATGAGTCATTGAATTTATTCTGATCTAGAATGAGAACTAGACTTTGACGTCACAGAAAATTCAACATGGACGGACGCTAGACGTCATAGTTGACAATCACACGCACAACTTAACATCACGCCTGTAATTCCCGACGGTTTGGGCAGAGGCGCACATTTCGCCAACTATGTTTAAGTTCCATGGGGCGAGCCTCTTGCTATAAACCTTACCTGGAATTCTCGTAGCATGATCCTTTGCTACGAAAAATTGGACGGGGACTGAACGCCGGCCCTCATGTTCAGCAGCAGCGCTTGCGACCACTAGACCAATGACGCACTCGAATGAGAATCAAAACCATTTTATAATAAAAAACATTTTGCCCTACTCAAGCTACATAACCCATATTACGAGGTATTACTCGAAGCGTTACAATTTTGAGGCGCACCTTATGAGGTGCTCCTTTTTTATTCTTCGGAGCGCACCTTTTAGGAGCGCTCCCGATAGCAATTTTAAATATATTTTTTTAATACACGCACTTTATTTTTTTTAATACCAATCTATGGTAAAGGAGTATAGAGTTTTTGCAAATTGTATTAAAAATAAATAAATAAATATTCCACAACTAACGTGTTCTAAATAACGTGTTTTACTTATTATCGATAGTTTCAGTTAGTATCCTATCTCTATTCGAAAGTTAATCATAGGTGCGCTTCGAGGGAAAAAAACGTTAATATTTTTAATTGCTATCGGGAGTGCTACTAAAAGGTGCGCTCCGAGGAATAAAAAAGGAGCGGCTCATTAGGTGCGCCTCAAAATGGTAGCGCTTCGAGGAATACCATACTTTGTCCAGCAATATAAGAAGCCAACGAAATTCCTCATTCACCATCGCAAACCTCACGACAAAACTTATACAATTTTGGAGTCCCCTGAATTGTGTGGAAACTCACCAAGTGTCATTATGGTAAGTCATTTAGGTGAAATATTCGTGAATATGGTAACGAGTCCGTGTAGGGATTAGGCTTATCTAGGTGAAATTAGTCTTGTAGGAACTAGATTTGGTATACTAAACCGATTTAGTTTAGGTGGTGTATTTTGTGGTATTGATATTTTAACCTGGATTCAAAAAGGAGGAGATGCTTAATGGGCTATTCGACAAAATTTTGTAAATTAGTTTTTTGTTCGTCATCTAGATTACAAGAAAGTATTCGGCACGTATTTTTTTCTTTTTCAATTTGTTGGGAAACTGCTTGAAGAGAAGAAATCAAAGTTGAAAAGAGGGGGCATGTAACGTCATTATCCGGTATAAACGTCAGACGTCATGCGCTATTTGGACTCGATGTATCGCCGTTATTTATTGAAAAAATACGTGTCGAATATTTTCTTGTCTTGTCTTGTTAAATAGCCCATTCGACTGTGTATGTTTTTTGTAGTTGTTACACAATCATTCTGTCTGTAAAAGAATTTTCCAAATCGGTCCAGTAGTTTTGGAGCCTATTCAATGCAAACAATCAAACAATTAAATATTTCCTCTTTGTATTAATAGTATAGATATTATGTACATACTAAGAATTGATGTTATAGTTACTTCGGTTAAAAAAATATTTTTCGTTGGTGGCAAAAAATAAATCGAACAAAGCCACGCTTTTAATGTTTTTTTTTTCTAAGAAATTGGTTGTATTACTTTGTAAAAATGTTTTTTTTAATCGTTTCATTTCAATAATATACTCGTACGAACTCTAGGAACGGTGAAACTTCCATGAATATAAAAAATTGTCAATGTTTTGCTACTCCTAATATTCAAGTGTGAAAGTTTATAAGAACTTCTGGATATTTTAACCCTTTCACTCAAAATCTACGAAACAGATTTCGATAGAATTTAACCATATTATTGATTTTTACAATCGCGAATAGCTGTATTTGGAGAAGAAGTTTGGTAAAAATTGTACACTTTTGCCTAAACCTAAAGGGAATGAAGACATGATGTTATGTAATAATATTAATGTAATGGTACAAACCTTCGCTATATTCCCAGTAAATGATCATTCCAATTTAGTGCGTAACACAGTACGACGGATGTAAGAAAGATGTTTATCAGTAGGTACGTAACGTAGAAATAACTATCTCTTTGAAATTAACATGGAGCGTTGAAACTAAGAGGCGTTCATACATAGATCCTTCATTACTCTTAATTATTACTGTTCTAATCTGTTAGTGAATCTGTTTTAAAGGGGTTTGTAAGGAAATGACACCATGCCTCGGTTAGTTTAGATATGAGCGTGTGAAGCTAAGTGCGAAAAGCGAAAGCGAGCGAGCGAGCGAGCGAGCTAGCGTGTGAAAGTAGCATCTGTGGCAGCTAGAACCCGGGCCAGTGGCAACAGCATTCTGAAAACAGTGGCTGGAAGTGTGTTTTCCCCTTTTCTGAGGCACTTTGTGGACAAGATGACTGAGTAAGTTACTTGGTCATCTTCTGTACAAAGTGGCTCAATTATACTTTATTTTCATTTTGTTTTTATTTTATTTGTGTACTAACACTAGATATAAGGTACGTTACTAACATTGTGGATCTTTGTTGTCCGATTATTTAAATAAATTATTATTATTATTAAGTCAGAGGCCCGTGGGCAGCAGGTTGGTCACTATATTAGACGAAATAGAAAAAAGAAGTATGTTAATAATGTCTTCCTACCAGACGTCCCGTGGTTTCACCTGCGTAGGTCACGTTCCCGTGGGAATACAGGGATAAAAAGTAGCCTATGTGTTAATCCAGGGTTATTAAAATCCATTCAGCCAGCTCCATACCAAGTCAGCTAACTCCATACCAATTTTTATTAAAATCCATTCATTCGTTTTTACGTGAAAGAGTAACAAACATCCATCCATCTATCCATACTCACAAACTTTCGCGTTTATAATATTAGTGGGATTTCTTTGTCTCTTAAGTCTGGTGGCCATAAGCACCACTGCAGACCATGGAGGCATGTCCACTAAAAGATTCACTCGTAAAAAAGTAGACAAGAAGAACACTGTCCCCTAAAGGTTGGCTGGTAGAAAATGCCCATGGCATTAAGTCCGCCTCTGTACATTTGTGTGCTTAAAGTATTAAATAAATAAACACTAAATACTGCGAGGGATTCACGATAGTGAATCGTGGTAAGCAAAGCCTTTATCCCAAGGAGAATTTCCTTTTTTTACACCTTCGGTGACATTATTTATAGCAATTTAATTTTGAAGTGGGTTAATTTCGGTATTTAAAAGGTTTTGTACAAACATATATCTACTTAGAGTTGACATTATTAACCAGCGGGTTATAATGTAATATTATTGCACAGCAAGATAAAAAGAAGCATAAGATAAAATAACTCAGTATATTGACTTAATTTGAATGACCTCTTGAAAGAATCAACTAGAATCATTATATTTTATCTTTTACTGTGACGTTCAAAAGTGTCTTTTGACTTTGACTTTCAATTTTGGTTCGATTACATGACATTTAATTTGGAGTTATCGACTATTCTACTGATTTTGTTGTATTTTCACACCAACACAAAAATAGGTCGTCTTATGTATTCCCATTTGTAGTACATTCTAAGCCTGGCCCTGTGACGTAGTACTCACAGTAAACGGCCTTACACTACTGTAACCTTTATAAATATACCAGTGTTAGCAGGGAACCCATTCAATTTTCCTAGACCAACTCAAACCATACTTCCCGAGTAAGTGAAAGTGTGCGTGCCGACTAATGTAGGAAGATTCTTATCCGTGGTCTCTAGTCCCGGATATCCGGCCAATTAGCACGATGTTGGGACATTAGGCAGGTCCATCTTAATAGTTTGCAAGGTTGGGGCAACCTAATCTTGATGGGGACACTTTGGGGATAAATTGAGCGGAAGAAAAGTTTTGATGTTAGTTTTTGGAGATCCTGTTTCATTCGTTTGATGACTTCATTTGTTATTAGGTTCTAGAAATACACCAAACTAGCTGCCCCGGCAAAGTACGTCTGCCTAAGAATAAATTTATACTATGTTAGACTTGTCAAATGTCAAATTGTCACCTGATAAGACATTTGTCATCAGTCAAAATTGATAATGCTCTAGCCAAACCAGATATCTGCTTCATGTAAATTTGAAGAAAAGGATTTTGAGTAAATTATACAAATCGCCGAAAGGACAGGCAAGGGAATGGAAGTACTTTATAACCCATTGAAATACGTTTTAACCCATCAATACATATTCAAGTGATACAAGTGACTCCTCCGTGCCTCGGAAAGCATGTTAAGCCGGTGGTCCCGGCTGTCATTTGTCCATATATGACTGATGTTACAGATAGTCAGAAGCCCGAAAATCTGAAAACCAGTTTAACCACGGGGTCAGGCAGTCTCTCTATGTAATAAATAAAAAAGCCTTATATTTATTGCAAAATTAACTAACATAATGTTAACTTAAAGGTAATTATTTTGTAATCTAACTTAACTTAACATATTGTAGGTATTAAAAACATTTTTTTTTTAATCAAATATTCTGGTAGCAAGAACCCTTCTTCAGGTGAAGGCCTCCTCCAAAGAATTCCAATTGGCTCTATCTTGTGCCTTCTGCATCCAATGTTGGCCGGCTATTTCTCTTATATCGTCTTCCCATCTCGTGTGCGGTCTGCCTCTTTGACGTTTACCTACTGGTCCTTTCCACGATGTGACTCTTGTGGTCCACCTGTCGTCTCTCAGTCTGGCTACGTGACCCGCCCACTTCCACTTAAGCTTTTTTGCGTATTTTTAGTCTCTCTATGTAAAACACTGGTATTCAAGGAATATTACTGTTATTAAAACCGCAAAATAACCCTATTTGAACCTTGTTTTTGCCAATTAGCTTATTAGTTACTTTGTCTATTTTGTTTTAGCTTTTAATTCTTCCAAATTAAACAAATAAATATCAGCAGTTTGTTGAGCAAAATAAACACATCCATCACCACGCATGCTACCTGGACACAAAATGGAGTTAACTCACTTTCACCTACGCCTCCTTGTCTAGTAAATACAAGCTAAGTAAATAATATATCCCTAAGAAGACACTGTCGGAAATACAACAAACACATTGCTTCCGGGGCGGTCGGAATGAAGAAAGGGGAAAAGTTTTTTGATACTTTAGGAGGGATACTTTTGTTAGAGATTGCCTTTTCGCACTGTAGGTACTGTAGTGGTATTCTGTAAAAATGGTTTTTTGACCCGTAGTAGGTACACCTAAGTGGTTCATCTTCCACAGTTATTTTTTTGCAGCCGTGATTCATAACTAGAAAACCGCCGGGAATAATGTTAAATGTGTCTTTGTGTACTCTTAATATACCAAGGAATTCAATTCTGCTTTGATGTTCCTTCCATCCTGTATCATTTCTAAGTAAAGCCGAGTACTGAACCCATGTGTTCAGTTTTTGAGTGCAGTACGTCAAGTTACCCCAATGTGTCAAATTTCTTTGATCGTTTTTCTACTTTATAAGAAACGGAACAAGGTTCATATTCAATTGGGAAAATTACTAATTTCTACGTTTTATAGTTATTTACTTTAAACAAAAAAACAGCAATTGTTTTTTAACGCAGTGAGGTTGTAAATGAATTTTCACAGTAAGTATATTCAAAAATCTTGTGACTCTTACTATGTCGATGGTAAACATGGGCACTAACAATAGAGCTTCTATTTGACGTTTGTGACGATGTTTAAAGTAAAATGGACATTAAGAATAAATATCATAAACAAAACTTAGACGATTTTTTTTAACGCAGTTCGGAATTAATCCAGAATCAGTAGGTACCTACTGCACTCATAGAATTCGGTTGTTCGTTAATGTCCATTGCATCCAGTATATATAATACATAGGCGGCACTTTGCCAACGTCACATGTGACTGCAGCCGTGGACATGTCAGTGTCGAACTGCAGCAGCCGTCGTCAGCTCCTTTGTACAGGGGCCAGTTTGCGCGAAATTGACGGATGAGTCATACTTTAAGTGCAAACGTCGACAGCCTGTGGCGTTGGCAACGTGTCGTTTGTGTAAATGAGCTCTAAGATTTCGTAAAACATAAGTCTTAGCGTTAAATAAAATAATGTAACATGACATCTACTTCGACTACCTCTCATGCACGAGGTTGTGGTTCAAATGCGGGTAAGTACCAATGTGACTATTTCAATCCATAACATGTTGTAGGTACTTTCTAAGTTTATCTTAGACGTCATTGACATCGATGAAGGAAAATACCGTGAGGAAAACTGGACTTGTAGTTAACATAAGTTTGAAATCACCAATCAGCCTTGAGCAAGCGTGGTTGTGGATGCTCGTGCCTTCTTTGTATGAGAAGAGGCCTTTGCCCTGCAGTGGGACAGTAACAGGCTGGTATTCTTCTTTAAACATCACAGAGGTGTATTATGTTCAAGTCCCATGTAATAGAGGGCGAGCCTATTGCCATCAATCGGACACAAATGCGGACTCCGGGCTGATACTGAAGGTAAGGTTGTCTAGTAGAAAATGCCTATGGCATTAAGTCCGCCTCTGTACATTAGCGTGCTTGAAGTATTAAATAAATAAATACTAAGACATTCCAGATAGGAAAACTTAATAATGCTTTGCCAGACCCGAGACCAAATCTGGGACCGCAAGCTTAGATGAGATGTTCGTTCAGAATCGGACTGACGGCTTTTATGCAGTCGTTTGTACCAAAAAACTCGGATCGCTGATGCGTAGAACGCGGGTCAGTGACAATAGCATCCTGAAAACAGTGGTGGAGAGCCCCTTTTCTGAGGCACTATGTGGGGAGAATGGTTGGTTAACAATTTCTGAATCTGCCATTCTCTGCACATCTTGCTGCAGCCATCAGTTGCTTATTTTTATTTTGTTTTTTTTTGTGTATTACTAACATTAGTGATAAGGTATTTTACTAACAAAGTGGACTATGTTGTCCGAATTGAAACAAATAAAATAAATTAGCAGTAGCATTTGCAGCCACTAGATTTACGAAGCAGTTGATACGTTAACTAATCGCTCATTAGTTACGAATGAAGGTACTGTAATATGCAAAATCATTTTAGAGATTAAATTAAAGTCTTACCACTTAAATATGCCAGAAAACACTACGGTATCCAAAAGCAAATAGATTAAATTCTAAAAATAGCCCTTTATGTAACATAAGTTAGGTAATTTCAGTTGAAATCGAGCTTGTTAACAAATATTCTGTCAGACTTTGTTAACGACTTATAAAGGCACACCTAGCACTGGATTTTCGGATTTTAATATTTGTCGAAAAAGTTTTTTAATGGATTCATTTTGTCAAATTAAATTGGCATCAAATATAGGGTAGTGAAAGCAATGAAAATATTTTATATGACTCGTAGGAATTTTAGTAATATTGTAAATGTCAATATTCACACAAAAACTTTTGAACTCTTTGAATTCTCTTTGGCTGGCCTGTTGGTCTTAGTTAGTGGTGTTCAAAGTTGCTATATGGCAATCACTTGCTTAATGCTTAATGCTATATATGTTAAGCAAGCTATTTAATATGCTTTATTAAAGCATGCTTTTTTATACGCGTAGGTACTTGACTTAAAGCAAGCGCGGTGACTGAATACATGCTTTAAAATAATATTACATCGCGTTTATGAATTACGATAAAACAGAACCGTTAAAAATACAATGAACTTTTCTTCATACTTGCCAGGCTTAGGACTGTCTATAATTGAATAAATATTATTAAGAAATAAAATCAGACATTTTCGTCAAAAAATTACAAAACACCAAAATCACACAACAACAACACATTACCTCACTCAATCAATCGTCCTTACTTACACAATTATAGGTTTACAATTAATCAATATTGCGTGTCCTATCACTGAATTTATTTACACTAAAAAAGTACAAAACAAAATAGCATTTAAGCATCTAAGTATCGTATTTACGTGAGCCGCCCGAGATCGCAAATTCGCACGCGGTGCGTATCTAGCATGCGACAACTGTCCGCCCCGCCCGGTCCCCTGCTTATTCTGCTTATTGCGTTTCACGCGACGGACAGTGCGATGTAAAAGCATTAAGCAAATAGCAACTTGTGAAACGCACGATAGCATTTGCTTTATGTTATACGTATTAAGCACGCGGCTTTATTTTGCTTTATGCTTTATTAACCACCACTAGTCTTAGTTAGTGGCCCTCACTGCTTTGCCGGAGGTTGTGGGTTCGATTCCTACCCAGGACAAATGTTAGTGTGGTGTGCACGATAATTTGTTCTGTGTCTGGGTGTAATTTATCTATAATATGAATATATATTTAGTAACATATCTTGACTACCTCGTTGGTCTAGTGGTCGCAAGCACCACTACTGAGCTTGAGGTCTCGGGTTCGATCCCCAGGTCGGGCAAAGTGTTATTGAGTTTTTCTATAAAATTTCTCAGTAGTAACCCGGAGTCTAGATTTGTGCCCGATAGATGGCAATAGGCTCGCCCCCTATTACATGGGACTAAAACATAACTGGCAAAATGTGGATGTACTACCCGGTACATCTCTGCCTAGCCCTTCGGGGATTACAGGCGTGACGTTATGTTTTTTTTATGTTAATATATCTTGTACCCATAGCACAAGCTCTGCTTAGCTTGACAACTTTCACACAACGCCATATAGTCCTAAATGGCGTTGCGTGAAAGTTGTCGAATATTATTTTATTATATGTAATTCTGATGAAACTTTTACGGTATTTATTTATTTTTTTATTTATTTATTTTTGCAAGATGTACACAATAGGCTTAAAACTAATTCTAATTATTTTTTGACTGGCCTGTTGGTCTAGTGGTTAGTAACCCTGACTGCTATGCCGGAGGTCGTGGGTTCGATTCCCACCCAGGACAAATGTTTGTGTGATGAGCACGATCATTTGTTCTGTGTCTGGGTGTAATTTATCTATAATATGTATGTATTTAGAAATATATAAGTATGTTTATCAGCTGTTTAGTACCCATAACACAAGCTCTTAGCTTAGCTTGGGACTAAATGGCGCTGTGTGAAAAAGTTGTGGAATATTTATTTATTTTATTTATTTATTTAATTTATTACTTTTTTAAATAGTCACCCATCCACAAACCGGCCTCGCTCGGCAGACTCGTGTGGCTGTTGTTATTTAGCTACCGACTAATGGCTATTTATTCTCTTACAGTCTGACAGCTACCTAACTTAAAGACCTGCTCAGAAAGTGTCTAGCGCAATGCGTAGGCGACCTTTGTCTAGACTAGTCTCGGTTCATTCATAAAGCTGCTCTGCCAATTGTAAATGTCTAGTCTGAAATGAAGGCAGTTTGTTGCTGCGGTTATAAATTGTTTTGTTGGTAGTAAAATCGCAAAGGTTTTATTTAAACTCTTTAAACCTCATTGCTTAGTAAAAATTAATTATAGTAATCCTACTATCCTACTAATATTATAAACGCGAAAGTTTGTGAGGATGATTGTTACTCTTTCACGTGAAAACTACTGAATGGATTTTAATAAACAGATTTCGATGAAAAAAAAAATCATGAATAAAAATGTTCATAAAATGAAAACTACGAAGCTAAACTATGTTATTTTTTATGAGACCAAAAAGCAACTATTTCACATCAAACTAAAAAAGAATCACGTAAATCGGTACATAAATCTCAGCGTGATCGGTGCATTTACATACACAAAACTGTTCAAAGATAAATTAAATTTTCATTAAAATGTTCATAAAATGAAAACTATCGCAGCGCCGAAATTCGAACGATGAAATTTCCTTTCACTGAGATGAGATCGCGACTAAAATAATAACGATTTTAATTACAGGAATTGGCTTACTGAGGTTACTTCCTTATTTGGTACTCAAAGTCAGAATCAAATTATTTATTTCAATTAAAACATTTCAAAGTACTTTTGATCGTCAATTTTACAAATTAAGATAACTACCTAAGTAGCCGCTTAAAATATGTAAGTCACGCCCCGGCAGACTGTGTTTTCACGTCATTCTATCGTTTAGATAATTTTTAGTGAAAGTGAAAACGTACTTGTTTGTAGACGTCATGGGGCTCTTGTTAACTCTTCAATGTCTTTATATAAGCAAATAAATAAATAGCAAAGTTAAATAAAATAAGAAAATGATTTAAGTTGCTTTTTTCCAAAGGTAATTTCTGGGTATGGAGAAGAATTGGCAAGATTCTTTTAAACAAGGTTCTACAATGATTTATACCATCATAATTCATCCAGTCTATTTTTATTCAAGCGTTTTCTGAAAACCTCTTTTTTAGAAGCATTTCTATATGCAGTATACCCATGTATACAGAGCCTGCTAAACTGCGAACACGCGTGCCTCAATGACCCGGCCATCGTCGTATTAGCCGGCTGATCGAGTGATTCACTGCCGTCCGTAGGGAGCAAGGGTTACTTGGATCATTTAGTTATATTTATTAGCCGACCACACCACTCTACTGGGGGTTGTGTTTTCTTATATTTTCCTTTAGCACACAAGCTTAAGTAGATGGAAATTGGGTGACCTGATTCTTTGGGGTTTCTGAGGAAGGCGTTTAATAAATGTTTGTGTACGTACGTTTGTGCGTATATGTTTTATAAAAAAAACACAGAACAAAAGTGAATAAAAGTGAACAAGAGTGAATATAATAGTCAGAAGTAAAAATATGAATGAACAACAACACTCATATCTGTGTGGTTCTTTCCTCAAAAGACCATTACCAAACCAAAATCTGCATGGTTCTTACATAATCTGACCAAGATAATGTCTGGACTTTAAAAGAGACTATGGCCTCTGAGTTTCTTTCGGAGTTTCTTCTCAGAAAAGTCAGATAACAAAATACCGACCTCATCTTCTAATTAAAAAAATGAGATGTACAAGTGTTTGTATGAACCCATTTACGGAAATAAATATCATTTATCAACAACATGAACGTGTGTATTTTTTAATCGCCCGCAAACATTTTATTGTGCAGGAAATATTTTTAATTTGTTATTTTTTTATTCATTATTAAAAACCACTACTACAACAACAACATTACACAACACTGCATAACTGGCGAAGTGTGGGGGATACTACCAGGTACACCTCTGCCTTAACCTTCGGGGATTACAGGCGTGATGACTACTTTAATAATTTTTAACAATTTTAATTAAATGCGCTATTTTACAGACATCAAGCTACCCATAACTGTAAAATTTTCCAAATTGAATATGAACCTTATTATATCTATATTTATCAAATACTAGCTGTACCCTGTCACGCTTCGCTGTGGCACATTGTGAAAAATGGTTAAAAAAAACCGGGTGACTTAGGCTACTTTTTATCCCTATATTCCCATGGGAACGGGAACTACGCGGGTGTAACCCCAGCAATACAGTTAAAAAAAAAACTATCAAAAGTAGGTATATGAACCATTGGAGTAGTTAATGTGCTGGCTTCATACATGAAAAATAATGCATGTTATTTTACGTACAAAACTTGTAATGTATTGCTTAAAACTTACATACAGAAGTCTCGGTTACGGTAACGGTAACAGTATCAGGAGTTTAATGTTTTTTTTTTTCAAGTTACAAGAAATTTTTACTTTAATATACCTACTAGCCACTATTATGGGCGCCTCCAAAAAGTTAAAAAGGCCTGCCTTAATACAGATAAGGAGATACGAAGCTTAGTTAAAACTTTTCAAAGCCTAAACTTTATCTAATTCACATCAATTCTTTCATAAAGTAAGTAAGAATTTAATGTTACCAGATGAATTTTGTTTGAGAACTTTTAAAGAGTCTTCATTATCTGTGGGTCAATGGAAACAAAATGAATGAATGTTTTGTTATTTTTCTAAAGTACTCGGAACTCAAAAGAGTATCGTGACTAACTTAAACTACTTACTACAACATTATTGCTCTACTTACTTAGTAAAATATCTATGGAGGCTTGATATTAGCAACTTGATTATTTAATTAGTGTTACTTGATTTTGATTTAGAAATTATAATTATTATTACTTATTTTATTATTTTACTGATCATGTTTTAAATTTTTTTGTTGATTGTAGATTTTTTTTTGTCGTTTTCGTTGTATTTGTTATTTTTAATACTATCCTTTTTGTTACTATCCTTTTTGTTTAGTTGTTAAGGCGCATATTATTGTGGTGCATGGAGTGCTCTTTTATAAGTGATGGGGCACTTAAAATTTGTTAGAAATATTTTTTATATGAATGTAACAGTGTACTCATTGTTAAAGAGCCAAATTAAATAAATAAATATACCACCTCGGGAGTATACTCTTTCAAATAAAAAAAGAGTTTTGAGAATCGGTCCACAAATGGGGGAGAAATCGCGTAAAAACACACAAAAAAAAAAACACCGTCGAATCGAGAACCTCCTCCTTTTTTGAAGTCGGTTAAAATGTTAAACTTATGTGACGCGACAAATGTCTTTTTGGTATAATGGCTTAATTTTTCATCGGAAAATAGGAATTGTGTATCTGCGCTATACGAAACTGCAATAAGAAAAGTTACTACGCCTCTAAAACGCACTGGGGGTGCGATTTACTTTTCGCAGAATGAAAATTCCCCTTTCCCTTATTTTAAAACACTGGTATTCAGCACTGGATCCGGTTAGACTGTTTTCTAAATGCCAACTTAATTAAGAAATGGCTACGCAGATGAGTATGCGTAAATACCCTTAGTTGAAGGAGTCCCAAACCCCTTTTTAATAGGAAAGCTCCTTACATCAGCACATTTCTTTGGCATCGAGTTCCAAGTTCCTAACTGTCCAAAACTAGTGATAGATTACTGACCCATGCTCTGAGGACTATACAATATAATTGTCCCTTATAACTTTCCAGAAACTACCTACGTAGTAAAACTTACATTGTGAAGATAATTCATTTATTAAAATTTAAGACACTTGTTAACCACTGTTTTAATTTGGGTCGGCTGAGGTAGTATTTATTTCTGGGTTTCCCTTTTTGCCAGTATTACTTCATCATTATTATCTTTTTGCTCTTTTCCTTTGTTATTTGTATTCAGGCATTTGTTATTTTTGTTTTACAGTGCGTGCATGTTTTACCTGTCTTCTTTTGTTGTCTTTCTTTATTTAGGGTCGGCGCAACACGTTTTTTTCTTCCATTCTCGTTGGTCATTCGTCAAAGGTACTATCATTTACTCCTCTTTCCTTCTTTTCATTTCTCCCACAACCCATCTATCTTTTATTTGGTCTTCCTCTCCCTGTCCAGCTATCAACACTCAAATTCATTACTGACAATCACAATTGAGATGAGCACAAATCCCTCCTACACATATCAATATATCCTACATGTCCGTATCAAGACAGCTACTTCCTTTATTTTTTTCTATATTACCGAAGCAACCTTATTTTTTGTATGACAATATAATAAAGAATCCGTAAAGGCGTGGTTATACTCCATCATTCTGAACTATTTTTACTATGGGAAAAACTCTACTATGGAACGTCATTGAAAAATGTTTTCAATGACGTCCCGTAGTAAAAGTTATTCACAACCAAAGAGATTTAAAAGACTATAGAGCGGACATGCGAGGAAATGTCATAGAAAAACTTTGATCCCATGTCTCAGTAACGCCATCTAGAATAATATATGAATATTAGAGCGGCAGCGGAGCGTACTAAAAAAAACTCGTAGACTTGTGTCACTTTTTCGGACGAAAATTTTCTTCGTGATGTCCGGTCTATAGGTATTGAATGTCTTTGTTCACAACATTTTTACGTCATTATGTTCTGATAGGTGTGAATATTTTGTTTTGCTTCTATTTTATTTTATTTTAATTTTAAATTTGTTGTCATTTTGATCTCATTAGCTCTCATTGTGTATGTATTTGTAATTTCGGTTTGTTTTCTTTTTAACTTTAATTTGATTAATTGTAATTTTAATAATTAGTGAGCTATTAATAATTAATTGTTTTTTCATTGACTTGAATGTTGGTCGACCTTGTTACTATTATTATAATGTAATACTTTAATAAATAACTAGCAGACGTCACGCAGTTACACCCGCGTAGTTTCCGTTCCCGTGAGAATACGGGGATAAAAAGTAGCCTATGTCCACCGGGAATAGTGTAGCTTTCCACCAGTACAATATTTTTTTAAATTGGATCATTAGTTCCGAAGATTACCCCCTACATACAAACTTACAAACTTACAAATTTTACCTCTTTATAATATTATTATTATTATTATTATTTTTGGATAGTGTTTCTACTTCTCAGCACTTTGGCTGGTTTGAGCTACGTTTACGGGCCGAAACCAAGTAAATGCAGCGTGTGGTGTGTTATGTTAAGGTCGTATTGTGATGAGGGCCTACCTCGTTTTCATCTATCTGTAAGAACTTTCTGACAATTCGACATGTGTTAAGGATTGCAGCTTTTTGTAGAGTAATATAAAGGGTTTCTTTTAAATTTAACAATTTTAGACTATGTGGAAGATGATTGGGGATAACGCCTGTTGTGGAGAGGACTATTGGGACCACATAAACATTTTCTTGTCGCCATATTCTAGCCACTTCCTCCTTGAGTTCTGTGTATTTGTTAATTTTTTCCGTAATTGTCTTCTGTATATTATGTGTGTTGGGGACTGCTATGTCTATCAGATAGGTAACTTTATTTATTTTATCTTGTAGGGTTATATCCGGTCTGTTATAATGAATAGTCTTGTCGGTGAGTATGGCGCGGTCATAGTAGAGTTTATGTGTTGTGTTTTCAAGGATAGTTTGAGGTGTGTAATTGTAGTATGGAGTATTAGTGTTTTGTATAAGTGCGTGTTTGAGTGCTAGTTGTTGATGGATGACATTTGCTACTTGATTGTGCCTGTGAGTGTAGTCAGTTTGCGTGAGAGTTGTACAAGCGCCGGTAATATGCTGAATGGTTTCAGGTTGGTTGTGACATTTACGACATTTGTCATTTGTTACTGTTGGATCTTTGATGATATATTTTCTGTAGTTTTTTGTGTTAATAATTTGGTCTTGAATAGCTATTATAAATCCTTTAGTTTCTGGAAATAAGTTCCCTATTTTAAGCCACTTATTTGAGGCTAATTTATTTATGTGTGATTGCTCTAGATCATGAGGGTGCCGACCATGTAATACTTTCTTCTTCCAATCTTCAATTTTTTGTATCTGTGGGTCGTTATTGGTAGTGTTTTCTGTATCTACGTGTTCGTTTAAGTTGAGTGGAGTGTAGTTGTAGTCGTTTGTTACTATGGCTTTATGTATATTACTAGTGCGAGATTTTGTGTGAAAAAATGATTTTAGTCGACTAATTTGTTTGCACCTAAGATGCTGGATATCTATTAGGCCTCTCCCTCCGTTTTGCCGTTTGATTGTCAGCCTTTCTATCGCTGATTTAGGGTGTAAGTTGTTGTGTTTTGTAAGTGTTGTTCGCGTAGTACGTTCTAATTGTTCTGTATCTGTTTTGGTCCATTTTATAACTCCAAATGAGTACGTTAATATTGGAATGGCAAAGGTGTTTAAAGCTTTAATGAAATGTTTACCAGAGAGTTGAGTTTTGCAGATGGCGTTAAGTCTATTCTTGTATTCACTAGTAAGAGTATTTTTTATTTTAACGTGATCAAGTCCTTTTAACTGTGAGTACCCTAAATATTTATAAAAGTCTGTCGGTTCCATTGCTGTTATAATGATGTCGGTGTTATTCACTTCATAGTCACCGGGTCGTACTTTGCCTCTTACAATGTGAAGTGTTTTACATTTGTCAAGACCAAATTGCATATTGATATCTTTACTGAACTGTGCTGTAGCCTCTACTAATTTTTTCATGTCTTTTTCTGTTTTTGCATATAATTTAATGTCATCCATGTAGATTAGGTGTGATATTGTCGTGTCGTCTGAAGTGTGTTTGAAACAATATCCGGCCCTACAACTGTGCAGGAGATGAGACAAAGGGTTTAAGGCGAGACAAAACCATAAGGGGCTCAGAGAGTCACCTTGGTAAATACCTTTTTTTATAGATATCTGTCGCGTTGTGATAATATCGTGGTTACAATTTATCTGAAGTTATTATTATTATTATTATATTATTATTATATTATTAGTATTAGTATTAGTATTAGTATTAGTATTAGTATTAGTATTAGTATTAGTATTAGTATTAGTATTAGTACAGATAATATTAGTATAGATATAGAATAATAATTTTTGGCAATTCGTTTTTTATTCATATGTTTTGATAGATTTTTATTAAAAGCTGTCTAATATAATCAATGACCAAGTAAGCTATCCTAAAATAAATCAAGCTACGTAAACATTGACCACAAGCACACAATGCTTGCCGGACTAACTTTGTTTTCTTGCAAATACGAATAAATTAGCCTTTCATATATCTTACTGTTGTCTCCAAGGGACGATTGAGTAGAATTTATTGCTGAAATCAAATAACAAACGAAATGATTTTCGTTGAAAATATGTTTGTTACGAGTTTTCTTGAATTTTCAGCTAGTGAGCTCACTTAAGAAGCATTCTTGAAAATGTTTTTTTTTAAATAGAATACTGTAAAATAAGGCTCTTATGTTTTCGGCTATTAAACATTATATTTTCTCTTATAATTACGCCAACGTCACGTAGTAAAAGTGTAATCCTAATTAGTCCTTCTGTATTATTTAATACAAGATGGAAGGTAATGTTATGAAATGTATCTTTAGGTAATAGATTGACTCATATCCGGACCCCATGAGTTCTGTACTTGATTTTAGATCATTTAGGCATTTAAATGTTTCGTGAACTGCATTTAAATTTTTGAAGAGTTTGATAAACACATTTCTCAAAAAACTATAATAATTTACAAAACTGTTACTAATACCAACTGAACTACTACCATTTATTAATAATTTATCAAAAAATAAAATAAGAAAACATCTTTGAGAACAGTAAGTAGTAGATATTGTTATTATTAAAAGAAACAATAGAAACAAAAACAAAAGTAATGCAAAGTAAAAGAAATAAACAATATGTTAGCTTAATAGCCTCAAATACAAAGACTGATCGAAAATATCTAAGAAAGAACAATATAACACAGAAACTTATCTATTTACAATCAAGCGGAGACTGCGATCAGATAAAACGTTTACTGAAACACAATACTGTGAACTCTAAACCAAGTTAAAACACAATTATTTAACAGCTGAACTAACCAGATAAACTCGGTAACTTAAACAATCAACAGCAACTTGGGACCGCAAGAATAAAAACAGAGAAGTATGAAGTTAAAACGTAATTGTTCGAACTGTGCAACTTTGTCAAAAGTCTCACTCGTTTTAATAATACAAACCAATGCTTGACTGCAATCCCACCTGATGGTAAGCAGAGATGCAATCAGTGATGGTGAAGTGCACTAGTTTATTAAGAGCCTCACTCTAGCCTTGAAGACACCTAAATTATAATCGGACGGGAAGACCGCAGCAGGCAAGTTGTTCCAGTCCTTCGATGTACGCGGTATAAACGACGATGCGAAACGCATTGACCGAATCGTGGAAGTGCCAACGATGTAAGGGTGGACACTCGCTTTAACATAACATCTTTAACACACACACAACTCAATTCTATTACAGGTTGCATTGTAAATTAATAAGCCGTTTATTCCATATTTCAAATTCTAAGTTAACATTTCTAATGATGTTAGTAATTTGTTAGCAGATTTGCTTAAACTATGTTAGTATATTTGTATCACTGATTAAAACGGGGACCCCTGTAAGGGTGCAGGCCTCCTCCATCTTGTTCCTCAACTCTCTGTCTTTGCCAGAATGTATCCAGTCGTTTCCTGCATTGTTTTCAATTGTTTGATTATTAAAATGAAACATTGTACGATAGTATGCATAGTTATGTTATTTATTTATGTAAATAAATACTTAAAAAAATTATAGCCCTAATTAAATGGAATAGTAAAATCTTACAACACGCCAAAAAGTTCTTCCGCATCGTAGTCGGCTTGTAAAGTCACCGAAGAACTGGCGGCATTGCCACATTTAATGGCAATGCTTAGCCTCTGGTCAAAGTAGAGGCCAGTCCATCATAAACGGGAAGCGTCAACAAAACTTAAACCAATCAAATAAAAGAAACCTTTTACTTAAATCTGTACTAAGTTCAAGCGTTAACTTAACAAACAAACACAGTAGCGGTTTAACTTTTACAATCAACTACAACTTAGAAACGCGTGATTAAAGCGCTTACAACTTAACAGTACTAACTTAGTTCGCTTAACTGTACCTAACTTAATCCAACTGCATTCTTAATTCAGAAATTTAATTTGTCCTGGTCAAAGGAGGTCGCATAAATTTTCTTTTTTTTCCCTACTTTTGTGTCGCTACGCCTTGTTTTATTATATTCTCTTCTTAGGGTCCCTTAATCAAAGGGTACCAATGGACCACTGCACACTGTTAGCAAGCCTTCGTTGTCTTTCTGTCTCTCTGCGGGCCGTGTCTTATAAACCGTATTAGGTCGACATTGACAGTTGAAATTTTCAGTGAGTTTTTTATAATTTATTCATTTTATTTTATACTTTTTCGGAAAACTTACAGCTAGGCAGACAAAATATTTAATTATATTTTATACATATACCTAATAATATCGAAAAGGTGGTTGCAAGAATTCTTCTTAAATTTAGACACGCCTTACTAAAAAGATCTATACCAATTTCCTGGCAAGCTTTTTACTGACGCTAAATAAAAAATAAAGCCACATAATCACGTTTCTGTTATCGGGCCCCTTTGCAAGGAGCTTTGTGCGTGAGCTTTTCTGATTCATATATATTTTCATACCTTGATTTAGTACGGAACACTTCGTGTGCCAGTCCGACTTGCACTTAACCAGTTTTTTTACATTACTCGAAATAAAGGAAATCTTCATTGAATGAATTACTTGAGCTCTATTCGGTTTTCTTCTTCAATTCGGAACTATATTTAGACTACTGTAAAATGTTTATGAATATTCTGTTGTTAGGTTTAGCGGTTGTAGTGGTAAGCATGATGCAAAGTGTTATTGGGTGTTGCTATCTGAAATTTCTCTAGGAAAGCCTGGATTTGCGTCCAATAGATGGCACTAGGCTGGCCCTGTAATATACCTACAAGCTTATTTTTAGGATATGCAAACCCCGAAAAGGTGTTGTTGTAGGTACTTATCATTTTATTTTTCCATCTCAACTACCTGTATCTCGTTATTGGTCAGCAGATGCCTCGAGCATGCGCCGCTGCTGTTGCTGCAGGAGCTCTTTCTGGAGCATTCACATACGGTACTTCCGTCCCGTGTGCACCTTGGGCTGGTGGAACTTGAGCCAACCGAAAAAATCGCGAAAGAAAATATCAACTGTTCAGTAGGTAGGTACAGAGGCCAGCACATCAAGCTTCCCCAATGCGTCAAATTTCTTTGATAGCGTCGACTTTATAGGAACAGAATAAGGTTCATGTTTAATTGGGAAAATTTGGCAGTTTGGTGTAGGTCAGGATGTGTTGGCGTTTCGCTATTTCGTCGACAACAACCCCAAACATTATGCATTTGTAATTTTGATTATGAATCAGCCAGACTCGCAACAACTAAGATACCATATGTCAAGTATTTGTTCCACTCGGGAATCAAACTCGCGACACGCAGTTCCGGAGTCAATTGCTCAACCACTGTGCAGTTGGGTTTACATTATAATTAAAAGCTGAAGGTAATGTAGGAGAGGGTCTAAACTTTTTACGACTAGACGACGTGGTGAAATATTAATTTGGGTACGGAAGGTGTCAGAGGTTATAATTTAAAACATTACCACCTCTTATACACGTATTATAAACCTTGAATTATTGTGTGTAGGGTAAACATCATTATTATGAAAATTGCTTTATGTGCTATCAGCAGGTCTAGCCATATCTCAAATTCTACTTCTATTGTAATATAGAAAGAAAATGGCGTATATAGAATCAGCTGTTTGTCAACTGTCAAGTTTGTTTCATTTTCAGCCATATTACAAATTCTACTCGTTAACAATTGACAGTTGACAAACAGCTGATCCATATACGCCATTATCTATCTATTGTCGCCTTATCGATTACGATAATAGAAATAGAATTTGTAATATGGCTAGGCCTGCTGGCTGCATAAAAGTGGTAAAAAAAATACTTAATACTTTTAATTTTATTGTTTTGTTTCTTTGCTTCTTTCAACCGTTCAGTACGTTTATTTATGTCTATTAATATGTGTGAAATGAATGGAACACCAATTTTTTTGTCGATTTCAGGGTTCTTACCGTTCGTACCGTAAAAGCTGTTCATAAGTAGGTACAACAACCCTCTTACGGGTTTAAAAATAATATTTGTTTTAAGTTAAGATAAAAGAGGGGCGCTAGACAAAGTCACATTTTCATTAGCTATAACAAAGTTCGATAAATCCGAAATGTATGGAATTGTCATAAACTTTCGAAATGCTGAATCTCATTCTTTTCGGATTAATTGAATATCCTCGTATGCCCCAAGAGTCCATATTAGCTAAGTACCAGTGTTTCAGCATTGCCATTCAACGTGGCAATGCGGTAAGTCTTTTGAGCACATTTCCCATTGACCTGATGCTGATTATTCTTTTACTTATCCTTTTGTTTTAATTAGGGATGAAGGTGCAGACGCCAGCACATCAAGCTACCCCAATGTGTAAAATTTATTTGAGATTTTTCGACTTTATTACAAACAAAATAAGATTCATGTTCAATTGGTGAAATTTGACGTTCGAGTAACGTGGTTGGCGTCTGTACATAATTGTTTTAGGTAATTCTTTGTGTGGTTAAAATAATATTAGTGTAAACTAGAACAATCTTGTCTATAATTTCCCTTCTTCTCTACTACATAAAATTGACCAGCGTTGCAGCAGGAAGACATAATCGTATAAAACGAGGGTAGCTTCGAAGCCACTACAGCGGACCGCTGCAGCGCTGCACCCACCATCTAATTTTGTTGCTGTAACGGATAATCCTAATGAGATTGGCGTCTAGCGGATTTTACCAGAATTTTAGCTCGAAATAGTTAATAGCTTTAAGTTCGGCGAAGAACGTTTGGGTTAACAGGAAATGAAGTTGGAGTTAACATGTGCATTTTTGGTATCATATATTGTAGGAGAAATATTAAACAGAGTATGAAAAGTCCCATTGACTAAAAACGAATTTTTCTTTTTTATGTAAAACTAGCAGACGTCCCGCGGTTTCACCCGCGTTGTTCCCGTTCCTGTGGGAATACAGGGATAAAAAGTAGCCTATGTCACCCGGGGATAGTGTAGCTTCAAAACAGTGAAAGAATTTTCCAAATCGGTCCAGTAGTTTCGGAGCCTATTCAATTCAAACAAACAATCAAACATTTCCTCTTTATACATATATTAAGTATAGAAAACCTTAACAATTTATGCTGTTGAATATCCCTAGATATTAAAGGTCCCATACCTTTAATATCTATTTAAAAATAAGCCAAAGAGCAGAAGACATTAATCCTTCAACAAATAGCAAATGCTTCCTGGTTCATAAAGATCCCAAGCCAAAAGAATACAAAAATAGTCTTCAAAACCATGCAAACTCACTAGCAGTGAAGCTCACTATTCTTGACACATGAGATCACCACATAGCCTGCAATGAGTTACTTATTACGAAGAGTAGATCCCTGTAGGGAACTGACTCTGCATGACAATTGTTCTGACAAAAAAAAATATACATCTGCTCATAGCCAATGGACTGATGGCACGATAAAACTTATATAAGTAAAGGTAATAACTTAATTACTAGATGTTGACAAAAGGAAAAACCAGTATAACGAATAAATGGTTTTATTGCCAGACTGTTTCTACCCACTCTACCGTTACAAATATGAAAATATGCTGATAGAAAGATATTAATTTCCGCATGGAAGCAATACGAAAGGTAATCTCAGTTGACATTTGAGAGCTATCGCTAATTAGTTCGTCGCTGATACCTACTTGTAATACTTAATTGGTCAACCCAGAATATCTTCGATAACAGCAGGAAAAAGGACCAATTCAATATAAGCAATATGCAAAGCAGAAATGCAACCAAGTCAATTTTTATTCAGAAAGGCTAATTCTGACTGGTAATGCTAGCTGGTTGACTGGTAGAAAATGCCTATGGCATTAAGCCCGCCTGTGTACATTGGTGTGCTTGAAGTATTAAATAAATAAATAATAATAAAGTAATCATAGTCATAGTCGTTGTCATAGTATTTTATTGATAAGGGATTCTTACAAGTCATATACAGATTCAATATTTTGCTGATAAACAATTATTAAAAATTACCTAAATTATTAAACAAATGTCAAACAAGTTAAAGAAGCAAATAAATAGCGGTCAAATAAAAAACAAAATTTTTTATAAAAAAATTTGAAAATAAAACAAAACAAAAACATTACATTACATCATTATACAAATGTCAAATAGTAAAAATGTCAAATCAATAAGAGAATACACATAAATACGAGTCGCAGACAAAACACACAATAAATCTTAAAATTCCAAATTAATATGTTAAATCTCTAAGTAACTAAGCTGATATCAGAGTTTATACCGCTCATGGGCCTCTATCTTGGCTTCACATGCTGTTAGTAAGCATCTCTCAGGCCTACAGGTTTCCTCACGATGCTTTCCTTCAACGTGTTTGAAGCAAGTGATAATTATACAATTTGTATATTTATCACTTGCAAAAAATCAAAGGTTAAATAATCACCTGCCTAGCCTTTTCCCAAATAAGTTGAGGACTTGTGAGAGCTTTATACGGCTGAATACCAGTATTTAAATGGTATGACTGCCTACCTAACTTACACCACCAAGTAACTGGCTAACAGCCGAATACTGAAACGCTACTCAAATCTCCTACTCATCTAAAAGCTACTTAAATTTAAGCATCCCTCAAATTTAAATGGTATACACAAACACCACTCAAGCAATTCGAAAAACCATACTTAAATAAGCAGTCCTTAAAATTGTTCTCAGCACGTTCTCATTTACCAAATAATTTAGTTTATAACACCTACTTAACTCGATTTGACAGTTGATGTGACAGTTAAAAAGCGCTAAGTGGCGTTCCACTATACGGATTTTATACAGAGTTGAGTTTAAGTACAACTTAATTTGAGATCCTGTTAAATTTAATCAATGCTTTTAAATGACATATGAGAATATGAATTTCGACTATGAGAGCTTCTCAAACGTTTAAGTAGCCGTCAAATATTTGAGAGGCGTTTCAGTATTCGGGCGTAAGACGATACGCACTCGTAAGAATAGTGGTCAGATTTCTGAATTTAGTCTCCCAGTGACAACTGTCAAAGTTTTACGGAAGACAGCCTAGATTAATGGCAAAATGTCATGGCAAAATGTGCTTCCAAAAACCAACAAAACGTTGCTCGTATATCGAGGCAATGAACTACGCTGCTATACAAATATGTTTGCCTGTAATTTACGTCCATCAATGGTTAGTCCGTGACCCGTTTAGACACGGCCCATCACAAATCCCCCTTTACTGCCATGTAAAAAAAACGTACCAACCATTATAAATAAAAACCTGTCTAAACTAAACCTAACAAACACTGCAGAATTGTCCAAAAAGTATGGTTACAAAATTGCTGAAATAATTATCTTATAGTTTGTTACATTTTTGATATGTATACGATAGACAACTGCAGCTCCGTGCAGACGTGTTAGTTTAATTAATATCTTTCATACATTGATGTAAGTAAAAAGAATATTTTGGAGAGGTTTAAACTTGAGTTTTTGTTCTCTCCAAAATTGCTTGAGATCTTTTTATATTCTTTGCAGTTTAAAGGCAGCGCGTAAATAAAAGTCGAGAAGATGTAGTTAATAAACAGTTTTAAGAGTAGGTACCTATGCTTAGATGGTTTAGTCACGTATGAGAGGATGAATGAAACTTGACTAACAAAAGGTATTGATAAGGCCGATGTATGTGAAATTACCGGGAGAAAACTCCCTAGAAAGACGTTCGTTGACTAATGATGTTCTTCAGAACAGTGCGATGTAGCTACTCGCAACAGATGTCCGAACGTAAACAAATCAAAAGAAATTTACACCCGACTGCGTTTCTGTGTAATTTGGAAATGAGAAAACCTCGTTCTCGTAATATCGTTGAAGCTCTAATGAATCTAACGACACCTTTGAAGCTAAAATCCATTGAGGCGTCCAGGCTGCAGAGCGGGCCAAACATTTGAATTTGGCACCAAAAATCCGCCATTTTGTTTTGTTATTTTGATGTACCCCTCTTTTATAAGATAACTCTCACAGTAAATACAAATCTAACAACACCTCTCAAGCTAGAATCACATACTCTCGAAAAACATAACCCCTCTTCTGGCCCAGTCGGGTAAGGAGACATGAATTTATGAATATGGTTTTGCACATTAAGGAAAAGAGACTGAGTATATGTCTTAGCCATAGAAATCTTCTATGGTCCTATCTCTGGATATTTAGACCGTAATGTACACACGGATGTACATCAAGCCATAATTTCCAGTTTACGCCGACCTCGCATTGAATAGAAATCTTATACAATGCGAGACCGCAGCGTATACTGGTATGTATAGCTTGATGTGTAGCCGTGTGTACCAGTGGGACCCATAGCTCCTATTCGGTGTAAGTATTTTACGTGGCCTACGCAAATGACCGGCAGATACCGTCGTGTGGTGGGTCGTCGAGCTCCCTGAAATAGGTTTGAGCTACACAATGACTGAAGCATGCATGCCGTCTGTCGGGACAGGTCGGCTCAAAGCTGAATTGATTCTTTTTTCAAAAGGCTATTCCAGACTTTGCCCTGCATCGTCAGACTCGCATGGTAAATGAATATAATCTTATGTCTGGACTTTAAAAGAGACCATGACCCCTGAGTTTCTTTCGGCATTTCTTCTCAGGGATCAGTCACTTTGGAAATGCCATTTAGTTTAGTTTAAAAAAAAGATATGTAAAAGTATCTGAGAAGATCTACTTACAGAAATAAATATCATTTCATTTCATTTCATTTCACATCTGTATGCCACATCCAAACCACCATTTATTCAACAGTTGCCGCTCCCGTGTCCCACTTGTTGTACCCGGCGCAGTAACGTTTATGAACTCGTTAATTAATTTAAAATAATATCTGATGTCATTGCAATCTACATAGCTGCATGACATCGGAGCTATGATGGGTGTAACATGCACATTGCGAGCAGTTGTGTTGTTTTGAATGACCTATCGCGAGCCAACCAATCGCTTCTTTGTAAATAACTAGTTATGTCATGGACTTTGTTTGTGTGAAAGAAGCCTAGCCTATGGTATTCGGAAATAGTGTAAATTTCTATTAGTGAAATAATTTTTGAAATTGAGTGTGTAGTTCCGGAGATTACCTTCTAAGCACAAACATACAAACTACGTAATATTAGTACCTATAGACAATATTATCGACTTGTTATTGTTCCACTTTAGAACAAAAGCTTCTTCTCATATAGAGAAGGCACGAGTATTAATCACCACTTCAAGCTGATGGGTGATTTTAGACTTATATTAATTAGGTGCTAGATGTTTATATTATAAGTCGTTTCTATGGAGTGTACCGTGTGTAAAATCGTTAATAGCCTACCTATAACCTTCCTCAACAATTGTGCTATCAAATGCAGAATTATTATTATTATTTATTTATTTATATACATACATACAGTAAGTTCTTAATAACTATAAAACTTTGCCCCGCAAAACCGTGTTATCGGTTTAACTGCAGGATCGAGTCTCCGTACTATTTTAGAACTACTTATATATAATAACAACTAAATCTTAAACATTATGCCTATGTTATACAATTTCATTATCTATACTTATAATAAATCTGTAGAGAACTCAATTCTGTACATTGAAAATATATTCAAAATTAATATTGGAGAATGATTGGTAATCGATACTGATGCCAAAAATGCAATCAGTAATTTTTTTGTCTGTCTGTCTGTCTGTCTGTCTGTCTGTCTGTCTGTATGTGCACGCATAGGTCAAAAACTACTGAAGGGATTTTAACCAAACTTGGTACGATTGTAATCCATACTCCTGGGCAGGTTATAGGCTATATAACATAACACTAAGACACATAGGAGCCGAGCAGTGACGATAAATTCGAAGCAAGTCGGATGAAAATATGCGCTTTCGAGTTCCTATCCTCGCATACGTTGATCATACACAAAAAGTATGTATTACAAAGATGTTGATCTTCAAAATATCAACAAAAAAGTTCTCAGTAACATATATCTATATCTTATAAATTATCCACAATAACACGTTTACCTAATCGTTAGTCATTTCTTCAAAGTATATTAAATAATAACGTACACTTTTATACTATTTAATATAATAAAATAAAAAAATTTGACATCGGTTTAAAAACACACAAGATATAGATGAACTTAAACCTTAAACTTCCAAATCTCGCGCCATTATGGTAGCCTACGTCTGCTATACGGTTGATATTTGTTTAACGCGCGAAGCGGCTCAGCGCGGCATCTGGCGGGCGTTCACGCGCCAAAACGTCACTTATTTGACAGTGGATGCGAAGGGACATGCCAAGCATTGTTCGTTCTTATTGACTAAGCAAGACTTTTATTAATTTATTCGCCCTTTTCATTAGATTAGATTTAAATTATAGTAGTTTTTAGATATTATTTTGAAGTAGTTTTTAGTACTTCCCTAAATATAATTTTTATTTTTATTTGTTTAACTCTTTTTATTCCGTAGGTACTTAATTACGATTAATATTCCTTATTTGTTTTTTTAGATTTTAAATATAGTAGGTACCTACGTAGTTTTGAGATATTCGTTTTAAATAGGTATAGCTACCTAATATAATTAGTTTGTTTTTTTTATTCCATAGGTAATTCATACTTTATTTTTTTAATATTTAAAATAAAAGTACCTATATGGTAAGTTTTTTTTTTAGTTATTTAAAAGTTAAGTTAGTTAAGATATTAGTTGATTTAAGTTATTCGACGGTTAGCGTCTTTTTGACTTAGGAAATAAACTGTTGCTTCTGTTTTTTTTTTATATTTGAATTCAAGTAGGTAGGTACGATGCCACCTAGAAAACGGTCTTCTTTATTTCGAAATTCGATAAAGCTAAAAGAATGAGAGATGCGCATTCTCAGGAATCGTCAAAGAAAAGAGCACATAGTTTAAACTCTATGAGAGTGAATAACGCAACTTCACGAGCACATGAAAGCACTTCTGAAGTTCTGGGAGAGAGATGCGATTAACTTCTGATAGGGAAAGGAACCTTTTCTCAACAAGAGCTGCGTCTTACAGTTGACCGTAAAATGCATGTTTTATCCCGACTTCCCGAGAGTCGGAAACGTTCACCGAACGACATTTAAGGCTTACAGCTGATCGCGAACGGCATATATTATATCTCGAGAATCTGAAAGATCTAGGTACTTAACGAGAATTACGACTTACATGTGACCGCGAAAGGCATGTGTTATCTCGAGAGTCCGAAACGTACTCAGAGCGTGAGTTAAGACTTACAGCTGACCGCGAAAGGCACGTTTTGTCTCGAGAGTCCGAAACAAATACTGAGCGTGACTTAAGACTTACAGCTGACCGCAAAAGGCACGTTTTGTCTCGAGATTCCGAAACATATACTGAGCGTGAGTTAAGACTTACAGCTGACCGCGAAAGGCACGTTTTGTCTCGAGAGTCCGAAACATATACTGAGCGTGAGTTAAGACTTACAGCTGACCGCGAAAGGCACGTTTTGTCTCGAGAGTCCGAAACATATACTAAGCGTGAGTTAAGACTTACAACTGACCGTGAAAGGCACGTTTTGTCACGAGAGTCCGAAACATATACTAAGCGTGAGTTAAGACTTACAACTGACCGTGAAAGGTTCGTTTTGTCTCGAGAGTCCGAAACTCAAACTCAACTCAACTCAACTCTTGAACTCTCAATATCACGACCGTCTGGCAGTTGAAAGGATACACCTAAGTTTGTTAAATGAAAGACGACGAATTGATAATATTCGATCGCAGGAAACGGACGAGCAGCGTGAAGCCAGGCTTTCCGCGTATAGATTTAGACATATTTTTGATAACTTAGATGCACATGCAGAGGATTTAGATGAACCTACAAATTTACTACCGTGGACCAACAAATATAAAAGTGGGTTCACTTATGCTGTCACTATTGAATACAGATCATATTCGAAAATCGGGGATAGGAACGTAGTATGTTGTTTTTGCAATGCCTCCGCTGGTCTTAGAGACATGAAACAGGAGCGGGTGTTCTTTGTGAAATGTAAGTATCCACTAAGAAACGATTTTTGGAAATTCAATCCCTAAAGAGAAAAAACAGGAGACAGACGTCCGACATACACGCAGGCGAAGCCGCGGGCAAAAGCTAGTGTTTAATAATCGTAACTCTGACAAAACACTTCCTATATATTATTCATGTAATGTTTCAACAGCTTACGCTTAAAAACTCGCTTATAATAGATCTATTCTAGTGTTTCAGTGATTCATACAAAAAAAAACAAAGTAATTCGACAGTTTTATCACAGTTGATATGAGACTCACTAACATTATAAAGAAATATCATTCTGTTTGTTCGTAAGTTTGTGCAGAGGAGGTTTTCAAGAACTAATGATCCAATTAGATAGTAAAATATTGGTAGACGTTTTTCCTGAATGCTACTTTAATTCCGCGATTGACACGTATGCTGATAGAAAAAAGGCACGGGTGCGAAGCCGCGGCAAAAAGCTAGTGCTATAAATATGACGATGATGTAGTACATTCCTCACACCGATGTAGGCAGTGTCTAAAATAAACTACATACTTCACATTAAACGACACGTTGACGTTTTAACGTGTCTGCTAAACCAATTTAGTAAATTAAATTAACCCTTGAAGGGTTTACTTGTCATAATTTCTTCTTTGTTCAAATAGCAGAGGGTCTTTTAACTCCGATTAATATATTATAAACTACATAGATGTTCTTTGTTACTTCAGTAGTTACTCGTAAAGATTTTGATGTAGACACGCACGGGTAAGTTTTTCCGGTATGCGTGTCATTGAACTAAGAGCATCTTGCTAAGAGCATCAATCGACTGTTTTATGATCCCTCTTGGATTGCTATGATACTTACCCGAATTTGGTAAGTGAAGTAAAGATGGGAAGTTCTTCTTGAAAGAAAGAATTTACTTTTATAGTGAGCATTTTTATAAGTATACTGAGTAACGACTGCCACGCAGGTCAATGCATGAAATACATACAAGATCTTATAAATAAATATGTAATTTGCTATATTATAGAGTAGGTAGTTAAAAAATATGTAATCCGCCATTTCACTAATAAATAAATGCAACTTTCACTTAAGCAGAGCTTGTATTATGGGACTAAACAACTGATAAACATAAGTATATTATAGATAAATTACTGCCAAACACAGGAGAAATGATCGTGCTCATCACACAAACATTTGTCCTGGGTGGGAGTCGAACCCATGACCTTCAGCATAGAAGTCAGGCCCACTAACTGCTAGGCCAACAGGCCGGTCACTAAACTTAAAATCTTGGGGTCTTGATGTAATGAATGATCGCCCATCCATAGACTAACCTCGGTAAATGTAGCTTAACTTTTAATCGACCTGTGCGGCTATAAATTGTTTACCACAATTCCCTCCTACTCTATGCACTTATATATCAAACTAGCTGTACCCTGCCACGCTTCGCTGTGGCACATTGTGATTAAATGGTTAAAAAAAAAGAAAAAAAAAATAGATAAAAACATTCCTTGATGCGGATTATATGTATGTCATGCTAAAATTTCAGCTCGATCGATGCAGAACTTTTTGAGTTTTTGAAGCGTACACGAACCAACATAACATTTTTATATATTACTAGCTGCTGCCCGCGACGTCGTCTGCGTGAAGGTTCTACAGCACCAAATATACCTACCTAAGATTCCAGTGTCGCTATAGCATTATAAGTTAAATAAAAAACTACTTGACAAAAAAAAGCTATTACAGTATAAAAGAGTTTTTCGAGGACAAAACTAAACTGTAAAATAGTGTGAAATATAAAAAAAAATATATATTTATAATATGTTAAAGTAAATATTATAAAAATATAATAATTTAATAATAATAATATAGGTATATATAAATATACTAATATAATATATAAATACTAAGAATATTATATAATAAAAGATTGATTAAATAGTGTGTAAGTATTTCTATATTGAAATTGTGTTGCTGCGCCCTAACAGGGTATCATGTATGTACTTTTACCTTTTATAACACCCTATGTATCTACTCATGATCGCAATAAATATTTGAAGTTTGAAGTTTGAAAAGTTAACAACTTTTAAAATAGCATTAAAATATAAGTTACATGAAGAGAGGTTTTTTGTATTTTTTTTTTTATTTTGCAATTTTTAGTTTCTTTGTATGTAAAGACAGTCTTTCAAAACTTGAAAGAATCATTGAAATCAGTTAACAATTGCAAAAGAAGTTCTTTCTAAACCTTTTAAAATAGACAGGCGTAATATTATGGAAAATACATTAACCATGCACAGACATAATGACTGTAGCTATTGCGAGTAATTTGTTGTTATGCGTTGAAGAGTTCCATCGCCTGTCTTCTTCATCAGTTTTTCTACACGAAATGATACTTGCTAAATGTAAATGCTTGAATTGTCACCAAAAAAAAATTTAAAAATTGGTACATGTTTTCCTATATTATTTGAGGAGTTCCCTCAATTCCTCGAAGATCCCTCATCAGATCTGAGGTTCAATACTAATGGGACCAACCTGGTAGTATACCCTATTAAATAAAAAAACGATTTTTGAAAATCGGTCCATAAATGGCGGAGTAATCGCGTAACAAACACACAAAAACAAAACACCGTCGAATTGAGAACCTCCTCTTTTTTTTTAAGTCGGTTAAAAATACGTTCAAAGGTATATACCTTATAACACTTCCCTATAAACTACGTTGATAATTATACTGCCAGGAGCCAAAATGTAAAGATAGTCAGGACTGGTGGCGCGGGAGCAAGCGACGTACAGGTGCCCGTGTGAGAAGCAACTCGTCCTGAGATCTACACCCGCTGCTCTGAGTATCGGCTCCTGCGATTTATTGATTGTCATCACTAAGCAAACACTCACGGGGAACTGTACGCGCTCGAACTGGATCGGGAAGCTATGAAGTATAAGGGGAATGCGTTGTATAAATACTGCCTTGCCGACGCCACAACCCGTAATAATTTCCACCTCAATGGTGTCTGTCGAGAGAGATGACTTTAAGGCACCACCCGTTACACAACTTTGGAGGAGATTTGTTCCTAAAAAGCATAATCGGGACGCCGACCTTCATTCAGCTTGATGGTATGCGCTGGAAGTCAACTTGCTGACAGGAAGTTCAAAAATTCCACGGGATAATGTGTGGCGTCATCTTGCTCGACGACAGTGCTTATCGACGTATAGACCACTTCATTCCCCTCAATGTCCGAGAGAATGCATTCGTTAATTGCTGCAGCATGATCATTTTTGGGCGCCAAAATGGCCCTCTCACACGAATTCTGCTGGAGCGCTATACGACTGATGTCCACGTACACACAGCGAATGAGTTCTTCGAACCTGGATACCACTCTACCGAGAGACTCTGAAAGCACCGCCTGTCCACTTCTCTCTTCTGGTAAAGTGCCTTTGCCAAGACTTAGAAGGACATCGGAGAATTCTTGAGCGCGTGCAATGCCGCCGAGCCGAGCTCTTATATTAATGGTCAAGCGCAGCGTACGAACTTGTGACCACAACGAAGATCGTTTCACCGAAGCATTCATCTCGTCAGCCCTCGATCCCCGCGTCAACTCGGGAAGCGTTTGCCTGAAATCGCCACTGAGCAGAACTGTGACACTACCCATCAAATGTTCGTTCCTGCAGATGCCCTGCAGGGTTCTGTCCACGGCCTCAACTGCCTTCCTTTTGAAAATCGTACACTGATACGATCCCATATGATACGATCCGAACTCTGCTCAAGATTTTGAGGGTTTTGTTGGAACTTCAATTTGTCAAAACGAATTATACGATACAACTTTTATGAAAAAAATGCACAATGCCATCTATGAATTTTAAGAATAACTAACTACTAACCTCATCAACACGATCAAAATTTAAATTAATTTTCAAAAAGTGTTTATGTGTTACTTGATTTGATTTTTATACATTCTCATAGATGGCGCTGATTCCAAATTGTCTTTATGCTACTAACATTCATTAAACTTTGTTTCTCTGCCAAAGTTACTTAAATGGCGTAGTTTTTATAGTGTAAAGCTAGATAATAGCATAGCTTACACAAAACCAACATTTAAATATGCGTCCTTTGATTACACGCTTCCACAGAATGAGTAAGAAGAATAAAGATTCACTGCTCCTCCCCCGTAGGTGATAGCGTGATAATATATACCCTATGTGTTGACCCGACCTCTTAGTAATATTCATGCAAAATTTGAAGTAAATCCATGCAGTACTTTTTGAGTTCACCCCGGACATACATACAGACAAACAGACAAACAGACAAACAGACAAAAATTCTAAAAAGTCACTTTTTGTCACCAGTTACGTTTTTCTAACAAAACCCACTTATTTTTTCTTGAAAATTCTCAATGTACAGTTTTTCTGTCGTTACTGTTTTATTATATGTATAGTTATAGATTACACACAGTATCTCAAAACTCGAACACAGTCATAATTGTCTCAATTTGTCAAACAATAGAAGATCAACCCGTATTACTGTTGTTTGATCGTTGTTGTTGTCTATCAATGCCTTTTGCCCGACAACATCCTTGGGAATCAACGGGGTAATTCTATTTGGAGATCAGCATAATATGACAGTAGATTGTATTGTGTAAACAAATGAAACGGAAATTTCTCTTCAACAAAACTTTAAATAGAAAATTCAGATTGAGTATCCACTAATTCATTGTAAACACATTGGTAAGAAGTTGGCAGAAATATATCAGAGTTGATAAGTCCGATTAGTTTTATTTTATTTTAATAAGCACAGTGACAGACTACAGACTAAAAACAATTCATCACAGCCATGACAACATACATTATGTGAATCTGAGGTCCAATTATTACTGTACCCAACGTTCAATGTTTACTAAGCTTCCTTATGACATTTTACAAATGTTTAAAAATAAGGAAAAAAATATGGAAAAAAATTACACCTTTAATTACAGTTAATATTAGTTGCAGTCCATCAAGGTTTTTTTTTTTGCTTCTAATGTACTAATTGCGCACGCGATACGTGTCGCGATTTTTTCACTTGATTCTTAATCTTTTACTAAGTTACTCCCCATAACATCAGCTATATAACGGTGAAAGTGTTTTCCAAATCTGTCCAGCAACTTTAGTGTTAGGCCTAAACAAGCGGACAAATAGACAATTAGTCACATTACAGTATTGTATTTACTTTCTCTTAAAAGACAGCATGGTAGGTCCATGCATCCTAAGATAGGTTGGAAGTTTGCCTTTGAACAGTTGTTTTTTTTTATTTTTAGGTGCTTAAAGTTTCAATAAAATAAAATGGTGTTAAAAGTTTTTAGCGGCCTTGCGAACTAATAATACTCGAACTATAAAAGCTCACTCCCGTTCTAATCTCGGAATGAAAGATAAACAAATATATTTCAACTGTAGATAATATTATAATATTATATTTGCTAATCAATTCAATTCTCTCTGTTTACAAGTGCGTGTTTAGCGTGCGTAGTTAGATGTGAAATTGAAAATCAATGATACAAGATGCCGTTTTGCATTCCCGTCAAATTCAAAAATCAACAATAAAATAATTACATTTTTTATTTGTTATGTTATATTATTCATGATCAGGATTTCCTACATTATAATTTACAAGAGTGATTTACAAATACAGACGAACATAGTCAATCTAGATAAGTTTCTCCAGAATCTCCACCATCTGCCACACACACACACACACACACACACACACAAACCCTTATTCGTTCTCCAGACGTCATGTAATACTCAGTAAATGTTGACCGACTCTGTTGAAAAGGAGAACTACCTTTCTTAGGAACCGACGTACACTTGAGGCCGTGAAAACTACACCAATAAAACCAATATAAATTGACTAGCTGTGCCACACGGTTTCACACGCTCTTGAGGGTCGTAAAAAGATGTTAAATAGCATATAATCTTCGCATGCAGCGTGGCAATGCCGCCAGCCTTTTGGTAACACTTCCAGTGGACTACGATGCGGATGAGATTTTTAACGCCATACTTTAGACATTTATTTCTCAAAACAGAACATTATATTCACTTACGAGAGAAACACTTGCTAAAAATGTAGGTAAGTAATAGTAGTTGGCATGGACCAAGCATCAGAACTTTTTTTCCTTCAAAAGAGTTGTGAATGTCTATAAAAATTAAAGCAATTTTAACATTTTTTTTTAAATTAAATGTTTATATTCGAATGTCTCTTCCAGAGTTTAGCACGATGAAACAAAAAACAAAATAGCTCTTCCGGTTTGCTTTATTAGTATTTAAAATATTCACGCTAATAAAGACAAAGAAAAGTTATTTTAGGCGGAATGTGACTAATTAAATCAAGTCCAAAAACAAACAATCCAATATAAGTTGAAATTTTTAGTAGGTAGGTACCTACCTACCGCATCAATTAATTATTTAAGTCAAAGTAACATTGAGAGTTTGATCAAATTTATCTTTATTACACTCCAGTTCACATTTATTGCTACCCAAACTCTCTACTTCAAAAGAGAAAAAATGTTTATTAAGAGCCAAGACTAATCCTGCGTAATTTGCTAAATGCCAAAGCATCATTATTATGTTTACTTTTTGACCTTTATTCAAACAATTTCCTCGAAAAATTCTGGGCAGTGAAGCTAGATCAAAACAAACAACGATATAATAACGAGAAACAACTGAATACTAGCTCAAGAAACTTAAATTGTGTTAGTTTTGTAGTCATTTAATAAGAAAAACTAGACAAGTGCGAACTGTTATACAGATAGACTTTTTATCACGCGACAAACTTTCACGCCTTTTTTTCGTGAATTTGAACAACTTTCTATACGAGACCGACTTGGAATATTATCTTATTAAGAATAAGAAAAATAAGAATATTTATGTGTACCAGAAACATGGTATAAATATATGTTAAATAGTTAAAAAAAACAGCTAGTTCTTACATTTGGGTCGAGTAGTTTTCAAACTATTTTGTTCCGCGTTCAATTCCCTGATCGGGAAAGCGTCACTGAGTTTTTCCATCTGGGATTTCTCAATATCAGTCCGGAGTCAAAATCAAAATCAAAGACCTTTATTTAAATTAGGGTGAGAATCAGCACTTTATAACGTGAAAAATACATTAGATAGTCCCCTAAATCGCCCACCCTTCACCTACAGTCTGGATTGGTGCCCGATTTATGGCAATAGGCTCGCCCACTATTACATAACACAAAAACATTACTAGCGGAATGTGGGTGTAGGTAGGTACTGCAGTAACACCTCTGCTTAACCATTCGGGGATAACAGGCGTAATGTGATGTTTATGTTATGGCTCCTTCTATGTACGGTACCCTAAAAATGAGGCCCTAAAATAGGCGCCAACAACACTTAGTTTTTGCTAGTTTCATAAAGTGCTGGCTGTTGGCGGTTTGCAATTTAACTATTGGAGGGAAAATTATTTTTTTAAATTAGTTGGATAGGGAAAAATATTATCTTTTGTTGTATTAGACGATATTCAATCTTGTGCCGGTACTTGGAGAGTTATATTCATTTATTTGTAAATTGTTTAATTATTAACTTGAGGTACCTACAATGTACCTACAAATAATATCACGGTAGTCTGTAGGTATTTCCTGTACACCCACATTTTGCCAGTTGTGTTTAAGTCCCATGTAACAGAGAGAGCGCCCTATTGACATCAATCGGGAATCCAGATGAAAAACACAACTATACCACAGTATAAATATTAATACAGTAGGACGACGCCTTTGATCTCTGGAAAAATGCCGACAACTTCTACACGCGGACTTGAATAATACCTCCCGCACTACGAACATCGTTTTGTTCGCAGTGCGGGAGCGGCTTTCCCGCGTCTCGCCCCTCACACCCCGCACGATTTCCCTGTCTAGACGGCTTCGTCGGACGACAGTATGTTTTTAGACCTGATGATGATACCTGTGATTATACCTTGCCCGACCCGAATATCGAATCAAAGAGCTCACTCAAGCTTAACAGTAACGCTAACGGCCACCAGACCAACAGGGCTATTCGTAAAGTAAATAATAATAAATCATCTCATAATTGCGCTGAAAAATCCTCACAAAATTCAAACACCTAAAGACCTCAGCTCGATATTTACCTGTCAACGCGCAAAATATTCCTACATAGAAAAACAAGTGTACGATCTCTAGTAAGTATATGAATAAATGAATAGGAAAAACACGTAAATAACAGAATAAAGTCAAAGAAAGCAATAAATAACTCAAGAAGAAGATTATTTGCTCACTAGACATACAATTTAACATTCTCATATCTAATAGAGTGCTAAATATTGAAATGTTACTTTATTTCATGCATAATTTATCATCATGGCCGCCGTTTTTTCGCGGTAAAAGTTAGCAGTGTTTTGATTTTGGAACAATTTCGTTTTTTATTTTATTTTATGTCGTCGTTTTTTCGTTGTAAATGTCAAACGTATATTAAACGTAATGTAATGCTTTCAAAAGAAACCAATTACTTGTATTATTTATGTGTATTTCTTCGGCTGAAAATTATGATTTACGGAACAGAATTGTGTTGCGAAAATATAATATTTATTTGGACCACCTACCTGTTATTATAAGTGCGTATATACCAAAACTTTACGTCACCAAAATAATAATAAATATACCAGCCTTTTACTGTACCTTCAAAGCAAAGTCCTCGTCTCATACAGAGAAGGGACGAGCATTGATCACCACGCTTGCTCAAGGTGGATTAGCAATATCAAACTTATTTCAAGTATAAGTCCAGATTTTCCTTCATCGATGTCAATGATGTTTAAGATTCTTTCTTAGAAAGTACACACGAATTGAAAAATTAACCAAAAATATTGCAAAACTCAACGGCAAAAATTTGAAGACATCATCTGACTAACCCTTTCCCAACTGTTAAAGTAGACAGCCACATACCAATATGTTTACGAAACCTTTCTGACCCCAACCACTAAGTAACTGTATAACAACATACTCATTGGTTGTAAGACTTCTGAGCTTCTGAGCTCTCGTAACAATGCAAAGATCTTCTTTCAAACGACAGCCGGGTCTAAAGGCGAGACTCCACCAAAACAAAGACGAGAAGAGCTGTGTCGTTCAACCAATTTGCTAGCCTCATTTCGACAGCTCAAGGCTTAGCTTCAGCACAATACTAATATATAGTAAGGTCACATCTCCTCTCGTCTCCGCTTTTGGTGGAGTCTCGTCCTAACAGCTTTACAAGCTTTCCGAGGCACAGAAAGCACTTAATAAGTATAGTGGATGTTGACCCAACAATTTTTTTGGTGTGGGGTAAAAATATGGATTCTACTACCCCAAGGAGGGCAGAGGAGTTTGTCAGACTCTTACTGACTATAAAATCCACCCCGGAGACGGCATTTCGTCTCACACATGCGCCAGAGCCATTGGAACAGAAGACTCTTTCGCAACCATCGGAGCCAGCCCCGCGGGCCTCGCCAAATGTTAACCCATCTAGCATGTTGTACCTCCAATCGATCTGTGCAACTGTTATATGTCTTAGCCACGAGCCATCCAACAGACATCACAATAACCATTGCCATAAGTTGATTGGCACAGTAAAACAATAGAAGCTAAATGAATTTATGGCATACAATTAAGATCAATGTTTTACGACGCTGTACTCACTTGCAGTAAAGAAAATGTAGTGTTTGGTCATTCTTTTTCTTGAAGAGTAAGATTATAGTATTTTATATGATATCGTTAAGTGCCACACATTAAATTTGAGTGTAGTTTGCGATGACTGATCTATAAAGATATGCTGCTTAAAATACTATAGTGTCATAAAATGAATCATCTATCTAAGTGTCTTATAAAATACCCTAGTGTTGTAAAAATACAATGTACTCAAAGTTACAGTTCAGATAATTATGTATTTACGGGATCAAAAAAAACAAAAAGTATAGTGTATTCTACTAATCAATAGGATTATTCGATAGTTCAGGATAAAATCTCTCTAATAAAGATTTTTTTTCTTAGAACTCAAAATATTAAGAAATCTGCCAATTTTTTCTATGGTCTTAATATTTTTTATATTATCTTTTTGACTTCCGTAACTGAAGCTCTTACTTTGTTTTGACTTTTTTTAAGACTCTTTTGCTATTTTGTTTGAAAGTGCCCTTTTTTGGAATATACAAATACTCCATTTATAACAGCATTATATAGAAGTTAGAAAAGGTTAATTTTAATGCACACTGTGTAACGTAAGTACAATGAGCTTGCTACAATTACGATGGACGCCATATTTATTATAATCTATTTACACTGCAGCTGTCACATTCACTTAATTTTAACTATATTAACAATAAATTTAAAGAAATGATGTAGATCTCATTTAGTTACATTATTACAATGTCAATGATAAACAAAGAAACAGGGATGAACAATACATGGAACGTCCTTCGTTTCACTTTTATTCGTCTAAACATAAAATCCTTGTCTAAAAAACTTATCTTTAAAACCAAATGTTCTGCATTCCTGCTTCTACGAGCTTTGTTTTTCTAATTATAAATTGAGTATAGGTAAAAATTCAAGTAAAATCAAGTGGATGCATAATTTTAATAATAATAACTACATTTAATCCAGATCAAGGCCGTAAGTGAACCGATCACACACATAATGAAATTACAAATCAACCAATAAGAACGCAGTATACCAAAAATGTCTACAAAACAAAATATCGGCTGTCCCATTTCGTGCGCCCGACGTGTAACGTAACAGTGCAGACACAGTAACGCACTTAACTTGAACGTAACTAGCCACTGTTAACAGTGTACCGAGTGGGTCAATATTCTGTACACTTGTCTTAATGATTATTTACGGAGCTTATGTATTTTGATTTATGTGGATTATGTTTTTTTTTAGCCCCGACGCAAAAACGACGGGGTATTATAAGTTTGAAGTCTCTGTGTGTGTCTGACTGTGGCATCGTAGCTCCCGAACGGATGAACGGATTTGTATTTTTTTTTTTGAAAGGTGAATTAGTCGGAATCGGAAGTGTTCTCAGTTATGTTTGATGAAAATCGGTCTAAAATGGCCGCCGCCACAAAATGGTGGATAATATATTTTTTTCACAACTTCCTCAATGAGGGTATTGAATCAAATTAAAGAACTTGACTAGTAGAATATTAAAGGAACACAATTTTTTATTTTAATTTTAAAGGGCCACCACCCCATTATGGCGTAAAACATTTTTTTTTCTAAGATCTTTTAAGGTTTTTAACTTTTTTTATTGGCGAAAATATCATCGTCTGCCTTGCCTTTTCCGAACTACATAATGTTGGGGTCGGCTTTTATTTTAACTGGATGCAATGGAACCAGTTTTTTACATGTAGCAAAAACCAATCTAACCTCCACAACCCAAGAACTGGGTAACACGGGATCCCTTGGTCAAACTGGTTGTCAAATTTACGGAGTTGTAAATTTTTTCTGCAGTGGGGTTTTTTTTTTGTTTTGTTAGAATGATGAATGAAAGGTTGGATGAAGGGAAATTATTATTATTACAATTGGCTTGAACAATAATTGTTCAGGTTCTCACAGGTGAGTTTTTCCTTGGCATTATTTTGTGTGTGCTCCTGGCGCCCGAATTTTCTATATTTCTTTAATTTTGTTTATTTGGAACACACTACACATTTTTCTTATTTCATATCATAACCGAATAACACATTTTTTTATTTTATCACAATTGGCTTGGATGTTACACATTATATGCTACTACTGTAAGATTAGCTCCTTTTATTTAGCTACAAGCCCTTCTCGATAATCGCGTGCTAAAGCAATGATAAACTTTCAAAACGTTCTTTTCTAAACGAAAAATATGTAACAAAACACGCGAATAATCTACATTGATTTATAGATACTAGAAACAAAAGCCAAGTCCTTTGTTACAAAAACCAAGATGGCCACCGATGACATTTATTTCCACGCAAACAATATTAAAATGTTGTTCTAAGATTTATATCTTCGCTAGTTTCTATGCGAAATATTCCGCGGTGTTTCTTAGAAACATACTAATGTATTAAATGTCTCACTAAACCAGTGCGTGAATGATTAGCTCTAAATTCTGATGAAACAGCTGTTTCAGACAGTTTTACAGTGATTCAGTGGAAGTGTAGTTGTTAATTAATATTATAACAATGGAACTTTTTATTTTTATAATCACTAGTATCGTCGTAGGACGCCCATTGTAACACCCTATGTAGCCCTTGAATTTCTAATTTGTAAGTTTTTATGGTGTACATTAAAGAATCTATATTTTGTCGTCTAATGGTCGCAAGCGTTACTACGGAGTGTGAGGTCCTAGATTCAAATCTGGGGTCGGGTAACGTGTGATTATTTTTCATTGGGAACTTCTCAGTGACGCGAAGATTGGATTTGAGCCTGTTAATGTGTCGTGACTTATATAATGGTACTTAAACTAAACTGGCTAAATGTCGGTGTCCTATTGGTACTCTATTCCCTTACCCTTCAGGAATTAAAGGCGAGATGTTAGCAAGAAGAAAAAAAAGAAACTGCGTGACCCTAAGTGGGAGTATCGTAGACTGATTATGTTAAGATATTAATTAAGTTGAAATTACGTTTAGCTACAACAAAGTTGCTTTGATTGAGTAACGTTAACTTTGCAAGTCTTTTGAAAAAAGCTAGGTCCAATCATATTAATAATGATCTCGGACAACAACCTTAGTGCTAAAATAATAAAGGTCAATTTGGTACACAATCACAGGTAAACATAATTGAATAGACCGTATTTACGTGTTACATACAATCTCAAGAATAAAAGAAGCTCACATCTTCTATTTTTGAAATAACATTGACACATTCTATTTTCAAAACAAAAGCTGTCGATTCACCACAGAGGAATGCCGATAAATTCTTAAAATTCCATAGACTCAACAACTTTTACAGAGATCAGACATCGAACTCAATTTTATGAAGCGAAGAAACACTGATTGATGTTTTGGCAAAAAGGAGGGCGCGCCAAATTGGTGTTTAAAAAGATCTCACAACTTGGCGTAAGTTTTTACACTACATGACACGTTGATTAGAAGAAGTGACGGGTGACAACACAGAAATAAACTCAGATTGGATCACGCTTTGGTTCGGTTCGGGAATGTTCGGGATGTATCGTATCTTTCCGGAAAATTATTTGATTGGGGTATAGCTGGATGAACGATTGGCTGCTAGGGGTAAAAGTTTCTTTTACTTAGTGTGAGTTTGGTACCTTAATACAACAAAGATTTGTGGTAACTACAGATTGTTTTCAGAGACTTGGAGATTGTGTTCGTGAGATAATATTGTTTTTGTATGTTTGTACTTACACACCAACGGAAGAGTTAAAAAGGAAAATAAAAAGACACCAATGGCCGTTTGTATGGAAAACACGCACAGTCCAATACACAGAAAATGCATCCACGCGCGTTCATTCAGTTTAGAGACACGCAACAAGCAGCGTGATGAGTGGCAGTGTGATAATCGCCTTAAACACCCTTTTCCATCTTATACACTTACCCTTATAACCCATAAACTTGCCTTATTTACATTTAACCAGCAATAATAGACGTCTGTGGTTATTACAATATTTAATATCCTGCAGAACATTATTTGCAAAGTCAAAATATCATTTATTTCAATCAGTATATTATAGGATATTAATAAGGCACTTTTGAACGTCAATCCTTTTATGAGTAGAATAATATAGGTACTAAACTAAATTTGGCTGCTTATTCTATAAAAGGTTTCGTATAGGGAATTTTTACCTAGTGATAAGTATTAATAAATGATATTTATTTCTTAAATTGGTTTTACAAACTCGTCAAACAGGTAAAATTTGTTTTTTTTTATACTAGGTTTGGTCGGTTTTTCACTATTTGACTACTTTGAGAAGAAACACCAACAGAAACTCAGAGATCTCACACTTACAGTCTCTTTGAAAGTCCAAACAGATCAAGATAACTTGGTCATATCGTGTGAGGACCATGCAGATTAGTGTTTGAGATGGTCTTCCAATTTAGGAAAATGATTTTTCGTATAGATTTTTTCTTATAATAATAGTGCCGAGACACCGCACCTAAACGGAATACTGAGAAATACCTATAGTGTGTATTTATAGTATATAATTTGTTTGTTTTATTTCTCCTCACAATATTTGAAATAACTAAATAAACAGTTAGACTTTAGATACATTTCACATCTTAATTCTAAATATGTGAAGAGCTGCGGTGTCTGAGGTAGGCGCAAAGCACCTGTATTACAGATCACCAGGACCTCAGCAGTCATAGTGCCATAAAGAAACAAAATACATTGACTAATGAACACATTATTATCCTTGCGGCGCGTAAAGACAAACACACATGTCAACAACTTACTATAAGTACATGTTCAATCTAATAGTAAACAAAACATTACCTTATTAAGCTCTGTACTCCCAAACAAAACAATCTTCTATTCATTTCTCCTTCCATTCTATAATCTCTATAACTCCAACCACCATAAAACGGATATAAAGATGATCAAAATAGTAATTGTGGTAACAAGCCCGGTACAGTCGCGTACAGTCGTCGAAACACAAATTCACGTCACCTCTAATATTTATAAGATCTGTGGAACTATTAATGGACTGTGACGTACAGTTGCACGCAAAACTGTTAAACCTTAAATAAACTCTTCTTTCTCAATACCAGAAGTGTACAAATGAGAATAGGAACTTCAATGACCACTATCTGTCAGATGTCACTTGAAAAGTACGTTCTGCAACGAATCCTTAATCTCGTAATCAATTATTTATATCGTAATCGTAATCAAATATGAAAACACGTCGAATTAGTCTTGTGGAACGTACTTTTGAAGTGATATCTGACAGATAGAGGTCATTGACGTTCCTATTCTCATTTAAATCGCATAGTACCTAATAGTACACCCACATTCCGCTAGTTATGTTTAGGTCCCATGTGACACACAGCAGCATGCAGCTTGTAGTGCTATTCTGTAAAAATTCACCCAGTGAAAATGTAGGTAAAGGGTAGTAAAGGCGAATTGAGCAGCCATTGCATACAAATGTTAGGCATTGACTGTTCACTCTACTTAAGTTTTCACTAGGCGTTGGACAATTAATCATAGAGGTCGACGTCGCCGTCGTTGGGCTTTTTGTGTTCAATATAATAACGCTTTCCGAAATCTGATGGAATTGTCATGACGTTGCAGTGCGTCAGGGAAGTTTGCCGTAGCGCGTGTTGATTGTTTTAACACAACTATGCGAAAGCGCGCAAAGTCGCCGGTGGCTTGAGTCATGGACAGCCCCAAAAGGGGTCTGGAAATATTTCCTGAGAGAGTGAACTGTCTGCATGAAGGTTGCTGCTGTCAGTTTCATGTGTCATTGTATCGTGTTGTTAACAGCTAACACTTAGTAGTAAAGACATTTCATTTGATTAGAAAGCGAGTATAATGCTATCAATCGGGCATAATCCAGACTCCGGACTCAAAGTCAAAGTCAAATCATTTATTTCAATTAGGCCATTTAGAAGGCACTTTTGAACGTTAAACTTACAAGTTAAATAAAATATAATGATTCTAGTTGCCCCTTCCAAAAGGTAGTTTCGTATGGAGAAGAATGGGCAAGAAACTCCATACTTACTACTACTTACTCCATACGGACTGCTACTTAGGCATTGGAGGTGGAAAAACATTTTAATTAAACTGAACTAAATCTAACCTGAGACCTTAGCAGTAGCACTTAAATTTCATATTTGTAAAATGGTTGGAAATTCGTAGTAGTTATTGGTTCGAACTGAAATGCAAACTTCTCGAAGTGAAGTATTCTCGCATGAAGCTACAAGTGGCATATTTCCCATTTCACGAATCGGAATCGATAATTTACGAATACGTTTTAAAAACATTGCTTATTTGAAATGGCTTGTTACTCTTGTGAGCGCTAATTATGTAAAAATGGTTTCAAGGCAGTTAATACGCGCGCGCTATCCTCAAACGTTTTAAAAGGCTTCCTTCATTTTACACCAGGATTGGCTTTTTAGTAATAGCTAATTACTACTAAATATGATTGGTTGAGGGGCATCTCGCCCATAAAAAACTGGCTTACAGGCTAGATGTCAACTGTGGAGGGAAATGAGGAGTTTGACTCCCAAAACAATGTATGAGGGTACTATTCCCTTTACTTTATAGGTCCTCATTTCATGTAGACCCCTTATAATAACAATCACGACAGGTAACACGAGACAAATTACAGATTCTCACCAAATCCGATGTTAACAAGAACTTGAAACCCTAACTTGAGCAAATGTGCAAATTAATTAACGTTATCTTAGCAAGTATCGCGTGGAAAGTCGCCGATTATAATCAGGAAATTTGCTCAAGGATACACCAACAAAAACTGCGACCCATTTTTCTTAACAATGTTAAAAACTTACGAAGTAGGATCAACAAGATTGTGCTTTAACTTGTTTTTCTTGCTTTACATTTATAGAGCTTTTTTGTAAAAACCTTACGCCGTCAATCCGCCTAGAGCAAGCGTGGTGTTATAAGCCTTCTCTGTATAAAAAGAGGCTTTACCCTGCCAGCAGTACTACTATAACAGTATTATTAATTAAATACTTTTTACAAATTAAAAAAATAAGTAGGAACTTAATAAATTGAAAACCTCTTTTTTTTTCGTCCATTAAAGTAGGTTGGCGTTATTGTCGGAACCCATTCCGCATTATTTTTTTACTTTAGGCGAGACATTTTCTTTTGACTTTTTAAAAAAAAATCATCTTAGAGTGTGTGCATCGTGAGTAATTTTTTTAATATCTGATGACATTCTGTCTGTTAAAAATTCGTTTCACAAAAAATGTTACATCTAATCTCGATAGAAAAATCCATAGATACCTTTCACTTGTCGATAAACTAAAACACCTAAATTTTCCTGTATTATTCAAATGCAAAAATAATTAGGCTGTCAGTATACTCGTATCACTATCCTTGAGAAACAAATGGCTGCAAAGAATTTGTTCTTGATCTAACGAAACAAAAGTTGAATTACATAACAGTGTTAATGAACATGTTACAAAAAGAAATAGACTTGTCAACAGTTACTTATATAATGTTTTACGTGAAAAAGAAACTGTTTGGTATTGAAAGTCAAAGTCTAATAATAATTTAAATATTATAATAGTTTCACCAAATGAGGCAGCAAAATTTTTATTCTGTCGTTCGTATTATTTTACTGGTACATTTAGCTTTCAACAGTACCTTTTCCGACACAAATTTATAGAAAATTTGTTGTCGATTCTTCCAAAGGGTAGTTTTTTATATAGAAGAATGATCTTTTAAAATAGTTCTTTTACATACCTATTTCTTATATAATAATCGTATCGCATCAAGCCACCCCAGTGTGTCAATTTGTTTGCAGTTTTTAACTTTATTCTTAACACAATAAGGTCCATGTTCAATTGCGAAAATTTGGCAGTTTAGTGTAGATGGATGTGCAGGTGTCTGTACTTTTTACCTAGAAATAAAACTACCGCAATCATCATGATCGACAGGTCTTGTTGAATTTTATTGTTACTCTATAATGAATACTAAGAGTAAAATAATTAAGAGCGGTAAACTTAATATCAAAAGCAAATGTTTAGAAAAGGAAGAGAGAAAGTTAAAACAAAGTTTATTAGTCACACGCACAGGAAATTTAACAACAGAAACTACTACCAACAAAAACGACTTAAAAATTATTACTGGGTCGTAGTAATTTTTGACTTTCTGGTAAGGTATGGTAACTACCTTACATAATAAAAGGAAGCCGTAAAAACAAAACTTTTGTCTCGATGATAAATTTAACGTAGGCATAACATAAAATTTAATTACATATTTTAATTACTTTCAAATTTTAGCCGACAGCTTTCACTAACTTTGCTTTTGTCACTCAAAATAATTTGAAATGAAACCATATAATTTGTCTCTGTTTGTTTTATTATGATCTTGGAATACACTGAAAGTATTAATGTCATTACCTGCCTAGCTTTGTCCAACATTGTTAGGTATGGGTTTTACTTTAAACATTTTATTTTTATAGGAGTGATCGCTTATCGGTCATCGAAAACCTACAGTTACTGGGTAATACAATAACCCCCGTAATGGCTTTCAAAGATCAACCAATTACAGCTCAGATCAACGGCTGACCATGCTTCGGTAAACATGGTTGCTTCGGTAAAAAAAAATACAAATAGTTTTGGTATGTAATAGATATATTACATACCAAAACTCTTTGTATTTTTTAAATAGTCACCCATCAAACGACCGTCTTCAAAAGCAACCTTTGACCATTAAAACCGGCCGACCCTAGCTATGAGTCCCGTTTTATCGTAAAAACTTTCAGTACGTAATCAACAACAAAATTTCCAGTCTAATAATACCCAAGTATTTCATTGTAAAAATTAAACAAAGCATTCTAATTTAAAAAGAAAAAATAAAACACAGGAAAACCAGTTCAAGCATAAGAGAAAAGGCAACGAAACTAATTTAACCTCGCTTATATTCGCCAGATCAAAAGGATTGCTATCAAACAACATCGCGTTAAAAGTCTCATTTCTATTGGCCAGAGTGTTATATTAGCATATTATAATTATCTAATACTAATTGTGGCTCGTGGTCCACATATCCGAAAAAAACTTTTTGCAAAAATATACAACCGTGTACCTACAATCACTAAGCATAGATTCGGAAGTTTATGGCTTTAGTTACGTATTTTGTTTGATATTTATTTATTGCCACTGACTTCCAAATCTCGGAAGAAATGACATCTGAGGATTAAAAATGGCGGTTTGACAGCTTTTCAAAATATTTATTCTTATAGTTATCGAACTATTGAAAAATCTGTCCTTAGTAAGTTAATTTAATGAAACGCATCGGTTCCAAACCTCACTGCGGACAAAATAAGTGCGTAAACCAGCGGAACACAGCTACAATACTGATAAATATCAAAAACACAATTGGAAAAGGAAAAGAAAAACTAGGGTAAACCCCTCCCACCCCTTCTTCACTAGACAATACTCCTTCACTATTTTCATAAAGATAATACTTTTTTCGCGATAACCATCGCGCGCGACTGTACCCGCGACAGACTGGCGATCGGCCAACGCTTTGATGTCGCCGAAACGCTAATCTAGCCAAAAAGGGGGCCTTCCGTGCGTATAGACAATTGTTTTTTTCTTTTTTTTTGCGGCTGAGTGGATTGAAATCTGTTCGGTAAAGTATTAATGGTATTTGTGAATTATTTTTATACATATTTTTTGGATAATGTCGCCATTATGGTGTGACGTGTGAAGATTTAGTTTTTTTTTTATTCGAAGAAGTGATGGCAGAATGCTTGTCTTGATTCTGAAGACTTGGAATATTTGTATGTCTTCTAGCTTGTAGTAGGTAGGTACTGTTTTGAAAAATATTCCCGCAAAAATGAAGATGTAGTAAGAAGCAAAATAGATTAAAAAAATAGGTATAAATGTTTTTAGAATAAAATGGTTACAAGATTTAATATTTTTGTAATAGTTATTGTTAATCAGCATGGTACTAGGATGCAATATAATATTAAGTGTAAATGTTTGCATGTGACGGTACTGCAAGTAGGATTTTGTCTGTATTAACATCTATAACCCTACTCTTGTTGGCAAAAAAATAAATAATTAAAAGGATCTTATTTGATTTGAAAAGGGTTCAAACGACGAGGTTTATTCAATGTAGTTGACTGCAAAATAGGCCAAACGACATAGCTTATTATTTTGGTTCAATGTAAAATAGGCCAAACGACAACACCATAACATTGGCGAAAAAGCCAAATGCCTTAATCGACACACGTTATAAAAGTTCGAAAATTCAAAAGAGCTTAAGTCATCGTGTCCTCAAATTTGCCTTATTTTGCGTCGTATAGATCAATGAGCTTAAAAATGAGGCCTATTTTGCTGGGGGTGCTAAGCGCCAAAAAAGTGGTTAAAAAAAATTGAAACCTGGCTCAAACGATGGAGAAAAATCTGCTGATTCCAAATATGTATATAACTCAATATCACAAAAAATGTCGCTTAGACCAATTAGCCTTACAACCGTCGATATGTGTTTCTAAGGTATTGTGCATAGGAACGTAAGATAGATAACACGGGACAAGAGTTCAAATTGGATGGTTTAATGCGACTAACTTGAATATGGGTCGCGGGCGCACGTAGGCACACACACTAATACACTATTCGTTACATAGTATTATTTGCTTAATCAGCAATGTCATACCGTGTGTCCCTACAGGTCGAAGATTGCAAAAGATGGCGTGTTGAGTTACTGCCTATACCGTATTAGATTTATGAATATGTGTTTGAAAGAAAAACGTTCAGTAGTGGTATTCCGCAAATATAGGTGAAGCGAAGTCGAACATAAGCCATTATTCTATTCTAGGTATATTGCTTGGGATTCCCAATCAGCCAGTAAGAAATTGAGTCAAGTGAACTCAATTTTTCCACGGAGTTACTTTTACTGAGAGTATTATTCTCTTTCAAAATATATCACCCATATGGTACACGCATTTATTGTAAAAAGAAGGCATTGGAATTGGGTATGAAAACCTTTTTATTTCACAATACACCGGCGACGCACTCAACATAAAGATAAATTGCAAACTTACTTTTACTTCAGTGCTCAATTTAGCAACACTTGTGTTGCTAGATTTAAAAATAAAATCTAAAATAAACGGAGTTTCGTTAAAATGCTGCACTAAAAACAGTAAAAGCTTTTTTCTAAAACTGTCTCTATGGCTTTAATAAACAAGAGGCCATAAACTTTTTTAAACTAAAAGAAAAATAAAGCGTCTAAACAGCTACAATCTGTACACATACATGTATTTAAATACTTTAATTTTATTTTGAGAGAATGGTTCTGGCTGAATAGTTTAGGGTTCAGTGCAAAATAAATAGAAAATCCTTATGGAATGACTCTGTTTATTTCTTAGAATAATGGTGTCATTATTCTAAGAAACAGACAGACAGAGTCATTCAAACGCGTCTTCTATGTGTATATAAGACGCGTTTAGTACAAAACAAGGGCGTAATCGAGTGTCCACTTTATTATCTTTGTGTGCGTGAGCTGAATGTGTAATACTGAGCTATGTTCAACGGAACGTGACTTTTAGTACCTACTGACACGGCTCGCCTCAATTCCTCCTCTTTCGTAGGTGCCTTAACACACATATTTTAAATCTTTAGGTCATACAAATGTTTGTTCCGTGCGGGGATCGAACATGCGACACGCAGCGCAGCTATCAATCACTCAGCCACTGGTACAGCCGTACCATCCGTGACTTAATACTTTTCCTTTTAACAAGAAGAGTTAAAATTGTTAGTTTTTAGCGGGTAATCTCCGGAACTAATGATCCTATTCTGGAAAGTTTTCGCTGGTGAAAAAGCTACATTATTCCTGAGTGCTATAAGCTACTTTTATTTCTAAAAATGCACACGTATCCTGTGAGAAAGGTCACTCAAGAGAAACCTAAGAAAATTGTATTTTCAGTTACGTCATTAGAACACAATAGTAAGACGATATCTAGTTACCCAATACCAAAATAGCATCTGTGCAAAAATTCAAAAACCTTGTAAACGTCAAAAGATTGAGACTTGCACATAAACAATTTCACGAAATACTGAACGTTCAGAAGCGCACGAAACCGATGTAAATGAAGGATAAGCAGAACTTGAGGTTCAATGGTCGTTGCTCTGTACCAACTAGTAACCATCAGAATGTTTCGTGTATTGAGGAATAAGGTTGGTGCTATGGTGTCGGCGGAAGCGGGAGCGATCGCTTGATAGATGTCAATATTAATTTATGTTTTTGCTCTTTGAGGTTTATTCCCTTCGCATATTTTTTTTTTTGACTGTAGATTTTTAACCTATGGAGAGCAAGAACATAGCAATTTTTATCTTTTGAGGGTTAAAACGGGACCTTATTATAAATATTTTTGTGATTTAAAATAATAATGGTCTTATTTTTTACTGTTATAATTTTGTTACTGCAAGTGTTTATTGAGTTTAATTACTTTAAGTTCTTAACTGTCACGTTAGGATAAACACCGTAATGATAAATTTATGCTAATACATGCACATACATACATAAACGCACGTTTTTTTCCCCAGAGGGTAGGCAGAAACTATAGAAAGCCTTAGCTACGATTATTACATACTTCTTTTGCTTCGTTTACTGGCACACAAATCGCTATACGCCCTTGCTCTCACCATGTCCTAGCCCTCAAACTAACCTAGATAGAACGAAGTAATAGATCCTGTATCGCGATAAAATCGTGCCTCTCATATTATTTGTGGAGGATCCCCAAGTTTCACTCGTTTATCATACGCTGAGCATTACGCTAAGTGGTATTGCCTATTTCAAAGATAATGTTCTAAGAATCGGTACTATTGACTACGAAAGTGTTATTGTCAGCGGTTAAGTACCATTTTACGTAACTGTACATTATTTGTCAATCGATTTTGAGATTATGTGTTTTAAAGGAAATGAATGTTTTTACATTAATTTGCTTTTATCCAGGTACATATACCAGCACATCAAGCTGCTGTCAAATTTTTAGGTCTCGGACTATATTTGTGCAAAGGAGTGTCTTTTGTATGGCTCGCATTATTTACAATAAACTTCACAATAGCTGGAAAGTTAATTCTTTCCAGCCAGTTGCATTTTAGAGTAAAGTAAAATCTTTTTTAACAAGTACCTAAAGCATAATTGATGTAAATTTTTTAAATGAATATTTTTAAATTGACATTGCATAATTTATAATATGATTTACGATTTTTTTAATGTATGTAATGTAAAAAATAAATAAATTAATAATAATAAAAAAAAAACAATGACATTGATAATGGATTTTGACTGAATAGTTTTTGACCAACGTTGACATTGTGATAATATTAATATTTGCACAATAAGATAATTATGGTAAACATGTTAGTACAACTTCCATGCACTTTTTTTAAATGTACCTATAATTGGATGTAAACTCATGTTTGAGCAATTATAGATATCTGAATCTGAATCTTGTAATAAAGTTAAAAACTATCAAGGCCATTTGACACATTGGGGTTGCTTGATGTGCTAGCCACTAAACGTAATACAAAAAATGACGTGTGGCACTCGGAGACTGCCGCGGTAAAGCTATTGCATAACATTTTTTATCAACTCCTCTCCTCTCCCCCTCCCCATTCCTCCCCTCCCCCCTCCCTCCCATTCCCCCACACCTCCCACGCCCCTCCCCTCACCCCTCCCTCACTTTCCCCTCCCTACCCCTCCCTTCCTTTCCTCTTCCCGACCCCCTCTCCCCTCCTCCTTCCCATTCCACTTCCCCTCTCCCCTCTTCCTTCCCATTCCACTTCCCCTCTCTTCCCACCCCCTCCCTCTGACCACCACTCCACTCCCCTCCCACTCCCCTCCACATCCCTCCCTTGCCCCTCCGTCCCCTTTCACAATCCCCCCTTCCCTATCTCACAATCTCCCCCCTACCCCTCCCCTCCCCTTTCCCCTCCCCACTATCACCACTGTGCCTGTGTTAGATTATTTTCGTTACGGAATTTCTGTATTCGGTTTCCACGCTCAAGGCCCGCGATAGAAGCTATGCAATAGCTTAAAAAATACAGGGTGGAAAGGACAAACGTTGTCGTACATCAGAACAACATGAGTTTTTTAACAAGATTCAACTCTCAAACACAGAATGATTGCATCGGTAATTTGTTAAAAATATGGCCAGAAATGAGCATTTTCCTTTGCCTCGTGACTGCACGCGTAGTTTTACGATTTCTTTAAGAGCATCTTTTTGGACACAGTGCCATTTTCTGCCTTTCTCAGATATCGATTTCTCTGGATTTGAGGCACCCTGGCGAAATGCTAGTTACATTTATAATATAGTTTTAATTACAAATACGAAAATGAACCTTATAATATACATTACAAACATAATGATATAACGTTTAATGGTTCACGTCATTACCGGTTCCGGATTTCCTTCATGGAGTTAATGTTTGTTATCGAAATAAAATCTCCGTCACACGGTAAATTATCCCGGGAATGCTGTACAGTATTGCTTTTCTATGGACGATATGATGAGGGTATTTTCGTGTGGTTACTAAACGCACGATATAAAATATGAAGATGATCTTTCTCTTTTAGTCATACCCTGGAGATGGACATAAACACCTATGCACCTAGCTATTGTAATACCTTTTAATACAGTCGTTTTTGCAAATAAATACTAAGTACTATCATTATTATCTTTGTCTCAAAAAATAATACTAAGAAAATTAATTTTCTTTAACATTTTTCAAATGCATCGCCATCTTGGATGATGACAAGTGGCTTTCTTTTCAGTTGACATTAAACAATTGAAAAGTCGTAAGCTTAAACTGAAGAAGGTTAATTAAATAAAACACAACATTAATTGTACGAAGTTTGCCGTGGCAGCTAGTCCTACTAATATTAAAAATGCGAAAGTTTGTGAGCATGGATGTATGGATGGATGTTTGTTACTCTTTCACGTAAAAACTACTGAATGGATTTTAATAAAATTTGAAATGGAGTTAGCCAAGACCCTGGATTAACTCATAGGCTTTTTATCCCTGTAGGTATTCCCACGGGAACGGGAACTACGCGGGTGAAACCGCGGATCGTCTGCTAGTGTACCATATTTTAGCAGAGAAATATTTTAAATCTGATTTTTTATAATAAACAGCGTTTACATCCCAATGAATTCAGTGACCAGAATTAAGGTTCAAACGTAAAACCTAACGCAGACGATCGTCTTGTGTTATCAGACACATCCCTTTACGATGTAGTCAAAAGCGGTTACCAGAATCATCGTCAAACATATCTCAGTACTTTAACATCGAATTTTATGACAGTTATAAACAAACGAGAGACATAATAAAAGAACCATCTCCCTTTATTTCTTTCCAATGAAGACTGTTGTATTTTGTTTTGTTAGTGACTAAGCTGGTTTGAGAGTTTTAATGCCGCCCATAGGCCTCCATGAAGGGCCATGAAGGGAAATCTTCCTCTGTCCCTTAAGATAAGACTCGTCGACGTGTGCATTCTTCCCATCCTCACGTGTATAATCAGTTACTACCGCCTATTAAACAGTTGAATGGAAATGTATTTAAAAATAAATTTAAAAAAAATATACATACATACATATCGTGACGCCTGTAATCCCCGAAGGGCTAGGCAGAGGTGTACCTGGTAGTACACGCACATTTCGTCAGTTATGTTTAAGTCCCATGTAATAGGGGGCGATTTTTGACCTATTGCCATCCATCGGGCACAAATCCAGACTCCGAGCTGTTGAAAAAAATGTTAATTGAAAATGTATTTTATAATTTTAATGAATTATTTGATAAAAAATAATATTTGAAAATGTACCTCATATCTAATGTCTTATAATCTATAAATGCCTAACACTATTGTTGCTAGTGTTGGGAATTTATCCGGATAAATACTCAAAATGGATAAATACTCATAAATATCCGTTTTTACTCGAGTATTTATCCAAAACGGCGGATAAATATTATGCACGATTTTAGTAAGGGAAATTTTATATTTCTACGAAGAAAAGGATGAAATAAAGTGAAATTCTAAAACTTATCAAGAACTTTAAAAAAAACAAGCCTGTCTAACCTATGATTACACACAATAATAAAAAAAATGAGTAATACTTTCCTTTATGGGTCATTGATTTATGGATCGGAGAGGGGCTGGGGAGAGGGAAGGGGAGATGAGCTACCCCCCTGTCGGATTTCCACACCGCGGAGCCCCATGGATATGGAGAAATTCATTGTTAAAGTTTGAGGTTAGGTTAAAACACTAATTTCCATTATTTTCACTCTAATTTCCATATGTTTATGGGCCGGGGAGGGCGAGGGTGGCAGGGGCCTAAATCCTGTACCATTTCCAACCCGCGGAACCCCAAGGTTACGGAGATATACGTATTTTAAAATTTAAAAGTTAACATTTTGAAATTAGTTTCGGCCTTTCGGGTATTTTTCGGATAAGTTGAATAAAGCACAAGGAATATTATTATTCTTATACCCTTACAGGTTCCTTGCAGGTTCTCCTACTTCTGGGTGGTTTAAAAAAATAACCACGAAGGAGGTGGAGAGGGGTCTGTGTTTGCTCACTCACTACGACCCCGCTACTTTTATTTTTTTTTTAGTGGTGGAAAATCCTCATGGATGGCCCCCGCCCCGGGGAGGGTGGAGGGGTCTGTCAGACTTACTGTTACTTACTTTGTTTTGTGCACTTGTGGCATGTGCCAAATAAATATGTTTTCTTTCTTTTCTTTTCTTTCTTTCTTTCTTTACTGACTAAAAACCACCCCGTGTTCCTTCTCACACCTGCGCCGGGGGTCACGGGAACAGAAGATACTTCCGCGACTCCCGACTGACTGCGACCCGAGGACCTCGCCAAGTCAGCGAGGGGAGTGAGGTGTTGGGGCGCGCGTAAACACGACGCGCCGCCACCTTGGATCCATGTACATGGGGGCGGCGGACGTCCCGTGTCCGTCGCCCCTGAACCCATTCAGGGGGCTGGAAGAGGGCGTTGTGCGCCATCTGCCTGCGCCCGGTACGTCTGCTGCGGGCCGGGTGAGTGGAGTTGCTCTCCCTCTCACTTTCCGCAGCCTCCATCTGCGAGACGACCGTTTCGCAGAAGGACACCACCGTGTCCCAGGACTCGACACTGTCGGCCATCCTCTCGACCACGGCCGGCAGCGACAAGTCACTGCCTACTCCAGAGACGAGGGCACGGCTCGGCTTCTCTCAAGTGGCACACTTTGCCAGCGTATGCCACGCCGTGTCCTCCCGACATTCGACAAAGTGGTGATACCGGGCGTGTTATTTTCAATTTATATGGAAACTTTAAAAAAATGTGTTTATCTTTATTATTTTATTATAACTGGGAGTCTCCGCAACTTAAAAAATTGTCAAAAACCTTCTGTTTATGAGTACTATCTACAAAAAAAAAATGGACTTCCAACTATATGGCCCATAAAATAAAGTATAGCCCAAGTACGTGTAATTTTGCATAGATTTTATTACGTTTATGCAGAGGAGTCGTCGGAGGAACTTGTGGCTAAATTATAACAGCCGCATGGGTTGATCGAAGGTTAAACTACGCTTGACGTGGTCGGTCCGTGGATGGATGACCATTTACTATATACCAAGACTCATCCGTGCCTCGGAAAGCACGTTAAGCCGTTGGTCCCAGCTGTCATTTGTAGATCTTTGACAGCCGTTAATTGTGGTCAGAAGTCCAAAGTCTGACAACCAGTTTAACCAAGGGTATCATGTTACCCAGTTCACTGCCTTGCCTTGCCACTGGGTTGTTTAGGTCTGACAGACAGTTCCATGTAAAACACTGGTATTCAGCTGCATCCGGTGAAACTGGAAGCCGACCCCAACATAGTTGGGAAAAGGCTAGGCAGATGATGACGTCTATGCAGAGTTTAATAAAATTGGTGAAAACTTCACATTTCAGTGCGTAATGAGCTAGCAAGAGTGTGCTGTGCAGTTTAGAGGCACAACTGTTGGCAAAAATGTTGTTAAACTTTTTTTACTAAGTTAGTTTAGTACTGCGCACAACACTATTAATTTGCTGGCTCATGACGCACTGAGATTTCAAAACACTAGGGACTCTTCAGTCTTTTGTAGGTTTCTAGCGTTATCAACAATAATAAAACTACACTTTTCTATTTATTTTTAGTAGTTCACTTATCCGCCGATTTTATTAAGTGTTTAAACCTTTAACAAAGAAAGGTTCAGCTTTTAAAACATACCTTGAAACGCTATAATCCAACTTCAAAATCACTTAAATGTCTCATAAAACTAGAACACTATCACCTCATAACAATTATTTTGTTGTTAAAAACGCACACGCTCGTGCGCTCTCTAAGACACATACCTGGGCACAGCGCAGGCGCGGTGGTGTGAGGGGAAAGGTAATAAAACAAAAGGAATGGGACAAAAGGAGGCCGGGATATAGTGCGGTGCGGTTAGAAACACGTTGCTTCGTCTTTACAATCAGAACTCGAAAAGTAATAATGTATTAAGTATTTTCGAAAGCCTTAATAGTAAAACTAGCCTATCAATATAAAAAAAAACATGCAAAATAATAAATATCCATCATTTTGGGTAAATATCGGATAAAAATGAGTAAAAACGAGTACTTATCCACTTTGGATAAATACTCGAGTATTTATCCTTCGAGTATTTATCCTTTGCCCATCACTAATTGTTGCATGTCCGACTTGGGTAGACTGTTGAAACCAAAAATGTAATGATTAATAATAAAAACATAATGTACACAATTATGCAATAAATTTATCTTTATCTTTATCTCACTTATGGTTCTCAAACATGGTCCTTGTCTTTTTAGCAGAGGTCCACGTTCGAGGTTCGCCAGAGAGCTATAGAATGGAGTATTCTGGGTATCAATCTTGAAAACCGGGTTAGAAATCATCGGCCTACCCTTTTCTCACCTGTCGACTAACCGGGTGCGCCTGGTTCCAATGTGTTACATGGACCAACTGTCTGTATGACTGCCACAACCCAGTGATTGGGTATCACGATACCCCTGTTGTTAAACAGGTTAACAGCCTCTCGGGGTACTGACTACTTGTAACGCTGTCAAAGCTTCACAAATGATAGCCTGCCACACATGCCTGGCACATGCTGAGCAGCAGTGCGATTCTAGTCAAATCACCGCGTGAAAATTTAGGCGTAGTGAGGGCGAGTTGAGCTGTCATTCCATACTAATGCATGGCATTGACAGTTCACTTCACTCAAGTTTCTACGTCGTGACTTTTACAGAATCGACCGGCTGAATTCCCATTTGGTGCAGCCTTGAGACGTACACCGCACACTGTATCATTCGTCGTTCATTGTTTTATCACTTTTGATTTTGTATGGTGTGTTTGTCTGTGACTTTTGTGTGTACTAAATATATGTTTTATTTATCTATGTATAGCCGGGACTAACCGCTAAACTTCATTTATGTACTTACTCTATTAAGAAGGCCAAACTGTCAAATTTTCCCAATTGAAAATGAACCTTATTCTTTTTGCAAATAAAGTTGTAAAACTATCGATGATATTTGACATATTCGGGTAACTTGACGTGCTGGTCTCTGTACAATATTTTGTTTTAAATCAATATTAGATAATTACTCAATTCTCAATATCTTTATTGCTTTCCGTACTTAGTTTGTATTTTTAGGTGGTAAAACCTTTATAAATGTGAGACCTTAATGAGACCTTAATGGACACTGCAGGGCACCGAAAAAGCGTAGGAGAGAGTCATAACTCATAACTATTTTTTTTTTAATATTATATGACAGTGCATGATTGCAATCCCAACAGATGGTAAGCAGTGATGCAATCAGTGATGGTGAAGCGCACTAGTTTATTAAGAGCCTATTCAATCTAGCCTAAATTATAATTATCGGACGGGAAGACCACAGAAGTAGTTCCAGTCCTTCGATGTACGCGGTACAAACGACGAAAGGTTTCGTCCGAATCGTGGAAGTGCCAACGATGTAAGGGTGGACACTCGCCGTACGCGCGGCGTAGGTATGCGTACGGTTGTCCGATGGTAGAAAGGTGATGGCGGAATCCAGTCATGTAATTCCATAAATGAATATATGTATTATAATATTCTAAATACTAAACTGGTTTACGTTCATACATATGGTCAAATACGCACGCCAGTTGTGGAAAGATATTACACACCCGACTTTACTAAAGAACAACACAAAAAATATAGTATTATATTTTGCTGTATTTTCTCGCTATAATAAAATTGTAAGAATTCTTCCTAACGAAGAGCTGGATTTAATCCGATTCTTTTCAATCTAGATTTCCAGGAACAATATTTCTAGTGAAAGATTAATCTCCTGTAGGAAATGACTTATCTATCTTAACTAGAATTAAAGAAGTTCCAAGGAACAGTTGTTAACAGAATTTTAATTAAGTGGAAAAGGACTCTAAAGAATCATTGATAAATCTCTTTAGGGCTTTGAACCACACGGCTTAGATTGATTGTGAAGTGTTACAATTCCTAACAAAAACCTTTTTCAAATTGATGGACAACTCCTTAGATTAAGCGCTTTAAAGTTGGGGAGAGGGGGCTTGTAACGTCATTAACTAGTATAAACTGTACTGGCTAGTGACGTCATGCAACATTCTGACTAGATGTAGGTATCGCCGTTATTTTTTGAAGCAGTGAAAAAAGAAAAATATGTGTCGAATATTTTCTTGTAATCTCTATGAGGGACAAAAAATTATAATTTTGTCAAATAGCCTATTGGAGAGAGGTGGCACAGGATCCCGACAGATGTAAAGGAAGGGAAGGGGGCTTTTGCCCAGCAGTGGGAGAGCTCAGGCTAAATATTAATGATAACCTACACTTAAGAAGGTATGTCCTAATTCCGACTATTTACGAGGAAAACAGAAATATCTTGATAACCCAATGGTTCCTCTCATGTACGAGTTTCTCATTTAGATCAGCCAATACCAAAATAATAGTTTCAACGAAACTATTTTTAGACAAAGCATCTCAGTAGGCGAACCGGATTGCCAAATCTTGATAAACCAATGTCCTCTAATAAAACAGCCTTCACTTTGACCATATCGAGCATATTTAAAGACAGCGATTTCGGTAAAGATGACACAAACATACCTACATAAAAACCATGACCCTTTTATTCATAGTCGGTCAAAAACACATTTGAAATCCCTCTGACCTACTGTTGGTAATTGAAATAAAGATAATACTATAGATTATGGAATTGTTTACGTCATAACATTTGAAACCGTGTTAAGGGCTTGGACAGACATGGCGATATGTAACCGTTTTTTAACCGACGAAAAAAGGAGGAGGTACTCTATTTCGCATATTCATTAACAGTGGTCTTCTTTTGCGATGATACATAATAAAAAAATAAAAAATACATAATTACTCAAATTAGGCTGTGGAATTGTGGATCAGCACGTTTTGTAAGACAACAAAACACATTAGACGGTCCCCCAAAATACCCGTCCTTGGCCACTTCTTAACATTTTTGCTGGAAAGAAAAAGTGGCGGAATGTATAGGTAGGGTAGGTAAATTCAATACCACCTCGAAGTGTAGAAAATAGGAGAAATCATCCCCTTGTTTTGTTGCCTACTGATTTTTTTTTTGTGCGTTGTTGTCTGGCGAACGCCTGACGTTTTTTGGTCGAATTAACAATAATGTTACGCATGTGAAATTTGAAACAGTGGTTTCCAGTTTTGTGAACTGAAAACATTTCATATATTTTACAATGAAATTGTTAATTGGATCGTTTTACACAGCGTGCTCGTAACCAATATTGCCGCAAGTCTAGTTTGATTGCAAATAATGCCAGATTTACATTTTATAAGTAATATTTCTGACTATTTTTTCCTACTAAAGTGACGAATAGATAGTTTTAGCTTTTTGCACTTAATTTAAGTATAAACTAGCTTCTACTGCTTGCGGCTTTACTTGTGTATGGAGTAATTTTCCCAAGATTTTCTCAAAGGAATATTTTTACATTACCGCGATAAAAAGTATGCTGTGTGATTATAATACAAGAAGTAATCTATCTATGTGCCAATTTTCATCAAAATCTATTCAATTGTTTACGCGTAATAGAGTAACAAACATCCAATTTAAACATCTTCACAAACTTTTGGATTAGTAGAAAAGGACAAAATGATTAAATTATGTTATAGAATAGAATAGAATAAAATACCTACTCTTTATTGTACACCATAAAAACTTACAAATTATAACTTTATGGGGAAACAAAAATTAAATAAAAATATGATTTTATATTATATTAATTTTAATTTGGAAACATTTATATTTCCTAATAAAAGTTGAACGCCGGTCGATTCCGTAAAAGTCACGCCGTGGAAACTTGAGTTATGTGAACTGTCAATGCCTAGCATTAGTATGGAATGACAGCTCAATACGCCTACACGTCACTTACATTTCAACGAGTTGATTTTCACAGAATCGCACTACTTTACTCGTACTTAATTTAAAAAACTATCTACAAGAAAACGCGCCGCTAAAAATATTAAAACGCACGTCAGGTCCTAGCCTTATCCGCAGTGGGTAATGGAATGACACTAAAGTGGATAATGCACTTTCGGGCGGATCACTTTACAAATTCGCTTGTTGAGTGGACACACAGATTCCTGATAGTGTTTACTGCCGCTGAGTGCTTGTATCGAGCACAATATTCAAGTTTGTTTTTTAGTTTTTTTGATAAAGTTTGGGAAAGGACTTAGATCGGTGCCAGATGCTTTTTTTAAGCGAGATTACTTGCTTAGTAAGCTCTTTTTAGGAAAATAGCATACATACATAACATCAAGCACGTGGAGCTCCTCACGTTCCGAGTTGGGCTCACGATTCCTGACAAATGCTGGCACTGACTGATCTGGTCCCCTCATTCTGTGTGGTTCTTTCCTCAAAAGACCATCTCTGGCACTAATCTGCATGCATCTTACATGATTTTACCAAGATAATGTCTGGACTTTAAAAGAGACTATGACCTCTGAGTTTCTTTCGGTGTTTCTTGTCAGAGTAGTCAAATAGTGAAACTCCGATCTCATTAACAAAAAAAAATTACTTGTAAAAGTGTTTGTGAAAACCTACTTACAAAATAAATATCGTTTATCACGCTTGTAATTTCCGAAGGGTGAGACTAAGATGTAGCTAGTAGTGTACACACATTTCTCCAGTTACGTTTAAGTCGAGCACAAATCCAGACCTCGGGCTGCTACTAAAAAAATCCAGATGGAAAAACTCAATAACACTTTGCCCGACTCGGGGATCAAACCCGGGAGCTCACAATCACTAGACCAACGAGGCAGTCACTAAACCAACGAGGCAAAGGTGTTTAGGAAAATTGTAGTTAGTTAAAAAATAAGTTATTAATGCGTTGCGTCGTGCCTCTGGGTGAACCATATATTTAATGCAGCATTTCAGCAATTCTCAAAATCTGCTAATGAACCAGAATCTGAAAACTGCTAAAATATTCCATTAAAAATATTCTCTTCCCTTAATATTTAGAAGAAGGTAATGAAACTCTCGAATATTCACCCCTCTATAGAGTAGAAAGGGCATCGTCGCACATACTGATGTCCAATGACATAATTACGGACCCCACCCCCCCTCTCCCCGCACTGAAATTTTTCGTCGGTTTTATCCAATAAGTAATGAAATAACAAGTTTTCAATGCGTCGTACCGTATCTTTAAAGTAGTAAAAACAAACAAGCCTTCGGGTAAGACTGTTAGATTAACCGGGTTAGGCACAGGTACAACTTTAGTAAGTGCATATTTTACATTTAAGTATCCAGTAAAGTTTTATGTAAAAGAAGATGAGCTTATTGCTACCAACCGGGCGTAAACCCGGACTACGGGCTGACACAGAAATTGTACATGAAAATGCCAATAAATAACACTGAACCCGACCTTCGAATCAAACCTAACATCTTACGCTTAACAGTCGCGCTTGTAACCACTATACCAACTAACCAGGGGCTCGAGTCTGCTATTGCAATCGTGTCTCAATGACCGGTCATTGATCGAATATATTTGACAACTTTGACAGTTTTTATATGGGAAGTGTGTCATAAGTTTGACGTTATACGTTATATCATTGACCGGTCATTGAGACACGACTGCAATAATTGCAGACTCGACCCCCTGTTGTTCTATGTAGAATTCTAATATCCACGGAAAAAGGAAACCTCGAAAAGGACGGAGCTTTTGCCGGATTTAAATTAAACTCGTAAACTAAGCTTTTTACTCACATTTCTACGCATTCGCTAAGAATTTCCTTTTAAATAAACACAAGCCTTCAGAACATAAATGGATTAACCCAAAACCGTTACATATTAGGTCACGAACATAGATATATTATGTTATGTAAGTAAGTATTACGTATCTACGTTGACTGTTCACTGGGAATGTGTTCAACGATCAACTGTCAAACAGCTAGTTTCGTATTGGCTATCATCAGTGTAGGTTGTAGTCATGCGCAGTCGCAAAGATGTGACGATGCGCAGATCCCCGGTGACGGCAGTACCCCGTCAGATAGTCACCGTAACTTGAACTCCACTTAAAGTGCAATACCAATTTCATTCTCGGACCACCAGACGTACAGCACTGCGCCACCGGTACATGGTAGCTCTTCCCTCTCTCACAATCTCCCCCCTCCCCATGAGCATGCTTGATTTGTTACTAAAAATGCAAAAATCGGTACGTGTGCACCTACATTATTTGAGGAGTTCTCTCATTTCCTCGATGATCCCATCATCAGATCGGGGTTTTGATACAAACGGGACCAACCCGGTGGTATACCCTATCAAATTAAAAAGAATTTTGACAATCGGTCTATAAATGGCGGAATAATCGCGTAACAAACACAAAAAAAAAAAAAAACCACCATAAACATACCGTCGAATTGAGAACCTCCTCCTTTTTTGAAGTCGGTTAAAAAAAACAAATCTAACAGCCATTAAACCTTTAGCAGAACTACAACGACATAAAAACACAACTTCATATCGCTTAAACGTCTTATAAAAGCATTATATCCGACATAATATTCTGCCAGACATTTTGATGGTCCATAACGATTGCCCCAATCTTCTACGAAGTAAAATTTCAGCCTACTACCATTTTACAGGCTGTTTTCAGGAACACATTAACTTAATGTCGTGGAAAGACAATATATAAACATGTCCCAACATTATGTTAGGGGCGAAAACATGTCGTCAGCTCCCGAGCTAGCTGTTAAAATCAATCGAGGAAGAAATTTTACTAGTGTTATATGTGGGATAGGCAGCGAAATAAATTCTTTGGCTACCTTATGGAGGAATCTGCTGGTAGCTTAATTTTCGATCGACTCTTGCGGCTATTACTATTTAGCCACAAACTTCTTGCTACATACACAAGATAAATTTTCTGTTTACAGTAAGGAAAGCAAAAATATTCAGTTTCCAACGAAAACACCGATGGTATAATCCATTAAAAAGATGAAATGCAGCATCCACTTCGCTGCTGATAATATCATGCTATGAGATTAGTCACATATTGTATGGTAAAGTGGGATATTATTTTTATTGTATTGCACATTTTCTTGGCTTGTTGTCAACTTTTTCGTAACGTGATGGGGAAAAGGTTCTGAGTAAAATGGCTTCACACGTAATTCGTATCCTTGATTTTTTTTGTGTAAAATAAAGCCTGTACTCGAAAACATAGAATACTCTTTTTATTGTAAACCATAAAAACTTATAAATACTTTAACTTTAAAGACTTATAAATTGTAACTTTAAAAACTTATAAATAGTAACTTCAAAAACTTTTAAATAGTAAATTTAAAAACTTTTAAATAGTAACTTTAAAAAATTTTAAATAGTAACTTTAAAAACTTATAAATTGTAACTTTAAAAACCTATTATTGTGTTAGAATGGTCGGCCCTATCGCTAAAAGATATCTCTTACACACAACCTTTAATTTTGCAAGTACTACTGCTGAGTGTGAGGTCTGAGTTTGATTCTCGGGTCTGGCAACGCGTTGTTGCGCTTTTCCATCTGGAATTTATCAGTAGTAGCCTAGAGTCAGGATCTGCATTCGGTTTATGGTAATAGTTTTGGGTCCTATAACATTAGACTTAAATATAACTATAATCAATGTTGTAGGTACTATTGCTACACCTCTACCCTTTGAGGAATGCAGTCTTGAAGTAATGTTGTTGTTGTTACTATCTGAAGCCCGATAGTCTGACCAACCAGTTTAACCAAGGCCTAAGGGGTAGGTATCGTGGATATATAAAGAATACAATCCCGGGATCACGAAACTCGGGATCTCGAGATCCCGGCTGTGTTCTGGCCCTGAAAATCCCTGAATACACCCAGAAACAGAACAAATGACCGTGCTCATCACACAAACATTTGTTCTGGGTGCGAATCGAACCCACAACCTCCGGTATAGCAGTCAGGGGCACTAACTACAAGACCAACAGGCCAGTCAAATATCACTTATGTTCTAAAAATAGAGTGAAAAAAACACCCCACAACCCAAGTACTCGACCCAGAGATCGAACTCATTACCTCAGCAGACCCACATAATTATGCAAGTAGGTACTTATGTCATAACGGAAAAGCCCTATATCCTTATCATCAACATAATGTCGAACATATCCTCAAATTACATATCAAGGCGTAATGCGCTGTTATCAGTAACATTTCTTATCACTTCGTCTTGTACCAACGGGTTGTACGTGTTTTAAAGTACCGTATATTCTACTTCGGAAACGCATAACGCTTTGATAAAACATGGGAAGTCGGAAATGTGTATTGTGGAAAGACTATTATTGTGTTATCCTTTGTTAGCAATACCTATACATGATCGATGTCTTTATACATACAGTAAACTTTAAAGAAATGAGTACAGACGTAAGCACGACCCTAGGTTGATGTGCTGGCGTCAGTAAGTACATAAAACTGAATCTTAGTAAGTAAAGTCTTAATAATAAATAATAATTAAGAGGCTTTCGTTGCACGATTGGGTCGAGAACCTGATCCGAAAGGACAGATCAGGATCCGGATCCGGTATTTCTTGATAGTTACGGCCTGCATTGAATCAAAAAATCAAAATCAAAAGTCTTTCTTCAAACTGGGCTGAGAATCAGCACTTTTTGAACGTCAAAACAATACATGAGACAGTCCCCCAAAAACCACACACACGCCACTTACTTCTTAGTGTTTTTGCTGGGAAGAAGAAGCGGCGGAACAAACTCTCCAGCAACACATCTGTCTGATTCGTTTGAATAACTATACAAAGAATCTATACAATAAAATGTTTCATAAATAGCACTAAGGTTTATACACTTTGTAAAACATTAAATTTCAGAATGTTTGTCACGTGTAAGCTAGCACACTCCAACGACTGGACAACGACGACACTGACGCGATGTATCGCCGTTATTTTTTGAGTACGAGAAAAAAGAACAACATATGTGTCGAATATTTTCTTGTAATCTAGATGAGGGACTAAAAACTAAAATTTTGTCAAATAGCCCATAAGAAACGTTTTTAAAACACATGTTCAAAGTTATATAAAGCGATTATGTGTCGCTACTTTCATAGTTTTACAACGCAGAAAGATTTAATCGCAACGTCTTATTTACTTCATTGAAAACAAAATCTAGAAACAACATAGCAAAATAACACACGGGAACAAACAATGGCCGTCATAAAATTAAATTAAAAGAGCATTGTTCTAAAATCAAACTTCAAAAACCCGCCAAAAATATTCCACACTGTCTATTATGTAGGTCAACTTTAATAAAAGGCAAAGGCGTTTGAACATACTTCTTAGATCTTTTTCCAGTGCATCGGAACGAGGTTATAATAAAATTGTCCGATGTCCGGGGAAATCTGCAACTTAATTGCTTGCCCGGGGCATTTTGTGCACTCCGGGACTTAAATTACGGGTTTATTAAAAAATGGAAGGATTAAGGCGATAGTGCCAGGACAGTCCGCGAAAATGAAATCGATTTTTGTTTTTGCAGCTTAGTGGTCTCTTAGTAATAACCAAAGAGATTTAAAATAGTAAGTATTGAATGCCTTTGGTAATAACCAACATGGATTTACCAGATATAAATAAATAAATATTCCACATAAACTGTAATCGAAATAACATAAGTAATCGAAATTTATTATCCGTACGACTATTTAAGTTAAAAATAAAAAAGAACTCCAATGTCATGATTTTGAAATTTTGAATTTGCTATTGTAACCACCAATAATATAATATAATAATAATAATTTATTTATAACAAAGAACAAGACTCACAGTGTTAATAACAAATTAACAATACACTTACAAACTACGTTAGTAACATACGAAGACAAAACAGATTTAGGTTGTGACATCATTGCTGCAAGGTGACAATCCCAGCCGAAACCTTGCAGCAATGGTTCACAAACACGCAATCAAGCCTGCTAGCTATCAGAGACAGGATGCTGTTGGCGCTGCCCCGTACCCGTACCGTATGATAACTATAACACTACTAAGGCTGCTTTAATATTAAGAAAATAAGGCAGAGTTCCACGTACAATAATAAATTATTTTTAAATAAAAATAAAAACAAAACAATCACAGTATTCACAGTATGTTTTCCACAACTTAGAAAAACAACAAAACTATAAGCATCCGTTCTCAATCAAAGCCGTCCGTCACTAAATGAAGTAATTAAAACTTGAACGATAAAAATATATCGCCGAAAATTCCGGGCCAACCATTATTTTGAGCAAATAATTACCAGCAGAACTTCTTAATTTGCAGTCAATAAAAAACAGAAGTTTTGGTAAATTTTAACAATGATGGTAAGCATGTCGGTGACAGGGGGTGAGGGATCGTTCACTTCGGTGACACATTCATTCTCATTATTTTAACAAGCACGTCGATTGAGATTTCATCCGCGTGAATTAGGTTACTTTTCCATTGAACTTTAACCCCCCTCTCCCTCACCCCCTCTATTTTATCACCGAATAACATAGGTTACATTTTATTCAGTAATAAAATAGCTTTAAAATCGTAAAATAATGATCAAAATCGGTTTAGCAGTTTTCGAGTTAAAATCAAAGTCTAAACTCATTTTATTGAAATTAGACTCGAAATCATTGTTTTTACTTCGCAATTTTACGAATTGCATTCTGAACTGCCCTCTAAACCGGGCGGTTTAGAGGGCAGTTCAGAATGCAATTTTTGAAATGGTGGGCACCATGCACCAATTTCTAGTGTTTTAGCTGGAAAGAAGTAGTGACGGAACAAACTTCCTAGCAACACGTCTGTGTTTTTATACATATAATATTTAATATGTAAACAACGTGAACGACGACGTGACGTGTAACGTATGTGTGTGTGTGTGTGTGTTGTGTGTTTTTGTGTGTGTGAGTGTGTGTATGTGCGTGTGTGTGTGTTCGTGTGTATGTGTGTGTGTGTGTGTGTGTGTGTGTGAGTGTGTTTTGTATGTGTTGTGTGTTTTATTTAATGTGTTGGGAAGAAATGTAACTCTTTTTCTGTCTCTGTTTTAAAACTATAGATAAAAATATCTAAACATCAAAGAAAACATTCTACCTCTGTATACATGTAAATAAAGTACAATTTAGTTAAAAACATCAGTAGACTATACCGTACAGTATACGCTTCATTCTGCATGTAAATCGCTACGTCTCCCCAGCTAGTACATCTTGCAAATCCATCTGTCATCTCCCGAAACACGTACGGAATAGTTCTGCGAGATTCCCTAACAGCATTTACACATATTCTGCATATTAAAGTGATTTTATACTTGTTGGGAATTCTCTGAATTATACAGTGTGAAATTCATCTACTTAGTTGTTTTCCCGCGACAGAATGGGGGGGGGGGATTTCCGTATTTTTAAAAACGTTTGCATTCGTTTAAAATATCCCCTAATTAGTGAAACTAGCACTAGAAATTTTGAGAAGTGTTTATTGAAGTACTGCAGTGCTATTCTGTGAAAGTGAAGTGAAGATGAATTGAGCTGTCATTCCAAACCATAGACATAGAGAATTGACTGAGTGGTTCCTTTATCTAGCTGTGAAGTAAAAACTGGTAAGAAAGTGTGAGAGAGATAAAGCGAACGTGCGGCCAATCGTTGTCTCTTTCTAAAATTCAGATTAAAAGAGAAAGAAAGAGACAAGTATTTGCCGCACAGTATTTTTCTTGGGTCAATGTTTTGCAGTCCATTCTCTATGTCTATGTTCCAAACTAATGCCACCTTGGCAGTTTACTTGACTCAAATTGTCACGGGGAAACTTTTACCGACTACTTGTTTTACTAGTCTTTTTGTTTTACCCGAGAAACGTCAGGGAACGAACGTCGATCGCGAAAAATATTTCGACGGCATGTGCGTGCAAGTCAGAACCCTTATTGGCGGCATAAAAACTCTGACACCAGGTTAATAAGAAAAACGGTAATTTAAAAAACTAAAAAACCGTGCTTTTCTGAGTTTTCTCTTGTACTTTCTTGTTTCGGGGCTTTATCATAAATACTCAGAAAAGCGGTTGGGTTTTTTAGTTTATTAAATTACCGTTTTTTATTTTTTATTTTCATTTAGTTTTTTTTTTATCACGATATCACTTTTACAGTAATTACAAATCAAACGACACCTCTCAAACTAAAATCCATTGAGCCGTTCTGGCTGCAGAGCGTGCCAAACAATTATGCATACATACATATGGACGTATGTATGTATTGACATACATACATACATACTCTCGAAAAACATAACCCTCCTTCTGGCGCAGTCGGGTAAAACACTCCTTCTGACGCAGTCGGGTAAAAAACAAAGAGATTTCAGATACTGGTATTGAATGTCTTTGGTAAGAAGTATGGAAGAATCGTTACAGGTGGACTATCTATCTATATATATCTTATTTAATTTATCTGTACTAGTGTCTTTTGAAAAGCTTTTACTTTTAACTGTAAAAAACATAATTTCTATCTAACTCCATGAGATAGTTGATGAAACAACTACTTATGTATTTACTTTGTTATTAAATAACATCTCAGTTACATACAAATTATCATTTTCTACAGTGCCTTGATGTCCTTTTCCATCCTGTATATAATATCAATGGCTCAACTGCCCCAAATTGCCAACGAGAAAAAAAGTTGCCGTCTATTTATTTGGTCCAAGAACTTTGAGTGAATTGATTAAAAGTTGAATGGCAGTTCATGAAGTTAGGCCCGCAATTTTCCTAAATCGCTTGATCCATAAATTAAGTTTGTATACCATTATATTGTGGTTTATAGCATATAGCAGTGATAGCCTAGTGGTGTGACCGGTGGATTGCCAAATCATAGGTCTCGAGTTCGAACCCAAGGCACGCACCTCTGACTTTTCGGTTTCTTGTGCGAATTGTATAATTATCACTCGCTTCAAAAACGGTGAAGGAAAACATCGTGAGGAAACCGGCATGCCTGAGAGATATTTCTCGAGGGCATGTGATGCCAAGTCAGAGGCCCATGGGCGGCATTAAAACTCTCGACACCAGGTTAGTTACTAACCACACAATAAGAAGAAGAAGATGGCTTATAATATGTGGCCTACTTAATTCGTTCTATGAACTCCACAGCACGATTGCCTGTTACTGTAATGGAGACGATGACTCCGCATTATCTATTAGATTTAAAAATAATAACAACTTTTGTAGAAAATAAATGATGGTGGGGTTTATGAAAACCGTTTGACGAGGTCGATCCGTCGATGGGTGACTATTAATTACATATCGAGATCCTTCCCTGCCTCGATAAGGTGTTGGTCTCGGCTGTCATTTGTAGACCTTTGACAGTCGTCACAGGTAGTCAGAAGCCTTAAAGTCTGACAACCAGTTTAAGCCAAGGGAGTTAGACCCGGTCACTGGATCGTGGAGGTCGACCAGGCAATCCATCCATGTATTCAGCTGCATCTAGTTAAACTGGAAGCCAACCCCAAAAATAGTTGGAAAGAGGCTAGGCAGGTGATGATGATGTACAGTCAGCCTCAAAAGTCGATATACATATCCATATTTCCTAAACTCATGAACACCTTAGCTTACACAAATTGCTAAACAAGACTAGTGAATTTTGAACGTTTAAGACGTTAATTAAATCCTGGCACTAGTCTTGTTTAGCAATTTGTGTAAGCTAAGGTGTTCATGAGTTTAGGAAATATGGATATGTATATCGACTTATGAGGCTGACTGTACTCGGTTAGTACGGCGCCAAAGAAAAGTAAGAATCCAGCCGTCAAGGAATCAACTCCAGCATAGGCAAATAGACGCATTGCGAAGACGTAAATAAGTTTCTTTGCGGTGTTTGAAGTCTTATCATCTACCCATCGCCCAACAATCGCCACTCCAAGAGACCTTCTTCAGACAAAACTTAATTATAAGCGACAACAGTCCAAGGCGTTGGACTGGCGATCGAGAACTCGTTTTGATGTGAACCAATGATATTCTAAGTAGAAAAGGGTGTAGATATGGTGGTTGGTGGAAAGGTCGTGATGGCTCAGAGGTTAGAAGCCTACCTCTCATGCACGAGGTTGTGGTTCAAATCCGGGCAAGTACCAATGTAAATTTTTCAATTCATATGTACTTTCTAAGTTTATCTTAGACATCATTGACATCGGTGAAGGAAACCATCGTGAGGGAACCTGGACTAACAGTTAATATAAGTTTGAAATCGCTAATCCGCCTAGAGCAAGCGTGGTGATAGCGAGGCTCGAGCCTTCTCTGTATGAGAAGAGGCCTTTGCCCTGCAGTGGGACAGTAACAGTCTGGTATTATTATTATGGTGGTTACTTAAACAACATTCGATCTTCAAAAACGGTACACTAACGCATGCGTCCGTTGGGGCGCGATGCCACACTGAGGTGTAATGAGTGTAGTTAGCCACATTTTAACGTGTCACTTGCTAAGCGCTTATAACCTATCTACACCTTTTTACTTATAATATCATTGATGTGAACCTACTTCAAACACAACCATATTATTATTTTGCTTCGTTAGTGGGGTTAACAAGACTACTGGTAGTGTGCAACCAAAATTCCTAGTACTTAAGCTGTTTAAAAAAACTTCTTAAAGAACTGCGGTTAATATAAATCTTAAACAAAATGTCCCTGGACCCTTTTCAATAGTTTTTACAATACCCTGATACTGCAGTGCTAATAAAACCGAACAAGTCGGTAATAAATAGGTTGACTACTTGCCGTAGAGACCATGTAAAATTCAAGGCCTTGAGGTCAGAATGGTTTTTAGATTTACACCAGACACCTGTACAATCATATTGAATTGATATCGCAGGTAATTGCAGGCCAAAGTTTTCGTTAGTTTTTCAATAAATCCTAATTAATTTATTGAAATTATGTTTATCGTAAGTATTACCACATCAGTAATTAAAAAACTGGTGCTTAGCTGCATTTAGAAAGACTAGACGCCGACCCTAACATAGTTGGGAAAATATATGTTGATTTGAATTAACTGATGCTGATCAATAAACTGATATTCGGCCATGCTCATTTAATAAAAATTATAAAGTTATAAATATTCAAAGGCATAAAGTAGCTAATATAACAAGTTTAATATTCAGTCAAGATAAAGGTTGCATTCCATAACAAGAATACGTTAAGCACATATAAAAAAAAAAAGCAAAGTTGATTAAAAACAAAATACTGCTGAACACCCTCTTAGCTTATTAAGTTCTCAAAATTTAGAAACGGTAATTGAACAAGAAGACATAGAGGAAAAGGAAACACGGGATGAACTCTGATGCGATGAAGTTGCGAATTCAAATTCCGGTTAGTACCATTATCATCATCATATTAGCCGTAGGATCCTGCTGTACTGCTGAACATGGGCCTCCCCTTTGGATTTCTAATAGAACCGGTTGGAAGCGGCTTGCATCCAGCTCAATCCAGTGGCCTTCACCAAATTGTCTGCCCAACTTGTGGGTGGACGCTGCACTTTCCGCTACCACCATTATGAAGGTTTTAAAATCATATGCGCTTTCTAAATTTCTCTAAGACATTACTGACATCGGTGAAGGCAAACATCGTGAGGAAACCCATAATACAAGCTCTCAAGCTAAACTTGGTACTCAATGGCGTTGTGTGGAAAGTTGTGGAATATTTATATTTATTTTTAAACCCGGACTTACAATGATCATAATGTATAAGCCTGTAATTCGCTATGAGCAAAAGTGGTGATCAATGCACTCAAAATGAGAAGAGACGTTTGAACCGGCTCGGGGACAGTACCAACGGAGCTAGTGTTATTTTTGTTATACATACATAATTTATAGGTTAAAAGCTTCGTCACTATCTTTCCCATTTCGTAAACCAAAAAAATATTTCCAATCATTCGAAATTGGTCGTAAAAAACTTATACCATTCAAATATGTCATAACCTTTGCCAAAACATAAACAAGTCGTTACGTAAATGTATAAGTTAACGTTTCCACATATTCGTTTATAGACAAACCTAGACGTTGGTTGGTAGTCTTGGTATATTCCAATTAGGATTATGTTAATGACTATGATTCGAGCTATATTTTTGGCTGATTAGCCCACGGGTCATCTCAAATAAGTCTTATTTGGATTTGAGTGGCAACGTCAATTTATGCAACATTGTTCTCGAACAAAAAATCATTACATATACCTCCAGTTGAACATAATAAACTTCTTTTTTTTTAAAGTCGGTTAAAAAGGATGAATTGCGTAATACAAGTAGGAACCGGATCTCTCAACCATAACATACTTAGTAGATAGGTACATATAGAATAAACATACTTATAGAATAAAAATAAAAATAAAATAAAAAATAAATAATTCAGTTTTTTCCCACGTCTACTAAACAGATAAACGGTAGGGGTAAATGGGTTTTTTTTCTTTATAGTTCTACGATATTATCTGTACAGAATAGCAGAACTATTGGAAGTCTTCATTTCTATTTGTTCTATTCCACAGTTCTACGGGAGAACTTATGGGACTTTTCAATCTGACTATTACCCTTCTTTTCAATTGATTCCCGAATAGTAGAACTAGAAAATCTTTTTCTTACAAGTAGTAGTTCTCGAAGAAACGTTCGTTTCTTCCTGTGCTTACAAAGACAATGTTTACATTGTCAAATTATTAGAGTAATATGAGTTCAAAGTAAGTGAAATAATTTCATGAACCACTTCAGTCAATAAAATCTTCAAAGGTTTTAGTCATTATTTTAGGCGCTGCACAAACGTGAACACTTTTGTATATTTTGTCCGATACAAGCAACTAATGACATTTTCATTTCTATACATAACGAGTATGAAATCAGGTTCTTCTTGCGCAGACGTTAACATTTGATGATCCTGTACGGTGGTGTGCCGTGTCTAGGGTTACCATATGGAAAATTAAAAAATCCTGATCTCTATGGAACAATCGTAAGATGTGTCGCAAGATGATGATTATGGTGGAGGTGGTGTTGGTGATAGTAATGGTGGTGGTAATTGCGGTGATGGTGATAGGGATGTTGATTGTAATTTTCTAATTATTGACAAATCGTAGAATCCTGAGAACTACAAAATCCGGCCGCAATCCTGATACGAGCTTAAATAACATGAGAACTCAGGTTATGTGGTAACCCTAGCCATATAGGTAACAAAAAGTATTTACGTTTGCGCAGCCCCTTGCACTTCAAAGTAAAAAAAACTTCAGTAACACGTTAAAGTTAGGTAAAACAGACGAAAACTTTTTACGCTAAGGGTCCAGAATTTATATATTGAATTGAACTTATGATTTCAAATTGTACGTGCGATGTCTCTCCACTTGGTACACAAACTATGCGCAACAATTCATTTACATACGACTAAACAATATTATTATTGTTTAGTCGTATGTAAATAATCTAGAATCCTTTGTATAGATTGTGTTCACAATAACAAAAGTTTTTGAAGAGAACAAAACTAATGAACAATCTTTACTTGAAAACTTTTTTATGTGTCCATAAATATGTCTGTCTGTAGTTTTTATTTTTTTACAGATCATTGGCATTACTAGAAGTTTTTTTTTATTTAAATTTTTATGAAGAGGTGTTTATTGGATAACGTAAGTATCGTAAAGGGGGATGAGAAGAAACAAAACTTTAAAGGGGGTTGCATACAAAGTCTCCATATTTTACTTGAAAATTGGATAGCATGTAAGTCTTGTAACAAAAGGGCTGCCTCGTCCGTACACTGGTATTGCTACTGTTTTGCATTGTTGACTTAATCTAGCACATCGTCTTCGCATAAATAAGGTGTCTGATTAACATATACCTACGGGTATTGTAATAAAAACTTTTTTAAAGCGTACTATCTGAAGTTTCTTTTCCTAATTCTTCATCAGTACATAATTTTGGTACCCCCAGGGTTGTTTACGTCTGCTTCTCTTAATTTCTTCTTTGTTCTGACGTTTTTTATGCGAATGGATGAAATAAGTAAATGATTTATGTTCTTATGTAAAAGATCATTAAGTGATATACAAATGATAAATTTATAATGTTATTCACAGCATAAAGTAAAAAAAACATTATCAAAAAGATCTATCCTTTACTGAAGTCGTGACTCCTCTGCCTAACTCTTCAGGGTATACAAGCGTGATGTTATATTATGTATATTGATTGATGGTTTGCAGAAGTACAATGTTGTGCAATACAGAGCACTTGTTTATTGTTTTACGACGTATGCGGCAATCCTAAATGTTCGCAAAGATTTATAGTTGTCTTAAAATAAAATGATTTATGTTCAAAATATTTACAAACGTACTATATTGGACTCAATCATCTGCCTAGCCTTTTTGTTACAATGTTGGGGTCCGCTTTCAGTCCAACTGGATTCAACTGAATACCAGCGTTTTACATGAAGATACTGCCATTCTGATCTGCATCACTCAGTTACTGGATACCATGATAACCTTAAATTGGGGACAGACTTTCGAGTTTCTGGTAACGACTGTCAAAGAAATACAAATGACAGTCACGACCATCAGCTTAACGTGCTTTCCGAGGTTACTTCTAGGGGTTTTGATACGTAATGAACGTAGCCTGAACCGTGGTAAATACAACAAAATTGTGTTGAGTCGAAATATTCTAAGTATCTAAAGACGCCAGCACATAAAGCTACCCTAAACTGTCCAATTTCCCCAATTGAACATAAACCTTATTCTATTTGTTTTAAAGTTGAAAAACTATCAAAGAAATTTAACACATTGCATTGGAGTAGCTTTATGTGCTGGCCTCTGTACATCGAACACTGTTTTACTCCATTTTCGTGAAAATTTTCCATTTACGTTACATTGCCCACATCTTGCCCAACGAAGCAGGTAATAAGATAGTGTTATCTATTACTTTACACCTAGTTTACCTCCTGGGGTTGACGTATCGGTAGTTTTAAAATATACGATAGTACCTATACCCTATTTGTACCTATGTTTAGACCTGCTGTGTTCATAGTTTGAACCCAAATTTGAAGAAAAAGAACACTATCTTTTTCTTCAAATGCATGTAGTACTTTAGGTTCGTCGTAAGCATACGCCGTCATAATAAAAAAAAAAAACCACTACTCTCACAGAACGCCATCCAGTCCCATGGTAAACAGAGCTTGTGCTTTGAAAACTAAACAACTAATAAACATGCTTATATATTTCTAAATACCTACTATTTTATTGTCAAATTAAACCAATACACAGATCAGAACTAATGAAAGTGCTCATCACACAATCATTTGGGAATCGAACCCACAACCTCCGGCATAGCAGTCAGGGCCACTAACTATTAAACCAACAGGTCAGGCGGGATATAATATCTACTTAGAAGTATCTATAGTACTTCCATCTACATTACGCCTGTTATGTTTAAGTCTAATGAAATAGGCGGCAAGAGTACTGTCATCCAACAGGCACGAATCCAGACTCTGGGACATTTTTGGCAAGTTCTTGATTTTGACTCTTTTTAAATACCTTTTCCTTCAAGTCCGCAAACAAAAAAACTAGACGTTGAAAAATAATATCATTCTCAAAGCATCCATATTTCACTAATATATAAAATTCTCGTGTCACAGTGTTTGTAACAAAACTCCTCCGAAACGGCTTGACCGATTCTTATTAAATTTTGTTTGTATATAGTACTAAGTAAAGGACTAATCAATTTATTCTAAGGCGGTACAAAATTTGCCGGGCAGCTAGTATTTATTATAATGTTTAGATATTTGTTACTTCATCACGCGAAAACTGTAAAACAGATTTAGATGAGAATTGGCACATAGATATACCATTTCCTGGACACATAGGATACTTTCTATCCCGGTAATGTTCCCTTGAGTTAATCTTGGGAAGTATTTTTGCACGCGGGCGAAACCACGGGCTGAAGCTAATTACAATTATAGCCGACAATGATACGATATTCAACTTATTCATTTACTTTGTTGACTCCTTTGTTTTCGTTAGCCACAAGCCAATTGTCAAGTTAAGGTCTAAATAAATTCAATGAGGTCACTGGCCTATTTAGTTTGTTGATTTGACGAGGATCAAGCCAATTGCTATGAGATTGTTATTCTGTACTTCTTTTGTTTTGGCAGTTTCAAAGATATTCTAGATCAATGGATTATTATTTTACTGCCCCAAAAAAGTATCTGCTGAGCATGTTATCTTAGGTTTGATTGCTGGGTCACAGAGATTAGTTTTTTTTTTAAATATACATATATATAGATTTTTATGAGACTGGATTTGTGCCCGGTTGAAGGTAATAGGTATATTCAACACCAGACTGTTTGCGCAACTGCCAACCAAAGCCGTAACCAGAGCCGAATCCCCAATTTGTCGTATTCTAAAGGTGCTGAATGCCCTGCTTGCTGCGAACCCTGGTTGTGATGTGTTTGCGGATGAATGAATTAAACTATAATGCGTGTATGCCTGCCTGTGAGATTCAATATGCCAGGGAGTCTACTGTTCCATGTTAGTTTTAAGATTTTTATTTTTTAATTAGTTTTTATAACTTTTTATCGAAATGTTAATTGTCTCTATGTTACTTAGTGTAATTGGTGTCATACCGTATTAAATAACTATATCTATACTAATATTATAAAGAGGTAAAAGTTTGTTTGTTTGTAAGTTTGAATGTTTGTAAGTTAGTATGTAGGGGGTAATCTTCGGAACTAATAATTCAATTTTAAACATTATTGCACTGGTGGAAAGCTACACTATTCCCGGATGACATAGGCTACTTTTTATCCCCGTTATCCGGGTGGAACTGCGTGACGTCTGCTAATAAATAAATAAATAAATTGTCAATACGAAACACTAGAAAGTGGCGAAGGGCAGGCTTTTTGAGGGACTGTCTTATGTAACTTTGACGTTTAAAAACATCTGATCCTCGGCCTAAATAAATTACTTTAGACTCCCTAACGCGTGAGACTTAGGTACATATATGATAAACAAGACCTATTTAGCGTATAGCCATAGAAATAATATAAGCGTAGCCGTACCCGTCCGGTATACTGTTTAATATATAAAGTTTGGTTTCATTCTGTTTTCTTTTTAATCTTTGTGCTCATATAGGACCTCGTGAACCTTAATCCTTGGACATGTAACCTTTTATAATAGTACAAGCATTTTATCATTTAATTTGCTTGCATATTTAACCTTTGACTTAAAGTTCCAACTACTAGACGCTAGTTAAAACTAAATCTAGTGCCCGCCATCTTGAAAAACGTTACTTCCATCTCAGAAGATTCGCAATCGTTCCTGTAATAACTCTAACTAATGAGGCGTCAACGAGAGAGATAAAGTCAGTCAATGGGTTAAATCTGACCAACTTTTAAACCAAGTTCCTTCTCAGATGACAAGGAGGGACAGATATTAAGTGCCTTCAAACTTTAAATTACTTTTTAAATTCGCTAAATTTTGATCTGGACAGCTAAAGGGCTGACATAAATTCTATTGGAATTCCTTTTTAGGATACCGGAGCGGAATAGTAAAGACGGAACCCTTGTAATTATGTTCTGTCTGCCTAGTGAAGAAGAAATAATTATGTTTGATTCATGCATACCCAAATAAGCGAGAAGTCCTAAGGGACCGGGCATAAAGATAAAGATAAAGATAGTTTATTTGTCAAAACATAAGTAGGTTAGTAGTTCAAAAACTGGGCTGCAAGGCAAGGTATTATTAATAAAAGAAAAGTCCTAAGTCCCAACACGTTTTGCCTAAATTAGGCGTAAGTAAAAATTGTTTAAATTGTGACTTATTCGAAATACATAGTTTCGTTGATACATGAAACTATGTACTTCGAATGGCATGTGCATGGGCAGTTGTAAACCTGAGACACATTCTTCTTCTAGCATTTTGATAGGAACAATGCGCTGGTAATGTTGTTTGTTGTTGTACTTAACTTAATTTAATTGAATGCTAACATTAGGCTAAGTTATATTATTATTACTAACAAAATATCGATCTATGGTCTGAAATAAAATATTTGAATTTGAATTTGAATGCTCCTATCTCTATTAAATTAATTACTATTTAAATATAATTGGTCGCTTATGCGGCGGTAGCCCAATGACTAAGGCGTTGGACTGGTGATCGAGAGGTCATGAGCTCGATCCTCAGCCATTGCACTATTGACGTACTGGTATATTTAGCTTAAGTTGGAAGGGTTTACAAGACTACCAGTAATGTGCAACCCACAAAACTAGTGAGCTTTCTTAAACAAAAAAATCATACGACCGCAGCTGTCTCAGATTTGTACTCTAGATGGTGCTGAATTCAACAGTTTTTAGTTTATTTTGTTTTATGTGTAATTGGCAAATTAGTAAGTCTTAGGAGTAGTTGATGTGGCTATCACTTATCGCACATTACACTTGCAATTGAATTCAGTTATAACATTGCCTCAAAATCCACCCAATTCGACTCTTTGTCCATAAATAAAATCTGCCATTAAATACAGGTCGTTTACACACACAGACTTTATCGTCGTATGTTTCGCCTTAAGTAATTAAATTAATGTCTGTTTGCTTTTTCTCTTAACTGACATATTGTTCTGTTGTTTGCTTTTAATTTAATTTTACTTTTTGTTTATTTAATGATAATTTCTTTTACTAAGAAAAGCGGTATTAAGTGTTTCCATCTGGAATCTGTGCCTGATTGTTTGCAATAGGCTCAACCCATATAACATGGAACTTAAAAAACCATTACTTAAATGTAGGTGTGCTACAGGCTACAGCACACACGCCAGCACATCAAGTTACCCCAATATGTCAAATTTTCCCAATTGAATAGGTATGAACGTTATTCTGTTTGACATACAGTTGAAAAACGATCAAAGAAATTTGACACATTGGGGTAACTTGATGTGCTGGCGTCTGTACATCTCTGCTTAACCGCCGTGATATTATGTTAACTTTGTATTAATAAATTGGCTTTTTTTTTAAATAATTTTTCATCAGTAATATAGTACCTAGTATATAATTATAATAGGTACTACAAAAATAATTAATACTATTTTATTAAAATAATTATTCTAATAATAATAATTGATACTATTTTATACTATAGATGTATAATTAAGTCGTCCCACAGTATGTCCTAGCATGTCCTCTGTGTCATTCATTACTTTATTTTACAACTAGCTAATGCTCGCGGCTTCGCCCGCGGTATTGTCGGTTATCGCGCCCAGCTCACAGAAGTCTTTAATTTTTTTCCGACACCTCCAACAAATATCATTATATTTTAGCCAATGTAAACAAAAACTCTGAAAATTATATACTTACTCAAACCTTTCTTGAGAACCACTCTCACTCATTATTGAAAACGTAATGAAAATTGGTGTAGAAATTATTGAGTTTATCGCTAACAGGCAGACGCGGTGGAGGACTTTGTTTTGTATATGTAAAGTAGTGCTGCTTTTTTCTCTGTCTGCTTGTAGTATGCACATTCTTATTTTACCAGACGTATATCAATCTTAGTGCTCTTTATGTGTGGGAGATAAAAAATCAAGTTAAATTGAAGCCCCCTACTACTACTATTTCAAATACTACTACCTTCTTTGGTGTTGTGAGTACTATAGAGACACGCAGCATAGTAAGTAGGTCACTTTAAAATGATATATTTTGTAACTTTCAAAATCGCGGTGGAGGTCTTTGTTTTTATAATAATAGTAGCAGACGTCCCGCGGTTTAAACCGCGTAGGTCCCGCTCCCGCGGGAATACAGGATTAAAAAGTAGCCTATGTGTTAATCCAGGGTGTGAGCTAACTCCATACCAAATTTTATTAAAATCCATTCAGTAGTTTTAACGTGAAAGAGTAACAAACATTCATCCATCCATCCATTATCACAAAATTTCCCGTTTATAATATTAAGTAGGATGTAGTGTTAGTAATAAGCTTCCAAAAATACACCATAGATTTATTTTTAGCCAAACTCATCCATTTTTCGACAAATATATCATCTTGCAAGGCGAGACTCTAATCTACTCTCAAAGTCTAACAAAAAATGGAAATCCTAACACCACTCGACGCGAAATCCGATACAAATTCTACTATGATAGACGAATAAAGTAAGGGCAAGTTACCGGAGATATCTTCCCTACTGAGTACATAAAGTAACCGAAGTTATTTTTGCTAGGAATAACATTGGCACAATGTGTGGCTACAAAGAAAACTTCGCGATTTATTGAACCAACGAAGTCATCATCATGTGTAAGAAGGTCTTGTTACACGGTCTAATACAATATGGCAAGTGGAAAATTGAAGATAGAAGATTTCCATAATTATTCGCTTGAGTTTTTTGCGATAGGCTGTTTTTCGAGATCCGTAAGACATATAGCTCGAAACTGATATACAGGGGTGTCTCATTCAAAATATTCAAATTGGTCAGTATGGGAAAGTCTGAAACTATAAGACATACGATGATCTATTCTGAGGAACGATGTCACCGATTTTAATAACAAGAAAAACTGCATTCATACATTTAAAAAAAACATCTGTACTCCGTTCGGGAATCGAACCCGGTTATTTTGAAAAAAAAACCTATACTATTTCTATTTAGATATCGATTGTGTAGGTCATAACATGGACATGGTTCCTCAGAACAGATCTTCGTATGTCTTATAGTTTCAGACTTTCCCATACTGACCGATTTGAATGAGACAGCCTGTATATGTAATAATATAATATAATAAAAAAACACAGCCTAACAACTCTTTTTTTTCGGTTACTTTTTTTTCTTGTATGGTCTCATATTATTCGGTTGCTACCGTCTAACCTTTGGAAGTCCGGATATTACATAATTATACAATTCTACCGCTAATTAATAATGGCAGCCAGACTCTAGGAATGCTAAATATTATATAGATATCTACACCTAAGGCATATACAGGTTGGAAGGTAGACCGATTACTTCAAGATAATATTTTAGATTTAGTTTGTGATGTTAAATTTCTGTCCGTGTCCCAAATAAATAATATATTTCCTTTTTTTCTTTCTTCTTTTCTTTCTTTCTTATATCTTTCTTTTCTTTATTTCCTTCAAGAAAGTCAACAAATAGACACATATATTAAATGGTGAGCACGCTACTCCACACATAGCCAGAAAAATTGCTGAAGTGGCAGTGGGCTGCGCACATTGCTCGCAGAAACGATGGCCGTTCAGGAGAAAGAGTTCTACTGTGGTGACTGCGTGAGTTGGCCCCCCACAAGGTGGACTAACTATCTGGTGAGGATCGCGGAATGTCGATGGATGAGGGCAGCGCAGGACCAATAGTTGTGAAAACCCAAACTCAAACTCTTTATTGCACTGAGTTTGAGTCAAGAAACTGAGTTTTGTTTGGCTGTGCTGGTTTGAGTTTGTTTGATTTTGGAATCTTTAAGGGAGGGTCCGTGTCCAGGGGGTCGAGTCTGCTATTGCAATCGTGTCTCAATGACCAGTCAATGATCGATTTTTGACGTATAACGTCAAACTTATGACACATTTCCCATACAAAAACTGTCAACGTTGTAAAATATTTGATCAATGACCGGTCATTGAGACACGATTGCATAAGCAGACTCGAGCCCCAGCAGTGGACGTCTTTTGGCTACAACGATGACCATGCGTATCTCAACCTGTTGCCAGTACCTACTTCAATTAAGGAATTACAACTGCCACTGCCTTTCACACTGCTTAATGCAAGTATTTTTTGTAGAAAATACTTGCATTAACTCCAGCTCTGTACATTGTCTGCCTGTGTGCTTGAAGTAATAAATAATCAAATCAATGTTTTCTTTACTTTTTATTGTTTCTCATTTCTTTGCCTCGTTTGTCCTAATACTTAACATAACCATGTGTAAGGGGCAAGGTAAAAAAACGAAAATGAGACAGACGTAATGCAGCCTCGACTGCCTTGACTGCCTCGTTGGTCTAGTGGTCGCAAGCGCTACTGCTGAGCATGAGGTCCTGGGTTCGATCCCCGGGTCGGGCAAAGTGTTATTGAGTTTTTCCATCTGGTATTTCTCAGTAGCAGCCCGGAGTCTGGATTTGTGCCCGATTGATGGCAATAGGCTCGCCCCCTATTACATGGGACTTAAACATAACTACTAACTGGCGAAGTGTGGGTGTACTACCAGGTTCACCTCTGCCTAGCCCTTCGGGGATTACAGGCGTGACGTTATGTGCGTTATGTGAAATGCAGCTTTTAGTATCTACAGTACGCAGAATATTTTAAACGGCATCCTACACTCGCACGTGTAGTCGTAACTTTGGTAAAATAACACAAACACAAACGTATGAGATATTAAAGTTGTCAAAACATCGTTTTATTTTTTTGATCATGTTGATCTTTTTGAGCACTAAAATAATGCACTATTCCAAATAGTATTAATTAATAAATGGTGTTGGGTAAATAGTGTGAAAGTAGTTAATGTTTGAGTAGGTATTCATCTTCTTTTTACTTCTGTGACTGTGACTAAACAGCCCCCCTAGCCAAGTTACAAACGATTCGTATCTATTCTCTTTCTACAATCGAGAACGCCTCAAATCTCTTTGTTTTGACCACGTGACTTAGCGAAAGGTGATAAGTCACGTGGTCAAAACAAAGGGATTTGAGGCGTTCTCGATTGTAGAAAGAGAATAGATACGATTCGTTTGTAACTTGAATAGGGGGGCTGGTGGCAAAGTATATGCCGACCATGGGCTCAGCTTAGCTCCACATGCCGTCGATAAATATCTCTCAGGCATGTCGGTTTCCTCACAATGTTTTCATACACAAATATCGTATTCATGAGAAATGTACACTTTTGTAAATGGGTTCTCACCCATTAATGTTAGTGGATGAATACCATAAGACCACCACGGCCATTTTGTGGGAGGACTACCGACGCTGTTTGCATAGTAAAATTAAATAAAAGTATATAGATGGTAATGTCTAGATCTACTGAACCGATTTTGAAAATTGTTTTACCAATAGAAAGCCACATTATTAAGAGGGGTGGGAATATTAAATGCAAAACGAAAAAAAATGTAAGGGCGGAATGGACGCGGACGTAAGGTCACGAGTGAAGTACACATACATACATACATACATAGATAAACTCACGCCTTTTTCCCATGAGGGTAGGCAGAACCTACAGAGCGCCATATGCTACGATTCTTACATACTTCTTTTGCTTCGTTTACATTCATACATGCTGTCATACACACACGCCGGTTGCGAGTACCACGCACCTGACATTTCTGAAGAACCTCACCAATAAGGTCTATGTATGTCCTTCTAGGGCGTCCCCTCGCAGCGTTCCCACTTACGAGTGAAGTGTATCCTTATAATTGAAAAGAAAAGAACTGGACTTATAAATGATAAAATTTCTAGTTAAAACTTAAGAAAAGAGATCCATTAGTGCCGTCCTAGATATTGAAGCCCTGCTGAATTTGTTGTTCTGTATGCTAATCATAATTTCGCTGAAGTCTGTCCCATAATGGAAATTCTACTTTAATAATTTACGCCAAAGTTTGCTTGGAATTTTAAGTTGCCTTGTTTCTTTTGTATCGACTGGCTTTGGTTGTGCTGTTTTTCCTTTTTCTCTCAGTTAATTTTTTTACAATGGGGATATAAAAAGTTTCGATTTTAACAACTGAAATTGCCCTAAAAAATTATGTTAAACTAAATAGGTCACGTTCAAATCATAACGGAAGATATGCTGATGACGGCCAGGACCAATGGCATAACGTGCCTTCTGAGTTTCGGAAGGTTATGTAACGAATGGTCACCCATCCACAAACCGACCTCGGCAAGTCTAGCTTTGATCAATCCTTGTGGCTAAATCATAAAAGCAGGTATAATAGCCAACAATTAAAAGATAGTCAGTATGTATAGAAGGCTTGATCTCACGTTAAGAGATTAAATTAATGAAAAGCAACTAACAAAAGCTTTTTATAAAGCAGAAGTAGGTAATTGGTAACGCCGGGAGGGAACGCCCTAAGAGCATTACATACCTTATTGGAGATCTGATGTTCTTCGGAAATTAGTTCAGTTACGTAGTAGGTATTCGCAACCGGCTTGTATGTACTTAGGTTCTGCCTACACCCTTATACAAAGGTGAATAACATAAATGATATTTTGGGTGTGGAGTTGTTGAAGACTTCACCACTTATTGATGGATTGTGTCCGATATGAGTCTAGGAGAAATGAACTGTTAAGGGTAATGAGGTTAAACAGACTTGAAGTAAGCACATTCCACAAAATCCTGACTCAACCAAATGGTGATGATGCTAAGAGGCTGTTTAGGCTCATGGCCCCGTGTTTTCTTTCAATAAACATATTTTCTTTCTTTTCTTTACATAGGTATGATAATTGTATATTACGGATACGATGGGACTAACATACGCATTGCGGTTATAAATGTCACTAAATAAAAAAAAGAATAAAAAAAATATATTTATTTCTGTTAGAAGGTTTTTACACGTCATTTTTTACCTAGTATCTGAGGTCACTATCTGACTAGGTACTCTGAGAAGAAACATCGAAAAAAAATCAGAGGTCACAGTCTCTTTTAAAGTCCAGACATTTTCTCGGTCGAATCATGTAAGAATCACACAGATTAGTGTCTGAAATGGTATTTTGAGGAAAGAACCACACAGATTATGAGGGGACCAGATCAGTCAGTGCAAGCATTTGTCAGAAATCGCGAACTCAACTCGGAACTTGAGTAGCATGTCTGTATGTACTAGTAACATTCTTATTTACCTTAACACTTACGTCAATACATGACCGTCTTCAAAGACTTCTAGTTACGCTTGAATATGAGCTATAAAATATTTACTACTGGCCGTGAAACTACTATCAATCGATAGTGTAAACGATCCTTGGTTCACATTTGTGGTTTTAGAACAATTTTATTTGTTTACTGTCACTAATTAGGTTGCCTGTGGTTTCTCTCACAGACTAGGGGAAGTTAAATCATTATTATTTATATTAGACCATAACAAAAAACGACTTTTGTACGAGTTTCCAAGATAAAATAAAAACTTGATTCTAGTTGCGTGTTTGAAGATGATGTAGTACAGACGCCAGCACGTCAAGTTACCCCAATGTGTAAAATTTCTTTGATCGTTTTTCAGCTTTATGTCAAACAAAATAAGGTTCTTATTCAATTGGGAATATTTGACACATTGGGGTAACTTGATGTGCTGGCGTCTGTGCCTAGAAAAAATCGAAAAAACATTTTTTTGATGGACCCATAGCACTGACTCACTGTTCACTCAACATAACGTAACATTAACTTTAAGCTTAATTTGAATAAATGACTTTAAGTTTTAATTTTTATTTATTTTCAAATATTTGCAACCATGAATTATTTACCTCTATGTATTTAAGATTTTATTTATTCTTAAAAAAGAACATTGATTTTACTGACAACGAAGCAGAGTGTAAGTTAAAGTGGTTACTTTACAGTTTTCCTATCGACATTGTTTACTTACTATTACGTTATCTTTCACAACACTAAGTGACGGTAGCATAAAGACGGAAAGATAACTATTTATTGTTCAGCAAATTACTATGCATCTTTAGTAGAAAACCTTGATGGACATGTTGTAAGCAAGCATTTTGGTGCGTTAGCTGTCTTATTATAAGTATCCTTTGCCCTGTACGTACTGTTATAATTACAAGCCAATTATATTTAAAACCCACATGTATTAATTGCGGGCATCAATTATTTTATGTACCATTGAAATTTACGGAAGCGCCTACTTAATTTTCAACTCTTTTAGTACCGACGCGCTCGATAGATGGCGTTGTCCCGATAGCGTTGATTCGGCTGAATCGCGCTATGGTTTCGTTACAAACCAACAGTTAAAGGCTCGGCACGATAGTACTCGCCTTACTAACATTGTTTTGTTTTACAGGAAAAACTTTGAGGGATCTACAATTTTTGGAAAAGTCAGTAAACTGCATGTTTACTGATTTGTTTAGTTATTATTCTGGCTGCTTTTTAAGTTTAATTCAAAATTTAATAGCAAAGTCTGGAAAGATTTAATAGTGTGTCTGGATTTGAGTCCAGTAGACAGAGCCAGAGTCAGGCTCGGCCCCTATTACATAGGACTTAAGTAATTGGAAAATTGTGCACCCAGCCTGCGTAGCATGAACACATTGAACACCGAAGAAACGGCCTTTGTCTACAGACGAATCCGCAAAGTGACAGATTATATAGACAGGAACCTCAATCTGTCAAATTTCTTTCAATACACCTGCCTGCGTAGCATGAAAATTAATTTCTTTTCTTCCGAGACACGACAAAGACCGTTTCTTCGGTGTTCATGCTACGCAGGCTGGTGTACATTCTTCTCCATGCGACTTAACTTGTGAGTGCGACGTTTATAAGTGTGGGTAGCTTTTTTCGGGTCTAATTGACATAAATGATTTGACTCTGACTTTGTACTCAATACTCAAACTCGTTGCTCGTTGCGGGGCTCGTTGGGTGTATTTTCAGTCTAGAATGCGGAATGTTTAATCTTGATTTGTGTCGGAGTGTGAAACGTGATTGTATATCTTCTAGCTTTGTGTAAAACTCTTGATATTTACGAACGAATTTGCAGGCTTGTAATATGTATATACTGGGGAGTGTTAAGATATTATAATTTTAGAAGTGAGGTTTGCAGCTGTCAGTTTGATCAATATTTGCAAGGATTCTAACAAGTTTTTTTTTTAAGGATGAAGAGTGAGGGTGCATCTGTGCTATTTCCCCAAAGGGTAACACCGTAGCTTACACCTCTATCCATCCTGCGGGTGCTGTTTAGTAAGTAAACTATAAAATAATGCACATTTCTCTCGGTATTAATTCTAAAACTTATGGTCAAAAGCCACGTTAATATTTTTTGCATAGTTTAGAAGAACAACACGATCAGTTTCAGTTCAGCAAGTTGTGACAGTTTACGTTACACTCACTTCACTCACCAAAATCCACACATTTTTATCAACATCTCCACCTATATACTTTGGCTGTAAGTATACAGTAAAATCCATCCACAGTTACCTGTAACTAAGGATATTACTACGAACGCTATAAGACGGCTATTCTGGTGTCTCGGCCACATAAAACGGAACCGTTCAAGCGATTAGTATCAATTTTGTGTTCAATTGGCCAGATTTATGTTCTCCATTGCACTCCGGGTTGCTTCACCATCCGGCTGTAGTGGGACTAGGATTTGGGGTGGGACAAATCCATTACTTTTTTGTTCTTATTTTTTTAGAACAATCATTTGTCCTGTATAAGTATAGTAATAGTATAATAATAAATATAGCATGTTTAATCAGGTGTCTAGAAGTCTAGGACTTACAGCACAAGCTTTGCGTAGTTTTGGACTAAACAGCGTTGTGTGAAAGTTGTGAAACATCATAATTATTAATTATATTATTATTCCCGGGTCGAAATAATTGTTTTTGGATTATGTCTGGTACTAGCTTCTGCCCGCGACATCGTTCGGGTTTAAAGAGTTATGTTTATTTTATTTATTTATGGCAGATGATGAGGTTGAGAGATGTCCTTTTTGACTAATAAAGTGGCTGTAGTTTCCAGTACGTAATATCTAACTACTCACTTAGCGATCGGCATTGGTTTTAGTCATCGATAAAGTTTCAGAGAGCGACAAGCACTGTTGGTAACAAGTTTGCTTTGTGGGTAAGTTGGTTGTAGGTATTACTAGCTGTGGTTGTAGCTGTTTCACGGGCTCTTAAGGCTAGTGAAGAATTGGGCTACCTACCAAATGTATGTACCTAATTTAAGAAATGTTTTTCCTGTGTTGTGGCCTTGTGGATGCAAACATATAAACTCACAGCCACTATCTGCTATAGGTAATTCAACATTGCAAACATTTTTTTTTAAATAGTGCAACATAATAATGTCTTGATAACCCCTGGGCCCAACTTGGTGCCTCTGCCAACTTCTCTCCAATATGCCCACAAAATTTCATAAGAATCAGTCAAGCAGTTTCGGGGGAGCTTTATTTCAAACACGAGAATTTTATAGGTTATTTCCGTTCCCGTGGGAATACAGGGATAAAAGTAGCCTATGTCCACCGGGAATAGTGTAGCTTTCCACCAGTACAATCATTTTTAAAATTGTATCATTAGTTCCGAAGATTACCCCCTACATACAAACTTACAAACTTACAAATTTTACCTCTTTATAATATTAGTATTAGTATAGAAGAGATAAGATAACAGCCATAGTCACACGAATTACACCACTACCTAACTCTTTAGAAAACGGTTGTGATTTTATGTCATTACATTTTCTAGTGAGTAACATTTTTGCTGGCATTTTGATTATCTTTGTTTTGGAGACTTTTCGGTAAACACAAGATATAAATCTAGGTACTTATTTCTTGGCTTTTTTTTGTTTTAATGCCTTGTTTGTGCCACTGCCAATGGACTGTTACGATTAAGTTTCTTCTTGTGGCTAAATAATTACAGCCACACGGGTTGAGCGAAGGTTGAACTACACTCGCTGAGGTCTATCCGTGGATGGTGACCATTCATTATGCACATGTTGTACATGATTATGACGTGGCCGTGCCTCGACTGTTTTGCCTGTTTTAGAATTCACTTTTGGTAGGCAAATTATAACATTTTGAATCTGAAATAAATATATATTTAGGATGCATTCTTTCTCTTTACCATGTACCCGTTCAAAACACGATGCAATACAATTTTCTCGATAGAAAAAAATACTGAAGTAACTTCGATTTGCAGTTTTTTAAACGTAAATTACATTTTAAACGAGTACTATAAACCACCATATTTTATAAATAATATCAATTTATAGGTAATTCATTTTAGAATCGATTCTACCCGATCGTTTTTTCATTGAATTTATAATTTTTTTTTAACGATTATATCAAGTAAATTTCAATCCACGCGTCGCTTCTCAGTGTCCAGCGGGACGTTACCGCTTGGTCTACCCGCCCCGTTGGTCCCGGCTGTCGATTGTGGACCTTTAACAGTCGTCACCAACGAGTTTACTGGCCTGTTGGTCTAGTAGTTAGTGACCCTGACTGCTATGCCGGAGGTCGTGGGTTCGATTCCCACCGAGGACAAAAATGTTTGTGTGATGAGCACGATCATTTTTTCTGTGTCTGGGTGTAATTTATCTATAATATGTATGTATTTAGAAATATATAAGTATGTTTATCAGCTGTCTAGTACCCATAACACAAACTCTCAAGCTTAACTTGGGACTAAATGGCGTTGTGTGATAAGTTGTGGAATATTTGTTTGTTTATTATATTTAACGAGTCGTCAGGAGCCCGAAATTCTGTCAGCCAGTTTAGCTCTGGATTGTGGTAAAACACTGGTATTAAGCCGCACCTGGTTAGACTGGTCGCCAACCCATAACGCAGTAGGGTACCTACTTAGTACTTCTATATCTATACTTCAAAATAATAATTTAAATACGCCAATAAACACTATGTTTAAGTGTTTTCGTGTATCTTATTTCATTACGCTGATTAAGTACTTCTAAGAAATGCGAATAAACCGAACTGGAACATTTTAATGGTTATTTCCACACTTGGTTTTGACTACCTGCTGTTAGTATCAAGAAGTAAAAATAACTAATAATCTTCAGAGAAAAAAAACATGTAAGAGATCCAGTTATTTTCCCCACAGTAATCATTTTAAGAAAAATAGGTTTATGTGTTTTCATCTCAATGTTTTGATGTCCATCGAATTATTTTGTTTGTCGGTTCTCTTGCGGTACTTTTAGGCTCAGCGGACACTGAGAGCAGAGCAGAACAGAGCATTCTTAAAGACCACAAAAGAAAGTAGATGTGTGGTTCAAAAGATGATGCAGTTACAAAAATCAAAAATAGTATGCCTCGATGGTTTGGTCACGTTGTAAAGATGAATGAAAGGCGACTAACGAAAGGTTAAAAAGGGAACGCCGGGAGGGGACGCCCTAGAAGGACATACATAGACTTTATTGGTGAGGTTCTTCAGAAAGTTCGGTTGCGTAGTACTCGAAACCGGCGTGTGTATCATGACAGCATGTATGATTGTAAACGAAGCAAAAGAAGTAAGTATGTAAGAATCGTAGCCTATGGCGCTCTGTAGTTTCTGCCTGTCCCCATAGGAAAAAGGTGTGAGTTTGTGTATGTATATAGGGTGACTGGAAATTAGTGACCGATACTTAAACACGTGATTGTACTCATGAATACGAATAACTTTACCAAAGAAACTTTTTTTTATTTACACTATAACTTGTAACACGATAAAATAACAAAAACGCTGTTTGGAATTCCCGCGCGCGCAGTAGGCACTAATCGGCATGACCGATCAGCTGATAGTCTGACCTCGGGAAGGGCAAAATCTACTAGTAGTAGTAGCGTAATGAGTATAAAAAAAGTTTCTTTGGGAAAGTTATTCGTATTCATGAGTACAATCACGTGGCTAAGTATCGGTCACTAATTACTAGTCACCCTATATAGTCTGAATTTTTTCCAGTGGTCGTAAAAAATGCCATGTTGTGCTTGATAGGGTCCATAATTGATACCTATGGTATTTATATATGTAACACATTATGGTGTTCAATAAAGTCTTGAGTAATGAGTACTAACAAAACTTTGAAGAAGATTTTCACGCTCTCTTAATATTATTTTAAACTAACAATGTGTCGGAACTATTTATCTTAATTATTGAAAAGCATTAGAGAACAACTTTTAACTTACATGAATTTCCTCCCCAAAGTTTTGTTTCTATTCACCCTTGAGTTTCTAGTCACCCCAGACATAGTAGATCGTCCTAGTGATGTTCGAACACAAACTCACACAGACTATCGACTCCCTAATAATCTCCCCGTGATAAATTAGGTGCAGTGAATAGGATAACAGCTTACTTCACCTTCACTTAAGATGTTTACAGAAAAACACTGCCAGTCTCATAATATTTGCGCATCATCGTGGGCGCTACGTCACGCATCACCAAAGAATGACATCATACAGAATACTCAATTTGAAACGTTTGAAAACCCTGCTCCATTTCGTCAAGCGACAATGCGAGCAAGCTTGAGGCAAAACTTGCTAAGGTGCTGGAACAATGTCAATACCATTACGCTGTTTCGAACTCTGTTTAATTGGATTTGGAGCCCAGTGGTGTGACCAGCCGATTCCCAAATCATTACTCATTAATCATTACTCTCGAGTTCGCACCCCAGGCACGCAAAAGTCAGAGACTTTTCGGATTCATGTGCGGATTGTATATTTATCTCTTGCTTCAAAAACGGTGAAAGAAAACATCGTGAAGAATGCCTGAGAGATATTGCTCGATGACATGTGTGATGTCAGAAGCCCATGAGCGGCATTAGAACTCTGACAATAGTCACTTACCACACGATAAGATCAAGAATTAGAATTTTAGTTTAGAGATAGTCTGTGGTGTCTGTGCTGAGCCTATAACCACAGTCTAAAACCTACAGTCGTCCGACGAAGCCGTCTAGACAGGGCAATCGTGCGGTGTGTGAGGGGCGAGACGCAGGAAAGCCGCTCCCGATCTGCAAACAAAACGATGTTCGTAGTTCGGGAGGTATTAATCATGGCTAACGCGTGAAGACGTTGTCGGCATTTTTCCAGTGGTCAAAGGCGTCGGCCTTCTGTATTAATATTTATACTGTGCTATAACTAAGCAAAATCCATGTTTATTAGTACACAAATATTTTGTTGTCAAACTAAAATTTCTGTACCAATATTTTTTTACGAAAACGTATGTTTTGAAAACAAATAAATTATTAAACATGAAAATTATGAAAACACATCACAGATAATATGTTTATCGCCAATAAATACACCAGCAAAACGATATAACGCATTACAATTTCCGTCGCGTGTAGACCCAATTCTCACAACGTTCGCAACGAAACCGTAATGACATTTAAATCAGTCAAATTTGAAGAAAGTACATGAAAAATTGGTATTTGGCTCGCTCCCAAATGACTAAATAACTTTTTCCGTGGGCCACTAAGTGTAATACAGTGAAATCTTTTTTATGCGCAGGCGCAGGTCCGTCTTAATGGTAAAAGTGTTATAATTCTCGCAGCACTTGTGGTTTTGGGTACGTTGTTGATGGTAATTGCTTGATTTTTAAACTCTTCATAGACGTCATAGGAAGTTGTAATGTCTACCCAAGGAAATGGATAATAATGTTTATCTAGAAGCTAAAAGCATTATTTTTGTGATCTTTGTGGTTATTATGATCATCAATAGAATTACTAAGTGGGGCAAGATCAACATCTAATTAATCGTGGAGTAGGTATCAGGACTACTTACTTTGAGGTTTTTTCAATAGAAAACACTATACCTAGTTTAATATTAATAAGCGCGTACGCATCTGTTCAGCTTTCTTAGCTTTCTTATCGTGTGTTTAGTGAATAACTTAGGATTTTGTTTGTTTTTGATTTGGCATCACATGTCGTCGAGAAATATTTCTTAGGAATGCCGGTTTCCTCAAGATGTTTTCCTTCACCGTTTCTGAAGCAAGCGATAATTTTATTGTACAATTCGCACATAAATCCGAAAAGTCCATACTTAGGTCCCGAGTTCGAAACCAAGGCTCCCGGGTCGAACTCGGGACCTAAGTATGGCTCGGCAATCGACGGATACTGGCGCCCTAACCTTTATTTTGTTTGATCTATGATGTAGCAAAAGAAAACACGGATTTTGAAAGTCAAATCAACAATACTTTGACTATAAAGCCCATCTTGTCCATTGAACATCAAAACCAACTTCATAAAAGTATCTGTATTGCTTTCAAGACTTTCCCAGCTTTTTGGTATAAAAGTTGGGCCATTCACAAGAAACCCTTTAGGTAAAAAGTTCCGTGGCTTAATAGCTACATAAGTGAACGGTCTTACCAACCAAAAGATACGTTTCAAAGCTGACAGTTCCAAATTTGAATTAACGTCAACATTCTTTTACAAAAATAATCTTTTTCTTGTAAAAAGGTCACATTTAGACTGCCAACTATAACGTGGAATTTTCTAAGGGATGTAAGCGGTACCTCTTTGGAGGCTCAATCCTTTTAGTATCACGCTCCATTTTTGTACAAGAATTTTTGCGTGGAATTATTTACGATCAACTTCTAAGCTATTCATGACACGCAGTGGTTTTAACATTTTAAGAGCGTTCTTTCGACTTATTTATCTAAAGGATCAAGTAAATAAGTTTAACAGTTATTTTTCATCAAAACTCAAAAGCAACAATTTCTAAATACACGTTAAACCGTTGGTCCCGGCTTTCTTTTGTAGATCTTTGACCGCCATTACTAAAATTCATTTGTTTAAATTAGGCTGAGGATCAACACTTCTTGAACGACAAAATAACACAAGTCAGTCCCCCAAAAAAACCGCCCATCGCCACTTCCTCATGTTTTTGCTTGTCCAAAAGAACGTAGAGGACCAAATGTTTGCCGATGTCCCTTTCAAGCAGTACATTCGTTTTGGGACTGTCCCGTACCATTTCCAACATGGCTACCCTACAAGCACATTATAGAACATTTTGTTTCGGGATATCTTAATGAAGACGCATGAAGGGGTCAATGTTTTTATGTGCCCACTGTCCAATAGCCAACATGTCCGGTGGCGAAAGATTTGTACGTACCTACACGAATATGGAACGTAAATTATTATTTATTATTCTATTTCGTGTATGATGATATATGGTGTAGTAATGTTTAGTGAAGTAACAAACTTTGTTACTTTATTTTTTATATTTTTGTAAAACAACAATTTATATTAGCTTTTACCCTTGGTTAGAAACAGATGTTTTGAAGCTTGGTCCGAATATTTTGACAAAAGATCTTTAACAAAGGGTATTTGGTACAAGACGATCCAGCCATCTCTTCCACATATAATTTGGTTTAGCGAAGCCAAGATGAGTAGACAAGAAGTTGTGACGGCTTTGAGACTTCGATCTGGCCACATACCGCTCAATAGCTTTGGATTTATGATGCACAAGGTTGATTCACCCAATTGTGCTGTTTGTGGAGTTATAGAAGATGTGCATCATGTCCTGGCAGAGTGTGATCGAGTTGGTGTTCAAAGACGTCAAGCTTTTGTCAGTAATCTTGATGTCGGCTTCTATAATAGTGTTCTAGCCTCACCATTGTCGGATGAGGCTAGAACGATTTATCATATTGTTATAATGGGTATAAGGTTGCGGGAAGGCTAGATTTAATTTATAATTGTATTCAATAATCGGGGTGACATATTCTTTATAGAAAAAACCCTGTAAATAAATATAGATTAAAAAAAAAAAACAATTTATATTATTATTATTATTATATTATAATGTTTAATGAATATATCTGAGACATGATGCTGTTATTTTTATGCGTAGTAAGTAAAACTTGATGTCTTCTGTTTCATTGTGGATTTCAATAATTGAAAGTCAATTGGGAGATACGACTCTTCGATAATGCATAGCATCATGAAGAGAGGTATCTCCCAGAGAAATCTTGTGGCAAAGTAATAGCTTTACTAACATAGTCATAAGATTTCTGTTTATTAACCCACTATGGATGTTACTTTTCCAAAATAAAGGTTTTGTTTTTTTTTCGGGAGGAATACGTCTGTGTTTGCGGGAATATGATATCACGGGGGGGGGGGGGGGGGGGAACGTGTCCCAGTAACTGGGTTGTGGATGTCAGATAAGTAATCGCTTCATATATACAATACTCAGTTGCATCCAGTCCTCTTGGTCCCTGCTAACTAAAAATAAATAGAAGTGATCCCAGTTTTAAAGCTTGGAAACTATAGCTTAAGGATCTTACAAGGGTTGTGCCTAAGGGAATTTTCCAGTGGTGAAAATGACGAAGTTCTTAATAAACTACACTTCATTGGAATTGTGTAATATCCTGTTCTTGTTAAGTGAGGACTTGTTATTGGCTGTTAGTCTAACTTGCTGTTTCTTACCTGATTTGTTTTAGCTGTAAGTCCTCCATAAAATTTAAATAAATAAATAAATTGTACATGTACAAACATACATTGCTTAATAACAAAGAGATTTAAAATACTACAGAGCGGGCATGTCAAGGAAATGTCATAGAAAAACTTTGATCTCTGAATATCTCTATTCTCTAATCTCTATTGAACTCTGAATATTAGAGCGGCAGCGGAGCGTACTACAGGCGCAGGACACACTTTTTCGGACGAAAATTTTGTTCGTGATGTCCGGTCTATAGGTATTGAATGTCTTTGCTTATTAAGAAGTTAATGCATTTTTAGGTTATAGATTTAACTTGTTTTGACATTTAAAAGTGCATTTGGTTGTGTTTCATTGACAGCAGTGCTTTTCTGTAAAAAAATACCCTGTGAAGATGTAGGAGAAGTGAAGGCGAATTGAGCTGTCATTCCATACTAATGCTAGGTACTGATGGTTCACTTCACTCAAGTTTTAAAGGGAGGGGCGGCAGGCTATACATACGATTGCGTGTGTCGGATTGTTCTGAAATGCGAAACTACAAAATTCCTCCCTCCCAAAAGACAAAATAATGGAGTATTCCCGTTTGAGCACCTATTTTTTGAGCACCTATGCATTTAGCACCAAAGGTATTCCCATTTCCCATAGTTTAATGCATAGGTGCTCAATAAATAGGTGCTCAGACGGGAATACTCCAAAATAATCCCTAATAATTGAATGATTGACCGTAGATTACGTGAACATCATGTTACATTAATCCGCTCCAGAATTACGATGGCCCAGAACATCTATCATAAAAGATTATGACATAATCATATGCCATATCGTTGGTTTTAGTTCACTATGATATTCTCAGATTCCATCGTGAGAAACCTTTACTATGGAATCTGAGAGTATTATAGTGAACTGGGGGTAAGGTAAGGTGTTTTAAGATACTGACATAAGATAAAACTAAGGCATAAAAAAGAATAGAATACCAATAGTAAAGGTTTATAAGGAACTTTAAAGAGATTTTGTAATAAAGTTTAACTGAGGTGTAAAGGATGAATAGAATACCTTTAAGTGTAAGTTTGGATACTTGATAAACATCCATTTTAATGTGACATATGATTTTAATTCGTCGTAATTTAACACCTTAAAGTAAATAGGTAGCGATAGTCCAGTGACTTGAAAAAACTCGCCTCTCATACGCGAGGTAGTAAGTTTAAATCCGGGGCAAGTACCAAAATGATTTCTTCAATTCGTATAAAAGTACTTGCTGAGTTTATCTTGTAATCACTAACGCAGTTAAAGGAAAACTTCGTGAGGAAAGTTTGGCTTATCATCACACTATTATTATAAAAGCGAAAGTTTGTAGGTATGCGTGTATGGATGAATGTCTGTTACGAAAACCGCAAAATTACTGAACAGATTTTGATAAAAAAAATTAAAATACTTTTCGGTTTCATTATTATTAAGTTTGAGCTTATACTTACTTCAGAATAACACATAACATATAGCTAATATATGTATGTAACTATAAGTAAGTTAATATGGTTAAATTTTCCCTGGCTAGTTATAACATCAAAAGCAGCTACTCCGACCCTGTCAACTATGTTGATTACAAGATTACAACATTGCAATATACGACATTCCTGCTACGCATTATTAAATTGGTGCTAAATTGCCGCTTAAACCTGTCAAGAGTGAATTTAAAAATTGCTATCAAATGACTAAAGCCTTCATCTAATAGTCCTTATTCTACGTTCACAACTATGCTTCTAAAAATGTAAACCGACACATTGTTTTTAGACAAAATACTTCAACTTAAGGTTCTGTTGGCGCTACAATGAGACAATTTTTTGTATTTATTTATTACTTCAAGCACACAAATGTACATAGGCGGACTTAATGCCTTAGGTATTTTCTACCAGTCAACCTTTAGGTAATGCGGAAAGACAAACAGTAGTAGGTGCAATTCCGTAAGAAAATTTGAAGAGCAGTAAACATTTCATGCCAAAGGAAAACATTAGCGCTGTGACAAAACTACGGCCGTTTTTTATGAATGTGCTCACGAACCTTCAGTTTAAAAGTCAATTGGTTGGAAGCTATCCTGATTTCCTGGAAGAGCGCATTCCACAAAGAAATAGCCTGGACGAAGAGGGAACTGTGAATGTATCTTGTATGTCTTTTGTATGTATCTTTTCTATGGTAATATTATACTCTTAGTTGGTTTATCTTCACATTAATCGCCATAATGTAGAAAGCACAACAATCGTAAGATTCTTTTGAGGATCAGACAGGAAATGCGCGAGAAGAAGGGAAGAATGTACGAACGTTAACGTCTGTCTCTATGATTCCCGGATCAGGTATGAGACGGAACACCGAGGTGGGTTTTAGCTCGTAAAAGTTTGACAGACATCTCCGCCTCTCCAGGGAGGTGGACGTTCATGAGAATTATACACCCCGTAAAAAAACAACGTATGAACAGGTTATAAGAGATTTTCAACCGGTAAAACAAATAATATGGATAGGGAAATATACTGTCTCGCCACAGTGCACCATAAATAATGTTACATGTTACACAATTTACTTAAGTTTAACTGACCTATTCACAACTTTCGTAAATCATAAACAGCAGCCAAATTTATAATTTCTGGAGTTGAATTGATGACAATATCTTGAACAATTTATACCTGTGTTAACATTAATTAATTTTATGTTTACACGTTTATTAAGATAGATTGAGAGTGTGGGAAGATTAATTTACAAAAGTGATTTATAAAGAGCGTTAATTATTATACTTTTGGAATGAGAAGTGACTTCTTGAGTTTTTAATTTTCTTTATGCCTGTTCTAATCGTTTTGTTTTTCTCTATGAGTGTTAGTGTGTTTTTTTCTCTTTTGGAACTTTTTTGTGGTTTGAGAAGAAGTTTATTTATTCCGAGGAAGATGGTATTGGTTTTATTAGTTTATACTTCTTATTTGTAGATAAGTGGAAACTATTTTCATAAAGCCATTTAAATTAACATGTTCTATGATCTCCCAGTTTTGTCAGATGTTTAATGAAAAGCTGTTATAATGTTTCAACATAAAATTCCCATTACATAAGTATTAAATTGACGGGTTTTCTTGAAAAGATAGGTAAAGATGAAGAAATGATGATGAGGTGTAAATTACTTAATTGACGATAAAGTTCAAGTTGGTGTTATAACAAATGACTAGTTCCTGGAAATATCATCCCTATCCCTAATAAATCAGAAAATAATGTTCTCCCTTAAGAATCCTGGCAAAGAACAAAAATCCAAGAATAGAAAATGTCCACATTATTATTAATGTGACTACCATGTAGGTTCAATATTACTATTACGTATTAGGTCAATCGTGTGTGCGAGAATTGAAAGAAAAAGGGACTTTCTTAATTAACTCACATCTTCGGTTTAGGATACCTACGTATGTTTATTATCTGTGGACATAAGTTGCGCGGGAAAATATGTAGCAGATGCTTTTTTGTCTGTGGGAAATTCTAGGAAAATAGTTCGTTTCTTATTTGTAACTTTATTTCTGGAGTTATGACTATGATTATCAGCTCTTGGTTTTATGGTGATGTTAATAAACAGTAGGTACTAGGCTAAGAAATAGGTTATATTTTTGTTTTTGATTTGGCAACTGAGCCGATATCAACTATTATGCTAGCATCACGTATTGAGAGCGTCTTTTTTTGTAATATCTAAGCGTTAGATTTGTTGTTTTCTTTGTATCAGATTTGGTTTATACCGGTTGGTTTAGACCATTGTGCGTCATTAAAATTATTAATGGTTCATTAATCGATTTATTAAGTGATAAAGTTTCAAAAGTTGTTTTTAGAAGGACCATTACCTACGTAAACATGCAGACAAATGTAACAAGAATTTTTTTGTTTTTTTTGTAGATTTTTTTTTTTATTTTCTTTTCAATCGTATGTATGGCCTAGTAGGTAGGTACCTCCTTTTAATAGTAAAATAGTGTTATCTAACTAAGTATCTAGATCAATTTTGCTCGTTCACTATTCCTTCCTAAATTAGAAGAATAGCTAGATAAAATGTTCATTTTCCTTGGGAACCTTAAGACTTATCTTTGTTACATTGAGCTGATAGTGGAAGTCTATTTAGAGTAAGCAAAATTTTTGATATCACTGTTGCTTTAAAGATAATTTATTGAACAAGCACGATTTATTAGCTTCTAGCCAATATAGGTGTTAACAGAAGATAACGTTTTAAATCCTTCAAATACCTACGATTGTAGGTACATATTTAGTTTGTTAAAGAACCCAATATTAACAAAAAAAAACAGTTTAATCAATATTTTCAAAAGAAACCACAATTAAATTTAATTTTAAACAAAGTGAAATAGAAATAGAAAAAGAAAATTCTATAATTGGACGCACAGAACACAAAACAAAAGAATCAATAATATAAATAATAAAAAAACAAGAAAAGATAGTCATCACACAACACAGAGATGACCAACAAAGATGGCCAAATAGCCATCTCTAATTTAATTTAAAATTGGTGTGACATTATAAAGAACATTCAAAATATACTCGAATATGTCTTAATACCGAAAAACATGTCACATCACTACGCCTATAAAGATTTCTCATAGTGTCAATCTGGAATGAATAATAAGCTATTTGGAAAATCATGCAAACCTAAAATAAAAATCTAAGAACTAATTTAAGTACTTACATAAATTGAAGTGGCGGTCATCAGTCGCAAAACTCGCAATAACACAAATAATGATTGAACAAACACTGCTTAGACACTATTGTAAAATTATTTTGTCACTTTATATTTACGTGATAACTTTCGCGCGGAAACTTTGGTAGGAGCGACGTTACCACGTCCGCACTGGATGCTTGTCGCGCGACAACTGGCCCACTGAATTTTCGCACCCACCGAGTTTTCATTTAGATCACGCGTCGAGGGCGGGAAAGCCGACTTCGAGATTTGAACGTCCATCATTATTGCCTATGATGACGTGACGTACGTAGGGCGCGAGTAAATTATTTGCCGCCAGTGATATAAATTATTGTCTCCAGATGTTGATAGCAAAAAATAATATCTGTGGTACCTATTTTAGCAGATAGCAGCGCCACCCCTCAGTAGGGTGCACTGCGAGACGCACTCTATCAAAAAAAAAAAAAACTGTAAGATAATTTTGATAGGTTTATGGTAATTAGTCATAATAGTGCTGAAATATTACTGTTCAATAATACATATTTTTCAATTCTTTTCACAATTCGATTTTTTTTAAAGAAAAAAGAAGAAAGAAAGAAGTAGCATTTATTTGGCCCAAAAGGCACAAGATAATATTTAAAAACAATAGCAAAAAATACGAGAAAAAATTAATTTAAAGAAATCCAACAATCGAATAAGCTAGCAACAGTAGCAACTAGGCATAGGTTTTGGTTAGCCCCAATGCCATCACAGTCACGACCGCCAACTATGTGGACGGCCCTAATGCCCAAAATGACTGTGACAAACAAGCTTCTGTTGCAATACCGCATTCCGGTTTAAAACTTTTTTTACATAATTTATGTGCGGTTTATGTATATATTTATTATGCGTCGATTGTTTGTTAGATTTGACTAAATACAAATACAATGCCCTAAGACACCGCTTTTACTATAAATATACCTAGGTAGGTACATACCTACATTGAAAGAAATAGGTAATATCTTTGAAAAAAAAAAAAAAAAAATACATACACACGAACATAGAACCTCCTCCTTTTTTGAAGTCGGTTAAAAAGTCTATAAAATCAAGACTTTTAATGAGTACAGGTACAATCTTTGTAAACATGGCGTCTTTACCAAAACCCGTTAGATGTGCGTATTGTGATAAACTTTATCCCTTTTACTTTTACATTTGGTATGTTTGAAACAGTTTTACTTTCTCTTGAGAACAAAACATTTTACCGTTGTTGTATCGTTTAAATTTAAACGCTTGACATGTTTTAGAATCGTTGTTGAATTTCGGATTAGGTTATGTCAATGTGTGGATTTTAACGTGTGATATGACGCCAAATGTGATTTTGGTTACACTACGGAATCGTCAATCAGTTACATTGTTGTGTTGGCCCAATATACATTTTTTTTGTGTTATTTGAGAATTTTGTTTTTTTTGTGTTCTTTAAGATTTTTTTTTTTTTTTTTTTTTATTGGGGTAACTTGATGTGATGGCCTCTATACGTACCTGTAAATAATATTTTGGTTTCTAAAATCGCTTAAATAAAGAATTATTATTTTGTATATAGAGTATAGATTTTGTTCGTGACATGACTAATAACGTATGTATTACATAACAAAATGAATATGCACGAAATTCGTGCATATTCATTTTGAGAATGTAGGTAACGTTTTTCACGGAAAAAAAATATAATTATGAAGTGACATGACAAAAGTGTTCATCCAATAATTCAATACAACTTCAATTGAAACCAGACATCGTCATACAAAATCTCCATTCAACATACTGAGGAACTAGGTCAAGTGCACAGGTTACTGCGAAAGGTTGACGAATACAAACTAACATTATCCATATTACTATTATTGCTAAGGAATGTTGTGACGAGGAGGAATACTTTTTCTTTTTCCTCATTTGCTTTTCAGAAGCGTAAAACGTCAGGGTTATAAATAATAGTACCTATGTTACATTTTATTGAAGATTTTGTCAATGGTTGAGGAAATTGTCGCGGGAAAGGGTACTTTTAGGTTCTGTACCTAACTAAAATTGGAAGATCGAAATCCTTCTTCTTAGAAACGGGTAAAAGAATCATCACTTCGCTCGCGACTTTCACTTTTTCATCTCTCGTGGTTTGTAAATAAAAAAATTAAATTTAAAATTTAAAAAACCCCATCGCAAAAAAGTAAAACATTTAAAAAGTTAAATATAACACTTTAGCCATGAAATTTTACTTCACGTCGGAGTACCGCTTAAGTAAGGAATGTTCCTAGTACTTGTAGGTATGTAGGTAGGTACTTATTTTAACGGTACCCCGACGTTACGTAATTAATGGTAATTTTGTTTTATAGAGTTTACAGTTATGAGAATTATTCAGTGCATTGTATATGTAGAGTCAAATGCTGGTTAAAACCAATTCAAACACGACATATCTGCTATTATTTTGTCAAGAGTCTACCTACTGGTGTGCTGGATAGCCTGGCTTTAGCATCAGCTTATCCTGTTGCTATCAGTGCATTGTGTTAAAAATCAAATGCTGGTTGAAATGAATCCAAAGACGACCTATCTGCTATTATTATGTCAAGAGTCTACTTAATGGTGTGCTCGATAGCCTGGCTGGAGCATCAGCTCATTTAGTTGCCATCAGTGCATTGTGTGCAGAATCAAATGCAGGTTAAAATGAATCCAAACACGACATATCTGCTATTATTTTGTCAAGAGTGTATTAGTCTGCTAGATATCCCGGCTGCATCAGACCAAATACACCATAATGTTGCTTGTTAATATTACACACAACGGTGTTTGAAATTTTAAGACACACTTAAGTTTGTAAGTAAAGTTAATACCCATAGACGTCTAAAATAGCAACGGTAGCTAACACAAAAGAGCTGATAACCTTGAAACGGCTGAACCGATTTTGATGAATTATGTCTAAGAACCAATGCAAGAAACCCTGCTTTCAAATAAAAAAAACCGCATCTAAATCGGTTCACCCGTTTGGGCGCTACGGTGCCACAGACAGACAGACAGACAGACACACACACATAGCGGTGAAACTTATAACACCCCTCTTTTTGCGTCGGGGGTTAAATATAACCTATTCACTCGGTGATAATATAGAGAAAACTATATTGGTATAATGAAAAAATCTTTCAATTTGGATTGATAATAGTTTAATCCAAAATAAAACAAAACTAAGCAAATCAAAAATAAAATCTGCCCGCTTTATAATAGGTAAGTACCTACTTATTAGTCTGGACTAACGTATGCGATCTCCAAAACAGATGTAAGTTTCTACAAGCTAAAAATTACACCCAATCACAATTATATTGATAATTTTCCCACTTTTCAAATCTAAGGTGGAAAGCATTACAATAATTATGTGAGGAATAAGGTTCACTGTATCAGAAATAGAAGAAAAATAACATTAAATTACACCTGTAATCCTCACAGGGTTAGGCAGAGGTGTATTTCTAGGACTGGCCTGTTGGTCTAGTAGTTAGTGACCCTGACCCGGAGGTCGCGGGTTCGATTCCCACCCAGGACAAATGTTTGTGTGATATGCACGATCATTTGTTCTGTGTCTGGGTGTTATTTATCTATAATATGTATGTATTTAGAAATACGTAAATAAGTATGTTTATCAGCTGTTTAGTACCCATAACACAAGCTCTGCTTAGCTAGGGATTCGATGGCGTTGTGTGAAAGTTTTGGAATATTTATTATTATTTATTTATTTAGTATATGCAATATGCATTCGTCAAACGAAACTCGACACGAAATGGAACGAAATTTTGTAGTTATATGAAATGAACTAAAAATATATTCTTTTTCAGAAATAAACATTCTGTAAACCGATTAACAAACACGAATATTCAGATTCCTTTGACACCTGGCCTTCTTAAAAAGAGAAGGCTCAGTGGAAAACTGCCACCACTAGCGTATAACAAGCGGGAACTTGGCCTATCCTTCAACTGTATTTCAGTATTTGAAAACAGAGTCGTCTCCACAAATTCAAGATCAAATCTTTCCATGCTATTGTTAGAAACAGTACATTAATAGCAATAACCTCGGGACCAAAATATACATCTCTCATTCATTCACAGATCATTGCTATGAAAATATATAACACTTGTTCAAGTCGTTAAAACTGTCTCCCGTAAGAAATAAAACGACTACTTTCCAGAGTAAGACAATTTAATATACACAGTACCGGCCGGGGTCATGATTCGTAGGAAAATCTTGACACCGCGATTCAGTATGGTGACGTAATGGTACAACGTCATCTGTTGGTTGATAATGATACTAACTTAGTTCAAAAATTCCAATTGACATAATGTAAAATGACATGACAGATTAGACATACCGCCCCCTATGGACAACTTGTGACAACTTGTCCATAAACCAACAATAACATTAAGTACCGAAAACATAACAATATTTTACATTAACAAAACAATTAATAACAACAATTTATAACTCCATGACCTCTCTTTTAACAAAAGTAAATTTAGAACAATAATAACAACAAAAATCATCAACACTAAAAGTCAGTAAATAATTTCAAAAACATAAGCAAAATACATAAAATGAGGCATAAGAATACATAACATAAATCGGTTTCATCACATCTCTCTTTAAAATAAAAAATACATCTAGGATTGGCATCAACAATTACAAACAATAATACACGACATAACAACAAAAAACATAACAACTAAATTCATCCGTATAACCACTTAACCGGAAGAAGACAGTCATCCTTCACCAGAACAACGTCCCCAATCTTAGATCCGGTTATGAGATCTAACCATTTGTACCTATGCTGCTACAAACCGTTTTGAACGCTGCAAGAAAACTTCGACCTGTCATGTTACTTGAATGATCATGAGCAATCAAAAAGTTAGTAAAGGCTTGATAATTGGATGCTTCATATTTTCACTATAAGTGACTCTAGGCAATCGACCATCTACTCTCAAGAAATCGACCTCGTCGTTGTCGATCAATGCATTCAACAAGGTAAGTCTAATAGATTTGTTAAATTTACAATACTTTTTTACAGATACGATGTCATCACTTCAATTACTAAATTGACAGAGTTTCACTCATGTACCTAAGTAAAACATAATTTAAGTCATTTGTAGTTAGTTAGCCACTTAGTAAATTTAGCTTTATTTCTTTCAGAATATTTTATCCCTAAGAACCTTCTACAATAAACGATTACTCTTACTAATCTATTCGACTCAAAACACCTATTTCAAATAATATCAACAGTTTCCTTATTCACATGACACTTAAATTGAGTTTTCTCCTTCTAACGTAGCTTCCCCGATTTCACCTTGATTGAAATCTACTTTTGTATTTTTAACCAATCAGGTCCCTTTTTCCAGAATAACCCTAATATTTTAGAAATAGCGTCCGATTTTAATCCTAAACTCCCTTGAACTAGTGATTTATGTTTATATTTTTCTTCAATGAATGCTACTAATTCCTTATTATTACATACCCATTTCTGCAACTGAAAACCACCACGGCCGCGCATCTCTGTCATTTGTTTACAAATCTCTGAACTTTCCTTGACAGAGTGACATCCATTCATGGGGTCATCAGAGTACTGGGCTTTGAATTTGGGCTTCCTAGCAAATCTCCTCTCTAAAGCCAAAACACGCTCTAAAGCTATTTGTTGTGACTCATATTTGCAATTCGGATCACGTGACTCAAATGGCAAATTTACAATACAACGACCAAACTCATCGCCTTTGGTCTTGGCCAGAAATATCTCCTCGCGTTTCTTTTCCTCTGGGGTGAGATAGATCTTTTGTTTATTTGACTCAGATTCAAGCTCCCTAGTCTTTTCTAGGAGTTCATTCTCATTTGCATGAATTGAGTGACTTGAATGCAAACATAAAACTAAATTGTGACATGTCTCGCTATGGTTGATTTTTTCTATAATATGACCAGACAAGATCCAACCAAGCCTAGTATTTTGGGCTACTGGGACACCTGGTGGACCTCTGATAATTCCCTCTAACAATATCTGGCCATATACTTCTGCTCCAAGTAGCAGATCGACCTTGTTTGTGGTATGATACAAAGGATCTGCTAATGCCATAGACGAGATTGAAGAAAACGTCCCTGTCACCTTCTTTGTCGGTAAATCAGAAGTTACTTTATTTAAGACATATGCCTTAACCCTAATGCTAAATGAAGGATCGACGCGTGAATGGACTCTTAAGAGTACCATTGAATTAATGGCCACCGACTGACCCTGATCACCGCCTATCCCTGAAACTAAACCCTTAGCTGTTATCTTTTTTAAACCCAAAAGTTGGACTGCAGACTCCGATATGAACGAAGCCTGAGATCCCTGGTCTAGCAGAGACCTTAGTTCAATAGCAGCGCCCTTTTGAGGTTCAACTAAAACTATAGCTGTAGCTAATAATATTTGGCTACAACCTTTTGAGAAACAACTAACAATATTACTGGAATTACTCTGGATTGTATCTGATGTTACAGTAGAAACGCTACTGTCCACAACATTCTCGTTTTTGTCAGTATCGCAAACTGATTTGGAGACGTCATTAACATGAATAAGACTGTGATGCTTTCTATTACATAACTGGCATCTTGAGGATTGGCGACATGAATACACGGAGTGATTTATACCTAAACAGTTGAAGCATAACCTATGTGTTTGGACGAACTCACGACGCTTATTTACATCTAGTTGTGAAAACTTCTTACAATTAGCAATTTTGTGACCTTCTTGACATAAGGAACAAGAAACTGACGATACATGATGTGATTTAACTGTATAATTACGATTGGAGGAATTTTCATTTATATTTTTAATCTTACGCTGATCTTTACTATCTAAAAACTCCAACGCTCTAAATCGCTGCTCAAGGAATGACTGAAACTGCTTAAATGTAGGTAACTCATCTGAGGAATCACTAGACTTTATTTCCCATTGCTTACGTGATTCGCTGTCTAATTTTGAAATTAAACCATAAACTATGAAAAAATCTGAGTTATCTACATTTATACCTAAGTTTCGAAGAGCATGTAAACATTCATTTGACGTATCCAATAATTCTTTAAGAGCGCTGGAAGATTCCGAAACAATATTTTTCTGACTCATAAATCGGTTCATTATACAGTTAGCTAAATACTTCTTATTGTTATATCTACTCTCTAATTGTGACCAACAAGTAGTATAATTGTCACTAGTTATAGGTATATGACGTAACAGACCTTCAGCTTCTCCAGATAAGTGTGTCTTTAAATAATGCAGTTTCTGAACGTTGTCCAAAAGCTTATTATTGTGGACAAGAGACTGAAATAAATCTCGAAAACTTATCCATTCTGAATAATTGCCATTAAACTTTGGTATTTCTATGGTTGGTAACTTAACAGACACTTCATAAGAACCGTTTGATGATCTTTCAGAAACTACCTTATTACTACTATCAGACTTACAAATTTTCTTTAATGCTTCTTTTAAATCAGTTTTGTAGTCCATATACAGTTCTTCTGTCATTTCATACACCCTTTTTACATTATACTCGCTATTATCAAACTCAGCAGCTTTAACAGTACACAACATCTTTAAATGAGTATCCGAAAACGTAGACCAACTGCCTTCTAAACTTTCCAATCTGGTCTCTATGTAAGAAGTAGATATGCGTTCCTTTGGTGACTTCTTATAGTTAGACTTAGCTTTATTAATACAAGTATGCAGGTTGAATTGAATGTTACTCAAAGCTTCCATTTTTCGATATCAACAATAAACTCTTCTTCAAAAAACTGAATGAACTTCGGAGGTGATATAATAAGTCCCAAAATTTGCGTAAAATTTTACAAGTCTTTTCACAAATTGCACACCGATCAGATTTTGGGCATAGGTTCCCCGTCATTCACTTTTTATGGAAACTATTCTAAGTCCTAGCACACTTCAAATTCACTAAGTCCACACCTTCTAAATAATAGAGTCTATTTTCACTTACAAATTGCTTCAAAGTACTTACAGTTTTTTTTCAAACACTTATTACACGAGAAGGGCAATAGGAGCCGCCTCCCCTGCACTGCAGCCGCCGCTCACGTCAACTCGGTACACCGGGCCTCCACACTCCTTGCACCAGCTCGTTCCACCGCGCACCGTAGTTGCCACCGCAAGCCGCCTTACTGCCTCAGGTTGAACTGCTGCTTTTCCTCCAACTAGCTACTTTCTCCGCTTCAGACTTGCCACATCAATCCTTTAACCGGCTCTCGAAGGACCATATGTTCAAGTCGTTAAAACTGTCTCCCGTAATAAATAAAACGACTACTTTCCAGAGTAAGACAATTTAATATACACAGTACCGGCCGGGGTCATGATTCGTAGGAAAATCTTGACACCGCGATTCAGTATGGTGACGTAATGGTACAACGTCATCTGTTGGTTGATAATGATACTAACTTAGTTCAAAAATTCCAATTGACATAATGTAAAATGACATGACAGATTAGACATACTACCCACTATTTATGTATCGTTACATTGAATTATTAAGCAGCGAACACAATATCAAAACACAGCTTTTTATATAAATTGAAATAAATTAGGTCTAACTTGTTTACACAAAAAAGTCGACGAAAGAAAAGAAACTCGCTAAAACTGGATCGAACTGGTCCTAACTGGACGTAACCGGAATTGAATATTTTGCCGAGTTTGTGAGTGCTAATAAATTCTGGCTTGTTATTTCCTTGTTCACGTCAAATTCCCGTCAAATTGTAAATGTCATGACTCAAAAAGGTTTTTAGGGAACAGCAAGATTGATGATTTTCTTGCATTTCTTGTGGGTATTGTCGACCCTGTGCTTGCAATTTTATAAAAAAGTAAAAAGCTCTCGTTTGTCTAGTATCTGCAAGTGCTACTGCTGAGCACGAGGACTTCTGTTTAAATTGTTATTGGGGTTGCATCTAGAGTTTCTCCGTAACCGGTCAGAGTCCGCAATGGATTTGTAACTAGCTAATGACAATATTGGCTCATCCCCTATTACATGAGACTTAAACATAAGTGGCGAAAAGTGTTTTGTCTAGATTTCATTGCATGCACACTTACGCCTAACTTATTATAACTAGTATGCTGTACCATCATTGATTGCATCACTGCTTACTGCTTACTCAGGTGGGATTGCAGTCAAGCACTAGTTTATAATATAAAAAAAAACAAAACTAAATGAAAGTAGGTACTGTATTTTCAAGTTCTTCTAACTCATCTGACAGACGTGTTGCTGAGGAGTTTGTGTCGCCACTTCTTCTTCCCAGCAAAAATACTAAGAACTTTTTGGGGGACGCTCTTATGTAATAGGTACTGGCGTTTAAAAAGTGCTGATCCGCAGCCTTATTTGAATAAATGACTTTAGAGAACAGAACAGACATACTTAATAAATTTAATTGTTTTGTTTTAATAAAAGGCAATTGCAAAACGTGGGACGAAAGCTTGCATAACTCGCTTTAATGTGAAGTCCCAATTTGGTCATGTATTTAACCCATATTGAAAGATCCGTCCACCCCATATAATTATAACGATTCTGTTTTTCCTTTTGAGCCACGGAACCCTATAAACCGTAGAAAAAAAGCCACATTCATCAACTTTTTTTATCACAGTATAATGGATGTGCAGATTAACATCGTTTGTGTACAAACAAGTGTGATCGATTGTTATTGAGCTGTTCATTACACTAATAAGTCAAACAGTTGTAGTAACTTAGACGCGGGTGCAAACTGTGCCGGTTGAGGTCGTTGAGGTCAACTGGGAGGGAAAGGAGAACGTTTGATTTAAGCGCTTGGTTTTTTCAAAATGAGGAACATGCACGTAAAGTCAGTGAGCTACGTTGCCTGACCCTTCTTGCCCTTATTTTTATTTCTAAGATGGATCAGGTGCACTGACCGAACATATATATATATAATCACAGTCTGATTCATAATCACAATTAGTGATCACTGCACACTAGGTGTGTTCAGTTCAGTTCTACTCTGGTATTTTTCAAAACAACTGTCGTTATTCAATTTAATAAACCTGTTTGTATTTTTAACATAATTGACCAAACGTGGCTTAACACGTAGTTCCGGCAGGCCTAGCCATATTACAAATTCTATTGATATTATCGTAATCGATAAGCCGACAATAGAAAAAAAATGGCGTATATGGAGTCAGCTGTTTGGCAACTGTCAAGTGTTAACGAGTAGAATTTGTAATATGGCTGAAAATGAAATACACTTGACAGTTGACAAACAGCTGATTCCATATGCGCCATTTTCTTTCTATAATAGAAATAGAATAGAAATAGAATTTGTAATATGGCTAGGCCTGCAGGTAATTTATGTTGGCCTGGTAAACAAATTAGACTCTTGATATAATATTGTCAATCGATTATCTTTAATGATTCTATTATTTATACCCCTCTCCCTAATTTTAATCATGGTTGCGCATCGAAGAATAAAAAAATAATATTTTTAATTTGAAATGGTACGCGCAACTAATGGTTGCGCTCAGAGGAATAACACAGAAATCTGTCTTTTAATCTTGTGGTAAGTAATTCACCGTCAGTCTGTCTCAATGCGCTTTTTACTAAACCAAGGTAATTGACCTTATAGACATAACCTTCGAAATCCGAGCCATGTAAACACCACCAGATCAGTTTCATCATACATAATTTGTCTAATTTCTTAACATAACACCCGTTTCATTGATTATCAAAATACTCAAACGTGACATTTGATCGAGAGCTTATTTATGATACAGTGGTGTCACGATGAGTATTTGTGGGTCCAATTAAATTATTGCGACTAAAAATATAATAATTTACAAGCCTGTCACTGTCAAATCAAATCAAAATAAATTGTTTATTTGCTTGAATATTTGCAGGTATACAAATATGGTCGTGATAAATTTATAACTTGCGCCCTACATTTCTTCACGCAAAAGTAGGTACTAATAGTATATCAGCAATGCTATTATAAGTGCAAAGGTGAAACGTGTCGCTTGCTGAGCGCTAATAACCTATCTAAGGTTATAAGCGCTCACTTGCTGAGCGCTTATAACGACGACACGTTAAAATATGGCTATATAACTAGCCACATTTGACCTCAGTGTCGTGTCGCGACGTCAACAGACGCGTGCGTGCGTTAGTGTGCCGTTTTTGAAGATCGAATGTTGTTTGGGTAACCTATTTACCTACACCTTTTTACTTATAATATCATTTTATATCAGAATAACATACACCTAGGCCGTAATTTCATAATAAATGTCAAAATAAGTCGGATGAAAATCTATCATCTGCGAGTTAAATGAACGGGCGCTGCGAAGACCGAAAGAGTGGCACGAATATGCAGGTAGAACCGTGGGGCACAGCTACTTATAATATCTCGAAATAGACTTTCGAACTACTTACACAAATTCATCTATTCTTCTTCTTCTTATCGTGTGGTAAGTGACTTACCTGATGTCTAAGTTTTAATGCCGCCCATCACCGCCCATAGGCCTTTGACTTGAGAAATACCTACTAAGCATGCTGCTTTCTTTACGATGTTTTCCTTCACCGTTTTTGAAGCAAATGATAATCATACAATTCACACATGAATCCGAAAAATCAGAGAGGAGTCTTGGGTCCGAACTCTAGACCTATGATACATAAATACCATTTTAATTATTTAATTAATATCAGTTTGAATGGCAAATTCTTTCCTGAGAGACTTGGATTGATCTACCAGCCGATGCAATTCAGTCAAATCAACTTATTGACCTAGTGGGCCGCGCTCGAGGGCCTATCTAGATATTGTTTTATGCATTTCGAAGTCTTTTATTATTGATCTGCTCAACGGTTTAACCGTGATTGAGTAATAAACATCCACAAGGTTTCACTTTTATAATATTAACAGGATGATCACCAAACCACGGATCGACCGCACAAGCACACATTAAAAACACAAACTACAACTATGCCTCTTGATAATTTAACCAAACACATAAAAAAGCTAACAAATATCAACATGGGACGTACGGAAGCTAAACGTGTGTCAATATGTAGTCTGGTGCGGCTGCTGCAGGTGGTAAAAACCTCAAACGGCGAAAATATAAAATAAATAATAAATAAATATTCAGCAACTTTTCACACAACGCCATCTAATCCCAAGCTAAGCTAAGAGCTTGTGTTATGGGTACTAAACAGCTGATAAACATACTTATACATATATTTCTATACATATTATAGATAAATTACACCCAGACACAGAACAAATGATCGTGCTCATCACACAAACATTTGTCCTGGGTGGGAATCGAACCCACGACTTCCGGCACAGCAGTCAGGGTCACTAACTACTAGACCAACAGGCCAGTCGAAAAAGCCTTATCGGAAGTCCGAATGCCCGTAGTTATAGTTTTCCGTGACATCGCCAAGCGGTTGATAGGCTCTTCACATGACCAGAAGGCTGGCCTTTATTTAGGTCAGAGAATCAGCATTGCCATTCAACGTGGCAATGCGGCCAGTCTTTTGGGCACGTTTCCCGTTGACAGCCATGCGGATGAATTTTTTGATGCCTTATAATAATTTTACTTTTCTTTCTGTTTTATTATGTATGTAATAGAATAATATCCTACTTGTAAATAAACGACTATTATTATGTAGGCTAGTGTGTACGTAAATTACTTTTACGCCCACAACAGTATTATGTACAGACGCCAGCACATCAAGTTACCCCAATGTGTCAAATTTCTTTGATCGTTTTTCAACTGTCAAATGTCAAACAGAATAAGATCTTACTTTGAGTACCAGAGTGCAATATACACTAAATCTATACAAACATAAAACATTTTTACAAAAACTGAGAACCTCCTCCTGAAGTCGGTTAAAAAATACAACCGACTTCAAAAAAACCCTCACCGGTTAGTGCTTTTTTTGAAGTCGGTTGTATTTATGTAAAAAAGTTATTATTTTACAATTTTTATTTTTTTTTATTTTTATGTAGATGATGCATTATTTTAGCAACTATCCTGCATCAAACTAAAAAAGAATCACGTAAATCGGTACATAAATCCTAGCGTAATCGGTGCACATACATACAAAAAAAATTTCAAAAATAAATTAAATGTTCATAAAATGAAAACTACCGGATCAAACAAGGTATGTTATTTTTTTATGGAACCAAATGGCAACTATTCCGCATCGAACTAAAAAAGAATCACGTAAATCGGATCATTAATCTCGGAGTAATCGGTACACATACGTTAGAAAAAAAACTGAGAACCTCCTCCATTGGATAGTGAAAAGCGTTATTGTGCACATTACGCAAATAAAGTATTGTAAATAAAGTGTTGTAGGTATTGTGTTTTTTTTAGTATCCATTGGCTAAGGAAGCCAAAAATAAAACAAGTTCCTTATCGCAGAAACAATGTTGAAGAGCCTAGCCAACAGTTATAAAATTATGGTACATATTTTTCGTTTGACGTTTAATATTGTGCTTACGTAAATATTTTGAACATCAATCATTTTATTTTAAGACAACTATAAATCTTTACGAACGTTTGGGCTTGCCGCATATGCCATAAAACAATAAACAAGTGCTCTATATTGCACAACATCGTACTACTGCAAAGCATCAATCAATATACGGTCTACGTAATATACCATCACGCCTGTGTTCCTTATAGAGCTAGGTAAAAGTTGGACCTGACCTATACCTGGTATCGACTGGCCTGTTAGTCTAGTAGTTAGTGGTTCTGACTGGTATGCCGGATGTCGTGGCTTTGATTCCCACCGAAGCCAAATGTTTCAGTGATGAGAACGATCATTTGTTCTGTGACTGGGTGTAATTTGTCTGTAATAAAGTATGTATTTAGAAATATATAAGCAAGTTTATCACTTGTTTAGGAACCATAACACAAGCTCTGCTTAGCTTGGGACTAGATGGCGTCGTGTGAAAAGTTGTCTAATATTTATTTATTTATTTATTAAGTCCGTCTCTGAACATTTGTGTGCTTATAGTACTAAATAAATAAATAATTCTATCTGAATGTAAGAAGTCATTCCATACTTTGTAGGGAGAAATGTCATTGGGCCAGATAGAAATGGATCGTGATTTATTACAGATTTAAAAATGCAAAAACAAAAAAAATACTGAAAATTCTGTTGCGCCACATTTATTTCCTAGCAAAACACTTCGAAGTAGTAAAGGTCGAGCGTTTTGAGGGACCGTCATTTCATCTTTAACATGCATAACGTACAAATTCTGCACCTGATTATAGAATAAATGATTAATTAGTCTTAAGATCCATTTTCAATAAGATAGCAGTTAAAATGTTCCCATTATTCATAATTTTCAGTTTATTTCTAACTTCTAACTATAATATCTATTTCTGTCGCGAACGAAAGATTAATGGATTGCATTATTGATCAAATGAATCAATAATTTATAGATCATTAGAATGAGATCAGGTAAATATAAACAGCATCTAAATAAATCCCACATGCAGCTGTAGCCTCTATCGCAGTAAATTGTAAAGAATAGATATCTCAGAACACGACGGTCGCAATTAACTTAACATAGACACTTACAAACGAATGTTACCTCTTTTTAATATTAATAAATTAATTAATATACCCGGTGGTGTTTTGCTTTCTTTTATTTTCATTTAAAATTGCTTTTCTACCACTGCTTTTCTCTGCATCACCTTAAGGTTGACTGGTAAAAAATCCTATGGCATTAGGTCCGCCTCTGTGCATTAGTGTGCTTGAAGTATTAAATAAATAAATAATACGATACCCCATGGTTAAAATGGGTGTCAAATTTTTGGGGCTACTGACTACCCATAAGGCCTGTCAACGATCTACAAATGACAGTTGAATGACAGGACCAACAGCTTAATGTGCTTTTTGAGTCATGGTGGCTTGAAAAGTAATAGGGTATATGCATGTATTTTTTTTATATTTTTAATTCACTGTTTACAACGTTTTAACATAGTAAAAACATATAAACATATTTAAAAATTGCTGTAATGAAGCTTAAAAAAATATTTAAAATACAGAATAAATTTGAGCTGTTTAAACGCTGTCATTTTCGCGCGACATTTCGATTACGTCATTTACTATGATCCTATTACTATTACTATGGGTGTTTTCGTTCTTCTAACCATTTCACCATGAAAAAAGCTCAAAAAGCAGATTACCGGTATTGCTTGTACCCGAATGCAATAAACATTATCAGATTGTGCTTTTACAAAACCACTTTCAGTATTTTTTCTTAAATGTTTTATAACCTTACTATGAAGCTAAAATTAGACTTGAACATTAAATTAGTTCTACTAATGGTCATATTTACACACTGTATGTTTTGTAGGCGTTGAGTTTTTGTCGTAGTATTTGACGTCAAGTTTCGTTATAACCAACGGTGATGCGTTTCACAAATTTGAATTTCCCGCGCTTAATTTGCACTTTTATTTTTAATTTTAAATAATTATGACGCTACTAAAAAGTAAAATAATGATTTAGTTCATATTTTCTGCCATTAAAGATTCGGAAAAAAAATATTCGAACCATATTTATATTACATGCATATTCCCTATTAATAGTCACCAATCTACGAACTGGCCTCGGCAAGCGCCACTTAACCTTAAATCGAACCATGCAGTTGTTATAATTTAGCCACAAGCCTCTTATCATCAACATTTCGACGCTATAAACTAGTGTCAGCGGACGAACCTGGCCACAGCTATGCATATAAGCCATGTTTTATTCAAGCCTTCCTTCAAAGACTTTGAAGTCGTCAAAATATTTAAATTGCTCCTCCGACTCCATACAACAGCTTTACAACGGGTTCATGCTAATAGACCTCTCCTTGCCTCGAGAAGAAAATTCTAAAAAAAGCCCTCAGGAAATTCCAATGATAGCAAAAGTAGATATTTGTTTTCGAACAGGAGAAACAACCACAACATTTAGTAAGATTAATTGATCAAGAGGCTCCACAATTCCTGTCAGACGTCACGTACGTGTTTACCAACACAATTATATGTCTCATGACCCATGACGCACAAGATTATTGTTTAATAGTGTCAAATTATGTGACAAATTATCAGTATTTGTTTTTTGAACCACAACATTTACGAAGTATTCTCGGGGTTAAAAGAACAGACCGCATAAGGAATAGTATACTTCGTTCCGAAACACAAATCGCAGACGTAGGCAACTCAGCTGCTAAACTAAAATGGGACTGGGCAGGCCACATCTGCCGCATGTCGCCACAAAATTGGGCGAAGGTATCAACCGACTGGATCCCGGACAGCAGGAGCCGGCGACGCGGCAGGCCCAGAAGGAGATGGCGTGACGAGTTGGACTCCTTTCTGAAGGATTGGCCAAAAGTGGCTGAAGACAGGAAGGAGTGGACAAAGCGTTTCGCTTCGTCGTTTATACCGCGTACATCGAAGGACTGGAACAACTTGCCTGCTGCGGTCTTCCCGTCCGATTATAATTTAGGTGTCTTCAAGGCTAGAGTGAATAGGCTCTTAACAAACTAGTGCGCTTCACCATCACTGATTGCATCACTGCTTACCATCAGGTGGGATTGCAGTCAAGCACTAGTTTGTAATATAAAAAAAAAAAAAAAAAAAAAGTGGAAGAATGGAAGGGAGGCCTTTGCCCTGCAGTGGGACACCACAGGCTCATAATAATAATGATAATAATAACATTTACTTAATAAGATTAATTGATCAAGAGGCTCCACAGTTCCTGCCAGACGTCACGTATGTGTTTAACAACACAATTATATGTGTCATGAACTCTTAGCGCACAATATTATTGTTTTATTGTGTCAAAACGTGAGAATAGGGTATATGCATGTGTTTTTTTTATATTTTAAATTCACTGTTTACAACGTTTTAACATAGTAAAAAAAATATACATATTTAAAAATGCAGTAAAGAAGCTTAAAAAAAATATTTAAAATACAGAATAAATTTGAGCTGTTTAAACGCCGCCATTTTCGCGCGCCATTTCGATTACGTCAAATACTATGATCCTTTTACTATTTGTTTGGATGTTTTCGTTCTTCTAACCATTTCACCATGAAAAAAGTTCAAAAACCAGTTTACCGGTATGGTTTGTACCCGAATGCAATAAACATTATCAGATTGTGCTTTTACAAAACCATTTTTAAGTCATTTTTCTAAAATGTTTTATAACCTCACTATGAAGCTAAAATTACACTTGAACGTTAAATTAGTTCACAACACACACGGCAATAATAATGTTTTTCAATATAAAGTCCATTCTAATACTTAATATCATACTTACACATTGTATGTTTTGTAGACGTTGAGTTGTTGTCGTAGTTGTTGACGTCAAGTTTCGTTATAACCAATGGTGACGCGTTTCACAAATTTGAATTTCCCGCGCTTAATTCGCACTTTTATTTTTAATTTTAAATAATTATGGCGCTATTAAAAAGTGAAATAATGATTTAGTTCATATTTTCTGCCATTAAAGATTCGGAAAAAAAATATTTGAACCATATTTAAATTACATGCATATTCCCTATTATTGGTATTTGTTTTTTGAACAGGAGGATCAACCACAACAAATAATAAGATTAATTGATTAAGGGACTGCACTGACGCCAGACGTCACGTAATTGCTTATCAACTAAATTATGAAGATCTATAAGGTGTAAATTCTATCGCCAATAAGGTCTTTGACGTCACGCAAATCGAAATTGACTACTAAACGAACCTTTGAAAATACAATGGCGCGTGACTCACAATATTATTGTTACATTGACCTAGAACTTTTATCTGTATTTCAGGATAATAACAGCGGTATTCCCACGGTTCTTCAGGAAAAAGTTTTTAAAAATAAACAAGTAAATTGTAGATAAATAACTGCGTGCGAATTATACTTATCTGTACACAATACATACTTGGTAAAGGAAGTGTTGATAAAAAGGCGGCAATGTACCTATAAATAGTACCTACGCCGTTAAGTCGCAAGTTATGTTTAAATCCCATGTGTAGTAGGAGACAAAATCATCATCAACCGAGTACAAATCCGGACTCCGGGCTGCTATTCAGAAATCCCAGATGGAAAATCCCAAAATCACTTTTCCCTCAAGCTCGACTGTAGCATTTCTGACCACTAGATAATTGAGGAAATAGTTATTTGTTATACAAGAGTGCAAAGTTGCTTTTTAACCGCGTGTTCAATTTTGATGACCGAGCAAGCGAAGGATTCTAAAATTGAATCACGAGCGCAGCGAGTGATTCAAAATTAGAATCCTGAGCGTTAGCGAGGGAATCAAAAGAGCACGAGGTGAAAAATCTTTGCACTCGAGTGCAACACGTAACTTTTCATTCCACCTCAGCGAGGAAATGACTCAATGCAAAAAAAAAGTTTTCTGAGAAAGTTTTGGCTCCTTTTGCTAGTCGCCACGTGTTGAACATATCGTACCTACTGTTTTAAATACTTCTCGCGTGATTGTTGAGGGGGAAAGCTCATTTGCGCATTATTAACAGTTTCAGTCAATTCTGTTGGCTTCAAACAAACTTCCTCGTCGCTAGAATCACTCATTTTAGTTTTTTCACTTGTTTTCAAGTTTCTTGTTTTTATTACAAGGTTTAACAATGACGTGAAAAAATGCCGCGTAAAGAACCGCGTACAAAGCAAATTGAAAAAAGAACACCAAGAAGGTTCCGAGTCTGAGTTTTTAACAAATTAAAAAAAAGTTGTAAGTATGATATATTCGGCACCATAGAGGTAGCAGTAAATAGGTTTAATGTTTTTTTTAATTCACAAACTTAGTGCACACGATGTTCTAAATTCAATTTACTGTATCCTCTAGAGAATAAAAACGGCTTTTCCACTCAGATATTGAAGATTAAAAATACTCTTTCCGAGATGGTGGGATGAAAAAATCTTTATGCATTTATTTTATACCCTAATTCTTAAGGTATGCTAAAGGCTGAACAGGATATTTTTCTATCAGCATCCAAATGTTCACAGAGGTGTGCTAACCATGAATATGATAAATTTTCGCTATCAATAAAAGAAAAACCATTGGGAAAAACAGTTTCAAACATAATATGTTTATAAATAAATGGTTAGAAATAAATAGAAAACGAGTAAATAAGTTAAATGTGTATCACGAGGTCGGTTATACACCGATAGTACCGGTAGTTGGGATACTGATAAAAGATTACCACATAAGCTGTAGAGATTTATCAAATAAGATTTTGATAATAAAATACAACGATTAAAAGCGTATCGTTTAACCTACCGCAATTAGAATTGATGCCAAGAATTCATGTTACGATGTACGACCCAATTAAGACTTGTCCGGTGTGCGTGAAAGCTAAATATAACACCACACTACACGGGAGTATAATAACGTATCCTCACGACTGTATTCCCCGAAGAGTTAAGCAGAGCTGTACCTGGACTACACTGACATTTATGCACACCTATACTTGCCAGGTATGTTTAAGTATGCATGTAAACAGTTTGAGAAACGTACTGAAATACTGCACAGCGCATATGTTTGCGGATGATCTATGTGTGCTACGCGCCGGCACCGACATGGTTGACACATGTTGTTGGGTGCAGCAAGATATCGACGCGGTTGTAAAATGGTCACATGATAATGGTCTTGTCTTAAATTCTAATAAAACGAAGCTACTTGTTATACATTCACCCTACCTGCGACCGTCCACGGAACCACCGCCAATGTATGCACATGATTACACATGTATACATAATGGGTTAATCAACTGTCAGTGTGTACCCATAGAGAAAGTTAATAGTGTAATGTATCTTGGGGTTACGATAGATGAAAAATTTTCATGGTTACATCATATAGAATACATTTGTGGCAAACTTAGAGTATTATTAGGTAAATTTTATCACTTAAGTTTTAAAATCCCTATTGGAACTTTGAGATGTCTATACAAGTCACTTGTAGAATCGATATTGGGATATGCTCTTGACAGTTATGGTCTTACTTTTAAAACATATATTGACAGGTTGGAAGCAATTCAGGTTAGGTTTTTAAAATTATTAGTTAACAATAAAATTAAACAACAATGTAAAGACGACTACACCAAATTATTTAAAATATGTAATATCTTACCTTTATCTATTAGGCATAAGTACATTCTTGCTACTAATAACCATGGCATTCAGGAGCATAACTTAGTATTATATAATAATAATTGTAACACCCGCTCGATGACCTCCAGTAGGTTCATAGTGCCGAGAGTCAATAACTACTATGGCGACCGAACACTAAAAAAACGGTTGCCATATTTGCTAAATACTCTGCCGGAGGATATTCGAAGTGAGGGCGATAAGCGAGTTTTTAAGCGTAAGCTGTTGAAACATTACATGAATAATATATAAGAAGTGTTTTGCCAGAGTTACGATTATTAAACATAATGAAATTGTATAACATAGGCATAATGTTTAAGATTTAGTTGTTATTGAATAGTCAAACGAACTTACCTGTAAGTGAAGTTCGACGGTAATTATACGAAGTCTTTGTTTCATTCGAAAATGAGATAGGTTTACTTGTAGTACGGCTCATTTACATCACATCGTCATTACATAGTTTACAGCCTCCAGCCGAAAACTGAACGTATCCCCTCGTGTCACGCGCACCTGTCAGTTATCTGTCAAATATCTTCATTAAGTTCACAGCAAATGATTGGTTTTACAACGTGGGGTCCATGCATAAAATTGTATTTAGATAGCATGTATTGTTTGGGTCGGGTGGGACTCTTCTCATTTTCGAATGAAACAAAGACTTCGTATAATTACCGTCGAACTTCACTTACAGGTAAGTTCGTTTGACTATTCAATTATACTCGTCTTTGTTTCATTCTCAATGAGATAGGTTTACTTGTAGATGTTTAAAGACAAGTTGTAAAATCAATCAATAATTATTAAATAATTAAAAATAACAATGAGTTATTTTAAATTTTTCAAAAGAATCAAAAAAATAAATAAAAACACAACATCGAATTACAATTCAAATAGAATCATACTCGTCAAAACTAAAATGGAAAATGTCTATTATTAATATATCCATTTGGAAATTTAGGAAGGAATGGTTGACCCTTCAGTTCACGTGTAGGTATAATTTATAATAAAGTTGATATTAAAAAACCCCCTTACCGGCTGAAATTCTTACATAATGAATGTAATGAAAGTTGAAAAAACGCGCTAATATTAAGTTCACTCTTTCATCCATAGCCCTGGTAATCCAACGGCTGACACTGGAGCTTATACAGTTCAGCGTTTTTGTTACAATGTTTAGTAGGTACCTACTTACCTATTGTTTTGTAAAAATAGGAAACAAAAAATAGAAACCTTGTAATTGTCCATCTCCTAATTTATTGTTAATCCTTCATCATATCAATTGTAATAGCTGTAATTTTCTTAATTATGATTACCTATGTCTAATTGGATCACTCTATTTTTATAATGGAGATTGTTATCATCCTTTGACCTGTAGTTTTCGCAAATAGACTCAATAGACCTTCTTGGTAACAAAGTATAAATCACGTTGTTGCATGTAATTATTTAAAATATAATTAAGTAAACATGAAAAAACATCCCAAGTATATCTAAGTTTAAGAGGTCTTATTATGAAGCCTTTAAATAATCTTTTCATTTTATCATCTTATGCGGTCCTATGATCAAGGGTAGAGCAGATCAAATATAAACAAAACTTTCATAGGAAAAACTTCTTCCAGGAGTCTCATTATGATATTGAACAGCATAAGTTATGGTAGGCTTGGTACTGCTACAATTCACAGTTTTAAGTCAAAACGCACTGGAATTCAATCAATATTTAACGTAATTAATTTTCAACTGCTTGTTCACACTCCAAACATGTACAAATGTTTACATGACAATATTCTTCAACGGTTGTTTGTAAGAGATCACTTACCTATTTTATGAGTAATAAATACCCTATATAACTCTTTAAGTTATTAAGGTGGATAATCAAGAGTATTCTATACTTTTAAAAATAAATAAATTTAAATAAAATCATTTCATTTTGTATTTTACTAACTTTACGATCCAATATGGACTACTTTTCAGTCTATTATATAAACCTATTCTTGACACTTATTTCAATTTCCTGTGAAGGACATGTCACAATCTAGAATGAAGTGCCAAGGAGATAATTAAGGGGTTAAAATGCCTCTGTAAATGATCAACAACCTCTGAAATATTGAGAACCATGGTTTGACTGAACAATGGATGAAGTACAAACAGTACCTTGTGCTTTTGTAATGTTTACTTTTCTTCTAGATTCTGAATCAGCTATTAATTAAAATTTAATCATGTAGAAAACCAAAATCAAAAAACCCTTTGGTTTGTAATCACACCACTGCCAATTATTTTTAGTAATGGTATATAGATAGGTAGGATATTGAACTCCTCCCAATCAATTGTATGTTAATGTAGTCATATAATCCTTTCTCTATCAGATTTCACTATCTGTTGGGTGTCCTGCAAGGCATTACAGACTAAGTAGGCAGCAATTCAATCTAAAATATAATTTGAAGCTTAGCTTCATTTTCAGTCCATTGCTTAGATGCCTCCGAAAACCATAACCTCTTGGAAATTACCTTGTGGAAAAAGTATTTGTAAATAAATAAATATTCCCCAACTTCCACACAACGCCACTTAGTTCCAAACAAAGCAGAGTTTGCGTTATGGGTACTAAACAGCTGATAAAAATACTTATATACTTATATATATGCTGATAAATAAATACATATTAGGGATAAATTATACCCAGACACAGAACAAATGATTGAAAAACATTATCCTGGGTGGGAATCAAACCCACAACCTCTAGCATAGCAGTCAGGGTCACTAACCACTAGACCAACAGGCCAGTCAAAAAATAAAATAAAGTTTCTAACTTGAAAATATTCTTTACTCTATGTTTATGAACTACCATTCAAGGTCTTGTTTAAACATGCAGTATTCAAGGTAGTATCTATTCCATAATAATTTATTCTCATTATTAACTTATTAAATAAAAGACAAGATATTCAATAGGTGTCATGCAAGTGGATGTAAAATTTTCATTCATCTGAACATGGAATCTGACTATAGTTGACTTCACATGTTTAACTTATAACAGTTGTTTAGTTTGTTAGTTAGGAATCTTGTTTTTCCTTGTTTATCTACAGTTAACTGAATTATTTCTTAACAGAAATTCGGAATAAACAAACTGATATATTATAGCCTCTCATTTTGTAAGCATCTTTCACCTTTCTTGTAAAACTTTATCATTATATATAACCCAAAAAACATAAAACAATTAATTGTTGCCATTTCCTTTGACGAGTATATAATGTCATATATGTGTAAATATTGACCAGGCAATAAGCCTGTTTAAAAAACTACCTCTATCAGAAAGTCATTTTTCTGTTAAATATCACTTATAGTGCGGTAGGCTTTTCATTTGAAATGTTCTGTTTTAACAAAAAACTTCAACTTCTAATTTAGAAATTAATGGAAAGCTTCCAATGGGCTTTTTACCAATAAAAGACTGGTAAACTAAGCTTTAGTATTCTGACCAATTTCTATTGCTCAGAAAATATTTATAAATTACAGATATTATCTGAAAAGATTTCTCTTTGGAAAGTTTTTCTTTCAATGAAAAGTAACTTTGGTGTGGTTTAGTATGAAATAAAGTTGTAAAGTAGTTACAATCTTATCAAAAAATAATAACCACAAATAGAAGTGATGATTAGTTATCAATCACATAAATTAATTTTTAAAATGCCCACCTGTGGGTGTATTTTGCAGCGCTGATGAATCCTCCGGTCTTCTCATGTTTTCTCAACCACTGGTGTCTCAGATGATGCCTCCCCCCCCCCCCATTTTTAGAGTGAGGTTGGTTTTTAAAGCTGCTTGTTTGGGAAGTATTGGGTCTTCACCAAATAAGTATGTTTCTGACTCCGAATAAGGCAGAAAACTCTTGATGTCTTTATGACTGTTACTAGCAGGGATAAAATGCCCCTCTATATGTATACATATATATCATACCTTAAAGTATCACTCAACTTTGTTACATTTTTTGCTCCGGAGTATCTAGACACATTTGAAGGTCTGAGTCAAAACAAGGCAGGGCGATGACACCCTGATGTTGTCTTCATCTTCATTATGCTTATTAAATAACATATTTTGTTAAGCTTCTTAGTAAGTATTAGATACCTGGGTAATCTATTTTTGGTAAATCTTATCCTGATTTCTCGAGTTGAGAACCCACGGCTAGAATTTTGCGAATCTGAACATCTTATGTCTTTTCCGGAGGTACCTGGTACCTGTTCTTCAATCATTCCATTTACCAACTAGAATCTGCATAATACAACTTTTGTTTGAAGATTTTTTATGAACTCCGGAGAAACATTTTTTGTTTTTTCTATTAATTTCAGATGAATTGTTTTAATGAATTTATTACAGTGTCTGTAGAAAACAGTTCATGCTGTAAAGGCAACAAACATTGTACCATATAACCATGTAAGTTCCCGCAGAACTTCCCTTGAAGGTTATAAGAATATAGTCAACCATGTGTGTCCCTAAAGAACACCCCTCAGATTGCTTAAATCACAACATAGCCATTGTAAACCACGTGCGCTCCCGCAGAACGCCCCACAGGTTCTAGGCAAGTTGCTCACCATATATAGCCATTTTTCATCACAAATGCGTCTTCAAACGCTCCACAGGTTAGGCTATTCACTGCCAATACTGCCATTGTTGACCACGTACGTTCCCGCAGAACGTCCCACAGGTCAGGCATGCACTTGTGTTGCTCACTTTAGCCATTTTTCATCACAAATGCGTTTTCAAACGCTCCATAGGTTGGGCTATTCACTGCCAATACTGCCATTGTTGACCACGTACGTTCCCGCAGAACGTCCCACAGGTCAGGCATGCACTTGTTGTTCACTATAGTAATTTTTCATCACAAATGCGTTTTCAAACGCTCCACAGGTTGGGCTATTCACTGCCAATACTGCCATTGTTGACCACGTACGTTCCCGCAGAACGTCCCACAGGTCAGGCATGCACTTGTAGGTTGCAAGCACAGTAGCACGTGCATAACGCAAAAAACACAAAGCGCACCCTATGTTTTCATATTCACTAGCTATAATACGCACACAGGGTCTTGATTTGCTATAGTTATAATCAGGCAAGTATTTGAATCAGTTTACTGATGAAATAGTTACAGAAAACAGTTTAAAAGCGGCCATTTTTTATAGGTATTTTCTTACCTTCTTCGTGACTTGAATCAAGTTTTAGCTTAAAATACATCTCTCAGTCGTTTTGATATTCTAATTTTATCTAGTGAATTCCTTTTTCCCATTATTATGCTATTTGGAACAGTATTTTCACAATACAACACAAAATATTAAAAAATATAGGAAAATGATGACGCCATTATGTGACATAAAAAACCAATGAAGATATTTGACAGATAACTGACAGGTGCGCGTGACACGAGGGGATACGTTCAGTTTTCGGCTGGAGGCTGTAAACTATGTAATGACGATGTGATGTAAATGAGCCGTACTACAAGTAAACCTATCTCATTGAGAATGAAACAAAGACGAGTATAATTATACATAAGTAGTTCTAAAATAGTACGGAGACTCGATCCTGCAGTTAAACCGATAACACGGTTTTGCGGGGCAAAGTTTTATAGTAATTAAGAACTTACTGTATGTATATAAATAAAAAATAATAATAAAAAAATAATAAGTTGACAACTAATTACTAAACAAAATGTTCCTAAGGGTGCCAACCTGCCAACTACTAATGTTTGTTGTATGAATTGACTGTTTTGAAAGAAAGAAATAAAAAGCATTTATTTTTCACGACACAGGCACACGTTGACACATAAAAGAGCCTACTGCACGTCTTTTTATACTTGCAGTCTGTGGGTACATTATACTCAAAAGTCATACAGTCCTTTCGCGTCCAATACAATAACGCATACAGGATGCTGATGGGGTTGCCCCGGTACTGCAGCGCGTCAGGGATGTTTGCTGAGGCACGCGTGGATTGTTTCTACACGGTGATGCGGCGCGCGGTGCGCATCCTTGGTCCGTAGGGTACGGGGCAGCGCCAACAGCATCCTGTCTATGATAGCTGGCAGGCTTGATTGCGTGTTTGTGAACCATTGCTGCAAGGTTTCAGCTGGGCCTGTCACCTTGCGGCAATGAAGTCACATTCCGTTTATGTTATAATCTTTGTTTGTTACTAACATAGTTTGTAAGTGTATTGTTACTAACACTGTGAGTCCTGTTACTTGTTTTAATAAATTATTATTATTATTATAAAAGTAGGTACAAAAGAAAAGAATTAAACTAAAACAATATAAATAAACAAAATAAAGAATTATGTGCCTTACGGCTGCTCCAAATAGGTCCAGTTCAGCAAAAATGCCAGACAACTAGTGCCTGACGCTGATTTTCAACTAGACCTGAGGTTGTGAGGTGTCACCGACGTAAAAGCAGAGTGATAAGTAGGTATGCATGTTTATGTGAGTGTTTATGCGTGTGTTGTGTGTGTGTAAAAATATTTAAATAATACTAAGATGACCGGTACAAGAAATTATTTCAGGAACGTTATGGGAATCCAATAAACTTGTTTTGTTTTATTTCCTCATACGCAATGTACTTTTACCTTGGCAAAACGACTTGACGTCAAGTTCGTCAAGTCGTTCGTTAGAGTATTTCAACGTCCATTGTTGGTTTTTTTTTTATTTTAGCCGTATTATTTACATAAATGAAGTGCTACTGTACTTTCAGAGAATGTTATTATACATTGAAATTAAACTGAGAAACCTGAAAAAACGATAAAAAGAAAGAAAATTTTCCTAAGAAAAAATTCGGTGGATTATGATTCAAAATCAGGAGCTAAATGCACCCTATCAGTTTGAGGAGGGCTGTCCCTTACAGCCTGTATAGTATAGGCGTATTTTTAATGATTAATTATTACAGTAATTAATTGCAGACTGCTTCGTGGGTCTAAAGATCGTAAGTGCTGCTGCTGTGCATGAGGTCCCGGGTTCGATCCCCAGGTCGGGCAAAGTGTTATTGAGTTTTTCTCTCATCTGGAGTTCCTCAGTAGCAGCCCGGAGTCTGGTTTTGTGCTCGATTGATGGCTGGACTTAAATCATCTATAACTGGCAAAATGTGGGTGTATTATTATAGGTACACCTCTGCCTAACACTTCGGGGATTACAGGCGAGATTTTTGCCAGTTATGTTTAAGTCCCATGTAATAGGGGGCGAGCCTATTGCCATCAATCGGGCACGAATCCAGACTCCGGGCTGCTACTGAGAAATCCCAGATGGAAAAACTCAATAACACTTTGCCCGACCCGGGGATCGAACCCGGGACCTCATGCTCAGCGCTTGCGACCACTAGACCAACGAGGCAGTCCGGGCGATTTTTAATTCTTATCTCTTTATAGTGTACAGTTGTTAATGGGTATTTTTTCGAGTTACCATTACCTACTGTATCACCGAAAGGACACTAATAAATACTTCAAGTTTAACTACTTTTTAAAATACTAAAAGTGCTGAAAATAAGACTTACTAAATAAAACTTCTTAACGATGTAGGTATAAATCAAACAAATAGAAAATTATAATAAAAAACTAATGTGTTTCAATTTCAATTGAACACACGCGCAAAACATAAATGGCTACTAGACATTAAAACAGGGGTGGCAAACCTTCTTTCTTCCCAAAAGTCGTCTTAAATTATTTATTTTGTTTTATTTCATAGAGAAACAAATAGATGCAAAAACAAACTTAAGTTTACAATTGAATAACTGCAATCTAATCCATCTGGGCTATCTTTACATTAAATCGTTTGTTCCCAACGAGTCACACCGTAACGTGTTACAGTGTGACTGGTTGGGATTCTTTTTAAATTGTTCTCCCAACCAGTCACACTGTTACTCGATGGGGCGAAAAATTAAACAGTGCAAGTAAATTACAAATGAAGATAAATGATATATTTATCATCATTTATAATTTACTTACATTGGCAAGTCGTTTCTGGCGTAGGAGGTCACAGTTTTAACCTAACCTAACCTAGGTACCCATTTTTTAAAGGAGAAATTAACCTAATCTAAATAGTTGCGTTCCGGGTAAACAGTCCCAAAAGTTGCCCCATCAAGTAACAGTGTGACTGGTTAGGCGAACAATTTAAAAAAAATCCCAACGAGTCACACTGTTAAGGTTACAGTGTGACTTGTTGGGAACAATCGCATTAAATGTATCTAATGTCTAATTGTTTATTTAAGTATTTCAAATATTGTGTGGAGGAATAAAAAAAAATATTATTATAATTGCCAGTGACTGACTGGCGCCCAGTTGCACACAAAACTTTAATGACAACTGAGATATTACAAACAATGTAGTGCAGATTTAGTGGACTTCAAGTTATGGTGACTTTCAAATGGAGTACGGTGCGCTACGTCACATCTCTGCGTGTGCCCATGACGTACACTAGATAGACACTGATGGTAATCTATACGAAACTAGCTGTTTGACAGTTAATCGTTGAACACTATGCCCAGTGAGCATCACTATGAACTGTCACTGTAGATAATAACCCTGCTGACGAGGTTTTGACATATTATCATGCTTACTACTAAATTATAATAAAAATTATTTGGAGAAGCATGAGGAAGTGAAGATGACGTCACGCTGAAGTAGCTCTGCACGAAGGCTGCGCTAACGATCACGTCGGGGTCACCAGTTTGGAGGTAAGAGGAACAGGGTGTAAAGTTCCTCATCCACCATTGAAAAGGGAGGATCCTCCGACCAGACGGGTGTTGTGTCTGGTGGGCTAACTACTGCCCGACGGTTGTTGTCGGGAACTTGTATACGTTCAAACTGCGCGGATAACTTTAATAGCGCGATGTAGGATAGTTCGTATGTGGCGAGATAGATGTCGCTACAATGATGTTGTTGACGTTGTGGTTTAAAAGAAGATGTAGTAACAAAAAATGAAAACAGTATGCTTAGATGGTTTGGTCACGTTGAAAGGATGGATGAAAGGCGACTTACGAAAGGTATTTACAAGGCAGATGTAAGTGGGAACGCCGGGACCCCGGGGACCTTATTGGTGAGGTTCTTCAGATAGGTCAGGTGCGTAGTACTCGCAACCGGCGTGTGTATACGACAACGTGTATGAATGTAAACGAAGCAAAAGAAGTATGTAAGAATCGTAGCACATGGCCTTCTGTAGTTTCTGCCTACCCCCATGGGAAAACCATGAGTGTGTTTATGTATGTATGTATGTATGATGATGTTGTTCTCCTCATGGAAAAGGAATTCGCCGCCGCACATACCCATAACGAGAACACTGTCGTATTTTAATTCTCCTCCTATTGTCATAAAATACAGCAAACTTAACAAATAAAAGCTTGACCAACCCTGAATACGAGTAATAGAAAAAAAAACAATCTCTCACAGAGACATGCATCATAAAAATTACGATTAAATAAAAATAATGGCCGATTTGAACGCAAACTCAGACGTTTTGATAATAACACTGAGATTAAAAATTAATTTAATGTTCCTAAACTATTTATTATTGTAGATACGGTCATGGAGATATCATTGTTTTTGATGCATTAGATTTGCGTGCAAAAATCAAGACTAATATTAAAAACAAAGACATTCAATACCTACTAATTTACTGAGGCTTTTACCCGAACGGGGTCCATGCATTCAATAATTAGGTAGTGGATACTTAAATCAAATAAAAAATAATCTAATTACAAAATAGAATTTATAATTGGAAACCAAATTCATCTAGTTTTAGTAAATTGATGGAAAACTGCTTAGATTAAGCGCATTAAAGTTGAGGAGAGGGGGCTTGTAACGTCATTACCTAGTATAAACTGTACTGGCTAGTGACGTCATGCGACATTTTGACTCGCCGTTATTTTTTGATAACGTGAAAAAAGAAAAAATATGTGTCGAATATTTTCTTGTAATCTAGATGAGGGACTAAAAACCAAAATTTTGTTAAATAGCCCATTTTTATCGTTTTAATGTGTTCTATGCAAAGTGATTTAAAATACTATAGAGCGGGCATGTCAAGGAAATGTCATAGAAAAACTTTGATCCCATGTCTCAGTAACGCCATCTAGAATAATATATGAATATTGGAGCGGCAGCGGAGCGTAGGTACTAAAAAAAACTCATAGACTTGTATCCAGCAGGACACACTTTTTCGGACGAAAATTTTGTTCGTGATGTCCGGTCTATAGATATTGAATGTCTTTGGTTCTATGCGTGTAATTAAATAAAGCTTTATTATTTATTATTACTTAGTTGCTATAGACGGGACATCACGGTTCTTGTGTCCTCTTGGACACAAGTCTATGAGTTTAGTTTAGTACGCTCCGCTGCCGCTCTAATATTACTATATTAATCTAGATGGCGTTACCAAGACATAAGATCACAGTTTTTCTTATGGCATTTCTTCGCATGTCTTCTATAGTATCTTGAATCTCTTTGATTATAAATGAAAATGTAACTCAGTTTGTTAATCTGTTTATTTGTCGGCTTTTGACGACTAAACAGCCGAACGGATCGTCATGAAATTTGGCAAGGAGATCTAGATCATATCCTGGACATAGGATGTCTTTGGTCTATTAAAAATAATGAGAAAATAGGTACGTTTTCTTAAACTTTTTTAAAAGGCAGCGCCATCTTGGATGACATGACAGGTGACAAATGTCTACCCAGTCCACTATTTTATTTATTTTTATTTTATTCAGAAAGGAACTCCAACAAAGGATACACATTACATGCATTTTCATACAAAGTTCTTTGAAGATTTGTGCTCCTTCAGTTATAGGAGAACACATCATGCGTACATCATCATTTTTAACATAGTTTAGAATTGTAGGTATAAGTTAAAGTAGTAAACAGAATAAAATTTAAATCAAAGTAAAATTAAACAAACTATTAACTATCAGGTGATAATTTGACAAAATACTGTTTTCTTCCACAAATGCCATAGAGAAAAGTTGAAGTTGATAATTTGACATTCGACAAGTTTTAAGCTTAAACTAAGAAGGTGCGTTTGTCTGAATGTGGTATAATTTTTTTTTAATGTACTCAGAATTATAATATTTATATAATTTATTTGTTTGTTTGTTTCAGTCCCATAATAAACCATGAAGATCTGCATTGAATTCAACTATGTCAATTGAAGATTTAAATTTTTTGTCAGTTTTTTTTTTACGCACTTTCTGTACAATTCACTTTTGACATTGGCAGAATAGTCGACATCGGCTCTGTTTGCCTTAATTAAACAATAGAATAGAATAGAATGGAAGAATTTAAGGTGTGTATTGCAATGTAAATTGATTCTAAGTTTCTTGGGGCAGCTAGTTTTTTTTTTATACCACGACGGTGGCAAACAAGCTTACGGCCCGCCTGATGGTAAGCGGTTACCGTAGCCTATGGACACTTGCAACACCAGAGGCGCCACACGCGCGTTGCCGACCCTTTAAAAACCTATTTACTCCCCTTTTGAAGAACTTCATACTGTAGCCCTCTGAGAAAACCTCGGCAGGGAGCTCATTCCACAATCCAAGTGTACGCGGGAGGAAATTCCTCTGAAACCGCACTGTACGGGACCATTTCGGCTCCAGTGTGTGAGCATGAACTCCCTGTCGATGGCGAGCGGTGCGATGATAGAAAGTGGCCGTGGGCGTCATATCAAACAATTCCTCGGAGCACAACCCATTATACAACCGGTAGAACACACATAGGGAGGCAAAGTCTAGTTGATAATAAATTGTTGAGTATTATCAAGATTGAAATGAATGAGAAATAATTATAAGACATTGGATTTTTTCCATCCCACGCGACTTGGTCCAATTTTAAAAATACGCAAGACTGTAAAATGCAATTTCATTAAAAAAAATACAAAAAAGTTTTATGAATGGATTATCCCAAATTATTTTCAGATGTCGGCCCCGATTGTTACGGAATTATGAAAACGCTTTGTACCTACATGTGCTTTGTACAGACGCCAGCACATCAAGTTACCCCAATGTGTCAAATTTTTCCCAATTGAATATGAACCTAATTTTGTTAGTTATAAAGTTGAAAAACGATCAAAGAAATTTGACACATTGGGGTAACTTGATGTGCTGGCGTCTGTACATCTTCATACTTTTGAATCTTGCCGCTCGCGGCCCCGCGCTTAGTCGTAGCTCACAGCGCCGTTTGCGGTGTTAGACATCTCCTGCAATTAGTATTGTCTTTTAGTTTTAGGTATGTATAGCACAAAGACATCCACCTGTACATAAGCATCCTATAGGAGCCGGCAACGACATGTCTAATATAGAACTAGAACAATTAAACGCAGAATTCTTAATGTAACCCTCAACCATTGCCCTTAAAAAAACAGTATCCGTAATCAAACTATTCCCACGACAGCCATTCGTCTAATAACCTCTAATTACTTTATTACCACTACTCACATGAAATTATTTTATATCCCGCAATCTCAGACCAACAAAATAAGGAAGACGGCGCTGCGCAATCATCAAAAGTGAAGTCACAAAACCGTGCTCCTGCAAGTAAAATACACACTCACACTCCCATCAACGCTAAAACCATGCTCATCGTTCCTAGTACGGCACGCGGCAGTGACATTAAGTGCGGGCGTTGCCATGATATGAATTATATTTTCTACATTCGATTAAACTTAAATAAGTTTCCTTACTTCGAGATAATCTGTTTTATTTTTAAATGTCAGATAATACAATGAGGTACAATACTATACCTACTCTACGTTATCTTGTCCTGACTTGTACAGACGCCAGCACATCAAGTTACCCGTGTGTCAAATTTTCCCAATTGAATATGAACTTTATTCTGTTTGTCATAACGTTGATAAAAGATCAGAGAAATTTAACAAATTGGGGTAACTTGATGTGCTGGCGTCTGTACAACATTAGCTTTCACATAGAATATTGTCCCCAAGTTATAGCGTGTGTCCGTTATGTTTTTATTTATTTATTATAGGGAGAAAGTTCACCAAATGGCAACCTTTCGAGACACACATAGATTAAAAGGTGGCTTCACTTTTAATGTTCGCGGTGCGCTGTCTTCCTTCCTTTTTTTGTTGGTAGGAGCCCGCAGTTCAACGAACCCTATCTTTCTTCCCGCGAAAATCTTTACAGCCCTATTAGGGATAGCGAATCTACAACTTGGGCCTTAAACGAGCCATCATAAACTCTGACACAAATATATGTTACAGGAAAAATAACAAATAAAAAATGTCGGCACACACTTCCTTTCGCCATTATATTCTTCTGTTTTCCTCGAATCTGGAGTAGTTTCGTTGAATTGGGAATTTAAATGGCCCAGAAGCTATTTTCCTTTAACATTGGTACAGTTTTATCCATCGCCAAAATATCTACCTTTATTATAATTTTGCATTAATTTTATTGATTGGTATATTTATTTTATTAATTCTTTAATTATTTGATTACTACTGCTAATATAATGTCTTCTGCGAATGTGTCCGTGACATCACAGCGGGCCCTAGAAAAAATTATTTTATAATATCCTAGCATTATGCTGAAGTAGGAGCCTTTTAGGCCTCGCACCAGTCTTATTGTTATCATTCAACTCAATTAAGTCCGTTGTTCCCTGGACGTGCTGTAAAGATTTTTTTGTCACTTTTATTTTTCTAAGACGCAAAACCACAGTTTATTGGTAATACTGACCATGGTGGAGCCTAGCATGAACTATACAGGGTGTCTCATTCAAATCGGTCAGTATGGGAAAGTCTGAAACTATAAGACATAAGAAGATCTGTTCTGAGGAACCATGTCATCGATTTTAATAACAAGAAAAACTGCATTCATTACATTTTAAAAATACATTTTAAAAAACATCTGTACTCCGTTCGCGAATCGAACCCGGTTATTTTGAAAAAAAAAAACCTACACTATTTCTATTAAGATATCGATTGTGTAGGTCTTAAGCAGTAAATGTCTGCATGAAACATGATGTCTAAAATGAGTAAAATGCATTGTTTCCAAATACTTTAATTTATTTTAGTAGGTGCTCGAAGTGACCACAAAAAACATCTGTACTCCGTTCAGGAATCGAACCCTAACCGGCTTCGATTCCTGAACGGAGTACAGATGTTTTTTAAAATGTATGAATGCAGTTTTTGTTGTTATTAAAATCGATGACATGGTTCCTCAGAACAGATCTTCGTATGTCTTATAGTTTCAGACTTTCCCTTACTGACCGATTTGAATGAGACACCCTGTATATGTCTGGCTTTAGTATAGGATGACAGAACACTTCGCTTCACTTCACCTATATTTTGTCGAGGTATTTGTTACGGAATAGCACTGCTAAATATCGTGCAGTATATTCACTGCGTGTAATAAAATACAATGTTATTTGTGGTGCAATATTAGTCAGTGTATTATCTACAAAGCAATAACATTAAACAACTGACTGACTTCAAGATTAAAGGCGTGTTACACAGCGTATAAATATACCGAGACCCACCTCAGTGATTTTGGCAGTGTCGTAAATAATCCGTATGAATTATAACCCTCTGTGCGAACGTGTTGGCTTGGACATCGCCCGCGCTTTTGCTCCTACCACAGATAACAAAGCTTTAGCGATTGATTCACTTATTTCGGTTCCATTGCAGTTTTTCTTCGTATAGCCAGATATAGAGCTAGTGTAATAACAGCAATGGATGGTAATAACTTTTCACTGTCGTAGGGAATGAGAACTTCTTTGACACCTGTTCATCTGATTTTAGGCCGTAACAGACAGTACCCCACCTGCCGCCGCCCTGTCTGGTCGTCTAGTTAGAAAGGATGAAGGTGAGAACAGAATATTCAGTCCGTACGACTGCTTATACGTATTTAGACAGTTGATCAGTAAAACGAAGCTGATACAAAGCACCAATGTAGTAGGTAAGTTTTAACAGATTCAACGACACAGAAACTTTACAAAAAACAAAAACGGCTAGCTTCAGAAACTCAATGCACAGAGGATAAAATTATCATTATTGCCATCTCTATCTCTTACTGACTTATAGCTGACAGTGACATATCAAAACTAAGTTAGAGATGTAAAATTAGTCTTGTCCTTGAACTTCACCATGTTTTTTCTCGATGCATTTGACATGTCAACATGTCACCAATTTAATCTCCAGCGTTTCTACGTGTTAGTGGCAAAAGTGGTGTGTGGTTAAAGTCTTAAAGAAGAGTTGAAGTTGAAGTTGAACTACCATTTAAAGTGACAACACTTGTTAATGGCCGATCTTTTACTTTTTATAGAGAGAAAAATGAAATTAAGTCTTCCCCATAGAACAATGCCACTTATTATGACAATTCATCGGGCAATGTCGGTACAAAGAACCACAGAAAGCAATCTATAGACCACACGCAGGTTTAATTTAATAATGAGAGCTTATTGTCCCTATCAGTTAATAGTAACCACAAATTAATTAAGTTGATACGAAAGTTTACCACAGAGCAGATTAATTGGGTTTTGAGGCGGTAATTAACTTTGTCAACACATGTATTGAGCTGCATCCGAATAGCGCGGAAGTCGACCCCGGCATAATTCGGAAGAACTTTTTTACGTGAATTTGGCGTTTTTGTCTTATTTGTTATTGGCCACCGACTTCCGAAACTGAGTAGAGTTATTTTACACCTATTAGTGTTCTTTTTTGTGAAGTCGGTTGTATTTTTTTTTATAAAAAAGTTTTTTACAAGTCTGTTGAAAAGCAGGTGAAAATGATGCATGAAATTGAGCCTTCTGAATTATTTGTTCTGCATTCTACTCTAGATAATATTCAGTTATTTACTATAGCGAACATAAATCATGTTACGTAAAATACTTCGCTTGATTTATTTTTGTATTGATGTTTATTTTGGAGGAATATCTTCTAATAAATCCTGAGATATAAGGCCGTCTCAAATGGAGTAAATAAAATTATAGGACATGTATTTTTTTCCTAGAAAAGTATGTGGAATATATCAATAATCTTGGCACTGATAGACAGGGCAATGTTTTTGTGTAGCGAACAATATACAAGAATATTAGAAACTGGATTTCTGTTTTGTCTGTGTTTTGCCAATAAATATGTTTTTGTTAAAGTCAAAGTCAAATCATTTATTTCAATTAGGCCATTTGAAAGGCACTTTTGAACGTTAAACTTACAAGTTAAATAAAATATAATGATTCTAGTTGCCCCTTCCAAAAGGTAGTTTCGTATGAAGAATGGGCAAGAATGGGCAATGTTAGGCATGTTAGGTATTTGATTTGCCCCCATGGGAAAAAGGCGTGAATTTATGTATGTTTGTATGTATGAAGCACAAGTCACCTTTAAATTTTCTTCTTTTAAAAAATCTTAAAAATTGTTTTTCAACATCACATCGTTATTTATTTATCATACTTAAAAAATAAATAACGCTGTGATATGGAACTTGTGAATGGATAAATAAACAGAATAAAAGAATATATTATGTGAGATGGACATTCAATTAAAAGCCTAAGCTTATTATGTTGATTTAAAAGACAGCTGCAGTATTTTTAAATACCTATATTTATTTTCACCGTGTGTATGTCATGTGCATATTTAGACCTTTACTTTTTATTCCTTTTTGATTCTTTGTTTACCGTCTAAAGTTCGCCATCTCAGCTTACCTAAATATTGAATCCCCACTGAGAATATGTACAGACGCCAGCACATCAAGTTACCCCAATGTGTCAAATTTTCCCAATTGAATATGAACCTTATTTTCTTTGTGATAAAGTTGAAAAACGATCAAAGAACACATTGGGGTAACTTGATGTGCTGGCGTCTGTACATGGTTAAGACACTAGTTTTACGAAATCAGAATCAATTATCACACAACACTGACTTTAAATTAATTACTACTGACATTATGATGCCAGCAGTTTAACTAACTACTATGACACTTACGCATACACACTACTTCTAACTATGGCTAACTCTGACTTCTCAGATGTCTTCCCCATACGTATGTTACGTCGTGCGCGCATCTTTCTCAGAACCCGTTGTGAAATAATATCTTCAGTTACGACATTACATTGACATATTCTAAGAAATGCACATATTAATGGCCAACGCAAGCTATTACCGTAGATGACGTAAAGGGCGACTAAGGGAACAGCTGGGGGAATCTGTTGCTCTTTTGTGAACGGTATGAATACCTCACTTCTAAATTAAGGTTGTCACACCCAGAGTTGCTGGGCTAGGGCATGCCTACTCATGAATCCGCCTGTTGTCTGGGTCCAAGTGCCCCCTAGAATAAATCAAATCAAAATATTATTATTGATAAGCTCGCGTTTCACATTTATCCCACTGACGGTAAGCGATGATGTGGTCGACGATGAAGCATGCTTACCTAAGAAGTAACCTATTGACTTAAAAACCCCAGGTTGTAGCTATCAGGAAACTCCGGCAAAGAATTTAGCTGTACGCATAATAAATGTGTTCCCAGGACGTTTTTACATATGGGTGGGATGCCCTCCATATACCGGTGGCGCAGCGCTGCGCCGGTAGCGCCGGCAGCGGTGGATCAGCGGAGCCGACGGCCCCCTAAAATGCTTGTCTTTCACCACTTCTGTGTGTGTTCTGTGTCTCTCAGGTCACGTCGAGTGTTGCCAAGCGCTGGTTTTCAGCTCAAGCTGTTGACTTCTGCTTATAAAATTGAAGAATAAATAAAGAATAAGATGTCTTAGTATTGAGATAGTTTTATTTAAATGTGTAGATGAAATTATAGATTACAATAAAATAACTGTACATATGAATGTGTGGACTTTCGAGGGTGGTTAATAGATCAAAATACAAAACACTAAGTGTGTGCGTTTCTATCAGAGATACAATATATTCCCTACTACGGAACCCTTTACAGTGCGTGGTCCAATACGCAGATGGTCGACTTTTATGATCCCGGTGCCTTTTCCATCTGTAAAATTGATTCGTTTATCCCATATCCTTAAGGGTTTAACGGGACATCTACAATAAAAATAATCTAGTAAAATTTTCTTCGGAATGGTTTTTACCATTGACAATGCCACAGAACTTTCATTTGCCCAGTTATTAGAGATAAGATTTACTTACTGCGGGGCTACCGGGGCAGATGAAACAATTTCTCCTATCTGCCCCGTTAACGAGACGAAAACACAAGGGTCGATTGGGCCGCGTCCTTTTTATTTAGCATCGCATAGCTTTCTATGCACCACACGTCTCCATGGCAGTCTAATTCTATTCCGTTTCTACTAAACGTGCTTCCCAGTACAGGCACGAATTTGTGGCAAGCGATGCATTTCCCAGAAGATACTAAGTAAACAGTTGCTAAACTAATTTAATGATGACGGTCAGTCAGAAAATCAGTCGAATAAAAAAAAACAACATTGATAAATGATGATAAATGATAGTTATTTCTGTAAATAGGTTTTCACAAACACTTTTACACGTCATTTTTTTAACTTGTAGATAAGATCGGAGTTTCACTATCTTACTACTCTGAGAAGAAACACCGAAAGAAATTCAGGGTTGGAGTGTAGACTTAGGGGCGCTATGGCGCGTGGACTTTTCAACGATATTTTTTACATTTTATTGCAGTTTCAGGTTGACGTGGACCATAGGAACCATTTTTGTTCTGAGAAGCATGGCCCTAGGACGCACCGTTTCCAAGTTAGGAGCTTGTTTTTCTTTCTTGTTTTTACATAACGCTCTATATTTCCAAAATGTAGGTAGCTCGGATGAAAGACTTTTAAGGAAATAAATTGTTGGTGTAAGTACTTGCAAACCATGAGATGATATAAAAAAACCTGGGATTTAATGCAAAAAAATAAACTCCTCTGCCCCTAAGGATACACAAGTTAAAAGATCGACCGACACAAGAGAAAAATTTTCGAGTTTTGTTCGCCGCTAAGACTGACCAAACTCATAGGTCATAGTCTCTTATAAAGTCCAGACATTATCTTCATTACATCAATCAAGCCTGTATTCTTCGACGGAATGCATCATGTACCTACATATTATGATCTCTAAGTCAGGATACCTGGTAGTTCTCCTTTTCATACTACGGAAGTCAACTTCATAACAGTAGCAAATTCTTAAAATAAAATAAAAAATCACATGCTCTTGAAAAAGAAAACATTTGTCCCAAAACATTTACACACAAAAATCTAATCCAAAGTGCCACTAAAACTGAAATTAATCCATCTTCGTCAACGTTCGTCCACTTTTCTTTATCCAAATACATTGCGTGCCAAACATGTGAGATACCAAGCCATATCAGTACAAAAATTCCAATGTATAACGTACATGACATTTTTTTGTTGAACCAGATGAGTTCGGTCGCCGCCGCCGGTTGACATATGTGTCAGGGGGGATGACAAGCATTTTAATATTATCTAGTCGGTTGCTGGATTCCATTACTTGTGAAGGGCATATTCTGTGAGCCTAATACGAATGCTTGAAAAAACTGTCCTGTATGTGTTACTTACATAGATAATTATGGTTTATTCTTAAAGATAAATTAATATTCTGTTTAAATTAAACAATTTGCTACATGTTAGCTACTAACACACTCCAATATACACTTTATTAGTAATATAAAGCAAAGCTCATAATCTATGTACATTATTAGAATCACTTATTAATGACGCACATGCAGGCATCTATATATATGTGACAGTTTAAATCCTTTCACGGCTGGGCTTAATTTAAACAAACACAATATGTCAATTAAAATATAATACCAACATTACTAAAATTAAGCTTTGTTGACGTGTGTATCGCAGGAAGTATGGCGAAACATCGGCTTTTTGCGAATAGCCTGGGATTTTTGCAAAGAATCAGATTACTGGAAACTAAGAAAGATTATAATAATCTGATCAACTTGTACAAATTATTGTAAAATCCTTTAATTTCTTGGCCATTATTTTCCATGTGAAACCATATTTTGAAAGAGGCATAGAAACACTTTCATATTTTAGTTTTGCATGTCAAACATGCTCTAAATTAATTAACTACTTTTGACTTAGATGATAAATGTTTTTATATAGCGTTACTATGCATGATGATAGAATAAAGAATGAAAACAGATAGCGAAGTTCGATAAATCAAAAATGAATAAACTTTCGAATGACATTTGGGATTTATCAAACTTCATTATCGTTAATGAAAATTGACCGTCTAAGCACTCAAGTCGATGCCAAAGTCTTTAAAATATTGACGATACGCTAACGTGTAAAATTATCTGGAAAGATATATTTACTTACAGAAAGGAAATGCATATAATTTCATTTCTATACTTCGGGCAAAAAAACCTAGGACATTCGCAAAAAAACAATATTTGCTGTAACCCTGCGACGTATACAATAAATAAATCCGTTAACTACTGATAGAGGCACGTAGAGGATTTAGCGACATAGTTTCGTTACAAATTAGCTCCGGTTAAACGTTAATACTGTTTACTATTTTACGTACAGTCGGTTAATTGAAAAGGGTGTGTTGGAAGGAGATTATCGCAAAATTATAATCTCCCTATTCGACGTACAGCTTAATAGGATATGAACAACGTTTACAAGGACGTGCTGATAAAATTAGGCTAATCTTTTTCTTTAAATAGCTCTCAAAACGTTTAATTGACGCTTTCCGAGGTCCAAGGGGATCAATGTCATTTAAAGTGACAATGCTTGAATTGACGTAATTTTATTGAAGTACTTAATGCAATTATGAATTCTAGGTTGTAAATTGATTCGATTTCATGTAATTTGATTTAATTTCATGTAATTTGAATTAATTTTATTTAACTTGATTTAATTTAATTTAACTTGATTTAACTTCATTTAACTTGATTTAATTTCATTTAACTTGATTTAATTTCATTTAACTGGATTTAATTTATTTTGTTTGCTATAATTTGTATATTTATTAAGTATGTTATTTTAGTCGATTTTATATAAACATATGAACTTGACCATGAGGCTTATGTTATTATTTATTTTATCAACCATTCTGTTAAAAGACATTCCTACATACTCCCAACAGCGTTATGTTGATGTTTTGTTGGTTTATTAAAACTTGTTATGTTATGTTGAATAAGTAGACAACTGATTCGAATAAATGTACTGAAAAATAACATGTTACAAAAGTAATAAGTGTAATAACGTACTTCATTAATTTTTAACCGACTTCAAAAAAAGGAGGAGGTTCTATGTTCGTGTGTATGTATTTTTTTTTTTTTTATGTATGTTACCTGATTTCTCCGCCATTTGTGGACTGATTCTCGAAATTCTTTTTTTGTTTGAAAGAGTAGACTCCTGAGGTAGTCCCATTTTAATTTGGTGAAGATCTGGTGCTGATCTTCGGAGATATACAACGGAACTCTTCAAAAATAGACGGCAAATCTGTCGTGATTGCTGGAATCGCTTGAATGTTTATTGTTTATACAACATCATGACGTATCATCAAGCCTGTATGCTCAGAGGGGTAGGCAGATGTGTTCAATATACCTAGATTTCGACAGATAGGTATGTTAAGTTACATTTATTAGGGTTAGGTGGATAACCCTTTTATAATGACATGTATTGTTAACAATTAACAATATAAAATGAATTTATGGCAAATGTTTGTATGGGAACAACTAAAAATGGAAAAATAAAAAACTTTTTTACAAAAAGTAAAACCGACTTCAAAAATAACACTAAACGGTGTAAAATAACTCTAAATTCGGAAGTCGGTGGCCCATCAAGAATAAGACAAAAGTACCAAAGCCACAGACTTCCTAATTTAGAGTTATTTTACACCGTTTAGTGTTATTTTTGAAGTCGGTTTTATTTTTTGTAAAAAAGTTTTTTATAGTCAAATAAACTGCAACGTTGTTACTACCAGTGGGCGAGTTAGTTTCAAGTACGGCATAGCTCGTACAGTAAGTATATCTTAACTCATTCGACAACGAACCACACAGAATAGGGAGGATTTATGAAAAAGGCAGCGGAACGGAAGCGTCATTAATCTCGTGTAGTGGCTACATGTGTCACCATCAGACTCTTACTGAAGAGTGAAGCGGAAAAACATGCAGAGGGGAGATATTGTAGAAGGACAGATTAAGTCAAGTTGGTACTTTGGTAGATAGGAAAGTATTATAATCTTGATCCTTGATCTTGATTCTTCTTTTTCGTGAGGTAAGTGTGTGGGGGACTTTGTAGCTAAATAACAACAGCTTTACGGGTCGATCAAAGTTTAAGGTACTGTTGACAGCCGTTGGTCCCGGCTGTAGTTGCCGGTAGTCAGAAGCCCAACAATCTAACAACTTGTTTAACCAAGGAGTATCGTGTTACTCAGTAACTGGGTTGTAAAAAAGACAGCCGGGGCCCGTACTGAAATGAAATGAAATTATTTATTGTGCAAGTAGGATATAGAAATCACTTTTACACGTCATTTTTTCTTTTAAAGCTAGTTGAAGTCGGCATTTCCTAACTGACTACCTCTGAGAAGAAAAGCCGAAACAAACTCAGGGATCATCGTCTCTTTTCAAGTCCAGACATGAAAAAATATATTCACAAAATTTTCGTGTGACGAACCGTGCAGAGCAGTGTCGGGTTTAGCCTTTTGAGGAAAGTGCCAGAAACAATTTGGGCAAGCAGCATGTATGTGTCAGCCATCGTGAGCTCAACTTTATGGTTAAGGAGCTCCACGACCCGACATTATGTCTAATCTCTTGTCAGTAAAAAAGAAAATTAAATAAAAAATAGGCATACCAATTACCCAAACCACCGAATTATAAACTGAAAGTGTTTAGTCTGCATGGCGTTTACACTTACAATAGATTTTGTGGTTTTTTATCTGAATTAATAATAATGAATAATTAAAATGACATTCTTATACACTAAAATATACTGGGTGGCACTTTCCGAGGCACAGAGCAGTCTTGATATGTAATGAATCCCATCCCTGAGAAAAAATGCATATAAATATAATGCGAGTCTAACGATGCAGGGCATCAACAGGAACGATCAGACCGAATATAATCTGATAAAAGTAAAGAGACTAGCGCATCAACCTACCTCAATGTGTCAAATTTCTGTAATAATTTTTCAACTTTACAGTTTTTTACATTCTTTTACAGTTTGAGGTAGCTTGATGTGCTGGCGTCTGTACGTGTCTAAAATTCAAACTGTTAAAACATTTATAATTATGTTTGGAAAGAGTTTTTATTATCATAAATCTGGTAATAGACGCACGCCAGCCAGTACTCTCTTCTGATCTTTCTGTAGAACATCGCCAACAAACGCTGCTTGCTAGCTGTTCGTTTTGACTAACCTGTCAAAAAATGGCTCTGTAATGTGTAGGTACTGAGTTAAGCTTTTTATTTTTATTTCTCGGAACTTTTGGAAGACGTACGATGGCGCTAAGCCAACTCACAGAGGCCCTTCGTCGTTTTTCATGAAGTAAAGCACCAATCGCAGATTTTCCCTGTATGCTTTATGCAACCGCACCCAAGGAAAACCTACGACTAGTGCAGGACTATTGCAGACTCAAACAACAAATGTATTGGGCTATGGGTTAGGGGTGGATAAAGTGAACTGGTTACCTTGTGTACTATGGAAGGACTATGGCCCCTGCCTCATCAATGCTTTATTAATACACAAATAAAATGGCAGAGAGTGACTTGCACTCTCAGAAATGGGCCCTCTGAAACAGCCCCTAGCACATAGTGACGTAGCGACAAGAGGGCAACATAACCTGAGGTGCTTAAGGAGTGGAGAGGCATTCCACGGCTATCAGGACAATTCCGGAAGTACGGTCAGTCTTCAGTATACGTCGTTTTACCACGTCCTCTCTTGGCGCTCCTACCCACATCTGTCTTAAGTTGTTCCCTTTTCATTCATGCCCCAACATGACCTTTAAAGTTTCAAAGGAACTAGTTAATTAAATTCTAATAGAAACTGAACTTCACATAAATCTCTGACTGAACAGAAAAGATGAAGTACTTTCAACATTTCTAGCTGAAGGACATTTCTTGAAACAACATACCTACGCATATCGGTGCAGTATGTCATGTTATCCTAACGAAATTATATGTTTCCACGCCCACGCGCACAACTCTAGAACCTTACTGGGATTGAATATACGGGATAGTATTTTGCACGTTCGCGATCAGTTTTCTTACTTTTGTGTACTTAGTAACTAACCCGCAGGCCTAGCCATATTTTAAATTCTATTTCTATTATCGTAATGGATAAGGTGACAATAGAAAGAAAATGGCGTTTATGGAATCAGCTGTTTGTCAACTGTCAAGTTGTTAACGAGTAGAATTTACAATATGGGTAAAAATTAAATACACTTGACAGTTGACCAACAGCTGATTCCATATACGCCATTTTCTTTCTATAATAAGAAGTAGAATGGAAATAGAATTTGTTATATGGCTAGGACTGCTGGGGTCAGAGTTATAATAATAATAATAATATCTTTATTTTCAGGCTAGTGTCCATAAAGTGTAGTGTACATAAAAAGAAACTTAGGATAAATTTACTCTAATACATTTTGTTGTTAATATGCCACCCATGAGCCTCTGTATTGGTTTCACAAATGCATCCCTCAGCCATGCCGGTTTTCTCGCGCTGTTCTCCATAAATCGACTGGCCTATAGCCGGTCTGGTAGTTAGTGTCCCTGAATGCTATACCGATTCCTACTCATACAAAATGTTTGTGTGATGAGCACAATCATATTATGTTCTGTAAAATATAACAACTTTATTGGAAGTTATATATTTGAACCGTTTCGGGTGGAAACACTCGGGCCATGGGGTCTGAGTGCTCATCTAGTTTTCCGGGACGTCTCCAAGCGGTTGGTTGACTCTTCATGCCTTTATTTAGGTTAGAGAATCACCATTGCCATTCAACGTGGCAATGTGGCCAGTCTTAGGCACGTTTCCCGTTGACAGGGATGTAGATGAATTTTTTGATGCTCTAGTGATAATTATTTTACTGTCTTTTTGTTTTTATTATTTAGTTAATAATTTATATTGTAATTACAATACACTTCATTTTGGAAAAAAAAATATGCAAAAGTCAATTGACTAAAAAGAAGCCTCCCGGTATAAAGTCTTAGTCGTTTGTCTTTACTTACTTTGAGTAGAAATAGGTAATAAGAATAATTAGGCTACTTTACCTCCATGGCCCGCTTCATCTTTCAATCCTGTATATTTACCCACAGCCAGAAATATCTACCAGGAATCGCGTGGGAGTCTGAGAAGTGCCCACACACTCGCTGCCTTATACCCGTCAGTTACAATTGAGTTCTACTGAATCCAACAGGTAAATATATAGCGTTATTCAAATATGTATGAAGTTTATTTATACCAACAGTGTCGCTGGTGAATGATATACGGGTGAAAACAGATTAAAAAAGATCAATGAACTGCAGGCCTAGCCATATTACAAATTATATTTCTATTATCGTAATCGATAAAGCGACAATAGAAAGAAAATGGCGTATATGGAATCAGCTGTTTGTCAACTGTCAAGTGTATTTCATTTTCAGCCATAAATTACAAATTCTACTCGTTAACACTTGACAGTTGTCAAACAGCTGATTCCATATACGCCATTTTCTTTCTATTGTCGCAATAGAATAGAAATAGAATTTGTAATATGGCTAGACCTGCTGGTTTACAATCAAAGGTTTCTACAAAAAATAATTAAGTATGTAAAAACTTTCCGAGTATAATCAGGCTTTGCTTACGTATCTGCTCACCTTTATAAGCGACCTATGTTGAACTTAGCTCTGTAAGTAGGTCATATTTTATAGTTTTTCATTGAAGCTGCTATTTTTAACGCTTGTTAGTTCTTCAGTAACGTTCAATTGAGTTCTTGACACAACTCTTTGTTGTTTTTTACTGTTTGACTAGCTCCCCCGGCAACCTTCGTTCCACCTTATAGACAAATTATTAGTTTTACTTAGTTTTTATTAGTTTTTGTCCTATTCTTAGATCTACTGAATATTCACCTAAACATCAAAAACAAACACAAACAACGGTCTAACGTTTCGGAGTAGTTATGTTACTTAACAAACACAGTGAACACGGGGATTATAAACATCTATTATCTAATATTATAAAGCCTGAGCTTCATAATATTAGATAATAGATGTATAACAAACATATTTTACCTCTGAAGGTAAAATATGTTTGTTCGTTTGTAAGTTTGTATGTAGGGTGTAATCTTCGGAACTAATGATCCAATTTCAAAAAATATTGCATCACTGGAAAGCTACCCTATTCCCGAATGGCATAGGCTACTTTTTATCCCTGTAATCCCACGAGAACAGGAACTATGGGGGTGAAACCGCGTGACGTCTGCTAGTATGTTATATATTTTTTAACTGACGTATAACTTTGTGCCCAAGGAGCGATTGTACGAACCTTTGATTGACCCAAAACATCCTCACAAATACCAAATTAATTTAAAACCAACACAAATATATGCCTTAAACTTTTTGAAATTAATTCCATGTATCCATATATTCCTACCTCTAACAATAATTACTAATTTGTCCAGCGCTTCTTTCATGTTAATTTAGAATTTGACAAACAATTCGGGTTGTACTTTACGTTCTTCGTTCGTACCTTTGTAACAATTAACAAAACTGCAGCTCACTTCAAATAATGACCTTTAAAAGCAATTTTTTGATACCTTGGGTACAAATATATTTGTAACAAGCTAGATTCTAGAGTTTTTTTCTAGTTACTTTACACCTATCGTTATATTTAGAACAATACATTCAATATCTTTGCAAATTATAGCATATGTCTTATTCTGATGTATACGCTTCATTATTGTAGAGTTTCATTAAAATCCATTCAGTCCTTATTGCGTGAAATACTAACAAACATCCACGAATCTGCAAGGTTCTTATATGATTTGACCAAGATAATGTCTGGACTTTAAAAGAGACCGTGACCTCTGAGTTTCTTTCGGTGTTTTTCTCAGAGCAGCTGCAGTCAGATAGAACACCGAACTCATCTGCTAGGTAGTTAAAAAATGACGTGTACATATCATTTTTATCAAACAAACTTTCGCATTTATAATGTTAGTAGGATTTGCAATCATTAAATAAGAAAAATACAGCCTAATGTAGCATGTATGTGTCTCTATTAACTAACGAATTTTTAAATCGATTTAATGTTGACAAACAAAAACAAACTCATTTTCGCATAAATTATAATTTCAAGTCTCAATCCGAACTACCCATAGTTAGGATTATCAAAATACGAGTATCTCCCATGATCTGAAGCCGTTTATTCAAAGGTCAAACATCGAAGGTCAACCGCTAACACAATACAAACACCCTTCAATACGAAAGCGAGCGGGTTAGAGACGTACGCAAATATGGGGGGAAGATAATTTGATACGTTCCTTAAGCGAAGAAATAGGATGATACGCCAACAGAACCAATCAATTGAGATAATATATGAACTAGTCAGTACTCAAGTACAGAAATTCGTTATATACCAAGATGATATATTGTTACCCGGTTTGGATAGACTGTAGAAACAAAAAGTATATATATATCTTCTTACTATTCACATTACGATTATTAATAAAAAACTTAATGTACAGAGGCCAGTAAATCAAACTGTATCCCATTCCCAATGTGTCAAATTTCTATAATAGTTTTTCAACTTTATAACCAACAGAAATAAGCTTAATGTGCTGCCATCTGTACTCAGTAAAGCAATAAACATAACTTTATCTTTTGCCGTATAATAATAATACTCGAGTGTTACTGTCCCACTGCAGGGCAAAGGTCTCTTCTGGAACACAGAAGGCACGAGCATTGTTCACTACGCTTGCTCAAGGCGGATTGGTGAGTTCATAGACTTTAAATACCTTCAAAGTATTCTCACTATGTGTTCCTTCGCCATTGTCAGTGATGTCTAAGACAGACTTACAAAGACTGGCCTGTTGCTTTATTGGTTAGTGGCCTCGTGAAGCTTAGCTTAACTTTTCAATCGGAGTGTACGACTAAACACCGACAGACACTACGCCGACAGACTGAACACCGACAAGACTTTACTTCGACGGGACTCTTCGCCTTCAGGACACTTCGTCGACAGGGACAATAAACACGAAGTCAAAGTCAAATCGTTTATTTCAATTAGATCCATAACAGGCACCTTTGAACGTCATACTTACTAATTAAATAAATGAAGAGAATTCTAGTTGCACATTCCAAATGGTAGTTTCGTATGGAGAAGAATGTGCAAGAAACTCCATACTTACTCTTTTAAAATAGGTTTACAATATCTACTTCGTAAACAACAATCAGGTAATACCTATGTGAGGACGATGCACCCAGAGTAATAGGAACTATACTGATATAGGTTTATAAAAAATAAGCAATGGACTCGATAAAAAAATATTATGCTGTAGATACATCGAATGTACTACCATATTAACAAAAAATACACAAAACACTGTAGATTATTACACACATAATCAGATACTTAGGTACTTTGGATATCGATTTATTTAATCTGTATGTTTCGGGGGTACAGTTTCAACCTAACCTAGCCCCGTTCGACGCGGCGACTCGCCCTGTCAGCGGAGTGTTCTGTCTGCGATGAGTCCCGTCGAAGTAGTCTTGTCAGTGTTCAGTCTGTCAGCGTTTAGTTATACAATGTTTCAATCGACCCAATATGAGGTTGTTATTATTTTGCCTCGAGCCCCTAACCAACAATACCATATCCTCTACATTTACATGATCCACGGCAACGTCCTATATTCCTATTTACACAAACCCCAGGCCATGTTTGTAAAAGGTCAGATTGGCCTACTATTTTGGCACTAACTTATCTTGTCAAGTAAGGTGAGATGTGACTTCTTACTTATTTATCTACACGATTTATTCCTCTAAGGAAATAAACTAGATTGTGCGTCAGAAGTCATCGACTTCAACCAATAAGTTATGTTGCGACCAATTTTTTTTTTACCCTTCTGGATTTTCTCAGTAGCAGCCTGGAGTCTGATTTGTGCCCGATTTATGGCAATAGACTCGCCCTATATAACATGGGACTTAAACATAACTGGCGAAATGGGGGTGTACCAACTACTGTACTACCAAGTACACCTCTGCCTAGCCCTTCGGGGATTACAGGTGTGACGTTATGTTATTATTAAGTTTCTTTTTATTCCACAGATTTTGGTTTAACCGATCAAGGCTCGCCCGTCTCACTGCTGGGTGAGTAGCGGCCATTGCTTTTGATTAGCCGGGCCTTGAGTCTTTAAAATGTTCTATTTTCAACTATAATAATCGATTCACTAGAAGATATAAAATTTAAAACATGCGAAGCAAAGATATTAAATAAAAAATATACAATATATATTTTAAAATCAATCTAATTTATTTTTATTTTCTTCTAATAATAACACAAACAGACCTGTACAACCCGTTAAACCTGTAGGACATGCCAACATTTGATCCGTGCGGGAATTGAACCCGCGACACACAGTACCGTCATCCCGTTTACGTCAACAGACACAGAGTGATCTATTCATAGTGGACTAAAAGGTATGACACTCATAGATTTCAAACATAAAGGATATCAAGCTTCAAGATGGAAAAACATTGCGACACCGAATCTAAAATGCTTGGACTGTCTTCAAAGAACATATAAATAAGTTAATACATCCACAGTTATGATTGAAAGCGACTGTTTGTTTATTAACAGAAGTTCAATGAACGATGTTTCGTAACACACTTTTATTTGTTTTTTTTTTTAATAAAGCTTTATGGGTAATATAGCGGTGATAAATCTATCAAATGTTACCTCACCTTTTGATTGTGTAGTGAAAAATATTTTGGTAGAATGGTAATTTAATTTGGGTCGCGTAAGTTGTAGTTTAATCAATGGTAGAATTTTATGGCACGGTTGGCGTGTGGCTGAGCGAGCTGCTGCGCTGCGCTAAATGTAGCAGGTTTAATTTGCACACGGAAAAAATATTCGTCGGTATGATATAAGTATATTTCATGTGTTCGATCCAGACAAAATTTATTAAACGACAAGAACTGCCCCGTTGGTATAGGATCCGTAAGTGCATAAGCACAAGCTCCCGGAGTCGGTTCCCGAGTCGTGCAAAGTTTTATAGAGCTTGTACATCAGATTTTTTTCAATTACAGCCCAGAGTCTAAATTTGTGCAACTTTCAGAATTACTGCAGCCTGGTAAGGCTATTGCAACATCTTACTATCGTCTTTTCTCTGGACTGTCGAATCCCTTCTTTCTGCAGACTAATAAATAAATAAAACATATTAAAACATAATATTAACCTATATCCCTAGTTACTCTGCCGTGAAGACAAACTACTCATACAGTTTCTCATTCACACACAGATCTAAATATCTAATAAAAATTACAAACAGCAGCATTAACGTAATTTAGTATGATATATAGTACATTTATCAGCTAACACGAAACTAACAAACTTGTGTAAATAACGTTTTATGGATGCGAACTTATTTATTAATATAATAACAATAAATAACACTTCATAGCTGTGGTTGCAACTGTCCAAGTGAGCTATAGATTTTTTTTGTAACTAAATGATACTCTTCTGTTCTTTATTCGTTTTTAGGGTTCCGTACCTCCAAAAGAAAAAAACGTAACCCTTAAAAGATCACTCCGTTGTCGAGTGTCTGTCGGCCAAGACCCTTTAGATCACAAATGCGAGGAGGTATCAACATGAAATTTAAACCGTATACTCCAATAAACGGTCCCATGAAGTTGTCAAGAAATGCATATTTATACACTGTCAAGGGAATCAAACTTCATAGGGTACCTACTTCCCGTTGATCTAGAACTTTAAAATTTGGTAAGTAATATCGTTATAAACGACACGTTGGTACATGAAAAAATCTCAAAACTATAGATTAATTTGTAATGTACGCGATTGGATTCCTGAACTATTTAATGGTACATACGGCACCCTCGGTGGGCAAGTCCGACTCGCTCTTGTCCGGTTTTTATTCTTCGACTTTTCTTCGTTATTTAATTATCTACTATAAAGAAACTCGAGAGCATACTATAGTCTCTTTTAAAATCCATTTCATTTCAAATAAAATACTTTTTTGATTACCCTTGGATCCGCAAAAAACTATATTTATAGCTAAGTTATTTGTATCCAAATCGAGATTACTTTTCATCTTCGTAAAGTCCAAAGGGAGTTACTGTTAATCCAGTATTTTTATTTCTTTATGTACGTGTTATAACTATAAATGTTCACTCTTTATTCTGTCAAATGTTGTTGTCCTAGCAACAGGAATATTTTTGCTAGCCAGGACAACTATGTTATAGTAGGTCTGTATCCATAGTAGGTTTCTATTTCCACAAAAAACTTTTGACTCAGACAACCAATTTTATTAATACCAATTTAATTAAATTCTAGAATCCATCAAAGGGGCTTCCATCAGCAAATATTTACTTAGAAACCCAAGAGAACAACCTCTAACAATATTTTACATAGATATGATTGAACACGTGACCGACTGATTGGCACGTGTCGTTGTATATATGTAGATAGGTATATGTATCAAGTGTCTTTATAACTACCTATCTCGCAGTGATTTCCCAGGATAGTTACGTAGCCGATAAATATTCAAGGTGTGATCGATTTAAACAGTAATGCTATGCCGGAGGTTGTAAGTTCGATTCCCACCTAAGACAAATGTTTGTGTTACGAGCATGATCATTTGTTCTCTGTCTGGGTGTAACATTCATACACGGCGTTGTATTAAAGTGGTGGAATATATTATTATTAAGTCGTAGGTCTCGAATGCCTCTAACTTCTCAGATTCATGTTCGTATAGTATAATTATCAGTTGCATAACGCATCAGTGGGAACGCCGGGAGGGGACGCCCTAGAAGAACATACATAGACCTTGGATAGTTACGTAGCCGATAAATATTCAAGGTGTGATCGATTTAAACAGTGATGGCTGAAATATGCCGAATTAAAGTGTTCACTGAAATAATTTGTCTTCCTAAAACACTTCTGTTTTTTCTACGCTCAATAGTCTAAAGTTGGAAAACTAAGATGTTTTTTATGTATTTAATAATTTAATTCTTAAGGGAACGTCACCACCACATCATTGCACCTACCACTGTTTTCTCTGGTTGACTGGTAAAAAATGCCTATGGCATTAAATCCACCTTTGTACATTTGTGTGAAAGAAAGAAAGAAAGAAAGAAAGAAAATACATTTATTGGCAACAGCTGGATACACGCACAGTAAAAACACAATCACACAAAAAAAAGAAGAGACAAAAAATGGCATGTCTCACGGCTGCGCCAAAAGGTTCATTTCAGCGGTATCGCGCGGCGGCGCGCGGTAGCGGTGCTTGCATTTGAACCTTGAAGTATTAAATAAATAAATAAATTAACATCATACTACAAACCTGAAAAGGGTGAAACCAAACCACAGTTAAAATGTTACAAAAAGCTAAAGAGTTTGTAAACCTTTTTTTAGAAAAAGGCTATTTAACATGACGCTAAGACGATTGGGAGCATGTGCCAGCTAGTTAGTTTTAATTTCCCATTCCAACAATGTTGACAGCCATTTAACCTCACATTCTCTCATACATGTACTCATACGATTATGAAAATATAGTGTGAATGGAAAATGTATTGGGTTCATTCTTCCCAATTTACATAGACAACAACTTTGAATATACGTTACATCGTTGTTTATATCACCTACGCTTATACCTGGACTGAATACCTAAGTTTATTGTAAAGCTGGTATGTCTCTAGACGATTTTTATTTTTGACGTCAAAGGGGAGAATTGATCCCAGACATTAATAACATCGGTAAACGAAAATATCGTGCGGAAACCTTAACACAAAAGTAACCTCTTTTAAAACTAAACTAAAATTGGAAAATTGTTATCTTTTACTGAGAGGGCTGGGTTATTTGCCCAAAGAATTAGAAATGTCATCAAACGTGGCAATACTGCCAGTCTTCTGGGCACGTTTCCTGATGACAGTAATGGGTAAGAGTACTTTAACGCCTAAGTGTTTCGGTTTTGTATTCCTCCAATCATTATAACTTTGATTGTAATGAATTACCAAAAGTCACTAATAGCATTCCTCAACTAACAAATCACAGGCTTATCCCTAAATCCGGGTGATCCTAATTCCGTATCGTATATCATATACCCGTATAAATCACGCATCCAATTCCCGGCGGGCGAAAAGCATTTAATTTCAGGAAATTAAAAAAAGACAGTCATTTCATAATTTGTCCGGGCATCGTAAACATGTCAAGTTGACTAATGTTATGACTGGCCTGCTGGTCTAGTAGTGGCCCTGACTGCTATGCCGGAGGTTGTAGGTTCGATACCCACCTAAGACCAATGTTTGTGATAGGAGCACGATCATTTGCTCGGTGTCTGGGTGTAACTTTCATACATGGCATTGTATTAAAGTTGTGGAATATTATTATTATTAAGTCGTAGGTCTCGAATGCCTCTAACTTCTCAGATTCATGTGGGTATTGTATAATTATCAGTTGCATCAAAATGGGTAAAGAAAAACGTCGGAAAAAAAAAGTGGGAACTTCGGGAGGGGACGCCCTAGAAACACATACATAACCTTATTGGTGAGGTTCTTCAGAAAGGTCAGGTGCGTAGTACTCGCAACCGGCGTGTGTGTATGTATGAATGTAAACGAAGCAAAAGAAGTATGTAAGAATCGTAGCATATGGCACTCTGTAGTTTCTGCCTACCAACGTGGGAAAAAGGCGTGAGTTTATGTAGTATGTATGTATGAAAACGTCTTGAGGAAACAGGCATGCCTGAGACATATTTCTCAACGGCATGTGAGTCAGAGGCCCAATGGGCAGCATATAAGTTCTAGAAGCAAAGTAAAGAAAGCAAGGCTGCCTTAGTCAAAAGACATAATAATAAAATTGCACCAGCCTGCTACTGTCCCACTGCAGAGTAAAGGCATAACTGATGGACTTAATAAAATAGAAAAGAAATAGATTAGAATAATGACATTAATTCACCGCCATCTTGCCTATTTGAACCACAACCTCGTAAATGAGAGGTAGGCTTCTTAACCTCTGGGAACCTCTCTCTTAGGCCTTTAGTATGGGACCCTACTTGTGTCGATACTCTTGCGCCATCCCATCTTCCTGGGTCAACATGCTGTGCTGGCGCTGCTTCTGCGGCTGCTGAGAACCTCAAGCGGCGTAAATATAGCAACCTTGTTGATAAATATACTTTCGAGCCGTTTGGGGTTGAAACTCTTGGCCCGTGGTGTCCGAGTGCTCGTCTTCTTTTCAAAGATATCTGCAAACGTTTCGTTGACGCTTCCCGTGACCCAAGGGCTGGCCCCTACTTTGGCCAGAGGCTAAGCAGTGCCATTCAACGTGCTGCCAGTCTTTTTGGGCATTTTACCAGCTGGCGGCGATGCAGAAGAATTTTTTGACGCTTTGTAGTTATTTATTGTTAGTGTTGAGTGCCAAGCTCCAGGTGTGTTACTGGTGGTATTGACTGTGAATAAAACTCCGACAAAAGACTGTTTAAGTTCCGATATATTTTTAAAAGTACATAGGTATAAGATGACCGTGTGCGCACGCTAAAGGGTCGGCGAGCGAGTGAGGTGGCCACCGCGACCCCACCACGTCGATGCCGCGGTGGGGCATACGATGCCGTTGGTGGCCCGATGTGACGTCAGGAACAGTTAGGTTTAGTTATTTATTTATTTTAAGTGTTTGTATAATATAATATGTTTACCTCTGGGCCATCACGACATTTTCAAAAGACGAACATATTCAAAATTAACGTTCCTTAATTAAAAATTTCTATTTCTGTCATTCCACAGTTTATCTGCGTGTGATTCGTTTCTATCAATTAGTGGATGGGACGACGCTTGTGGAAATATTTGGCTTGTTTGTATGGAATTATTTTTAAGAGAGTTTTCATGTTTATTATGACGTTTGAGGGAGATTTGTAAAGCGCATTAGCGTGATATAAATGGATAATGTGATTTAAATAACAGCTGAGAGTAATCGTTTCAGAAGGCAAAGTTTGATTCAGTAGCAGTAGAATCACTCATACATATGTTTGACTTATAAATGAAATGGCTGTCGCGGGTTCGATTTCCACACGGAACGAATGATTGTAAGGCCTCAGTAGGTGTTCCAGGCAAACAGGCCTGGAACACTTACTGAGGCATTACAATCATTTCTTCAGTTCTGTTTTTAACCCCCGACGCAAAAAGAGGGGTGTTATAAGTTTGACGTCGATGTCTGTCTATCTACCTGTCGGTCTGTGAGTGTGTGTCTCTCTGTGGCATCGTAGCTCTCAAACGGATGGACCGATTTCGACGCGGTAATTTTAATTTTGAACTTCTTAAATGTGAGCTTTTCTTGTTTGCGTTGGGGGTTTTTTTAATGTTTTATATTTTTGTATCTATGTTATGCACATACCGAGTTATTATTCGGGGCCAGCTTGTATTGGTTTGGTTACCATAGTCCTACTGTATATTGTGGAGACAGCACCCTCTGGTCAAAAAACTACAAATGGCATCGTGCCTTCCAGCTACGTGCCTTCCGAGGAACGAAGGGGTCTATTACCATGAACCCGTTGTATAAGCTGTTACATGTCTAGAGTCGGAGGAGCAATTTAAATATTTTAATGACTTCAAAGTCTTTGAAGGAAGGCTTGAATAAAACATGGCTTATATGCATAGTTGTGGCTATAGGTTCGTCTGCTGACACTAGTTTATAGGGTCATATTTAGGATGTGAACCATGCCAGAGAGAGGCTTAGGGCTAGATAATAACAGCCGTGTACGGGTCGATGAAAGGTTAAGCTCGGCCTGCCGAGGTTGGTTCGCGGATTCACGGTTCACTTTTCTGTGTCTTTTTGGGCTGTATTTGTAGATCAACGATTGCCTTTACGGGTGGTCCGAAAGTCCAATTTAACCAAAAGGTACCTATCAAATGAAAGGGCTCCCACTATAATACATTTCAAATCCATAATTACCAGGACCAAAATATGGTGAATTACATATTTTTTATAAGATCTTTATGTGTTGGGAGTTCAATACTTAATACTCAATACTTTATTGCGTACCGTAATGTGAGTTTTTAAACTTTAAATTTACTTACGTATTTTTTTTCCAAGAAGAATGAAACTCGCGCAAAGGGCGATGAGCTACAGAGACAATTATTCTCCCGACGCTTCCTCAATATATCTTGTAAAACTCAGAACATTTAACATGGAACTATCTTGAAACACTTCAGTCTTCAACAGTAATATTGGAAAAGTTAATACATTCACACTCCCTGTCTGTAACACGTCACTTAACTGGGGCGTACCAATTCTCGTGAATAAGCGGACTTGGTAAAAACCACAGATTTGTTAAACTCGGTTTCAGTTAGGTGTCAATATGTAAAGCTAAAGATTTGACTAAAAGTTAGGATTTTTTGCATGTATAACTAAGGATCACTACATAATACCAGCCGATTAATGTCCCACTGCAGGGCAAAGGCCTCTTCTCATACAGAGAATGCACTTGCATTGCTCACCACGCTTGCTCAAGGCGGATTGGCAATTTAAATTTGATATTGACTAAGTGTAGGTTTTCTCACGATGTTTTCGTTCACGCGTAAGTATGTGTTGAGACACGGGGTCGGGTTGTAAATCAAAGATGTTAAAGTTCCAGTCAAAGTTATATTTTAGTAAAACTTAAGCTAACCACACACGCGACCCACTCGCAACCCGACAAGCCCGTGACTGTCTTGCGTCGCACATATGCAACGCTGCAAAACCTACGTCATGGTACATTGTCGTCTCTACATCATTCCTCCCCTTTTCGAAAATTTCAACATACATACTTAAAACTTATATAATTAAAACATTTAATACTATAACTATACAATAAAACTATTCTAAATTAACTGGTTACATACATACCTAAAAATAAACAAACAAAAGAACAGTAAACCAATTATAGGGCATCAAAAAACTCATCCGCATCGCTATCAACGGGAAAAGTGCCCAGAAGACTAGCCGCATTGCCACGTTGTATGGCAATGCTGATTCTCTGTCCAAAATAAAGGCCAGCCCTCTGGTCACGTGAAGAGTCGACCAAACGCTTGGCGATGTCCCTGAAAACTAGATGGGCATTCGGACCCCATGGCCCGAGTGTTTCAACCCCAAACGGTTCAAATATATAACTTCCAATAAGGTTGTTATATTTTCGCCGTTTGAGGTTTTCAGCACCTGCGGCAGCCGCACCAGCACAACCCGCCGTACTAGGAAGATGGGATGGCGCAAGGGTATCGACACATGTTGCATCCCACACCAAAGGCCTACCCAACTTCCAAGGCATTATGGTTACACCGTCTGGTCTCTTCCCATCGTCGCGTGCTAAGCCGTTGGGTTCTAAAATAGCTGGCACCCCAGCGGTGACAAGAGCACGGCGGATGATGTCATTTATGCTGGCGTGGCGAGCAATGCGACCAGCGCTTCTACCGCAAGACAGGCCATGGTGTCCGAAGCAGTCGACAGCTTCACCGCATTGACAGCGATGCGGAGCTCCGCAAGGAGCGCCCAGACGTAGACAAACATTTATTAAAACATTTTGAAACATAGTCATGAGATAAACAGTGGTACACGTGTAACTTTGTTATGATTATACATACCTACAAGTTGCTGTCGCGATAGTGTACAATAACAATGGGTGTCACATTTCTCACATTGATTGCATGCGGTTCAAACAATTACGCAAAAGATTCATATGTTCACGCCTATCCCGGATGGTGTAGGTTGAGGTATAATATACTGAAAATACACTTTATTTTATCACTAAAAAGTTTTTAGTAAGTACTTAAATTGATCTGTTGTCAATAGAATAATAAAAATGTATGTAAAAAAAAATTGTATATAAAGTAAATAAATGCTTATATCGTACCTAACCTACTTAATTTATTTTTTAAAACCGCTGCCATACTCCCAGCGTTACGTTGCTATGCTAGTTGCTACATTTATTATCTAGGTACTGGCTGTCGACTATATTATGCCAGTCGCGTCACTTAGCATTACACTAGCTTTCACTGGACGAGATCCTATACTAAAATTCTTAGTAAGCTAGTGTATGTTTATGGGATATTATTACACATAGTTAATAACGTATTGGATTAATATGATTCCTGTAAACTGTTTGTAATAATCACAGTTGTTTTACTATAATATTATAATACGTTCATATTATCTTTACCTGAATCGTATGGGAACTCTACTCACTCTTCCACTACGCGTGGTGCGAGTGCCAGAGGAATCACGATTTGGGACCTCAGTATTTGTCGATGGTGTTTCGTCCCTATCCTCATTGAGATAATATGCAGGTTTCAAACGGTCTATTGATATATGAGCTTTCCTGCCTGACATTTGAATGTAATAAACTTTCCTATCTCTATTCAATACGCGAAAAGGTCCGTCGTATGTTGGTTGCAAAGGCCTACGAACAGCGTCGTTCCTAACAAAAACGTAATTACATGTTTCCAAATCCGGATGTAAGAATATGTTCTGTTTTTTGTTTTCTCTAATTGCTACTGGTTGGAATTTCCTAATAGTTTCTCTTAATTTGCATACGTACTCATGGCTGCTATCTATTTCTAAGTTAGACTTATTATCATAATAATCAGCGGGCAATCGCAAAGTAGTTCCATAAGTCATTTCTGCTGCACTTATGCCATTCTCGCCTCTCACTGCTGCTCTAAGTCCTAGTAAAACAGTTGGTAATTCTGTCACCCATGATGATGCTATATTACATAAGCGAGCGGTTAACGCCGCTTTAAGTGATCTATGCCAACGCTCTAGCACTCCGTTGCTCTGTGGGTGGTAAGGTGTTGTACGCAGTTTATTTATTCCTAACAACTTCATTAATGAGCTAAATAATTGGCTTTCGAATTGGCGTCCTTGATCACTGGTTAGTTTTTTTGGACAACCAAAACGCGTGATCCAACCTTCATAAATTATTCGTGAAACAGTCTCAGCGGTCATGTCTTTTGTAGGGAAACATTCTGGCCACCGCGTACCTCTGTCTATAATCGTTAGGCAATACCTGAACCCTTCCGATGAAGTTGGGAGAGGGCCTACTAAATCGACGTGTATATGTTCAAATCTATCACATTCCGGAAATGATCCTAAAGCTGACGTTGTATGCCTATTAACCTTTGATCGCTGACACTTAACACAAGTTTTAGCCCATTGACTAACATCGCGATTCATACTCGGCCAATAAAAACGATCTTGTACCAATTTTCGTGTGGTCCTGATCCCAGGATGACTCAAATTATGTACTGTATCAAAAGCAATACGCCGAAACTTTTCAGTTAAATAGGGTCTGATTCTATCATTAGTTATATTGCAATAAATAAGTGTCCCGCTGTCAGGTAACATTATTTTTTTTAAGCGTTCGTTTCTGTTATCGGAATTTAACAATTGTATAACATAGGTATCACATTGCTGCTCCTTAGCGAGTTCTTCGTAATCTATCACTGTGGGACAGTTTATAGTTGCTACACGCGATAACGTGTCGGCAACAACATTATCCTGCCCACTCAAATGTCTAATGTCTGTGGTGAACTCGCTGATAAATATTAAATGACGTGTTCGTCTAGGTAACTCTTTCTCGCTATTGATCTTTATATATGCGTAAGTAATAGGTTTGTGATCTGTATATATTGTTAACTGCCGTCCCTCGATCATGTTCCGAAAATGACGAATGGCTAAGTAAATCCCTAATAACTCCCTATCATACGTGCTATACTTACATTCAGTTTTAGACATGGCTTTTGAAAAGTAACCTAATGGTGACCATACATTATTTACTCGTTGTTGCAACACCGCGCCTACGTGAGAATCGGACGCGTCCGTCATAAGTGCCAGCGGTGCATCCGCCACAGGGTGCGACAATGTGACCGCGTTACACAAGCTTAACTTACATTCTTCGAATGCTTGCTCAGCGATTAGAGTCCACTCAATAGGTGTCTTGTCTTTTTTTTTGAACCATGAATAAAACTACTAAGAATCGATTGGGATGAAACTGCGTTTGGTATATGAGACCTATAAAAATTCACCATGCCCAAAAATCGTCGCAATTGTTCGATATTGTTGGGCTTGGGAAATTCAGTGATAGCCTTTACTTTATCACCAAGTGGATGAATCCCATCAGATGTGACATGATAACCTACGAAATCTATTTCCGTCTTACCAAACGTACACTTCGCTAAGTTTATAGTTATATTATATTTGTTAAATTGCTTAAATAATGACTCTAGATGCCTACGATGCGCTTTTTCGCTAGAAGATGCTATGATGACATCATCGATATAGGAGAAGATGTTATCTTTACAATCTGCATCTAACTCTTGAAAAACAGTATGGTGCATGAATCGCTGAAACGTTTGGGCAGCGTTACGCAACCCAAACGTCATGCGCGGGAATTCATACAACCCGAATGGCGTAATGATTGCAGTCTTTTCTATATCTTCTGGTGCTATTGAAATACAGTGATATGCCCTGTTAATATCAATTTTTGAGAATATCTTCTTACCCGATAGTATATACGTAAAGTCTGATAAACGAGGAATAGGATATCTGTCCGGCTTGGTGATAGAGTTAAGCTTCCTGTAATCCCCACACGGACGTAACTCTCCATTTTTCTTGGGTACCACATGAAGTGGACTGGCCCAAGGACTCTTTGAAGGTCTACAAATGCCTACTTCCTGCATAAAACGAAACTCATCTTGTACTTTCTTATATCTAGCCGGTGGTAACGGTCTAGCTCGAGCAAATACTGGAGGTCCGGTTGTTTCAATGTGGTGAAAAACACCGTGGGTAGGTACTTCCCTATACGACGCAGGTTTAGTAATATTAACGTACTTACATAATAAATCGTGAAATGGATGAGTATCCTCCACTGTTTTCACGGTCGGTTGATCGGCCTCCACAATACTGGCAACAGATTTCAATTTTGTTAAATTATCAATTAACCTAGATGTACTTAAATCTACAATCAAGCCGTGGTGAGCCAAGAAATCGGCTCCTAAAATTGGTTGGGTTACCTCAGCAATTATGAACGTCCATTTGTACGGTCGGCGTAAACTAAAGTCCAATATCATAGTTTAAGTACCGAATGTCTTAATCACACTTCCATTTGCCGCGTATAATTTATAATCACTACACTCACTCTTGCAACGGTTATATTTAGTAATTGGTAAAACTGATACATTGGCGCCGGTGTCCACCAAAAATTTTAGTCCACTTTTCTTATCTCTAACACACAGGCGTTTGCTAATTCCGCTGGCACAGCCGTCCGCCACTGGCTGCACTGCATCTAGTTTTTTTCTGTCCCTGTCTCCTGCTGTTTCTGCCATGCGCAAGGCTGAATACATTTGTTGGCCTTTTCCTTGTACCTGAAGTGGTAAAAACATAACCAATCTGGGTTTCTCTGTTTCCCCTGCTCTGAGCGATCACGACTTTGTGAAGCAGAGCGATAAGACTTCCTATATCCATTACGACCGGATGATCTGCCTCTTGTCCTTGAAGTTTCCAAGCGGTTCAAACGCTGTGTTAGCTGAGCAATCTGCTCTACCAGGGTTGGCTGCGTGGCTGTTACATTGCTCCTAGTACCCGAAAGTTCCTGGATTTCCGCGAAACGTGTTGTTTCGACGACTTTATCTGCCATTGAAGCTAGCTTTTCCAGATCTTTCACTTCACTTACTGTAAGTACTGCCTGTACCGCTGCTGGTAAATGTCCCATCCAAAGCACACTCAAAGTTTCATCTCTAAATTTATTTCTAGCGAGATCTCTCATTTTCCTGAGGAGTTGGGAAGGCTTCTGCTCTCCTAATTCCAGTTCCTTCAAAAGTTTCTGAACTTGGCGAACCTCCGATTCCTCATACACGACGAGTAATCGATTTTTCAAGGCTTCATACTTTTTAGTGTCGGGCGGCGACAGAACAATATCGCTTACTTGCTCTACGTGCTCGCGACTGAGCTTCGCGACGGTTAAATTATACCGTGACTCATCTGCCAGCTTTTGATTAGCCACCACTGCTTCGAATTGAGCAAACCAAAGACGTGGTGACTCCTTCCAGAAATCCGGTATCCTGCTTGACACAGTTATCTGAGCTAAGGCACTTTCACCCGCCTGGCCTTGGACTGGAATTGTCGACGAAGGATTCATTTTTACGCGTTGCGTTTACTGGTCGCACACAAAATGGGGTTTATTCACTTCAATCGTCGGGGTCACCAATGTTGAGACACGGGGTCGGGTTGTAAATCAAAGATGTTAAAGTTCCAGTCAAAGTTATATTTTAGTAAAACTTAAGCTAACCACACACGCGACCCACTCGCAACCCGACAAGCCCGTGACTGTCTTGCGTCGCACATATGCAACGCTGCAAAACCTACGTCATGGTACATTGTCGTCTCTACATATGAAATCGCCAATATGCAAAGCAAGCGTGGTGATCAATGCTCGTGCTTTCTCTGTATGACAAGAGACCTTTGCCCTGTAGTGGGACAGGAACAGGCTAGAGGCCGGTAATTTTTTTTAAATAGGTACCTATAATTATATGAATACGAATATGAATAAGTTTTTAATTGTATAGAATGTAGGTATATTACAATGAGATGTTAACAAAAGTTCAAGAGTCCTTGTACAGACGCCAGCACATCAAGTTACCTCAATGTGTCAAATTTCTTTGATCGTTTTTCAACTTTATGGCAAACAGAATAAGGTTCATATTCAATTGGGAATATTTGACACATAGGGGTAACTTGATGTGCTGGCGTCTGTACATTCTGCCTTTCGGCATACAAAGATTTATGAGTAGACACAGGTACATACTTAAAACATTACAGCACACAGCAAAATATGTATTTACTAGCATCATAAATCATCATTCAAAAAATCGGATATAGAATAGTAACATTTTTGTAACAATAAGTCGGTTAGTCGTTTTTTGAATATTCCAAATGGTTGTTCTTTAACAATTTTCGGTAACTTATTGTAGGTATACCTTTGGTGCCATACACATTACTTTATGAAAAACCCAATAACACTATCCTTGGCTTGGATTCGAAATTGGGCGCAAAATCCCACGCCCTACCTGCTAGTCTTAGTCCTCGAGTTCTAAGCCAACTACGCCAACGAGATAACGACATAGTTATTCTTAGACATTTGATTGTTGACTCTTGGAGGGTGATCTTAAATTTTAATTAACTTGTCAGTCTGTCAGTTATAGTATCTTTTAACCATAATATAATCTTTGCTTCTCTTCATACGAATACGGACGATGTCGCGTGTGGAAAGCGCTATTTTTTTCAACTTCCACGCAAACATACCCGCGGGCATAAGCTAGTATGTAAAAAAGCCATAACTTTTCTCATGCCATTTATAATAAGCTAAGGGCCTTTCATAATTAATGTTTGTGAGAAACCTTTGTTCGAAGCCTCATTTTGCAAATGACGTAGGTCATGAATAAATTGAGGGTACAATAGATTTTATTTTCATTCCGATCTTGAGCCGAAGTATCACGAAGTGGTCACGAACGTCGACTTCGTAATTTGATATTTGAGTAGGTATTTATGAAATTGATAATATTCGTATTGCGTACTGGGAGTATCATTTCTCAGCAAAAAAAACTAAAAAGTGGAAAACGGCTGGCGTTTTGGGAGACTGTATTTGCTGAGGAGTATGTCCCGCCACTTCTTCTTCGCAGAAAAAAATTGGTTGCCTGTAAAGTCGGTATACGGGCGAAAGTTTTACGTGACAACGACTTTGAGTGGTAAAATAATTTATGTCTGTCTCTCTCGCTCTTAGGCGGGCTAACCATGCCCGAGTGGAAGGGACGCGTGCCTCACACTCGCTCTCATTGTGAGCGCATAACGTGAGCGGAGCGTAACGCAGTTTCTTGAAGTGTCACCCGGCAAACCAATTTATAAGACGTTGTCACGTCAAAACTCAATAACTCAATATATTTTTCATCAATTGCTTTCCATGTATTCTTGGGTGGTAAATTTATAAATCAGATCATTATGGACACTGTTAGGCACAGCAAAATGGTAGGAGAAAGGAAGCCATGCTTAACGAAAATAAAAACACAAGGATGTGGCGAAGGGCTGGCTTTTTGGGGGGACTGTCCTATGTCACTATTGACGTTCAAAAAGTGCTGATACTCAGTCAATTTGAATAAATGACTTTTAATTTTGATTTTATGTATTTTGGATGTGCTGGTTCTCAGCCTAATTCAAGCCGACTGTACAGGCGCCAGCACATCAAGTTAATGTGTCGAATTTCTTTGATCGTTTTTCAACTTTATGTCAAACAAAATAAGGTTCATATTCAATTGGAAAATTTTGACACATTGGGGTAACTTGAGGTGCTGGCGTCTGTACAACAGCAACATTTGTTCACATTGAAAACCAGTATGCTATTTACTAAACATTTAATACAATATGCTGGCGTGTGTAAACGAAGCAAAAAAAAGTAGGTATGTAAGAATCGTAGCAGATAGCGTTCTGTAGTTTTTTTTTTCAACAACAAATGGCTAATAGGTAGATAATAATTAAAACCCAGACTTCTAAACTAGGTTTATGTACCTGTATTTTAGAAGCCAGTGAACCTTCGTTTGAGTGCAGTATAATAATAATAATACCAGCCTGTTACTGTCCCACTGCCGCGGCCGGGCGAAGGCCTCTTCTCAAACAGAGAAGGCTTGAGCATTGATCACCACGCTTGCTCAAGACGGATTGGCGATTTCAAACTTATTTTAACTATAATCCAGGTTTCCTCACGATGTTTTCCTTCACCGATGTTAATGATGTCTAAGATAAACTTAGAAAGTACCTACATGAATTGAAAAAGTCACATTGGTACTTGCCCGGATTTGAACCACAACCTGCATGAGAGGTAGGCGCCTTAACCAATGGGCCATCACGACCTGCAATATAAGCCTCATAAATTATACCTAGAATCAATGATATTATAATTAAAAAGGTGTAGATAGGTTATAAGCGCTCAGCAAGCGACACGTCAAAATGTGGCTAACTAACCACACTTGACCTCCGTGTCGCGTCGTGCCGTTTCGACGCGTACGTGCGTTAGTATGCCATTTTTGAAGATCAAATGTTGTTTAGATAACCTATCTACACCTTTTTACTTATAATATCATTGCCAAGAATAGGACACGAGCACGAGCAAGAATGTATCATATAAAGTTCAGGAGAAATAATAAGAATACAATAGTAATCAGTTTCTGCTTACTCCCATGTGAAAAAGGCATGAGTTTATATATATATGTATGTCAATAGTATAGATTCAAGTTCTTGAAACGTATCAGACAGACGTGTTGCCCAGGAGTTGTTTCTGCCACTTCTTCTTCCCAGCATAAACACTAGGAAGTAGCAAAGGGCGGGTTTTTTGAGGGACTGTCTCATGTAATATTTAACGTTCAATAAGTGCTGATTGTAGCCTAATGTTTTTGTGTTTAGTTTGTTTCCCTAGCCACCACCACCTTGGTTGTACCACCTTATCAAAATCTTGCTAAAGTCGCTAACAGTCCGATATTCACAGGAAGCTATCCTTCCATATCAAAAACGGGAACAATAAAAGGCCCGACAATAACCTCATAAAAAAAACCCGTGGAATTTGTAAATTTTCATCATAGTGGTCGGGTATGGAAGCTCAGCATCATCCTTTTTGTCAAAAAAAAAAAGGTTGTGCAATAAAAGTGAACCATCGCGAGGACACAAATTATTTGCGGACGTTATCCGCGACCCGGATAAATTATTCATTGCTCGTTGTATTCTGAGGGACGGAAAAATTAACGATATACGAGTAATATGTTGAACACAACACTACACAAACAACACACACACACCCACACACACACACATACAGGCGCTCACACGCAAAAACACACACGCACGTCACACACAGACTCACATGACACAACGCCTAACGCTGATACTATTACTTTTTTTTTTGTTTGTCTGTGTTTTTTTTTATTTCTATTTCATTTTTATAATTATTTTCGTTCTTATTTTTATTTATAGCATGTGGATTCTACAATTGTATCAACCTATAACTTGTACGTGTGGTGTAAGCTGTAAGTACAAGTTGGTTATACCTAAATAAATAAACTCTGGGACTTAAACATAACTGGGTGAAGTTGAATGTAGTTTGTACGCCTAACCCTTAGGCCTTAGGGGGATTCCAGGCGTGTTGTTATGTTATCATAAAGACAAAATATAGACAGCATTTGACATAACACTTTGACTGCAATTCGCCTGCTGCGTTGCGTGTCTTTGGTTCGACTCCCCCACGAACAAATATAAGTAAGGACTGTAAAAGAGACTGTGATCTTTAAGTTTCCTTTCTCAGAGTAGTCAGATATTGACCAATAAAAATCTCGTTCACAAATCGGCCCTCAAAATAACCCCAAATAGGACGAAAATAACCGAAAAACCATTTCTCTATGGTATAAACAGTCGTTTAATCTGAGAGAGCCAAAGTGAAATGTTGCTTAGGCTGAAGACACATTTGTGATTGGTCGACAATCGCATCGTGTGAGAATTTATTTCAAAGTTTTTTCTAAATATTTAAAGTTAGGTTAGGTTAGGTTACCTTCGGGAGGACACGGCGCAGCATACGCTGGCAGAGTGTGCCGCTTGGGAGCCCCGTGCCCTCGTCTCTGGAGTAGGCAGTGACTTGTCGCTGCCGGCCGTGGTCGAGAGGATGGTCGGCAGCGTCGGGTCCTGGGACGCGGTGGTGTCCTTCTGCGAAACAGTCATTTCGCAGAAGGAGGCTGCGGAAAGGGAGAGGGAGATTACTTCCACTCACCCTGTCCGCAGCAGACGCACCGGGCGCAGGCGGAGGGCGGACAACGCCCTCTTCCAGCCCCCCTAATTGGGTCCAGGGGCGACGGACGCGGGGATGTCCGCCGCCCCCCACGTGCATGGACCCGAGGTGGTAGCGCGTCGTGTTCACGCGCGCCCCTCTTAGACGTCGCGAGGGGAGTCTAATACCTCACTCCCCTCGCTGACCTGACGAGGCCCGCGGGGCCGGCACCAGTCGGGGGTCGCGGAAGTATCTTCCGTTCCCGTGACCCCCGGCGCAGGTGTGAGAAGGAACATGGGGTGGTTTTTAGTCAGTAAGAGTCTGACAGACCCCTCCGCCTCCCCGGGCGGGGGACATCCATGAGGATTTTCCACCCCTAAAAAAAAAAAAAAAAAAAAAAGGTTAGGTTACCTTTTTACTTATAATATCATTGCATTGCTTGCGTTATGCGTTTTTAATTAGATGGGTGTTATGCGCCCAGTGGTTGCTTAACACGCATCTAATTTAAAAGCATAGCTTTCATACTATCAGGTCTTGTGGGATTTGTATTTATAGCCTCTTGAATGTCCTGGTTTTTATTAAGTTTGATACCAGTTTATTAGGGTGAGTTAAATAGTCATCTTAATCAAGTAAGCACTGACTGCTTGCGTGATTTGTTCTTTCACCTTTTTTATTTTTAAGTCCCGATGCAAGTTCAATAAATCGATCAATCTATCTATCTATCAAGAAGGTTGGAAAGATTATAAAGTACCTATTTGGCAAAAAAAATTGTCTCCAAATCGCAAGTGTACCCACAGCCTTAGACCGCTTGAATCTCAACACCGACCGATGCGTATGATGTATGACTGTTTGTCGCATTAGGGAGGCATATAAATAGTAATAATGGGGCCAATAAACGGATTATAGTTTATTGGTCCAGCCCAAAGATGAATGCGTGTGGGAGCGGATATGTTTTAGAGTGGAGAAAAAGAAAATAAGGAGTCCTAGGTCGTTCTTAGTAAACAACAAAACAGGCTATTTAACTAGAGTCTAACAACGTGTAAGTGTATATGGACCGCACAAATATTTTTCTTTATTTTTATTCCTTGTTATTTCTCGGAACCTGTGGGTTTAGGACCTTTGGAAGGCGTATGAGGGGCCGAAGCCAACTCGCAGAGGCCCTTTGTCGTTTTTAAAGAATTGAGGCACCAATCGCAGATTTTCCCTGTATGCATTATGCAAATGCATCCAAGGAAAATCTACGACTAGTGCAGGACTATTGCAGACTAAAGCAACAAATGGCTATGGGTTAGGGGTGGAAAAGGTGAACTGGTTACCTAGTACTATGGAAGTACTATTGCCCCTGCCGCATCAATGCTTAATAAATACACAAATAAAATGGCAGGGGGTGACTTGCACACTCAGTAATGGGCCCTATGAAATGGCCGCTAGCACTTTTATTATTATTATTACTGGTAAGCTTGCGTTTGATTACTATCTCACCTGATGGTAAGCAATGATGTGGCCGACGATGAAGCACGCCTGCTTTAGAAGTAATCTATTTACTCTTGACTTACAAGCCCCTAGGTTAAAAGTTACTAAAGGTAGGGAGGTATTTATTTAAAGTATTTCGTTTAAAAACTCATTACATCATACTGTGGTTATTGAAGTTGTCAAAACGCTAGCTACAGCAATATGGCGTCGAGTCATTCGAGTAACGTCACAAGATTATACAGGCTGCATTTTTTTCATTCCATTTAAACAAATATTCCCACTCAGTATATTACGTAACAACTTAAACAGTTAAAATGACAAAACAAACCATTAACGTTTCGCGACGTAACATCAAAACTTTAGCATTTATGTTAAAAGCAGTACTTATGCACTTAGCTACATTAACTTAATGATAAACTAACGTTTCAATGAGTGACGGGTCACTTAATGTGTTTGTGAACTAAATTGATGCTTTACAATATCTATTCTGCGGTTAGCCACAACCTCACAATACAATATCTTGTTTTTTCTCTATTAAAGCGAAGTAAATGGTTGGGTGAAACATGCCATTTGGCTAGAAAGAGAAAGAGATGTATGGAAAAACAGACAGCAAAAAAGGATGATTATGATGCTCAGTCAATTCTAATATACTGCAGTGCTATTTTGTTAAAACCCACCTTGCGAAAATATGAGGTGTAAAATGAACTGTCAATCTCTAGCATTACAAATGCTGCTTTTTTACTCACTTCACCTTCACTGCACTATGATTTTCATAGGATGATTTTTATGGGCTGGTATCCAGCTCGAAGAACCGTAAATATTTGGTCCGATATGATTGACTGTAATTTAATTAAATGACAAAAGCCAGTTTTCTTTTGATTAACCCCAAGTAAATATTTAATAATTAGTAACGTTTCTCTTTCTTTTAGGGCTTTTGATTTAATTAGACTAAATTTCTTCAGAAAGGTCAGGAGCGTAGTGCGTAGTACCTACTCGCAACCGGTGTGTGTATGACTACCTACATATGAACGTAAACGAATCAAAATAAGTATGTAATAAAAAAACATACAGTCGAATTGAGAACCTCCTCCTTTTTTTGAAGTAGGTTAAATATTGGAGCAGGTAGCTCTCTGTTGTTTCTGTGAATTACCATGGGAAAAAAAGGTGAGTTTATGTTTGTATGTGTAGACTACTACGCTGCCTTGAAAGCGCAAAAGCGGTATATAAAGGAAAGCTAGTTTAAAAAATATATAAGTTTTGTAACTTACTTTTCGTATAACTTTATGGATTCACTAGCAGACGTCGCGCGGTTTCACCCGCGTAGGTCCCGTTCCCGTGGGAATACAGGAATAAAAACCTGGAAAATAAATAGCCTATGTGTCAAAATAGGGTATCAGCTAACTTCTTACCAAATTTTATTAAAATCGCTCCAGCCGTTTAGACGTGAAGGAGTAACAAACATACACACTCACACACTCACAAACATTCGCTTATATGTACAATATTAGTGTGATAGAACTTTTTTTTCTTTAAGGGGGTAGGTGGGTGCATCAGGGTAGCCAGTGAAGCGCGATGGTGTCCTGCGAAACGGTCGTCTCGCAGAAGGAGGCTGCGGAAAGGAAGAAGGAGATTAACTCTACTCACCCGGCCCGCAGCAGATGCAACGGGCGCAGACGGAGGGCGGACAACGCCCTCTTCCAGCCCCTCTTAATGGGTTCAGGGGCGAAGGACTCGGATACGTCCGCCACCCCCCACGTACATGGACACGAGGTGGTGGCGCGTCGTGTTCACGCGCACCCCTCTTAGACGTTGCGAGGAGAGTTTAACACCTCACTCCCAATCGCTGACTTGGCGAGGCCCGGGGCCCGGGACCAGTCGGGGGTCGCGGAAGTAGCTTCTGTTCCCGTGACCCCCGGCGCAGGTGTGAGACGGGGGTGTGGGGTGGTTTTTTAGTCAGTAAGAGTCTGACAGACATCCATGAGGATTTCCCAGCCCCCTAAAAAAAATTAGGGGTAGCCTGCGAATTTAAAATACCTATTAGCTTAGCACGGCATCGGTAGTAAAAGTATTAGGTAACTATGCTGCGAATGAAGCCAGAATTCGGTTGCTTTAACCAACTCCCTAGTTACTTCAAGAACCTCTAATATATCACTGCCAACAAACAAAGTGCTGACGCATTTTCATCTGCTTCGCCATCTACATTTTTTTCTGATTAATTCCGCGTTGGGCACAAGACAAGTTAGTGGCACCCTTGGGACTGTCAAGTTCATCGCATTAAGATTCTGGCCTACATCCCAGAAACATTGTAAGTGACTGGTAGAGTGTTAGTAAAATATCACGCTTGTAATCCCAGATGGGTAAGACAGAGGTGAAGGTACTGTAGTACACCAACATTTCGCCAGTTATGTTTAACTCCATGTAATAGGGGGCGAGCCTATTGCCATCAATCGAGCACAAATCGAGACACCAAGCTGCAACTGAAAGCGCTGCTATCCGAAATCCGAACGCTACCAAACTTTACATGATCAGCCCGCCTGGAATATTCTGAAGATTAGCTAATAATTCATTAAATCTTCTTATATATAAAATTCTCGTGTCACAATGTTCGTTCCCATACTCCTCCGAAACGGCTTGACCGATTCTCATGAAATTTTTTATGCATATTCATTATGCCTGAGAATCGGCTACTATCTATTTTTCTAACCTGTAAGTGATAAGGGCTGTTCACCCCAAATTTTTATTTTTTATTTTTTTGATAATTTTTATTTTTTTTATTTTTTTATTATGCGGCATCAAAAAATACAAACAATTCGAAATTTGCACTTTTTTATCACCAACCCTTGCTTTATAATAGTCATAGCAGAACTTTTAAAGACTTTTTGAAATATCACGAGGAGAGGGAAGAGGGAGGGGAGTGGAAGGGGAAGAGGGGGAGGGGTGTCGGTGTGAGGATCTTGAGAGGGGGAGGGGAGATTGGGAGGGGGAGGGGGAGATTGTGAGAGGGGAGGGATAGGGAGGGGAGTGGGGGAGGGATGGGTAGAGGAGTGGGGTGAGGGATGGGTAGGGGAGTGGGGTAGGTATGGGGAGTGGTAGAGGAAGGGTGAGGTGAGAGGGGAAGGGAAAGGGGGAGGGGAAGAGGCAGGAGCTGGGTGGGGGAGGGAGGGAAAAGTGAGGGCGGGGTGCGAAGAGGGGGATGGAGGGGTGAGGGGAGGGGCGTGGGAGGTGTGGGGAGAGGGAGGGAGAGGGGGAGGGGAGGAGTTGATTAAAAATGCTATGCAATAGCTTCACCGCGGCAGTCTCCGAGTGCCACACGTCATTTTCTCTTTTTTTTTAACCATTCAATCACAATGTGCCACAGCGAAGCGTGGCAGGGTACAGCTAGTAATAAAATAAAATAATCTTAACTTCGGATAAGTAACATCCATTGTGGGTTAGTAAACAGCAATCTTATGACTATGTTTGTAAAGCTTAATTATTATTAATTTGCCACAAGATTACTCTCTACTCTCCCAGCTATGAATTTTAAGATGGAGTTGGAGCTCGCCCGGACTCTACAGAGCAATGAGCAGATTTCTGTCTTATGATGGCATGAAAGCCATCATAAGACTGCGCGAACATAGCATAACATTCGAATTTTAAATTTAGAGTCACACAGCCTTATGAATATAAGCCAGCATTGCACATGTAAGCGGGTACGCCTTTTATACCTGGAGGCTGTTATTTTTCAGTTTTGTAGTTGTTCTGCTTGAGTTTTGATTTCAATGTTAAATGAATTTACTTTTTTTCTTAATCTCGGTATATTGGAGTGTGCTAGCTAACACGTGTATCATTCTGAAATGTAATGTTTTACAATGTGTTTAAACATTAGTGCTATTTATTGAGCATTTCATTGTATAGATTATTTGTATACCTAGTTCTTCAAACGAATCAGACAGTTGTGTTGCTGGGGAGTTTGTTCCGCCACTTCTTCTTACCAGCAAAAACACTAGGAAGTGGCGAAGGGTGGGCTGTTTTGGGGGACTGTCTTTATGTATTTTTTGACGTTCAAAAAGTGCTGATTCTCAGCCTAGTTTGAATAAAGACTTTTGATTTTGATTTTGAATCACTCCAGTAGGTTAAGAGTCCTTGAGGAACAATCATACACACATAGTTAGATGTTTCAATTAACTGTATAAGTAGATATGTATTTTTCTATCTGTTACTTTTGTCAATGTTTCTTTGTTTTATCATTGGTGTTTTAAGGCTGCCCTTTGTAACACCGTATGTAGCCTTTAAAGTTATTATTTGTAAGTTTGTATACTGTACAGCGTACAGTAAAGAATATTCTACTCTGTTCTATACTTACTTTGAATAAGGAAAGTTAAAAACGAACCATCCATTGATAACCCAATTTATAGGCAACAAATCTACATTGCCCCATCTAAAATACACAATAGCACAATCCTGAGAAAACTCCGAACAAACTTAAATAAAAGCCAGCAGAACTTAGAGCGAACTACAAATTAATTCAATCACAAACTTACGGACACATCTTACAACTCTAAACGTCTTCACAAACTTAATCTATGAAACTCTATTCATTCCTCCCCTCTCTTCTTCATTCCCCCATCTTCGTATTCCGATATTGGGTAACTTTTAGAAAGGATCTGGTCCGTTTTGTACCATCATCTGCCTAGCCTTTTCCCAACTATGTTGGGGTCGGTTGCTAGTGTAACCGGATGCAGCTGAATAACCCACGGCCTGTCTTACCTCCACAACCCAGTGACTAGGTGACATGATATCACTTAAACTCCATTTATAATAAAAAGCATTACAAAAAAGAGGCTCGTAGAAGCAGGAATGCAGAACATTTTATTTTAAAGAAAAGTGAAAATGGATTTTATTCAAATTGTTTTATTTCAAAGGAGACGTTTCATTTTTATATATACCTTTTAGTGAAGCTGCGAAACTTACCCCTGAATAGAATAAAGTAAGATGTCTTTCATAATATGATAAATATGAATGTTTTTTATACAGGGTGTTTTGGGGATGAGTGTAGGCATTTTGCAGATGGATAGGGTCGGTCCATACGATTATTTTATAGTATGGGAACTATGGTCCGATATCCTTTAGTTTTTAAGTTATGGGCAAAAAAAAATCTATGAAAGTCACTAAGATTTGTTTTATGCTTATTTTCTTTTCTTCACTATTTGATTGTTTTTGCTACCGGAATAGTTGTAAGACTTTTAATTTATCGTGTGTTATGTGTTTAAATCGACAAATAATAAAAAAACTGTATTTAATATGAAATTGTGTTTATTTTTAGCTTCATAACCCAAAAAGTGCATGTGTGTGTGTGGCATTAAGTCCGCCTATGTACATTTGTGTGCTTGAAGTATTAAATAAATAAATAAATAATAAATAAATAAAGTGTAAAGTATTCATAAAAAACAATTTTTGCCCATAACTTAAAAACTAAAGGATATCGGACCATAGTTCCCATACTATAAAATAATCGTATGGACCGACCCTATCCATCTGCAAAATGCCTACACTCATCCCCAAAACACCCTGTATACAATAATGAAATGGTTTTTATATACAAAACATAATTAAAAAATGTTTGACAATTATCCTTAGAGTTATGGAAGCCATGACACGTTGTAATAATGACGTTTACTTAACCTAGAATTAGGTGGTTTTTAATTCAGAAAAACACTTCAAAAATGGAAACTAAAGATTTTTGTAACGATGAAATCTTCACACTTAATTATGCTTACTAAAAATACGTACGTATTTTTAACACTACAAGAATACACTTATGTTTTTATTATTTTCTACGTAACATTGATTTGATGCCACATGATTTCAAAACGAATGAAGTATACAATCAAACGTTTAGTTATAATATGCTTAATTGTACTTTCGTTACAAAGTGTGCATTAAAAAGAACCTTTTTTAACTTCTGTCTAGTGCTATTCTAAATGGAGTACTTATAGTTAACTGGTTGTCAGACTTTCGGGCTTATAACTTCCCGTAACAACTGTCGAGATCAAAAGAAAATGGCGAGATCTCTAAAAGAAAAATAGTTAAAGCTTATCTCGAAAAAATGGTGTCAAACGTTTGTAACACTGCCCCTGTAAAAAAAAACTTCCCGGTCACTTCATTTGCCCTGTACCCTGGGACGCGAAGTTATTTGAAGAAAAAACTAAATAAATAAGTCCTAACATTGAACGAATGGACAACGTAATTGACAACACAGAAACACGAACAACTTTGATTTTTTTTAGGAAATATTTCAAGGTTTTCAAGGCTGGTAAAATTTCTTTCATCCCGGTTTGAAAAACGTACTCTATTGTATACTATTAACAAAGAATAACTGAGATTAATTATTGAATTAAGACTTTCAGTATGCCTAGGTGTGAAGTACTGAAGAGAAAATACAGGAATAGGAGACACAACTTTTAATTTTTTCGACCAATTTTTTATACAACCGCTCGAGTCCCGTCTGTACAACCAACCAAATTCCCCCCACTCACGTATTTTATTCTTAATTCTCGCCGTAAAAATCATGATGACCATGCTGGCTTCCGATTGGTTAGCCGCAGCCAATGGGAAGCGTCCAACGACCAATGACAAAATAAAGTGTGGTGAGTACAAAATATTCAAATCAATTAATTACAGGTTTGGAAACGAATCTTTTTAGTTTTCAATTTAATTAAATAAAAGTGTAAATTAGCGAACCCTAACAATACCAACTTAATTTGTGTATGAGACATTTTTCCTCTTGACTAAATTGGTGTCAGAGTTTTAATGCCGTCCGGTTGGCCGCTGACGTGGCTTTACATGCCGATGCCGTCGAGATGTTCTGTCGTGTCATCTCTTGTCGTTGACTTTTCTTAACTTCCAAGTTATTCCTAATTTTCTAATTGCTTTAAATTGTATAAAATTATGCTTTCTATCTATCCGAATGAGATTTTAAACGAAAAAGGTGGTTAGTTGGTTATTTTACTTTTGAAGGATAGAGCTCATAAAGTTGGACAGGAATGACTATTATTTCATGGTTCTTTCAAATTCTTAATTTTGGTACACAGGTAAATATGATGTTACAGTTTATGTACCTAGTGAAGTAAATCTATGACCCGCCTTTAGCCCTACAATAATTTAAAAGACCGTTACAACATAGAAGGCAATATGCCATGATGATCTTTACAGTTTTAATCCCAAAATAGTATAAAAAAAACGGACACAACCGACGAATAATTTCTACTTTACCTCTGTTTCTTTAATTCTGTATATAGTTCTGAATTAATTGTCAGAACTGATGGTGCCCGGATGACCGACCATCTCCTTTATACCATAAAAACTAGTCTATCAACTCCTCAACGACTTCGACTCACACACATACATGTCTAATATATCCATAATTAGGCACCCTCAGCATATATTCACAAACTATAGGCCATTTACAAAGTTTACAACATAATTTATGGCCAATATGGCTGACAACAAAGAATGTCGCGATCCTAGGACGAATAAAAAGTGGACCTACACTCTGATTAAATTCTTTGTAAGGTCCGGACTCCGGATGGACACATTATTCTTTTTTTATGAGGCTACTTGATAGGGTCCTTGGAATATAAGCTTGACCATGTTGCTAAATCTAGGTAGAGATAAGGGGTTTTTAAAAAATAGGCCAAGCCGGAGTCATACGGGTTTTGTACTATTTCAAGCAAAATATCTATCGCCGTTTCTTGATTGGCACCCAACCGAGGTATGTGATTTTTTCATAATCATCAAATAAAAAAAAATATACCACCATCTCTAGTGCCTAGCCTGATGGTCTAGTGATTAGTGGCCCTGAATGCTATGCTAGAGGTCGTGGGTTCGATTCTTACCCAAGACAAAGTTTGTGTGGTGGGCACGGTATTTTTTTCTGTCTGGGTGTAATTTAAAAATTTATCTATGATAGCTATGTATTTAGAAATATACTTTATCAGTATGTTTATCACTTGTTTAATACCCATAAGACAAGCTCTGCTTAGCTTGAGACTAGATGGCGTTGTGGGAAAGTTGTGTAATATTATTATTATTACGATATCAAGGGAAATATGGCGTTTCTTGTTTGGCACCCATACCAGAAATGTGTTTTTTTTTTCAGTCTTTGCGACACCAAACTGCATACTATAATTGTTGAAACAAAAAAAAACAAAATATTTTCGAACCATCTCACAATCTATACTATACAACGACCATATACTATACCTATTATTCTGTTGGTAAGTTAAAATGTCTAGGGTAAACTATAAAACTGTTCATCAGATTCAGAAAATCTTTTGATATGAATAGCTTATAGAAGAGTGTTATGATGTAGTAGACTTCCACGCGAAAGATATCTAGTCTTGTATAAGATTTAAGACCTGAAAAGATAGCAGACTTTCCAACAAATATAAAACAAGCCGACCAGTAAAGATGCCGCAAGTTAAACCAAACGGAAATTATATTTCCAGCTCTGAAACTTGTACAAATGCAGAATCAGCGGCACAAAGTAAGGAAGAAACAGAAGTACAATGCAAAGAAGCCCTTGAAAACATCCTGAAACCATGTTTATACATAATCTCGAACACACCAGCGCTTGATTTCTTTTCGATATTTTCCTATTTTTTTTTCTACAATAAACTGTAAATAGCCAAGAGATTTATATACCTATATCTAACTCAATGTGATATATAATGTACAGAAGCCAGCACAACAAGCTACTCCAAACTGTCAAACTTTCCCAATTCACCAATGAACGTGATTCTGTTTGCAGTAAAGTTTAAATACTATCAAAGAAATTTGACAAATCGGGGTAGCTTTATATTCGTTTATTTATTGTTCGTCACAGGTGCAAGGACAGTTCTTAGAATTAGCTTGATCTGCTAGCCTCTGTACTTAAAGTATTTTGGTAGATTGTGAAAATGGTTTTCTTTTATAGTTTTAGGTAAAAGCAACATCAGAAAAAAACGTTAAGAAAATTGCCTGCGATGTGCCTTTCACCCTGTATACATTTTTCTTACATCATAGACCCTTAATCGATGACAAGTACTAGAATGGAACTTCTCACGTGTCCATTTAATGTGACACAATACAACAAGGTCTTCATTTCCTGACAGCTGTCCCTTTTGATGCGGCATCAATGTTCTGTGCGGCTTCAAAAGCTTAGTGGTGTGACCAGTGGAAGGTCCAAGGTCTGGAGTTCGAACTCAACACAATTCCCTTTCTTTCCAAGTTTATAGTGGCTAATCTGGTGTTAGGGTTATATTTCACCGGGACACCAAGGCGGCGCAACCTGTCGCGCCACTTGGTGTCCGTAAGCTACCAAACTAGACACCATACAGACACCAGAATCGCCACACCACACTGAGACAGTATCAAAATGGACCTTGAAGAGATAGCAGTTCTGCTGTATGTACGTAGGAAAAACGTCACTGGCTGCGGAACTGGCGCCGAGTGAGTGAGACACCATACAGCGCTACAGTAATTAGTGGTGGCGCGACCAGCGTGGCGGCGCGACCAGTAACATTCTATGTCCTATATTCTGCGTCCGAGCTGGTCGCGCCGCCAAATTGGTTGCGCAACCAAACGGACACCAGGTGAGTAATTCTCTATAGAGCTTGGTTTGGTCCTTACCTTAAATTATATTGAAACCATTGTATTTGTTGGTTAGTACCTATTATTATTATTATTATTTAGCCCAAATTGTCCCACTGCTGGGCAAAGGCCTATACTTAAACAATAAATATTGTCTGTCGAAAGAGACTGGATCCTGCGATACAGGGTATCCTAGTGCGGGATCCAGTGTCACATTTAACTTTACAAAGTTTACACTGTTTGTGAACAAAAAAAAATAAAACCGACTTAAAAAAAAACACTAACCGGTGTAAAATAACTCTAAATTAGGAAGTCTTACACCGGTTAGTGTTTTTTTTTAAGTCGGTTTTGTTTTTGCAAAAAAGATTTTTATTTTTCCATTTTTAGTTGTTCCCATACAAACATTTGCCATGAATTCATTTTATATTGTTAATTGTTAACAATACATGTCATTATAATAGGGTTATCCACCTAACCCTAATAAATAAAACTTAACATACCTAACTGTTGAAATCTAGGTATATTGAACACATCTGCCTACCCCTCTGAGCATACAGGCTTGATGATACGTCATGATGTTGTATAAACAATAAACATCCAAGCGATTCCAGCAATCACGATAGATTTGCCGTCTATTTTTGAAGAGTTCCGTTGTATATCTCCGAAGATCAGCACCAGATCTTCAGCAAATTAAAATGGGACCACCTCAGGAGTCTACTCTTACAAACAAAAAAAGAATTTCGAGAATCGGTCCACAAATGGCGGAGAAATCAGGTAACATATATAAAAAAAAAAAAAATACATACTCACGAACATAGAACCTCTTCCTTTTTTTGGAGTCGGTTAAAAAATGTCATGGGGGTTGAATAGGCATTGACAGTTCATTTCATTCAAATTTTCACGAGGTGACATATACTGAATTAACTGGATGGTCAGCGGGGGCATCGGCGTCTAAAAAACCCCCACCGCAAAAAAGTAAAGCATTTAAAAAGTTAAAAATAACACTTTAGCCATGCAATTGTACGTAACGTCGGGGTACCTAGTGAGGAATGTTCCTAGTACTTGTAGGTATGTAGGTACTTATTTTAACGGTACCCCGACGTTACGTAAAATTGCATGGCTAAAGTGTTATTTTTAACTTTTTAAATGCTTTACTTTTTTGCGGTGGGGGTTTTTTAAATTTTTAATTTAATTTTTATTTTTAAATTTTTAAACGCAATCATTTTGTTTTATAGAGTTTACAGTTATGAGATTTTTTAGTGCATTGTATGTAGAGTCAAATGCTGGTTAAAACGAATCCAAACACGACATATCTGCTATTATTTTGTCAAGAGTCTACCTACTGGTGTGCTGGATAGCCTGGCTGCAGCATCAGCTCATCCTGTTGCCATCAGGGCATTGTGTGCAGAATCAAATGCTGGTTGAAATGAATCCAAACACGACATATCTGCTATTATTTTGTCAAGAGTCTACCTACTGGTGTGCTGGATAGCCTGGCTGCAGCATCAGCTCATCCTGTTGCCATCAGGGCATTGTGTGGAGAATCAAATGCTGGTTGAAATGAATCCAAACACGACATATCTGCTATTATTTTGTCTAGAGTCTACCTACTGGTATGCTGGATAGCCTGGCTGCAGCATCAGCTCATCCTATTGCCATCAGGGCATTGTGTGCAGAATCAAATGCTGGTTGAAATGAATCCAAACACGACATATCTGCTATTATTTTGTCAAGAGTCTACCTACTGGTGTGCTGGATAGCCTGGCTGCAGCACCAGCTCATCCTGTTGCCATCAGGGCATTGTGTGGAGAATCAAATGCTGGTTGAAATGAATCCAAACACGACCTATCTGCTATTATTTTGTCAAGAGTCTACCTACTAGTGTGCTGGATAGCCTGGCTGCAGCAGCAGCTCATCCTGTTGCCATCAGTGCATTGTGTGCAGAATCAAATGCAGGTTAAAATGAATCCAAACACGACATATCTGCTGTTATTTTTCCAAGAGTGTATTAGTCTGCTAGATATCCTGGCTGCATCAGACCAAATACACCATAATGTTACTTATTAATATTACACACATGGGTGTTTGAAATTTTAAGACACACATATGTTTGTAAGTAAAGTTAATACCCATAGACGTCTAAAATAGCAACGGTAGCTTTAACAAAAGAGCTGATCACCTTGAAACGGCTGAACCGATTTTGATGAATTATATCTAAGAACCATCGCAAGAAACCCTGCTTTCTAATAAAAAAAACCGCATCCAAATCGGTTCACCCGTTTGGGCGCTACGGTGCCACAGACAGACAGACAGACAGACAGACAGACAGACAGACACACACACACATAGCGGTGAAACTTATAACACCCCTCTTTTTGCGTCGGGGGTTAAAAAGGAACGCACAGATGGAACACGACACGCCAACACCACGGATCTTTATACGTGGGGGTCGACAGACGCATTCTGGTACTGTACTGTTACGCAAATTAGTTCATTTTCTCTCGTATGGACTTCAAACACCAGAGCCCATCCAATTAACACGAGAACAACGTAAAAACGCTGACCATTGAACGGTTCGATCAATCAATGTCAGTCGAATGAGCTTACGAACACTCAATGGACGTGGAGAACGAATACAGATACCGCGTAATTGGTGGACGTTCAGAAACGTTTAATGGACATTGTAGTTGGAGTAACGATGGTAAACTAAGGCGTCATTTGTTTCAATAAATCATTTGGAACAGAAAATATTGTTTTTTTCTCACAATAAGACTTATGAGTAATAGAAAAGGGCTAAATAACTAACTTATAAACAGTAGACAGCTTATCGTTTAGTTAAGGCAAGGCCTGAAACTTAGCTGGCAGTAGGCTTAATAAGTCTGTAAATGTGTTAGATACTTTGTGATCTACTGAGTTTGTAACACACAAAATTATATAAGAATCGGTCAAGCCGTTTCGGAAGAGCTTTGTGACAAACACGTGAATTTTATTATACCACTTCGCTCGTGACCTTGTCTCGGACGATGACGAACAGCTGATTCCATATTACGCCATTTTCTTTCTAATGTCGCCTTATCAATTACGATAATAGAAATAGAATGTAATATGGCTAGGCCTTCAGATAATTTATAAATATAATTTACTTTCGAATCATGACCGAATAATTTTAAAAATTGTGCTGTTTTTCGCTCTCGAAGTATTTGTCTAGGTACATTGGAGATAATCTCTCGAACCCTCCCATGCAAAACAGCGCCTCGTTATCTCATTTTCGACCTGGTAACGAGACAAAAACAAAAACAAATAACAACAAACAACCGCGTAATAAACAGAATTAATAAATAAAACGTAAGCACTCCACAAGTCTAATTAATTTAAGACGTTTTATACATTTTGTATAACTGCGATTCGGTAAAACAGAAAAAAATATTTGATACGCGAATAATGTTTCGTTGCAGACCGTACTTTTCAAGTGACATCTGACAGATAGAGGTCATTGACGTTCCTATTCTTTTTTGAAACGCATACTATAAGTATATTTTAACACCTACAACCTAAAACAGCGAATAACCATAATTTAACTAAAAAAAAGTAGAATTACTACTTTTACGAATTACTTACTACGTCATACTAACAGTAAACATAACTTTGCAATGACGTGCAGTCATATTCATTCCCTTCGGTTAGTTTGTACACTTTGTGTGCCCCACATAGGTACATCGGAAAAGTTATGTCGTACCAATACTTTCTCAGCTTGACAGCTGACGTAAGCACTATAAATGTCAAACGGTATTGACATTTCTTTTGTTTATACAAACCATTGTTTTGCAGGTATGATAGGGTATTGTGTACCTAGCTATTTTTAAATCTCCATACACGAGCTACAAGTGTTGTCAAATCTGAACTAGTCTGAATTGTTACAGGTTTATGATGAAATTGAGTTTAAATCGTGTCATCCATTCCGGGTTTTCATCAAAACCTAATTTTATGAAAAACCTGCGACATACCAGTATAAAAGAGCATTGCAATAGTTATCTAGTGAAACCAATTCTCAAAGCTTACCCGCCATTGTTATCTTTCCAAAGACAAAAATAAAAGAAACATCCGGCGTCTTTCGTCTTTGTCTTTCTAAACCCCTTTTGTCCCCATGACTGTAATTCCAAGGAGGATTTTTAAAAGTTTATTTCTGTCGGAAACTAGCTTCCTTATCTATACATATAATAAAATTGTAGAAAAGTGGTGTCTGTACAATGGAAATAAATAAAAAAAAAGTAGCAGGGGTTGTTATTATATCGATGCCGAACCCGAAATTGAAATTATTATTTTTTTTGTCTGTTTGTCGGTATGTTTGTGCACGCTAATATCAGAAACGGCTTATTCGATGTAAATGCGGTTTTCACTAATATATTGTAGTAAGCTTCACTTAACATTTAGTGTTTATTTCATGTTAATCGGTTCATAAATAAAAAAGTTATGTCAATTTAAAGAATCACGGCGAACATTTGCTAAGGTATTCTATCAGAGCACCTACACGCCTCGCGATTATTGCGATTCACTTGAATACTGTTTGCATATTTCATTTATTTAAATTTTAGGGTTTGTAGGTTGGGTTCTTTTAACCGACTTCAAAAAAAGGAGGAGGTTCTCAATTCGACGGTATGTTTTTTTAGGTATGTTAATTTTCATTTATTAAGGATAAGTGGATAACCCTATTATCATGACATGTATTGTTAACAAATAACAATATAAAAATAAATTCATGGCAATTATTAGTATGGGAACAACTAAAAATGGAAAAATAAAAATCTTTTTTGCAACAAATAAAACCGACTTAAAAAAAAACACTAACCGGTGTAAAATAACTCTAAATTCGGAAGTCGGTGGCCCATCATGAATGAGACAAAACCACCAAAGCCACAGACTTCCTAATTTAGAGTTTTTTTACACCGGTTAGTGTTTTTTTTAAGTCGGTTTTATTTATTGCAAAAAAGATTTTTCTTAATTTTCTTTAAATTTTTTAACCCCCGACGCAAAATGAGGGGTGTTATAAGTTTAACCGCTATGTGTGTGTGTCTATCTGTCTGTCTGTGGGACCGTAGCGCCTAAACGGGTGAACCGATTTATGTGCGGTTTTTTTTATTTGAAAGCAGGGTTTCTTGCAATGGTTATTAGACATGATTCATCAAACTCGGTTTAGCCGTTTCAAGGTTATCAGATATTTTGTGTTAGGTACCGTGGCTATTTTAGACGTCTGTGGGTATTAACTTTACTTACAAACATATGTGTGGCTTAAAATTTCAAACACCCAAGTATGTTATATTAACAAGCAAGATTATGGCATATTTGGTCTGATGCAGCCAGGATGACAATAATAGCAGATATGTCGTGTTTGGATTCATTTTAACCAGCATTTGATTCTGCACACAATGCACTGATGGCAACAGGGTGAGCTGATGCTGCAGCCAGGCTATCCAGCACACCATTAGGTAGGCTCTTGACAAAATAATAGCAAATATGTCGTGTTTGGATTCATTTTAACCAGCATTTGATTCTGCACACAATGCACTGATGGCAACAGGATGAGCTGATGCTGCAGCTAGGCTATCCAGCACACCAGTAGGTAGACTCTTGACAAAATAATAGCAGATATATCGTGTTTGGATTTGTTTTAACCAGCATTTGACTCTACATACAATGCACTGAAAAATTCTCATAACTGTAAACTCTATAAAACAAAATTAATGCGTTTGATAATTATAAAATAAAAGCTAAATTAAAAATTTAAAAAACCCCCATCGCAAAAAAGTAAAACATTTAAAAAGTTAAAAATAACACTTTCCTATCGTTGAGCCATGAAATTTTACGTAACGTCGGGGTATGAGTATTAGGAACGTTCCTTACTTAAGCGTGTTACGTACGTTAAGTACGTGTTTACTAAATAACTCAATTTTCCATTTAGTTATAAACGAGTCCAGTTTCCAGTCAGCCTATGTTTTGCGATGACCATTAATAAAGCCCAAGGTCAGACGCTGAAAGTTGTGGGTGTAGATCGAATCTAAGTTTCAGCTGTTTCTCGCACGATCAGTTGTATGTGGCTCTGTCACGCGTTAGCAATCCTAGGAGCCTGTATGCTTTCATCCTCGATGGCCATACCTACGTCAAAATTAAATATCGTATACGGAGAAGAATTACTGTTAAGTGAATTTTTAGCTACCCAAACGACGGTACATGTAATTCAAATTGTTGCCCGAAAAGTCACTATTCCATGCGGACGAAGTCGCGGGCACAGCTAGTTTATATAATAGTTGCGTGTATTTTAAAACCTGGACACACTTGAATGAAAATTCACTCAACACTACTGGTTGAGTGAATTTTCATTCAAGACAATATTTGAAAGATTGTAAGCGTAAGTATTCTTACACAAGAGCTTCGAAGGCGAAGTTGCAGTTATTTCATTTATATTTGAAAGTCTGCATTTCTAGTCAATTAAAGACATAAAAAAGTAGTATAATGCACAATGTGGTCAAGAAATTTGTGAAGTTAAAAACGTGATTTATGGGCTCGATAAAAAAAAAAAAGAAGTCGTAGAGTCATGATAGAGTTGAACTATGCCATCATGAAACTGTTATAAAGTTATTTAAAAATAAGGCTTAGGTACTCTACTCACCTTTAGCATTAGGCATAATTATATTTCGTATTTTCGTCCTTTTTCTTCTGTTGTGATGTAAAAAATTGCTTTTAATATAATATTATGAGGTGGTCAAAATACTGTAGACGATAGACATTGTATTGTGTATTTTTATTTTATGAATTTACATAACAGAAACGAATTGAACGAGTAGTAACCCCCAAAAGTCTGACATCAGTTTAACTATTCGTGTTACGCAGTCACTGGGTTGTGGAGGCCAGATATGCACTTCGCGCCACGTAAATCAGTATTCAGCGCCATCTGCCCCCTAGCCAAATTACAAACGATTCGTATCTATTCTCTTTCTACAATCAACTTATCACCTTTCGCTAAGTCACGTGGTCAAAACAAAGGGATTTGAGGCGTTCTCGATTGTAGAAAGAGAATAGATACGAATCGTTTGTAACTTGGCTAGGGGGGCTGGTTAGACAAGAAGCCGACCCCAATTAGTAGCAAAAGGCTGGGCAGATGATGATTACGTTTACATACGTTAAGTGTTCGTATTAGACACTTTGAAAGTTAACTTTAATACTGAAAATATCACGAAAACATACAAACGTTCAATATTTCTCGTTCTTGCAAACGTCACCGAAGATATTATTTACGGACAACAGCGGCGGCATCGGGAAACTTTTCGTGTTTCATACAGGGACGCGTTGTTAAGTTTTGTGCCGACTTTTCAGATTTTGTTCACGAGTTTCATACAAGAAAAAGGAGTTGGATAACTTCAGATTGCTGAGTACGCGTATTAGATATTGTTGACAAATGTTTTGGCTTATTTACTCATTATACCTGAATGGACGTAGGCCGCATAGTTCCCAAAATGCTCAATACACGTCTCCAAAATTATAAAATAAGGTTTGAAAAATAATGTAAAGTCTAGTTTTTTAATTTAATTAATATTAGAATATTACAATCTCTTACTGTTTTACGGCTTTAGAAAAGGACAGAGACAGACGGTGACAGATAAGAACTAAGTTGCAAATGTCAACTGAACTACGCCATGTTATTGGCGTTTGAAATGTCAACTTAAGTCAGTATGAAAATTTAAATTTTATTTATATTGACTAGCTTTCCAATTCACTCTTGACTTAAACAGAATAGTCGGCTTTGTTTGCCGTAACAAAAATAGAATAATTAGAATAGAAATTAATAGAATTTAAATTGACAGCTCTTGTATATTTTCGTCCTTGTTTGTTTATGAAAGATAAAGATGGAATTAGCCTTAATTAAGTTAAGTTTGAAGGAAGTAAAGGGAAAATTGCCTTCATTGTCAAAGCTGCATGTGCTTTTTTGATTTGCTACAGCGCTTTGGTTGATGACTCAGCTGATATAGCAGGAAAAGAGCAACTATAAATAAGTCTTAGATATTACGATCAAAAGAAACCAGCTGGTCTATTATGTGAAAATCTCCCCGCGTCAATACGTAGTCAGTATGGGATGACAGCTTACTTCACCTTCACATCACCTACATCATAACGGCTAGAACATAACAATATTACTGCTTACTAATAAAATGATAACGACATTACAAATGGCTGGCAGATAGAAATTGACTATAACTTGTTATAGCTACTACGACTGTTACACAATTAAGTCTTTAGGTGTTAATTTGTCTGAAACTGTAGCTAAGAATATCTATAAGTATATCTCTCCACATCACATCATAGGCACAATAGGATATTTTACTAAATTTTATTTTATTACTAGAAAATATTCGACACATAGTTTTTCTTTTTCACGTAATCGAAAAATTATGGCATAATAATATGATACTTCGAGTCAAAATATCTCATGACGTCACCATCCTATACAGTTTATACTGAATAGTGACGTTACAAGCCCCCTCTCCCTGTCCTTTAATGCGCTTAATCTAAGTAGTTATCCATCGATTTTAAAATAAAAAAATTGCATGTCTATTATTTTTTATAATTTAGCTGATGGGTTATGATTTGATATTTATATTCTGTCAACATGCCTAAGTTTATTAGAAAGGGCATTCGAATTTAGAACTGTTATCCTCTACTTTGTATAAATGTACCCTTAAAAGTAGGGTAGTGGCCAGACTACTGTTATACGCATAGCAATCGGGTCAGTAGTAAACGCGCCATTACCTCGCCTAAATGACATTGAATGACGTGACTGTCTTACTACAGAGGTTTTACTACTGTACAGTCGAGTTCATTAATATATTGGCACTGTCAAGGATTCAAAATATTGTGAGCGTTGGAAAGCTCAATAAATTCTATAGAACCTATAGATCAAAAATATGTCCTCATGTGAACCGTTCAATAATATATGCTGTGCATTGTGCAATAATATGTGATCATGAACAGTTCAATAATATGTGATCATGAACGGTTCAATAATATATGCTGTGCATTAGGCAAAAATATGTGATCACCCTTTTCAAAAATATAGTACTGGCTTTTATAATATCTGAGCAGGAAAAGCTTCTTAATTATCTCTACATGCATGGGAAAGTCAATTATTTGCTCGAACAAATAAGATCTAGTTTACATTGTTACAGAAATGACAGTAGTTTCCATTCTTTTAAGCGCGTTTGCGTTTGTTTTTAAAATGAGTGTCTTTCAATCGTTGAATGACATGTGCGTCAGTTATAATTTTATTAGAAAAACATTTACCATCATTTGAAGTTAATCTAGCCAGTGATAAATGATGTAGCAAACTCCTTGACCATGTAATTTTAAGATTCATCATTCAGAGTAAAATTATCTTCATAACGTAAGTAATAAGGTTGAATTTGAATTACATTTACTTGTTTAGATATTATTGTATTTATGTGTGCCAAAGAGATTTATAGTTTATTGAATGTCTTTGATGTGTGCATACATAATTGTGAATCCTACAATGTTCAGATAATATGATCTTAATGTTGTTCATATATTAATGTGCTTTTGGCTGTATACATGTTACTGAGAGAAACCAGTCACATATTAATGAATCTAAATCTTGACCACAATTTAATGATGCTTTAGTTGTCACAATGTTATGTTTTTTTTTGACGGTCATATATTTTTGAAGCCTGAAAGGGCCAATATATTAATGAACTCGACTGTACTATATTTAAATCCATGTTTTCAATTGATGCCGTTGTCACTTGAACAAATGTCAGTGTAAATAAATTCGATTTCTGAAAGACTAGTAAAAACTATTATCAAGTTTTAGGTATTTTTGAGGTTGTAACGCAATTTGAACTTTATCTGAGCGGTTTAAAGATACTTTTTTAAAAACAAAAGTTGGTTTTCAATTTTGGAAGCTAAATTGCAAACGAAGCATAGTTGATTTTGTAGCAATGGTCACTGAAAAAATACATAACAAAGTCACTAGTTGCCTTTGTGTCAGAATAATATTGTAATGTTTTAATACCTACTTCATGCTTGAAATTGTAGCCAGTTTTCATTAGTGTTTTACTGATTTATACATTTTATGGCAAAAAATATAAAATTATGCATCTGGCTGTTTTTCCGAGCCGTAAAACTATTTGCAATTAATTGATGTGTTCTACAAGGTATCGCAAATATCAAAGCTCTCCCAATAAAAACGTACCGCGCACTGGACGAATATAATCACACCGATAAGCTTTTAATCCTAATAGGCCTGCAATAAAACAGAATTACATAGTTTAGGCCCTTTGTGACAGGTGGAAAGTTTGCGAAAACGATTGCGAACTTCGAACCGAGAATTTACTAATGGCTTCAAATCTTGCAAAAGGAAGGATTTAATGAAAATGGCGTAATACAAAACCTGCACAGAGAAAACCAAGAACAATCAATGAGTCAATGAGATGATCTATGATCTCCCAAAATCTATTGGAGTATTTGTGCCATATCATCCTATAATTTGTAGACTATAACAATAATCGCTAAACGTCTGCCGATGGCGATGATAAATGTAGCTTATAAACCTCACGACAGCCATGTAATAGGCTGCCATATTGTAACAAATGATCGAATAGCGACACGTTTCGCCATCTTGTATAAAAATTGGCGGGAAACATGGTTTGGCTTTTAATGTCATGTGTGTTTATTTTAACAATTTATTACTTTCTAAGTTCATAGGGATGTTTTGTTTGTTTCTTGATACATAAATAAAAGGCGAACGGAGTTAAAACAGATCTACATGCGATATTTAGGGCAACTCCGACTTTGCCATAAGCGTGGCTAAGAATAGATAATTCATTTGATATTTAAGAATGGCAGAGAGGGGGATATTTGATATCAGAAAGGAAACAAAAAAAAAATTGTATGACAAATCATATATTTCAATTTCTTGCTTAGTGGCAGCACACGCCTCACCTAGTGCAGTAGGAAGTCTTTAGATTTATTTGTTTTAACTTTCTAAGAATAACCAAAAATCTTTAGTTGTCCTTTAGTTTTTCGTTTTAATAAATAAGTATCTCCTTATACATTAGATATACCTGCTTAATTGATATTTCTTAATTATAGTTTTATTATCTAAGTATTTAATAAAACAGTTATAAATGTCCGAAAATGATCATTTGTTTTGCAAAATGAAAAAAAAATAACAAAATGTAACAGATTTCGGATCCAATTTTACTCCACAAGAACTTAAGCTAAGCCAGTGAAGACGCTGGTCTGTATAACAAAGTAATTAACCACTGGCTAAGATAACTAATCCCTTGTTAATGTCTCCTAAGACTTGCTAATTGCACTAGGCAAACTATTATGAATTATGATAAATGAAATAAGTTTTCGTTTAGTGTTTGTGGGTAACTTTACCATACTATTTGCAGTATTGTTTCCCAAAAGAAGATAGTCGTCCATCATGAAGGTTTGAACTAAAGCTAGCTTAAAATACCAATACTTTCATCTATCATTTTTGTCAGGAAGTTAGGACTCTCCATTATTTAAAGTTTTAATAATGGAGAGTCGTAACCTCCTGACAAAAATGATAGATGAAAAATCAAACTAAAAGTTTAGTTCGATTCGGTTCGTTTAAATTATAGACGAACCGAATCGAACTAAACCTTTAGTTTAGAATTTTAAAAATATATAATGTATTTATAATAATTATATGTATTTTATTTATTATATTATTTATTTTTTCTTTCAATTTGATAAAACCAGCACAACAGACATAATCAGCAATAAACGGTCCATTAATTATAATACGTTTAATTTTCTTTATTCCAACGTTTAACGTGATTAGTTAGTCACATTAGGTTAGGAGTGGTGTGGATTACGATTAGTCCGACGTCAACCCCAAGCTTTCTGTTCAAGACAGTGGACTGATGAAGATGGATCGCTAAGACAAAGAAGCGAGCAATATTGTATTGTGGTAGTTTAATTAAGCTGATTCCATATACGCCATTTTCTTTCTATTGTCGCCTTATCGATTACGATAATAGAAATAGAATTTTTAATATGGCTAGGCCTGCTGGTGACCTAAAATACAGGTATCTAGTCTAGTCTAGTGCTAGCAATTAAGACTGATGCTGTGAATCGAAAATTGAAAAGAAAAAGAAAACCAAGTAAGTATTTTTCCTTATTTTCCTTATTTATTTTATTTCAGTATCGACAAAAACATTTAAGTAGGTGGATATTTCTCACTCACACACATAACGTCCTGCGCCTTTCAGTAGAATTGGCTAGACAGCATGTTATACATCGCACCGTCAACCTACATCGTAAAGAACGCCACCCCAAAGCGCCGTCCTGCTGAAACTAGGGATCACACCCAATAGGGTCTTGATTGCCATCGTGACGTTAGATCACGAAGAAGAAGGAGCGCTTAAAGTGCTTCACGCGGTAGCCCGCGTGAAGCACTTTAAGCGCTCCTTCTTCTTCTTATCGTGTAGTTAGTAACTTATAAGCTGGTGTCACCCATGGTCATCTGACTTCGTTTCACATGCCGTCAAGAAATATCTCTGAGGTTTCTTCACAAAGTTTTCCTTCACCGTTTTTAAAGCAAATGATAATCACACAATACACAGATGAATCCGAATTGTCAGAGATGCGTGCTTTGAGTTCGAACTCGAGACTAATGACCTGGTAATCTAGAGAAACCGCTAGGTAACACTGCTACTGTAGAAAGCTAAAAAGAGCTAAAGTAAAAAAAAACAAAGAACTTAAGTAAAATGTCTGGACCTCCTTGCTTACAATTGCAAGGGGTGGGGTTTTTGACTGCAGTTTTCAAATTTCGAAAACGTAATTCTACCTTGTGCCGTACCGCACTCGGGTGTGCGTACCAGTTCTGCCTTAAGCTGTATACGCACTATGCGGCTACCCGCATGCGGGTAGCCGTCCGGCTGCCCGCAAGCACAATTATGTACGTAATATTCATTTCTATGCGCACTGTGATGCGGCTACCCGCAGACCGCTCCGGCCACCCGGAGTGTTGCTATACGTTGCTATATCACGGGCAGCCGCATACGTAACCGTAACGTGATGCGGGTGGCCGCATAGTGAGTATACAGCTTTAGGGTCGGTACATATCTGACGGATGATGCGTTGCGTAATATCGGTCGTGTAACGCCAGAACAGACAAATATGTAATAAAACATTCATCCTTTCACACTCAAACCATGATGCGTTAGTGCGTCGAGGTACAGTGCCGCACACGCTCGTCGCATCTTTCGTCAGATATGTACCGACCCTTAGAAAGCAGACCCGCTGAAAAAACTAAGCAGCCTTCACAAAGGATTCCACCACTTGTAATTCAGAACAGCGGCTGTTTATAATAGGAGTAATATTCCACAAAGATCGTTAATTTGTAATTCATTCCAGTTTATGACTATGAACGGCAGCTCCATATGCTTTATGTACCATTTTATCATTAACTTTCATCTAACATAGGACAGGGTTGTAGTAACTTTAAAATAAAAATTAAAGGTATCAAAAATCCCAAATGATACTCCACTTGTCATAATTCGTCAATTTTCGTTATTTCTTTTTCGCAATATGGCATCTGGTTGCCGCCATATTGAATTTTAATTACTGTCATTTGTTTAGTTGCAGTTGCAAGATAAAAATGGTACCTATAAACTAGTGCTTGACTGCGATCCCATCTAATGGTAAACAGTGATACAATCAATGATGGTGAAGCGCACTGTTTATTAAGAGCCCATTCACTCTAGCCTTGAAGACACCTCCAAATTAGTCGGACGGGAAGACCGCAGCAGGCAAGTAGATCTAGTCTTTCGATGATAGTCGTAAGATCTACAAAATCACCTAGAGACCAATTTTTCTAGTCGGTCACGGCTTCCAGATCTAGATGTTTGACAGTCGGTACGTATAGTCAGGTCCCGACAGTCAGACATCCAGTTTAATCAAAAGGTAGCTTGTTACCGTGGAGGTTTGGCACCAGGACGTGAAACTCCTCACGTTCCGAGTTAAGCTCACAATTCCTGACAAATGCTTGCACTGACTATGTGGTCCCCGCATATCTGTGTAGTTCTTTCCTCAAAAGACCATTTCAGACACTAATCTGCATGGTACTGACTTACTGACATGATCTGACCAAGATAATGTCTGGACTTAAACGAGACAGTGCAGACCTCTGGGTGTCTTACGGTATTTCTTCTCAGAGTAGTAAGATAGTGAAACACTGACCTTACCTTAGTTGAAAAATGACATTTATAATAGTTGTTCTTTGTGACATAGTCAAGAGGGATAAAAATACGTTTTATTTTTATCCCTCTTGACTATGTTTTAGGTGTAGGTCAAAATAAATACACAGATGTATCTGTGTATTTATTTTGAGTTGTTCCAGTATGTACATATCTGTGTATTATTTTTATGTGTCACTTATTTGTCCTTAATTTTTACCCAGTTACCCAGTTACCTACCTTGTTCCATCTCTGCACCACCTTAAGGTAGACTGGTAGAAAATGTCTAAGGCATTAAGTCCGCCTTTGTACCTACAGTTTTTTTTACTTGTGCATAAAGTTTTAATAAATAAATAAAAATGTTTGCATGAACCTAATTACAGAAATAAATATCATTTACGCAGTAACTGGGAGGAGGAGGAGGAGGTCATTGATAAGCAGTCCCTCCATGTGAAATACTGGTTTGTGATTGCAACTGGTTGTACTGAAAGCCGGCCCCAACATAGTTAGAAAAGGCTAGATGATGATGATGAGAGGGGTAACCCTTAACCAACAACAACAATCTAGGACAAAGACACAATTTGGGAGATTTGGTGGTCTCGTGCGTAATTCGGGACATTCGAAAGTGTTGTGCATAATTCAGACAACGTTACACTTACCATTTAGAACGTGCTTAATTTTTTGTGAACCAATTGTGGTCACATAAATGTGTGTTCTTGTTCACTATTTCATACTTCTGGTTACCTACCTACTAACTGTATTTTTAGAAGTTGTATGTTTGACTGGCCTGTTGGTCTAGTAGTTAGTGACCCTGACTGCTATGCCGGAGGTCGTGGGTTCGATTCCCACCCAGGACAACTGTTTGTGTGATGAGCACGATCTTTTGTTCTGTGTCTGGGTGTAATTTATCTATAATATGTATGTATTTAGAAATATATAAGTAAGTATGTTTATTAGCTGTTTAGTACCCACAATACAAGCTCTCAAGCTTAACTTTGGACTAATTGAAGTTGTGTAAAAAGTTGTGGAATATTTATTATTATTAAGAAATACGAGGAACAAGGTGTGAACTGGCTCGTCCCACCTTGAAAAGGAAGGATTCTCCAATTAGACGGTTGTTGTGTCGGATCTTCTATACGTTCAAACGTGAGATAGATGTCGCTACGTGCTCATCACACAAACATTTGTACTAGGTGGAAATCAAACCGACGACCTCCGGCATAGCAGTCAGGGCCACTAAATACTAGATCGACTGGCCAGTCAAAGATGTGGTAATGGGTCACAGAGGCATTTGTCTGTAAAACTGTCCAGCATCAATGGACATTATCAATCGTTTTATGCTATAAGTAATGTACGTTTATTTACATAGTTATAATGGCATTTTGCTTTACCTAATAATCGTCATTTAGACAATGATTTTTGATCTTACTGTAAGTACTTATTTTGTGAAAGTGTGCCGTATTAACTTAGTGAGTGTACATTAAGAACTTAGAAACTATGTAAGTACCTTAGTTATAGTTAATTTTAAAGTTTACTACTGGTGTACTGTATCTAAAATGAATAAATAAATTCTAATTCTAATCTCCATGCTGTACAGTTTTGCCATACAATACAATGGCCTTACGTGACCAGGACCCTCACACATGAAGAAACAAGAAATAAGAAGAAAAATTTTGTACACGAGGTGAAGTCACGCGGTTTCACCCGCGTAGTTCCTGTTCCCGTGGGAATATATGGATGAAAAGTAGCCTATGTCATCCGGAAATAGTGTAGCTTTCCACCAGTGCAATATTTTTTAAAATTGGATTATTAGTTCCGAAGATTACCCCCTACATACAAACTTACAAACAAATAAACAAATTTTACCTCTTTATAATATTAGTATTAGTATTGACTAGCGGACGTCACCCGCGTAGTTCCCGTTCTCGTGGGAATGCAGAGATACAAAGTAGCCTATATCTCCCGGGTATACACTAGCTTCCTAACGGAGGAAGAATTTTTCAAATCGGTCGAGTGGTTTTTAAGTTTATTCGTTACATTCAAAAACACAAATCTTTCCTGACTGTAATATTAGTATAGTTAGACACATTTCTACATCAACCGTTTCAGTCAATTACATACGAGTATGTAAGTTGCCGACTTACCCAGACTTATAATAAGTACCTATCTACTTTAAAATAATGACTTTGGTTCAACCCCGTTTAATCCGTGTAAGTGACCCAAAGAGTTATGCTCTAGCCAAAACAGTAACTGTCTAATTAAGTCTTTGGCTAGGCGGCCACTTACACCTGAATTTATCTAGTAATAAGCCTTCGCAGGCTCGGAAAATAGCCTTTAAGTGGGCTACAAAATAAATTCCTTAGTTACGAACAAATCTCTATTCTCTATGACAAGATATCCGTGCCGTGTGCACAGAAATAGTCAGAAAAAACTTAGAAATGTTGAAATGCCAACGAATAACCATCAAAGGTTTGAGATGTCTGAAACAACCACTTAAAATGGTTACCATATGCATACTAAAAATATGGTTGTAGATTTAGATTACATAGTCATTTATTCAATAACTAGAAACCTGTATCTAGATTACAAAATTAATTAATTAAAGTAAACGAGAAGATGAAGAAGCGCCAATAGCCCAATGGTTAAGGCGTTGGCCTGACGATAGAGAGGTCGTGAGCTTGATCCCAACCCATTGCACTATGACGTGAACCCACTCCAGACGCAAGCAATAAGGGCACGGCACCGCTCCAAACCAGCAATTGACTTGTCATTCAATTTAGAGCATTAAATCGTGTGTAGTATAGTATACTTCACAATGTCAATAAGAAAAAGCCAAAGGCGAGCAGTCAGCGCGCTTGCCAATACAACACAACTCGACTCGTAGCCCTCGTGCCTATAACGAGCGGACCATGTGCTTACAGCGCGTCGACCGCACGCTTAATGCACGGCGATCGCATGCTTACTACTCGCCGACTCCCGATTCGCCAGCAAAACAACGTCATTGCGCCGGGGCGCCGCGTCGTAAACCAAGACATTATAAAAACGTGCAAGGCCTCGGCGTGTTCAATTTTAAATGCCATATAACAACATTGTGTTCACGGTGACAGCTAATTTGCACCTCGCGGCCGGCGCGCGGGCAGCGTGCGGACTGCAAACTGGCACGTTGTCGACGATGCGTAGTTTAGTACGGCTTACGGCTAGCTGCCAGTGCGCTGGCAGCTATCCTTAGCCTAAATTCGAGGCGACGCCGTGCGGCTGTTGTGCAGTTACGGTGCCGTTATAATGTGCCATGACCTTTAATGTCTAAACCGCATTACTAAAAGGCTTTAAAAAAACACATTTACCATGCAATCAAAAATATACAAAAAAAATCTATAATACATACTCGTTCAATTTTCCTAAGTGGGAAGCCGACACAAAAAAATGTAATATTCGTATCTCTAGTTTTTGTTTCTCTTGAAGTCAGAATCAGTAAAACGGTATCGGTCTTCCTACTGCCCTTTATGCCTTTGGTGTCAAAGATAATACTAGAGTCTGGCTGCCATTATTCAAATACAAACGGGAAGCAGATGGGAATCAAGTTGTATGGACACTTTGCCACTAATACATAGGTGGTTATAGAGATATTTATTATTCGTCAACAGAACTAGTGTAGATAGTACAAATACACAAATACAAAATCTGATTCTGGTTTTGATTCTAGTCGTGATGGCTCAGAGGTTAAGGCACCTACCTCTCATGCACCAGGTTGTGGTTCAAATCCAATCCGCCTTGAGCAAGCGTGGTGACCAATGCTCGTGCCTTCTCTGTATGAGAAGGGGCATTTGCCAGCAGTGGGGCAGTAACAGACTATTTTTAATTTATTGTGCAATACTCATCTATAAAATGATAGAAAATTCGTGACTATCCGGTCACGTATGCAACGCCCTCATTCCCTCAGATTTCCGACTAATTGGCCAATGGCGTCTCTTCTTATTAATTAGTCTACCATTAGATCTTCCTTTAATTTGTCAGGAACAATTTTATTTTAGTTTAATTCTGCGTTTGATTAAAATGGCGACTGTGCTTTGAAGGAAGATTACTTTCATCTAGAATAATTATGATTTGTGTTTGTAATATTTCTGATTCTAGATAGAGGAAATGCCTGTGATTTCGATGTGTTGATCGAAAGCCGGTTTTACCTCAGTACTGTTATCTAGGTATTGTAAAGATTATTAGTCAAATACAGAAACTGTCTTAGCATCCATAGAAATGATGATTGTATAATTTATCATTGGTTTACCAAATGCTTCGACAAATTATAACATTCGATTAATATACCGTATGGACCATTGAGAAATGGGCGCTATTAAAACACTGATTCCGGGTTAAACACATGAAAAATAAGGTCCGATACCTACTTAAGTCCTAAGGGACACAAGTCGATTAGTCTAGTTTAGTACTCAATACTTTATTGCGAACCATAATGTATTACAGGGTGTTGTTCAATTTCATAAGTATCAATTATGGACCCTGTCGGGCACAGCATAGATTGTTAGGAGAGAGGAGGAGGTACGTTTCGCTGACGCTCCAATATTGCTATGTTATGCTCTATGGCGTTACTGAGACCCGTGGTCACAGTTTTCTATGACATTTCTTCGGATATTGTCCCCTCCATACTTCGATCAATAATTATTGATCGAAGCCTCCATAGTATCTTATAATGCGTTTCAAATGAGAATTGGAACGTCAATGACTTCTATCTGTCAAATGTCGATTAAAAAGTACGGCCTGCAACGAAACCTTAATCGCGTAAGTATAAATTATTTTCTTTTTTTTTGTTTTACCGAGTCGAAGTTATTCAAAATGAAAAAATGTCTTGAATTAATTAATCTTGTGAAGTGCTTACATTTTATTTGTTGATTCTGTTTGTTACACGATTGTTTGTTGTTGTTGTTGATATTTGTTTTTGTTTTCATCTCCCTGACTGCTCGAAAATTTATTTATTATTTATTTATTTGGAACCTTACTTACATCTATCTTAACAGGCTAACCTAATGCGAGAAGCTATTTTACATAACAGATATCATTATATAAAGTAATATTATAAAAATTATATTATTATTATTATTAAAATGTGTGAACGAGGCGCTGTTTTGCATGGGAGGGCTCGAGAAATTATCTCCAATGTAAACAAATACTTTGAGAGTACAATTTAGAAAATTATACGTTCGTAATTCGTAAATAATAAATTATATTTAGAAAAAACCTTGTTTTGCTGATCTTACCCAATTTATTCGAATTGGCAGCTATGACGTCACAACATGGCGCTAAGTCATTCCTATTCTCATTTGAAAGGAAATGGAAAAATAATTAAAAATAGTAAAAATAATTAAATAATTAAAAAAAATTAAAAAAAATAATTAAAGAAAGGCATATATTTTTTTTTTTATTATTACTGATAGGCACCGTTTGACCACTATCTCACCTGATGGTAAGCGATGATGTGGTCGACGATGAAGCACGCTTGCCTAGAAGCAACCTGTTCACTCTTGACTTGAAGACCCCTAGGTTGTAGCTATCAGGAAACACCGACACCGGCAGGGAATTCCATTGAAATACTAAATCTCACTATTAAATCTCTTTGTGCGTCTTATATAGGTAATATCTTAAATCATGTATGGGCAAACTGTGGTAAAAAACAAGCTAAAAAATCATAAATAGAGACCATTTTATTAACTTACTTACTTATTACAAAAGCTTTTCAATCAGTAAACTGTTTTGGCACAGACATTGTTTCGCTTTGGAGGTATTATGTTTATTGTTTCTTCTAAGGTATCAGTTTCAAAACTAATGGCCGGGATAATGGCAGCACATGTTGATACAGTTATTTTAGTCTATTGTACGAAAATATCGTGGAAACAGCTAAACGTAGATAGGTATGATACATTTTGGTCCACGTTGTATTAACCATTTTCATAAGTATACAGGAAGGATGTAAATTCGAAATGCATGAATAAAAAAAAAGAAAGTTTTTTTTGGATTTATTTGAAAACGAAAGAAGAGAAAAAGATGGTGAGCGAGCGACTAAGATGATCAGACGTTTTTTCACGTAAGTCATTTCTCCAGACATGTATTAGTCCTACAATCGGGCACAAATCCAGGTCTGGGCGTCTGGGCACACAGACACGAACAATGGGACTTCGTGCTCGGCAGCAGCGCCTGTGACTGAACTAACGAGGCAGACAAAATTTACCGTTTTGTTGGTTGCTGAATGCAAAACCTTTGCAAAATATGTGTAAATATGTAATTTTAACCATTTTCAAAAAATGAGGAGGTTATTTATTTGACTGATTATTTATTGCAAAGGTTCACTAGCACTTCGCTCTTGACTTAAAAACATGGTTTTTTTTTTCTATTATGCTGACTTATAATATCTACGGCTTTCTAAAAATCGGTTAAGTAGGTACCTAGTACAAATACATACATATCGTCACGCCTGTAATCCCCGAAGGGCTAGGCAGAGGTGTACCTGGTAGTACACCCACATTTCGCCATTATGTTTAAGTCCCATGTAATAGGGGGCGAGCCTATTGCCATCCATCGGGCACAAATCCAGACCTAGGTACCCAGGTACCTAGTGTTGAGCTAAAACCCAACAAACAAACAAAAAATCGATTATTTATTATTTATTATAGACTCCAGATATATGTAGTTAAAAGTTGATGTAAGTAGTTAAGTTTAGTCCGACTTTTACTCAGTTAAGTACCGGTTAACATAATTACCCTTTGGTTAGACTGGTCGTTGGGTTTCTGGCTACCCATATCGACTGTCAAATATCTACAATTTACAAATGACAGCCGGAACGCTTTGTTCACTTAAATAAAACCTTCATAATACTCATTCCTTTGTTTCAATTTTCTTTACCAAGAAATAAATACCTACTTAAAATGAAATTACCTACTTACTACGTGTTTCGACGTTGTAATGCGATTGTCTCCGCGGGAGCTCAGCAATGGGCCAGCAGGCATGCATTAGACATCCTTTCAATGAGTAATACCAGCACGGTTTGTTACCCACATAAGGGAAGAAGACAAAGGAATTGCTTTTGTTTCTTGTTGCTATGGGCGACGGGAGCAGCCATTGCACGTTACGTAACACGTATGATGACGTTAGGCATGGAATATGAAGGATACGTTTTTTAGAGAGAAGCTGCTGTCTACGGAAGAGTCGACGAAGCAACAGATTATAAATTATAGAAACCTCAGACCAACAATGAAAGGAAGGCACAGCGCCACGAACTTCAAAAGTGAAGCCACCTCTTTCTGTGTCGTGAAGGGTTTGCAAATGGTTGGGAAATGGCAACCCTTCACTCGGGGAACAATGTTTTATGCGGAAGCTAATTCTTTTTCGTCGGTCTCGCATTGCACAGTATTTCCGTACAATGGGAGGTCAGCGTAATCTGGAAACGTATAGCTTGATGTGTAGCCGTGTGTACAAGTCAGTACAAGTAAGACAATGTAGACTATGGTATTTACCTCAATTGTATTAAATACAGTTAAAAAGAAAAGGTACAGAAATATTTATCTCGAAGTTATGAAATTTATTATATTTAAAAGAATGGGAAAATTATAGGTAGGTAAATCATATCATGTCAACTCTCGCACTTAATGTCACTGTTCGACTCGCGACGTACCTACTAAGAACGAAAAGCATGGTTTTAGTGTAGGTATGTGCGCGAGTGTGTATTTTACTTGCAGAAGCACGGTTTTGTGGCTTCACTTTTGAAATTCGAAACGCGCCGTCTTCCTTTTTTTGTTGATCTGATATAGAATGTTCACAATTCGAATCCTCTTCAACACAAATTTCGGCTTTCTTTTACAATCTTTGACAGAATTTAAATGTTGAAATACGTTAACGTCCAAGGTTTGGCAATGCTTCTTTATTAGTGATGGGGAAAATGAACATTCTCGGAATGAGAATATTCTCAGAATGAGAATATTAACTTGACACAGATAATTATGATTTTAATTTTTAATTATTAGATTTAATTAACATTGTAGTGTAGGACAGTGGTACCTACCTAGTGGTGTAACTAGCAGCTATACTAAACTTATTTCCTTTATATTGATCCCGAACATAAAAGGTTTTCATTTTTATATTAGCTAGCTATAGGTACCCTGCCACGCTTCGCTGTGGCACATTGTGATTGAATAGTTAAAAAAATAGATAAAAACAATCCTTGATTCGGATTATATATCATGCTAAAGTTTCAGCTCGATCGGTGCAAAACTTGAAGCGTACCTACATAAACCAACATAACATTTTTATATTATATAGATAGCCTTACTAAGAAAATTAATACCTGTCTGAATTACAATAGTTTATTATTAAATGATAACCGCGCAGCTTTGGTGGAAACCCCCACACATTTTCACAGCACAGCTAGACATCCTCGCATGACACATTTCCATTGCACATCTCTGGTGAAAACGTAGACCTAAGCTAGTTAATTACAAGCCCCGTCAGCCATTCTACAAGAACAAAAGACAACCATTTCGAAAAAAATACCAATGTATTAACAAAATCTTTACAAATTAATAATTTAGCGCCGCCTGCCGCCTGGTGGTAGTGGCGGTGGATCATAGTGCACGTGGTACACTCTGTACGCGAAATACTCCATAAGTGCCAAAGCCAGGGGAAATATAAACTTCTGGCTCGCCTGCGGGGTGATGAAGTAAGCCAGGCAAGCAGCACCAGCCGTATACCACCCGTACTCCCGGTTGTTGGTATGCGAGTAGTGACACAAAGAGATAATGTTGAGGGCAATCGCCAGGTTTCCTAGAGGAACATTATCCTCGCCGGCCAGGGAGATAGCGAAGGGAATCACTCCGGACAGCACGTGGATTAAGGAAACGGTCTGGTCGTCTCGCCGGAGGTCAGCATTGAGACATGGCAATGCCAGGTACCGGGCCGCCTTCAGGCTAACCAAGTATATTGCGTTGAAGTCGTTGCCTAGAAGTCCGCCTGGAAAAGATGATTATGAAAGGTTTTAGAACAATTAGAATCCATGGATTAATACTACTACAAAGACAAATTGGACACCGAAATGATAACTATGACCTTGGTATACTTGCGTGTCGAAACGCAGTGTTTGTAGCAGCGTAGGAATCGATAGTCAATAAAATAAGTTAGGATAAGCCAAAGAGATATGGAGGAAATGTCATACAAAAACTTCGATTCAATTCATAGTAACGCCATCTATAATGATAATAAATATTGTAGCAGCAGCAGAGCGTACTAACGTACGTCCAGCAGGACACAAGTTTAGGAATAAAATTTTGTTAATGATGTCCGCGCGGTCTATAGGTATTGAATGTCTTCGAGATAACCCTACGAAAAATTAAAACGCTAGGAAGTGCAGAACCTTGACCTAAACTGACAGTGTCCCTATTTTGTGTCAGAAAGCTTGCTGTTGACATTGGCAATTAAGCACCCGGTATACTTACTTTGGTAATGTAAAAATCCCAGTATTCCGTGAATGAAGAAATTTGCATGCATTCCGGGATGTGTGTAGCTGGCGCCGCTCATCCTGCTGATACCGCGCCCGGCCACGCAGCACAAAACGATGTGAGCGACAGATGCATTGAGGTTGTCGCCATCGCTTCCCATAGCATTTATACACTACTTTAATCACAAAATATTGTTAGCAAACAGGAAAAAGTTAAAAAAATTCAAGCTCCATGACATTATTTAAGCAGAAAAAACAGTTGTCAAGTGTCAATACAAATTTCTTCTTTTATGTCTAGGAGTAAATTTCGTAAGAAGAATGTATTTAATGCGAGATTTGAAGTTGTTGTTCTTTGCAAGCGCCTAGAAAAATTGCTTTAGCAATGTTTCTTCAAACAAGATCTTGAACATTTATTTTTAAGAATTGATATCGCAAAACAAGTTGTTACATTGCAGTATATATCCCAAGAATAAAGATTTCCTTATTTCTTTCTTTTCTTTTACAATGCGTAGATTTTATTAAGTTCAAACAAGTAAACACAAATATTTTTTAGTTAGTTAGTTTGGCAACTAGATGGCGCTATACACAGTGGCCATTTCGTACTATATTTTTATATTTTTCTTAACAATTTTGTTATAAATAGTTGATAATTTTAATCATTTACAATGATGAAGAATTAAAATCTTTTTTCTACTTTTGTTTGAGATTTTTTACAATTGTTTTACTCTATGGCTTCAGGCAGTATAGTTTGGTTCCTGTGCTTGAAAATATCGACCAAAGCTAACGAAAGGGAAGTTGAAAATTAAAAAAAAATTAAAGCTGCCATTTTGCTGCCTTTGAGTTCAACAGCGTTCGTTTTTACGATAATACTCGCAATAATTTCGTAAAATCTGTTACAAATCAGTTTAGATCGTGAATTTTGAAATCGAAGCAGCGCAACCAACACAAAAATGGCAGCGAGCGACTCTGGGACGGATGAGTCACTGTATCCTATTGCGGTGCTCATAGACGAGTTGAAAAACGAGGATGTTCAGCTTCGTTTGAATTCTATCAAGAAATTATCGACCATCGCGTTGGCCCTGGGCGTGGAGAGAACCAGGTCAGAGCTGATCCCCTTCCTCACGGAAACCATTTACGATGAAGATGAAGTATTACTCGCCCTTGCCGAGCAATTGGGTAAGTACATCGCCAATGTTAACACTATCGTCTATTCGTCAGAAGATAATCTGTAACTCGGCACTATATAGTTTGATAACCTATTTATTGTTGTTTTTCATCCTGTTTCAACATTCAAAGCTTCCCCATCATATCGTCCATGATTTTGGTGAAAAGACTGATTATGCCTTGATTGAAAGAAGCATCTTTTTCGCGCAGTTTAAATCACTAATGAGAAAGTACTGATCTGTTATAGGTAGTAATTGTAAAAGTTAAACATCTAAACACATCACAACCAGCAAAAACTAACTAATAATATAAAACTTGAGATTCCCACACTTGTGTTTTAGTCTGAGGAACTTACGAGCTGAATTTAACAACCTCAACCAACTTAACGAGGTTGGTCTGTTGATGGGTGATCAATTATTATCAACACTCCCCTGTGCCTCAGAAAGCATGTAAGGCTGTTAGTCCTGGCTGTCATTTGATGACTTATAATGCAGGTTTACATCCAACTGTTAATTTATTCAAATTATTTCACATACATAATTCTAACACCAGATGGTGATTTAATTTTTATAATTAAATTAAATAAATATCCCACCTTTTACACAATGCTATCTAGTCTTGTGTGACTTCCCAGAAACTTATCTTAACTCTCAAAGTAAACAATTATTTTTACAGGAAATTTCATCACACTGGTTGGTGGCGGTGAATTCGCTCACTGTCTCCTACCTCCACTGGAGTCTCTGGCCACTGTAGAAGAAACCGTAGTCCGTGACAAGGCTGTGGCTTCACTCCGTGCTGTAGCTTCTCATCACACTCCTCAAGCATTAGAACAGCACTTTGTACCGCTAGTTCAACGTCTTGCTGGCGGTGACTGGTTCACATCTCGTGCTTCTGCTTGTGGATTGTTCAGGTAACTCTTGGTATACTAACACTTCGTTCGCAACTTCATCTGAGTATATTCAGTAGTTTCCAATTTGAACCTGAACACACGGCTGCACATCAAGCTTTACGTTTACGCTAACTTCGTATTGTATGCTAATCCTTTACAAAGCGTGATAAGCTTGTACTGGAAATGCCTAGCTTGATGTGTAGCAGATTAAAAACCAAAGCTAAAACAATATTTTAAAATCTACAAAGGGGTAAGAAGATTTGAAAATAAAATGTTACCTTTATGTTACTCAGTGATAATATAGCTTTCTCATAGTGAAAGAATTTTTCAAATCAGTGGAGTAGTTTTTGAGTTGGTTAAATCCCTAAAAAGAAACAAACAAAAAATCTCTTTGCAATATTAGTAATTTTTATACAGTGCACTGGATACAGCATAATATGAGTGCCATGTGTAACAGACCTTGTAAGTTGTTAATTTATAACAACAATTTATTACAAAACTGTCCTTGTAAATTACTTCTGATGCAAATGGTCCTCACTTATAAAAATTCCAAAATACTGCATCGCTTTTCTTGGTTCCTTTATTATTATTTGTTCATACATTTGTGATGACTCGTAAAATAATTATCACTGATTGATGTCCTCAACAATTATGATGATAGATTTATAGATATGAGCTGTTTTATTTTTTTATTCTATTTTCAAACGACATTAAAATGGTAAAAGGTTAATGTAAATAAAAACGCAGGGAGAGGACGCCCTAGATATACATACATAGACCTTATTGGTGCAGTTCTTCAGAAAGGTCAGGTGCGTAGTACATCTCTTACTGACTAACAGCTTTAGAAAAGGACAGACATACATTGACAGATAAGAACTAAGTTAGAGATGTCAATTTAGTTTTTTCTTGAACTTCGTCACGTTATTGGCTATCCTACAATGTGTCCCTACATTGCTAGGCCCAGACGATTGTGGAACTAACAATCTTAAGCCATTTTCTTCAGTGTTGATGACATGATTTGGTTTCACATGCCCACTCAGGCGCCAATTTCCTCACGATGTTATCCTTCACCGTTTTCGAAGCAAGTGATAACTAAAACAATATGCACATGAATCAGGAACGTCAGAGGTGCGTGTCTATGACTGGGTTTTTTTGATATATCACTACATCTTAAACCTTAAACATTGACTCTACATAGAAATGTTAATCTTGTACTACTGGATACAGGAAATCATTTACAAGTTACAGTTCAATGTTTTTATTCCCTCAGGTCATCTCAAAACATTAAACATAGAACTTTTACAATCTCCTTATCAATGTCAACAAACAACTCGAGTGTGGTATAATCTTAAAGTGTAATTAGTGTCCGACCGAAGGTGCAATTCTGGCCGAAGCCGAAGCCGAAGCCGATTAATCGGTATTCACCAAAACCTTCGGCCGAAGCCGAAGCCGAAGCCGAAGGTGTCATTGACCTTGAGAAATACGATAGGTAGTTACTTTGATCTCAGAATATACTAGATACATATTGTGAGAGCTTTAGAGATTTAGCCCAATAACGAGCCGAGTGACCAACATAATACAAGTAGGTAATAAAATATTGTCTAAAATAAAAGTTTCAAATATACAATGTTAATTAAATATTTATTTACTTAAAGTAATTTTAACAAAAATAATCAAATAATCAGTCACATTTTTTTAATTATCAGACGAACATAAAATATTTTAAACCAGACAATACTTACGGTTTTTTTGGTTCATAGAGATGATGATGAGATCATGCAGATGATGAGAGTGCCTCACAATAATGAACGTATCACCACAGGTACTACTCACAGTAATAAATAAAAATCTTTTTTGCAAAAAATAAAACCGACTTAAAAAAAAACACCAACCGGTGTAAAATAACTCTAAATTAGGAAGTCTGTGGCTTTGGCGGTTTTGTCTTTTTCATGATGGGCCACCGACTTCCGAATTTAGAGTTATTTTACACCGGTTGGTGTTTTTTTTTAAGTCGGTTTTATTTTTTGCAAAAAAGATTTTTATTTTTCCATTTTTAGTTGTTCCCATACAAATATTTGCCATGAATTTATTTTTATATTGTTATTTGTTAACAATACATGTCATGGTAATAGGGTTATCCACTTATCCCTAATAAATGAAACTTATTATACCTAACTGTCGAAATCTAGGTATATTGTACACATCTGCGTACCCCTCAGAGCATACAGGCGTGATGATACGTCATGATGTTGTATAAACAATAAATATCCAAGCGATTCCAGCAATCACGACAGATTTGCCGTCTATTTTTGAAGAGTTACATTGTATATCTCCGAAGATCAGCACCAGATCTTAACCAAATTAAAATGGGACCACCTCGGGAGTATACTCTTTCACATAAAAAAAGAATTTTGAGAATCGGTCCACAAATGGGGGAGAAATCGCGTAACAAACACACAAAAAAAAAGAAAAAAAAAAAAAAACATACCGTCGAATTGAGAACCTCCTCCTTTTTTTGAAGTCGGTTAAAAATAATTTAATTTGTAATAACAAATATGAAATATTTAAAAACAAAACACTTATTAGAATTTTAAGACTCGCTCTCAAACTTGTTTTGACTCGTTTAGTTTACTAACTGCGATTCGTTTGGTCTGCTGCTCTGCACACTCTCCGTCTCGCTTTAGCATCGTTCAGTAAATTTCAAATTTTGACAACTAGCAAACCTTCGGCTTCGGCCAAACCTTCGGCAAATTTTTGGCCGAAGCCGAAGATTTGGCCGAAGGTGCTTTTTTGGCCGAAGGTGGCCGAAGCCGAAGCCGAAGCCGAAGCTTCGGTCGGACACTAAGTGTAATAAACATTACATTACTTTGATAGTAATCTTTAAATTCTTTCTTACTGCAGTCACACTTAGTAGGTACCACTGCAAATAACAGTTCTATGGCATTCTTACAATGGTACTGGTTTTTGCACAATTCAATTAAATTAGTATATTTTGATATTGTAAGCAGCTTCAAGTTGTGTTTTTCAAGCAGCTTTTGTGATGTTGAAAACACTAGGCTACTCTCAAATCTCAAGTTATTTGCTGTGCTATTGTGTTTAAATCACCTTATAAACATTTAAGTGAGGTGTAATGTCCATTGTCCGATGTCAATCCCTTAACAGTTTACTTCACCTCGATTTTCTTCAGGTGATTTTTGCAGAAGAGTCTGGTTGTTGTTTTTTTTTTAATAGTAATAACCAAATCATCAACAAGTGTTTCCTGAAACATTTTATACAAGTGTACTTAATTTTAAAAGCAACTTAAAAGATTCTTATTTATTTTACTTCTCAAAAGCTTTACTAATTTCCTCAATTTCTATTTTCCAGTGTGTGCTATCCTCGTGTGTCGGCTCCAGTGAAGGCGGAGCTCCGCCAGCACTTCCGCTCGCTCTGCCAGGATGACACGCCGATGGTGCGCCGCGCGGCTGCCTACAAGCTGGGCGAGTTCGCCCGGGTAGTCGAGGTCGAGTATGTGAAGAGTGACCTCATACCCATGTTCGTTACACTGGCTCAGGTATGTTTATTTTCTTTATTGAAGAAAAACTTCTTTATGCACACTTGACTTGGGGAAGTGCGTGACGAAAAGTGTGATCGGTCGAGGCGAACGGAAGTTGAGAGGGAGAAATAGTGAAGATAGAAAGAGAAAGTTGCGTTTTGTACATTACTGAAGGGGCAAGAGACAGGGAGAGGGGAAGAGAGCTAGCATACATTTGCTTTCTCTCATAGCCAGTAACGATTTGTATACATATCTAAGGCACTGTGCAGGCTTATTGTCTGTATCACACTTTAGGGGAGCTAGAGACAGCAGTTTGCACGCACTCTTTAAGTTTCACTTGTGTGGTCTATTATAGCCCACTCGTCCCATACCTCAAAAAGAAAAAAAACGCAATCCTTTTTTTTTGCAGACATTATACTCATAAATTGTGTACTTATTTTTTTCACTTGTTTGTATTCTCATTAACCGACTTCAAAAAAGGAGGAGGTTCTCAATTCGACGGTATGTTTTTTTTTTTTTTTTTTTTGTGTTTGTTACGCGATTTCTTCCCCATTTGTGGACCGATTTTCAAAATTCTTTTTTTATTTGAAAGAGTATACTCCCGAGGTGGTCCCATTTTAATTTGGTGAAGATCTGGTGCTGATCTTCGGAGATATACAATGGAACTCTTCAAAAATAGACGGCAAATCTGTCGTGATTGCTGGAATCGCTTGGATATTTATTGTTTATACAACGTCATGACGTATCATCACGCCAGTATGCTTTGAGGGGTACGCAGATGTGTACAATATACCTAGATTTCGACAGTTAGGTATGTTAAGTTTCATTTATTAGGGATAAGTGGATAACCCTATTACCATGACATGTATTGTTAACAAATAACAATATAAAAATAAATCCATGGCAAATGTTTGTATGGGAACAACTAAAAATGGTAAAATAAAAATCTTTTTTGCAAAAAATAAAACCGACTTAAAAAAACACTAACCAGTGTAAAATAACTCTAAATTCGGAAGTCGGTGGCCCATCATGAATAAGGCAAAACCACCAAAGCCACAGACTTCCTAATTTAGAGTTATTTTACACTGGTTAGTGTTTTTTCATCGATAGCCTTTCAAAGGCGGCGGAAAGTGTTTTTTTTTTTTTTTTTTTTTTTTTTTTTTTTTTTTTAATATTACAAACTAGTGCTTGACTGCAATCCCACCTGATGGTAAGCAGTGATGCAATCAGTGATGGTGAAGCGCACTAGTTTGTTAAGAGCCTATTCACTCTAGCCTTGAAGACACCTAAATTATAATCGGACGGGAAGACCGCAGCAGGCAAGTTGTTCCAGTCCTTCGCGTATGCGGTATAAACGACGAAGCGAAACGCTTTGTCCTAATCGTGGGAGTGCCAACGATGTAAGGGTGGACACTCGCCGTACGCCGGGTTGTCCGATGGTAGAATGGTGATGGCGGAATCAAGTCATGTAATTCCCGTGCACACTCTCCAAAATGTATCCTATAGAAAAAAAAAAAAAAAATTGATTGATTGATTGATTTAAAAATTGACTCGTGTTTATTAACTCACTCCGTCGCAGGACGAACAAGACTCAGTGCGTCTGCTGGCTGCAGAAGCCTGCGCAGCTGTAGCGGCACTCCTGCCTCCCGAAGACATGGAACAGCTGGTGATGCCCACCGTGCGAGCTCGGGCTGGAGACACTTCGTGGAGGGTGCGCTACATGGTCGCTGACAAGTGAGTATATAAACTCAAGCTTTTATCTCTTGGGGGTAGGCAGTAACTACAGAGCGCCATATGCTAAGATTCTTACATACCTCCTTTGCTTCGTTTACATTCATACATGTTGTCATACACATACGCCGGTTGCGAGTACTACGCACCTGATCTTTCTGAAGAACCCCACCAATAAGGTCTATGTATGTCCTTCTAGGGCGTCGTCGCGGCGTTCCCATTTACTTCTACCTTATGTTTTCACACTGACTTTAGTTGACATTGCAAACACATCAACCAATAACGTGACGAAGTTCAAGAAAAAACTAAATGGACGGCTCTAACTTAGTTCTTATCTGTCAATGTATACCTGTCCTTTTCTAAAGCTGTCAGTCAGTAAGAGATGTCAATTCTCTCATTTTAGTTTAGTTTTAAAACAAGAGAAAGGGCACGAATAACTTATCTGCCTAGAGTCACAGTTTACGAATTCTTAAACCTGTGTACCTTTTAACTGCTTATCAAAAACATTTTTACTGCTATTCCAGGTTCGTCGAGTTGCAGCAAGCCGTGGGACCCGAGCTGGCTCGCTCGGATTTGGCGCAGATCTTCCAGGCTCTACTCAAGGACACGGAGGCTGAGGTTCGCGCCGCCGCTGCTGGCAAGGTCTGTAAACCCTGCGTATGTTTATTGGAGTTTACTCCTTATGAATCGATGTACACAAATTAACCACTATTTCATTTGACTTTGTAATCTGTGGAAGTCTCTGTTGTCAATAGACAATGCAATACCAATAGGATCACAGATAAGCACTCTCAAATCTCTTTTTTTATGCATTTATTTAGTAAAATAACTGGTTAACCAGTTAGTATATTATTTAAATAGACTAGCAGACGTCACGCAGTTTCACCCGCGTATTTCCCGTTCCCGTGGGAATACAGTGATAAAAGTAACCTGGCGATGGTGAAAGAATTTTTCAAATCGGTCCAGTTTTCGGAGCCAATTTAATGCAAACAAATGAACAATCAAATCTTGCCCCATAATAATGTTAGTAAAGATTTGCTCACTTATTATACCACTGTGCCAAATACCATTGCATAATTGACTTGACTATTTATAAAAACAATTTTCGTCCAAATACAAAGAAATCAATGCAGCAATGTTGGTTTTACCCCCAATTTTAATTGTTTGTATAATTTACTTTCTAATCCCTCCAGGTAAAGGACTTTTGCATGAACTTAGACAAGGCGCACCAAGAGCACATCATCATGACAATGATCCTGCCGCAAATCAAGGACCTGGTGTGCGACGCCAACCAGCACGTGAAGTCCGCGCTCGCCTCCGTCATCATGGGCCTCAGCCCCATCGTCGGCCGCCAGAACACCATCGAACACCTCCTGCCGCTGTTCCTCACACAACTCAAGGATGAGTGTCCTGAAGTCAGGCTCAACATCATCTCTAACCTCGAGTGCGTCAACGAAGTCATCGGAATCCAGCAGTTAGTGCAATCCCTACTCCCTGCTATCGTAGAATTGGCTGAAGATACAAAATGGCGCGTCCGCCTAGCCATCATCGAACACATGCCCCTCCTTGCTGGACAGCTCGGACAGGAGTTCTTCGACGAGAAGCTAACCGGCCTCTGCATGTCTTGGCTCATCGACCACGTGTACGCCATCCGAGAGGCAGCCACGCTTAACCTCAAGAAATTAGTCGAACAATACGGATCTCAGTGGGCAGAGACGAACGTTATCCCTAAAGTGCTTGCCATGTCACGTGAACAGAACTATCTACACAGAATGACCTATCTGTTCTGCATCAATGTTCTCTCTGAGGTGTGCGGCAAGGATATCACCACCAGAGTACTCCTGCCCACTGTTCTGTCGATGGCAGACGACAATGTTGCCAATGTCAGATTCAACGTCGCTAAGACTTTGCAGAAAATGGCGCCCTTTTTAGACCCCGCGGTCATCCAGCCTCAGGTCAAGCCTGTATTGGAGAAATTAAATGTAGACCCTGACGTTGATGTGAAATACTTCGCTTCAGAAGCCATCGTCGGTATCGCTGGGTAATTTAGTTATAAGACCACATGAAAAACTGCATTCGTCGTAGCAAAATTTCAGTTGCGGGTATTCAATACAGCGGGCATGATTCGATAAGCTAGTAAATGCAGTTTTTTATAATAACAATATTCATATAAATGTTAGTAATGAATACGCAGTACGATCCTTGTGCATAGGGATAAGCTGGAGAATTTTGTGAACTAGTATTTATTACTTAGCCTGACGGAATTCGAGTTTCGTTGGGCAAAATTTCGTATCTATTTGTAGAAAACTAATTTCTTCATTCCAGTTACACATCTGAAAACGTATATAAAAACTAATTACATGACTACGCAGAGCATGTACATATTATCAGATACAATTCAAATAAAATATAATAAACTACAATTATTGGTGTTTTATTTATTAACTGGATCTTCCTATCTTTATTATCAAGAAAATATTACATAATTAAACTCAACAAAACTGCCGGCAGCGCCTATTTAGTAGCATTGAGGGTCATAACATTGGTTGCAAGTAATTTTAGTAAAATTCTTCGGTCATGACAACTGAGCTTATGTAATTTCAACAATAATTAATGTTGTCATCAGTGACTAAACAGCGTACATTTTATCGGTTACACGATTTGTATAGTTATAAATGTATACTAATATACCTACCTAATAAAGTCTGATTCGGAAAATTTTGTTTAACTTTCGATATCCCAAATTTTTTAAAACAGTTTTAGGGTATTATTAAAATTTTCATTCAAAACTTGTGTCACAGTGGACACGCGGTTTAGTGCACATCACAGCGTCTCATCACTCCACGACAATTGAGGAAGTCGTGCAGTATCTGAAAGTGAAGACCAAATTGGACTCTGAGGGTCGAAAGGTTGGAATCGCGCCACAACATAAACTTAGTCATTTGTGGTACGTGTTCCAACCCAATATCTCCAGACCTTTTTGAAGGAGGACTTTTGGCCGAAAGGTGTCGTTTTCCGGCGTTTCTGAGGACGGTTACCACAGAGTACATTCACGGTTACGCGACACCTCGCAGGGAAACACGACGCCAACGTTACGTGTTTGAAAAAGGCGGTGGTCACTTCAAGCAACCTACTAAAATAATTTAAAGTATGTGGAAACAATGCATTTTATTCATTTTAGACAACATGTTTCATACAGACATTTACTGCTTAAGACCTACACAATCGATATCTAAATAGAAATAGTGTGTGTTTTTCTTTCAAAATAACCGGATTCGATTCCCGAACGGAGTACAGATGTTTTTTAAAATGTATGAATTTTTCTTGTTATTAAAATCGATGGCATGGTTCCTCAGAACAGATCTTCGTATGTCTTATAGTTTCAGACTTTCCCATACTGACTGATTTGAATGAGACACCCTGTATATGGGGTAAATACCACAGGGGGTATGGGGGTATGGTGTACCCAGCTGCAAACAAGCAATGGGTTAAACCGTAAGCCGACTTGCTGAGTAGTCGAGTTGGGAAAAGGAAAAAAGACATGAAATAAAAAAAAATGATATATTTATTTCTGTAAGTAGATCATTGTATATACCTTTTTTAAACTAATGGGGCCGGCATTTACAAATTGACTGATCCCTGAGAAGGAATGCCAAAAGAAACTTAGGACAAGAAAGGACCTTGGGATAATTATACATTGTGCACGTCTAAAGCTGCATGGCATTCTGGAAAAATGTCATGCAGCAAACCTATAGAGAAAGAACTTGACTCAACATTATAATGAATGGTGCTAGCGATATTTACACGATGTTTTCTGATTTCAAATTTGGTTTTTTTAACTCAATGTCTGACCCCTTATCTACATTATAAGTAGGTAAACAAAATTTATTATGGTCACTGGGGAAATACGACAAGCTTTTTGGTCTGTATTTTATTATTGTTTTTTTAACCGACTTCAAAAAAAGGAGGAGGTTCTATGTTCGTGTGAATGCATTTTTTTTTTTTTAGGTAAGTATGTTACCTGATTTCTCCCCCATTTGTGGACCGATTCTCAAAATTATTTTTTTATTTGAAAGAGTATACTCCCGAGGTAGTCCCATTTTAATTTGGTGCTGATCTTCGGAGATATACAACAGAACTTTTCAAAAACAGACGGCAAATTTGACGTGATTGCTGGAATCGCTTGGATGTTCATTGTAAAGGCGAGGTGACCCCAGCCGTGTAGGCATTTAACGCTTACCTCAGGCCCCGCAACCAATAGCGCTACGTAATAAACTGCGATGCATCGGAGATACGCCGCGCGCTGTCGTCGTACCGCTCATTCATGACTTCACGATCTCTAGTAGGTACACAGTTACGTCACAGAATAGAGTAATGCAGTAGAGCAACTTCAATTTAATAATTTATATATGATAGAATTCTTGTACTACGATATCAATATTATAATTCAAAAATACTTAGATGCATTGAATGGTTATTTAATTTTAGTATCCCACTTAATAAGAATATAAGTATGCGTGGAAAGTATGGGTTTAGGGAAAATGGGTTAAATAAATAAATATTTGATTTGTTAATCACAGTTGAATTAAGATTAGCTAAAATATTGCCAGATAAAAGTAAAAATAGAGGAAAAATCAATTAAAAGTATAGAAATAAAAGTAATAAAAATAAAAACATGTAAATTATGCACATTTGGCTACAATTCGTCGCAACGTAGTTGACGTGGTTTGAATGGCAAAAACTAAATACATTATAGATTCTTTATATCTGTCTGTCTGTCTTTCCGTATGTCACAACCATTTTATTAAGAAACTGTTAGGACTACACAGTTGGAAATTGGTAGGTGGATGTGGTTTGGGAACCGCTATACGTTTTTACAAAAAAAAAACGAAATTAACTGAAACTACTTTTTTTTTTAATGAAGTATTATAATTGCAGGCATAACGTAGTTTATACAAGGTGTTTTTTTTTATATCCCATAACTCTAGGATTATATTCTGTAGGTAAAAATAATACTAAAACTCCTAGAAACACAAGCTCTGCTTAGCTTGGGACTAGATGGCGTTGTGTGAATAGTCGTGGAATATTATTATTAAGTACTAGCTTCTGCCCGCGACTTCGTACGCGGATCCTGTTGCTTATGCCAGCGACAACGGGGTCGTCAAAATCGAAGATCTGAAACATCTGATGTCGAATTCTATAAGCCCGGGGACGGGAAATCAATGGGATGCGCGAGACGATTCAAGATGTTCCAGATTTTTTATTTTTGTTGGTCAACAGGAAATGCCATCAGACTTAACAACTTTTGCTAAGACGCCATTTCTATTATGTATATGTTATATTGTCTCTGGGCTTTGGAGTTCCCCTACAGGTGCTCCAGATCTTCAAATTTAGTCTCACAGCAGAAAACACTCTTCACGTGGAATAGTTTTTGCAATGGCACCATTTTTATATCTCTTTTACTTTAGGTGTTCCATTTTCCAAAATAAATTATACCCTATAATGTTGCGTGACGTTCACGATCAGCGGTCAGTCGCGCATCTCCTTCCCCCACTTATCTCTAGAGTCGATGCGTATATACGCTGAAAACTCGAGCGTTATGCTTTTTCCGTGAACGTCTCCAACTCGCGAGACAGTGCATGATGTTCACGATCAGCGGTCAGTCGCGCACATATTCTTCACTGGGTCTCTAGAGACCTGGATGTAGATGCGTAAATACGCTGAGAATGCAGGCGTGCTTCGCGATCCCAAGAAGTTTCCACGGAGCGAGTTGCAGCCTCATGTTCTCGAACAGCATCAAATCTCTCCTAACGCTCTTCGGTAGATTGTTGGGATCTTATGGTCGTTAATCATTTAGCACCTTTGGAACATTGGGAAAAATTTGACCTCTTTCTAGGCATGGTTATAGTTTTATTGTGATGATACCTGATCAATTAAAATCTAAGTGGCTGCTCCCCTGCGTTACCGGGTAAGCTACCGTGTAACGAAGATAAATGGAAAAGGAAATTAAACACTCAAATAACATAAGCCCGAAGGCATACGATATAAAAATGGGAGTTTTAGCCAGAAGAGTCTAATTTTCAACGATATACCATCGTCATCGAAAATCAGTCCTGAACTGTTCCCGCCTTCACCGCGTAGTACCTCCTACTTATGTTATTTTATAATTATGCAATGAAATTAGTGACAGTTTTAATTTCTATATCAAATGTTTCTGATCTTCGATTTTTATACGTCAACAGCGAGTGCTCATAAGGCTGAACAACTCTTGCTAAGACGTCATTCCAATATATGTTATAGTATAGCTGGGCTCTTGAAGTTCCACATCAGGTGTTCCGGATCTTCAAATTTATTCTCTCAGCAGAAAATGCTCATAACGTGGAACAATTTTTGCTATGGTACCATTTTTGTATCTCCTATAGTTTAGCTGGTCTGTTGCGGTTCTGCATCAGGTGTTCCGGATCTTCAAATTTATTCTCTCAGCAGAAAATGCTCATCACGTGGAACAATTTTTGCTATGGGGCCATTTTTGTATCGCCTATAGTTTAGCTGGTCTGTTGCGGTTCTGCATCAGGTGTTCCAGTTTTCAAGATAAATTATAGCCTATGTGTTGACCAGTATTAATATCTATACAACAAAAAAAAATCATTCAAATCCGTCTAGTAGTTCCGAAGATTAGCGCGTGCAAACAAACAGACAAACAGACAAACTTTTTTTTTTGGATTCGTGCTCTATTACTGTTTCTAAACCCCCCTCAATTATTATTTTTTAAATATATTCAATGTACAGACACAGTTTTTTACAGTCTTATTATATGTATAGATTATTAATATTATTTTTATTACCTCATTAGTTTATTTTCCTATACGCAAAATACGCGCTTTGACGTGGAGTTGCGGATATCAGCCCGGTATCTTTAATATTTAATCTTTTACCTAATTTAGTTCAAAAATTGTCACTAGTACGACGAATCTTCTTTCTTACATCACTTTTCTTTCACGTAAGGGTGTTTTACATTAATCATCGTGACAGTCGAATTATTTTGTATGATAGTAAAAAAAAAGGATGATTGAAATATGTTTCAATCATCCTTTTTTTTTACTATCATACAAAATAATTAATAAAAAAAACTTTTTTGCAAAAAATAAAACCGACTTCAAAAAAAGCACTAAACGGTGAAAAATAACTCTAAATTAGGAAGTCTGTGGCTTTGGTGGTTTTGTCTTATTCATGATGGGCCACCGACTTCCTAATTTAGAGTTATTTTTCACCGTTTAGTGCTTTTTTTGAAGTCGGTTTTATTTTTTGCAAAAAAGTTTTTTATTTTTCTATTTTTAGTTGTTCCCATACAAATATTTGATGAATGAATTGATTAAAACATGAATTTATTTTAAACTTATTGTTAACATTACATGTCATGATAAATAGGGTTATCCACTTATCCCTAATAAATGAAAATTAACAAACCTAACTGTCGAAATCTAGGTATATTGTACACATCTGCGTACCCCATCAGAGCATACAGGCGTGATAATACGTCATGATGTTGTATAAACAATAAACATCCAAGCGATTCCAGCAATCACGACGGATTTGCCGTCTATTTTTGAAGAGTTCCGTTGTATATCTCCGAAGATCAGTACCAGATCTTCACCAAATTAAAATGGGACCACCTCGGGAGTCTATTCTTTCAAACAAAAAAAGAACTTCGAGAATCGGTCCACAAATGGCGGAGAAATCAGGTAACATACATAAAAAAAAAAAAAAAAAAAAAAAAAAAAATACATACACACGAACATAGAACCTCCTCCTTTTTTGAAAGTCGGTTAAAAAATAATTCATGTGCCAGTTAATTCTTTGATATGGTCTCAAGGATGATTGAAACGTAATTCATGTGCCAGTTGATTCTTTGATATGGTCTCAATCATACCCCAGAGTTATGGGATATAAAAAAAAACACGTTGTATAACTCAGGCATTATTATTATATAACTCAGGCATAACGTAGTTTCGTATTAGCGTAAAATAAATGTCACCGATAATAATAAACATACTTGTAGGAAATGAGCAATGTAATACTGTACTTTGCTACACTGTGGTACGAGTGTGCTATGGTACGTGACCTTCACAAACATAGACACAAAATATAATAATATTATTTGTTGTGTTGTGGTAGCTGTGGGTAGTTTTACCTAATACTCACGTGACGTGCTGCTGGTGGTTTGATGTTCATACTGGAGACAGTTCCTATGAGTAGACGGTGTGACCACCATCCCATCTTATTCACTATTTACTACAATAATGTTCATCATCATCATCATCAGTCTATAATGTTCCCACTGCCGGAACACAGCCCTCCTCTCTATGAGAGGGAGTGGGCTATAATCCACCACGCTAGCCCACTGCGGGTTGATAGATGTCACACACCACTGGGCCACCACTGCTCAAGAGTAGGTATGTTGATGCGAGTATTTTTTTTTGTTTCAATGCGCAAATAATAATTCATGGCGTTAGGTAGGTACTGATTCGATACTGAGAGGAAAATCTTTTACCTTTTAGAAAGCTACGTTATGCCTTAGGTTACGTATATTTTATTATCACAAATCAATTAGTAAAAAAAATCGCGGGCGATTTCGTAGGCAAAATCTATTAAAAATACAAAATCCCAGCAGGGTGAACGGGTGAACTACCTATTTGACGTCACGCAACAATAAACCATTATAGCATTTGCGCGCGTGGCGACTTTATTTGCTCTATCTTAGGGTTCAAATACTACTGTTCGATACACTTGGTATGGTTGGTAAATACGTTTCGCGGTAAAAATAAAGCATGAAAGACTTTCGCGCTTATCGTTGTTATTTGCATTAGTATTTTTTTCTTGTAAACATTGCCCCACTCTAGGAATTTCTCCTGTGTCATGGGTGCGTTTACAAACATTTAATCTCACATACACAAACACCCAGACCCGCGAACAACTACTTGTAGGTCATACAAAATATATTTGTTCCGTGCGGGAATCGAACCCGCGACGCGCTGCGCAGCAGTCGATCGCTCAGCCACTGCGCCAACAAAATTATTATACGTACCTAAGTTTGTGATTCAATATCATCTAAGCTATTATTTATATGGTAAAATATAATTTAGGTACATAAATAAAAAATATCGTCAAAGTATTCCTACCTTTTTTGTTTATTCAGTCTTCGTAGAGCCAATGAAGACAATTTTTTATTCATGACCATTTTGATTTATTTTACATAACTACAAATTTATCCTAATAATCTACCTAATAAAACGAAAAATATTACAACTATTTAAAAAACTAAATTAAAGTGATGATAAAGTATGTACATGTATTACAATTTATCGAAATCGATTTTTTATCGGGGGATGACGGAAAAAATTGGCGCACGTCCGACCTCGAACACGTTCCGCTCGGGACTAAAGGACTCGGAGCGAGCGCAAACTAGTGAAATACTCTTTGTTTTGGAATTTGTGATACATTTATTTTAATATTGCACATTATGTGACCCGAGATAATACACATTTTTTACGACCTTTATTATGATATAAGTTTTAGTTTTCAAAGCCTAATATAACTCAAGTAAAACGATTATTTAGCTATCATTTGGACATGTCTTTGCGATTTAATTGGATGCAGTGAAGTGTAAGTAATCGTGTATCGCATGCCCGACATATCATGATCGAAGAGTCAACTATGTAATACATTTTTTTCAAAATTTAAATCCGTTCCATGTACGAGTAAAACGCTATTGTTGACGACGTTTATTGGGGTAACCTCGCCCCTGACGTATCATCACGCCTGTATGCACTGAGAGGTACGCAGATGTGTACAATATACCTAGATTTCGACAGTTAGGTATGTTCATTTTAATTTATTAGGGAAAAGTGGATAGGTAACCCTTTTATCGTGACATGTATTGATAATAATTAACAATATAAAATAAATTCATGGCAAATTGGCGCTACAATGGTGACATTAATTTAACACACGGGTAGGGCTAGTGGCCATTAACCACATAAATTATGATTGGTTAAAATAATTGGTAATTTGAACAAAAACATTTTTCAAACAAACTAAATAATAAAAAAGTGACTACAATTGGGATCACTCTGTGCAAAAATTCATTCATGAAATTACTTACCTAGATGCACGTTACTCGTTTACGTTTACTCAGAGCGGCAACGCGTCACGTACGTCGCCGTGCGGCGGGCGGGGGTGAAAGGGAGAACGCGCGCGCCGACAAAAGGATTGAGGTATTGCTTATTCCTTTTTAATTTCTTTGGCGCGATGTTATGATCCGTGACCCCGGCAAATGACCGCTGCACTATGATTATTTTTGTACAGGATGCTTATTTCTATATTTTTTTATTTTTTTAAATTAATCAGTAAATAATGACGTTTTATGGAAATAAAATTACTTCTTAAAACGAAACTGGGATAACGTATACGTGTGTTAAGTTAATGTCACCATTGTAGCGCCACGTTGTATGTATGGGAACTACTAAAAATGGAAAAATAAAAAACTTTTTTGCAAAAAATAAAACCGACTTCAAAAAAACACTAAACGGTGTAAAATAACTCTAAATTCGGAAGTCGGTGGCCCATCATAAAAAATAAAACAAAACCACCAAAGCCACAGACTTCCTAATTTAGAGTTATTTTACACCGTTTAGTGATTTTTTTTAAGTCGGTTTTATTTTTTGCAAAAAAGTTTTTTTCCGTTGTGATCAAATTAACGAATGTGATAAAACGACATTTAATATTATAATTATGATTGTGATGTTCTAATGTTTTTATGCCTTATTTGTTTACTAGCACTTCGCTAGTTGCTTTTCGTGAATTTTGTTTGTACGATAATAGTAAAAGGATTGTCTAAATTTGTTGAGTACGTAGGTACTTTTTAAGTCAAATCTCTAAAAACAAACAAACAAAGAAATCTTACCTCTTTGTATTATTATCATAGACTAGCGGTCGTCACGTAGTTTCGTCTGCGTAGTTCTTGCTCCCGTGAAAAGACAGGGACAAAATGTGTAGCTTTCTACTAGTGATTTTTTCAGGATTAGGTCATTAGTTCCAGAGATTACCCCCTACGTACAAACTTACAAACTTTACCCCTTTTTAATATTGGTGTAGATTTTCTGTTTAAATAAATATTTCTGTTGTTAGGTAGGCTACCTACTCATAAGTTTTGGTCAATCCATAACTACTTACGTTGTTTTTTTTTTTCAATTTGTTGTTATAAATGTCCAAAGCATTGCAGAAATGATGCAACAATTGTGAAAGATACTTCATGCACAAAGAAACATTCACAGCGCTGCAAAACATGGTGCAAACGAAATATGGTGCAAGAAAATCTTTCATTACACCATAATTATTATTTTAATTATTAACGGGATCATAACTTATGACTAATAATAACACCCACGGATCGATTGTGTTAGCGAACCATTCATTAAATTATTACCAATCAATAAAGCCCCCGCCTGTCATTCGTAGATCTAAAACGGTTGTGGAGTTTAGGTACTTCATTAAAATCTATGTGCGGCATCAAATCATATCTTTTATAGTAAAGAAGAAGCCATAACAAAACCTAAAGTAATATTATATAATAAGGCGTCAGCGAGCGTCACTCATTACTAACGCCCTCTGTGATGTTGCATCAGAAACTGTTGGCCACCGACCTTGGCCATGACTCACCAAGACCAACATTTTTGGCCAGATAGCATTGTTATTAAATGTATATTTTCCTCAAGCCCGTACATGATCAGTTTTACTGTCAGTTTTACGTCACCACATAGTAAAATAACTAACTTGAAATTTGAGTTAATAAACAAATGAGTGACGTTATCATTGCAATAATGAACGAGTACTGCTACTGACCGAATGGACTGACGTACAGTCAGTTCTAGCAACAGCAGAACAACTGCCTAAAAAACAAAAGGCGTGTTAATTTAAGGGGGATGTATAACACTGTGATACGTTAAATTAACGATCTGACTGACAAATTAAGTTTCTGTAACACTGATAAATGAAGTTTCTGGAACAAGCACACAGTTTATTAGGTCCGTAGGTACCTATACATAATTAATCCTTTCACTATATCAGATTCTTTAACAGCATTTAGTCGGAGTATTCCCGTTTGAACACCTATTTTTTGAGCACCTATGCATTTAGCACCAAAGGTATTCACATTTCCTATAGGTTAATGCATAGGTGCTCAATAAATAGGTCCTCACACGGGAATACTCCTTTAGTCTAGTAGCATCGGACAGTGATGAAGCATTTTACTTTCATGAAAGACACTTTTCTTATTACAAGAAGTCCCAGTGAAGAAAACGAAAATTACTACCGTCCGTGCCAGGCAGCATTATCACATTTACACAACATACTCTCTCAAGCCAAAACTACAGAAATAAAAAAAGACGTGTGGCACTCGGAGACTGCCGCGGTAAAACTATTGCATAGCATTTTTTATCAACTCCTCTCCTCTCCCCCTCCCCATTCCTCTCCTCCCCCTCTCCCCTTCCCCATTCCTCTCCTCGCCCTCTCCCCCTCTCTCCCATTCCCCCACACCTCCCACGCCCCTCCCATCACCCCTCCCTCCCCTTCCCTCACCCCTCCCTCTGTTTCCCCTCCCTAGCCCTCCCGACCCCTGCCTCTACCCGTCCCCCTCCCCCTCCCCTCCCCCTAAAATTATCAGTAATCTGTCTGACATTCGGTCAAGCAAAACTGACAACAAACAAACTCCCGTATGCGGTGAGCTTAAACAATTGTACGAGATTAGATTATTATTAGAATTATATTATTTATCAGAGTGCCTAGTGCGAGTTTGTTTTACGTTAACGCGATCGACACGTTCATGACGTTCGGTGTTCCGATTGGCCCGCTCCAAGCTTTTAACCAATCAGAGAGCCAAACGCGGTGAACGTTTCGATCGCGTTAGCGTAAAAACAACTCGCACTTAGGACACAGTATTCATTCAACTGGCAGGTGTCTTGTATCACTCCGTGTCGATTTATTGTTTACTAATGTGCAATCGCAGTTCAAAATGGTTAATTACTTCATTTACGCAAAAGATTACTCCATCTCCACAGATGGAGTGATGTATTATCACAATAATGGACTAACAACTCTAGAAAATTTTAAACGTGACGTGAACGAAATGAATAGTGCCCTAGCAGATGAAGAATCTCAAATTGTTTATTTACATTGGGGAAACAAGTGTGAGGAAGTAAACGAAACAAAAGCTCGTAAGGCATACAGGGACCAGGATGGTCAAGGTACTAAAACGTTGCCTGAAACCATTATTGAGTGGATACAAGAAAATCTTGAAAGCAGCGACAAAATTAAATTGTTGTACATCATTACCGATGGTCAGATCAACCGGCGAAGTTTTAACAAATGTTTGAAACTTAATGAAAATATTGATTACGAAAAGGTCGTTTTTCATGCACTGAGCGAAGACTTAAGTTGCATTGACTTATCAGTAGCTGCTTCATTTATCAAAAGTCAATGTACAATTTACCGGAACAATGAATTATTCGATGAAACTGATATTTCTAAAGAGTTTGACTATGATAAAATTACCGCGGACAATTTTGCTACCGAAAAAGAGAATTTGAAGTCTTACATTAAGTTCAAGTTTCTCACTTCGGAAAACAATAATGCTAAATCCCTCGCCGAAATTGATAAGCTGAAAAAGTTGAAGAATAGGTTAAACTATGTGTTGACAGAAACCTTTCCAGATACGATGGATAAAAAAACATTTTTACGTGAATTTAAGAATACAAAGTGGTACAAAAATTTGAGCAATCCATCATACAATTTGCAAGTAGACATTGAGAAGTCGATCACCACTTTAATTAACTACATTGTAAGTGAAAAAAAGTCTTATGGCTTCGACGCTTTAAAGTTCGAGACCACATTTAGTACTAAGGTTCCCGAAGAACCGATCGAGGAAGTCAATTTTACAGCTGACCAAGAAATCGAGTTTCCTGATATCATTTTGGCTGATGAGAAAGGAATCCCTGTGATCTTATGCACAGAATTAAATTTGCTGGATAAGCTCATTTTCCAATCATCGGAGGTGACTGCGTCGTTCTCAAAATTCAATGCTATTATGGAATGCCCATTGTTTTTGTTGGAGAATGTTGATCTCAATGAGTCAATGGGATACTTTTATACCTTAACTGTTTACAAACAGCTATTAGGGCAACGAACAAAATTAGAACCTCGTACTCGGCGCCCATTCCACGGAGGACTTGTGCTGGTAGATACGGAAGATTTTGATCGATACAACGACTATATCTTGTCTGCCACATACTTCAACTTCAAAAAAGTGAAATACAATATCGGGTTGTTCTACTTCGTGTTATGGAAAATTTGTGAAAAGAAACAGTGGATGGACGAAAACGTTGTTGCGCAGTTCAAAATGTACGCGTTGAGGCGTATCAGTACAACAAAGTGTAAAATTGGACTGTCGTCTTTACCTTTAGATCCTCAAGTGAATTCTTCATTACCTACAGCTCTGTGGTATTGCGTCGAGATGTCCACGCTCATCTTCAAAGATGATCCTGAACGTTTTGTTCACGAACGTTTGAGAATGTTTTCCGGCGTCGCACATGCCATGATCGAAATCTTGATCTATTTGAACTACAAGCTAGACTTGGAGACCATCAACAATCGCAGGGATTTAATGAAGCATGTGATATGTCTAAAAAAAATTCCATCGCGAAGGGACAAAGTTCTGTTTATGATAGAGAAAATTTTCAAAAACGTCAACGGTTTTCTAGTTAGTGAAATTGAATATACAGCGAATGTGAAAAAACTTAATTATTTAAAGTTGAAACACAGAGAGATGCTGAGTGACGATGTTATCCGGGAGGAAGTCAATTTAGAAGATTACGTGCACTTCTTGCATCGAATTGCTGATTCCGAGGTTCATATTTGTACAAAAACATTCAGACCATTTTTTATGATCGACCAAAATGTCTCTTTTTATAGTGAACTGTACAAAATTGCTGACAAAGTTGTAGTCAATAATGTTGATGGTGAGATTGTGCTTACATATGAACCAATTAATCAGTTAGAATTTAGTAAAGTTTTGTCTTTGCATAATTTGTATCTACATTATGTTCAGGACAATGATAAGTTTCCTACATTGGGCGAATACAGGGAGTATATTTTGAAAAAGAAAAAATTCAAAGGCGATTTGGTGACGATTTTCTCAGTGAATGATTGTAAAGACATTGAGGAAGTATTTGTGGCCTATGAGAGCGTCATCCAGGGTGTGAGTGCCAAAGACTTTGTTGAAGCGAGTTTTAAGTATGTGACCCGGTTTGCTCGAGTTAAGGGTGAACAAAAGGTAAATTTTGAAAGCGATGATAAAATTTATAAGTTTATTGCTAAAGAGGAACGAAAAGTCAATTTGAAAAAAGTAGAACAAGGGAAAAAGAAACTATAACTATTTTACAAAGATTTTAAAGGTACAATTGAAACAAACAGTTCACAAACTTTGCTACCACTAACCTACTAACTTGGTGACCTAAATCCTTCTCTGATACCTGCAGATTTCATCGTCATCCTTCTGCCTTTATTCCAATTTATTTGATCTAGGCGCAACGTGTCTTCTTCTTCAATGTATTCCTATTTGCCGTCATTTCAATAGTGACAGCTCCTCCTTATGCATATCATCATCCGCGCAACCCATTCATCGTTTTTTTTTTGTTTTCCTATACTCTTGTAACCCTCTACTCATTCATACTCCAATCTTTTCACAACATAAGATTACATTTGTTTGAACGGAAAACATTATATTTTGCTATAGTACCAACTGTGTTTTGTTAGGCTTATTTTATCTTTTTTATGTTTAGGTATTGTTTAATTCTAAAATATTTTTTATTTATTTTCTTATGAGTAAGTTGCATTTTAATAAAATTTGTATTGTTACACGTTGGTTTTATTTTATTTTTCGTATCTACAGTATATTTTATTCTGATTGAGCGCCGTAGGTAGACGTTTATTGCAAAATCAGAAGCATTGTTTCAACCGTCGAGGGGACAAATGAACGGAATTTGGTACAGTCCAGCAAATGATATCAGTCCTATTTTCTCCAGTGCCTACTGCCTGGTGGGAAAAATTGTTTCACCGTCTCGGTATCCTCGGCACAGTAAGTAGAAGGTCTACCTCTAATAACTAGGCAAATGAAAGATACGTGGCATTATTTTATTTGATTATCCACGTAATAACAGTTCCCGAGGCAAATTATACTAGATAATTTGATTGAAGAGGTTTCATCTATCCCGCTAAACCCAGATAAAACAATTTTTCCCATCTGCCCCGTTAAAGAAAGAAAGAAAAAAGCATTTATTTGGCAAAAGACAGGCACACGATAATGAATTACATAAGTAAAGAATGAAACTAAAATAAATAAACCGTAAAAAAAATAAGCCTTTCGGCTGCGCCAAATAAAATGTTCAGCCAAAATGCCAGACAACGTTAACGGGACAAAGGCACTGGGGCCAATGAGACTGGGTCAGCAAATGAGACGGCTAATCATAGTAATCATGCGTAGTATGACCACTGTATTAACGGATTTTGTCTAAAAAAGAATCGAAAAAGTAACAGATTGTAGAATCATTTATTTTGTTTTGAGCTCGACAATGTCAAGTATGAGGAGAAGGCAACAAATAGTCTACATCAGTTTTTTTCTATAACCGGCGGAAATATTTCTACAATCTGTCATTTTCCGATCTGTCATTTTTTTTTGTTGATTTTTCCGTCGACGTTCCCATTTCAACGTTGACCATACCACGCGTGCTGGAACACTGCAGTTTACACTAGGATGGGTCGGATAACACTCCAGTTTTCATTCCGCAGATTGTCTCCGTCATGCAGGTCACCGACTTCCGAGATCGAATCTAGAGTTATTTTACACCGGTTAGTAATTTTATGAAGTCGGTTGTATTTTTGTAAAAAAAGTTTTTTGTTTTTAAGTACCTGGATGATTCCTTATTTTTCCATTATGTTTTAATACTTATGACTTTCAAAAAAATACCTACATATTCAGATTTCGATGAAATCAAAAAGAAAAAAATATAAACAAAAATGTTCATAAAATTTATATGGGACCATATGGGAACTAGGTATATTCCGCATCAAACTTGTACACGGCGTTAAAAAAAACAATCGAAAGAAGTCGGTTAAAGAGAATTCAATTATGACAAGGACAGAGACAGACGGTGACACGAAATAAATACCTAACTAAGTACCTATGCAAATTAGAGGTGTTAAAATAGTCAAATTAGTTAGTATGAACACTTAAGTCTAATTTAAATTGAGAGCTCTTGTATATATCCGTCCTTTACCTACTCATTGTCTAGTAGAGAACAAGATAAAGATAGCCTATATTAAATTAAGTTTGAAAAAAAAGGAACTAACTTCATTATTCTCTTCATTGTTCATTGACTGTTCCATTCATCAGTAAAAAATGACGTGTGGCACTCGGAGACTGCCGCGGTAAAGCTATTGCATAGCATTTTTATCAACTCCTCTCCCCCTCCCCATTCCTCCCCTCCCTCCCTCTCCCCCGCCCCTCCTCTCACCCCTCCCTCAGTTTCCCCTCCCGTCCCCTGCCTCTTCCCACCACCCCCCTCCACATCCCTCCCCTGCCCCTCCGTCCCCTCTCACAATACCCTCTTCCCTCTCTCACAATCTCCCCCCTCCCCTTTCCCCTCCCCACTATCCAATACTTACGTCTATACAATACGTCTAATCGCACACAACGCCGTGTCGAAGACTGCCGAACTGAAACGACGTTAGACGATGCACGGCCTTCAAGCCACACCTCCTTACCCGTCGGAGTGGGAAGCGTGAGGTTTTTTCGTTACGGAATTTCTGGATTCGGTCCCCGCGCTCAAGGCCCGCGATAGAAGCTATGCAATAGCTTAACAAGTTAGAAAAATTAGATCGATGTAGACCTGTGAAAAGAGAGGAGGCAATGTGATTACCTTAAAAAACACAATCTTATCAATAAATTGCAATGATAACAAAGCATAAATTACCTGTAAGATTACGTCACTCATTGCTAACGCCCAGTTTTGTTGCATCAGTAAACGTTGTCTCTGACCTTGGCAGTTTAGCACTCAAATCGCCCAAATTTTTGTACGAGTGTGTTTTCGTCAGTCCGCCGTACATAGAAAGAATAGAATAGAAAAATATTTATTCAGCACAGACACAACAAGCGCACAGCAACCAAGAAAACAGAAGTAATAAATTAATAGCAGGTACACAAATTGCGCTGAGCGTGCCCATGCCGAAAGGGTAACCATCTCAGCATTTGCTGGGCGTCAGACACCCAGCGCTGGTTTTCAGTTGGCACCCCGCAGTGACACACGGACGAAGGTAAATAAAATAAACATAATAAATATTATTAAATAAAATAAATCATTAAAATAAATACAGTAAAAAGTGTAAAAACAAATACAGTTAAAAGTAATATTTAAATAAATCTGTGTAGTGTGTATCGAGTAAACGTGTCTTACTGTCAACATGGCATACATGATCAGTTTTAACGTCAGTTTTTCATTACCTCTTAAAAATTAATAGGTACTTTATTGAGAGATTATATTATTGATTGTAGATTTAAGTCGTATTGATTACCTACATATTTTGTCACACTTACCTACCTAACTACCAGCATATATTATAACATCTAAAGCGGAAACAAATTGAGAGACTGTAGGACAACTATGTAAGGTATTGAATCCGGTCGTCATGGATCCTGGTCCTGACTTCTGTCTGAAGTCCTGACCAGATGGACCGAAAGCAAATTTTGAAGTAATCGAAGTCAGGTGCGTAGTACCTACTCGCAAATGGCGTGTGTGTATGACAACATTTATGAATTTAAACGACGCAAACGAAGTACGTAAGAAGCGTAGCATTATTATGTCACTCTGTTATTTCTGCCTACCCCCATGGGAAAAAGGCGATAAAGTATGTCGAAGTAATTGAATAAGACTGTTTCAAAATTTGGCAACAATCTGGCAACAACTTACTTGGGTGACGGAACTGAGTAGGTACCTACGCAAAATTAAAATTTTCGTATGTTTAATTTCTAATAGATTATAATTATATTACAAAAAATAACTTGAATGAAACCGTAACTAAAATGTAAGAAGATGTTCAAATTATAATAGATAAGTTACTTACCGTTACCACTACCACACACACACAAACACATCTTCTTCTTACATTTACAATTTAGTTACAGTTAACACATTAAGCTCATTAATGACATTAACTAAGTAGGTACCTTCTTACCGTAAGTACTTAGTTAATATAATGTTTCTTAGTAGTCAATTTCTTCTATAAATCAGAAAACTGAAAAATATCTGCACGAAAAACGGTACATACCTACCTAGTTAAAAATAAAAAATTGAAAAATGGAGTAAATTTTGTCTCGTACTTTGCCGGTTATTATTTGCGTGTATTTCATGTGTACTTGCTTAATAGTTAGATAACTTGAATGTTCATTCACAGTTTCTTAAAACTAACGTTCAAATTAACCAATCAACCGGTGCACAGATTCGATCTTCCCCAGTGTAAGACTGATAAGTTTCATCCAACATAGTTACGTAAGGTCAAGCCAGACTGGCAAACAAGCGGGTTTCCCGCGCGACATGAACCTACTCGTATGCGGTGGGCTTAAAAAGCTGGAGTTCGCGACATTATACATATTTATCAGTGTTCGACTGTCCTGTGCAACTCTCGAGTGTGCGGTTCGCTCCTCTCACAAGAGAGTATTGTTCTGTATCACTACCTGTCAAGTCTATTGTTTACTAAAGTATATTCACAGCTGTTGAAAATGGTTAATTATTACATTTACGCAAAAGATTACTCCATATCGACAGATGGAGTGATCTATTATCACAAAAATGGACTAACAACTCTAGAAAATTTTAAAAGTGACGTGAACAAAATCAATAGTGCTCTATCAGATGAAGAATTTCGAATGGTCTATTTACATTGGGGGAACAAGTGTGAGGAAGTAGACGAAACAAAAGCTCGGGAGGCGTACAAGGACAAGGAAGGACGAGGTACGAATACATTGCCGGAGACAATTATTGAGTGGATAAAAGAAAATCTTGATAGCAGGGACAAAATTAAATTATTGTACATCATTACCGACGGTCAGATCAACCGGCAAAGTTTGAACAATTGTCTGCAGCTAAATGAAAACATTGATTATGAAAAGGTCGTTTTTCATGCATTAAGTGAAAACTTGGGTTGCATTGACTTATCAGTTACAGCATCATTTATCAAAAGCCAATGTACAATTTACCGCAACAATAAATTATTCGATGAAACTGATATTTCTAAAGAGTTTGACTATGATAAAATTACCGCGGACAATTTTGCTACCGAAAAAGAGAGTTTGAAGTCTTACATTAAATACAAGTTTCTCACTTCAGTGAAAAATGATGCTAAATCTCTCGCCGAAATTGATAAGCTGAAAAAGTTGAAGAATAGGTTACATAATGTGTCGACAGAGTACTTTCCAGACACGACGGATAAAAATAAATTTTTAAGCGAATTTAAGAACACGAAGTGGTACAAAAGTTTCAGTGATCCATCTTACGATTCGCAAGTAGACATTGAGAAATCGATTACTACTTTAATTAACTACATCGTTAGTGAAAAAAAGTCTTATGGCTTCGACGCTCTGAAGTTCGAGACTAAATTCAGCAATGAAGTTCCCGAAGAACCGATCGAGGATGTCAATTTTACAACTGACCAAGAAATTGAGTTTCCTGATATCATTTTGGATGACGAGAAAGGAATCCCTGTGATCTTATGCACAGAATTAAATTTGCTGGATAAGCTTATTTTTCAATCATCAACAACTGCATCTTTCTCAAAATTTAACTCTATGATGGAATGTCCATTGTTTTTGTTGGAGAATCCTGATCTTAATGAATCAATGGGATATTTTTATACCTTAACTGTTTACAAACAGCTATTAGAGAAAACATCAAGATTAGAACCTCGTACTAGGCGACCATTCCACGGTGGGCTTGTGCTAGTAGATACTGAAGATTTTGATCGATACAACGACTACATCTTGTCTGCCACGTACTTCAACTTCAAAAAAGTGAAATACAACATCGGGTTGTTCTACTTCTTGTTATGGAAAATTTGTGAAAAGAAACAGTGGATGGACGAAAACGTTGTTGCACAGTTCAAAAAGTACGCGTTAAGACGTATCAGTACAACGAAGTGTAAAATTGGACTGTCTTCTCTACCATTAGATCCTCAAATGATTTGTTCCTTACCTACTGCTTTGTGGTACTGCGTTGAGATTTCCACTCTTATCTTCAAGGATGATCCTCAATATTTTGCTCACGAACGTTTGAGAATGTATCACGGCGTCGCAGATGCTATGATCGAAATCTTGATCTATTTGAATTACAAGCTAGACTTGAACACCATCAACAACCGAATGGATTTAATTAAGCATGTGATGACTCTGAAAAAAATTCCAACGCAAAGGGACAAAGTCATGTTTTTGGTAGACAACATTTTCAAAAAAGTCAATGGTTTTCTAGTTAGCGAAATTGAATATACAGCGAATGTGAAAAAGCTTAATTATTTGAAGTTAAAACACAAAGATATGCTGAGTGACGATGTTATTCGTGAAAAAGTAAATTTAGAAGATTACGTGCACTTCTTGTATCGTTCTGAGGAATCAGGGGTTCAAATTAGTAAAAAAACATTCCGACCCTTTTTTGTAATCGATCAAAATGTATCTTTCTATAGCGAACTGTACAAGATTGCTGATAAAGTTGTAGTCAATAATGTTGATGGTGAGATTGTGCTTACATATGAACCAATTAATCAGTTAGAATTTAGTAAAGTTTTGTCTTTGCATAATTTGTATCTACATTATGTTCAGGACAATGATAAGTTTCCTACATTGGGCGAATATAGGGAGTATATTTTGAAGAAGAAAAAATTCAAAGGCGATTTGGTGACGATTTTCTCAGTGAATGATTGTAAAGACATTGAGGAAGTATTTGTGGCCTATGAGAGCGTCATCCAGGGTGTGAGTGCCAAAGACTTTGTTGAAGCGAGTTTTAAGTATGTGACCCGGTTTGCTCGGGTTAAGGGTGAACAAAGGGTAAATTTTGAAAGCGATGATAAAATTTATAAGTTTATTGCTAAAGAGGAACGAAAAGTCAATTTGAAAAAAGTAGAACAAGCGAAAAAGAAGCTATAACTATTTTAAAAGATTTTAAAGGTACAATTGAAACAAACAGTTCACAAACTTTGCTACCACTAACCTACTAACTTGGTGACCTAAATCCTTCTCTGATTCCTGAAGATTTCATTGTCATCCTTCTGCCCTTATTCCAATTTATTTGATCTAGGCGCAACGTGTCTTCTTCTTCAATGTATTCCTATTTGCCGTCATTTCAATAGTGACAGCTCCTCCTTATGCATATCATCATCCGCGCAACCCATTCATCGTTTTTTTTTGTATTCCTATACTCTTGTAACCCTCTACTCATTCATATCTACCTACTTCAAGCTTTTCACAACATAAGATTACATTTTGTTCGTTGATTGTTTGAACAGAAAACATTATATTTCGCTATATGGTGCTGTTTCTTGTAAGGCTTATTTTATCTTTTTTATGTTTACTGTTTGTTATGAGTAAGGGGCATTTTAATAAAATTTGTATTGTAACACGTTGGTTTTATTTTATTTTTCGTATCTACAGTATATTTTATTCTGATTGAGCGCCGTAGGTAGACGTTTATTGCAAAATCAGAGGCATGGTTTCAACCGTCGAGGGGACAAATTAACGGAATTTGGTACAGTCCAGCAAATGATATCAGTCCTATTTGCCCCAGTGCCTATCTGCCTTAGTCCCGTTAACGGAGCAGATGAGAAAAATTGTTTTCCCGGTATCCTCGGTACAGTAAGTAGAAGGTGTACCTCTAATAACTAGGCAAATGAAAGATTCGTGGCGTTATTGTATTTGATTATCCACTTAATAACAGTTCCTAGGTAAATTATACTAGATAATTTGATTGAAGAGGTTTCAACTATCCTGCTAAACCCAGATAAAACAATTTTTCCCATCTGCCCCGTTAAAGAAAGAAAGAAAAAATTTAAAAAACCCCCATCGCAAAAAAGTAAAACATTTAAAAAGTTAAAAATAACACTTGATCCATGAAATTTTACTTCATGTCGGGGTACCGCTTAAGTAAGGAATGTTCCTAGTACTTGTAGGTATGTAGGTATTTATTTTAACGGTACCCCGACGTTACGTAAAATTTCATGGCTAAAGTGTTATTTTTAACTTTTTAAATGTTTTACTTTTTTGCGATGGGGGTTTTTTAAATTTTTAATTTAATTTTTATTTTAATATATTTAAACGCATTAGTATTGTTTTATAGAGTATACAGTTATGAGATTTTTTCAATGCATTGTATGTAGATTCAAATGCTGGTTAAAACGAATCCAAACACGACATATCTGCTATTATTTTGTCAAGAGTCTACCTACTGGTGTGCTGGATAGCCTGGCTGCAGCATCAGCTCATCCTGTTGCCATCAGTGAATTGTGTTTAGAATCAAATGCTGGTTGAAATGAATCCAAACACGACATATCTGCTATTATTTTGTCAAAAGTCTACCTACTGGTGTGCTGGATAGCCTGGCTGCAGCATCAACTCATCCAGTTGCCATCAGTGCATTGTGTGCAGAATCAAATGCAGGTTAAAATGAATCCAAACACGGCATATCTGCTGTTATTTTCCCAAGAGTGTATTAGTCTGCTAGATATCCTGGCTGCATCAGACCAAATACACCATAATGTTGCTTATTAATATTACACACATGGGTGTTTGAAATTTTAAGACACACATGTGTTTGTAAGTAAAGTTAATACCCATAGACGTCTAAAATAGCAACGGTAGCTAACTCAAAAGAGCTGATAACCTTGAAACGGCTGAACCGATTTTGATGAATCAAGTCTAAGAACCATTGCAAGAAACCCTGCTTTCGAATAAAAAAAACCGCATCTAAATCGGTTCACCCGTTTGGGCGCTACGGTGCCACAGACAGACAGACAGACAGACACACACACTTAGCGGTGAAACTTATAACACCCCTCTTTTTGCGTCGGGGGTTAAAAAGCATTTATTTGGCAAAAGACAGGCACACGATAATGAATGTACAGACGCCAGCACATCAAGTTACCCCAATGTGTCAAATTTCTTTGATCGCTTTTCAACTTTATGTAAACAGAATAAGGTTCATATTCAATTGAGAAAATTTGACACATTGGGGTAACTTGATGTGCTGGCGTCTGTACCTACATAAATAAACCGTAAAAAAAAATAAGCCTTTCGGCTGCGCCAAATAAAATGTTCAGCCAAAATGCCAGACAACGTTAACGGGACAAAGGCACTGGGGCCAATGGGACTGGGTCAGCCAATGAGACGGCTAATCAGCATGCGTAGTATTAGGGCATGGATTCCGGAATTCCGAGATTTCGTAACTCCGGAATTTCGGATGATTTTTTACTATATTACAATTCCGGAACTGCAGTAAATATCGCAATCCGATACTCATATAAATATTTGTAAGATAAGTTACCAGAATAATAAAATTTGCATATTTGTACTCTCTTGCGAAATGTACCGTACCGCGCGCGAAGTTTAAATTTAAATCGCCGCCATCGACGCTTGCGTTTCGTTCGTTCGCCATTTCGCAGCTATTGAAGTACAAAGATAATGCCGTTTCAAGTGAGATCAACGATGAAGGTGATGCCGAAGTCTGTGATATAGGTGTTGACGAAGCTGAAGGCAATGAATCAACAATACAAGAACAGCTGGATAAGGAACTCAGTAAATGCAAAGAACCTCGCACGAATCAAAAACGACATTTTGATCTTCCTGGATTCGTAAAAGTTGAGAAAGCCATGTACGATAATGGTGAAGAACGTGGTATTTATTTGACACGAGCATACAATTATATTTTAGGTGTTCTTCCTACAAGTGTTGAGAGTGAAAGAGTATTTTCGTGTGCCGGGTACTTTTGTAACCGCCTACGAAGCTGGCTTTCAGATAAAATGGTAGGTGCTCTGATACTCTTGAGAACATTATCAAGAAGAGCGATCTTTTTTGAAAAAGTGATTCTTGTCTTATTAACTTAAAATTTCATTTTAGTATAAGTTGATTTAAAGATCTCAATTTCGAAAAAATACGACAACATAAACACACACACGACCACACGACACACACATGATACATAATGAAATTATGATGAATATAAGATTCATAACTGACAATGAACAAAATCAACAAGTTCTCCTCTTCTGAGATCATAAAAAATAGGTTTAAAGAACAAAAATTAAAAATAATTTAAAATCATGTAACATGTATCATACATGTAACATGATTTTAAATTATTTTTAAGTTGAATCTTATATTCATCATAATTTTATTAGATAGTTATTTAATTTGATTTTGCTATAATGTATATTATTGCAAAGTTGATGTTTTTTTGTTTTATTTATTAAGTAAAACCTAATAGAAGGCTGTTTAATTGATCTCAGTCAAGAGTTTTGTCGATTTATTTAGTTTTTTAATAAAAAAGATTTGATTTAACAAAACACTTAAATGCCTATGTGTTGTTTTTTTTTATTTCCTATATTTTTTTCTAATTCCGGAACCGGTTCCGGAATTCCGGAATCGAATCAGTGGTATCGTAACTCAGTTCCGGAATCGAATATCATCCGATATTACATGCCCTACGCAGTATGACCACTGTATTAACGGATTTTGTCTAAAAAAGAATCGAAAAAGTGACAGATTGTTGAATCATTTCTTTTGTTTTGAGCTCGACAGTGTCAAGTATGAAGAGAAGTCAACAAATAGTCTACATCAGTTTATTTTATAACCGGTGGAAATGTTTCTACACTACAATCTGTCATTTTTTTTTGTTGATTTTTCCGTCGACGTTCCCATTTCAACGTTGACAATACCACGCGTGCTGGAAAACTGCAGTTCACACTTACTAGGATGGGTCCATAAAACTCCAGTTTTCATTCCGCAGATTGTCTCCGTTATGGTCACCTACTTCCGAATCAAGAGTTATTTTACACCGGTTAGTGCTTTTATGAAGTCGGTTGTATTTGGGTAAAAAAGTTTTTTGTTTTTATGTAGATGATTTCTTATTTTTCCATTTTTTTTTATAAATGACTTTCAAACAAATACTTACCTACATATTCAGATTTCGATGAAACCATAAACGAAAATGTTCATAAAATTTATATTATGGGACCAAATGGGAACTATTCCGCAATTCCGCATCAAACTTGTACACGGCGTTAAAAAAAACGATCGAAATTGAGTACCTACCTCCTCCTGAAGTCGGTTAAAGAGAATTCAATTATGACAAGGACAGAGACAGACGGTGACACGAAATAAATAACTAAGTACCTATGCAAATTAGAGGTGTTAAAATAGTCAAATTAAGTTAGTATGAACACTTAAGTTTAATTTAAATTGAGAGCTCTTGTATATATCCGTCTTTTACTCATTGTCTAGGAGAGAACAAGATAAAGATAACCTAAGTATATTAAGTTAAGTTATAGAAAAAAAGGAACTAACTTCATTATTCTCTTCATTGTTCATTGACTGTTCCATTCATCAGTAAACAAGTTAGAAAAATGAGATCGATGTAGACCTGTGAAAAGAGAAGAGGCATGATTACCTTAAAAACACACAATCTTATCAATAAATTGCAATGATAACAAAGCATAAATAACCTGTAAGATGACGTCACTCATTGCTAACGCCCAGTTTTGTTGCATCAGTAAACGTTGTCTCTGACCTTGGCAGTTTAGCACTCAAATCGCCCAAATTTTTGTACGAGTGTGTTTTCGCCAGTCCGCCGTACATGATCAGTTTTAACGTCAGTTTTTCATTACCTCTTAAAAATTAATACTTTATTGAGAGATTATATTATTGATTGTAGATTTAAGTCGTATTGATTACCTACATATTTTGTCACACTTACCTACCTAACTACCAGCATATATTATAACGTCTGAAGCGGAAAAAAATTGAGAGACTGTAGGACATTTATGTAAGGTATTGAATCCGGTCGTCATGGATCCTGGTCCTGACTTCTGTCTGAAGTCCTGACCAGATGGACCGAAAGCAAATTTTGAAGTAATCGAAGTCAGGTGCGTAGTACCTACTCGCAAATGGCGTGTGTGTATGACAACATGTATGAATTTAAACGAAGTACGTAAGAATCGTAGCATTATTATGTCACTCTGTTATTTCTGCCTACCCCCATGGGGAAAAAGGCGAAAAAGTATGTCGAAGTAATTGAATAAGACTGTTTCAAAATTTGGCAACTAAACTTACTTGGGTGATGGAACTGAGTAGGTACCTACGCAAAATTAAAATTTTCGTATGTTTTAATAGATTATAATTATATTACAAAAAATAACTTGAATGAAACCGTAACTAAAATGTAAGAAGATGTTCAAATTATAATAGATAAGTTACTTACCGTTACCACACACACACACACACATCTTCTTCTTAAATTTACAATTTAGTTACAGTTAACACATTAAGCTCATTAATGACATTAACTATAAGTAGGTACCTACCTTCTTACCGTAAGTACTTAGTTAATATAATGTTTCTTAGTACCTACCTAATCACTTTCTTCTATAAATCCCAAAGCAAAACTGAAAAAAATCTGCACGAAAAACGGTAGGCATAGTTAAAAATAAAAAATTGAAAATTGGAGTAAATTTTGTCTCGTACTTGGCAAAGTACGAGACAAAATTTACTCCAATTTTCATTACTTGCTTAATAGTTAGATAACTTGAATGTTCATTCACAGTTTCTTAAAACTTACGTTCATATTTTATAGCCAATCAACCGGTGCACAGATTCGATCTTCCCCAGTGTAAGACTGATAAGTTTCATCCAACATAGTTACGTAAGATCAAGCCAGACTGGCAAACAAGCGGGTTTCCCGCGCGATATGAACCTACTCGTATGCGGTGGGCTTAAAAAGCTGGAGTTCGCGACATTATACATATTTATCAGTGTTCGACTGTCCTATGCAACTGTCGAGTGTGCGGTTCGCTCCTCTCACAAGAGAGTAGTGTTCTGTATCACTACCTGGCAAGTCTACTGTTTACTAAAGTATATTCACAGCTGTTGAAAATGGTTAATTATTACATTTACGCAAAAGATTACTCCATATCGACAGATGGAGTGATCTATTATCACAAGAATGGACTAACAACTCTAGAAAATTTTAAAAGTGACGTGAACAAAATCAATAGTGCTCTATCAGATGAAGAATTTCGAATGGTCTATTTACATTGGGGGAACAAGTGTGAGGAAGTAGACGAAACAAAAGCTCGGGAGGCGTACAAGGACAAGGAAGGACGAGGTACGAATACATTGCCGGAGACAATTATTGAGTGGATAAAAGAAAATCTTGATAGCAGGGACAAAATTAAATTATTGTACATCATTACCGACGGTCAGATCAACCGGCAAAGTTTGAACAAATGTCTGCAACTAAATGAAAACATTGATTATGAGAAGGTCGTTTTTCATGCATTAAGTGAAAACTTGGGTTGCATTGACTTATCAGTTACAGCATCATTTATCAAAAGCCAATGTACAATTTACCGCAACAATAAATTATTCGATGAAACTGATATTTCTAAAGAGTTCGACTATGATAAAATTACCGCGGACAATTTTGCTACCGAAAAAGAGAGTTTGAAGTCTTACATTAAATACAAGTTTCTCACTTCAGTGAAAAATGATGCTAAATCTCTCGCCGAAATTGATAAGCTGAAAAAGTTGAAGAATAGGTTACATAATGTGTCGACAGAGTACTTTCCAGACACGACGGATAAAAATATTTTTTTAAGCGAATTTAAGAACACGAAGTGGTACAAAAGTTTCAGTGATCCATCTTACGATTCGCAAGTAGACATTGAGAAATCGATTACTACTTTAATTAACTACATCGTTAGTGAAAAAAAGTCTTATGGCTTCGACGCTCTGAAGTTCGAGACTAAATTCAGCAATGAAGTTCCCGAAGAACCGATCGAGGATGTCAATTTTACAACTGACCAAGAAATTCAGTTTCCTGATATCATTTTGGATGACGAGAAAGGAATCCCTGTGATCTTATGCACAGAATTGAATTTGCTGGATAAGCTTATTTTTCAATCATCAACAACTGCATCTTTCTCAAAATTTAACTCTATGATGGAATGTCCATTGTTTTTGTTGGAGAATCCTGATCTTAATGAATCAATGGGATATTTTTATACCTTAACTGTTTACAAACAGCTATTAGAAAAAACATCAAGATTAGAACCTCGCACTCGGCGACCATTCCACGGTGGGCTTGTGCTGGTAGATACTGAAGATTTTGATCGATACAACGACTATATCTTGTCTGCCACGTACTTCAACTTCAAAAAAGTGAAATACAACATCGGGTTATTCTACTTCGTGTTATGGAAAATATGTGAAAAGAAACAGTGGATGGACGAAAACGTTGTTGCACAGTTCAAAAAGTACGCGTTAAGACGTATCAGTACAACGAAGTGTAAAATTGGACTGTCGTCTCTACCATTAGATCCTCAAATGATTTGTTCCTTACCTACTGCTTTGTGGTACTGCGTTGAGATTTCCACTCTTATCTTCAAGGATGATCCTCAATATTTTGCTCACGAACGTTTGAGAATGTATCACGGCGTCGCAGATGCTATGATCGAAATCTTGATCTATTTGAATTACAAGCTAGACTTGAACACCATCAACAACCGAATGGATTTAATTAAGCATGTGATGACTCTGAAAAAAAATCCAAAGCAAAGGGACAAAGTCATGTTTTTGGTAGACAACATTTTCAAAAAAGTCAATGGTTTTCTAGTTAGCGAAATTGAATATACAGCGAATGTGAAAAAGCTTAATTATTTGAAGTTAAAACACAAAGATATGCTGAGTGACGATGTTATTCGTGAAAAAGTAAATTTAGAAGATTACGTGCACTTCTTGTATCGTTCTGAGGAATCAGGGGTTCAAATTAGTAAAAAAACATTCCGACCCTTTTTTGTGATCGATCAAAATGTATCTTTCTATAGCGAACTGTACAAGATTGCTGATAAAGTTGTAGTCAATAATGTTGACGGTGAGATTGTGCTTACATATGAACCGATTAATCAGTTAGATTTTAGTAAAATTTTGTCTTTGTACAATTTGTTTCTACATTGTGTTAGGGACAAGAACAAGTTTCCTAACTTGGACGAATATAGGGAGTATGTTTTGAAAAAGAAAAAATTCAAGGGCGATTTAGTGAATATTTTCTCAGTGAACGATTGTAACGAGATTGAGCAAGTATTTGTGGCTTATGAGAAAGTCATCCAGGGTGTGAGTGTCGAAGAATTTGTTGAAACCGTCAAAAAGTATGTGAACCGGTTTGCTCGGGTTAAGGGTGAGCAAAAGGTAAACTTTGAAAGCGATGATAAAATTAAAGATTTTATTTCTCAGGAGGAACGTAAAGTCAATTTGAAAAAAGTAGAACAAGAGAAAGAGGAATAATAATTATTTTCAAAACATCTTTAACTGTTGAAACCTACACAACAAAACAATGTTTCATATATAGACTAGTTTTCTTATGTTTACTTAAAAACTACTGTTTTTGTTATAGTCAATATGATTATTCGTTTTATGTGCAAGTTGAATCAATATAAAACTTGTATTTTGAATCGTTGGTTTTTCTTTCTTTCGTTACATCCAAGGTAGATCTATATTTTATACTGTTTGGGCACAGTGGCGTGAGAATGAAGGGACATTTGGATTATTAAATGAAATGGGACTTAATCTGATCAAGAATACCACATCCACACTGGGTGTTAGAAGGGATGATAAAACCCCAATCTCTCCAGACTAAATGCTTCACATAAAATTAACGTGCTTGAAGCACCTAAAAAACAAATGGCATCAGTGTAGTTTAGTTTTGTCACATGCGCCATACAAACAAACGATTAGATTATATGGACGACTTTGGCTTCTTCCCACACAATGCTGGGATATAAAGTATAGGTACTAGGTATGTGTTAATCCAGGAAATGGTCTATTTATGTGCAAAATCAAAATCCGTTTAACGGTTTACGCGTGATTTGAGTAACACACTTTATTTTCTTATTTTAGTAGGATTAATAATAAAGTACTGATAGCGTAATACGTGTTTTATTTTTTTACTAGATAAGATACCCGACAGACGTTCTCGTTAACGGTGTGACGGTCTCGAATCATATTTTAATCAACATACAACCGGACACTATTCTGCCCTACTAATTGTAGGTACTTGCAGTATAGACATTTTTGAAATTTCACTTTTTTTCAAAAATGACTTCCTAAGGATATATTCTATAAGTAAAAATATATAAGTTTTTTCTTATAAAAAACGTGTTTTTTATCTAACATGAAACGCAGTAGGTACTTGCACGTGCACCTAAATGTTACGTTTCCTAAAAAGTTCTGCAGCATTAAGCATATGCTACAAAATTATGCAGTACTTGCTACGTATACTGTATATGCTTTTAGCATTTAACTTTTTGCATCGAATACTAACTAAAGCCAAACGCAGTAGTCACCATTACTGCATTTGAATGTAGCAAAAATAACAAAAACCTACTCTTGCGAAGCTAAGCCCAAACGCAGTATTCTACAGTAAAGCGAGAAGGAAGAGTGAGCGAGCTATGCATGTATTCCTTATGTATTCGTACATGCATAGCTCGCTCTCACTCTTCCTTCTCTGTCGCACGGTATAGTGCCGCATTTGACATTGGGCAGAAGCTAAATTTACCTACATTTTAACTAGTGCCAGGCATCAAAACATAAAATGATTGCTAATTACAAACACAGTATTGAGCATTGCTAGGCAATTTTGCAGTAATAAACACAATTACTGCATTTAGTCTTAGTAATACGGTAATGCTCGCAAGCATCCGTGAGGATTTGTTCCACTTGGTGGTAGAAATTGACCACATTCATAGGCCAGGCAGATCAGCAATATTAATCATTAATTGGTTAATAATCAAAACTACATAGCATGTAGAAAATGCGCAAGAGATGATTGATGATGTGTTTGTGTTATCGTGTATATTTACAAGTAGTTCAGTGTGACGTCTTAGAACCTAAAAAGACACAATAATGTTACATGTTATGTAGAGAAACAAACAATTTTAACTTTCTATATTTTTATTTCCATTGAAAACAACAGTATCCTAATTCACTTTTATTAGCTGAATACAGTATCTAGCCGGAGTGAACAGGAAAACTTAATTTGGAATGTAACTGTCGTTACTGGGCTATTGCTTTATTTACATAATTAATATCTGTCACATCACAAACTGCGGAAGTTCAAGCGATATCACATTTTATAGTAACATCTTGATTTACAACAGATTTCGATTATTACATATAATTTGAACGCAGTCCCATGAACAATTTGTGCACACAATATAACTTTTTAGTTTTAAATATTTTACTGCGTCCGAAGCACCAAAAAAAAAATAAAAGACATAATAAATGGCATCTATTTAAAAACAAGAATAATTTAACCGCTCAGTACATTCTAGAACATCAACGTTTGAAAATATATACACAAGTCGGTCGTTTCCAGCAATATTATAGTTGTTACTTACGATTTAAAACGCGTTTATATAATTTTGCACATTATCATAATACATGTATGTAATACATTATAATAAACTATTAACAACTTACTATTAAACAGTATTTTATCTTACAAGAATATCGTGGTCGGAATGCTAGCTTGGGATTACATTCGTTAGAGATATATCTAGCACGATGACGGTGTGTTACTGCGCTTACACGGGCAATCCTTCAGCAACTCTAACCTGGCAACATTGCCTGAATCAGTGGAGCCAACTTGTTCTTATTGTCTCTAATTGCTCCACATTACCTAGTGCATTAAACATATTCAACAATAAGGTGGTATCACAGTGATTTGCTTGATGTTTTGACGTGGTATTTTTTCCAAGAATTGCTCAAAGTTGCACGTACAAGCGCTTCTAATCGTGAAGCTATTACTATCGACCACGGTACGGGATCGTTTAGTGACGCGAGTCTCTCGGGTAGAACTCGGCGAGGATGGACGCTGGGATACGCTTCAACATTTCCTTAGGGAAGATACGCAGCAGCTGCCAGCCGATGTCCAGGGATTCGAACACTGTGCGGTTCTCGTAGTTACCCTGGAGTTAACAAATATTTTATTGTTAAATTCTACGTCTCAATGTTGATGATACCACTGTGTTACAAACGGATCAATTTGTTATGAGATTTATATCCAGTTTAAAACCGGGTTTAAGAAATAAGGACAGTCAATCAAATGACAATGATTTCAATACGAGAAGAAGGCTGAAAGACTGGTAGGTACAGACGCCAGCACATCAAGTTACCCCAATGTGTCAAATTTCTTTGATCGTTTTTCAACTTTATGCCAATCTGAATAAGGATCATATTCAATTGGGAAAATTTGACACATTGGGGTAACTTGATGTGCTGGCGTCTGTACAATAAATTCAGAGTATCGTCTCATGCACGCGGAACATGACCATCGTAGATACAGACTTTTATCTACAGGAGAATCAACAAAGTGATGGATTGTAGAAATATTTCTTTTGTTTTGAGTACGACATTGTCAATAAAGAACAGAAGAAATGTGTGGATTCTTCAGCCTACAATATCGAGGATTATTTCTTCTATAATCGGCCGAAATGTTCCTACCATCTGTCTCTTTGTCGATGCTTTCCTCGACATACTCATTTCTACGTTGATGACGCGTGCTTTTAGTCCAACCTTTCAATCGTGTCAATTAGAGACACAATAGAAAGACAATGACGGCGCGGACACCGGTGTTCTCTCGGAGTTTAATGAATAGCTACCGGGTAAAATGGGGTGAATAGAAACAACTTTTTCGGGAAATTATTCACGTAAGTTAAAAGTTGTTTCGTTATAAACGAGGACTTTAAATAATTGTGATAAATAGTTTCTACTATATATTATCAAACAATATTAAACTAGCTTGAAAATCCTCCTCAAAGTTTTGTTCATAATCACCCTTATGTTTCTATTCACCCCGTTTTATGGTTTGGTTTTTTCTATTGTACTTTAGAATTACTGATTTACGTCCGTGTTACGTCACAAGCAGTTGAAAACCATCGCATGTCTGAGATTATTTGCTGAACTGCATTTTTGTTTAAATTTGGCGCAGCCACAAGCCACAACATACATTTCTTTTACTGACTTTTTTTTAACTTATTTCTTATTTTTAGTTTTTGCCTGGGTGTTGTGCCAAATAATAATTTTTCTAGCTTTTAAAATAAATCCCATGTGACTTATTCCTCTGTTATACTAGACTGACGCCAATCTTTTCCTGCAGGGCTACTCTGCAGGGTTTATTGCGTCTCTCTGTTGACAATTCATAATCATGATCACTGGGCAGTGTCCAACGATTACCTGTCAAACAGCTAGTTTCGTACTAGCTATCATCAGTGTGTATCTAGGATGACGCCATGCGCACTCGCAGAGATGTGACGAAGCGCACAGAACCCCGTCTGATAGTCACCGTAACTTGAAGTTCACTTACGCTGGATATTAATAATCTATCTCGGTTGCTATCTTGATCCCGATCTTTGTTTGTAACCAATCAATGACCGAATTCGCCTATCCGAGTCTTAAAGATGTCCAATCAGAAGCAGCCGTCAAAAACAAAGGAACGGGATTTGGATTGAGATAGAATATTAATATCGGGCGTTAAAGTGCTTTTTTTTTTAATTCTCAGTTGTCATCGAAGTTCGGTGTTCAACAGACGCCAGATAGATCACTGTCAATAAAACAATAGCCAATAGCCATGCTGGTACTGTAATACGGTACGTACCTGCGAGATGAAGTTCTTCTCGAACTTGGTCAGGAACTCCAGGTACAGGAGATCATCAGGCGTCAACGCCTCCTCCCCCACGACGGCCTTCATCGCCTGCACATCCTTACCGATGGCGTAGCAAGCGTACTGAAAGGGTAAACATTACGTTAAGTCACAATTTTCTTAACTCACCGAATTATGATTATCATCACAGACTAGATAACTGTTTACAAGAATCGCAGTAGGCCAAGTCTCAACTATAAACTATAATTTAATATTATTTTCACACAACGTCATCTAGTGCCAAGCTAAGCAGAGCTTGAGTTATGGGTACTAAACGACTGAGAAAGTAGTCAGCAGTGGCAGTGTATGCGGCTGAACACGTTAGAACTATTTTGAATATTGTCACTATCTTGCATGCAATGTACAGTCAGCCTCATAAGTCGATACACATATCCATATTTCCTAAACTCATGAACACCTTAGCTTACACAAATTGCTAAACAAGACTAGTGAATTTTGAACCTTTAAGACGTTAATTAAATCCTGGCACTAATCTTGTTTAGCAATTTGAATAAGCTAAGGTGTTCATGAGTTTAGGAAATATGGATATGTATATCGACTTATGAGGCTGACTGTACCTACACCATATTTATACAAAAAAAAAAATACATTACTTTAGTCTGAAGTATGAACATGATTTGACCAAGATAACTTTAAAAGAGACTGTGACCTCTGAGTTTCTTTCGTTGTTTCTTCTCAGAGTAGTCAGATAGTGTAACACCGATCTAATCTACTAGTTAAGACATGACATATAAAAGAATTGTAAAACCCTATTTACAGAAATAAGTATCGTTTTATCATATATATTTTTTTAATGAAACAGCACAAACTTAGTGTTCTTGACATCAAATCAGAAAAGGTTTCATAACTTATTTGACGTTACCAACATCATGGAAAACTTACCAGCTGGTTGGACACATCAGAGTGGTCCTTGCGGGTCATGCCCTCACCGATGGCGGACTTCATGAGACGCGACAGAGATGGCAGCACGTTGACTGGTGGGTAGATCTGCCTGTTGTGGAGCTGACGGTCGACGTAGATCTATATGGAAAAAAATGGAATAATTAAAAAAAAACATAGGTGAAAAATTCTGCTTAACATTCTGGCGAAAGGCAGGCTTTTTGAGGGACTGTTTTATGTAATTTTGACGTTCAAAAAGTGCTGATACTCAGCCCAATTTGAATAAACGAATTTTGATTTGCTAAGAAGTATTTTTTTATTTCCTAAGACTTACTTAGCTAGCCACAACAAAATATACTAAGAAATTCACAAAAAGCCTTTACAATTGGTTTGCGTCAGTGTTTTATGGAACCAATGCCACACTAGGAATTTCTTGCTTCTAGCGAAGGGTGATGCAGAGATCCACATGGTAGGGACAACCAGATAAAAAAAACTTGATTTTATAGCCTAGGTAGGAAAATTACTTCTACATTTTCGCAATCAAAAGTTTTTCATCATTATTTTGGAACCCTTTAAATGCTTATATATTTATAAAAGTGCTTTTCTCACCTGTCCCTCAGTAATATAACCAGTCAAATCAGGAATAGGGTGAGTGATGTCGTCGTTGGGCATAGTAAGAATGGGGATCTGTGTGATGGAGCCGTTCCTGCCCTCGACACGTCCGGCACGCTCGTAGATAGTGGCCAAATCGGTGTACATGTAACCTGAAGAAGGAAGTAAAACACGTCTTGGTACACTTCCAGTAAGCTAGTTTTATTCATACATTTATTTATTCTATTTTAAATTAAACGTCCAAAACATACAAACTATTATCATAATTTATTTAACACAATAATGCTTTCTTCTTACAAAAAAGCAAACATTCTAAGAGTATCATTTTCCATTCATAATTAAGTTTTGTTCATACATGCATGTTTATGTGCAAACAAAACTTAATTATGCAGATATCTACAAAACACACAGCGGGAAAGACATCCAACAGTCAAAACACATTTGGGATAGCATGAGATTGGTACATCACACACCATTAAGGATTTTTCGTTGTTCTTTTTTATGTAAAAACGGGACCTTATTACTTATTACTAAGACTTCACTATCTTGTGAACCATGATAGCTAGACAATTGAAATAGTCACATATGATGTATGTCTGTTCCCGCTGCAACATCAAATACAACAAACAGAATACAATTAATATTTAGGTAGAGCTCCCATACAATAAACGTTTTTTTTGCTACAGACGGTCCGGAATGCTTCGGGTTTTTTCTTAAATTGTATTCAATCATGATTTTGATTTCTATCCAACCAAATGAGATTTTCAATGAAAGAGGAGACTAATTGATTGTGCGTGAAAGCCGATTCCCGGAGGAACTTACTCTTCGTCCTCTGTTACGTAACTTTCGGCGCAAACTGAGCATTCGACCCCTGAATCAATTGGCTTCATAAGGAACGGGTGTGTTCTTTATCTCCCGTTGAAAAGGGCGTAAATGATGATTTTTCATGGTTTTATTAGGGTTTTGGTGAGGGTCGTACCTGGGAAACCACGTCGTCCGGGTACCTCCTCACGGGCAGCGGACACCTCACGCAGAGCCTCGGCGTATGAGGACATGTCGGTTAAGATGACCAACACGTGTTTCTGCGAAAATAAAACAACCTTTATTACTCGAATAATCGAGTTCAGTAGTAGCGCCTACGAGGCAGTAAAGCCAATAATCCGACATAAAAATTCAGGTCCACTCCGCCCGAGTCTTTTTTCCATTTTGATTTCTTGATTCTACTTTAAATTCTACCCAAAAATAGGCATAAAGGGCTATTTGACAAAATTTTAGTAGTCCCTCATCTAGATTACAAGAAAATTTTAATTTTTTCGCGTTTTTTCGCATATTTTCCCGTAATCAAAAATAACGGCGATACATCGAGTCAAAATGACGCATGACCTCACTAGCCAGTACAGTTTATACTAGAAAATGACGTTACAAGCCCCCTCTCCTCAACTTTAATGCGCTATCTAAGCAATTTACCATCAATTTGAAAAAGAAAAAAATATGTGTCGAATATTTTATTGTTATCTAGATGAGAGACAAAAAAGTAAAATTTTGTCAAATAGCCCATTCGGCAACATAATCAGACGATTTATAAGATAGGCACTGCCGCGCTGGGGGCACAGCAATTTATATGTGAAAAAGCTTTATGCAGAAGCAGTACCGGTTAAAATAGAGAAAATAAAGCATAAAACAGAAAGAGATTATGCTTCTTTCATCATAGGAGTCCCGGAAAGCAAATATGAGTTATTGTGTCAACCAGAAAGTTGGGCAGTAAATATTGAGTTTTGCGAATGGGTGTGGTTTCGGAGACAAACCTACAAACCAAAACCCCCGGAATAAATCAGTGGAGATATTTTACCAAAATGTAAGGGGTCTCCGCACTAAATTAGAGGATTTTTATATGGGAGTTTCGTCTTCTTGTGCTAACTTATTTGCCATAACGGAAACAGGCTGTAATGAATCTATTCATGACGCAGAATTAATTCCGCCTGGATACTCCATTATACGATGTGACCGAGCGGATGGGCGTAAACACGGAGGCGCGTGTCTCGTGGCCACACCGCGTTTTGAGCTGCGGCATGTGTCCCTACCTGGTGACGTCAACATTAATAATCAGGTGTTCGAACTAGTTTGTGCAACAGTGTATCAACGAAGTAGATTATTGTTTTTGTTATGTGTTGTTTATATTCCACCTAACAGTAACGAAAATGAATATATGATATTGTTCGGGATTATTGAACAGTTGTGTAAATGTTATAAAGACACGATAGTTATAGGTGACTTCAACTTGCATTCTTGTCCAGTAAACATTCTAAATTATTTTCAATGTTTTCAAGCCTATTGTGGATTTGCTCAGAGTAACAAAGTAAACAATTGCAATGGTCGACAATTAGATCTAGTGTTGAGTACGTTCGGGGAGGAAGGGAGTGTGGGCGGAGGCGCCGCTTGTGCCGGTGGACGCGTATCACCCGCCGCTCGACGTGTCGGTAAGTATGCGCGTGCGCGTGGGGTCAGCAGTACTGACTGCCGACACACATGAACCTGAAGGCTGGAATTTTAATAAAGCAGATTTTTTCATAATGTACTCATCAATTGCGGCCGTAGATTGGACTCCAATGTATGAGTTAGATTTGCCAATGTGTTTAGATTATTTCTACAATATTATTAATTCCATTTTTGATGACTGCGTTCCAAAGAAAAGGCGAAGTCGTGTAAACTCAAGGTACATTTACCCTGAGTGGTATACTGTTGAAATAATTCGCTACATAAAATTAAAGGCTGGTTTTCATAAACGGTACAAAGCAAGTGGCCTGAGGGGTGATTACGAAGCGTTTGCCCAGTGTCGAACAGTAGTTAAAAATTTGATTGCAGGCGCTCGGAAACAGTATGAGCATAGGGTTGAAAATCAAATGCTGGATGACCCAAAGTCGTTTTGGAATTACGTAAAGTCTAAAAAAGGTAGTCGATGTCATCAAAAGATTTTAAAAAATGGCAAAGCGTTGACAGATGAGCAGTGTGTACAGGAATTTGCTGAGTACTTCTATTCGGTGTATAGTAGAGAGCAGGCTAAGTTGGATGTAGACTCGGCTGTGACCGAAGCGGGCAGAGAGAACGGAGCGGCACGGGTACATCTAGACCACGTACAACTGGCAGACGTAGGTAGCGCTCTTCAACAGCTTAAACCAAAAAGATCATCTGGGCCGGACGGCATTCCGCCTTACATCATTAAGGATTGTCGGATGGTCCTAGCCAAACCGCTGCAATATATTTATAATAAATGTCTGGATGGAGCTGTGTTTCCAGAGATATGGAAGATGACCCGAGTCGTTCCGGTGCCGAAGGGTGGGGCAGGGAAGACAGTGGACGGTTACAGGCCTGTCGCAGTGCTGTCGACCCCAGCAAAGGTTTTCGAAGCGGCCATTCATAAAAGCATATCCCAACAGGTCGGTGGCCAGGTTTCCGACGCCCAGCACGGGTTTCGGCCAGCAAGAAGCACTACTAGTAAACTCCTAAGTCACATGGCTAATCTGTTGCCAACAGCGGACAGGGGGGGACAAACTGATGCCGCTTACTTCGATTACAAAAAGGCATTTGATCTAGTAAATAATGATGTTCTGCTGAAAAAGTTAGCGGCCGTAGGTTTTACCCCGCACCTGCTAAGGTTTTTTGCAAGTTACTTGAACGGTAGGCAACAGTACGTAGAATATGCGGGACATAAGTCAGAGCCATATTATACGAGGTCGGGAGTGAGCCAGGGCAGTAATCTTGGGCCTTTGCAATTCATTCTTATGGTTAACGATCTGCCAAAAGTTGTTAAAGACGCCAAATGTTTACTGTTTGCTGACGACCTCAAGCTATCGCTGGAGATAACGAAATTTGAGGACTGCGCCAAGCTCCAAAATGACATTGACAGAGTAGTGACCTGGAGCAAGGATAACCTCTTGCAGTTCAACCTCCAGAAGTGCGTTACAATCACGTTCACTCGCAAACGCATCCCTATACTAGGTACGTATAGCATAGATGGGTTGCCAATGGCTAGGGCTACGGAAGTTAGAGACTTAGGGGTTAAAATCGACGGGTATGGTTGGATATAACCAATTGACGGTCAGGAGGGATCTCGCACTCGCCACGTACATATTCAAAGTACTTAGAGGGCGGGTACATAATGCGGACATACTAGCGCACATAGGTTTATGTGTTCCAGACAGGTATGTATGGCGACGTCGACAGCCACGGCTGCTGGCGGAGCCGCGCGCTCGGACCAATCTTTTAAGTGAGGCGCCACTCACGCGTGCACTCCGCACTCTCAACCTCATTGCCAATGTCTCGGACTTATTCAGCTGTTCTCTCAGCCAATTCACAAAGAATGCATTGTTTATAATATGTTATACCTAAGATTTAATTTTAGAATTAGGCTAAGAATTATTATAGGTAAACAAAAAATGTACTCTATCGCAATAGGTAATTCCCTGTAATGATAGATGTAAGCGTGGAAATAAATAAATAAATAAATAAATAAATATAAAATCAGGCGGTAAAAAGGTTAAATAAAATAACAGATATCCCTTACCTCACACTGGTAAGCCAAGAACTCGGCAGCGGTCAAAGCCAGACGCGGCGTAATGATTCTCTCAATGGTGGGATCGTTGGCCAAGTTCAAGAACAGGCACACGTTCTCCATGGAACCGTTCTCTTCGAAGTCCTGTTTGAAGAACCGAGCGGTTTCCATGTTCACACCCATAGCGGCGAACACGATGGCAAAGTTGTCTTCGTGGTCGTCCAGGACGGATTTGCCGGGGATCTGGTGGAGGAAACAAAGAGTAGAATTATTTGGCAAATGGTAGTTATTTTTTTTTATTAATAAATATTCCACAACTTTTTCATTTAGTCCCAAGCTAAGCTAAGAGTTTGTGTTATGGGTACTAAACAGCTGATAAACATACTTATATATTTCTAAATACATACATATTATAGATAAATTACACCCAGACACAGAACAAATGATCGTGCTCATCACACAAACATTTGTCTTGGGTGGGAATCGAACCCACACCCTCCGGCATAGCAGTCAGGGTTACTAACCACTAGACCAACAGGCCAGTCACAGGCCACACAGAGGAAACAAAGAGTAGAATTATTTGGCAAATGGTAGATATCCCAACCATACGTACTAAACGCTTTGGAAACACATTCCTTGTGCGTACAGCTAAAGAGTGGAATTCCTTGCCGGAGTCGATGTTTCCTGATAGCTACAACCTAGGGGTCTTTAAGTCAAGAGTGAACAGGTTGCTTCTAGGCAAGCGTGCTTCATCGTCGACCATATCATCGCTTACCATCAGGTGAGATAGTGGTCAAACGCGTGACAATCAATAATAAAATATAAAAAAAGAAGAAAAAAAATGTTGTGATTCTTGTTCAGACGCCAGCACGTCAAGTTACCCCAATGTGTCGAATTTCTTTGATCGTTTTTCAGCTTTATGTCAAAGATTCATATTCAATTGGGAAAATTTGACACATTAACCACCAAATTAGGCATGTATTTAAAAAGTTACATTCATGAATTAAAAAGTAATGTGGATTTAAGTCATAGGTTTTTAAGAGGTGGTCATTGTTTATCGTAATGTTCATTGCAGTAGTGTTGTTCATATTTTGATCTGTTACGTAACTTTTACTACAGCGATGAATGTACAGACGCCAACTGCACATCAAGCTACACCAATGTGTATTTTTACTTAATTATAAATAGATTAAGTTTCATTTTTATGAAACTAATTATTTTTAAATTTGACAGCTTGAGTTAGCTTGATATGTCGTAGTAGTAGGAAAAACAGGTTGGGTAACAGAAAGAAAAAAGTGTACGTGTACTTATTTACACGCGTTAGAAGTTAATAGTTTATAGTTACATACATAACGTCACGCCTGTAATCCCCGATGGGCTAGGCAGAGGTGTACCTGGTAGTACACCCACATTTCGCCAGTTATGTTTAAGTCCCACGTAATAGGGGGCGAGCCTATTGCCATCAATCGGGCACAAATCCAGACTCCGGGCTGCTACTGAGAAATTCCAGATAGAAATACTCAATAACACTTACCTCATGATCAGTAGTAGCGCTTGCGATCACCAGACCAACGAGGCAGTCAAATAGTTATAGTTGATACACACATCAAAAGTGTCTAGGGATCAACATATATTTTTGCAATAACTTTTCTCCTGATTGATATTAATTAAAATTTTCTTTAAGGATTCATCAAATAAAGTGTTTTCGTTTGTCACAGTAACGATAAACCAAGTCACCTTTGCATTAATAGAGAAATTTGCCATTTTCGAATAAAGGGATTTTTGACATTTGAACCACTAACATTAAAGTTCCAAAAAAAGACTGAAATAACAGTTTTCTTTAAAATTTTATTGGGTAACTTAAACAATTAATAATCCGTGTTTCTACCGCGAACACTAACAACACAAGAACATCGGTTTGGCATACTCAAAATGAGTTCATCCAAATCACGCTGTGGAATGGCCGCCCATGTTCGTTGCAACAACAAAAAAAGGTCTTCTTGCGACTGGATACCCTCCATATTCGGCAGAGCTCTTCTCTGTAGCATATCCCATGCATGCTCAATCGGGTTCAAGTCTGGCGACTGAGCAGGCCAGGGCAGGACATTGATGTTAGCTGCGGCGAGAGTCTGTCTTACAACTCGTGAGGCTTCATCACTCTTCAGGGAACTTAATTTGCGACCAAACAGTCAGAAACCGCTTGCATGAAGTGAACCTTCATTCCCGAAGACCGCTACGGGTACCACCTATAGCAATGCACAATCGTAGGATTCGATATCAATGGGCTCTTGAACACAGAAATTGGGCAGAAGAACAATGGCGTTTCGTGTGCTTTTCTGATGAGTCTCGTTTTGGTATGAGACCGGATACAAGACGTATACGACACTGGAGAACCCCTGGACGCCAACAGCGATTAAAATCCTGCCAGGAAGTCCATCCTTATGGTGGTGGAACCATCATGGTATGGGCGGGTATTTGGATCGGCGGAAGAACTGAGTTGATTTGGATCAGAGGCAACCTCAACGCTCAAATTTATGCTGAGACGATTGTATCAGACGTCATCGTTCCTCTACAAGTGCAAATCGGTCCCTTATTTCAGTTAATGCATGATAATGCACGACCGCACACCGCAAGAGTTGTAAGACAGACTCTCGCCGCAGCTAACATCAATGTCCTGCCCTGGCCTGCTCAGTCGCCAGACTTGAACCCGATTGAGCATGCATGGGATATGCTACAGAGAAGAGCTCTGCCGAATATGGAGGGTATCCAGTCGCAAGAAGACCTTTTTTTGTTGTTGCAACGAACATGGGCGGCCATTCCACAGCGTGATTTGGATGAACTCATTTTGAGTATGCCAAACCGATGTTCTTGTGTTGTTAGTGTTCGCGGTAGAAACACGGATTATTAATTGTTTAAGTTACCCAATAAAATTTTAAAGAAAACTGTTATTTCAGTCTTTTTTTCGAACTTTAATGTTAGTGGTTCAAATGTCAAAAATCCCTTTATTCGAAAATGGCAAAATTCTCTATTAATGCAAAGGTGACTTGGTTTATCGTTACTGTGACAAACGAAAACACTTTATTTGATGAATCCTTAAAGAAAATTTTAATTAATATCAATCAGGAGAAAAGTTATTGCAAAAATATATGTTGATCCCTAGACACTTTTGATGTGTGTAGTTACGTAATATCATTTTTCCCGTGCCAAAAGAAGTATAACTTCAAAAATGCTAGGAAACGAAAATTACCTTGACAAGACCAGCCTGTCTACAGATCTGAGCGGCAATTTCGTTGTGTGGCAGACCGGCGGCCGAGAAGATGGGGATCTTCTGACCACGAGCGATGGAGTTCATCACGTCAATAGCGGAGATACCTGGAAACCAAACCCTTAAATATTATTTGAATGAAGATAAATGTACAGAGGCGGACTTGAAGCTATAGGCGTTTTCTGCCATTCAACCTTAGGATGATGAATGATGAAACAAACAATGCTGGTAACATCATCACTATTCCTTTTAAATTATATGCTTACCAGTCTGGATCATCTCCTCCGGGTAAATACGAGACCAGGGGTTGATGGGCTGACCCTGGATGTCCAAGAAGGCCTCAGCCAGGATTGGGGGTCCCTTGTCGATGGGCTTACCGGAGCCGTTGAAGACACGACCTGGCGATAAAAATAGAACGTAAATTATCTAGAACCAAAGATTTAAGATACTTAAGAGATGCAAAGAAATGTCATGGAAATATAATGCGTTTCAAATGAGAAAAGGACGATGTCAACGACCTCTATCTGTCAAATGTCGCTTGAAAAGTACGGTCTGCAACGAAACCGTAGTGTACCTAATCATCAGTTTTTTTTTTGTTTTATTGATTCTCAGTTATTCAAAATGAAAAAAAGTGTTAAATTATTTAATCATCAACATTATTACAAATAAACAAACTGTTTTCTATAATAGTTTATATAGAAATTGAAAAATTCAGATCTGATTTTAAAAAAATGATCATTTTTCGAAATTTTTTTTTGCTGATCCTATGACGTCACAACATGGCGCAAAGTCATTACTATTCTTAATTGAAACGCATAGTACTGTGATCACATGTCTCAGTAACGCCATCTATAATAATAAAGCAACATTGGAGCGGCAGCGGAGAGTACTAAACTCCCTCCGGCCGTGATGGCAACTGAGTTTGGCAACCAGTTGCTTAAAAATATTGGATATTCTTTTTACTCAACCAGTTGCCAAAGACGAATGTCGATTCTTGATACGCACCTAGTTGCCAACTAAGATTTTCTCAAAAGGTGTGGTTACTTAAGAAGAATTACCACTCTCAGTTCGTAACCAACATCAGTTGTGGAAATCAAAATAAGGACTAAGGTCTGTATTATATTAAATTAGGATGTTTTCAATCAGATGCATATAAAATTTGGTTTCTATTGAATTTGTTTGATTAAATTTCTTAAGAGTTGCGTCATCGAAAGGGAACAAGGGTAGGTACATTATGTTTCAAATAATAATATCGTGAAAACAACATAATATAGGTGTCTATGCCTTTATTCCATGTAATTACCTAACTACAGCTTAAAGTTACTGAAAATTAACAACTAGGTTCCCCATTTGCAACAAAATTGAAATTATAAGTACACTTCGAATTTAGTAGGTAGTTAATATGTCTTTAGAATGGGATAACAAATGGACTGATAATTTCGAGACAGTGTCCGACACTAATTTTGTTTTCATTTAAAGTTTTTATCGCTAACCCAATTTCCTCATCGATCTCCTCGTACTCCTTCTTTTTTTTAGGTGTAATTTTTTTCAAATCATAGTATGTCGCTTCAGATTCTAAAACATCGAGTAGATGTGCCAACGTTGGATTTTTCTTACCAATAAAACTGTTGATCTTTCTATGCCATCCCTCTATATTGTTATTAGTTCTAAATTTTTCAGTTTCACAACAACAAGATTCAGCAAAAAAATCTTTATTAACCCACTGCTTTTGGAAATATTTATTAAACATATTGATTTCCTCACCAACAGGTCTTTTTGCCATTACATAATCATATCCTTCTCTTAAGTATTTTTTTGGTAACCGTGCAATTCCAATACATCTCGCCACATGCCTTTTTTTTACTCTAGTTTTTATTTGTAAGGCCTTCGCCTTTTTCCATAGCGCATGGTTGAAGTGATAGTAACATCCCTTAAAAAGTATACCAGGAAATATGTCTTTAAATGCATTAATTGCTGCAATTTCGAAATCCAATGTAATTTTTTTTGGATTCCAGGTAGGAATTTGAGATTTAATTATACTGAACAAAATTTTATATGTGTTATTTCTTTTATCGGGAAGAAGTGCGAAAAATAATGGAGTTATGATATTGTTAATTTCATCATAGCCATGAATGGTATACAACTGTTTAAAGGCTTTTGGGCAACTTCTGAAAGTGCCATCAGCAAAGAAATGATTGAAATTACTCATTTTTGTTGTCACATCACGAATACAAAATACAATGATTCTAAAATCTCCATCTTCATATTCACAAAGATAAAAATGTTGGTACTTCATGGGTATTTCAACGTCCGTAGCATTTGAGAAACGCATTTTTGTGGTACCAACTACTTTGTTTCGCCCATTGTAAAGGTCACTTTTCACACTGCTGAACTTTGGTATATCGCCGACGAAATTATATCCATCGTTTTTTAAATCACGACCCATATTGTCGTATTGTTTGGGGATTGATTCAAAATTGCAACTACTCACTCTCTTGAGATCATCCAATTTTTTCAAAAATGTGGTTTTCGCAAAATTACGTCTGCAATCGGTTTCGTGTGCTCTTTGCATTATTATCTCATTACGAGTATTTAAAGTAATATTACCTCTGCATCCTTTTGTAAGGCTACATTTCCAAAATGAGTTTTTATTTACATATATTTTTTTACGGCTGTAACGCCTACCATCGTACAACGCAGAAACACCTCCTCTTCTTGAACTAATGAATTCAATGTTAGATGTATTTGGGTATACATTTAAAGTAGACATGTTGATGTCTCCGGAACAGACTATTATACTGGTCTTAAATCGTACACATACTCGTGCAGTAAATACAGTAATCTAATGTGTATTACACATATATTGCAATTAATCGATAACCTCAAGAGGCAAATAAAATGATAGATGTCAACTACGTCAGTAACAAAAGAAAATATATTCTGAACATCTGAAAAAAGTTTGAATTCTTAAGTCTGAAAAAAGTTTGAATTCTTAGCAGATTTGGTTGAGTAACAAGAAAGTTTTTACTCCTTCGGCAACTGGTTGCGAAACTGCAAAGGTAAAATATTATAGGTGCGTATCAAGAATCGACATTCGTCTCTGGCAACTGCTTGAGTAAAAAGAATATCCAATATTTTTAAGCAACTGGTTGCCAAACTCAGTTGCCATCACGGCCGGAGGGACTAAACTTCACTAATTGACATGTGTCGACTAGAACACAAGACTAGTATCAGATGAAAATTTTGTTTGTGATCTATAGTAAGCATAGAATGTCTTTATCTAGAACACAGTAAATATTTGAGTTTCAATATTAAGCTTTACGTATTGGCCCTTGTTTTTGATGTTGTGACGGGCCAGTGGTAAAGGCCACTACTCATGCATGAGATTCTGGATTAAATACTGGTCAAGTACCAGAGTGACTTTTGCAATTTATTTGTGTGCTTTTAAGTTCTCTAATGGAAACTGGCCGCTGTAACACCGTGTTAAAGGAAATTGAGACTTCTGTACAACAGTTAAGTTTTAAGTTAGCATGGAAATTATACCGTTTGGAACTCGGTTAGATGCGTGTGTATATTGCAAGCAGTAAACACCTAAAGCGTTAGGAAGCATACTAGATTCGTAATAAACTGCGTTTTTTGCTTTAGTTAGACAGTGCATATAAAACAATAATAATATTAGTAGTACAAATAACGTGAATTAGAGAACAGGCATTTTGTAAAACATTATCACATACACATTATCGCGACGACATTACGTAACAAAGCAAACAGCTTGATAGCAATCACCTGATTACTACTTCTACTACTTTAAGGGATTCGAGAACATTACGTGTGCTAACGACCCGGCCCTGTCCACTTAACAAAAATCGTGAAGAAACAATGACTTTCGTATTATGCGAAGGCATCCTTTTGGTTCGGAAAAGCAACTCTACCGCTATAATTGTTACTCATCCGTCACTTGTCCCAAAGGTTCATTTGATAATCGGCGTCAGGCCGCATCTCAGCATCTGTCTGGCATTACCGCTGTAATGAACCTTTTGGCGCAGCCGTGAGACTTGCCATTTTTGTCTCTTTTTTGTGTTATTGTGTTTTTGCTGTGCGTGTCCAGCTGTTACCAATAAATGTATTTTCTTTTCTTTCTTTCCTTTCTTCCTATTGAATAATGGCAGCCAGATTCTAGTATACCCAAACATACTACGGGTATTTCACCAAAGGTAAACAGGGCGCCAGGTAGACCGATAACTTCAAGAAAGACTTCAAACAGTGATACGTTTATACATCGAGTTTTTTTTGTCGGCTTTCCACTTGAGAAAATTGACTCCTCTCCACTGATGGCTCTATATGACTTGACCATTATAACCGCAATTGTACAGAAGCCAGCATGTCAAGGTAACCCAATGTCCCAAGGTTTCTTTGATCGTTTTTCAACTTTATTAGGAAAAACTAGCAGACGGCAGCCGCGCCGTCGCCGCGTAGTTTCCGTTCCCGTGGGAATACGGGGATAAAGCCCGTAAGTAGCCTATGTCCACCGGGAATAGTGTAGCTTTCCACCAGTACAATATTTTTTTAAATTGGATCATTAGTTCCGAAGATTACCCCCCCCCCCCCCCCTACATACAAACTTACAAATTTTACCTCTTTATAATATTAGTATAGATATAGAAGTATAGATTGAATAAGTTTTATGGTAATTTGGGAAGAGACAGTTTGGGGTAGCTTGATGTGCTGACGTTGTGGACTTTTAAAGAAGACCACTGATTTTTTTTCACTGTTATTTTTTTCAAGTACTCGGCTACGTAACACCAACCTCATTTAGTTTAAACATGACGAATTAAAAATGACGTGTTCAGGTGTTATTTTTAACTTCCAAAATTATTATCATTTAGTGTGTAGTTGGGTAGACGGTAAAATAGTTCAAGGTCACGTTAAGCTTTTAATTGCATAAGTTGCTCAGATAAACTATACCACAGTGAATACTAAGTGATACAGAATAGGTAGGATTTGGATCTGTATTAGTTAAAGATGTAGGTAAAATACAACTAACTCACGCCTTTTTCGCATAGGGCTAGGGCGAAACTACAGAGCGCTATTTGCTACGATTATTAACATTTTAAATTGGTATTTTTTTTTGCAAATTATCATGGCTTAACCGGGAGGACTGACCAAAAAGTCAAGATGCAGAAAAAAGAGACCTGACAAAGATGCTGTTTCTGCTAAAATCACGCCTTTTCAACTGCATTTCCTATACTTAGTATTATCCATAATTTTATTTTAGTTTATCTGTGTTCTTGTGTGTTTATTTCTTTTTTATTATTATTACTTATTTTTGTTATAATTTCGATTTTATCTTCAACCAATAGCTTGTATGTTTAGTGATTAACTGTTAATATAAGTTGGTTATAAATAAATAAAATAGTTTACGTTGGCGTCATAAAGATCGCATCTCAAAAACTCCGTATAAACATAAAAGTACATACAAGAAATTAGAATTACCCAAATTTGACTTACCCAACATATCTTCTGACACGGGTGTACGCAAGATATCGCCTGTAAACTCGCAGAGAGTGTTCTTGGCGTCGATACCTGACGTACCCTCGAACACCTGGACCACGGCCTTGGTGCCGCTGACCTCGAGCACCTGGGTACATAAGCATAGTTAGACTATAGTAAGTTTGTGGCCACATAGCACGCAGAACGGATGGAGAACATAAAACCCATAGGAAACGAGATATTTGCAACATGTGTAAAAAAAACGATTCTTTCACGTTTGGCCTTGGAGTATCTGAGATCGCGGATATCCTTCGTAAAGTAGGTTTTGACACAAATTTCAGGGTACCAAAACAAAGGTCTATCGGTATTGCACGTCACCAACATTTATTTAGTCTTGATCATGACAATGTCAAGACAAAAGAGAAGAAGTCGATTCTTCCGTTGACATAAACCGTTTCGACGTTGATCAAGCTACGCGTGCAGGTAGCTTTAACCAGGAGTCCGGAATTCCGGATAAAGCGGCATGGCACGGCAGGGGATTTTAGTAAGCCAAATGATTTGAGATCTTATTTTATTAAACTTAGCGTCTACATTTCGGGATCCCAAGGCATGCCAGACCGCCCCGAAGGATGCCGAAGCAGGCCGTAGCGTATCAATGGAATGTGAGTCTTAACAGTTTTAAATAGGATTCGAAATCGTTTGCATTATAAAAATCCTATGCCGTGCAGTGCCGCCAGTGGTCGTTGGGCCTTAGACTTTTTTATTGCGTGTCCGGCCAAAATAAACGTGCAGGTGTAAATAATCTATCTCGAACATACCTGTCCGGAGCGGAGGGTGCCATCAGCAAGCCTCAGCTGTACAATCTCGGAGAACTTCGGGAACTTGACCTCGTCCAAGATGACCAGGGGCCCGTTGACACCCGACACCGTCTTGTAGGCTAGACAAATAATATACATTTTAGTTATAGGGTAGATTATTGCGGTGAATTGGGGAAGAATGTATGGACTGCTTCATTTATGCAAAAAAAAAAACAACAATCATGCTTTTAATTTTTAACTCTTTGTCCCCCACAGTAATGTATAGATGCCACAATGTGCCCAGTACGCCACGCGTCACCACTACATGACGACGTTAAAGAATTAATTCGTAGCTTGACGCCGGGGGTCGCATTTGCTTTTTGACGTGGCGTGGCATTCAGGAGGTCACAGAGATTGTAACAACAACAAAAAAACGAATATTCAACTCTAAAATAAGCATGCTTACACTATGGTAGGTACTCTTCCTAAAAATACTCCATACTCTATTCTTTCTCTTTACACTCTATAGACAGCTCTATACTATAGACAAGTCTTATGTTGAACGAGCGCCAGTTGAGACGAGATATGACCTAGTTTCTAAAATCGATCCTTCTAGTCAGAACTACGACTTTACGGGGATATAATATCTTCAGCACAATTATCTAGTAGCTAACTACGAAAGAATTGTGCTGAAGATATTATATCCCCACATATTTTCACCTGTAGGCTGTAGTAGCTCAATAATGACAAGATAAGATTAGAGTTCGATTTAGACAGATATTTAGGCCCGTTTTCACTAATCTTAAATTTATGAATGCCTCAATTAGGTGTTTCTTAGTGAAAGTTAACGAAAACATGTTAGCTGTCTTTGGACAATTTGCAACTTGACTTTCATGTAACTTCAGGCATGTATTTCTCAAAAGGGAAAAACGGAAATTTTACCAGTTCGAGTCCCATGTAATAGGGACCAAACCAATGGATTGAGAAATTCCTGATAGAATATTAGTTTGCCCAACCCAAGAATCGGACCCAGTACGGCGACCAACTAGACATTCATTGTATTTTATTATGGGTATTATGATGGTGAAGGATGTTACACCTAGCATTTGCACGCTCATGCACATACGCACACACATATATACACGCACTCACGTCATATACACACGCACTCACATACACACACACACTCACATACACACACACATGCATACACATTAAACACTCACAAGACTATCAACAATTTAACTATTTAATTTTATTCTTTGTTACCATTTTCTGATAATTGTTTAATTGTGGATGGATAGATCGACAGTGTCCTCACTTATTAAATATGTAAAATAAGAACTTAGCCTTTGGCCGTCAACTGTCTCTTAAGATACAGGTATACCCTAGTTTAAGAGACAGGGAGACGTATATTGTCAACAGATGTACCATGTACTTCATTTTGTTCTAGTATATAATTAGTTCATAAACTTGTAAAACTATCTTGCTGTAACTAGTTTAAGTTCTTTTTCGCACCATGTGTACCTTCTTGATCAATAAACAATTATTATTATTATATTATTACTTTTTCTTATTACTACAACATAACGAAACTACAAGTTCTCTACAGCTACTTCTATTAAAAAAGCAAACTTAAGTGTAATCTGATCTATTTAATGTACCTTGTAATGTTCTTGAAAGGATTTGTAAATATAGTCTAGTAGTAGTACCAGGGCCGGATTTAAAGAGTGGCGGCCTAAAGGCCCCAAGAAATATAGACCATGTTTTTTTTTTTATTTGGAGCAGATGAATGAATCTCTCCTGCATTTATCTTTCTTTATTTTGGAATATAACTTTAAGAGCTTCTTTCGTCGAAAATCATAAATCATTTTGGTGAAATCCAGTTCTTGAAATATTAGTTTCAATACTAAGAAGGGACTTTGACTTAGTGCAAAGTAAATTTTCTTGTCTAAAATAATCTAATTGTAGTAATTCAATGTGGAGGCCACAGTGCAAGAGCCCCTATTTCCCTGCCCTAGATCCGGCCCTGAGTCTACATTAGAACTTAGACATTCTTGATAAGATCAAAGGATGCAATTTGGTACTACAAACTTAAAACATCTACTTGGACAACATCAACGGGTTTTGTACGTATCTTTATTTCCTTTCGCAACGTCGTCAAATGGTGACAGATGTGATGAATTCTATGTGACAAGTTAACAGACCAGCATTCCCACCAGAGTATTTAAGACCATCACTGGTGGAGAACGTTGGCTGATAACTGTGCACCAATCTTTCGGTGGAGATGATGATATGTAGCTGGAATTAATGTACATAATGTGTGCACATGGCCCTAATGGTACAAACTGGTGTGACTAGCGGGTTGCCAAATCATATGTCTCGAGTAAGAACCCACTCTTCTCTCAACCCACTATCACTTGCTTCACAAAGATGAAGGAAAACATTTTGAGGAAACCGGCATACCTGAGAGGTATTTCTCGAGGGAATGTGATTGCAAGTCAGAGGCCCATAGACGGCATTAAAACTCTCAGTTAGTCACTAACCACACAATAAGAAGAAGATGGCCTTAATGACTTGAATTTATTTGGGGTTGATGACTATTTCTGACAGTTAAACAAAATATTGACTTTTCTATACTCTTCATAATATGTTAATGGTAGATGGAAACAACTGCTTTGATAAAAAATATAACAACCAATGGCTGTAAGAAACTGTGCTGGCAACTATTATCTTATCATAGTATGACCTCAGTTGTGTTGAAGATGATTGATTTCAAACAGCTGACTTAATATCCCTATACCTGTCAATTTTGGCTAATATTCGCTTTTGCAAAGAGAACTGAACACATCTGCCCAACTATATTCGGATCCACTTCTAGTTAAACCTTTCAATTGAGGTAATTAGAGACATGATAGAAAGACAATGACAGGCGGACACCGGTGTCCTCTCGGGGTTTAATGAATTAACCAGATGCAGCTGAATACCAATGTTTTACATGGAGCAACTGCCCATATGACCTCCAGAACCCAGTGACTGAGTAACTCAATACCCTAGGTAGACACTAAGCTGTTAAGGTGTAATAACATAATGACGACTGTAAAGTAGCAGCACTATTACATACCATGGTTTAAGACATGGTAGGAACAAAACTATCTCTATCTTGGTCTCATTGAGATAAATGATTTCACTTCGCACATCTTTTGGGAATAAACATTTTCTCCTTATTGAACACCGTAAAAACTGGGATTTGTTTCCGATATAAGTCCTTGTGCATGTGGAGGTGTCATAGCAATGTATAAACTGGACTTCTACTAGCTTTTCTTTGGAGCAACCAGTACTGTTTCCTTGGTGTTCACATAGTCACAATATAAGTATTCAATTATATAAAAAAAATCATTTTTTACTTTTACTTTTGTGGTGTTGTAGTCCTAATTATCTCTAAAACTTTGGATTTGGAATAAAATTTTCCCTATGTCCCCGCTGGACCATTATATATCAGCTGATTCAATCAGCGTTGAATAATATCTTCTAGTGCAGAAATTTTGTGTTTGTCTAGAAGTAGACATTAGCGAATAAAACAAAAAATTGTTAAATACACAAGTGATTGTCTGGGACCCACGTCTTTGGTTGTCTAAATTGAACAAAACATACCGTCACACCTGTAATCCCGGAAGGGCTAGGCAGAAGTGTATCTGGTAGTACACCCACATTTCGCCAGTTATGTTTAAGTCCTATGTAATTGGGGGCGAGCCGATTGCCATCAATCGGGCACAAATCCAGACTCCGGGCTGCTACTGAGAAATTCCAGATAGAAAAACTCAATAACACTTTGCCCGACCTGGGGATCGAACCCGAGACCTCATGCTCAGTAGTAGGGCTTGCGACCACTAGACCAACGAGGCAGTCTAAATTGAATCCAATTAGAAAATCCTTAATTACTTTTACAATAAATTGGTACTAGGTACTTAAATTATTTTTCAATCTGGACCACTTTTTATCTGAAAACTTTTAAGAATATTCATTTATTCTCCCTTGCAGTTTAGAAAGTGGTAATAAATCAATAGATCCTTGACATAATGTGGAATTGGTAATGGGCATTTTTCTTTAATAGAGATCAGCTGATCATACATGTTTATCACAATGAGATCCTGTTTGCACCATCAACATTTACTGGTCTGAATGAGGCTATAAATGACTACACAGAATGCTCATATTATCAAAAGCACACCAAGAAAGACTGGCAAGATCATCCCTCAATCTTCCAAAAAGGTTGGCAGAGGTGTGTCTAATTGTATAACTACATATTGCCCATTAAGTCCTATTTACTACGGGGCCAGTCTATGGCCATCAACCCTGCTTAAATTCTACAGACTGCAATTTAGATATTTCAGACCAAAAGTAGTGCTTGTGACAGTTGAACTAAAGAAATAATCAAGATACCACGACAGTAACATAGTTACATTACTATCATATGACTGTTTATGGGTAATACAACATTATGATTTTAAATAAAGACTAGAAAAAACTTCTTTATAATATTCACTTCTGTTTGTCCATTGAAATTCTGTAGAATAATAATTATTGTCAATGCTATAAGATAGTGCAGCCATTGTAGTCTTGTGACAGATTTAATATTAGATATGTCTATTAAAAGGGTAAAATATGTATTACTTATGAATAAATTGGCTCCTCCCTTAAGATTATATTATATTTTACAGCTTGAGAATAAGGCTATTAAATTCTAATTGGTAAATCTGCTATGAAAAGATAATAGTTATAGGAAATACAGTTTCAAACTAACACAATTTCATTCACCATTAATGCTAAAGCTATGTAGTAATGCCAAATTTTACTATTTTGAACACCTGACTGTTTCATAATGTAAAGTACCAAAATGTATGTAAGTACCTGTGATCAGGTGACAAAAATTAGATCCTTACGACAAATTCTCTTCTCCGATAACGAATTACAACATTTTGTCGTGAATTTTGGGTTTAGAGACTATTGCATAGTTCATGTACGACTAATTAGGTATCACACAGTGCATGATTTGAGGGCCCAATCCCTCTTGTAAATCTTCAACAAGGTAATTATTTTTGATTGATCGATATCTCTCGCCTAGACCAACCATTCTTACCAAATTTAGAACCTAAACCTTTGTTATCGTAAATAGGGCTAAAGGGCAACAAGAAAACGGTGTAACAAAGAATCTCTGTTATAAAATCGATATTTTCATTGACATGTCATACGACATTAGCCGAAATAGATGACCAAAATTTGGGTGTACTCACTCAGACGGGGCTGGGATATGAAGTCCCTGGATACAGCCAAAACATGCTCCCTAGCTGCTTCTTTAGGCGTAAGGTTTGTTGGTTTTGGGTCCATTTTTCAGTTTTCACTTTTTGGGAGTCCGCTCAATAAAACAGCAAACTACGCTGCCTCCTCGCCCGAAAACTGACGAATGGATCTATAGTCTATGTTACTTCACGTGCCGTCACGTGACCTATCACAAGGCAGAACTGGCTCTATGGTAATATTATTTCCCTGAAAATCGATAGACTTGTATTTTTCCCGATGTTTTCATTTCGGTAGATTTCCGAACAATAAAATATTATATTAGTTTGGCATGGCATATTTTCTAAACAAAAGTTGTTAGATCTATTATTTTTTCTGTTAAAACTCAAAAAATAAATGATTAAAAATCGAAACATTTGAGATATTAAAATTTAATCATTTATATTAATTTATATCTTGGGGTAACGGATACACTATGATGGTACAGCTTGGCAAAAAAGAGTAGAAAATAATGGAGGCGCCACTGTGCTCTTCGTATGGCAACCCGTGGCAAGACCGCATAGCGTATCAACCTAGTCTTGATACTTAGCTGTTTTTAGACAAATTAATCTAATTATGTATTATTTTTTAAATCAGTAAGTAATCACTTTTAATCTTGTCAATTAGAGACACAATAGAAAGACAATGACAGCGTGGACACCGGTGTCCTCTTGGGGTGTATTGAATTAATTATTGAACAAGGACGTGTTCTCGACACGCAACTGATTACTTACCTAAAAATAACAAATTGGGTAAATACTCCTAAGTTCACAACATTGTTTAGGAATTATAAAAAAGAAAACATTACATTGTATAACATAATTTCTATATTTTGACTGGCCTGTTGGTCTAGTAGTTAGTGACCCTGACTGCTGTGCCGGAGGTCGTGGGTTCGATTCCCACCCAGGACAAATGTTTGTGTGATGAGCACGATCATTTGTTCTGTGTCTGGGTGTAATTTATCTATAATATGTATGTATTTAGAAGTATATAAGTATGTTTATCAGCTGTTTAGTACCCATAACACAAGCTCTTAGCTTAGCTTGGGACTAGATGGCGTTGTGTGAAAAAGTTGTGGAATATTTATTTATTTATTATTTATTTATATATTGTTCTAGTAAATCTTCCTCTAAATAATCTACCCCGAACACGTAGGCCGCAAACTCATCTGAGTCATGTTCGGGTTCAGAGGTGATAATGCTATCATCTTCTAGATTTATTACTAATCGCTCTATTTCCTCGTTCATAGTTTTTTTTTTCCAGTAATCCTTTTCTATTTTTATTACATGTTAGCACGAGTTCTTCCAATCCTCCTCGGTAATACCTAGCTTGAAATGCACGTTCAGCTGCTTCCTGTAAAGACGAAATATTTCATTTTACCCTAACAATATTAAAAGTAAAACATTTTTATCACATACTGCTAATACTAATAAGTCGGATATAGAAAATACCCCTTGGTTTATCTCCTTCCAGCACGATTTTGCTTAGAACAATAACAGATTTCCCTGAATTAAATAATAGATTTAGACTATGGCACGACAATTTCTTTTACATTTCTAATGCAAACGCTAGAATAAATAATTCTCTCCCTTGATATCGCACTTAAAGTATAATTTACGTAGAAATTAAATTTTAATTCACTTAAAAGTCAAGTCACCAAAGTATCAATTTATCTCAGCGCGCTATACCAGAGTAACGCAGAAAAAATGAAAACATAACCTATGTGCTCGACATTTATTGTTTCAAATTTCTAGTTATTCCTTATGTAAGCGAATTAATATAGCTTTGTATTCATCAATTAACACTTGATTTAACTAAAATCAACAAAACAAACTCTTACATACCTGTCTTATCAGCGGTTCTTTGGCAAACATTGTGAAGTTCAGAAAGAATTGTTTGGGCCTCATGTACCGCCAGAAATCGCCTGTACACCTTATAAATAACCTCCTTGCCAGCACTCCGGATGGTTTTATTAATTATTCTTCACTTTTTACGTTTATTAATTAACGTTTGGTGGTCGAAATTAAAATTTTACGAAATCGTGAACTTTGTTTACTAAGAGATGTCATTATTTTGGGATTGTTGCCAACAGTCAAAAAATTAGTTCCGTTTCTACACTTTTTTGCCAAGCTGTATTTAGGTCTATTTTACAATTCCTGGCAACATTAAATAATTCTTCAAGTGATTGGAACTATCAGTCTCGTTGGCCTCGTACTGTAAAGTAAAATAACTGAGCCGAGACTTGAGTTTGATTCCTACGCACCAGCATAGAGATAGACACACCTTAAATAAAATTAATACTTGATAAAATAGATACTGGCTATGAATACGGATTTGTTTCAGATTAATGGCAATAGTTTCATTTACTTTACAAGTGATTTTAATAGTAACATTTCAAAAGAAATGCTAATTCTACGTGATACTACAGCCAAAAACAAGTTTTACATGTACACACAATGTATAAGAGTTTATAATATTTATTAAGATAGCAGGCAGGCCTAGCCATATTACAAATTCTATTTATAATATCGTAATCGAAAAGGCTATCCCTTTACTGTGGTAAATCAGCCTTTTAGATTTGTTTTGGTATTTGTCAGACCTGCAGGCCTGGCCATATTACGAATTCTATTTCTATTCTAGGTGTATTTCAAATAGATGAAATTACATCGTTGTTTCGCTACTGGTATTATAACCAGAAAAATAGTGTCAAGTGGGCTGAGACACAATCAGATGTGTATAGGCTGGAGTGCGGGGTGAGACAGGGGGGGTTAAGCTCCCCCCGTCTCTTCAACTTATACATAAACAGGCTGATCGTTGAGCTCAGCAGCACCAGAGTTGGATGTCATATTGATAGTGTTTGTACGAATAATATTAGCTATGCTGATGACATGGTGCTGCTGAGCCCATCGATCGGCGCTCTGAGGAAGTTAGTAGCTTTATGTGAGTCCTATGCAGTGTCCCATGGGCTCAAGTACAATGTCACGAAGAGCGAACTCATGATGTTTAAAACGCGTGACACTAACTATTTGGATGTCCCGAGTGTCTCGCTATGTGGTGCTCCTTTATCATGGGTGACTAAGTTTAGGTACTTGGGTCACAGGGTCACTGAGGATCTAAGGGACAATATAGACTTAGAGAGGGAGCGCAGGTCGCTGGCTGTTCGGTGTAACATGCTGGTTCGAAGATTTGCACGTTGTACAAATCAAGTAAAGGTAACGCTTTTTAAAGCCTTCTGCCAGTCCTTTTACACGTGCAGTCTTTGGACCACTTTTACGCAGAGGACATACAGCGATCTGCGTGTCCAATACAATAACGCATTCAGAATACTGTTGGGGCGGTCGTGGCGTTGTAGTGCGTCCGGTATGTTTGCGGAAGCGCGTACCTATGACTTTTACGCAATAATAAGAAAAAGGACCGCATCCATGGCCGACCGGCTGCGTACCACCACTAACAGTATTTTGAGCGTGTTTCGAGATAGGTGGGACTCCCCTCTGCTGCGCCACTGGATAAGGATCCACACCAGTTAAATTTCTTTTTGTATTACTAACACTAGTCTTTAAGTAATTTTGTTTTACTAACCCTATGGACGTTTGTCTGAATTAAATAAATTGAAATTGAAAATTGAAATTGAAATTTCAGTTTCAGCCATATCACAAATTTTACTCGTTAACACTTGACAGTTGAAAAACAGCTGATTCCATATACGCCATTTTCTTTCTATCGTCGCAATAGAATAGAAATAGAATTTGTAATATGGCTAGGCCTGCAGGACAGTCAAATAACAATACAAATCTAAAAGGCAGATTTACCACAGTAAAGGGAAAGCAATATTATATGGCAACCCAGTTAAAATCTATCTTTTTAATCTTCCTTTTTGTTTATGGAATCAGTGCTACTATTTTAACACATTGCTAACTCACTCTAAATCTCATTTTTATTAGAAGCTAAGGTGAAAAGATCAGTGCAAAATGACTAAACTTTTAAGTCACTCATAGCTATAATATATTACTTTCCTCTATGCTCATAGATTTTAGCGAGTACGGTCGTGGACAGATAGTCGCAATGCCGAATAATATTTAAATAACAACTTGACAGATAGTTTTTACAACAACCGCCACTCCCACAAGCGCGAATCCACCGTTGTGGGCTTGTGGGCACTGTGATCATGTCTGCTGGAACCCAATGAGGTCGATAGGCCATTAAAAAAAAACGTAAAAGTCCACGCTGCCGCCGCCGTAGATTTTCCGTTTAACGTCTGAATAATAATATTACTGCATAGAGGAACTTTTACTTAGGCAGCTCAGCATGAAAGAATCACTCACTGGTGAAATTCAGGTTGTTGTTGAACTATTTATCTCCGATCCCGCCACAAACTTTTAAATCCTGTCATGTTAGCAAAGTACCTATGTCCTCTGTGAAAAGATAAGGCGCTCCTTGCATTTATTAAAAACATATTATATGATAAATTACGACTATTCCTTGAAAATGGTTTGACTAAAACAGACTCAACTAGACATACCAAATCTACAATAACTTGTTTCAAATCAAACCGAAAATCGTCTCTGGCTACAAGGTCGCCACTAAACCATAGACAACTATGTGTAAACGTCGCTGTCTGTAATCAAGAGGTAGTGGTGGGCCGTAACACGGAACTTACTTATTAGGTGCATCGAGTACTAGTATCGAAAACACTTATTTCAAGAATCTGTTCAAAGTATTTACTCAGATTGAGTAAAACGTGGGTACGGTGGTAAAAAAAGAGAGGAGAGGCTTGGCAAAAAAGAGTAGCAATAAATGGGGGCGACTCTGTGCTGTTCGTATGGCAACACGTTGTAACCGAATATCGTAAGGTTGGTACGTTATTCGGTTCTTATCTTGATACTTGGCAGTTCGTTTTTAGACATAATTTTTTTCCTAATCTATTTATGTTTTTTTTTTCAAAACAGTAAGTAATCAGTAGTTGAATTGAACAAGGACGTGTTCTCGTCACGCAACTGATTACTAACCTAATAACAGATATTTGTGTTAATACTCAGGAGTAGTTCACAACATTGTTTAGGAATTATAGAAAAAGAAAACATTATATTGTATAACATAATTCTATATTCCATATTTTACTCTAGTAAATCTTCCTCTAAATATTCTACCCCGACCACGTCCAGGTCTTGGCTAGAGCTGGCCGCAAACTTATCTGAGTCATGTTTGGATTCCGGGGTGCTGCTGCTATCATCTTCAAGATTTATGGCTAATCGCTCTATTTCCTCATTCTTTTTTTTTTTTTTTTTTTTTTAAATATTATAAACTAGTACTTGACTGCAATCCCACCTGATGGTAAGCAGTGATGCAATCGTTGATGGTGAGGCGCACTAGTTTATTAGGAGCCTATTCACTCTTGCCTTGAAGACACCCAAATTATAATCGGACGGGAAGACCGCAGCAGGCAAATTGTTCCAGTCCCTTGATGTACGTGGTATAAACGACGAGGCGAACCGCTTGGTCCGGGTCGTAGAGGTTTCAACAACATAAGGGTGGATACTCGCCGTACGTCGGCTTGTCCGATGGTAGAAGTGAGATGGTGGAATCGAATCATGTAATTCCTGCGCACACTCTCCAAAATGCATCCTGTAAAACACCGAAAGGCTGGCTATCCTTCGCCTGTGCTCAAGACTCTGTAGATTGGACTCAACCAGATCTGGATCACCAATTAGTCTCTTCGCACGCCTTTCCACCGAGTCCAAAGCTGCCAGGTGGCATTTTGCAGCACCGGCCCATATGTGGCTGCAGTACTCCACACACGAACGGACCTGTGCTTTGTATAGCATTAAAAGCTGTCCCGGTGTGAAGTACCGCCGGACCTTTGCAAGAACGCCAAGTTTTCTAGCTGCCACCTTGGCTTTGGACTCAATGAACCGCCCAAAATTCAGGTCTGAGGAGATTTCGACCCCTAAAAGCTGAAGACGATCGGTGCATTCCAGGGAGACATCACGAAAAGCAGGAGCTAAGGTAAACGGGCTCCTTTTGGCGGTGAACAGACACGCTTGTGTTTTGGCGGCGTTGAATCCCACCAGATTGGCTTCACCCCACTTGGAGACTGCCTGCAGTGAGCTAGCTAGTTCATAGTTAGTTTTTTTTTTCAGTAGGTAATCCTTTTCTATAACTGTAAAGGCGAAATTTTTCATTTATCTCTACAATATTAACCGTTCAATCGTGTCAATTAGAGACACAATAGAAAGACAATGACAGCGCGGACGCCGGTGTCATTTAATGAATTAAAAGTTAAACCATTTTTTATCACATACTGTTAATAAGCCGGATGTAGAAAATACCCCTTTGTTAATCTCCTTCCAGCACAATTGCTCTTCTAATGCTAACATATTTCCTTGAACGAAATCGTAGATTTTGACAGTGGCACTATTATTTCTTCTATAACAAATAATTATTTACCTCGATATCAAACTTTAATAGTATAAGTTAAGTAGAAAATAATTTTCATTTAGGTACTTAAAAATCAAGTCACCAAAGTATCAATTAATATCGGCGCGTTACACCAGAGTAATGCAGAAAAAATGTAAACATAACCGACATTGCATATGCTCGACATTTATTGTTTCAGATTTCTAGTTATTCCTTAAGCAAGCAAATTTAATACAGATTTGTATTCATCAATTAACACTTGATTTAACTATAAATCTACAAAACAAACTCTTACATATCTGTCTTATCAGCTGTTCTTTAGTAAATATTGTTATTTTATTATTTATTCATTGTTCTTCACTTTTGTTTTGGAATTGTTGCCAATAGACAAAAAATAGTTTAGATTCTAGACTTTTTTGCTAAGCTGTATGTTTTTTTTTTTTCTATAAATTGTGGTCGAATCACTTTTGATGCGTTGCAAGGTTTCTCTTTGTCATGAAATGAAAATAATTTAAAAAATCCTTTTAACTTCGTAAAGTAGAAAAACGTTTTAAACATAAAGTAAGTTATAGACAGACTTGAACAAGTGAGGAATATAGTATGTTCACAATACTTCAGTTCGGGCTCAATGCGCGCATAAAGATTCGAATTAGATAAGTATAAAATAAAGTAAATTAATTATTTTGTAAAGACGGGTATTTCAAGCATGAAAATATTTGTTAATAAGCTATGATTAAATTCTCTATTTATGTACAAACTTCAAGTGTCGCGTTGGGTGAAACTTGGACTCCAAACAAATACCTAGTGCACGTACCTGTTCTAGTAAATACGCCTGTTGGTCGTACAACAGCAATAGTGCGGTCAGGGCGTCACGCACGTCAGAAAACCAGTACCTATGTAATTTATATGTATGTATTTATGTACGTACTGTGCTGTGCTGTCGATTGAGAGAGTGGGATTTGGACGTGTCGGTCATTATTTTTTATCCAATCAGACAAATAATAACACGGCCTATTTATTTGGCTAAGAATAAAAGAGACCGTTAAGCTTCGTCGAAATGTCTGTGTGTAAATATGTGCCCAATGTGGCGAGCCGAAATTTCGGAAGACTGGGTGCCGCTCTGACTAGTGCAAAGTTGAATAGAAATTATTTTACGTACACCCAGGAATTGTCACAGCCCCTGGATAGGAAGCCAGAAAATGCGACTGCCAAAGAGGCCTTTGAAAAACATCTGAAATCCGGTAAGTAAAAATTTTAATTTATATTATTACTTCTTTTCGTTCTATTTTGCGTGCTAGAATAAATTAGTTAAACGTCTTAGTAACGATCGGCTCGGAGTTGTTTGTGAAGTGGCAAGTCCGAACGATCCGCTCCAAAACAAAGTTACATTAGAAATAATTAACAGAATTAATTATATAAATAAAAGTTTAAAACACTCATTTAATGACAGCAATCTGCACAGTGCTTTTTATTCACCTTAGCTAGTTAAAAAACATAAACTTTTGTACAACATAAATGGCGGTAAAATCCTTGCCATCCTTGCTTATTGTTAGAATAATAATTATCAACGTCATCTTTTTAAAGTCGCCAAACAACCTATGCCTACCACATCAATCAGTAATCAAGCTCTTTCTTGTTTTGACTAATTAAAAGCCCATAAAAAATATCCTGATAAAAGACAATGAAGTATTGCATCCTTCTGAAACTATTTATTCAAATGCAAAAATATTAAGAGAAAGAAAGCTCAATATCTCAACAAATTATGTCCGAAATTCCCAAGTCACTTGTATACAGGCTGTTTTTTTTAAACCAGTGTTTGCTAAAATCCTAACTAAAGCTCCTCAAGAAAAAAATATTTAGAAAGGATCCCAATACCTAAAAAAAATAAAGGACATAATATGAGTGTTACAACTTTGAAATGGCTAGTAACTCTTCTAAAAGAAACTTTAAAAATTATTTCTGAAGGGTAGGATTTTTTTTTTTTAAATAAATTTGAGCACATGACTAAATTTGTCTAAATTTCTCTATATGGCCTATTAGAAGTTACACATAACTTCTTAGAACTTTTGGTCAATGATTGCCAAAATTATCCTTTGAAATGACCTTTTTTAAAGGTTCTTTTAAATAAAATTGAGCTCATGACTCCTATATCTACATCAATCTCTATGACCTATAAGAAGTCTCATTCGGGCTAGAAAAAAAACACCTTGTAATAGATAGTAGGGGCCAATGAATGAACTATTGCTCTATTATTTAATAGAAGGGAACTACGTAACAAACTCAAGTACAAAGTACATTAAGACTCTTGTTTTATGCTACCTTGAACCTTAATTCTTCAACGTTAACATACAATTTACAGTGGACTTGTTTTTATTAGTCTGTTTTGCATGCTGGCAGTTTGGTTCTAACTCTGGTTTTAGGTGTTAAACAAAGTTATTGAATTAACTGGTTAACAAGTATACTATGTAGTATTAATCTGGTGTTTTCATATCAAGTACTTCACAGAAGTATAGTAAACTATAATTCTTTCTACTATTTTTCATGTGGTTAGACCTAGAGGACGATAATTCTGTGGCCCTAGTGAAAAGGGGTATAAGTCCAATTTTGTCGAAAATGAGTTAAGTGTACCAAAGTGATAAAAAAAAGCTCTATTGTTTGGTGAAGACAGATCTAAGCTATCTCTAAAAATAAGAAAGTTACTTTGTGTAAAAAGGTCCAACTGGCACCAAAAAAACTGTAAAAGTCGGTTTTCTGATCACTTTGGTACACTTAACTCATTTTCGACAAAATTGGACTTATACCCCTTTTCACTAGGGCCACAGAATTAAACAATCATTCATGTTACACATGAAACTCTTAAAACATTGACCATTGACACTATTCAGCTGCATCAGGTTAAATTGGAAGCCGACCAGATGATGATTCTTTGTTTGTGATGACGATTACATTGATATTTTGTGTACCTAGTTGTCTGTTATTCAATTTCATTATCATCATCATACACAGCCGACTTCACCCTTTGCTGGGTATAGGTCTCTCTCTTTTGGTACCAATTTCCATATCCCTGTGTTAGTCTCAGGGCGAGACTCCACCAAAGCGGAGATGAGAAGAATTGTGTCTTACAACCAATCAGCTTGCGTCATTTTGACCGCTCAGTGCTTAGCTACATCACAACACAATATTCTATTGGTTAATTACGAGACATCTTATCTCGTCTTCGCTTTGGTGGAGTCTCGCCCTTATATCTCGCCGCAGGACGCCCTACACTTCTACCGTTTCTTGGAAGCTACTCCACCGGCCAACACCACGCCTAGCTATGTGTCCTGCTCAACTCCATTTGAGTTCCATAACGCGATTCCCAATATCGATGACCTTTTTGCGTCTCCTGATTTCGGCGTTTGAAACTTGGTCTAGTATATTGATGCCGAGCATGGAATGCTCACACAGGAGGCTGTGTGAGCAACCACGTCTCGGCACCGTACGTCATGGTTGGCAGAACACACTGATTATAGAGACGAGTCTTCAGGCAGTGTGGAATTTTGTCTGATTTCGCGATGTCTTCCAATTTTCATTATTCTGTTTAGGTACCTACATTGATTCAATTAAAAATGGTTATAAACTTGAAACAAATTGTTATTGTAACTATTCTGTTATCAAATACACTAGCATCCTAATAAATTAGAGTTCTGCTTATTTCATTAAGTTGTATCAAGTACCTATACCAACTTCAAAGGAAGCTAAACGATAAAATCTAAATCATTAGGTAGGTACCTACTCATTTATTAAAAAATACAAATTAGGCTGAGAGTCTGTACATTTTGAACGTAAAAAATTACATAAGACAGTCCCCCAAAACGCCCACCCTTCACCACCACCACCACTTTGACATGAATTAATTTTGATGTTAAACATTTCCACTGATTTCTTAGTGATTAGTAGGACAATTTACATGTTTATGTGAAGGGTAGCATTTCAATGGAATAATTGTATGTAATTTATTATAACGGTATAATTTTATGCAGCAATCATGTTTATTCTCTGCATGTTGCAACTGTTGTAAGTGTTGTTAATCCTTTTTTGGGTCACGGATATATTTGGACAACTCAAAAATGTGCGCCGCACTTAAAACTTTCATCAGTGATCGATCGACTTCCGCTAAAAACAGTCGCGTCGCACACGCTCTTGTGCTAGTTATTGATCGGGTATAACGCTGACGCAGCAGCATACCGTTCGTTACCTCTAGCCGTGCGCAGTCGCCGCGATGACCCAGTTACCGAATGTATTTTGCAACTATTTGAGTAAACAAAGTGTTAAGGCGAAGTTGTAATTTTTTTCTTAATAATTATGTCTTCGTCACCCTCAATTAAAATAAAAACTGAAACGGAACATCTGTTGTATAAATATTATACTGAAGAAAAGTTAGAACGAGAAAAACTGCAAAGTTTAGTAAATGACCTCAAAAGTCAATTAGAAGATCTTCAGCACCAGCTGAAAAAATTCCAGGAGCAAAAACCAGCAGACCTGGAAAACAAAAATGTAACTACCGAGAAGCCAATGCCAATTGAGTATGAGACAGACGAAGAGGAACTAGCAAAGGAAACAGAGTGGGTGCGGCAGAAAAGCAGAAAAAAAAGGAAATTGAATTCATCACCACTGTCCTCACCACCCCAACAAGGAGCTGAATCCAGCGAAAAGCCTAAACAGAATGTGAAACCGAAGAAACCACCTACACCGCCACCTATAGTAGTGGAAAATATTAAGAACTATCAACAGTTCTACGATCTTCTTTCGATTAATATCACGAAAGACACGTTTATTATCAAAATGCTGAATGGAGAAAAAGTTAAAATCAACTCCTATAACGATGAATCATACAGATCTATTACCAAGTTATTGTTACAAAATAACTGCCTTTGGTACTCGTATGAAAATAAACAAGACAGGCCTATCAGGGTAATGGCAAAAAACCTGCATTTTTCCTGCCTGCCAAACAGAATAGTTGAGGACCTGACTGCTAAAGGATACAAAATAGAGGAGGCGGTAAACAAACTGAGCTGGAAGAGCAAAGAGCCTCTCAGTATGTTTATGCTGTCATTCCAAAAAGATGAAGACATCAAGGAGATATACGGAATTAAATCCATACTGGGTTGTAAAGTAGACATACAGCCACTGAGAACATCAAAGCTAATCCCTCAATGCAAAAGGTGTCAAGCATATGGTCACACACAAAAATACTGTTCCAAAGAACCCAGGTGTGTGAAGTGTACAGGTAAGCACCTAACTAGAGACTGCAATAAACCAGCAGAAGCAAAGCCAAAATGTGTTCACTGTGGTGAGCCCCACCCGGCTAATTATAGGGGATGCATAGTAGCTAAAGAGCTACAGAATATTAAAGACAAAAACATCAGAAATAATGTGCCGGTACCAAACTCTCAGGGTCCAAGTGCAAACAAAGACAAGAGAGCTATTGCCAACAAGCATGTTACTAAAAATGTTTCATATGCACAAATGACGTCAAAAGGAGTCCAACCACCGACACAGTCACAAGTTAAACTAACGAGCCCTAACATGGATGAAAAGATAAATACAATTATTAATCTGTTAACAACGTTCGACGAAAGGCTGAAAAAACTTGAAAGTAGCACTAAGGCAGCTACAAAACTAAAACACAATACATAAATGGCTAATTTATTAAAAATTATGGCATGGAATGCAAATGGACTGCTGAAACATCAGAATGAACTTACGGCAGTCCTAAACATGGAAAGTATTGACGTGTGCCTTATATCAGAGTCACACTTCACTAAAGAATCTCACATTAAAATAAACGGTTATAAAGTATATCATGCATTGCATCCCAACAACACATCAAGAGGTGGTAGTGCTGTCATTATAAAGGAGAATATATATCATTATGAAGAATATAAATCTGAAGAAGAAGAAATACAAGCAGTAGCTGTCTGCGTGAAAACAAAACATTGTCCTGTCACCATATCAGCTATATACTGTCCACCTAGGCATTCAGTAAAAGTAGATCAGTACAGGTCCTTTTTAAAAGGACTTGGAAATAGATTTATATTGGGAGGCGATTTTAATGCTAAAAATACCTATTGGGGATCTAGACTGACCACAACCAAAGGAAAAGAGCTACTGTGCGCAATTAGAGAAACTCAATGCAAAACTCTATCAACAGGTAAACCCACTTATTGGCCTACTGATCAAAAAAAGATTCCAGATCTTATAGACTTTTTTATATATAAAAATATATCACCAAACCTTCTCCGCATTGAAGAAAGTTATGATATGAGTTCAGACCACTCACCTATAATACTAACTCTAAGTGAAACTTTAATGCCGAAAGAAAACTACCCCACATTAGTAAATAAGAATACTGATTGGGAAAGCTTTAAAATAGACTTGGACTCTGTAATAGACCTAAAAGTTCCACTAAAAAATCCGGAAGACCTGGATCGGGATATTCGTCAGTTTATTACACAAATACAACAATGTGCTTGGAAAAACACGCCTACATTCAAGACAAAAAACAGAGTTACCTACTACCCAGCAAATATTACGAAGCTCATAGCCGAAAAGAGGCAAAAGAGACGAATATGGCAACATACCAGATTTCCAGATGATAAAAGGATTCTGAACAACCTTACAAAACAACTTAGAAGGGCAATCCAGAAGTTCAAAGATGAATCTATGAACAACTACCTAAGTCAATTAACTAGCGATCGCACAACTGATTATTCCCTATGGAAATCAACAAAAAGTTTAAAAAAGCCTATTATGCATATCCCACCTATCAAAGATACTAACGGGCGGTGGGCAATAAGCAACGAGCAAAAAGCTATTAGGTTTGCACAACATTTGGAGCTCATTTTTAAGCCGAATGAAGATGATGAAGACTGCACTTTGCCGGATGAAACATCAAATAATGATGGGCTAAAAATAAAATTCGTAACACCTAGAGAAGTATTCAACGAAATCAAGCGTTTAAGTCGAAAGAAATCACCTGGCTACGATCTTATTACCGGAGAAGTTCTTAAAAACCTCCCCCGTAAAGCCATCGTTAAAATTACCACTCTGGTCAATGCTACGTTCAGGCTTACGTATGTACCTGATCTGTGGAAAGTTGCCGAAGTTATAATGATACCAAAGCCTGGTAAACCACCTCACGAAACAACATCATATAGGCCGATCTCTCTGCTGCCAATCATGTCAAAATTATTTGAAAAGCTTCTCTTGAAACGGTTAAAACCCATCATAGAAGAAAGAAATTTAATCCCTGACTACCAATTTGGATTTAGGGAAAAACATTCGACAATAGATCAAGTACACAGGATTACCAACATTATTGAAAAGGCTTTAGAAGAAAACAAAGTTTGCACAACAATCTTCCTGGACGTAGCGCAAGCATTTGATAAGGTGTGGCACAAAGGGCTCATTAACAAACTGAAAAATATGCTCCCAAAACAGTTTGCTGACATCTTAGAGTCTTACCTATCACAGCGTATGTTTAGAGTAAGACAAGATGATGCATACTCAGAACTCAAACCGATAAAAGCTGGAGTACCGCAAGGAAGTGTCCTAGGTCCCATCTTGTACTTATTGTACACTTGCGATATTCCAGAGCTAGAAAACAATACCATTGCGACATTTGCGGATGACACCGCTATAATGGCCACAGGTGTCACTCAAGAAGAAGCAGTGGAAAAAGTTCAAACAGCCGTCAATACCATCTTTGACTGGACAAAGAAATGGCGTGTGAAACTCAATGAAACGAAATCCGTTCACATAGACTTTACAAATAAAAAGCCAAATTATCATCCGGTATACATTAACAGCCATGTCATACCGTACGAAAATACAGCCAAATACCTGGGCATGACATTGGACACAAAGCTTCGCTGGAAAGCTCATGTTAAAAAGAAACGCGACGAGCTAGAGCTTCGCTACAAGATGATGTACTGGCTAATAGGAAAACACTCTTTACTGTCAGTACACAACAAAATACTTTTGTACAAACAAGTCCTCATGCCTGTTTGGACTTATGGTATCCAGCTTTGGGGCTGTACCAAACAAAGTAATATTAAAATCATACAACGTTTTCAAAACAAAGTACTCAGAGGAATCGTCGATGCGCCCTGGTACATTCGAAATGACGACCTTCATCGGGACCTCAGAGTAGACCTCGTCATAAATGTTATTAAAAAGCATGCCGAAGCTCACGAACGAAGGCTTCATCATCATGTGAACGTCGAGGCTATCCAGCTCCTCGATAACACAGACATAGTGAGAAGACTAAAAAGGACAAAACCTTTTGAGTTAATTTAGTGAAGTGTCAGTGTAGTGTAGTAAAGTGAGTGCTACCCATAAAGAACACAAGAACAAAGTGTCTTCCCCTTAATAGAGACAATAAGAAAAGTGTTAATGGACACATTCTTAGGCATACTCTACCTAGCAAATTAAGTTAAAACTGTATTACTCATTAGCTTTAGTAATTAAGCTAGATCGTAGTTATTTATGATGTTACCATATTGGGTCCATCATACAAAAAAAAAAAAAAAAAAAAACTTAAAACTTTAAATTCGCAACAAGTCATTCCCTTACTCCGCCGCACATGCTAAAAATGTTGGCGAATTTGACACTATAATTACGATCAAACCAGTATTTTTTTATAAACCGCGATGCAAATAAAAGCAATAAAAACATGTCGGTACTTACCTAAATACAAAACAAGAAAAAAAATAATGTCGTACATGCATAGACAGTAACTACCCAAGTAACACAGGAAGCATTTTAAGAAACGAATAGTAAACTTATGTAGAATTAAAGGTCCGTATAAACACTTAAGTAAGTTCACCGAGCATCTTGACGCTTTATATTAGCATTTCAAAACCATAATGATGCTTTACACTGTAAAACGGTTGGATAATGGCATATCAAACTGCTTTTGTAATACCTTTCGTTTTAGTGCAGCAAACCACAACGCAGCTGTACAGCTTTCAGCTGTTTTAAGTGCATTTGGATCTACATTAGCATTTCTAAGTAGTAATGAAATGCTCAATGCTGTTTAATAGCATAAACAAAAACCATTATAATGTCACGTAAATCCGCTATACAGCTTTTAGCTGTGTATAGTGCCTTAAGGTCTACAATAGCATTTTTAAGTAGTAAAATAATGTCTAATGCTGCTTAATAGCATAAACTTGTACCATTATAATGCACAGTAAATCCGATATACAGCTTTGAGCTGTTTCTAGTGCCTTTTCATGTGTAATAACACTTTTAAGTGGTTAGTTACAGCCTAGTACTGCTGAACGGCATAAACGTGAATCAATGTAATGCTTGCATTTTTAAAGACCAACTGAGTTCTATTGTAGAGCTAACAGCTCTTTAATCAAATACACGTGAGTTATTGTAATGCGTAAAGCTGTCTATACATTCATTTTGCTGTATTCGTAAAACCATTTGTCAGCCATATTGGGGAAAAGCACATATATGATCAACACAACAACAGCAATTACGGTGGACGTACTTCTAGATACATTATTAATGTAACTGTGTGTGTTGCATATCCGTATGTGTATAACTTTTCTAATACGCTAATAACAATCCGTGTAAAGTGAATTGTAGCAATATTAAAGAAGGTTCCGTAGGTCAACAAAATCAAGTAGGGATCAACTTATTTTTTTTGTAAAATTATTTTGCGGTTATAATTTTGTGATAGAGCATTTGCAGAGCCGCTTATTTGTTTTTTGTTTAAGTTTCATTGTTTTACCTTTCTTACCAAGATAATACAACAAACTTAGGTATACATAAATATGTAATGGCTCAAATCTGAGGCGCGATTTTATAGAAATTATTCTTAATTATCAGGTGTATTCAAGCAAAGCCGTGAGCAACCGCTGACAATACATATATTTTTGAAATGTGTTAATAAAGTTCTTTCATTTGATAACCAACACGTCATGATTAAAACGTATCGTCTCGTTTTGTCCACTTCTCAAAATGTCAACCGGTCGCAAAATGTCCACTTCTCACTTTGTCAACTTCTCATAATGTCGAAGTTGACCTTAAGCGAAGTTGTCATAGTGCGAAATCGTCATTTGAGAAATTGACATTATGAAAAGTGGACATTCTAAGAAGTTGACTAAGTGAGAAGTGGACATTTTGCGACCGGTTGACATTTTGAGATTAAAAAAAAAAAATTTTTTAGGACAACTATATGTCCGCTAGAGGGCGCCATATTTAATTTGCCACTAAACGCTGTTCACAAGTCCAAAACCCGAACATTTTGTCAGTTTGAATCAAATGCTGCTATTCTTCCGACAGCTATTTGCTGTAGGCAAGTCAAATCAGGTGATCAAAATGTGTCATTTTCGATACAAAGCCTGACGTACGGTTGTGAATAGCTATGCAGAAAGCCTTCCACTCTTCAAGTTGTACAAAAAATCTGAAATGGGGTATATTGTTATGCTCAAGGAACCCCAAAATTGCGTTCAAGTAATGGCACTATTTTAGTCTAGATCAAGTCTACTGGTATACCGGTGAACCCATATAGAACTACTTTATAGACAATGGCACTACAGTAGTTCATCAAAAGTCTTCTCTCTGGCCTCTGGCTTAATAATTGTTCACACGTGAGTATTTATACTGCTGGCGGTATTAATAAGCCTTTTTAAGGGCTCACAAGGTTGCTATACACCGGCACCATTTTGTAAATATTTTATAACCAAAAAATATTATCATTCGTACCTATTTTATAAAAGCAATAGACCTATAAAATAATGATTTAACTTAATTTAATACTGCCCAACAAATACTATAATGTAATTAAGCAAAATTCGTTATAAACTCAGAATACACAATCGTTTTGGTTATTTCACACATTTCTATAAATAACATTTTTAATCAAAACCACAAAATATCGAAGGCGCGTGAAAATTTTCAATGAAAATTGTATAGACATTTACAGTAAACTAAATGGCGCAGTAATATTTGAAGGTATGAAATAACAAAAGAGTCAAAAACTAAACCAGTATTATAAATGTTGTTTTGATGCAAATAAATATGTCACTCAGTTTGGACCGTCTTCGTCCATATAGGGCCAGATAAAGTAGTTAAATTACAACGTTAATTGTATTTTAACATTTGTACCGTGGTATTAGAGATGTTTTTGCAATGATATCGGATTTATTTAAGTTCTAACTGTGAACACTTAAATAACTCCAATCATTCTTTTACCACATTCTTATGCTAGTCTAATGCTTTTGTAATGCAATTAACATCTTCATTATCAATAATATTGCTAGTATAATGCTCATGTAATGCAATTGGCAACTTCATTGACCGTAATAATGCTTCTTTAAAGCGATGGATACCTTATTTGACCACAATAATGCTAATATAATGCGCCTGTTATGCAATTAAACAACTGTTGTGAACCTATTTAGGATCTAAAGCCTTATAATTTGTGCCCAAATAAGCATTGCAGTAGCCCTATACACGTTTGTAATGCTACTATAGAACTAACTAAAAATGCGAAAACGATACAGAAATGCTGTAAGTCGGCCGCTATGCTGCTTTGATGTGTTACTTGGGTAGCCATTAGCCATCCGCTAGGTAGTACCTACTTTGAGTACGAAGCCCTAACATGATGATTTTAATTAGGCTTTCAAGAAATGGCCCACGGGGTCCTTGTTTTAAACCAATTGGAAACAGGTTTTAAACCATGAATTTCTGTTTAAAACAAGTGAAAAAATTATTCATTGAATACATTTAATATGAATGTTTGTATGCATTGCTCAGTTGCAAGATGTACTTTAAAATTATCAATACAAATGTCTTTTAATTAATTTGCCTAAATGAGAAGGAGAACCATGCACAGACAGTACGTAATATGGGACTCTAAAAGTAAACAAAATATATAACTAACTTCATAAAGAAATGGTGTAAAAAAAAAAATAAGTTTAGTTTCGCAAGTCTGTGGCTTTAGTGGTTTTTTTTTCATTAATTATTCGCCACCGACTTCCGAAACTATACTTACACTCTTTAGTGTTTTATTATGAAGTCGAGTGTATTTTTTTGTAATAAGTTTTCTGTTTATTTGGATGATTTATTTTTCTCTAGTTATTTCTATAATAAAACCAAACTACCAAACCTTTTTCTTTTGAGGTACGGAACTTTTTTTAAGTCGGTTTTGCCTTTATTTTAAGTCGGATAAAAATCATGAAAAGGGAAAGACGCCTGGATTTAAATAATAAACAAGAGCAGCTACGCGCACATTTGAACTTTGCACTTGTGTGTGCACGAACACCGACGCGGAATAGTAAAGTGCAAATAATTATGTGGTCAAACATAACATTACATCACGCCTGTTATCTCCGAAAGGTCAGGCAGAGGTGTATCTGTACACCCACATTTCGCTAGTTATGTTTAAGTCCCATGTAATAGGGGGCAAGACTATTACCATCAATCGAGCGAGCTGCGAGCGAGGGCGATCTGTGGTATGTGGTATCGTATTTATACTAGGTACATAGATTTGTATTAAAATAATCTTGACGTAAACTAACCTTATTGACTTAAGTAATTGAATATACCTTAATCAAATATAAATATAGTGCAAAGCTGTTTGGGGGCATAGACACTTTACACTATTCAATTTTTAGGAAACCTATCGGTAGATCTAATCGGAGTTAGAACAGATTGGACCCGATTCAGGGTAAATCGGAGGTTCCGACCGCTTGGTTGCTGTTGCTTCCTAACTGTTCCTAGTTAGAATCCTACAAATTGAATAGTGTAATAAGCCCTTTAGACGGTATCGACAGTGCTTGAAATGATAACTATGTATACATTAAGGCCCACTTTGGCACGGGCTTGACCCGTGCCAAAGTTGGCCGTAGTCTGTTGCTATTACACGCAGCTGCCAAATATTAAGTTTTTTTTTCTTCTAAAGAACCCCCATCATTATCCGAACTGCCGTGTTATCTCAATTTATTTGGGGTTGACGTAGCAGCATGTCTTTTTCTTTCATACATTTCTGTTGGCCGTCATTTCAATAATTACCTTCTTCCATGCCATATCGTCAGTCTTTCACACAATCCATCTATCCTATCTTTGGTCTACCCCATTCATATTCAAACCTTTTCTGAGAATAGATAGATAGATAGATTCAAGCGGCAATAGCCCAATGGTCAAGCCGATGGCTTGGCGATAGAGGTCGTGAGTGCGATCGCCACCCATTGCACTATTGACGTGAATCCACTCCAGACACAAGCATTATAAGCTTAGTTGGTGGGGTTAACAAGACTACTAGTGATGTTTACCCAATATTAAGCCAACTCAGAGGCCCATCGTCTGACTTGGCTACACATTCCGTTGAGAAATATCTCTCATTCATGCCGGTTTCCTTGCGATGTTTTCCATTCGCCATTTTTAAAACAGATACTATCTACCCACATCCTACACTCTCACGACCTTCTTATCAGCTAGGATGAGGAAAACCACTACGCTTTCGGAGCCAAATAAAATCCCATGACAGCTTTGAAGGCAACCAAAGGGCAACCTTACCATATATTTAAATCCAGCTTACAATGTCTATGTATATGTATATAGAAAAGGCTGCCTGAACATTATGTGACATGCTTACTAATTGAAATTCGTGCCTAACTACCTGCTAATATCCTATACTTTAGTACCTACATACTATGTAGGTACCAGTGTATTGCGACATTCTTGAAGTTTTTGAAGCATTTTACCTTAATGCAAATGTTTTTAACTTGCCTACCTAATCGTCAACATATTCATTTATTTTGGAGGTTAACCCGTTTCGTGTAAGTCAAGGATTTTCGTGTCAATGAACACCAAAATATTTACTATAGCGAAACATCGCTAAATATAAACACTCGTACTCAGACCAATAAAAATTGGTCTGAGCACTCGTATATCAAACTTTTTTTTTACATTATACTTACCTACTATACATTTATATTATGCATACTAGTGGTCGAAATTAGGCCGTATTATGTACGATTTCCACAAAACGGGTCGCGCTGGAGCGTATTTCACACCGTCCTTAAGAAAATTCAGACTAAACCACAGTTAAGATTCATGTTTGCACGGAATTTAAATTTGGTTAGACTCGCGCTTATGCCACGTTCAATCAAGCAGTTTTACTGTGTGACAGTGTGACTGGTTGGGAACAATCGGCCCCGTGGCGGCCCGTTTGGTGATGCATTAGCGTTTTGTACTTCTTTTTTTTGTGGTAGTGAGATTACTAGCTATAAGCCCATAAAGCGGCATTTTCCGTCTAAGGTGACGCTATCATCAGTCGTCAAAATTCGACCGTTATAGCTTTCTTCTTCTATAAACTTTAGCTCCACCAAATAGCAATCTCGTGATAAGAATAAGGGACCCAAAGTTTTCGCTTAGCGTATTAATATAATGATCAAAACCGAGTTGAAGAAAACAACAGCGGATTATTACGCGTGGGCAGTTGATTCGGAATAATTTGGCGCGATTCCAATTGCAAAATATAACGCGGGAATTCCAAATTCAAAGTGAATATGAAGCTTCTTACCGGTTCTTGGCCATAACATAGTCTGCCAGTAACAGTGTAACCTTATGCTAGAGGGAAGAGGCCGTAGAAAAGAATACTTTTTACTGTATAATACAAACATTCACAATTAAAAACATAAAGAGCTAATCAACCATGCGGGTCCATAAAGGCTATAAAAAGACATACTTACATGGATAAACTCAACCCGATCGTTCAAAGTTAAATCTGGTATTCAGCTGCATTTGGTTAGACTGGATGCCGATCCGAACATAGTTGGGAAAAGTTTAGGCAGATGATAAAAATTCCCACGCCTTTTTCCCATGGGGGCTAGTAGAAACTAAGGAACACTCCTTTCGTAGTTTACAGACCTAAAAGCTGAACTAAAACATGCACACTTGTTGCGAGTACTGTGCACCTGACCTTTCTGAAGAACAGCTACACCAATAAGGTCAGCGATATCCCCGCAGGGCGTACCCTTTTAGTGTTTCCACTTACATCTGCTTTATAAATCAACCGCGAATCTACCGTTGTGGGCACAGTGGGCATGCCCACAACCCTCGTGCTCATCAGCCAGGGCCACTAACCACTAGACGAGCAGCGCAATCAAAGTAGTACTTTACGACTGTATGGATGATATAGGTACCAATCGAGTTAGATTATTACCTCCTACTACTACTACTTTAAATACTACAACCTACTCTAGTATTGTATGTAACATAGAGACACGAAGGGTTAAAAAAGGAAAGGAAAGGAGTTTAAAATTATGTATTTTGTATCTTTCAAAATCAATGCATTTCAGTAAGGTAGTTAGGTTAGGTAGTTAGGTTAGCTATAGGATAGGTATGGTAAGTTAGGTTAGGTTATACATATGTTTATTTATATATTGTCATTCTAATTTTAAACTTATAACAGAAAAGGTTTAAAGAGCACTTTAAGGACGCGCTAAATAAAAAATAGTAAAAGTCATCCTATCATAAGTATGTCACCTATATCTCTAAGATATAAAATTCTTGTGTCACAGTGTTTATTACCAAACTCCTCCGAAACGGCTATTTCGATTCTTATTAAATTTTGTATTATTCATTAGGTCCGAGAGTGGGTCGCAAATCTACATTCTTTTAGAGGCGGAACGATATAAATTATGACCAAACCATCGAAGCCATAGCAAAGCGTACTTACAGCATTGAAATCCGAATTAAACGTCGTTGTTGTAAGCAACATAAGCAACATTTTAGCTGTATCAGTTTTAAAGGATAACTGGTTTTAAATTCACACATATACTAACATGCAAACTTTAATTAAACCTTGTTAAACCGGTACCATGTTCCTTGAATTCGTTAGAAAAGAGGGTGAATTCATTAGAGCTTACAACGGCGCAGGTCTGGAAGTGGGCCAAGATAATCGATTGTTAGGAGCAACGACTTCTTATCATCCGGTACTCCGGGAGGGTCGCTGCGCCGCGGGCCTCTTCAAGATGTAGAGAGAGGCATTTTTCCATGACTACTTACGTACTTTTGCAAATAATAGAACTTGTCATACATGCTACTAATATTAAAAACGCGAAATTTTGTGAGGATGGATGGATAGAATGATATTTGTTACTCTTTCACGTAAAAACTAGAATAGAATAGAATAGAATACTCTTTATTGTACACCATCAAAACTTACAAATAATAACGTTAAGGGATACATAAGGTGTTACAATGGGCGGCCTTATCGCTAAAAGCGATCTCTTACAGACAACCTTTGAATGGACTTGATGGAGGAGGAGAAAAGATGAGTAGGCAGTTTGTGGTGTACTATTTACATAAATAAATAACATACATGACTATCTCAAAAGAGGTATAAAATAAGTATAAATAAGGAAACAAAAAATAAAATAAAAACAATACATAAATACTAATAATTTACAGAGTAACGAACTGTTATTTAAGACGTGTTAGGAGAAAGGTAATAATTTTTAAGCATTCTTTTAAATGATGGTAATGTTTGAGCTTGTCTTACTAACAAAGGCAAAGCATTCCATAGCCGAACAGCTTCCACTAAATGGATAAACTACTGAATGGATTTTAATAAAATTTGGTATGGAGTTAGCTGACACCCTGGATTAATACATAGGGTACTTTTTATCCCTGTATTCCTACGGGAACGGGACCTACGCGGGTGAAACCGCGGGACGTGTGCTAGTTTGTCTAATAGCTAAAGTGATTAAAGTAATATCGAAAATGTTGAAGTTGGCAAAAACGGTATCATAATATTATTAATGTTAAAATAGTCTATATCTGCGTAGAGAATAACCAAATTTTAAGCTATTAATGATAGGGTCAGTTATAATGATAATTAACCATTGCCATACAACAAAAACAAAAAGATGTTTTTCCAAACTAAAGTCATAGAACGTCGTATAAGTCGGCCTTACTACCTGCTGCTCATAGTATGTACACTTGTACAGTCATTTCATTATGTCTTGAATTATCCTAAAGCATGACCGAGATATGTCATTGTGTTAAATAGGTAGGTAATCCCAATGTCACAAAATATCACCTTGGTTTTTTAAGGCTTCTTTTATGAAGTCAAATAGTAAAAGCGACTTGCTTTACTAATTGATTGCTTCCTTGCGGTGCTTTACATCATCATCTGTATAGCCTTATCCCTACTATTTTATTTTTATTTTATTTTGTAGGAACAACAAATAGTTACATTATGTACAAACAGAGTAACATATATAAAGTATAGTAATAATGTGACCCACACAGCGCTGTTCACAGGTTAACATTATTAAATAAACCCTTACTAACTAGGAGGTGAACTGTGCATGCATGACAGTTACGCCACTATTCTATAAAAACAACGAAAAGAGAGAGAGAAAAATTACAATTAATCCGACGGTTAAAGTTTTTCATAAAAAAAGCTACGAAACTTTTTACAAAGAGCATGTATATATTATGTCGATATGTAAACCAGTGCCGAAGCCTTCAAAAATGGTAAAAAATGAAAAAAAAATACAGTAGGATGAAACCCATTAGAAAATGAGGGGAATATGATAAAAGTGTAAAAAATGGTTTATCTTGATTTCCGGCAAAACTTTGCCATTTAACTTTTTTCCATAGGACTTTTAGTTTTTTTTTAGTTTTTTTACCCTTAAAACCCCTCTCCCTCCCACTTCCCGAACTCGGATCGACCGTAATTTATTTTTCCTTTCATTTTTATCATATTCCTCTCCTTTTCTAATGGGTTTCATTCTACTGTATTTTTTTTTGGTTTCAAAAATTATCGACCCTGGCCTAATGTTCGAATGCTTCAATATAGGTTGCTGCCATTCGCCGAACTGCCTGCGTAGCATGAACACATTGAACACCGAAGAAACGGCCTTTGTCTTCAGACGAATCGGCAAAGTGACAGATTATATAGACAGGAACCTCAATCTGTCAAATTTCTTTCAATAAACGCCTGCGTAGCATGAACACTTAATTTCTTTCTTCCGAGACACGACAAATTTCTTTCTGTCCAACATGCGTAGCATGAACACATTGAACACCGAAGAAACGGCCTTTGTCTACAGACGAATCGGCAAAGTGACAGATTATATAGACAGGAACCTCAATCTGTCAAATTTCTTTCAATAAACCTGCCTGCGTAGCATGAACACTTAATTTCTTTTCTTCCGAGACACGACAAAGACCGTTTCTTCGGTGATCATGCAACTTGACATTTCTTCTACCCGAGCATGAGGCGACTCGTTGACAAAGCGTTTGTACGTAGAGAAAGAAATTTACATGCTGTCTATAGCAACTGTCAAGTTGCTCTTGTCTAGGTCTCATTTGATGTAGACTGTTTGACACTTGTTGACAGGAAATGTTTCGAAAAGAACTGTCAAAAGTGGAGAAAATAGGTACGCACTTCATGCTCGGCATTGTTCGGCATCTATCTTCTCATCTTTCTTGACATTGTCATGCTCGAGACGAAATAAATGTCTATGTACCTAATTTGTCACTTTGCCGATTCGTCTGTAGACAAAGGCAGTTTCTTCGGTGTTCAATGTGTTCATGCTACGCAGGCTGGTGAACCTACCAGTGTTACCTATACTATGTTGGGTTCAGCTTCCAGTCTAACAGGATGCAGCTAAGCACTAGTGTTTTACATGAAGCGACTGCTTCTGACCTCCACAACCCAGTGTCTGGGTTACACGGAACCTCTTGGTTGTTAAACTGGTTGTTACTAACGATTGTCAAAGAATATTTTACAGCTGGGACCAACGGCTAACTCATTTTCTCAGTCACGGAGGAGTCTTGATATTATGTTATAAATGGTCAGTAGGTCAACCATTCGGCTGGTTATCGACCCGTGCTGTTATTACTAAAGCCACCACCCCCTTCCTTAACTGCTGCTCTGACGTCAAATAATTCCGATAACAACGCAACGTTGCTGGCACCTAAATTTAATAATAGACAGTGTCATTGCAGAGGTCAGAGAGAATTAACAACAATAAAAAATACGTTCAAAGTAAACAGAATGTTATCGTTAAAAATCCATTAGGTATACGTTGTTTATTTCGTCAATATTTAGGTATAATTTGAGTGGAGGAGTGGCTCCGATTGTTTTGTTTTTGTCATCTTCATAATCTTTACAACTAATATTGTATAAACTACGCGATACGGAATATGTATGTCAGCATTACCTACCTACATACATTTGTATTGTTTTGAAAGGCATGATTTATCTTACGCCGTTTTCCTCATTGGGATCAGCTGAAACTCCAAAACGCCTGCTACGATTCTTTCATACTTCTATTGCTTAGTTAACGTTTACACATCAGCATTGTAACTTAAAGTATTTAGTACGCTATTTCTTAATGACCATGCAGGTCATTGTTGCAACCCATAATGAACCATATCCACATTTTCTGAAAAACATCAATCACCTTTCTTACTGACCAACCACTGTTTCTTTATGCTTCACCCCAAAGAGATTTAAAATACTATAGAGCAATGTCATGGAAATTTCATAAAAAAACTTTGATCTCATGTCTCAGTAACGCCAATTAGAATAATATATGAATATTGGAGCGGCAGTGGAGTGTACAAAAAAAAATCATAGACTTGTGTCCATCTAGGACACAAGTTTTGGACGAAAATTTTGTTCGTGTGTCCAGTCTATAGGTATTGTATTGAGTGTCTTTGCTTTACCCTAAGGTAGTTTGGTAAAAGAATACTATGACCGCTTCTGAACGTTTATGTACTTTAAATAAATTAAAAGTAAAGTAAGTAACTTAAAGTATTTACTACTACTAGCCTGCATCATCCCATCTGCTGGGCAAAGGCGTCTCCCCATGACTTCCAGTTTTTCCGATCCTGGGCTCTTTGGTGGAGTAAAATAGACAGTAAATCCACCACGCTTGTCCGTTGCGGGTTGTGGATGCATAAGTTAAAGTATTTATAAAATAAATCGCTAACTAGTTCAGAGAACAATGCACATAAGGAAAAAACCGCTGACACTATTTATGGGTGAAGTCCGATAAACCCACATGAGAAATGAAGAAAGATATATATACCTAGGTCGTATTTGTAACAGCTGTTTGGACTGTAGGACGACGGAAGGTCATTGACTGGGTTACGTTACGTATCGAACGTAGGGTTGCCAAGCCAAAACCTTTTGAAGCTCGACATATACATATATGTATAGAAACACCGTAAGAAACTTAGAGGTCAAATTTATTTACTGAAATTAGGTTGAGCATCAGCACTTTTGAACGTTAAAATTACATAAGATAGTCCCCCAAAAAGCAATTTCGGCGGGCTGGGGTTGGTTAAAAGCCTATGTCGGGAGGACACGGCGCAGCATACGCTGGCAGAGTGTGCCGCTTGGGAGGAGCCACGCCGTGCCCTCGTCTCTGGAGTAGGCAGTGACTTGTCGCTGCCGGCCGTGGTCGAGAGGATGGTCGGCAGCGTCGGGTCCTGGGACGCGGTGGTGTCCTTCTGCGAAATAGTCATTTCGCAGAAGGAGGCTGCGGAAAGGGAGAGGGAGATTACTTCCACTCACCCTGCCCGCAGCAGACGCACCGGGCGCAGGCGGAGGGCGGACAACGCCCTCTTCCAGCCCCCCTAATTGGGTCCAGGGGCGACGGAGGCGGGGATGTCCGCCGCCCCCCACGTGCATGGACCCGAGGTGGCGGCGCGTCGTGTTCACGCGCGCCCCTCTTAGACGTCGCGAGGGGAGTCTAACACCTCACTCCCCTCGCTGACCTGGCGAAGCCCGCGGGGCCGGCACCAGTCGGGGGTCGCGGAAGTATCTTCCGTTCCCGTGACCCCCGGCGCAGGTGTGAGAAGGAACACGGGGTGGTTTTTAGTCAGTAAGAGTCTGACAGACCCCTCCGCCGCCCCGGGCGGGGGACATCCATGAGGATTTTCCACCCCTAAAAAAAAAAAAAAATGGTTAAAAGCCTAAGAGGTCGGATATTTGTCAACCCTAAACGCACGCCATCTCATCACTGGCCGGAGAGACCAAGCTTTGTTTCATATTACATTGTCAGATTCTTACATTATCTAATAGCATTGAGAAGGTTTATTTTAGAATGCAAAAGAAAATCTCTTTTCAGACTTCGCTATAAGATAGTTCATAGCACAAAAAATTCGCGCACGATACATTATTATATGGACACGTTCACACTTGGCTGTACTATATATTATTGGCTTACTTACTATACGCTATAAAATTGATTACACGCTCAATTTTATAGCGTATAGTATACCTATGTTGTATTTACTGAGGTTATCATATACACTATAAATGCTTTCGATTATATTGCGTAATGTGAACGCTATGCTTTATAGTACCTATAGCATTAGGTTCTTATTTGCTATACTAAATTACTACAGTAGTCTGAAAAGATCTTAAATATTCAAAATGCATTGTTTTATCATTGGACACTGATAAGCGAATCGAATTTAAACACCTATTCATAGATGCGAGTCAGTCAACAAAACGTTTCCAGACCTAGGTTTACTTGTTACATTTGCGTATTTGTAACTATTCCAAATCGAATTTAATTCTCACGGCATAATGGAGTCAAGAGATCAAACAAGCAAAAATCAGTTCATTATTTTCAATGCGCAGGTACGATTGACACTTTAAATAGATCAAGACACTAGAGACACCCCAACTTAATGCATAAAAAAACTCATGAAGTTCCACGCAGACAGAGTCACGGGCTCGTCTAGTTCTTGAATATAATTTCTGTATCTAGAATCTAGTTCAAGTTCACCGGTTATCAATCAATAAATAATTATCTATTGTCCTCATGCAATTCAAATGAAGTGGCGCTTTTATTAGTGATAAAACAGTGTGACTTTGAGTGTGAAAATAACCTGAGCCTGACTTATCAGAGAGACGTGTTGCTGGGGAGTTTGTTCTGAAACTTCTTCTTTCCAGCAAAAACACAACAGTTCTGTCTGATTAAAGTACGCACCGTGCGTACGGACTGCATTTCAACTGCCATCCGAATTTTATTGCAGACGGAAGTTTTGTTCCTGTCTTACAACTGCAATTGAAATGTAGTCCGTTTTTCTAGAGGCTAAACTCGCCATCCGTATAGTTTATCAATTACAGCAGCACAGCTAGACATCCCAAAAAAAATAAAAAAAAATAAAATTGTCCCAATTGATCAAGAATCTTACTTTTTCGTTAAATCTTAATAAAACAAATTGGCAGATTGGGCTAGCTTGATGTCCACCTTTGTAGTCTATTTTATAGGAACATACTCTATAATCTACATTTAATTAATTAATTCCTGATATGTACTTGCGAACGCACTGACAATCTTTGCAATGGTAACAGTATGAAGGTATTATTTTCTCGAGTGCTCTTAATAAATAGTCGTACTTAACACGTCGATACTATAACCAGTTGACCAGGCTATTTACGTAAATAATAATTAATAGCGTGTAGGCACATTAGATAACTTATCATATAGTGTAAATGGTGTTTATTATTAGGTGTTTCTTCCGGTTAATGGCTCATTAACGACATGAATTCTCAGAGGGTACATCAGCATTTTCGCTTTTTATCAGCTGGTTTGAGCAAATGCGTCGGGGTCAGCTTTTAGCTTAACCTCATGCAGTTGAATACGTGTTTTTTATTTTTATTTTTAATACCACGACGGTGGCAAACTAAACGGCCCGCCTGTAAGCGGTTACCGTAGCCTATGGACACTTGCGACACCAACCGCCACACGCGCGTTGCCGATCCTTTAAAAACTTATTTACTCCCCTTTTGAAGAACCCCATACTGTAGCCTTCTGAGAAAACCTCGGGAGGGAGCTCCTTCCACAATCCAAGTGTACGCGGGAGGAAATTCCTCTGAAACCACACTGCTCGGGACCATTTTGGCTCCAGTGTGTGAGCATGAACTCCCTGTCGACGGCGAGCGGTGCGATGATAGAAAGTGGCCGTGGGCATCATATCAAACAATAGGGTATATGCATGTATTTTTTTTATAATTTTAATTCAATGTTTACAACGTTTTAACATAGAAAAAAAATTTAAACACTTTTAAAAATGCAGTAATGAAGCTTAAAAAAATATTTAAAATACAGAATAAATTTGAGCGGTTTAAACGCCGCCATTTTCGCGCGCCATTTCGATTACGTCATTTACTATAATCCTATTACTATTACTTAGGGTGTTTTCGTTCTTCCAACCATTTCACCATGAAAAAAGCTCAAAAACCAGTTTACCGGTATTGCTTGTACCCGAATGCAATAAACATTGTCAGATTGTGCTTTTACAAAACCACTTTCAGACATTTTTCTTAAATGTTAAATAACCTCACTATGAAGCTAAAATTACACTTGAACATTAAATTAGTTCACAACACACACGGAAATAATTATGTTTTCCAATAAAAAGTCCATTCCAATACTTAATATCATACTTTACACATTGATGTTTTGTAGACGTTGAGCTGTTGTCGTAGTATTTGACGTCAATTTTCGTTCTAACCAATGGTGATGCGTTTCACAAATTTGAATTTCCCGCGCTTAATTCACACTTTTATTTTTAATTTTAAATAATTATGACGCTATTAAAAAGTAAAACAATGATTTAGTTCATATTTTCTGCTATTAAAGAATCGGAAAAAAAATATTCGAACCATATTTAAATTACATGCATATTCCCTATTCCTCGGAGCACAACCCATTATACAACCGGTAGAACACACATAGGGAGGCAAAGTCTCTCCTAAGACTTAGGGGCTCAATACCGCTTGTGAGTACGGGATCGTCGACGAGTCTCACAGCTCGCTTTTGAACCGAGTCAAGGGGCCCAAGCTGGTAGCCAGGTGCTCCCGCCCAGAGATGACAGCAGATGGTATGCAATAAAGTATTGAGTATTGAGTATTGATGCAGTGTTTCTCATGGAGCGACTGCCTGTCTGACCTCCAAACCCAGTTAGGTACCTGCAACACCTACCACCTACCTGTAACACGATACTCCTTGGTTAAACTGGTTGTAAGCCTATCGGGCTTCTAGTACCCGTAACGACTGTCAAAAATCTACAAACGACAGCCGGGACCAAAGGCTTAACGTGCACGGAGGAGTCTAGATGGTAATTAATGGTTACACATCCACAGACCAAGGTCGTTAATCGTGGCTAAACCTTTGATCGACCCGTGCGGCTTTTATTATTTAGCCACAAGTCTTAGATATTAGGATAAAAAGGTAAAAAAAGGGAAAATGTAGGTGAAGTGAACGCGAATTAAGCTGTCATTGCATATACTAACTAGTTCAGCTACGATGTAGAAAATCTTCTATTAAACTTAAGGTAATACCACAGTCTAAAAACCTACAGTCGTCCGACGAAGCCGTTTGGCAGGGCAATCGTGCGGGGTGTGAGGGGCGAGACGCGGGAAAGCCGCTCTCGTACTGCGAACAAAACGGTGTTTGTAGTTCGGGAGGTTCAGGTTCAGGGCTAACGCGTGTAGACGTTGTCGTCATGTTTCAAGAGATCAAAGGCGTTGTTTTACTGTATTTATATTTATACTGTGGTAATACCATCTCCGTATAAAACAACCTCACATACACACACACACACACATATACACGCACACACACATTTACACACACACCCACACATTTACACTCATTAGCAGACTTATTAATAGTATTAAGTAATTATCTTCAGTAACATTTTACACTAATTTGTAATATATAAAAGAGCGGCGCCTCATGGCATATGCTTTAAAGGGGATTAAACTGTAATGTAATTAAATAAACATTATTGATTTTTTTGATTGACTAGGCCTTGATGGTTCACTTCGCTTTAGGTTTACGGGGTGATTTTACTGAATGAATCGGCGGTACAGCTGTAAAACAAAAGTAAACGAACCGCAAGATACGTTGATAAGCATACGCTTCGTGCGTTTCAGTGGTTTGCATCGGCGGCGCCTGCGCACGTTATACAATCACAAACGTCATGAAGCGAGCCGTTTATCTCGCTGACTCAATAATACACTACATAAGCTATGTAGTATACTCGCCATACAAAACTAGTTACACGTATGCAATGATGCTTTGTAGGTCATCGCAAAATGATAATTGTTTGTAAGCGTTCGCTTCTATTTACATGATTATCATGATTTATAAGAAGCACAATGTCACGCCTGTAATCCCCGAAGGGTTAGGCAGATTGAATCTGTAATACATACATGAATCTGCATTACTATTGCCACTAATCGGGCACAATTCCGTACGTCATGATTTTGTAACAGTAGGTAGTGTTTCCCATCAAAAACGTAAATTTTAAATGAGACCCAAGTTCAATATGATGACATATGCTTTAGTTGTTTACTTCAACGACAAAATAAGTGAGATCTAAATGGGTGCCAAGTTTAATGGTCAGTCCTGAAATTGATTTGTAACATCTTAAATTAATATGTGCTTGAAACCTACGCTACGGTCTGACTTGGCTAGTTCTTATATCCCTTTTGAAATGTTCCTGACTACTGTTTGTGTTTGCTGAACATGTACTTTAGCAGATATTTCTATGTGGGGCACCCCCTATAAGAACAAGTCTACAAAAGTACCAAGAAAAGGTTTTCCGATTTGCCTGTACCTACAATGTTGTATTCACTAGGAGTCACTACTAAGGGCTACGTTCGGGTTTATAGTGTAACAGATAAATTTATCAGTAAGCACACTTCGACTCAAAGGGAACGTCTAGTCGCTACCGAGGACAGATTGGGACTCTCTTGCGAAACTACAATTCAGTCGTACCTATCATCGTTTGACTGACACATTTATTAGGTTAATGAACTAATATACTATGTGCCATACGACTACATTGTATTATGATCGTTTATAATGCAATAACTAGCTATTGCGGGTAAATGCGCGTCGTTTTGTTTTAGTACCTGTTCCCCTTGGAAGCAGGTACCGCCAACGATAAGGTTAAATTTTAATCTCACCATTCGACTACAGGCTAAAGTGATGTTTTTATTTCATTAGAACGTTACATGGAATAAAATATGATTCTGGATCCATAGGAAACCTTGTATTGTGTGTTGTGGCAAAGAGATTTTAATTAATATAGAGCGGGCATGTCATGGAAATTTCACAGACAAAATTTAATTATATGTCTCAGTAACGCCATCTAGAATAATATATGAATATTGGAGCGGCAGCGGAGCGTACTAAAAAAACTCATAGACTTGTGACCACTAGGACACAACTTTTAGATGAAAATTTTGTTAGAAAAAACAATGTAGTAAGTATTGAATGTCTTTGTGTTTTGGGATCCAGTCCCTTTCGACATGAGTGCAAATACAAAAGTCAAAACATGTAGAAATGAGAATCTATATATAACTTTTTTTTATCTGGGTACTTTATGAGTGTGGGGAAAAACCACAGTATAAATATTAATACAGTAAGACGACGCCTTTGATCTCCGGAAAAATGCCGACATCTTCTACACGCGTTAGACTTGAATAGTACCTCCCGCACATCGTTTTGTTCGCAGTGCGGGAGCGGCTTTCCCGCGTCTCGCCCCTCACACCCCGCACGATTGCCCTGTCTAGACAGTTTCGTCGGACGACTGTATGTTTTTAGACTGTGGTAAAACTGTGTGCGTGTGTGATTGGAATTGGGTTCGTGTGATTTCGGTATGTTTAAAATTCAGCAGCCACTTAATTACTGTGTGGACATTATTGACAGTGACAATAAGACATTTTTATTTATGACTTTTTTGTTTTTTCGGTACAGGGTCAATGTCGGAATCAATTACTTATTGACAAAGAAACAGTATGCACACTAAAAATGTGTATTAATTAATTAATGGATAAGAAATCCAGTGTATCGTATTATTGACACTGAAAATACGCTGAAAGCTTTTTTGCACACTAATGCCCTTTGACTCTTTTATATTGACTCTTTTTGTATTTTCGGTATAGGGTCAATGTCGGAATTTATAACTTATTAACAAAGCAACAGTATGCATAACAAAAAAATGCGTGTGAATTAAAAGTATTGGGTTGATTGTTAAACATACTTTTTTATTTTGCACGCTTAAACCCAGTCTAGACTGTCTGTGGTTTATATTATCTATTGTACACTAATGCAATAATTCTACTAACATCCTACTATCCTACTAATATTATAAAATGCGAGATTTTGTAAGGATGTTTTTTAACCTTACACGTAAAAACGACTAAGTAATTGATTTTAATGAAACTTTAAAAGTTATGTAGCTTATACCTACATCAGAATGACATAAAGGCTATAATTTAACAATTTTGTGTAAATTGGCCAAAATATGTCAAATATTGCCACTTGCCACATACATAGGATTGCGCAAATTCCGTAAGAGTTACACGAATATGCGTGTGAAACCGACCTGTGTGTGTTTGTTTGTTTTTTGCTCCTTTACGCTGAAACGACTGAACTGGCTTGAAAGACATGACTTGTTATAAAGTTAAATAATAAGTACTCTAGATTAACAGGGCTCCTTTTTATACCTACAATTAAATTATATTCCCGTGAGTATTAAGAATAGTGTCACGTTGAATTTAAATAATTCACGGGAATATAATGCGAAGCGTTACAAGTAATCAAGGCAACTTTTCTCGCTTGCCTTTTTAGATTACTGGATATGTATTTTGGGTACGTCCCTTTATCTATATTTATAAACTTAATATTATAAAGAGGAAAGATTTGATTGTTTGTTTGCTTGCATTGAATAGGCTCCGAAACTACTGGACCAATTTGAATAATTCTTTCACCGTTGGAAAGCTCACGATCCTCAGTTTTTATCCCTATATTCCCATGGGAACGGGACCTACGCGCGTGAAACTGCGTGACGTCAGCTAGTTCTAAATATGCTCTACATCTTTCCAGGACTAACGGTGTTCGTCCAGGGTGCGGCAGCGACCCCAGTGCCTCTGCTCGATGCCATGACCGGCGTCGGCATCCAAGGCAGCATGAAAGATATCAAAGTCGTCCATATGCACACGGAAAAGGAGGCTAAATACGTCGCTCCTGAATGCAAAGATATCTTCAGGTTAGTCTATAAAAGAATAAGAATAGAATAACTTAATGTTAAAGGACTTATTACACTATTGAATGTGTAGGAAACCTAACTAGGAACAGTTAGGAAGCAACCAAGCGGTTAAAACCTCCGATTTATTATCCTAAATCGGATCCAATCTGTTCCAACTGCGATTACATCTACCGATTTCCTAGTTAGGTTTTCTACAAATTTAATAGTGTTATAGGCCCTTAAGAAAGTACAGTCTCCTAAACTCACACTGGGATTTTGTGTCGTGAGTTCCGGGCTCCTACAATCTTCCTTTAATTTTACATACTCACATTTAGTACTAAAATGTAAAATAAAAGGCATACCTACACATAAAGATTGAAGTCATCATATTTCGCAGAGATGACAGAGAAGAAGCTACTTCTTACGCGGGCGAAGCCGCGAGCAGAAGCTCGAACTATTGCGTTCTTAGTTCTCTCGGTGATTAAAAAAACTCAGAAGAGCGTAAGAGCTCAGAGCTCAGAGCTGGCTTGGTGCAACCAAACCAATCCTTAACCTTGTAGATTGACCAACATTCGTAGCATGATCACTGTAATAGAAATGGATTTGTCTACAGAAGAATCGGCAAAGTGGGAAAGTGAAACCGGCAACGTCTACACACGTTAGCCCTGAATAATATCTCCCGCACTACGAACATCGTTTTGTTCGCAGTGCGGGAGCGACTTCCCGCGTCTCGCCCCTCACATCCCGCACGATTGCCCTGTCTAGACAGTTTCGTCGGACGACTGTAGGTTTTTAGACTGTGACAATAGTCTGCAATACAGAGCATTATTTCTTCTATAATCGGTAGAAATGTTTCTTCCATGTCACGTCGATTCTCGTTTCTACTGTGTTCATGCTACGCATGCAGTTCGACTGGTATTACACCTCATACATAATAAGATCTCGTTGCGATCCCAATAATAATATCCTCCCGTCTGAATTTCGTTTCGGGTCACACAGTGGTTGAATAAACGGAGATTGGCCAAGTACCTATATATTATAGTGCGCAAGTATGTGCGCAAACACCAATCGCGACGGGCACGCCCTATTCCCTCACTTCCATAATTTCGATGAGATATTTTGAAGCGGCTAAGAGAAAGAAATAAAGAAAAAGTATTTATTTATCACTAGGCGCAGTACATTACTACAAAAAATATAAAGTAACCAAAACCAAATAGAACAGATAACTTTAAATTCAACACCCAAGTCGGCCGCAGCAACGAAAATCTCTTTCCCATGCGGCTCGTCTCAGCAGACTATGGCCCACCTTTTGCTGTCCGCCGCGTGTCCTATCACCTGCACATGTGAGGGCCTAATGTCTGCGTCAGTGTATGGTGTTGCCGTGGCTGAATTCTGGGCCAAGATTATATTTAACGGACTGCATGAATAAATTTAGTGTCCAGAAGACCAGCCTGTTACTGTCCCACTGTAGGGCAAAGGCCTCTTCTCACACAGAAGGCGCGAGCATTGATCGCCACGCTTACTCAAAGCGGATTGGCGATTCCAAACTTATATCAACTTAAAGTGAGAGAGGAGGCTCACGGGTGGCATTAAAACTCTCACTCCAGGTTATTACTAATCACACGATAAGAAGAACTTCAGGTAGCTTCAAGCCCAGGTTTCCTCACGATGTCAATAAAATCAAAAATAAAATAAATAAATGAAATGTCTAAAAAAAACATAGAAAGTACGAATGAATTTAAAAAGTCATATTGCAGTGTCCGGGATTTGGACCACAACCTCGTGTATGAGAGGTAGGCGAAAGGTAAACTTTTTTGAATAGGTTTATTGTCCTCAATATTATAGCTACATACATACATAAACTCACGCCTTTTTCCCATTGGGGTCGGCAGAAACTACAGAGCTGTCATCTGCTACGATTCTTACATACTTCTTTTGCTTCATTTACGTTCATAGATGTAGTCGTACACACGCTGGTTGAGAGTACTACGCACCTGACTTTTCTGAAACTTACTAATAAGATAATTTGTATGTCCTTCAAGGGCCGACTTCATCTGCCATAAAAATACGTTTCGTTAGTCGCCTTTTACAGCAAGCAAATACACAAAACTACACTACTACATGCTCTGCTCCGTCCATTTTGCTACAAAACAGCGCTGCAATGTACAAAAAAAAACATAATTTCGCGATGTTAAAGTAGATAAGATAAAAGGATTAGTTACAGTACTCGTGTAAAAGCTAACACTATTCTATAGGGTGCTAAAAATATACAGAATATATTTACGTGTTCTGAAACAGTAAAATTATATTCGTGTCTAAATACTATACGCTCTACGTACCTACTATTGGGTCTGTAATATTAAAAACAACTTATTGGAATCACTTTAATCGTTATGTTTCTATCAGAAACTTTGATTTATTTTAATTTTTAACAGCGGTTTTACCCAATAGAGTAACTATTAACTATCTTGAATAATTATGTAAATAGAGGTGAAATGTGAATGTACAGACGCCAGCACATCAAGCTAGCCCAAACTGTCAAATTTTCCCGATTGAACATAATTACATGAACCTTATTATATTTGTAACAAAGTTGAAAAACTATCAAATAAATGACACATTGAGGCAGCTTGATGTGCTGGCATTTGTACTTACATTGTGACATTTCACCTTTCTCTGTGTTTAGCAAGAATTAGTGAAAAGCTACAATTTGTAAGTTTTTATGGTGTATAAATTATACTATTCTATTCTACATTTGCCACCATACGCAAACAACTTTAAAGGCAATTTTACTGATATCAGACTTGGATGCTACATGACTGATAAGATCTTCAAAGTTTATGTAACATATACTTACGATATACTTACAACGATACTTACAAAGGTTTTTTTTTACAATATCGAACCGGTTGTTTGTAGATGACATTCGAATAATCCATGTCATCTTATATCTTATCAAATATCAACAAGTGGATATATACATTCACATCATGTGTGTCAGATAAAGTATGTGTTAGCTGGGTGTTGCTAGGTTATATTATTTTCTTTTTATATTTAAACCTGTCTCACACACCAATGAAATTAAAAAGTAAAAAGGTGTAGATAGATTACCTAAACAATATTCGATCTTCAAAAACGGCACACTAACGTACGAACGTGTCCGTGGACGGCGAGACGCGACACTGAGGTCAAGTGTGGCTAGTTAGCCACATTTTAACGTGTCGCTTGCTAAGCGCTTATAACTTATCTACACTTTTTTACTTATAATATCATTGTGTCTCACACTAAGATTCTAACCTATCTCGTGAGTGCGTTTACAAACATATATAAATAAACTAACATACACAAATAGCCATTAAAACTACCTGTAGGCCACACAAATATTATATTTGTAGCTCTGTCTGTTTGATTAACCTAATCCCTTGACTGACAGATCTGATGTTATAAAGCGTAACTTAGGCTAACTTTCTTAGAATTTTTTTCTTAAACTTAGAAAAATATTCAACGTGAACGAAATCGGTAGCAGCTAATAATATCTCACAATTTTCAGATGTCACAGGAACAACAGTTTCTATACACTCATTGGATACCTTTTATCGTCTTACTAATTAATCAATTGGTAACGAATGCGTATTGTGCTTTGCTCCATTTTGATTGGTCTCAATTCACCATAGATGGTAGCAACTATAAACTCCGTCAAGAATTGGGCTATCAATTGCAAAGAAATAAAATTCAAATTTGGTTGGTAATTCCAAAGATACATCATACGTACATAAACTCACGCCTTTTTCCCATGGTGGTAGGAGAAACTACAGAGCGCCATATGCTACGATTCTTACATACTTCTTTTGCTTCGTTTACATTCATTTTTCATACATGTTGTCATACACACACGCCGGTTGCGAGTACTACGCACCTGACCGTTCTGAAGAACCTCACCAATTAGAACTATGTATCTAGGGCTATGTTTCTATGTAGGTATGTGTTCTAGGGCGTCCCATCCCGGCGTTCCCATTTACATCTACCTTGAAAATACCTTTCGTTAGTCACCTTTCATTCATCCTTTCAACGTGATCGAACAATCTAAGCAAAAAATCCTAAGATCCAACAAAAAAAACAACTAACTTTAGCTTTTTATATTAGTATTGATTTTGATATGTTACATTGACACACCTTTCTACTTTCTACGGATATAATTGATAAGCTTATCACAAACAGATAAGGATTAATATTGTGATTGATAACAATGAAATACGTAAATGTAATACTTATGACATGTTATTAAACGATAAAATCTTGAATCACATCGAAATGTTTTTAGGGATTTTTTCTTGATAAAACATACCTAAGTATTTATTTATTAGGTACTAGCGGACGTCCCGCGGTTTCACCCGCGTAGTTCCCGTTCCCGTAGGAATACAGGGAAATGAAAGATTTTTTTAAATCGGTTCAGAAGTTTTTAAGTTAATTCGTTTACAAAAATACAAATATTTCCCCTTTATAAAATACTAGCTGTACCTACGCTGCCACGCTTCGCTGTGGCACATTGTGATTGAATGGTTAAAAAAAAACAAAAATATATAGAGATAAAAACAATCCTTGATGCGGATTATATATCATGCTAAAATTTCAACTCGATCGGTGCAGAACTTTTTGAGTTTTTGAAGCGTACACAAACCAACATAACATTTTTTTATATAGAAGCTGTACCCTGCCACGCTTCGCTGTGGCACATTGTGATTAAATGGTTAAAAAAAAAAGAAAAAAATAGATAGACCCCATCCTTGATGCGGATTATACAATATCATGCTAAAATTTCAGCTCGATCAGTGCAGAACTTGTTGAGTTTTTGAAGCGTACACAAACCAACATAACATTTTTATATATATAGATAAAGAAAGTTTATGTACAGTTTAAAACATTAGCATAATAAGTACCCTACTAACAATAGTTGTTACAATATTGGTTTCCAATACACACAATAAAATAAATTGAATAATAAACTTACGTACCGTAAAATGAAGTGGATAGGGATTAGGGATTCAAGGGTGAACTTAGACTGAAGAAACAAAACATTACAGAAGGATTTTCATGTAAGTTAAATCCCTATTCACCCCTTTTAACCGGTACTTAAAATTTTTAACTTTTGCCAAAGACGAGTAGTTGCAACCGCGTATTGCCAAGCGTATGAGGTGGGCTACCCAGCCAGTTCGTTCGTGGAACTGAAGAATGTGTGCGCGCGTGTGGCGCCTCTGGTGTCGCAAATGTCCATAGGCTACGGAAACCGCTTACCATCAAGCGGGCCGTAAGCTTGTATGCCACCGTCGTGGTATAAAAAAAAATGTGGCTAGGTCAGGCTGGATGCAGAAGGTGGAGGACAGGGTGTTATGGCTTCTCGGGGTCGCGGAAGTATCTTCTGTTCCCGTAGCCCCGGCGCAGGTGTGAGAATGAACACGGGGTGGTTTTTAGTCAGTAAGAGTCTGACAGACCCCTCCGCCCTCCCCGGGGCGGGGGGGACATCAATGAAGATTTTTCACCCCTCAAAAAAAAGGGTGTTATGGCTCAGCCTTTGGAGCGTCCTACGTCCAGCGATAGAGCGTGATAGACTGTGATGATTGGTTGATAGTTTTATGTATGTATTCATTACTCACTTTCGTTATGTATACAGGGTGGCCAAAAAGTCGTGGATCAAACGCAACTAGGGGTTAGATGGGGTCGTCAGCTGCAAAAAATTGATCTACGGTAGGTCCTTAAGATCAACCCCTGCAGATTTATAATTTATCTTGTGTTTTTATGAGAAAATTGACTTTTTTTTACTAATTCTTATCAAAATTCGAAAAAATCCACATCCTGTATCTTTTTATCATTTTCACTAGATTGGTACTGATGATTCCTTGCATTAGACATGCTATTTATGGTTGTTTATTGGGTGTGTTGAAGATAGGGCTTTCAGTCTCGATGCATTACCGAGTCCCGGGAAAAAAAAGCGAGACTAGATGTGGTCTCGAAATTACCGGGAAAAACGAGACTTTCGAGACTTTTTCAAAACAAGGTTTTTTTTTATACAATATGTAATGACAAAGTCAATATGAGATATTTTAGTCAACAAACTTTATTAAACAAACGTAAATTTAAAAATAACTTTTTGACAAGAAATACAACAAAACAAAAGACTTAAAAAAAAACACTAAAACAACGTAAATTTTTTATAAGACCAAAAATCAACTATTCCGCCTCAAACTAAAAAAGAATCACGTAAATCACACAAATCTCAGCGTAATCGGTGCACATACATACAAAAAAATGTTCAAAAATAAATTAAATGTTAAATGTTCATAAAATGGGTCTAACGGGTCAAACTATGCTAAACTTTTATGGGACCAAATGGCAGCTGCATCGAACTAAAAAAGAATCACGTAACTTGAATCAATAATATCGGAATAATCGGAGTACATACTTAAAAAATAATACCGATCGAATTGAGAACCTCCTACTGAAGTCAGTTAAAAAACAAAAAAAATCATTTTTGTAGTGGGCAAGTAGAAAACAAAAAGCGTTTAATGTTGTTTCAGAAAGTGAAAACAATTTTTTTACAAAAGTAAAAGCTCTCTCTGCTTCTACGCTGGGGACAAAGATATTAAATAATTTCAACAATAATTTAGGTGTTGCATGAATCTTCTTTTCAAACAACTGAAAAGGAGTGTATAAGTATTGTACTTGCCGCAATCAGTCTATTTTCTTTAATATGGGATGCATAGGAATTGGCGAGATTTTCACTGTAAAAACTTTGTTGTAAATCTAATTTGTTTAGGCAGAAATTGAGTGCAGTATCTGATGTTAAAAGAGTAGAGCCTGTCTACACAGTGCACGGTCCTTCTCATGATACATAAAAAAATTGAGATTGTTTCGGATGTAGTAGGCATACTCTGAATCAGTGAACTCTATTCGGGATCTTTAGTCTAATTCATTAAACCCCAAGCGTCCGCGCAATCGTTGTCTTACTATTGTGTCTCAAATTACACGATAATACACTATTGAAAGGTTAAGAAATCGGTCAAGAACACTTCTTCATGTTACTCTCGCTTGCTGCTTTCAATTATTTTAAAACTGCCACTTTCATCTTTTCATCATCATCCACATTTTCATCATCGTCATCGTTCATATTTGTTTTCGTTTCTGTGGTGCACCAATTTGGTCTTCACCTACTTTTGTTTTTTACACATCTAGTATTGCCAATTGCATACCATGGGTCAGACACTTCATTAGACAATTTTGGTGATAAACATTGTACTTTCCCATTTTTTTCATTACGCTACATCCATCTCTTGTTAGACTTACAACGTCTGTGTCTAAATGAACATCAAACTCTGACAAACGCTCTTTTATCAAATCTACACAACCAGTAGCAGTTACTGTTTTTATCTGACTCAAGTCTCAAAAGTCTCGTTATTCCCGTGACCAATACTGCTAGTCTCGAGTCTCGAAAATACCAAAAAATCATCGAGACTCTCGAAATTTTCGAGACCGAGAGTCCCGGGATGAAAGCCCTAGTTGAAGATAATATTAAGTTTTACGAAATTTGTTTTTCTCAAAACATAACTTTTTATTTACTTCGGACCCCACTGTGAAAAAAAAATACTCTACCGAAAAGTGACCCTGTATTACAAGTTTTGGCGCATTTAATAGGGATTCTGAAAAGGTATTACACATGGCTATGCGTAGCTTTGATATCTTTCGAGGACGATCATTCGTAGCAAGGCCAAAGTGAACCCAACCATAAAACTCGGTTAGGACTATTTAAAAATAAACTGGAACTAATACATACAATTAATGACAAAAACTCTCTGCCTCTCTTTTACACTAACCATTTCATCCTTTGTCAATAAAAGGCCAGTTTGCCCGTCACTTCAGGTAGCGATATCTTTTCTAGGAAACAAAAGGCCGGGCCAGTCGGGGCGGTGGCGGGGGATGCGCGTGATCATCTTTCTTTAGAATGTTTAGTGTGCTTTAGTGACTCGCTTCCTGCCTGTGACTACGCACGTGTTCTGTTTCTCGGTTTTACGACGACTTGTGATCAGTTTCTTTCCTTTGACCTACGCTTTGTTTTTCGGACTTGTGATCAGTTTCTTTCCTTTGACCTACGCTTTGTTTTTCGGACTTGTGATAGATTGCCTACCTGTGACCAGTGCTGTGTGAATCTGACGGATTGGCTACAAAAGTGGACAGATGGCTGCTGCGAGGAGAGAATACACCCAACGGGAGTATGCAGAAATGCATTACCTGTATGGCTTTTGCGACGGTAATGCCCGGGCTGCTGCCAGGGAATATCGTCAACGCTACCCTAACCGTGATCGTTTTCCGGACTACAGGGTCTTTATGCGCGTACATAATTCGTACATGGAGGGAGTCTTACCCGGTCAGCATGCTCCGAGATCAGGCAGACCAGTGGTGCGATTTGAAAATGAAGATGAAGTGCTGAGAGAATTAAGATTGGATCCTGGTATAAGTCAACGCCAAATATCCCGTAATCTCGGGATTCCAAGATCGACGGTGCAACATATCATTAAAAGAAACCAATATCACGCCTACCACGTGCAAAGGGTGCAAGCTTTGCTGCCCGGTGACTATGAACCTAGAGTGAGGTTTTGCAGAGAGATGCTAAGATACCACAGAGAGGATTCGCAGTTCTTCGAAAAGGTATTATGGACGGATGAGTCAAGTTTTAGAAGAATGGGAGTATTCAATATCCACAACCTACATTTTTACTCCAGAGTGAACCCCCATATCATAAGAAATGATCGATTCCAGCATCTGTTTGGTGTAAACATGTGGGCTGGTATAATTGGCCAACAGTTGGTGCTCCATGAAATGCCAGCAAGGCTGAATGGTGCTCTGTATTTAAATTTTTTACAAAATAATTTAAACCAAATTCATAACGAAGCTGAGGTTCCAGAAGCAAGAATAGCAGAAATGTGGCTGCAACACGACGGCGCCCCGCCTCACTACGCTCGAGCAGTGAGAGATCATTTGAACGAGCGCTTCCCCAATCGGTGGATTGGTCGAGGCGGACCTATTGCGTGGCCACCCCGGTCACCCGATTTAAATCCATTAGATTTTTTTCTTTGGGGCTACTTTAAAGAAATAGTCTATCAAGGAGAGAACAATAGCGAACAAGAACTACGACAAAAGCTCGAATTTGCTAGGGTACAAGTTATCAACAACAGAGGTGCATTCCGTAGGTTACGTAGGAATTTCATTAGACGGTGCAGATTATGTATTATGGTCAGAGGCAGGAATTTTGAGCATTTATTGTAAAATGTTTTGTTTTATTAAAACAATTATTTCACAATCGTTGTTTTGTTTTTTCGTCCTAGAAAGATATTAAAGCCACTCATGGTCATGTGTAATACCTTTTCAGAATCCCTATTAAATGCGCCAAAACTTGTAATACAGGGTCACTTTTCGGTAGAGTATTTTTTTTTCACAGTGGGGTCCGAAGTAAATAAAAAGTTATGATTTGAGAAAAACAAATTTCGTAAAACTTAATATTATCGTCAACACACCCAATAAACAACCATAAACAGCATGTCTAACGCAAGGACTCATCAGTACCAATCTAGTGAAAATGATAAAAAGATACAGGATGTAGATTTTTTCGAATTTTGATAAGAATTAGTAAAAAAAAGACAATTTTCTCATAAAAACACAAGATAAATTATAAATCTGCAGGGGTTGACCTTAAGGACCTCCCGTAGATATTTTTTTTGCAGCTGACGACCCCATCTAACCCCTAGTTGTGTTTGATCCACGACTTTTTGGCCACCCTGTATTTTGGTGGGGCATAACATAACGTCACGCCTGTAATCCCCGAAGGGCTAGGCAGAGGTGTACCTGGTAGTACACCCACATTTCGCCAGTTATGTTTAAGTCCCATGTAATAGGGGGCGAGCCTATTGCCATCAATCGGGCACAAATCCAGACTCCGGGCTGCTACTGAGAAATCCCAGATGGAAAAACTCAATAACACTTTGCCCGACCCGGGGATCGAACCCGGGACCTCATGCTCAGCAGTAGCGCTTGCGACCACTAGACCAACGAGGCAGTTGGTGGGGCACTTGCGCAGTAAGTGGACTTCAAGTTACGGTAGTCACGATAGTCATCAGAGTGCCTAGTGCGAGTTTGTTTTACGTAAACGCGATCGACACGTTTATGACGTTCGGCGCTCCGATTGGCTTGCTCCAAGCTTTTAACCAATCAGAGAGCCAAACGCGGTTAACTTTTCGTTAGCGTAAAAACAACTCACACTCAGCGCACATACTGGGTTCTGTGCGCTACGTCACGTCTCTGCGAGTGCGCATGACGTCATACTAGATACACACTAATGATAGCCAATACGAAACTAGCTGTTTGACAGTTAATCGTTGAACACTTGGCCTAGTCACCATGAACTGTCAACGGATATAAGCAACAGCCTTGCAGGTCATAATGTCCTTATTATAATTTGTGTTCTCATCCACCCGCAGATCGACGTCTCTATTCATGGCCGCGAACGTCCGCAAGTCGGTCGCAGAAGGCCGTTCTGATGCCATCCCCATATTCCTGCAGGATATCCCCAAGCTGTTCCACAGGAAAATCATCCAGCCCGACATTGCTGTCATCCAGGTTTGTTGTTTCTATAATCACAGATAAAAAACGTTTACTGAACTAAAGACTAAATACAGGGTGTCTCATTCAAATCGGTCAGTATGGGAAAGTCTGAAACTATAAGACATACGAAGATCTGTTCTGAGGAACCATGTCATCGATTTTAATAACAAAAAAAACTGCATTCATACATTTTAAAAAACATTTCCATTCGGGAAGACCGCAGTAGGCAAGTTGTTCCAGTCCTTTAATTTACGCGGTATAAACACCGAGGCGAAACGCTTTTTCTCGACTTTGTCGATCCTTCCGTGTGCTGGAGCAGGTTCTCTTTCTACGGACACTGCCGTACATCTTCATGGCCTTACTTTAGACTTTAAAGTATTAACAGACAAATGTTTCAATTGTTCATTTACTCATTCCAGGTATCTCCCCCCGATCAGCACGGATACTGCAGTTTGGGAACATCCGTAGATTGCGTCAGGGCTGCCCTAGTCAACTCCAAAGTTATTATTGGTAAAATATTTTAATATCCCTTTTCGTTTAGCAATAGAAGTGTCTTACAATGTGTCAGCTCGAATTTATTACTAAAAAAATTAAGTCCTGAGGGCGAAGGGGCCTGTTAGAATCTTGCTGACTAAAAACCACCTGACTACCTGACTAGGCAGATAATTATTTATTTACTCGACTAACTTCTATAGGTGCCTTATATAATAATTTGATTAGATAAACATAGGACAATCTATAGAGTATAGATCATATCGCCTACTCACCTTGCCATCTGTGATCTCGGCGCGCGTGATCACAACTTTATTTAATTTGTCCTTTGTTCTATATAATTGATAATAAAATTATTTTAATCTGTGTTTCAAGTAGAGTTTTTCTTTATTAATACCTGTTTTATAGTTTAACTAGCGCCTCGACTACACACGAGTGCTAACATTTTTCTCATTATATGTCCTTTGTTCTGTTATAATAATTATAATTGATTGAAATTATATATTTAATTGAGTTCACAGTTCAGTTTTTCTGTTTTTATTGCTGTTTTCTATATTATTAACTAGCAAACCGTCCCGACTTCACGCGGGTGTAATAACATAATATTTACCTACTGTTAAAATTTGGATACAGACGCACATCAGGCTACCCCAATCTGTCAAATTTCTTTGATAGTTTTCAACTTTGTATCAAGAACATAAGGTTCACATTCAATTTAGAAAATTTGGCAGTTTAGTATAGCTTGATGTGCTGTCTGTACAAAAGCACCTTCAAAATTAAGCATTTTGTTGTGGGCAGCCAAAAAAAATCTATCATACAAACATTGTCATTACAATTTACATAGACAACAAAAAATGTCAGCCAAATCGATAGAATAGTTCTTAAGTGGGGAATTGATTTGATCTTTTATACGAGCGGCAATTGATTTTTATGTCAATAGATTGGTTTATTGAAACAAATTAAGTTAGTTTTGCTAACCTTTGACTGCCTGCTTGATAGTAGGCGCTAATACAGGACCCGCATCACAAACGCGTAACATGCTTTTACAATCCAGAAAAAAATCAACTTTCAGTCCTGACTCCGAAGAAAAATCACCCGCACATACAGGATTTTTTTTGCCCCACCCTTATGTTATTTTACAGTATATATCTAGCTGCCCCCCCAAACTTGGTCAAGCAGTCTCGGAACAGTCAAAAATCTAAAATAAAAACAAAAGTCTTTATTTAAACTAGGCTGAGAATCAGCACTTTTTGAACGACAAAAAAAAACATGAGACAGTGCCCCAAAAACGCCCCACCCTTTGCCACTTCCTAGTGTTTTTGCTGGGAAGAAGAAGTGGCGGAACAAATTCCCCAGCAACACACATAGTGTGTGTCCACCCAAGCCAAGACAGTGGAAAAATAATTTTAACATCTTATACCTGTACCTATGTTGAAGGGAAGAAGAGGTATCATGTTACCCAGTTACTGGGTTGTGGAGGTCCGACGGGCAGTCACTATATGTAAAATACTGGTATTCTGCTGTATCTGGTTAAACTGGAAGCCGACCCCAGTTGGGAATAGGCTAGGCATATGATGATGAGATCAAACCAATGTATGTAGGATCTGCCCCCCTAGCCAAGTTACAAACGATTCGTATTCGTTTGTAACTTGGCTAGGGTTCGTATTCGTTTGACCACGTGACTTATCACCTTTCGCTAAGTCACGTGGTCAAAACAAAGGGATTTGAGGCGTTCTCGATTGTAGAAAGAGAATAGATACGAATCGTTTGTAACTTGGCTAGGGGGGCTGTTAAGGATAAGAGGTTTTATGTAAAGTTGATGAATGACGGATATGAAGCATAAGCGAGTGAAACAGTTGAATGCATGAAATCGGGAAGAAGTGAAAGCGATAGGGAATGAATGTTTAAGAAGTAAAAAAGGAACATAAATGACAACGGGAAATGAAAGGAAGAGAGCTGAGACGACTAAAGACGTGTAAACTACATTGAGACGATAAATAAATAAAAAGTAACGCAATCCGAAGCTTTTATTTAAATCCATTGAGCAAATACCACATGTAGGTATTGCTTAAAAAAAAATGTGACAAGAAGAAACAAGATACAAGAATGTTTATTTTGCTAAAAACAATGAGTATACACATACATAGTTTTGTTTAATCGCTGTCATGTTTTGCCTTAATGGCGTACAAAATATGAATTGAGAAAGAACATAATTATGTCATTTCCTTAACAAACAATAGGTACTAAAAAACCACACACACACACATAACAAACTTACCTTTTTTTATACTATACTTACTATACTTTTTTGCACTTTAACTCAAGTTCGTAGCACTTTCTTAGAGTCTACAAACACTATGTTCATGTGTTATATGTTACTATTATTCATTCACTTGTACACTACACTAATTCAAACTTACCTGTCATCTGTTTTCTTTTACAGCACAAGTAAACGTGAATATGCCGCGAACGTTTGGCGACGCCATTATCCACATGTCGCACATCGACATGGCGGTGGAGGACAACACGCCGCTGCCGGAGCACGGCGTCGGGAAGGACGCCAGCCCCGAGGAGACGCAGATCGGGAAGCTCATCGGACAGAACCTCGTGGAAGACGGCGCCACACTGCAGATGGGTATGTCATTCTGTGCTCTAAAGATCCATGAAATAAAAAAATAAAAATAATAATAATAATTACTTAATTTAATCTGTGTATAAATGTAACATCGGGTTCGATTCCCACCCAGGACAAATGTTTGTGTGATGAGCACGATCATTAAAATTTGTTCTGTGTCTGGGTGTAATTTAAATAATGTTTATCAGCTGTTTAGTACCCATAACGCAAACTCTCAAGCTTAACTTGGGACTAGATGGCGTTGTGTGAAAAGTTGTAGAATATTTATTATTATTCCATTTATTTCCTGTATATACATATAAATTACATTTTTAAATATTGATACAAAAAGATAAGAACATTTAAAAATATAAAAAATAGTGGACCACCGGTGGCGGGAGCAGGGTCCACACTACCGGTGGTTAGGGCTCCAGAGACAGGAACCTCCTGACAATGCGGGCCGTATCAAGAAGTACTGCCTTCTGAATCAGGCTCTTGACCCAACCGTGCAACGAAAGCCTCGACAGATGCTCATCGAGGTTTTTATTATTATTATTGACAAGGCAGGGGCCATAGTCTTTCATAGTTCCAGGTATCCAGTCCATTTTAGCTACCCTAACCTATAGTTCAGTACTTTTATTACCATATTCTGCAATAGTATTACTCCAGTCATAGGTTTTCCTTGGGTGCACTTGTCTAGTGCATACAGGGAAAATCTGCGATTGGTGCCTCATTTCATTAAATATGACAATGGGCCTCTGCGAGTTGGCTTCGGCCCCTCGTACGCCTTCCAAAGGTCCGGAAGCCTAGGATTCCACGAAATAAAAGCGTATAAATGAAATTAATAATAATAATAAATTTATACACCAAAAATAAATACAGACACAATTACAACATTAATAACAATAAATGGCTTCATAACAAGAATAACGATACTTCGTAACTGATTATTATAATATGGTAACACCTGCATCCAAACTAGGTGGTAACCTGTATTTCGGAATACAGTCCATCCCTTATCTCGTTGGTATAGTGGTCGCAAGCGCTACTGCCGAACCCAAGGTCCCGGGGTTCAATCCCCGGGTAGGGCAAAACTTTGTTAAGATTATCTATGTGGAATTTCTTTATAGCAGCGCGGTGTCAGGTTTTGTGCCCGTCTGATGGCAATAGGCTCGCCCCTATTACATGGGACTTAAACATAACTGGCGCAATGTGGGTGTATTACAGGTACACCGCTGCCTAGCCTTTCGGGGATTACAGGCGTGATGTTATGTTATGCTACGTTATTTGAAGTATTTTTTGTTTATGTAATTGGTGCCCAAGATTGGGCAGGCCCAGGCCTTCATAGTTTGGGGCCAACTGTAAAGATTTTTCTGAAATAAAATTGATTATTTACTAACCAAGTAATGTTCAATACTTTCAGGTATCGGCAGCATCCCGGACGCGGTGCTATCAGCTCTGAAGGACCACAAAGACCTGGGCATCCATTCCGAGATGTTCAGCGTCGGTGTCATCGACCTAGTGAAGCGCGGCTGCGTCACTAACAACAAGTAAGTAACTCTTTTTATAAAACTTATACTCGTAAAGAGTCTCTTATTCCACCAATTTCAATATCGTAATGTATCTCATTGCGGACTTGTGCGTTATGGTAATGTAAAACATTACAAAGATGCTCCAACTAAAACGAACGGTACTTTTTTAAAATCTTAGCAAAGAGTTTATATGTTAGAAAAGTGGTCAACATTATATGAATAAAATTAACTTTGGGAGATAAAATATACATTTAATTCGTTAATTTCATTAATTTTGACAATAAATAAACCATTTGTAGCAGAAACAAAAAAATATTAAGTAATTTACTTTATTACTAATTAATACTGGCTGTTTTTGTGCCTTTGACTTAAAATAAAAAAAAGTGGCGATGCGCGCGCTTCGCTAATTTGTGAACAAGTAAATATTATTCCGCGCGCTTTTTCTTTTCGCTGTATTGAAAATTAACATGAAAATTTTGAATAAATATAAATAAGAAAAAATACTAATCATTTGCAAAGTAACGAACTGTTATAATAAGACGTTTTAGGGGAGAGGTAATAATTTTTAAGCATATTTTTAAATGGTGCTAATATTTGATCTTGTCTCACTGACACAGGCAAATCATTCCATTGCTGTACAGCTTCCACTGAGAATGATAATCCGTAGATTGTTATTATAATTTGTTTTTCCAGAAAGAAGTTCCACCGAGGCCGCATGGTAGGCAGCTTCTTGGTCGGCAACAGAGAGCTGTACGACTTCGTCGACAACAACCCCTTCATTGGTCAGTATTACCAGTTTTGTTTTTGTACTGTTCAGATTGCAGCTAAATACTCCTGTCTCTGAGGACATGGACAACTAATAAAAACGAATAAAATTATTCTAAAGTGGAGTGAAGTTTGCTGGAGCAACTAGCATGATATACAGGTTGTCCCATTCAAATCGGTCAGTATGGGAAAGTCTGAACCTATAAGACATACTAAGATCTGTTGTGAGGAACCATGTCATCGATTTTAATAACAAGAAAAACACCATTCATACACTTAAAAAAAAAACATCTGTACTCCGTTCGGGAATCAAACCCGGTTATTTTGAAAAAAAAAAACATACACTATTTCTATTTAGATATCGATTGTGGAGGTCTTAAGCAGTAAATGTCTGTATGAAACATGATGTCTAACATGAATAAAATGCATTGTTTCCACATACTTTAATTTATTTTAGTAGGTGCTCGAAGTGACCACGTTTACAATATTACTACAATTACAGATGTTTTTTAAAATGTATGAATGCAGTTATTCTTGTTATTAAAATCGATGTCATGGTTCCTCAGAACAGATCTTCGTATGTCTTATAGTTTCAGACTTTCCCATACTGACCGATTTGAATGAGACACCCTGTATATATAATTTTATGAATATTGCAGAAATGCTGGAGATTGACTACGTGAACAACACTCACATAGTGTCGCTGCAGCCGCGCATGACGGCCATCAACTCGTGCATCGAGGTCGACCTCACGGGACAAGTGTGCGCCGACTCTATCGGTAAGTTGTAGCAAATAATTTAATTTAATTAATTTATAATATGATAGAAGTTAGTTAATTTGTGCATGATCTCCTAATTACACGACTGCCCCAAAAAAGGAGTGTTATGTTTTCAGGGTTCATGTGTGTATGTGAGTTTCTTTATTCCACCATAACTTGTAAATTACTGAACAGATTTACATGTATGGGGTATCGTTAGAATCCTTGCATTGTCCCGAGTAACATAGGCTATTGAAAAAGTATAGAAATGCAATGCGGTGGGTACAATAAATTAATGAACCTTATTATTTTTATTTCGATTATTCTTTTAAATGTACGCATTGTTTCTATTAACAATTAAATGATCTCATTAAGCCAGGCTTCCTTCACTCCTATCCTTGCGTGCCCTACAGGGTCCGTAATGTTTATTTTCAATTGGAAAAATTTGACAATTTGGGGTAGGTTAATGTGCTGGCGTCTGTTCTTATAGATTTAATGATTGAAAAAAGAATAACTAAAACATGGAAACTCAATGTATCCGCAGGTACCCGCATGTTCTCCGGCTTCGGCGGGCAGGTGGACTTCATCCGCGGCGCGGCCGAGGGCGTGGACGGGCGCGGGAAGCCCATCATCGCGCTCGTGTCCGTCACCAAGAAGGGAGAGTCCAAGATCGTGCCTACACTCAAAGTTGGTCAGTATAACCACAGTCTAAAAACATACAGTCGTCCGACGAAGCCGTCTAGACAGGGCAATCGTGCGGGGTGCGAGGGGCGAGACGCGGGAAAGCCGCTCCCGCATTGCGAACAAAACGATGTTCGTAGTGCGGGAGGTATTATTCAAGTCTAACGCGTGTTGAAATTGTCGGCATTTTTCCAGAGATCATAGGCGTCGTCCTACTGTATTAATATTTATACTGTGGTATAACTAAGAACTTTACAGAACACAGAATAAAGTTTATGTTTATTTGGGGAAATCTGCAAGTTTAAGGTAGCTTGATGTGCTGGTGTCTGTTCTCTGTGCCAGCCCTAAGAGAACAGACACCAGCACAAAATGAAATGACTGTGTACAAGAGAAATTCCTAGTATTACAAAAAAAATGGCCTAACTCATTTAACTGGCCTGTTGTTCTAGTGAAGAAGGGTGAGCTAGAAGGGTGGGCTTTTTGGGGGACTGTCTTATGTAATTTCGACGTTCAAAAAGTGCTGATCCTCAGCCTAATTTGAATAAATGACTTTTGATTTAGTAGTTAGTGGCCCTGACTGCTATGCCGGAGGTCGTGGGTTCGATTCGCACCCAGGACAAATGTTTGTGTGATAAGCATGATCATTTGTTCTGTGTCTGGGTGTAATTTATCTATAATATGTATGTATTTAGAAATATATAAGTATGTTTATCGGCTGTTATTGAACAAAAAAGGCTAAGCAAAGCTTGTGTTATGGGTATTGACCCATAACACAAGCTTTGCTTAGCCTTTTATTTATTTGACCAGGCACGCAGTGATCATCCATTACGTACTGTGGGGCTTCCGGACCTAGTTAAGCAAGTTGTATCTAGCAAGCGTTAGCTCATAGTTGGATTGACCAGTACAACTGTTGTAGCGATATCTATCTCCTCACAAACAAACTAAACTAACAAATCCACTTCTTTTTGTGTGATTAGTAATAAGCTGGTTTCAGAGTTAGTAATTTTAATTTTCCGCCCATGAACTTGTCTTCTCATGCCGTCGAGAAATATCTCTGAGACATGCTGGTTTCTTTACGATGTTTTCTTTCAACGTTTTTTATGCATTTGGTACAGAGGCCAGCACATCAAGTTACCCCAATATGTAAAATTTCATGGATAGTTTTTCAACTTTATTGCTAAATGGAATAAGGTTCATATTCAATTGGGAAAATTTTACAGTTTGGGGTGGTCTGTACATGAATCCGAGATCTATAATTTGACAGTCCGCCGGGGTTAACACTAGAATATCACAACGAATAACTAACTACCCGACCCGGGAAATCATACTAAACGGTAGCGCACTGGACATTTGCACAAACAAAACGCTAACTAGTGCATTGTTCCCCCGCAGGAGCCGGCGTGGTGTCGAGTCGCGCGCACGTGCAGTACGTGGTGACGGAGCAGGGCATCGCCAACCTGTTCGGCAAGTCGCTGCGCCAGCGCGCCTACGAGCTCATCAACATAGCGCACCCTGACCATCGCCAGGCGCTGGAGAAGGCCGCCTTCGAACGTCTCAAGTGCATGCCTTCCCCTTAACAACACAACTACCTATACACACAGTATAAACATAGTGGAAACCCGCTGGCTTGAATGAAACGTGTTAAAAGAGCTTGGGCCGAGTTTTCAATAGTTAAAAACCTTTTTTTCTGAAGAATAAATATGGCGGTTTGACATATTGTCTATGAAAAATTTGGCTGTCAAACCACCATTTTGATTTGATTTGATGACAAATCAGCACTTATTATAGTTAGCTACAGACGTGTAAAGAATTTTAATATAGATAGAACAACTAGCTTATTGCATATCCGACTTCTATAAAAATTGTAAGGGTGGGTTAGCAGGTACAGTCGGCCTCGGTTTCGGTAGATCACCCTAAAGGCAATAACCGCGACATGCGGCATACGCTCGTTGGGTAGTTCAAAGCATTTTGCTAGTTAACTGATTCAGCTCGAGTGGACCCAATGGTACATAGTTTGTAGACTGTTTTGTATACATTCAGAAGCGGGTTCAATTCCCGCATTAAACAAATATTCGTCTGGCTTTGGTAGTGTTTGAGTAATTCACCTATGGTAATGTGCTAGGGAAATTCGTATTGTTGTTGGGGCAGTGTTTTAAAAAAGGAAAATGTACAAAAAAAAACAAAATCACTCCGGAAGTGGCGACAGAAGTGAAGACTTATCGTTAGGAAAAGAAAATTGAAATCTATTGCTTTAAACGTGAAATTACTTATTTACGGTGTCAGTAACCGTACCAGTGTTGCGAGTTCAATGGATTTTACCCCATCGCAAAAATGGCCCAACGCGACTACAGAAGTTTCCACTTTAAATGTTTGCATAAAGCATATAGGAAAGATAGAAAACTTTCGGGAGTAAACCCGTCATGTGCCGGAACGTAGGCGACGTACGCGACACACAATTGCATTTTAATTCTTCTATAATTACGGCATACGAGGGGTTAAAGCTAATTAGGAACTTTCGAGTCATTTACACCCATCGATCGATAGGGACACGACAATGTACCTACACCAACACTTTATATAACCTTGAGTTTTGCTAAATTAAAGTTTTTATAACCAATCAATTTCTAATAAGTTCTTTGAGCAAATGGTTCTTTAAAAGTCTTTCTAAAGAAGAAATCTCGGAAACACATGACGAATGGGTATAATTATGGATATGGAATTCGGCCCGGTTTGCCTAAATCATAAATCATATTTATTTCTGTAAATAGGTTCACACAAACACGTTTACATGTCATTTTTAACTAGGAAGGTGAGGTCGGTATTTCACTATCTGACTACTCTGAGAAGAAACACCGAAAGAAAGTCAGAGGTCACAGACTCTTTTAAAGTTCAGATATTATCTTGGTCAGATCATGTAAGAACCATGCAGATCAGTGCCTGAAATGGTTTTTTTGAGGAAAGAACCACCACGCAGATATGAGGGGACCAGATCAGTCAGTGCAAGCATTTGTAAGAAATCGTGAGCTCAACTCGGACAACTTCGGCCTCTAGCCAAACTACAGTCTAACAGACTATAAATACACTGATGTTCATGCATGATGAATGAATAAGTCGTTATCTTTGAATATAGAGTAAAATAAACACTGTGACGTAATGCGCGTAAAAAACGTAATGCTTAATGGCTGCAAGGGAATTTTCACACCAAAGGTCCAAAGGAAAATCATTAGAACCTTGTCCAAGTAGCTATCTTAGACTTCGACATAATAAAATTAATGTTCCAATTCGCTACCGAACCCTTACATTATCTTAGTCACATTTCATTCACGTCACTGTGGTCTCTAGAGCGTATCCAAAAGATTTGTAATTGATTTGGAAGTTATTTATAATTATTTTATTTTATTTGATACTTCATTTACGAATCAATTAAAACTTTACCTAACGTCATCTTTTATAGTTTGTAAGTGCTCTTTATTTTCTATGCATTATTAGTATATTTTGATTGATGCAAGATTGCTTGCGTCAACACACTTGCGACGATGCAATTATAAAAATTCATATTCATGATAGCTCGAGGATTTAGCTTTTTTTTTCGTTGTCCATACCTTCACTTTTTGAAGGAGAGTAACTGACTCGAAGGCACTAAACCGCCTTATATTAAAAACAAAAACAAAAATTACTTACACAGTATAACACAAATTTTTTAGCCATGAAGGCCATAATATAATGCAAAAAAAACCACATCCTTGACTAATGTTATCTGTGGCGCGCTAAATTGCGCGGGAAAGTATGACCGCAAGGAAATAACTTTACTCAAAATTTAATTGTGGACTTTGAAACTGCGGTCTATTAGTAAATAGTTTGTTCCTCAGATGGTATGCATCGAAGGTATCGTTAAAAGCACTGGTGATTAGTATGTTTAAAAGGTTTTTCACTCGCTTAATAGAATGCTAGATAATTAGATGTTGTACACGTAATAGTTTTGGTAGAAAATGAAATTGGGAGTCCTAAAAACACGCGAACAACTAAAAATAGGGTGAGAATGCCTGTTACTCGTCTAACTAGATATAAAAATCGTTTTAATATTTACGTTGATTTTACTCTCGAATTTATAAACAAAAACCATTTTGGATATTTTTATCATTTTAAGTGTATTATTGTGCAAAAGTACATGTTATTTTATACTACACAATGTTGAAGTATTGTATGTTATTTATTACTGATTAAAGACCATGTTTATTAGAAGAATTCATGTGTTTTAATCACGCCCCTCTGTCGTGGAATTGTTATACCTGTGTGTGCCCTGACAGCAAGAAAGCAAGAAACGAAGTTTTTCATGTTGCTTCACTTACTATAGATAACATAAAAATAACTCAGAGGCACAGGTCTTATCTGTATATACCTATGAGGTCCCAGTACTAGCCCTATTGAACATCTTCACTGATGACCCGAACACCATCATCCTTAAGACTTGAGGGCATCAATCTTGAGGCAGGGTGCCTCAAGATCTTGGAAATACCACCGAAGTGACAGTATGTCAGGTTCAGGTTAAAATATTGTAATGATAAATCTATTGATAAAATAATCTCATTGCCTTTTTTCGTGGCAAGCAGATTTGGAGAAGATTGGCTACTAAAAAGGGTTGCTAGCCCCCCTGGGGCATGTCCACGGGCGTACAACGTGGCTGCAGATGAGTGGGTGGAGACTAGCAGTTAAAGAAGGTATACACCGGCTGCGCTGCACCTTCTAATCTATAGTCTAGGTACACTCGTTACATGCCGATTTTCGGCTGAAATAATTATATACGTAGTAAAATCAAATAAATACAAGTTTTTTTGTAGTACATTACAATGTTATTAAACTTTATGTTCCGTTCAGAAACTTCAATTTCGTAATCTACTGTCATTGGTGTTATCAATTTCTTGCGATACTTAGATTGGCAACCCAGATCGCAGCTGTTAACGTGTTGGAGTGTTTATTTGAAGTATTTTTGTGTTATTTTGTTCAAAATTTATTATAAATAAACAGACAAATACAAATCCAGCATGAATTCGTTTGAACATGCGCTAGCTTTCAGGAAAGAGTTATTAATTGCCTCTAAATATAGAATAATCAGAAGAATAGGTGGCGGTTCGTTTGGTGATATTTATTTAGGAATAAACATTTCAAATGGTGAGGTAAGTGGCTTTTATTTTACAAAATAATCAACAGCTAAGCTAATAGGCTGCACGTGCAGCTAGTTTTAACTGTATTTATTAAGCGAAAGTAGTTAAAAATCAGTTAAAGTATTGGTATGCAAAGGGCATCTGAATGTTAACCTACATACTTTTGGATCGCTCTATTATCAATTTATTCTTAGTTACATCACGAAGGCGTCTTTCATTGTTAAGACAGTCGACCGTGGCAGTGAACAGTAGTTGCCACGAGACGTATTTATTGCGAACTTTACGCTCTAACACAAGTCAAAGTAAAAGTTCTAGTTTTCAAACTTTCGAACTAAATATGCATGATATACAATCACTATGTTTACTGGAATATGCTCTGAAAGTATCTACAAAATATTTACAATCAAATATTTTTAAGTCCATTAACTAATTATTTGAGAATATATGTATAAAAAAAGGTATTTAAAGCTAAAGTAAATGTTGAAAAACAAGTAAACAACAGATAAACATTACAGGCAGACTAATGTCTGTGGTACATTTTTTTTTTTTTTATTTTATATGGTGCATGGTTCAATGTCCAAATAATAATTTATGGTAATAAAAAAACATTAAAGTATTTTCAAACAACGTTTTTGCAGGATTCTATAGAAATAACTGGAAACTTTTGAAGTGGTTTGTTTCTGTTCAAGTTCTAATGATTATCTTATTATCATAATTGTTTAGATAAAAGATACCATTACTAATCATTCTGCTTATTCTAATGACTCAATATCTGCAATGATTAGACATGTTATCTGACATATTTCTGTATGGTGAACTTATAGACTACTTAGGTACTGTAGCGCCATAAAAAATAAATAAAAGCAAGGCTTTACCACCAAGTATAATAAACTTTTAAATATTTTATCTTAAAAAAAAACACTGAAAAATAACTCCAGTTTCGGAAGTCGGTGGTTTTGTTTTGTTCATTATTGGCATTATTTTTTACCTGTTAGTGTTTTTTTAAGAAGTAGGTTGTTTTTTATAAAAACGATTTTATTTTGCAATTTTTAGTTTCTTCGTATGTAAAGAAAGTCTTTCAAAACTTGAAAGAATCATTGAAATCGGTAAAAAAAGACAACTCTAACATTAATCTGTACTTCTCTGCCGGGCCCCTTTAAAAATAGACAGGCGTAATGTTATGTTAAGGAAATACAAAAACTCTGCATAGACATCTGACTGTAGCAATTGGGAATAATTTGCTGTTATGCATTGAAGAGTTCCATTGCCTGTCTTCTTCATCAGTTTTTTTTTCACCAAAATGATACTTTCTAAATGAAAATGTTTGATTTGTTACTAGAAATGTAAAAATCGGTGTGTATATACTTACCTATATTTTTGAAGGAGTTCCCTCAATTCCTCAAGGATCCCTCATTAGATATGAGTTTTGATACAAAAGGAACCAATCTGTTCATATACCCTATCAAATAAAAAAAATAATGTTGAAAATCGGTCCATAAAATGACGCAGTACCTAATGATATAACAAACCCTAACTAATTGAGAACCTCCTCCTATTTTTGAAGTCGGTTAAAAAGATAGGTACCTTGTATTCGTAGTTCAAAACATTGGTTTGTGTATGACTGAGACTTGCAGTCTCTGTGTCAAAATATTGTTAGTCTATGGTTACCTACAGCAAAAACTAACACTATGGCTGAGACAAAATTTCAAAGAAAGCTGTAATATTTTACATAGGACCGATCTTGGCTAAGGATTGTCCTAAGTAGTACTAGCTTTAGAGTACTAGTAACGGCTTAAGGCCCGCGAAATTCAAGTTTTCTCGTGTTTTTTGCAATTTGTCATTTAGTGTCAGGTTGTATGTTGCAGTTGATTATATATGATTCGCAACCGTCATACATAATTATAGTATAACTTAATAATAAACAAAATCGTCAATACAGCCCTCTAAGTTAATTTAATCCCGATTACTCAAAAGGACTCATTAAAAAAAAACAGAATTGCCATCTACTGTTATTACGGGGGTGCTAAAAATTTCGAGCTCGTTTGGCTCGCTCGGACTCTTTTCGGGTTGCCTCGTGATATACCTACGTTTTCAAAAATATTAATTGGGATTTGGTGGAAGAATCAGAGAAATTGGTCGATAATATTAAAGCTGCCTGTGCTTACAGCCAGTGCTGGCTTTAAAAAATATAGGCCACTGGGACCGTCGCCCAGAACGCCAAGCCCGTACCGGGCCTATTCTCGTAAGTGTTAAAAATTTTAGAGCTCGCTGCGCTCTTTCAAACTCTTTATAGTTAGCCTAGGGATAAGCAAAACTATAAAATGAGATACGCCAAGTTCTTTAGGGCACCTCAAACTCCAAATCTTTCGAGCTCGCTTTGTTCGCTCAGGTTCATTTCTTTGAATCGTTGAGACACACTTTACTTTTGTTAATAGCTTTCAATTAACGTTGCAGGAATAGACGCAACTCCATTTAAAAGCTCCAGCTAGATTCGATAGTAAATACTATGCGTTTCAAATGAGAATAGGAATGACTTTGCGCCATGTTGTGGCGTCATAGCTTTCAATTCAAATAAATTGGGTAAGATCAGCAAAACAAGGTATTTTCTAAATATAATTTATTTACGAATCATGAACGAATAATTTTTTAAATTGTGCTGTTTCTCGCTCTCAAAGTATTTGTCTATATTGGTGATAATCTCTCGTGCCCTCCCATGCAAAACAGAGCCTCGTTTACTCATTTTCGAGCAGTCAGCGAGACGAAACAATAACAACAAACAACCGCGTAACAAACAAAATTAATAAATAAAACGTAAGCACTCCACAAGACTAATTAATTTCAGACATTTTTACATTTTGATAACTGCGACTCGGTAAAAACAAAGCGAATAAGGTTTCGTTGCAGTCCGTAATTTTTAAGTGACATCTGACAGATAGAGGTCAGTGAGGTTCCTATTCTCATTTGAAACGCATAGTACTTTTAATTTGTGTACATAATACCTAATCTTGTGGCCCTGATCGAGAAGTGATCAGTTCCGAGCTAGATCTGCCCCTAAGACTACCCACTGACCCTGCCCGCTAACAAATATAGGTAGGTACCTACATAAGTTTAAAAAAAAATTGCTCAGGGCGCCAAAACCCCTTAAAACCGGTCCTGCGTACATCATTTTGGCTGATGAATCAGCTGTAGAATTGAAGCAACTATTAGGTCTTAGGTTCGTCCATTGATATACAAAAAAAAAAAACCTACAGCTATTAAAAGGAGCTCAATGGGTTCGTCATAAAAATTACGATCAAAATGAAAAAAAAAAAATCTTTATGTAAGTATACTAATATTATAAACGCGAAAGTTTGTGAGTATGCATGGATGGATGTTTGTTACTCTTTCACGTAAAAACTACCTACTGAAAGGATTTTAATAAAATTTGGTTAATAAAATTATGGAGTTAGCTGACACTCTGGATTAACACATAGGCTTTTTATCTCTGTATTCCCACGGGAACGGACACTACGCGGGTGAAACCGCGGGACGTCTGCTAGTATAATAAAAGCTTAAGTTTACGCCAACGTTCGATTCCGAGAGTTTGTCATGAAATTCCAAACACTACAGTAAATTAACGTTAATAAGGCACTGCCCGTATATCACTACGGGCAGTGCCTTATTAACTCAAGCTTTTTAAACGATTGTAACTATGACGCTGACTACTGCGTGCCCGACTTACCGCGCGTCAGCTTACGTTGCCACGGCGGCGGCGGAGACCAAGACAAGTCTCACCGCTTATTTGCTAATTTAAAAGCTTTACCATTAAACTATTCAACTAGGTACCATTAAGTTCAATAGTAGGTACTATTAAATGTTCATTTGAAGTTATGTTAATACTTTTTTCACTTATATATTCTAAAGGTTGTATGCATGGTCTTTGGGAGATCTTTTTCATATTTAAGTTCTACAAAGGCTTTACAATTTTACATAATTACAATATATTGTAATAATGTAATGAGTACATACCTACCTAAACCGTCACCGTATCGAAGTTTTTATTCTACCAAACAGAAAAAATAACTACTTTATAATCTGGCAACATTAAACGTAAATGGCTACGTTTAAAAACTACATGATGTTACCTCCATGCTCAATATTTTATTGATTAGGAAGATCATTTAAAAATAGAAAACACCATAAATCAGTATCAGACGCATATTTACACTTCAAAACTTACACAATAATTTTAAAAATATTTGTTGTGTTATTTTAAATACCTTTGATACGCAAATATTTTTTTAAATTCTAATCGGAAGAAAGTACTGAAATATACGCGTGGCCTACTTTTCGAACGCATTACGTCCTCCATTCAGTCACAGTTTCGTAAAATGTAGCCGTGAATTTATTATTGTTTTTATTCTAAAAGTGCGTAATTAGTGCTTTCGAGTTATATTTTACAAATACTGGGACAGTTTTAAATAATCTGCAAACATGTCGACTTTTATGAGTTCGCGGAAGGAAGTATTGATTACTGGGAAATACAAGGTGTTGAAAAAAATCGGCGGAGGATCGTTTGGTGATATTTATTTAGCGATCAACATCGCTAGTGGCGAGGTAACGTGATTTATACCGTTTATTTTATATGTTGTACGTTAATTTGCTTTCGTAACATTGTGAAGGCCCACGCGTCATCGATGGCACGTTATGGCGGGGAGAGGGGTGCATGTTGATTATTTTCTATGACGTACTATAAAGGGAAATGAAGATTGGACATTGATATGATTTTTCCAGGGTCGTCGGAGATCGAATGACTAATCTTTAGTCAAATCTTATTATTATTTCTTAGTGAATTCTTAAAATACGTATCGACGCTCCATGTTTCATCTTTTCTACCATAAATCGCGTCTGTGATAGCTTTCACCTCATTACGCGCTTTTATTGTCTAAATATGACCTTCTTGAGCTCAATTTGAGCAAATTTGTGTATTTAATCAAAATCGTAATGTTTAGATTAATGTTATTCTTACTGGGTCAGTAGATCATGGTGTCTGCATCTACATTACATCATAGAACCCATTCTATGTAACCTCCATGCTCAAGATTTCACACAAATACAGAAAAACTTGTAAAGAATTTGGCTGTAGAGATGTACAGAAATAACACTAGCTTTGACCTTGGTAAGTAGATTAATGGGTCACTGACTAGCTTAGCTAAGAAATACCAAACATTTTAGTTTTAGAGTATTTTTACCACCTTTATCTTCACACCTTCAACTCATGTCTATTGCTATTTATATGACTACTAACAAGATATTTGTGTTGATGCAGTCTAAGTATTATAAACCATCTCTATCAAAAAACAAAATAAATTTAGTACCTACCTACTTAGTTCTTTTGTCTCAAAACATGTTATGATGAATATGTTGTGCCTACTTAATTTCTTATGACAATACCTACTAAATAATTCCTAGTGATGAGTAAACTTAAATCTTTGAAAAACATTGCCAGTTATGTTTAGCATTTTAAGCAATGTCCTGTCTGATACTTACTTGTTGGAAAACAGACAACCATTGTTCCATAAATACTGAAACATAACAATATTTATTAGAAATAAAAAGCATTACATCGTAAAATAGGTTAAATGAACCAAATTAACAATGGCCCTTATGTATAAACCCAATTAAGCATCTGTCTCACCAATGAGTCCAGCCATAGTTTTTTAAATTAGGTAATTCATTTGTTAAGCCCCGGAAGGACACAGGTGTCCGCTTGTCATTGTCTTTCTATTGTGTCTCTAATTGCCTAAATTGAAAGGTTAAATCCCTAGAGGACACCGGTGTCCACTCTGTCATTGTCTTTCTATTGTGTCTCTAATTGACACGATTGAAATGTTAATAGCCGGGCCTTGAGCATATTCTCAATAAAATGACTCATTTTCATACACAATCCAAAACATTTTTTTTCTAGTAACATATAAACTTCTTGGAGTTAAATGAATTAATATAAAGTTCTACATAGTATTCCTTCTCAAAAAGGCTCACCTCAAGTATGTAAAATAATCTATCCGAACACATACATTAGTCATGTATACTAAAATCTCTTGTATACTAAAAACTAAAATAGATTTTTAATTAAGTACCTATGCATAATAAAATAACTATTACTCATTTACAATGTTTAGTTAACTAATAACTGTTAGGGTTAAACTCGTTAGAGAAACTCATTATGTTTGTCTTTGCCTAACATAGTAACATTAAGAAAAAATATAAAGACTTCAATAAATTCTGAATCACAAAATCTTTGCATTACTTTAAGTATCTCAAACATTCTTAGTACCTACTAGATCTATTTCAAAAAAATATATGTACAACTGAATTAATGATAAGTTAATGTTATCAGGTGCCTGCCAATCTAACTAAAATAAAATCATTGGATTGTAATCTTTTGTTATCTCTTTCCATGCCAAAAACACTCCCGTGTGATTTTTATGAGCAAGGTACACAGCAGTTTTGATAACTTTCTGGCTTTTAGTAATCTTGAACTAAATAAAATATCAAAAAACAAAAATGTTTTCAATTGTTGCAAATTTGCTGTTGAAGTTTTTTTTTAGTTATCTAGTTCACTGATAGGCACCCTCCCCCCATTTGACTTCTAGCTACTACCAAGCAGTATAAAGATAGGGACACACATTTTTATTTATTTATTTTTATTTATTTATTTCTATTTATTTATTAGTGTTTATAAGCATTTTATGTCCACATTTGCATTCTAGTAAATTCAATCCAAATACCAAAGCGGAAGTATGAGTGATCAGTGTCATTTCTGTATTTAGTCTATGGATCATTGTTTATTTAGAAACAGTAGTGTACTGCTGTTGAAAAATTATTAATTTGCAATGTCTCGAGTATAGAGGGTTCAAGGTTATGGTGAATTTGTGTATTGGAATTTATTGCTAAATCTATATATTTTTTTTAAATCTCGCGCCTTTTTTGCCGACTGGTTATTCACGTCCGTACAGGATTTAAAAGGCCTATAGCGATTCAATCGCCGCATCGTTTGAGGCATACGCACGCTGCATGCTGCTAATATTAATAATTTTATTATACACCAATATTTAATCGTCGGCGACGAAAATTTGTTACGTGGCCTTATATTAAAGCTTTGTTTTCTGCCAACCAAACAGCTGGTATGATAAGCCGAGCTATGGGTCATCGGCCATCCGAAATAAGAATCGTATTTATAACTAAATAACTAATTAATAAATAGGTGGGATAAAAATAATTTAATCCATGAAATAGAAAACTGTCAAATTACTAAAAAAAAACTACCATTTCTTGTTAGTTAAAACACGATGGCAACATTAACGCGTTCGATCATGGTAGTTTTAAGCATTTCAAAAGCTGGCAGCACTGCCATTGTGACGTCACATGAAATAGGCTGACGACACCTTTTTAGACTGTAGTAAAATGATTTTCAGTGGTTTCTCGTAGTGTTTAAACAGTGTGTAGTGTTTTTGAACAATTAATAAACGTTAAATTGACTCAGTGTTGTGTTCAAATTTCACTCGGTGCGATGGGCCACCTATAATTTTAGTGACAACGAGTGATGAAGGAAAAAGAAAATGGCCACCTTTGAACGCATGTTGGTAACCAGGAAACATTTAGTTATAAATGAAAGATACAACGTTATTCGTAAAATCGGCGGTGGCAGCTTTGGAGATATTTTTCTAGGAATAAATGTCGGAGATGGAGAGGTAAATAACATTTCTATAATTGATTTTTCGTTGGACAATTTGTAAGGAACGATTTCTTGTGTCAAGACGGCCGTGTATTTCGGGGTTTTTGTTCTTGAAAATGGCGGTCTGGGCGTATTTTTGATTGTAATCAGTACAGTGTTGAGTAGAGTTTTGAATTTGAACAGACACCGTAAGATATTTCCTAAGCATTTCATGATTTACGTAATTAGGGCAGTTTGAAAAATACGCCTTGTTCTAAATGAGAGGTCACTATTGTAAGGATCTTGGGTTAATTTAGCTGTATGCTAATTCATTATTATTGCAGTCATAGAACAGTTATGTTTTGCAATATTCCGTTGTAACAATGGCTTAGATGTTGTGATTGTGAAATATAGGTACCCAACTGATGACTTTGACTTTTAATTTGCCATTTTAGAACCAGCTGTTGGGAAACAATACATAGTTTATTGCCTTGTTACAGCTTGAACTATCTATTTGACGATAAACCAAACTTAAATCTTTAATAATAATGGTTATCAAATTTTGCTATTTCCATATTATGAAATACGTACCTACAAGTATATAAAATTAAACCATTGGTTTGTCATATCTTCATATTTAGTGCTCCGTATGACTCATTTATTGGTGGGTTTCCTAACAACTTTCCAAATATGATGAAATCAATATCCTTTATCATTTATTTGCGTTCAAATGTAATTTAAATGTTTAGTACAGAAGTACCTATATGTATTGACTTTTGTATTTAAATAAACATTCTTCATTCTTTTTTATCATATTGGGTAGCATTAATGTGGACCATAGTTACTGTTAGTAGTTTTATAATTATCTCTAATCTCCATTAGACCAAAACAGTGTTGGTTATGCATCCCATAGCAAGAGAGCAACATTTCCATTTTGCTTAAAACTTCTCTATTTTTAATTAATTTATTTATTTAATACTCTTAGCACACTAATATACAGAGGCATTTTCTACCAGTCAACCTTTGAGTGATGCAGAGACAAATAGTTTAATGAGATGGATTTTAAACTCCTTAAAGTATCATACTTTATAAAATTAACCTTTCAATAATTGAGGTAATTAGAGACACAATAGAAAGACAATGACAGGCGGACACCGGTGTCCTTCCGGAGTTAATCAAATTAAGCTTATTGAAATGATTGAAATGTGATATTTGTAAGTATTCCTCACTGTCATTGAAGTCAAAATTTTGTCTTTTCAGCTTATTCAAAGACAAAGGCTAGTTCCCAAAAACTTCTGTATTGTCTGTTTCTGTATCAGTTCATAATGTTCTTATATTGAACAAACAACTCCATCATACTATTATTAGTATGTTTTCAGGATGTATGAATGTTTATTAGTCTTTTACACAAAAAAACTGAATGGAATTTGGAAAAAAACTTTAGTTTTGTAGCTTATATTTCAGAATAACAGTTTATATATATAGGCAAAGTTTCTGCTGGGTGAATATTCAAGGGTTTCAACCGCCGTCATTACCTTCTCCTAAATGTTATGTTACTGTTAATGGGAAGAGAATGTATTTAATGGAATATTTCAGCCATTTCCCAGATTCTCGTACTATAGCAGATTCTGAGAATTGCATCAAATGTAATGTCTCTTTCAGTAACTTTTAGGAGAAAGTTATGACGGCGGTTGAAACCCTGGAATATTAACTCTGCTAGATCATTAATGCATTAGATTAAGGATGTAGGATTTCTTTCATGCACTCTATTACAAAGCAGCCAAGTATGCATCAGTTTGAGTAACAAGCACTGTTTAATGGTTTAAAGAATACTAAACTTTATTTGGCAATGAACCCATAAAACTTTCATCAATATTGGTAAATTAGAAATGATTGATGTTTCCATAATGCTACTATTATTCATAAAGCTAATCATTACTTTGTGTAGGTTTTATTTTTATATTTAAGCTATTTTATACATTTGTCATGACCATTGTTATATTAAAGTTTATGTATTATTATTGACTATGCACCTTCACTTATATCACCAGTGTAGCAAAACAAGGCTATTTGTAGAACATTAAATAACATCTACAAACAGTCTGAGATATGTTACTTTGATCTAGAAATTGTTCTTCTTGCTTGCTTGTACCTATACTATAAAATAGGGCTCTCACATTCTGCTTCTCCAGTCATATCATACTGTTTTGATATTAATCTTGATCTGTTTTTCATGGCATTGGTTTACGTTTTTGTCAGACAATTTCTTTTTTGTCTATTTTTTTCTGTGCCTATAAGGGGATTCTCCTAGTTTATTACATCTACCATTATAGAATTATATAATGCAACAAATGTGTCCAACATATTTAAAACTTATATATCCATGTATGTTAAGGCCCTTACAAATCTGAGCAGCCTTACTATCTGCCTTATTCTTTTACTATCATACACAACATACACAAAACCACAAAAATAGATTTTTAGGATATTTACAGTCAACAAAGTGAATTTGTCTACAAACAGCGAGCTTAACATCTTTTCATGTAGGTGTATCACCAAGGTAAAGTCAACAAACTTGTATTTGATTTGTATGCATTCTTTAAAGCAATATCTACTATATAAAAATAAGTCGGGTTTTCCTTCCTGACGATATAACTCCAGAACGCACGAACCGATTTGCACGGTTTTGCATTCGTTGGAAAGGTCTCGGACTCCGTGAGGTTTATAGCAAAGAAAATTCAGGAAAAATAACAATAAATTACATTATTAGAGCTAACATACTAATAAAAATAAATTAAACTACATAAATCAGATGCAACCTTCATAGTCACTATGAAAAACTAAGACACAGAATTAGAGAAAAGTAAATGACAGATTGACAACTGACATAATGTCAGGCAAAAAGTAAATATTGAAAAGTATTGTGTTCACTGTGAAATTGTGAAAAAAAGTAAGTTATTCGTTTCCTAACATTTCAATTGGAAACCATCAAATCAATAACGTGTACCTATTGTGCAATTTTTTTTTAATTTCAACAGCAGGCATTTGTCTTTAAGGTGGTAAGTTGAACTGTGTAAATTATGTGGATTGTGCATTTGAGGTTAAATTCACCACTCTGTCCATAGTCCAAAATGCCTAGAGGACGACGTGCGAACATCGGCCGCCGCACAAGACATGCAAGCCAGCAACAAGTGTATTCACAGAACATAAGCGAAGAAAAACAAAATATAATAAGCGAAAATGCCTGTCTATAATATAAAAATGAATCGCAAAATGTGTTGGTAAGCGCATAACTCATCAACGCCTGGACAAATTTGGCCAATTCTTTTTTTTAAATGTTCGTTGAAGTACAAAGATGGTTTTTACGGCGAGAAAAATGCGAATAATTGCCGGAAAACCTCTTTTTCTTTTTCCCATACAAACGTTTTCTAACTAAAATGAGCTTTATTGCTATTACATAAAGTTCATATTGAATTACAAGTACTCACTGTTGTTTAAACAATGTAGGTATGTTCCTAACGTCAAAGAGTCAATTTGCACATTAAAAGATATACGGAGCAATCATAACCAATTCGGTGGTGCAATGGTTTAATTAGCAGGAGATTTTCGTCAAACATTGCCAGTGATTCCACGATCAAAACCAGCTGATGAACTCAATGCATGTCTAAAGTCCTCCAATTGTGGAAACATGTCAAAGTACTTAATTTAAAGCAAGAATATGCATGTCAAATTGCAAAATGACCAATCTGGAAACATATTCTCTAAACAACTCATTGACATTGGTAGTGGCAAATTTCCTATCGACATGTTGACTGGCTGCATTAACATTTCTCAAAGTTTTTGTCAGTTAACTCTATCAAAAGATGAACTTATCCAGAAGGTGTTTCCAGATGTTTCTCAAAATTACAGGAACCACGATTGGTTGAGCGAACGAGCTATATGGGCTGCAAAAAACATAGATGTAAATGAATTAAAAAAAATGCAAGAACAAATTACAGGCAAATCGAGGATAATATAAATCAGTTGATTCGGCTACTAACCAAGATGATGTAGTAAACTATCCACCAGGATTTTTAAACTCGCTGGATTTGCCAGTTGGATCGGTAGTTATAATGTTGCGAAATATCAACCAACCGCGTCTTTGGAACAACACACGGTTAGCGATAAAAAATGACTAAACAACGTGATAGAAGCACCTATAGTGAAAGGAGAGTATAAAGGAGAAGACGTTCTCATACCGCACATCTCAATTATTCCAAATGATGTGCCGTTTGACTTTAAACGACTACAGTTTCCAGTTCGGCTTGCTTTTGCTATGACCATAAACAAGTGCCAGGGGCAATCATTAAGTGTTTGTGGTATTAATCTGGAAACCAGTGTTTCTCACATGGTCAATTGTATGTTGCCTGTTCCCGTGTTGGAAAACCATCAGATTTGTTTGTCTATGCGCCAGATAATCAAACAAAAAACATCGTCTATCACAAAGCATTACAATGAAAATAAAACTGTTTTTTTTTAATAATTATGATTCACATGATTAACAATAAAGGGATTACTTATTTTTAAATGCTTATATATGTTTTATTTAATTGTATTTCTTATTCACAACGCCCTATCACCAGGGTGACAGTTCTGTTCAGGATAATTTTTTGCCCCGACAGTAAAATTAAATATGTAGGAACAAAAAAATGTCACATTACAAATCATTTTGACAGGAATTTATTGCAATTTAATTAGGCAGTACGAAGTCTGCCGGGTCAGCTAGTTTTCTATAAATGCAATGATTCAATGCCTACACACTATAACACACACACCCAATCGCGAGACATTGTTCTGAAATAAATGTATTTTAGGTATTTTATTTTTAATAAATCTGGTTTTCTCATTTAGTTCTTACAATAAATTGATGGCTAACGAGCAAAAGGCTCTAAGTTTGTGCCTCTTAATGATTCAAAATAAAGGTGTATATTTTTAATTTCACAATATCATCAGTAATTCAGCATGCTTATTCTTATAAATAAAGAAACTCAGCACAAACAAACCAGGTCAAAACAGTAATTATGAACTTTACTGCCATTATTTTTGCTGCTAAATATTTAAGCCAAAGTCTTAGGCAGTAACTGTTTTCTTTTATAACATAACATAACGCCTTTATTTCCCGCGGGAGAGGCAAAGGTGCAACTTTAGTACATTATTTTCATACAACTCTTATGATATTACTTCTATAACATGCAAATGGATGCATCTGTATTTTGGATCGAAGTGATATCATTTATATCAATTAGATGCCTAGTTAAAAGTCACTTTTGAACTTCTGACTTGCAAATTATTTTTTTTTTTTGTAGTTGCCCCTTTCTAAAGGTAATTTCGTATGGAGAAGAAAGGGCAAGAAACTCATACTTCGTCAAATGCGGTTTTATTACTAACTATCGAAATACGATTTAAGGCTATAATCTTACTGTTACTTAACGCAATCTGCTTTATTTTCCAAATATTGTCGACAGTATTTTTTCTACTACCCGTCAATGTTCGTCATTTACATGCTTCCATCCCCTCAATAGATTTGGTTTTTCAAGTATAGTGGTCATTTGGGGCCAGATGAGTGTGCGTGTGTGTGTAATGCCCTGACAGGTGCTCGAGTACCGTATGGTGCCATTTTACCGAGTCCAATAAATCTGTCGATACGCGCTGTATTCGTCCTTGTGTCCATTACGTTACGCGTCACATGATAATGACAAATATAGTGAAGAATACAGTCTTGCAAAACGCCTATTCGTTCAGTTTTCGTTTGATTCATCAAACTTGAAAATTCCTTTAACAATTTTTATCTCTAAACAGCTGCTGTCTTCCTGCCCTACCGACTCGATTCTAAGATATTATTAGCTTTCAAAGGGATGTCTTGATAATACCTTGGTGTCGGTTTAATTACACCCTTGGGAAAAGTAAGGGGTTCCATTCATGCGTATCGTGTCGGGTGTAGACGTTATTTGTACTCAATAGGTGGTCCAGATGTATCTTTAGTTGCTTTTACTTGCTTACAACAACGGTCTTACCCGACTGGTTTCGAGCTCAAAGAGAACTCTTTGTCACAAGATTATCACACGGTAAAGTCTTAGAGTAAAATAATATTACGAAAGCGTCTTGTAAAAAGTATATTCTTACCAGCCTATCATGTTCCCATGTGCTGGGAGTCGAGCAGGTGTCTCTGGTTAGGAATGCGAACATTTTTAGTCATTACTGTACCAAAATTTAATGGACAATATAGGCAGGGTGTTCGAATGTCCCTTACGTTCGAACACCATGAGGTTTCATGAGGTTTCTATAAACTTTTAACTCTATAAAATCATGATTTCTGTCCAAACCAATGAGGTTATAAAGGAAATATCTATTTACTTCTGAATGAAAATCTTTTTAATTATTATTATTATGGATAGTCTCGCGTTTGACCACTATCTCATCTGATGGTAATTGATGATGTGGTCGATGTTGAAGAACGCTTGGCCATAAGTAACCTGTTCACTCTTGATTTACACCTGATAGCTGCAACCTACGGGAGGTTGCAGCTATCAGGAAACACCGATTCCGTCAGGGAATTCCGCTCCTTAGCTGTACGCTCAATGAATGTGTTCCCCAAACGTTAGATAGGTATGATTGTTTCATGGTTCTATAATATAGTTAAGCAAAAATAACTACAGAGAACGTAAAATTAAGGGAATCACCGACTTGGCGAGGCCCTAGGGGCGGACCCCCAGTCGGGGGTCGCGGAAGTGTCTTCTGTTCCCGTGACCCCCGGCGCAAGTGTGAGAAGGAACACGGGGTGGTATTTAGTCAGTAAGAGTCTGACAGAACCCTCCGCCCTCCCCGGAGCGGGGGACATCCGTGAGGATTTTCCAACCCTGAAAAAAAGAAGGGAATCACTGACGAAAAATTTCCCATTCAAAAACTATACTTTATTTATAATAGTAAAAAAATAACGGCTAGTTGAAAAAGGATTGCAGAACTTTCGATTATAAAGATAAGTTAAAACAATTTTGAAAGCGTGAAAAGTTGTGGAATATTTATTATTATTATTTTAATTTTTTTTTTTTTTTACATTTTGAAGAATAAAAGTTCAACGTAGAACGTTCCATGTAATGTTCATCGCTGATTTTTTAAGGTTTTGTAACATTGACTCTAGTTTTCAATTAAAATTAAATAAAATTATATCTAAATGAAATTCACATCATTTTGTTAAAACAAATTGTTGCAGTGGTTACAACTAAGTGTGACAACTGCTGTAAAAATAGATTATAATAAATTCGGAGTCTATAATCGTAATGCATTGAAAATAACCTGTTTTAACTACTGTCTAATGCTATTGTAAATGGAGTATGGTACCTAGTAAACTAGCTTCTTGAACGTGTAACCAATGTAACTTTGTTTATAGGTCTCATACTACTTACATTACATCATAGTTACAGTTAGCAACGGCCTACTTTGTTCGTAATTGGTTTGATAATTTACAAGCGCCATTGCTGTCTACTTCAAACATGTTCAATATGACTGATTGTAACGTAACGAGACATAGTTCTGATCTATTTTTGAGTACATGCTACCACCATGTACTTATTCTTATACTAACATCAATATACCTAGTTGAAGAGGTTCAGTCCATTTGGGTTACAGCAGTGATAGCCTAGTGGTGTGAGCGGCGGATTGCCAAATCACAAGTCTCGTGTTCAAACCCAAGGCACGCACCTCTGACTTTTCGGATTTATGTGCGTATTGTTAAATAATCACTTGCTTCAAAAACGGTGAAGGAAAATATCGTGAGGAAACCGGCATGCCTGAGAGACTATTCTCGACGGCATGTGATGCCAAGTTAGAGGCCTATGGGCGGCATTAAAACTCTGACACCAGGGGCTCGAGTCTGCTATTGCAATCGTGTTTCAATGACCGGTCATTGATCGAATATTTGACAACTTAGACAGTTTGATGTTATACGTCAACAATCGATCATTGACCGGTCATTGAGACACGATTGCAATAGTAGACTCGAGACCCAGGTTAGTTACTAACCACACGATAAGAAGAAGTCCAATTGGGTTTGAACGTGCTTAATCTCTGAAAATTCTTATTGTATTTGATAGTCCTATTTTTCATTAATTCATTTTTCAAGTACTTTGCTAACCCAGGTACGCTCCGAGAGTTTGCCGGTAACATTAAACCACTGCTGGCCTTTCTCGAGGAGTTAGGAAGGATGGATTAGGGTTTATTCCCACCTATACGCAAAATATGCGCTTAGTCGGGGAGTTGCGGACACCTGCCCGATAAACCTAACCTAGCCCAATTTTTGCGGAAGGTTTATAGGGTACTTAACATCAAACTAAGATCCTACCCGTATATCCCCGAGAGGACCCCGGGGTCCTCGCGCTGCGTGTTTTTGTTAACACTAGAGTAAGTAGTGGTATTTGAAGTAAGATATTTAGTATGTTCGTTAGCCTTTGGTTTTGTTATTGTTTTAACTTCGATGGTCGTAGTTTATTATTGTGTGACATTAGGCCTATGGATATAATCTAACACTGCACTGCGCATAAGTTGTAATTTCGGTAATATGTATATTGGAGTGTGCTAGCTATCATAAAGCAAATAAATACATTTCTTGGATTTATACTGATAAGTAATTATACTGTATATAATGATATTATAAGTAAAAAGGTGTAGATAGGTTATATGCGCTTAGCAAGTGACACGTTAACATGTGGCTAACTAGCCACACTTCACCTCAAAGTGGCGTCGCGCCCCAACGGACGCGTGCGTGCGTTAGTGTACCGTTTTTGAAAATCGAATGTTGTTTTTAAAGTAACCTATCTACAACGTTTTACATATTATAATATCATTGCCTGTATTCAAGTTCTTCTAACTTATCAGACACGTATTACTAGGAGTTTGTTGCGCCACTTGTTCCCAGCAGAAACACTAGGAAGTAGAAGGCAAAGGGAGGGCTTTCTGGGGGACTGTCTTATGTAATATTGACGTTCCAAAAGTGCCGATCCTCGGCCTAATGGGAATAGGTAAATGAATTCTGATCTGATTTGATTTGTACCTTCACAGGTATGGTTTCGTCTATTGCGCTGCGTGTGCAAAGACAGTTAACCTCTCACAAAACTAAAATTTACATTCAAAATGCTGCCTAGAAGACTTGCCAATGTAATTCTCTATTGTTACAGGAGGTAGCAGTAAAAGTTGAGTCGATAAAAGCGCGGCACCCCCAACTTCTCTATGAGAGCCGAGTGTATAAGATGCTCCAAGGGGGCATCGGCATACCACACATAAGGTAAGTATCTATCGTGGAACTAAAATCTGCGTTAGTTATACTGATTTTAACATTTATTTCATCTTCATTTCAATCTATATTACATGACTCAACTGGCGATATCTGGGTCTACCTCAGATTTGAACCACTCTAATACAGACGTGGAAACAGAATAAAGTGTGTTTAGGGCCTGCGCAAACCTACGACAAAATATTTATCATCATTATGGATCATTGAATTTTTGCGCTTGTATCCGACATAAGACGCTACAGTGTCCACGTTTGTGCAGCTCCTTAGTTCCATATTGAAAGGATGATATTGATTGTATTATTAGCAATAATTATTATCAAAGAAACTAAAGAAAAAGTAATTTTCCAGTTGTAACCGAAAAAGTTTTAATATCTCGCAACTATCGACAAAAATTCACTCGACACAATTTTTAATTTTTGGCCACACATGCTTGTGTCCATTGAATTGTCTTTGTCATCGCACGTTGTTGTAATTTAACTACAGATCCCTAAAACCGGTGTTGTCCGAAACAAGTGCTCATTAAAACATATTTCACAACCGCAAAACAAGCAAAATAAACGAAACGTTTGAGAAAGTTTACTGTTTTAAAAATCGAGCGTCGCGTCAGGAAATCTCTGTAGATAGATATGTAGGTACATTTAAATTAACGCCCGTATACCTACTATGTTCAGTTGAAACGTCAGCGGGATGCGGCGAACCGCAACGTGGTGGAACGATTGTCACAACTGTATTTCGGCGCGTCAGAGTTACCAAGCCGAATGAACAGTATTTTTTTACTGTAAACTAAACGTATGTAGGTAAATTACAGCGGGTTTCACAAAATCGATACATCCGCTGTAATGCCTCTAAGTCTAGCAGTACAAGTGTTGCAAGTCGATGTAGTTTCCATTTTTGGACTATTCAAATGGACGACGAAAACGGGACCGGAGTGTCCGATTGACCTAAAACTGCGCCCGTATTTAGGCATCGACCAATATGTATGACTGGCTGGAAGCAAGGTTTGGACTGCAGGCAAACATTTTGTACCTAAAATTCACGTGTCAGTGTTTGTTACAGAGTGTTTGTGTTGTGGCAGTAGGTCTGAGAATAGGTCGTTAATTAAAAATAAGCAGATATTCCACAAAAAAAATATTCCACGACTTTTTCACACAACGCCATTTAGTCCCAAGTTAAGCTTGAGAGCTTGTGTTATGGGTACTAAATAGCTAATAAACATACTCATAATATATATTTCTAAATACATACATATTATAGATAAATTACACCCAGACACAGAACAAATTTTAATGATCGTGCTCATCATACAAACATTTGTCCTGGGTGGGAATCGAACCCACGACCTCCGGCAGAGCAGTCAGGGTCTCTAACTGCTAGGCCAGTATAACCTAGACATTTCGCGTAGATCGGAGTTTGCTGGGCAGCTAGTAAATATATTTATGTATAAATAAACAAACTATATTTGTCTTGATATCTATAACAAGCGTCAACAAGACAACAAGGCATCCATTATCATTACCTTTTCTTAGCCAATTTTTTCACCATCATTGGCACAGCTCCATATTTCTATAAAGTGTTAATGATTTCTCTTATTAAATATTCTTGAGGTAAGTCAAGTCCTTGAATCTATAGGACCTTCGGCACAACAAACCGCCTGACCTCAATCCAATGTTAAATCGTTACAAGGTTTATCAGATTTCGATATAAAACAACAGCTATAAACTGTTAGTAGTTTATAACTGAAGCCATAGAAAGTGCGTTACCTAACTTGCAATTTTGTGTTACGTGCAAACTCTGAGAACGCATATACAATTTGTGTGGCTCAGGCAACCATTTTGATTTTTGAAAGTCTCGATTGTTTTTTTGTTTTAAGTTAAATAACCCAGTTGAATTATATCAAAAAGGGTTTGACATGGATATTAGTAGCAATTTTGCTTCGGAAATCGTTGGCACCAGTCTTTTCATGTCTTTTGTGCTCTCAAATAAATTTATTTCTATATCTTTTCATGGCGAGTTCACACGTCACGTACATTGTCTATACAAGGTAATGGGACATTTTAATGAGTGATAATAATTACGTTTTGTGTAGACAAGTGTCGTATGAACCTGACAATATTATTATCGTCAAACTTTGAATGAAAACGTCATAACTTTTAGAAAAACGTCCCTCGACATTCAGTTCGACAATCAGCCTACACTAGTTGCACGTGACATTTCGTGATAATTTTAGAAGAAGTAAGAAATTCATCTTAAATATACAATGTGACAAATATTGATTTGTGGCGAGAAACTACAGGTTAGACCTGTATTTGGAACTGACAGTGACACGAATGCATATGTAATTGCTTGTCTTGTATCCACTGGGACACAAGTATCAAATGATTTAATTTTCGTGATGTCTCGTCTGTAGAACCGTCTATAATCTTAAAGATCGGAAATATTCTTGTTGTGCAAAAAACAATTTGTTTTCGTGACCCAGACAGGTGTATTAATTCGCGATTATCAACATCGTAAATAATAAAAATATCACTTACAGTGACGTCAGCTGAACAGATCAGCTCAGAATTTCGCGCCGAAACCGCGGTACAGAAAAAAACAAACACTCATTTAAAAACATTAGTTACTATACATACAAACGTACTTGACATGATTTTTTGCTGCTTTATTTGAGACGATACTATTAATCCAGACGTTTTGAAGGCCAATCTTGCTATAACGGTATCTTCATATAATAACTCAAGGTCTGAATCAGGCGAATATATTTTATTATGTTCTCAGCGAATGTCACAGCATTGTTCCGAGTAAGCGCTTATTATCTTATTTAGTTTGAACATGAATATAACCTTCTGTTGCAACGATTTGATTTGATTAACAACAGGTTTGGTCTGCCTACACGCTGTTGCCAAGTCCCTGTTACCGCTGTATTTGGTTCTATGCGGCTGCTTAGTGCCAATATTGGAAAAAGAATTGTTAGAACAACATCTTAGGGAACTTAAATTTTATTTATTTCTGTAAATTGGTGCATACAAACACTTTTACATGCCATTTTGAACTAGAAGGTGAGGTCGGTGTTTCACAATCTGACTACTCTGAGAAAAATACCGAAAGAAACTCAGAGGCTCTTTTGAAGTCCAGACATTATCTTATTCAGATCATGTTAGACCTATGCAGATAGTGTCTAAAGGATTAATAGCAAGGATTATATTATTTCATAACAGAATAAGAACGTAGGGATCGTAGCAGGCGGCTCTTTGTAGCGTCTGCCTACATTCATGAGGATAAGCCGCGAGTTTAAAATACTATTTTACTAGATTATTTGTGTTTTTTTGCTTTATTACTTTCGAAGTTCGTTATTCGGTTCGACAAATTATACATTAAAATGTACCTTGATTTCATTGCGTACGATTACCATAAGGTTTTCCGCTTCCTGTATTACTATTCGGAACTTCCTTATTATTACAAACTTCATGCATTGAAATACCTAATCTTCTACATAAAACTTGAAAGTAAAAACAAAACAAATATTGACTAAGTGTTATAAAAAGGTTTGTTTGGTTCAATTATGTAAACAAATACGCGCACTAAAAGTAACGTAACAAAAGTAGTTTTATCACAATATTTTGACTTCCTCCCGTTGACAGTGATATTTATGATAAATGATATGCAGTGCTCTTTACACTTTGCTAGATTACACACTGGATTATGCCCCGTAAATCTTACTATCTTAGTACGTTCTTTGTTCGTTATCATAACTAATTTTGCATCCAATGACTTGAAAAGCAAGTCTTTTATTAAACCCATAAGACGCAAGACCTGTCTTTGTTAGCCAGTTTATCCTTATTCGCAGTATTGCCCTATAATACATTGACTCTAAAAATAAACAACGGAATAGGGAAACAGCGCATAGTTACTCACCGTCTGCCTACAATGAAACGCAGCCTAGACCTGCGTTACATTGTTTGCGGAGAAAAATTTCACATCCAGCTAAACGTTCGTCACGCCTCGCCGCACCCCGTCACACCTACCATGAAATTGTGCACATGAAATCTGCACGCTTTTGTTATTACGAAGGAGCCATTCGCGTAGAACGTTGATTAAAAACCAGGGAAATTGAAGCCGGCAATTCCTGTAAAGGGATCCCCCGACGACAGTTTGAAAGGTAGGATTAGTATCGTGCATGTCATTGGACGCTGTCGGTCGATATTACCACCAAAAGCACAAAGGGACTGGCTTATCAAAAAGTAATCGGCCACCGTTCTTATTACGATTTGTAATAAAAACCCTCTTATCTTTTCTTATAGCAGTGTCGTCTAAACCGCAGACGTCGTAGTGTTGAGTTTCAAGATCGTTTCTGCTTATGAATTGGTTGTTTCTAGTCTGTTACTTGCGCTTTCTATATACAAATTTGTTTTAAACCGTTGCTCGATGGGCCCCGTACATTTTTTAATGCCCTTTTTTATGGTATAATCACGTTGCTCTCTTTCGTGTAATTCACGTTGACAGACACCCCTTCCCTCACGTTTCAGGCATTTATTGTTCCGTTTTCGCGATTTCAAAACAATAGAGGAAACCCCAAAAATTATTCACTTTGAGGTTCACGGAATTTTTGCATTGTGTATTTGAAACTTGGCTGAATGTTATTTTGTTAAAGAGGATGCTGTGAATTTTATCTAGATTTGTTCGCTTGAACAACGCATGTGAGAAATCTAGTTAAAAAATTAATACCTTTTCTTAGAAACATCTTTAGAGGACAATGTTTATTATTCAGTTAGTGAAACTTTCATTTTTTTTACACCTAATTGAATAGCTGATAAAATAAGAATGTATGTTTGTTATCTTTGCGTTGATGGCCATAGAAACATTTTGAGATTAATGATCTTCAACATTTACGTCGATGATTTGATGATCTTATAATACTTTTGGTAATAACATTACAGCAGCCTTTATCTGTAATAGCTCTGAAAAAAAAAAGTAAAATTCGGTATTATTAGATACATCGTAAATACAGAAATCTATAAAGAAGGAGTAGCAGAGAGACTGAATAGGTTATTATAGAATGGTTGCATACAGGACACATTGATACGTCTTTTAAATAAACAAGTTAAAAAGTTCCACGAAAATTCGTTCAAAAACCTTAAAATGTATTAGACTGCTGTTTCGACACATAAAACCAAAAGATATATTTCGTGTTCCATAAAAGCATTTTTATTTATATATTCATTACTCTTTTGAATACGTGCGATAACGATAACCTTGCACCGTCCGATGTTCGTACACTCATTTCATTATCTGACGCATTTAAACAGTCTCTGTAAGATTTTCTCGATTCTTACTTATTGCGTTGCGTTATTCGTTCTGATTAAAGATTCGGTCGATACCAAAAGCATAGCTAACCAAGATTGATGTTGTGATTTTTTCGGTTGAGCTAGAATTTTTACAAATTTTATCATCAACATTACCATAGGACCGCGCCATTTTTGGCATGGTGGAAGAAATAGCAGGGCACAACGTGTAAATAAACGTGGTAATTAGGAAAAGGCTGAAATTTTGTCGGTGGTCCAGAATTATGTACTGACCTCATGATGGTTTTTGGTAGTTAGTCGATATCCCGTCTGTCCCGTTATGAAGATACTGGTCTGGTGCATATGTACCTATACCTATGTAACATTACGTTACAGTTAAAAAAATTCATTTAGCAAAAAAAACCCGGGAGCCTTATAATAGTAGTCGCATTAGATGTGTAACATTTGACATGTTATTGTCGTAATTCAGCCGCCATAATATAAAAATGACAGTACGACGTGTACCACCTCATCTCTCCGCCTCCTCGCGCGGTCATTGGTCAAATCAAATAGCGCGCACTTCCCCGGTTTCCTGTAAGACATTTCCGTCCCTTTTCACGAAATCGCCCTTATTTAAAATATCCAGCAACCTAGAATAAAGATGTTGTCACATATCAAAAACAAAATAGAGTTCAGAAATCAAGGCACTACACGAGAAGAGTTTTTTTTGACATTTGAGAATCATCTATTCTTGAAACTGCCCTCGTACAAATACGCCTTTATCATCTTCTTTAAATATTAATATCAGGTTTCTGTTACAGATGGTACGGCTACGAAAAAGACCACAACATACTGGTGATGGACCTTCTTGGTCCATCACTGGAGGATCTCTTCAACTTCTGTTCGCGCCAGTTCACCATCAAGACTGTTCTTATGCTGGCAGGTCTGTATCAGTTGTGTCAGCTTACGCAAGTAATTAATAATGATTGTCTGTTGATGTCTCAAAAGATAGCGGTTTAGTGGTTTGAGCTTTTCCATCTGGGATTTCTCAGTACCAGCTCGGAGTCTGGATCTGTACCCGATTGATGGCAATAGGCTCGCCCCCTATTACATGGGACTTAAACTAACTGGCGAAATGAGGATGTATTACCACTACCTAGTACCTGCATCTCTGTCCAGCCCTTCGAGGATTACAGGCGTTATGTCTCAAAAGATTAAAGATTCTACTGTTTGTGTCGTTACTGAATTACCTGGTGTCTGAATGTATGCCACGGTGCCACCCATGGGCTCATTCAACGGTTATGCCAAAAAATAGAGTGAAATTTCAATCCAGACCGCAAAATGAGACCCAGGACTGTTAAACAGGGTGTTTGGCAGAACGTTGAACATACGAAAATGGTGGATAGGTGGGGTCACACTAGGGATGCTTTGCTAGAATCGGAACTTCTCGATCACTTGTTTTTTTTAAATGCAAGTTTAAATTAAGATTTAAGTATTTTTTACATCTTTCTGTAAGTTTAAGTACTCGAAACTTTATTTTCTAACTAACATCTGAATAAAGCAATATATTTATAAGAAGCTGCCAACATTAAAAATTTAAAAAAAAAATACAAAATATTGCCTGTTTTACTCATTTTTAAAAAAAATTACACTTTAAAGTTAAGAAAGTGGTGAAACTAGAAGAAAGCAATTATTTTTTAAATGTCCTGGGAGCCAGGGCCAAATAAATGTAAGGCTTAGTAAGTAGCAGATGACCTATCACCTATCACCATTTTCGTATTTTCAATGTTCTGCCAAACATGCTGTATACGAGCGTTAGTTTACGACTTCTATTTGAAACATCCAAGATTTAATACTCGTATTCATTTCTTTTGGCTCCAATTGAATATGGTAACACATTTTAAGTGACATGATTAACCTTCGAACTATATTTATTAACCCGAAGTAAACTGCCTCCATTTTGGTATTCAGACTTATTATTTTTGAGGTTTAATTTTGACCTCATTTTGCGTTTTTGGCAATTAATTTTTAATTTAATAATTTGAATTAATAATGGGATCGGAGTTCAAGCTTTCACAAAGCGGGAATTAAGTTCTTGCCGGTCATTAACAATTGAACCTCATGTTTTTTATGAATGCATATGTTGAGATAGGTAATATTATTCTGTATAATACTAGCCCACCTACCGACATTATGCGAAAGGAGTCTAGTTAAAAAGTAACAACTATACTTATGTTAATGTTTATTCATGTTCGCTTAGATTTCTATTTACACTTTACAACTTCATTACTGCTTTAAAAGTAATTGCGTCTGATAAATGTAACTTGTTTTTCTCAAACTAATTAGTTTATTAGATTTGACGTCAACAGTACTTTCAAACGTTTGAATCATGTACAGGCCAGCACATCAAGTTACCCCAATGTAATAGTTTTATTTTTTTTTATTTTATCGTAAATGAAATAAGGTTTTAAATGTTCAATTGGGAAAATTTGACTTTTTGGGGTAACACATAACGTAATAACATAAAATAATAGCCAATCTTAGTAACATTTAAAAAGTTTATTATGTACAGACGCCAACACATCAACTGACTGGACAAGACTGGCCTGTTGGTCTAGTAGTTAGTAACCCTGACTGCTATGCCGGAGGTCGTGGGTTCGATACCCACCCAGGACAAATGTTTGTGTGATGAGCACGATCATTTGTTCTGTGTCTGGGTGTAATTTATCTATAATATGTATGTATTTAGAAATATATAAGTATGTTTATCAGCTGTTTAGTACCCGTAACACAAGCTCTCAAGCTTAACTTGGGACTAAATGGCGTTATGTGAAAAGTTGTGCAATATTTATTTATTTATTTAAAGTGAAAGTTTCGGTATATTTACCACTTTAAATCTGTTGTTGTTTTGCAGTATATTAGATGAGTATTCTTTGCCCACAGATCAAATGCTGGGCCGCGTGGAGTTTATCCACTGCAAGTGTTTCATCCACCGTGATATAAAGCCAGATAACTTCCTCATGGGAATTGGCCGCCATTGCAACAAGCTTTACATGATCGACTTCGGGCTCGCCAAGAAGTTCCGTGACTTGCGCACGCGTTGCCACATCACGTATCGCGAGGATAAGAATCTTACTGGTGAGTTGAATAAATATTACCTACCCTTACTTAGGTACCTTTACCTTATTACTATTACGCGTTTTTAAAACAACCAATTTATGGATTTCTGCTATTTTCAGCAGTGTAATTCTACTAATATAATTGCGTTGATTTCGTATACTTATCTATTCAGCTTTAAATTTTACAGCAGTTTTTTTAGAGTAACCTTAGATGGTTTGGTCACGTTGTAAGAATTAATGAAAGGTGACTAACGAAAGGTATTTACAAGGCTGATGTAAGTGGGAACGCCGGGAGGGGACGCTCTAGAAGGACATACCTACATAGACCTCATTGGTGAGGTTCTTTTGAAAGGTAAGAATCGTAGCATAAGGCGCTCTGTAGTTTCTGCCTATCCCCATGGAAAAAGGCGTGAGTTGATGTAAGTAACATACATATGTATGTTTAAAATTTACTGATTTTACTGGATAATAATATACTAGTAGGTACGTAGTTAACGGAGTAAGTGACTTATAAACAGAACTAAGTACATTTGTCTAAGCAGCGGCGATATATTTAGCCGATAGTATTTATTTGATTAACATACACCAGCACCACGTACTGTCATTGACCCAAAAGAAGAATTATCATGTTGAGAAGCTTCATTTTTACCTTAGAGATTTTTGATCCTCAACTTAAGCTGTATTTTTGAGAAAAAAAAGTGTGTGTAATTATGCACGCGTTAGAAGTTATATACTTCTTTAGCGTAATAAAGAAAAAAAAACTAAAATGTTGACTATAGCTAACTTCAGGGTGTCGGTTTCTTGTGACAGTGTGCGCGCGCATCGTAAAAAAATACCTACTCTCATCATTTTTTCCTAACGCACCAAAAGAAGTCTTCCACCTTCTTCCACCTGGCGTTAATCCCGGCTATTGCCAGGGTCCGCCTTCCGACTGAGCTTCTAACGCACCAAAAGAAGTATAACTACAAAAAGCGTCAAAATTGTAAAAGTTAAGCTTCAAACATTAAGTTAGGCACACATTTCATTCAGACCCACTTTTTATCTAGTACTTCAGCCACAACTGTTAGTTAACAAAACTCGTCGATTCTAGCCACCTTCGCGCTTGGTTCAAGTCTTTTCAACTGTAAAGTGTAAAGTCAGACATCTCGCAACAACTGCGTTCCGTATAGCTAAGTTCGCCACGTTCCCGTGTATAATACAGTTAACTTCATACAGTGACTCACGGGGTGCTCGGCATTCCAGGCATGCGCGTCGTGCCCATAGTTACCCAACGATGGCTGATATAGATTAACTTAAGACTGGTTTTTTGGTGCAATCTTTACTGGTTTTAGATTTTTTATTGTAGTGTTCAAAATCTTTTAGAAGCTTATTGATTAAGAATTCGTGTTATTCTTTAACAAAAATAATTACGAGAAGCGACGTCGTAGCCCTTCCCCTCTTCTCTTCGCTCCTTTTTTTTTTAACTGACATCTGGAAATGTATGACTATGTACACACGGCTTCATACCAAGCTATACATTTCCAGCATAAGCTGATCTAGCATTGTATTGGTTTCCGTACAATTGCGAGGTCAGCGTAAACTGGAAATATATAACTCGATGTGTAGCTCTTGTGTACTGTGTTGAGCAATAAAACATTGAATTTATGCGCACATTGAAGACTGAGATTTGGTATTGGCTCCTCCCTCGTCTAGATTACCTACTATAAAGTATTAGACATATTTTTCTATTTTCACGTAATCAAAAAATAACGGCGATGCATCGAATCAAAATGTAGCATGACGTCACTATCCAGTACAATACTAAATTATGACCTCTCCTTAATTCTAACTGATGGACTAAATATAATTTTGATATTTATACACCTCAACATGATTAGGTATTGCACGTAGCGCAGAGCTTTATTTTTGCTGACGTTGTAATAAAATATTTGCAAATATCCAAACTTTGCACTTAACGATAACATTTAAATGTAATTGTACCGTAAGTAACTGTAGTGTGATGTCACTTGATAAAATTATAGTAATCAATAGAATTATCATTTTATATTTACTTTTTATCACACTGGATTGATAACGATGCAAACAAACGTATACGACATCGCAATTTAATAAAAAGATAACCAATTAGTTTATGATGACAAACATTTTGTCGCCGATAAAGCACAAGGGAAACTTCGTCGTGTAATGTAAATAATAAAAGATGATTATGATGATGATGTTTTCCAATGATAATAAGGATCTCTAGTATACTACGAACAGCTAACATTGACTACTTAAATCACCCAAAAAAACAGGCTGCTAATAATGAAAAAACCTCCCGTTCAGAGATCGAGGCACAGTAGGTATGATACCGAGAATATGGTAACTGATTGCTGACCAGCCAGTCTTAATTGCTTTACTTTCCAAAATACATCCGATTGTCATTAACTAGATATAGATTACAAGGAAATTCAATCGGGTACTCGCCTTTAATAAAAAGATAACCAATTAGTTTATGATGAAAAAAATTTTGCCGCCGATAAAGCACAAGGGAAACTTCGTCGTGTAATGTATTTTTTTTGTCTAATACATAAACACAAACTTGCGCCTTTTTACCATGGGATGGGCAGAAACTACATAGCGCCATCACTTCTTTTGCTACGTTTACGCTCATACGTGTAGTCATATACACACGCGGGTTGCGAGAACTACGCCCTTGACCTTTCTGAAGCACCTCACCAATAAGGTCTATGTATGTTCTTCCAGGGCGTCCCCTCCCCTCGTTTCCACTTACATCAGCCTTATAAATATCTTTTGTTAGTCGCCTTTCATCCATCCTCTCAACGTGACCAAACCATCTTAACATACTCTTTTGTGATTCCTGTAACTACATTTTCTTTAAACCACAAAGTTATGTTTGACTGCCTCGCTACTGCTGAGCATGAGGTCCCGGGTTTGATCCCCAGGTCGGGTAAAGTAAAAATAAAATAAATAAATATTCCACAACTTTTCACACAACGCCATTTAGTCCCAAGTTAAGCTTGAGAGCTTGTGTTATGGGTACTAAACAGCTGATAAACATACTTATATATTTCTAAATGTATACATATTATAGATAAATTACACCCAGACACAGAACAAATGATCGTGCTCATCACACAAACATTTTTCCTGGGTGGGAATCGAACCCACGACCTCCGGCATAGCAGTCAGGGTCACTAACTACTAGACCAACAGGCCAGTCAGTGTTATTGAGTTGTTCCATCTGGAATTTCTCTGTTATAGCCCGGAGTTTGGATTTGTGTCCGATTGATGGCAATAGGCTCGCCCCCTATTACATGGGACTTTAACATAACTGTCGAAATGTGGGTGTACTACAGGTTGACCTCTGCCTAACCCTACGGAGATCACAGGCATGATGTTATGCATAACTTTGTTTTATCACATAAAAAAACGTTGCGTTAATATTAACCTACTGATTAATTGGTCACGTTGAAAGAATGGATGAAAGGCGACTAACGAAAGGTATTTACAAGGCAGATGTAAGTGGGAACGCCGAAAGGGGACGCCCTAGAAGGACATACAAAGACCTTATTGGTGAGGTTCTTTAGAAAGGTCAGGTGCGTAGTACTCGCAACCGGCGTATGTGTATGACAACATGTATGAATGTAAACGAAGCAAAAGAAGTATGTAAGAATCGTAGCATATGGCGCTCTGTAGTTTCTGCCTACCCCCATGGGAAAAAGGGGTGAGTTTATGTATGTACAGTATTCCCAAATTAATAATGCACATGCAGATCTTCGCTAATTGTCGTATTCCCGGAAACACCCGAATCATTGAATCGTAAGAGCCCTAATTATGCATGAAGAAAATGCACTTAACCACTCTATATACATATAGTCATCCGACACTCGGGGAATACGGCCGTTGCCGAACAGTGACGAGTATTTCTATGCGCATTTTCACTTTGGGAGAACTGTATGTATGTATGATATTTAACTTTTTAAACGGCGATTTATAAACATTTCTTCTTCTTACTGAAAGTTGCTGAATAGACGTGTTGTTTTCTAAGTAACGCTTTTTTGTATCAGGTACGGCTCGGTACGCGTCGATAAACGCCCACCTCGGCATCGAGCAGTCGCGGCGGGACGACATGGAGTCACTCGGATACGTACTTATGTATTTCAACAGGTAAGTCATTTGTGTTGATGTTACAAATCAAAACTTCACTAGGGAATAATCGAAACGTTCCACAAATATTTTCTAGCTTGTTGCGACATACAGCTGCGAGGGAAGGTCTTAAAATAAAACATTGAATATATTGCAATTCAATTCGATTGGTTTATTATAAGACAAAGTACATAATTTTATACATTATATAGAAATAAAATACACGAATACGCTTAAAAATAGAATCAAAATAGTATACACAAATAAAACTAAAATGAGATTAAAATGTGCAAATGTCAATTAAAATTACCATTTCTGATATAGAATTATGATTCCCATCAAAGACATTCAATACCTATAGACCGGACATCACGAACAAGATTTTCGTCCGAAAAAGTGTGTCCTGCTGGATACAAGTTTATGAGTTTTTTGTAGTACGCTCCGCTGCCGCTCCAATATTCATAATATTATTCTAGATGGCGTTACTGAGACATGGGATCAAAGTTTTTCTATGACATTTCCTTGACATGCCCGCTCTATAGTATTTTAAATCTCTTTAACGCGCGTTTTTTCTTTTTTTCTCTTTTTTTTTTCTTTTTTTTTTCTCTTTTTTTTCTCTTTTTTTTTCTCTTTTTTTTCTCTTTTTTTTTCTCTTTTTTTTTCTCTTTTTTTTTCTTTTTTTTCTCTTTTTTTTTCTCTTTTTTTTTTCTCTTTTTTTTTCTTTTTTTTTTCTTTTTTTTTAAATCTCTTTTTCTCTCTTTTTTTTCTCTTTTCTTTTTCTTTTACGTATAAGTTGATGAAATAAACATTTTTTTTTTCTCTCTTTGATTACCATTCATACAATCAAATAATTATATCATCAACACAATAATTATCTCCTAACAGTCCTAACAGAATAATAAAAGATGATGATGTTTTCCAATGATAATAAGGATCTCTAGTATACCACAAACAGCTAACATTGACTACTTAAAGCACCCAAACAAACAGGTTGCTAATAATGAAAAAGCATCCTGTTCAGAGACCGAGGCACAGAATGATACCCAGAATATGGTAACTGATGGCTGACCAGCAAGCCTTAACATAATGGCTTTTCTGTCCAATACACCTGATTGTCACTAACTAGGTATAGATTGCTAGGAAATTCAATCGGGCACTCGCCTTGTTCTGTAGTAAAGTTGTCACTTGGTTTATTTCTGACCAGATATAATAAAGATATTTACATTTTTAAATTGAACTCTTAAAGTCAGCCAGACATAAAGGATCGCAGCGCAGAGGATTTTATTAAGGCACTCGAAAATCAAGTTTAAGTTGTTGAAATAAAGCGCAAGTTCAAGTGCAAATTCTATGGTAGATAATTTTGAATAGCGGGCCTTGCACTTTATTTCAATAATAATTTTTAAATTGATTTTCGAGTGCCTTCATAAAATCCTCACCGCTGTACTCTTGTCTTGGCTCGGACTCCACCAAAGCGGAGACGAGACGAGCGGTAAAGAGATGTTGTTAAACAACCGAGTCCGGGCCTACATCTCTCCTCGTCCCTCTTTGGTGGAGTCTCGACCTTAGGGTGCGTTTCCACTGAAGCGGAGTTGGGTGGAGCGGAGAGAAACCGTACACGAATTGTTCTATCACAAACGAGACGAATGACGCGATGAGGAATTCAACCATTGCGATAGGTAGATTTCTGCACGTCTCCACTCCGCACAGCGTCAGTGGAAACTTCCGCCTCTGTACATATGCAAGTGTGCTTGAAGTATAAACTGAAAGTGAACTTGAAGGATAAATAAATGAACTTGTAGTTTAAATAGACATACTCTTCAGCTAGAATATACAAGACATTATTAGTTGAGCATTTTTCTAGTTTCTCTCCACGAACAAGACGTAATAAATAACAAAGCACGCTTTACCATTATTCCGACTGACATGGGATTATTTGTGTGTGAGACAATTCTATACATCCCTGTTGTGACACCGTGTCAGACTTCACATCATACATTTATTTTCACCGAAGTCGTGCGTGTCTCGGTTGTTAATGGGTGACGTCACGGTATCTACCGTAGCTCCTGTTCAATATCTGAGGTGATATCGATTCTTAGTACATTGTGATTCACCGTAACTTGAATCACAGGGCTTTAAAATCACGTGAAAATTTAAATTCGTTTTTGCTTACCATTTTGCGTCTTGTCTTTGATGTCACATTCCCCAGTAACTGGGTTGTGTAGTAAAGTCTGATAGGCTGTTGATCCATGTAAATACTGCTTCTGGACTACATCTGGTGAAACTTCTAGTCGACCCGAACATAGTTAGAAAACGGCAAGGTAGATAAAATAATATTTTTAAATCAACAAAAAACGTTTCAATAAATTTGAGTAAGTACATTTAGCAAATACCTAGTAGTTAATATTCTATACAATTTATAGAATCTAATAATAAAGTAAATCTTAAATATTTTTAGTACAAGAGTAAGAAAAGATTGTTCGGGGTTTATGTTAGTTTAAATACAGAAGATAATAAATTCTCTCCTTCAATATGAAAGGGGCATTATCTTAAAGCAGTATTATGAATGTACTAGCAGACAACACGCGGTTTCACCCGCTTTGTTCCCGTTCCCGTGGGAATACTGGGATAAAAGTAGCCTATGTCACCCAGGGATAGTGTAACTTCCCAACGGTGAAAGATTTTTTCAAATTGGATAGCAGTTTTGGAGCCTATTCAATTGCAAACAAACAATCAAATCTTCTATCTATCTTTATGATATACGTATAGGTATACATAGATTAAGAAATCTTTGATATATTTCTAATACTTAATATGTAGTACCTAATTTCAATAAAACATCTTTAAGCCTTCGTGTTTATAGAGAAAACTCATATCAGAAAATTTAACATTGTTTTTGCAGATGCTCATTTGGGCAAGTTGCCAATGTGCGTTTCTAATAAGCGCAAACAGGACCTTTCTTCATTCATGACATTGCAGTTTTTGTCAAAGGCGATCTCGTGATCATAATAACTTCTGGTACTCTGTATGTTGACTACCTCGTTTGTCAAGGGGTCGCAAGCGCTACTGCTGAGCATGAGGACCCGGGTTAGATCCCCGGGTCGGGCTAAGTGTTTTTATGTTTTGCCATCTGGGATTTCTCAGTAGCAGCCCGGAGCCTGGATATGTGCCCGATTGATGGCAAAAGGTTCGCCCCCTACATGGGACTTAAACATAACTGAAAAATGCGAAATGTGGGTGTTGCTGTGGGTGTGGTAGGTACACCTCGGTCTAGCCCTTCGGGGATTACAGGCGTGATGTCCCGTTTCATCACGTTATCTCTGTCAAATGCTCCCATTGTAAGTGTGTATCGTCACATTTTTGGCAATCAAGGTACTATTATGGGATTACCTACAGACTTATTTTACCAGCAAGTTAATTCATTACTGGCCTGGCACCAATATGGTAGTCAAAGTAATCTTCAATTTGACTTGCCTGTTGGTCTAGTAGTTAGTGGCCCTGACTGCTATGCTGGAAGTCGTGGGTTTGATTCCCACCCTAGACATATGTTTGTGTGATGAGCACGATCATTTGTTCTGTGTCTAGGTGTAATTTATCTATAATATGTATGTTTATCAGTTGTTTAGTACCCACACAAGCTCTGCTTAGCATGGGACTAGATGGCGTTTACGTAGTTTCGTATGGAAGAGAATAAGAAAGAAATAAAGAAAAGAAAGAATAAAAGAAAGACATAAAATATGTTTATTTGAGACACGGACAGTAATTTAACAGTAAAAAACTAAAAATAAATTCAACATAATAAATGAATAACAAAAACACCTGTGCTAGGCCAAAAAGGCCCCTATCTCAGCACGATGCCACGATATTTAAAGAAAAACAATAAATAGGTACCAAACAATCGGTAAGAAACTCCATTCTCACTCCTTGTACATTTTTAACATCATTTTAAATACACGCTAAAGGTGGAAAAGCTGCCGTAAAAGTAAACGAATCAACAATAATATCATTACCGTACACAAAACCACTCAATACCTGTGCGTATTCCGGTTTGGGGCAGCCAGTTGATCCGCTGCGCAAGTCCCGACTTGTTACAAATGAGTCACTGATGGGACCAGTTTCGGACCGTTACAACCTACGGAGTAAGGCTGCTAATTTAAAATGTGTCCGGTAGTTACGTAATGTCGAGTTATCAACGGTTTTGACTTGTCCATGCAAGGGGTTTATGTTCTGGGTAATTGAAGACTGCTTTGACTTCATATTAATAATACCTTTATTTTTACTAACTTTGCACATAATACAAAAATAACTTGGCTACAATGTTGTCCAAGCATATGAAATTAAGCATGTGTAGTCGAACTAGGCAGTGTCTGTATTTCGACTATCAGCCTTCTTAGCGTTATTTTTAAGATATTAGTGCCAGTAAATAATTCGCTTGCTAAGTTACTCTTGCTAGTAATAAGTGTGTAGGTAATCCCATAATTGTTATGGTACTTTCATTGCCAGAAATGTGAGGATTTAACAAAATATAAGACTAGCATAATATTCGTTACAGAAATTGCTAAATACTCTTTTAGTTACGATAAACGCCAAATTTATTATAATCTATTTTCACAGCAGCTGTCACACTTAGTGTACGGCCTGAGTGCACGCTGTATTCGAGCGTCGGGCGGGGCGGGGATGAGCGGTCGAAAGGGCGTTTTTTAAGTGGCCTCAGTGCACGCTCAGCGTTTGTGGTGGCGGTCGTTTGTGACGATCATGGCGTCTGCGTCGTATGATATTATTAATATGTATTTAGAAGAAAACTTGTGGCTAAAATTTAATTATGAGTCAAGGCAAGGTCCTAGTAACATTGTGAAGCAAAGAAAACAATTTGGAGAGTTTTCTACGCTATTTGAAACATTAAGGGTGAATGAAGATAAATTTCATGAGTTCTTATATAAAGAATGCGAAGATAACCATATTTCAGGTTTATTTTGTATTTCTGAAATTATTTCTTCAAACGACATCCTTCAAGAACGCTCGTATCACCGCTACAAAACACAAACTGGTTTGAACTTGCACGCGACGCCCCGCTCGACGCAAACATGCCCGCTGCTGCGCACGCTCCGCTCGGCCGGCACTCAGGACGGCCACTACGGGTAGCACGTGTTTAACATGAACGCTGCACGCCCCGCCCCGCCCGACGCTCGAATAGAGCGTGCACTCAGGCCGTACACTTAGTTGTAACTATTGCTGCGATTTATTTTAAGTAAATAAATAAAAAAATAAATATTGCACAACTTTTCACACAACGCCATCTAGTCCCAAGCTAAGCTAAGAGCTTGTGTTATGGGTACTAAACAGCTGATAAACATACTTATATATTTGTAAATACATACATAAATTACAGATAAATTACACCCAGACACAGAACAAATGATCGTGCTCATCACACAAACATTTATCCCGGGTGGGAATCAACCCCCGGCCTCCGGCATAGCAGTCAGGGTCACTAACTACTAGACCAACAGGCCAGTCAAAAGTAATGATGTGGATTTCATTTAGTTATATTATTTCATTTTAGTTGAAAATTACAGTGTCAATGATAAAAACCACATAAACAATACATGGATACGTCCTTCGTTTCACTTTTATTCTTCTAAGTTTAGACTAAAACAATTAAATAAAAATTGTTTTCAAGTATCCACGTAAAAGTTACACAGAGCTGTGTCTAAAGCACAGTTTTGTCAATCAATTCAATCCATCAACCACACAAAAATCCAGATTCCGGGATGCTTGCTACTGATATATTCTAAATAGAAGAGCCTAACAAAACCTACAAGTCTTAGTAATAAACGCTTTTGTAAAATCTGCGAACCAAATAGTCTTTGTCAGCAATAGTATATAATATAAGTGACGCATCCTTATAACGTCAAGGCTGTCACATCGTTTTCAGTGCATTGTTCTGTATGAAGGTACAAATATTCAAAGAAGGCCGTTAGTTCAAAGGTTATAATGTATTATTCTTGTTCGACAGAGGCTCGCTGCCATGGCAAGGTCTGAAGGCGATCACCAAAAAGCAGAAGTACGAACGGATCAGCGAGAAAAAGATGTCGACACCCGTTGAGGTGCTCTGTAAGGTAAGCACAAAATAAACACATTCAATACTTAATATAGGCGGGACGTTACGTACAAAATTTTCAGCCAATACTTGGGTCCGAGCGGACACATATCTATGAGTTTAGTACGCACCGCTGCTGCTCCAATATTGCCATAGGCGTTACATTTACACTTACTACACTACAATATTGCCTATAATACAAATGCTGTTAAAGAGCTATTTTTAATCGTTACATAAAACGTGTCTGATTTTAAAAATTCGGCGAAAGAAAAATTTACTTTAACTTAATTGAATAAAGTTGCTCCGTACTGTTCCGCGAAAAAATATTTGAACGAAGTTGGTGTAGTGAAGTGTATAAATAGAAATACTTCAAAATTGAATAGATAATGTCCATAATAACCATAATCAATTAGACCAGATGATTGGTAAGGAGACGGTCAAAAATGAGCTATTATTCCGTAGAAATTTGAACACCAATGTGATATACACTGTTAGAAAGCTTATTTAATAAACTACTCGATCATGAATAAGTAAGATTTTTTTTTCTGTCTCTGCTAATATTGATTTAAAACGCAATTATTGTCTACAACAGGCTAGGGATGGAGATGAGTGATTCACAATAAGTTAACTAAAAAATAAAATAAAGAAAACATTCGGTACTGTGTTATTACTGTGCTATAAATATCATAGTTGTAAATTGTGCATCCTGACGTGCACAGCATAATTTTTAGCATGTGGGTAGGTTCGACACAAATCTAAGTACAAACCATACCAAGTCTCTTTCCATAGCCCGTAATCGAATAAGCGTTCTGCATAGCCTAGTAACACAGCTGACGCATGCATACGCGTGAGCGGTAATAGATTTGAACCTGCGACCTCGCGAAGAAGGTCGCCATCTTAAATCTTAACTCTGTAATTTCGACACTAATTCATAAGGTGTACTAATTGGAGAATAATTAGTACATATCAACTTAAAACTTTTTTCATAATAAAACAACCAACTTTTACAAAAAAAAAACAATAACAGGTCTGTAAAATAAAGGTCTAGTTTCAGAAGTCTGTGGCTTTGGTGGTTTTGTTTTATTCATTATTGACCACCGACTTCCGAAGCAAGACCTTTATTTACACCTGTTAGTGTTTTTTTAAGAAGTCGTTGTTTTTTTTTTGTAAATGTTTTTAATTTGCAATTTTTAGTTTCTTCGTATGTATGTAGCACTAAATAATGGTCTTTCAAAAGTTGAAAGAATCATTGTAATCGGTTAGCAATTGCTAAAGAAGTTTTTTTTTAACATATACTTATCTGCCGGACTCCTTCTTAAATAGCCAGGCACGAACATGTGACTAGCAATAGCGAGTAATTTGCTGTTATGCGTTGAAGAGTTCCGTTGCCTGTCTTCTTCATCAGTTTTTCTTTATAAAATGATACTTTCTAAATAAAAATGCTTGATTTGTTACTAAAAATGTCAAAATCTCGGTACGTGTGTACCGATATTTATTGAGGAGAGTTACCTCAATTCCTCTAGGATCCCTCATCAGTTCTGAGTTTTGATGACAAATGGGATCAATCTGCTAGTATACCCTTTTAAATAAAAAAAAGAATTTTGAAAATCAGTGCATAAATAAAGGGGTAATAAGGTAACAAACCCTAAAAAAAAATACAACCGAATTGAGAACCTCCTCCTTTTTTTAAGTCGGTTAAAAACATCTAGGTTTCATTTAATACAAACATACATAAACTCACGCCTTTTTCCCATGGGGGTAGCCAGAAACTATAGAGCGCTATATGCTACGATTCTTATTATATCTCTTTTGCTTCGTTTACATTCATATATGTTGTCATATACACACGCCGGTTGCGAGTACAACGCACCTGACCTTTCTGAAGAACCTCACCAGTCACCAATAAAGTCTATGTATGTGTGGTTTATCAATATATTCTAATTTTTCAAAACTGTTACAAATATACGAAGTACCTAAAAGACGCGTAGGTATACCAAAACCACAGGCAGCGACAAGCATGCTTAAAAGGACTGTTTTCTCACATTAACCAACAGAAAAAACAGGAGATAACAGTCCTAACACAAACTAACAAAAAATATTAAGAGAGATTTAATGTAGGTAAGCTTTTTAAAACCTGTATAAAAAGGGAAAGTAATAAAATGGTGTTGAAGATTATTTAGCCAATTAATTGATCATAATTATTAGCGTAAGCCTTCGTGTATAGCCAATTAATTAAAATCGAAAATCCAATAGGCCGGATGTAAAACTCGAATAAATTAATACAAAGGTCTTTATGACACCTTTGTGGTCAAATTAAATTAAATCAATGCCCCGCATAACTTTACATGCGGTAGTAAATTACAGTACTTTAAAATCGTACACGGTATTTACATATTTATGTGATAATTGAATCGTATGGAACCAACAAAGACAGTAATATTCCATTTTTGCATTTTGTTAACTTACTATGTTTATGTTTCAGTTTGTAAATTTTTCTTGACCGATTATTAAAATCTTATTAAAAGCAGGTGGTTTAAAATAGAGTTCAGTAGCAAAATCAGGAACATACCATAATAATGTAGTGTTGTAAAAAAAGATATTTACCTACCACCATTTGAGTAAAAGTTTGAGTAAAAGAATTTTACGGGCTAAATTTAATATTAAAATACAATTTTTTTTTGTGCAGGGATTCCCGGCTGAGTTTGCGATGTATTTAAATTACTGCCGTGGACTGACCTTCGACGAGGCTCCCGATTACATGTATCTTAGACAGGTAAGTCATACATTTATATCTTGTGTAAATATGTCATGTCCACTGAACCATGACTCGGATGTCAGGAGTGGCTTAGAGAGCTTGTGAACATAAATATTTAATTCCTTGAGCACTATCTACTTAATAAAAATATTATAAAGAGGAAAAATTTGATTGTTTGTTTGCATTGAATAGACTCGGAAACTATTGGACTGATTTGAAACTTTCACCGTTGGGAATCTACACTATCCTCGGATGACATAGGCAATATTTATCCCTATATTCCAACGGGAACGGGAACAACGCCGGTGGAACCGCGTGATGTCTGTTAGTCTATAATTAGGGCTGAAACTATGTTAAGCGGGCACCCGCGACGTGCATCCGTCGTGTGTCTACGCGCATGGACACGCGGATGGGTCCGTCCGTGGGAAGGCGACGGTCCTTGTCGCGGGTACCCCTAGCGAAGACAGGATTATTTAATTTACGCAACGCGCGGTTTCGTACAAAAGTGCTCCATCGCGTGCCTTCGCGACGGTTTCCGTCGCACCAAGACGGGGCTTCATTGCGCGAGTGCGCGGCGCACCTCCCCGTGACGTAGCACTGACGTGGGTGCCCGCTTAACGCAGTTTCAGCCCTTAAAGCTTGAACCATTGGTCCACAGCTGTTCCGTATCCTGTTCCGCACGATGAACTACCAGTACGACTACACGTTCGACTGGACGATCCTGCGCCAGCGCAAGCAGCACATGGAGGCCGGCGCCGCGCCCGCCGACCGGCGCTCGCCCTCCGTGCAGCGCCGCGCGCAGCAGCAACCCAGCCAGCCGCCGCCTAACAACGAGGTGCGTACACTGGGACCTGTACCGTAGTACCGACTGGACGATCCTGCGCCAGCGCAAGCAGCACATGGAGGCCAATCTTCGTACAAATTTATACAGGAAGCACAATATTTTCATTTACCAATGATTCAATTATGGTTAGGGATAGCTAGTTTAAAATTCACATGTAAGATTTGACCCATACGATTTGGCAAAAACACTTAACATAAAACCATTGAAGTAAGGACCTTTTAGTAGGTAATCATGTTGCAACGAACAATGCCACCACAGCTTTGTGAACAAATAAAGGAGTTTCTCACGGTTTCCAAAATGACCGCGCGTCACATAATGTTTCCGGCTACTTTTATATAATCCTCTCGTATCGTACAATTTAAAAATAACTGGAAATCATTAAGTACACAAAAATAGCAGTGTTTCTCCTTCGACGTAACATTAGCTGGCCATGATTATTATCTGGTGCCTGGTATCTTTACATGACATCTTTATTGGTTTTTAAAAGTGGTGTTGAGTGTTAGATACACTCAACACGCAAAGCAAACGCAGAAGACAGACCCAAATCGCAATTAATTTGCCTTAAAAATTCTTATATTTTATGATGCTGTTGAGCTGTAGTACTAATTATTATTATCTTTTTCGGTTTGACTGTTAAGTAATTCCGTATAATTATTGAAAACAATAACCTAACCCAATTGGCTGTACCTTACGATCTTAAGAGGTACACGCACCTTCATACTTAGGATCAAGACACGCTGATCGACGGTGTTTGGCGTTTGTCCATACAAAATTAGAGCAAAGTATGTAATGACGTACGCATCCTTGTGCATTGACATTGACGCGACGAACGCGCTTTAAACGGCGGCGAACTGACACAAAACGCGATCGGTCATCGACGGCCTCCGTAAGCTGCAGGATAATGCGTCCAAGTGTGCTCCTATTCTATCGACAAAATGCGAAAGGCTGTCGATCAACGTGTCTTGAAGTCTCGTATCCCTTAATACCTAATACCTTCTTCCTTCCTAACGCAAACTCGTTTCTTAGGTCAAGTCTGTCCACGCCACAAACGAATCGTCCCCTAACAAGCAGCCGGTGAAGGGACATCAATCTGTCAGTCAACTTAAGAAGAAACTCACTGCCATATCATAAATATACTGAAGCCGGTCTTCTTTGTTAATTTATTATCAAAATATGATTGTGACATGAATATGCACTGATTCTATATCATTATAAATATGAATAGCTTTATACTGGAAACAAAAATTGGCTGTTATAAGCTAAAGTAGCTAATACAATCCCAACTAGTAGTGTTTATTTAGTTGTTGTACTGCAGTTTTTGTTTAGTTTACAGTCCAAAAGCTGGTTTTATTGTTACTCTTTCCAAATACTTGTGTAGTAGGTACAGTAAACTTGTACAGCTTTCTAAAGTTGGAATGTGTTGTAGTTTTATCTATTCTGTTCACGTAAAGAGGCTATAGATTTCAAATAGTACAATTGTAGTTTTCTTACTGTTTGAGATATCCGGAAAGGTATGACATGTGTTTATTACACACTACAGAGCATCGAGACAATTTCAATTGTGCCTATTACAGGTAAAACCTCACTTGGTATTAGGTTGTGAATTGAGGTCCCTTTCACTGTGTAAATTGATGTGCCCGCTCTGTGGTGAATAGGTGTTTCAGTAGTATGTATACAAACTTGTAGAATCTTTGGTATCAAATTTCGCAATACACGCGACGAGTTGTGTGACCCATATATAACAGTCATGTACGCAAACACGTAAACATATAAAATTATATCAGTTTGGTACAATGTGTTTTTCGAAGTTGTTTTTTTTTTATAGTCAATAAAATTGATAAGGTGCATATTCATGTGGTGCATACTCGTAAATTTTAGTAGGTGCGTTAATTAGTTTTATACTAATTAAAGGTTTGTTAATCAAACCTTTATTTGTGGCTATGAGGAGCACGGTTTAATAAATTAGAGGTTAATAGCTGACGTCATGGACCTCTACGACTACTCGCGCTGCTGTAGTCACGGCGGATTTTTCGGAAACTCCTCATGGTCCTTCAAATTAGAGCGTTCTATAGAACTACGTACCTGTGTAAAACTTAATTGAATAATTATTATAAAGTAGTGTGAATGGATGTGTGAGTTTTGTTCAATGTAAATTTTTACTTTATAAGGTTTAAAAACATTATTAATATTATTATTACATTCGCCAGATGAGTACAGTTAGCAACGTGTTTTGAATGCTTCCTTTTTCTAGTTTTGCAAAATATTAATGGTGCTAACCGTACACAGATTCTCTTTCGATATTAATGCATTGCAATTTTTTAATTAATTGTTTAAAAATTGTATAAATTATAAAATGAGTTTTGCCAACACCAAAAATACTGTAATGTTTGAAATAAGGTTCAACATAACTGACTGACTGTATGATGTGAATTTTGTATAATTTGAATAAAAACCTTCAAGTTTAGTAGTACATGCGTGTCATTCGAGTTAGCCCAGAAGATGCAGGATGTCTGCGGTAAAGTTTCGTATCTATATTATTGTAGATAACCAGCAGTTAGTATTAATAGTCCTCATAACTTAGTGGGCAACAGAAACATCTTATATACTAATTAGCTGAATCAAAAATCATTCATCTTGATCATATAATATTTTGAAAAGAATTTTAATTTATAAAGTAAATTTATCACGACTTTTAGTATTCATATTCAAACATAGAGCTGTACGGTCCACGTATATGGTTATTTAAATATTTAGATTGTTAGACTGTGAACAATACACTTAGTTTGTCAGAAAATTAATCAGATTTTGTTTCTTCCACAGTGAAAGAGAACCCGTCGTTCGGCAGCCCCGGGTGGTCCGGTGAAGAAGAGAGCGCGATAGCATTGTAGTGTGCGAGTGTGTGTTCAGTGTGTGCGTGCGCGTGCGTGCGTACGTGCTTGCGTGTGTGTGTGCGCGTGTGTGTGCGCGTGTGTGCGCGTGCGTGCGTACTCGCGTGTGTGTGCGTGAGTATGCAGGCGCGAAGCTCTCCGACGGGCGCCGAACGCGTTCATGACAACGGACTTGCTTTCTCTCGACTAGACGAAGCCTTGCGTTATAAGTTAAACCACAGTCTATCTAACACTAAATCCATACAGTGGCAGGTTCCAGCCTGCTGTATTGCGTATATCGACATGACATGACAGTTTATTTTGCAATTCGACCGATCGGTATGTTTTTATTTATTATCCTGTCTGGAAAGACGAAGGTTTCAATGGCAAAGGTAAACACTGTATGGAATAGATAGTTGTACTGTGGTTGTACTATCGAGAATCCACTATCACAGTGGTACATTATAAATGATCTTTCTGTTTGGGCACAGTTCCAATCGTCTTTTTTTTACTGTATAAATTTAACTGTAAATTACATTACAGATGTTGATACAATATTACACTAGAAGAATATTCATTATTAATTCAGTTTGTAGTTATGTAACTCGATGATTGTTTAGTTTTCGATGTTAGTTTTCTAATTAGCTAGTGTTCACATTTTATTGTTGCCGCTGGTGGTATTTCAATCTGTTCCCTGTACATATGCGAATTGTTTTGGGAATACCGCCCGCGAATCGACGCGTAACACAATATTGGCTAGTGTTGTTCATTAAAATTTGCAGATTTGTAATGAATAAAGTAGTCTATAACAAACGTGAAAAAATGGTAAAAATGAAAAAAAAAAAAACGAACATGTGGTAGTACCTAAGTGAATTGATTTCCAGCCGTTTGAAACGTGCCCAGCCAAACTAAACAGACATAGTTTTAAGATTATTTTACTATTTTGCTTTTACTTTGGCATATTTCACTTATAAATTGTACATAGACATGGGCAGAGCGCGTTTCAAAGGGACGTTGGTATGGCGGTATATCTTATTTGAAGATTATAAAATTGTAAATATATAAGCTAGTAAACTTGTTTTAATCACTACATATTTTTTTAAGAAAGCACTAATTGCGTTTGATTTGTGGCGTATTGTGATACTGCAAGATTTGTTCTGAGTGGAGCTCTTGGGAGGTAGTTCGAGAAACTTCAGTCTGACCGATAGTAACGAATACTGTCGAGAGTATTGTTGCAAATAAAACGATCATAACCAAAGTGGGACACAAAACCAGCTTTCAATCAGTTAAAAACAGTTAAGACACGTGTGGTTTTAAGCTGTTCAAAACCTATTTAAAACTGGTATTAATTCACAGATTGTGGTATAAGTGACTACTACTAAGATACAGCTCAGATGCTCAGCTCGTGATGTTTCTCGACAATTCTCTCGCAGAGCCTGACCGGGGCTACAGGCTTAAAAAGGTTTCCAGACTCCAAAACTTGACTCGTAACTGGAATGAGCTTCATTTGAGGTTGTATACGCCTCAGTTTTTCGAATGAAAGACATTCCATTTACTATTCAAGGCATCAATGATTACGACTTCCAACGGTATATTCATTCATCTATTCAGTAATATTCATGTTTTTATACAAACTACCTTTACATATAATTTAAGAATAAATGTTAATGAAACCAATCGCGCTCACAGGAAACTGCCATGTGTGGTCTCGGCTTGACAGTTGACGACGAGTGTAAAATTATTGTATTTAAATTAAAATATCACTAAAACAATGCTTCCATAGTTTGAATGCTAGAAGTATCATAATACACCATGTTATTTGTAAGACATAACTTTAAGTTCCCGGAATGATTAGTGCGAACGAAGTGTGAGCGAACAAATGGAGACAAAATAAATATAGTATGAATACCATGTATAGTTACAATGTTGCTATGTTTGACCACTGTGAGTGATATTATGGATCTCATTCCTTGCAAATTCGGTTTTATTTCGAGACTCAGTAACACTGGTTCAGGACACGCATTTTGTCTCCAGTTGTGTGTATACTCAGTGTGTCAACACTCTATAAATTAATAAACAGTAATAAACTATCGCTTTGTTTTCTTTACGTCCTTTTACGACACCCCACATTCACATACATTACATTGCCCTACCTACCACTCCACATACTAAAGCCAAAAAAACAATCAGATAGTCAACGCCAGAATGGCTGGACCAAAAACGAGATATCCACGTAAACCATGTGCACCAAAGAGATTTAAAATACTATAGGGCGGGCATGTCAAGGAAAGACTACAGAAGAACTTTTATCCTGTCTCAGTAACGCCATCTAGAATAATATATGAATATTAGAGCGGCAGCGGAGCGTACTCTGTGTCCACTAGGACAAGTTTTGGATGAAAATTTATGTGGCTCAGGTTGGCTGGACAGATTTTCAAAATAGCTCGCATTTAACTAGGTCAATAGGGCACTTTATGTGACAGCTAAACACCCTTATTTTAAATTTTGTGACGCTACTGAATCTCATATAATCGATCGAAAACGTTTCTCATCTTGAAAACTCACTTTTTGCTGGTCTCTCAATCTTGGTAACGGAAGTGATTTTGACGACTTTTTGCATATCAACGGGCGTCACTTAAATTTGTGACAGGCATCGAGCTAAAAGTGATACGTACAGAATTGAAAATTTCCCTTCATGGTTTTCAGGTTTAGACTTCATTTTGCATATCTTTATACTATACTTATAATAAATCTGTAGAAGTAAGAATTCTGTACATTGAAAATATCAGAAAACTAAATGGCAGGGGGTGTTACTAGACGACCCAAAAATGTGATTAAAATTTTTTTTGTCGGTCTGTCTGTATGTTCAAGTAGGTATCACGCAAAAACTACCGGTTTGATTACGATGAAACTTGGTATACTTGGTAAAAAGTACTTTATATCCCGGAAAAGTATATGCAATAAAAAAAGAAACTTAATTTTGCGGTACGATCCTTAGACCCGACTACTGTACCAACCGCAAATAAAGTGTGTCGTAGGTTACGTCACCCGCAGTGGATTTCACCAAGGGGCGTTGCACACGGCTAAGATACATACTATAATATTTTATCTGAAGATACAATATATAAATAAATAAAATAAAAAGCCTTTTATTGCTTGCATAGGTAAAATTACAAAACAGACTTCATAAGAAGATTAATTGATTGATGATTTTATAGATAACTTACTTTTACCTTATTTTGTAATAACAATGAATATTAAAAAGAATTTAAATTGATATTGACATTTTTTGATTTAAATAATATCTTGAGAGATCTATATCATAGTTTTAAAATTACTAAAAATCTTCGTAGTGTCCATTGAATTTTATGGCGACCGATATTGTATCTTAAGATAAAATATTATAGTATCTCAGCCGTGTGCAGCGCCCCTTAGTGAACTCCACTGCGGGTGACGTAATCTACGACAAACTTATTATTTTCGGTTGGTACAGTAATCGGGCCTAGGGATCGAACCGCAAAATTAAGTTTTTTTTATTGTATATACTTTTCCGGTATAAAAAATACCCAGTGTGGTGCCCAAGATATTAAAGAATAATTATACCAAGTTCTTTGCGTGATGCCTGAACATATAGACAGACAGACAGACAAAAAAATTTAATCACATTTTTGGGTTCGGTGTCGGTCTAGTAACACCCCCTGTCATTAATTTTTTTGATATTTTCAATGTGCAGAATTTTTACTTTTACAGATTTATTACAAGTACCTAAGTATAGATATTTATGTTCTATTTTTTTATATTTATTATAATTATTATTTATTAATTTCGCTGTAGTGCAGTTCATGCATCTCTTTCAGGCACGAATAAATATTAGCGCCAGAAAGAGATAGCTCGAAAACGGGGGTTCGGGGACGCACATGTTACCTACTAACCGCTCGGGTATTTTCCATTGTTTATAATTTACCTACGTCGTCGTATTCACAGAAAAGACCTAATAAGAACTTACTTAGTGTACTTTACATTTTTACGTATCGGTTAAAATTTATTTGTATTTGTAGTTATAGGTACTTAAGTACACTTACATATTTAGCTCACTTTGTTAAATTACAAAGCGATTTGTTAATAGTAATTGTGGTTTTATAGTTTTGGGTCTCTAAATTAACAAAACTGAATTTTCCAAAACACTTTTTCACATACAAAAAGTGAAAATAAATAAAAAGAATTACAATACATTTAATCACACTACGTACACGCACCCAATTTATGTTCACACCCACAGAATTTACACTAAACAAAAAAAAAATCTTTTATTTTTTTAACAATACATTAATAGCAGGGTTATTAGCCATTGCGTGGCTATTAATGGATACTTATGGATTATAATCGCTAATAACTCAAAGCATCCGGCTATTTACCCAACTCTAAATATGACCCCAAATATATTGTTGACAGTTTAACAAAATTACATCATTTATAAACTCCATTTAGATCGTCCGTTCGACCGTTTTACTTTATGGTCAGCCATTATAAAAAAAAAACTCGTAATTGTAAAACTTATTTTTTTTTATGCTTTTGATGCAACCATAAATATGAGAATCGTATCCGAACGTCTATATAGGTAAGTCATTCGTTTAATGAGGTGAGTGCAGCAAAATGGACGACGAAAAATTATTAGAACGTGTGCGCAAGTACCTACCCCGTGATTTACGACATGAGCCATCCTAATTCCTAAGTATTTAGATAACAAATACAAAAATATTATTTGAAAAACAATACTTCATCATAGATGGCAATTGCAATAGCTGCCAATTCAAATTGTTAAAATTGCATATTTACGCGTAAGTATAATCGACAGATGAAATCACTTACTAGCAAAAACCACATCACAGATAATATACCTAGTCGTGCAAATAATACCGCCGCGTATTTCCATAACCGTGTAGGTACATAAGGAGGCAGTACTGCCTTGAAACACGCACGGGTTTGTCGCGCTAACTGCCTTTACAAAATCGTGTTCAATTCAAGGCACAGCTGTCATCCCACCTTCAAAATACGATTTAAATTGTTTTATCGTGTCTTCGACACAACGCAGTAGGCTCAATGATTGGGCGACATTGACTCGGTGTCGTAATCACCTTCACAAGATAAAGAGCATCGAATTTTACATTGGTAATTATCATTGTCTCCATCATATTTTACGACTTCAAAATTGTGCACAATACCACTAAGAATATTCTTCAATAGTTCCATATTTAATCAATAGCCCACTTTATTACCATAACTTCAAAATAATCTAATGGTATAACTTGAGTTATATCTCGACAAACCTAAGAAGTAAGAAGTACCATTTGACTTTAGCTTTGCATTTAGTTTTTTTATTTATTCATTACCATCACAAGATAAGTTTGTTAATAATACACATTTATTTCATGCACTGTGGAAAAACTAACGAATGTTATGTGACTGGCGGAGTGGCGAGACGCGAGCGAAGTTGTTTACGCTCGAACTTCATGGCTAAGTTCCATGCATCGCCTTGAACACGTGTTTGGAAGAACAGATGGAGGTTCCAAACCCGTGCGCGATTGGAGGACATGTGCCTTGAATTGAACACGATTTCGTAAAGGCAGTTAGCGCGACAAACCCGTGCGTGTTTCAAGGTAGTACTGCCTCCTAATGTGCACGTATGGAAATACGCGGCCCGGCCGGCGCACAGTGGACACTGGACGTGTCTCAGCCGAGGCCCAAACCGGTCGCGACACGGTGTAGTGTAAATCATCCTTTACTGCCCCCCCCTGATGATTTTCCGATTTTATCTGAGGTAGTGCTAGAAGTTTTCTAGCTCGCTTCGCTCGCTCAGATTCCTTTTGGTTACCTACCGTTACCAAGTTACGCCTCTAAAAGTAAAGAATAACATTTTACATATTTGGGGAGTCGTCAATTGTCAAACATTTTCCTATGATTAGGACTCCTATCTAATGGGATGGGCACGGGCTGTAATCACATGCAATTTTGATATTAAACAAAACTGCAGGTGCTAACCGCCGCCCCGTGACAGCTTTAGGGATATCGGGCAACCGCGATCATCGCCCGGGGCTGCAAGTCCGTATATAGAAACGCCATTCTTTAAAACTATCTTAGGTGAATGCTAAAAATTACACCGTGATACAACAACAATATCAACAAATATAACAACATCAAACAAATATCAGAATTTGTCGGTCACTGGTTCAAAGATATAAGGGCCTAAAGGTGGCTCTCCCCAGCAGAGCCACATTTATATCTCAAAAACTAGGGCACCTAGCGAAGATGTGTTTTCTCTCATATTTAGTCGCCAATAAGTCGCAATTTGTCCCCAAGTTACAGATTTAGTCGGTATGTAATTAAAAAGATTAAAGAATTAAATTTCTCCATACAGTGGTACAAGTACCTACGTACAAAATATTTATGTAGTTTCTAGACAGTATTTATGACATCTTATGGAGGAATATTTGTTTCGAATTATATAAACATAAACTTATTTTATAACTAGCTTCTGCCCGCGACTTCGTACGCGGATCCTTTTGCTTATGCCAGCGACAACGGGGTCGTCAAAATCGAAGATCTGAAACATCTGATGTCGAATTCTATAAGCCCGGGGACGGGAAAACAATGGGATGCGCGAGACGATTCAAGATGTTCCAATTTTTTTATTTTTGTTGGTCAACAGGAAATGCCATCAGACTTAACAACTTTTGCTAAGACGCCATTTCTATTATGTATATGTTATATTGTCTCTGGGCTTTGGAGTTCCTCTACAGGTGCTCCAGATCTTCAAATTTAGTCTCACAGCAGAAAACACTCTTCACGTGGAATAGTTTTTGCAATGGCACCATTTTTATATCTCTTTTACTTTAGGTGTTCCATTTTCCAAAATAAATTATAGCCTATAATATGTTGCGTGACGTTCACGATCAGCGGTCAGTCGCGCATCTCCTTCCCCCACTTATCTCTAGAGTCGATGCGTATATACGCTGAAAACTCAAGCGTCATGCTTTTTCCGTGAACGTCTCCAACTCGCGAGACAGTGCATGATGTTCACGATCAGCGGTCAGTCGCGCACATATTCTTCACTGGTCTCTAGAGACCTGGATGTAGATGCGTAAATACGCTGAGAATGCAGGTGTGCTTCGCGATCTCAAGAAGTTTCCACGGAGCGAGTTGCAGCCTCATGTTCTCGAACAGCATCAAGTCTCTCCTAACGCTCTTCGGTAGATTGTTGGGATCTTATGGTCTTTAATCATTTAGCACCTTTGGAACATTGGGAAAAATTTGACCTCTTTATAGGCATGGTTATAGTTTTATTGTGATGATACCTGATCAATTAAAATCTAAGTGGCTGCTCCCCTGCGTTACCGGGTAAGCTACCGTGTAACGAAGATAAATGGAAAAGGAAATTAAACACTCAAATAACATAAGCCCGAAGGCATACGATAAAAAATGGGAGTTTTAGCCAGTAGAGTCTAATTTTCAACGATATACCATCATCATCGAAAATCAGTCCTGAACTGTTCCCGCCTTCACCGCGTAGTACCTCCTACTTATGTTATTTTATAATTATGCAATGAAATTAGTGATAGTTTTAATTTCTATATCAAATGTTTCTGATCTTCGATTTTTATAAGTCAACAGGAAATGCCTATCAGACCGAACAACTTTTGCTAAGACGTCATTCCTATTTGAGTTATGGTGTAGCTGGGCTCTTGGAGTTCCACAACAGGTGTTCCAGATCTTCGATTTTTATACGTCAACAGCGAGTGCTCATAAGGCTGAACAACTCTTGCTAAGACGTCATTCCAATATATGTTATAGTGTAGCTGGGCTCTTGAAGTTCCACATCAGGTGTTCCGGATCTTCAAATTTATTCTCTCAACAGAAAATGCTCATAACGTGGAACAATTTTTGCTATGGTACCATTTTTGTATCTCCTATAGTTTAGATGGTCTGTTGCGGTTCTGCATCAGGTGTTCCGGATCTTCAAATTTATTCTCTCAGCAGAAAATGCTCATCACGTGGAACAATTTTTGCTATTGGACCATTTTTGTATCTCCTATAGTTTAGCTGGTCTGTTGCGGTTCTGCATCAGGTGTTCCGGATCTTCAAATTTATTCTCTCAGCAGAAAATGCTCATCACGTGGAACAATTTTTGCTATGGGGCCATTTTTGTATCGCCTATAGTTTAGCTGGTCTGTTGCGGTTCTGCATCAGGTGTTCCGGATCTTCAAATTTATTCTTTCAGCAGAAAATGCTCATCACGTGGAACAATTTTTGCTATGGGACCATTTTTGTATCGCCTATAGTTTAGCTGGTCTGTTGCGGTTCTGCATCAGGTGTTCCAGTTTCCAAGATAAATTATAGCCTATGTGTTGACCAGACTTAATATCTATACAACAAAAAAAAAATCATTCAAATCCGTCCAGAAGTTCCGAAGATTAGCGTGTGCAAACAAACAGACAAACAGACAAACAGACAAACAGACAAACAGACAAACAGACAAACAGACAAACAGACAAACAGACAGACTTTTTTTTTTGGATTCGTGCTCTATTACTGTTTCTAAACCCCCCTCAATTATTATTTTTTAAATATATTCAATGTACAGACACAGTTTTTTTACAGTCTTATTATATGTATAGATTTCAACCCACCAGAGGAAAGCTGTATTCATTGCCTACAAATCCACAGTAAATATATGTAATTATTTATCTAGTACAATGTGTGCACTTACTACCAAGTTGCTGGCAGATAAATCGCTGCGCTCCGTTTCATTTACGGTAAGTAAGAAAGAGATTCACTATGCGCCTTTCGTACAGACGAGCTACTTAGAACGAGTTGCCCGTCACGTGAGTTAAAAACGTGAGGTAAAGCAGTTGCATGCAACTGTACCTACATCTTTAGACCAAATAGACCAAGAGCAAGGTTTAATGTTTTTAAAGAAGTTTAAACCACTCTAATGTAGTAATTTAAAACATAAAAACATGTATTTAATTGAGAATTTATCTCTCTCGGACATTTCTAAGGACTTAAGAGACCGATAAAACTTGAATAATTTAAATAAGACCGATAATACTATTAATAATCGTTACCAACGACTTTACGTGACGCGATCCATTCACTACTTTTGAAATTATCGCAGGGAATGACTGATGTAATTACTTTTTAGGAATAACCCGAGCTATTAAACGTTGAAACATAATTCGGTTGATTCAGATTTCTTTATTAAGTTTCTACTAAACAAGGAAATGTCGACGCAAAAATAGGGGTGTTATAAGTTTCACTGCTATGTGTGTGTGTCTGTCTGTCTGTCTGTCTGTCTGTCTGTATGTCTGAATGTTTGTCTGTCTGTCTGTCTGTGGCACCGTAGCGCCCAAACGGGTGAACCGATTTAAATGCGGTTTCTTTTATTTGAAAGCAGGGTTTCTTGCGATGGTTCTTAGATATAATTCATCAAAATCGGTTCAGCCGTTTCAAAGTTATCAGCTCTTTTGTGTTAGCTACCGTTGCTATTTTAGACATCTATGGGTTTTAACTTTAAAAAGTAAAACATTTAAAAAGTTAAAAATAACACTTTAGCCATGAAATTTTACGTAACGTCGGGGTACCGTTAAAATAAGTACCTACATACCTACTAGGAACATTCCTTACTTAAGCAGTACCCCGACGTGAAGTAAAATTTAATGGCTAAAGTGTTATTTTTAACTTTTTAAATGTTTTACTTTTTTGCGGTGGGGGTTTTTTAAATTTATAATTTAATTTTTTTATCATTGACACTACAATTTTCAACTAAAATGAAGTAATGTAAAATGTAACTAAATGAAATCCACATCATATTATCTTAAAACAAATTGTTGCAATGATTACAACTAAGTGTGACATCTGCAGTAAAAAAAATAGATTTGAATAATTTCGGCGTCTATCGTAATTGTAACATGCTTAAATGTACTTTCGTTACAAAGTGTACATTTAAATAACTTTCTTTAACTTCTGTCTAAGTAGAGTATAGATGTAGAATTTATTGTAGATGATGTGAAGTACCTACCTACCTACCAATAAGATCTTGAAAGAGACCTTGTTATTAACATTAATGACAGGAATTCATTTAATTATACTTACAACCGACCGATGGTCCACCGACTTTTAGGGATAGTCTTGCGAGTTGCGCGTATTATGACTGGATTAGGTATCGTATGAATTGTTTTATGGTTTACTATTAATTCTAATTAATTTCGCTTGTAACCACTTGATTGGCTAAGCTTGCTCTGAAGTTTAGACGTCATTTTATTAAAGTCTTGCAAATTGCTTAATGATGGCCGACATGTTTTTATCACTGACCGGTAAAGAATGTTTCAAGCTACACCGTGTGGTGACCAGGCCGTGTCCCGGCCAGGTCACGGCGAACATTATAATATGGTAACTAGGCGCACCCAGCTTTTGGCTCAGAGGGGAGCAGCTCAGATTTTTTTTTCATTTTGACCGTTATTACTAATATCTTATGACTGGCCTGTTGGTCTAGTAGTAAGTGACCCTGACTGCTATGCCGGAGGTCGTGGGTTCGATTCCCACCCAGGACAAATGTTTGTGTGATGAGCACGAACATTTGTTCTGTGTCTGGGTGTAATTTATCTATAATATGTATGTATTTAGAAATATATATGTATGTTTATCAGCTGTTTAGTACCCATAACACAAGCTCTTCGCTTAGCTTGGGACTAAATGGCGTTGTGTGAAAAGTTGTGGAATATTTATTTATTTATTTATTTTATTTTATTTATCTAGGTACCTATTGATAATAATTGCATCACATCACACGAATACACACATTCAGTACACGAATGAATCGACATTATATACGTAGGTAAATAGACCCTAGGCAAAACGTTCAATTAAATCGATCGTGTTATTGTCAATTTAACGCATTATAATAGCCCTCTGCTAATATAAATTCGAGTAGCCTATCTATTAGATGCGTTAAAAGAATAACTTTCTTTAAAGAGACTGACAGAGTCATATGTTGTAATAATTTTATAGTTCTTGGACCTTTGACCGCATTACTTATAGCCTTTTGTCTAGGCTGGGTTGGTAAGTAGGTACAGTTCGAGTTTAAACCCTAATTCTCAATTCACAAGAGGTACTTAACCCGTGCGTGTTAAACCAGTACTTAAAGGTACCTAGCCCGTGCGTAAAGTTATCATAGTATCTCTGTACATTCCCGCGGACTCGACACTGTTCACCCAGAGAACTGGTTGGGTTAATTTAATACTCACAATCCGCCACACATTTTTTTTAGAAATAGGTTACTAACTTGTTTGTAACGTTTGATTGTGATTGTGATAAGTAGGTTGTTTAAAATATTTCTCGAACGATCATTAAACACATCTTATTGTACGCGCTACCCGCATGTAAAATAAACTACTTAAGTACCTACCTATAGCCAAAATATTTAAATTTCGCAAATTATTTGTTCCGTACTAGGTCTATGTTCGAAGGTATGGCCTTTACGTAAACGTTCGCAATGACCGACCTTTAAAATTGCGAGTTGTACAACTTGACAAGAAAACATTCGGTACCGAAATCAAAACAAAAATTACACGACTCACCAGATTGTTGTCACTGCCAGAAAATACCCGAAATTTCGTGCACATCTGTCGGTCGCGCGGCGCTGCCGGGCCGCCGCCGTGCCGCCCCGCTGCCGCCTTTTTGTGCCGCCCGCCCGCCGCTCTTTCGCCCTGCGCCCGCGCTGTTTGAGCCTCGCCTCTTGCACCTCGCATAATTTCTTGATGGAGCCCGATGTAGCAAGCAGACTTCGAACATTGTATCTTGTTCTTCTGCTGCATCTCAACGACTCGGTGAAGCACGTCAGTCAAGAGGGAAACAAGTTCAAGCGACTTCCGATGTCGGCGTCAGGGATGGCTGAGCGATGAGCTGACATCGATAGGGGTTTGTGATACCGAGTTTATAACGTAGAACGATAATCTTCATTTCAGTAATAATCTCACTTAACAATCGTAATCACAAAACATAACTCAAATAGGTAAACCGACAGTTTCGTACCTACTGGACGTGTCTTCCTTGGTGCCTCAAGTCAATCTCCGCTCTGCACAGCTCCCACACACCAGAACGACTCTGTCCACGTGACATTACACAAAAACACATTCGCGCCATTCCAAATGACAAGTAACGTCACGTGCCGGTCACCATAGACTCCGTACTAAATTAATCAAATTCACAACTTATTGTTCAAGAATATCGTTTTCCACGACATACTTATTTTTTCCGAACGCATTTATTATCTGTGGCTTCACTTTTAACGGAATTAAAACAATAGAAAAAAGATACAAAACGTATCTTTGTAATTAATGAATAAGACATTATTTAATTGGGTTTATCTTGCCTTGTTTGTTTGTCGACAGTAAGAAAACTTATATGGTGATTCCATCATAATAATTGAAAAAAAATTGAAAGCTAAATTTTCAGAAACTAATAATTTTCTTCCTGTAATTTAGCTTGATAGCCTACGTGGTTGAGGTTTTGAACCATTTAAAACTGGTTAAAAAACACGGATTTTCGTTTTGCAAATAAATTGAAAACTTCTTGTTATAGTAGTCTAGAGAAAATAGTTGGTATACCTACCTAATTTTATTTAAAGACCATTATCTTTTTTTTGCAATTGGAATAGGTTATTACAATATTTTAAATATAGGAAAATCACAACCTTAGTAGCTTAGAATAGGTACAAAACACGAGCGAAATCGTGTGCCAACTGTATTTCTTAAGTGTGTTTCTTTATCTGTACGGGACGTAGCGGGAATTTTTATTAGGTAACTTATTTAAGATGATTGGAAATAGGTAGGTACCATGTTTTTACTTTTAATTACTTACCTAATATGCAAATTATTGTATAATAGAGAGAATATTTTAAATAATGTTTCAATATTATGAAGCGAAGCGCCCGAATTTCAAATTTGGAGAGCCGCACGTCGCGTTGCGTGTATTGTGCCAGCATTCGCTTCTTAACACCCACTTTACTATTTTATGTTGGGGCCACACTAACGAGAAATGCAATTAGTTACCGCGTTAAGTTGTTGCTACACCTACGGTTTACGTCCATTATCGCGATAATTAATGGCATTTCTCGTTAGAGTTGCCCCAACTTTAGTGAGTGTGTTTACTTGCGAGGTTCGTCAGAACATGACTTTTAGTAGGTACCTACTGACACAGCTCGCCGAGCAAACAAGCCTTTTCTAGCTCAGTTTTAGTTGCCTCAACTCAAATTATTGAAATAAATAAATAAATAAATAAATATTCCACAACTTTTTCACACAACGCCATCTAGTCCCAAGCTAAGCTAAGAGCTTGTGTTATGGGTACTAAACAGCTGATAAACATACTTATATATTTTTGAATACATACATATTATAGATAAATTACACCCAGACATAGAACAAATGATCGTGCTCATCACACAAACATTTGTCCTGGGTGGGAATCGAACCCACGACCTCCGGCATAGCAGTCAGGGTCACTAACTACTAGACCAACAGGCCAGTCAAAGCTTAGTAGGTCTGTCCGTTGGTTTGTCCGGATGTGGAGACACTTGATACACCTTGATCATAGCCTATTCGCAACCATAATGTGGTCGCCTTCCAGTTTAACCAGTTGCAGTTGAAATCAGTGTTTTACATGGAGCGACTGCCTGGTCTGACCTCCACAATCCAGTTACTGTGAAGTACCATAGTCCTAGAAACCTAGAAAACTAGGTGTCAGACTTTCGGGGCACTGACAGCCCATAGCGACTGTTATAGATCTACAAATGATAGACAGGACCAACAGCTTAACGTGCTTTCCGAGGCACGGAGGAGCTTTAATATGTAATGAATGGGTGACCATTAACGGGCGGACCTCGTCAAGCGTAGCTAAACCTTCGATCTATCAGTGGTGCTGTTACTATTTAAAGACGAAACCACATTTATTTAGCTCAATTTGACTTTTGTCTATAGCAACGATAGTTTTGTATCAGGTGCGTAGGCTCAGCTGATTGGACGCGTACCCATCTCATACGAAACTTCCGTTTGATTTAGCACAAGTCACCCAGTGAAAACATAAGTGAAGTAAACTGTCAATTACTCTATACTATAGGTACTCTATTTCTAATAGCATTAGAAAAAAGGGCCTCGTAGAACCTTTGTTGCCCTAGTTACTACCATTTGTTGCCCTAGTTACTAACAATCTTACTACCAGTTGTAATGCCGTTGATTTTGATTACCCTTCCTACTACTCCAGTATTGAGCTGTTAGAAGGAAAAAAAAATAAATAGCCCGTGTTCCTACCGTTATACATAATTTAATGTAAAATAAAAAAAGAGAAAACGAGGAAGAATGTATGTAATACCTGCTGACTAACGTTATTTAGAATCAAAAAAGATTTGTCCAAGTTTCAAGAAAACATAAAAAAAAACCCTTGAAATAATAGTAAATAAAAAAATTAAAAAAAATACATAGTAGTAGGTAACACGGGCTATTAATTGTTTCCCTTCTAACAGCTGAATACTGGAGTAGTAGGAAGGGTAATCAAAATTAACGGCATTACAACTGGTAGTAATTAAAAAGGTCGTAGATGCAGGAATGCAGAACATTAGAATTATTTGATTTTAAATTTAGAACAATAAAAGTGAAACGAATAACGTTGTTCATTCCAGCTTCTTTTACGTTTTTATAATTGACATTGTAACTTTCAATTAAAAAAACCACATAATGGAATCCCCGTTGTCCATATGTTACTACATAGGTAAGGGGGACAACGGTAAGGAATTATATGACGTTCTGTTGTCCCCGTGGTGGGGACGCAGATTACGAGGACAACGGCAATACAACCCTCAAACATATTCAAAGACACGGGAAAATAATGCAACACATTACATTTTACACTTTATTTAACATTGTCGTATAACTTACAGTAATTAACAATAAATTTTCACATAATTGATACTAGCCCACGCAGGCTATGTACAGAACTCCTAGTCTAAGTCATAACATTCGAGAAAAACACCGATTTAAACAGCATAACGAAGATAGGTACGTAGGTATCTAATACTGAGATTATAACATCGAAGGCTCATTTGCATCGTTAACTGTTTGACATCAATATTGGAAAGCGAAACTTAATGTCATAACATCACCTCCCATCATCATCATCGTCCTCTCATCACCTGTTATACCCGGAAGAATAGGCAGAGGTCTACATGTGTACACCCATATTTTGCCAGTTATGTTACAAGTCCCATGTAAGAAGGCGAGCCTATTGCCATCAATCGCGCTCAAATTCAGACTCTGGGCTGTTATTGAGAAATATCAGATGGAAATGCGCAATAACGCTTTGCCCGACCTGGAGATCAAACCCGGGTCCTTATGTCTAGCAGTAGCGCTTACAACAAAGAGGCAACGAAACTTTAGTATAAAACATGTGCTAGCTCACATTAAGCTTGCTATGACTACTTAAAGTTCATGAAAATCTACATAGAAAATTAGGTTTTTTATTCAGCCGTGTACAACAGAAGCGGTATCTCAATCAAATCAAGCCTCGAGATAATTGAAGTTTTGTATTAGTAATTTATGGTAATACCACAGTATAAATATTAATACAGTAGGACGACGCCTTTGATCTCTGGAAAAATGCCGACAACTTCTACACTTCTAGACTTGAATAATACCTCCCACACTACGAACATCGGTTTGTTCGCAGTGCGGGAGCGGCTTTCCCGCGTCTCGCCCCTCACACCCCGCACGATTGCCCTGTCTAGATACCTTCGTCGGACGACTGTATGTTTTTAGACTGTGGTAATACTGAGATAGTTTAGAAGTTATTACTATGGGAAAGAGCGAAGTAGCCCCAACACAAGTATTGCATAACTTAACTGAGGCAGCTTCAATCTTTCAATATTGTCTTGTATGAGAAGTATGAAAAACAGGGTGTAGAGCTCCTCATCCCCCACAGAAAAGGGAGGATCCTCCATTCAGACGGTGGAGGATGTTACGTCTGGTGGGCTACTACTGCCTGACGGTTGAAGTCGGGCACTTGTATACCTACCTTAAAATCGCGCAAAAAACTTTAACATCGCGATGTAGAATATAGGTCATTAGGTTAACTTATTTATGGGCTGCACAAACTTTAAATACTTTTGTTACCGTCACGGCCCACCATCACCTAATGATCATCATTATTTAGGATCATAAAATGTTTACGTCTGCTCAGGCAGTGACTGGTTTTTAGTGGGTATTTATAAACCAAACATTCATTAGTAGGTAGCTTCAAACTGACATAAGACACAAAAGTATCCACGGGTTGCGCAGCGCCTTAAGGTTTCAAACAGGATATCGCTAATAGACTTAGTGGTGATTTTTTAATAGTCACATAACAGTTTTAGGAAGATTAAATATGGGGGTTTGACATATACATATAGGTAATATTTTCTATATAAAACCTGCCAAACCACAAGACAAAATTCCTCAAGAAACAGAGAGAGAAAAATTTGGCCTTAGTATGCATTACGTACCATAAAAACCAGGTTGTTTTTGAGATACCGTTTTTGCGCACAGTTGCGAAGTAGGTATTTAGTCAATACCTACGTTAAAATATACAAGTCAACAATTTGGACAAACAGAGCGTTAAACATTACTGATGCAAACTACCCTTATGTACCTATTAATCTTAAAACGACAAATTAATATAGACATCTATAAAATTGTAAGTAATGTATGTGTGTGCACATTATATTGATTTAAATCGTTGCAATATTGTTATGGAAATCTCGTGGGCAGATGAAATTCTAAATAAAGATTACTTACATCGCCAAAGATTTAATACAAGCTTTTTTCCCTTGATTAAAGGCAACTGACAACTTAAATGAATTCTACTCGCAATTCTTGAAAATATTAGCAGACCAAAAGGCTATGATTAATTTAAATAGATAATTGTAGAGTATATACATTACTAGTAAGGTAATGAAACTCTATGGGTACCATGATTGCTTTACAGGTTAAAATACGAGTTGTGTGAAAGTTATATTGGTAAAAAACCTTTGCAGGAAATGTGGTATTAGTTCACTCTGTAACTACATCTAAACACACACACACAGGTTCATACAGGGTGGGAAAATTAACCCTAAATCAAGACAAAGCAGATGAAATACAAATATTACATGTTTCTGAAGTAGAAAAGTTATAATAATTAAATAAAAAAACGAGACCTAGAGAGGGGACGCCGTAGAAAAACACAAAGATATTATTGGCGATAATTTCTGTAGTTCCTACATACCTTCATGGGAAAAACGTTCTCACATCTTCGTTACCACCCTGCAACAAGTGCCATGATTACTTTGAAACATGTGCACTCTTCGGATCTGTCGTCATTCTGTTTCGTTAAAATTACTTATGAGCTAATCCAAACATCAAGTAGCTCTCGGTCTCTAGCATTAGTATTGAATGATAGCTCACTTCACTGTTCGCCTTCACTTCACCTACGTACTCACAGGTAGATTGTTACAGAATAGCGCTGCTGATGTTATAGCACTATGCATGGCAAATGTATTTACTATGGAGTGAACTATAACAACATTTCTAGAGCCTTCAATAGGTATCTGACTGGATTTTTTAATATTACATTTCTTTAGACAAAGATAAGCCACAAAAAAATAACAATTAAATCACAAAATTGGAGTGTAATGTGCTGCTACTCTGTGACGTCACGAGACAAAGGGGCACGTTAAAATATTGCGTCAAAAGAATTTAGTCAAAAGAAGTACAAATTCTATTCAACGACTTCTTTTTGTTTCTTTTTTACAATTTGTGTTTTGTTTGTAACGTCTTTATATAAGTACTAGCTGTACCCTGCCACGCTTTGCTGTGGCACATTGTGTTTGAATGGTTAAAAAAAGAAAACAAAAATAGATAAAAACAATCCTTGATGCGGATTATATATCATGCTAAAATTTCAGCTCGATCGGTGCAGAACTTTTTGAGTTTTTGAAGCGTACACAAACCAACATAACATTTTTATAAATATAGAAGATATAGATTAATTCGTACATTTTGTGTACCAGTCAAATACCCTTTTTAAAAATCGGTTGCTGGCAAGCTGCCACTGTCACTTTGACAGTTCAAATGAGAGTTGAAAAGCCATTAGAGGTCATGATAAGCCTTGTGTTCTTTTCTAAGTTTACTCTAGGGCCTAGGACCCGATAAAGTCTTGCTGTGGCAATCTAGCATGTTACGTTGCTACCTACCGTATTAATTAAGTTATCAGTGCTATTATTAAATTACTTTTTACTCAAGTACAGCCCATTAGTTTTTAAAAGTGTCAATTTAATTTTATGTGCGTTATTCTGATATATTTATTACAAATTATTTTAATACAGAATGTATTTTAACCTCCGGACAAATTCAAGAAATTATTTTAATAAACTTGGTTCATGGTTGGATTAAGATGTAATCCTGCGCAGTCGTAGTCATCGCTACAGATTATCGTTGCGCTACGAGATGTGCTACGGCGTAGCTAGTTAACCGTAGCATTAATTTAGCTACGCTGTAACAGCTTTGGAGCTTTGTATTTGACTGCGCAGCTACCTCAGTCTCATTCTCAGTTAAATGGTTGGTCCTCAGCTCTTTAGTGGTGTAAAGTTCCTCATCTTCTATTGAAAAGAAAGGCTCGCACACTCGACAGTCTTTGTCGTGCCCTTGCATAAAACTTTAATCGCGCAGAGATACGAAATCGCCATCTAAGATGCGTAAGTTTTAGTTCGCACGTGGCGAGATAAATGTCGCAACAGTCCAAAAACATAAACCAAAACTCCTTTGTTGCCCTTTGTCAAAACTCATCCCGATTATTTGTAATGTGATGTCTAAATCTGTATACATAAGGTACAATTTTTATCACAAAACCAGTGTGTGCTGCAAAATGTATGTTTGAAGAAAAACTATCAGGTGCACAAGATAACTTTGCAAATACTACGTACCTACTGATATGAATAAAGCCTCTGCTACTACACAAACATTTTATACAATTTTGCTAATGTAACTTATAGGAGAAAACCAAAAATGGTAGCATAATATTCATTATAGGTACTTAAATAGATTTAAAAATACATTTTTGCTATAATGGTCCACTACTATTTACATATTACGTGATTTTAAATAACGTTTACGTGATACTTTAAATGTTTTAGATGTTACCTCGTTTAACACAGAGCCGGGGATTGACAGTATTAATAAAATTCTTGGCGCCAAAAGCCCATTGTATTACGCCCATCTTCCCTCATGGACTGACATTTAATTATAGTCTCTGGTTGGCCTCACGTCAGTTATGACTTAGTAAGAGACAATGGTGACATTTTTTTTTGAGGGAAAGGATTGTGGCGCCTACAGCCACTGACATGACATGCCTCCATGCTCTGTGATTATTTTGTTAACGAGTCTAATAAGCTATTATTAGTCTAGGTTATCATACCTAGATAGGCATTTATAAACATTTAAACATAACGTTACATTCGATTGTTTTTTCAATGTTCAAAAACGTTAATTGAATTTGGATATTTATACAATTACTTATTCTTACTATCTATATAATTGAATTCAACATCAAATTGACATTTATAATTGATGAGTTCTTCATTTAGAACATTTTATTTTTATTTGTTTATTTTGTAAGTTAGTTTGAGTGACAGCGATTTAGGGACCAAAAAGGAATTTAAAGCAGGTAAACCACTACATTCTGAAATTATTTTCTTGGTCAAGTTATTCTTTACATGCCAAGCAATTAAGCATAATTTTTAAGTATAAGTATGGTAACATTTTGCATTTTTAAACAACGAGTGATTTTAATGACACATCGAGTAATTTCAAATAAGGAACATCACCATTTTTTAACACCAACAATGCCACAAGCGATTCTTATACAACCTTGATATTTTTACACTGGCAACATATCGAATATTAAGTGAAGCTATTATTGTCGAAACGATATACCAATACATGTTACACAAAGTCATTTTTAATTGACGATTAATAAGTAGGTCTGGTGACATTATGTATAGTTTTGGAAGAAGGGGAACTTTGTTCATTCATACTACGAGTTTAAAAAGATACGTTGGTCATAAAGGGACAAGCCTTTGAAATAACACTACGATAATACATGAAGGACATGGACGAATAATGTCTGCCTTTTACGTATAAGTGTTTGGTAGTAAAACCATTTAAAATGTTCTATGATGGTCACATCGACATTTTCCTCATTGAATAATATCGACATGAAATTATATTTTTTTTATATATAAGTAAATGCGGATTCTCGACAGCGATAGAACTCTTATTTACATTTAGATGATTCTTGAAGATAAGCTGAAGATGTTGCCTGAGAAATGATTTGGCCGGGGATTTGTCTTATTAAGTTTGGAGTTAAAATCCAAAATTCCTTCTAAAAAGACTATTATTTTACTAACGGAACATTCTTACATTAGGTATGACTTATTTAAACACTGACTAAGCATGCGCCCTGATTTTTTCGTCACGACCAGAACTTGAAAGCAATGTTATAATAGGGCTCTGTTTGGTCTAAATAATTAATCTACGCATGAGCAAATTGGTACTTACATGTCGATAATGTTGAACCATAGACAACCGTGTATTTCAGTCACCATTATCAGACTTATGCAAAAAAAAACAGCTGATTATTTTTTGGTATAAGTTTTTTTTCTATAGACAGCAACTCGTTAATTTTATAGTATTTTACAGATTAAGTAGATCACAGAACTGGAATGTAAGAGTGCTTCAATACGTAGATAAAAAGGAAGGTAGATGCCGAGGTATTTAGACCAACATAGAAAAGGTCTTTGGAAGATGAGTGATTTCAGCCAAGGGATATTCTAATAACTAACAAGAGTAAGGCTTTAGGCTAGTTAACATATTATATTAAATACATTACTCGAGGTACATAGATTTAATTGGGATATATTTATTTAGGCATTTACTATTCAGAAAGTTTATAATATACAATCATACCCAGCCTAGCCTTTTCCCAACTAAGCCGGGAGGATCGGCGTCGATTAAAACTGGATACAGCTAAATACCAGTATTATACGTACAGTCACTGCCTATCTGACCTCCGAAACCCAGTTACTGGGTAATACGGTTCACCCGACGACTGGTTGTCAAACTATATACCTACAACATTATACATAAAATAATTTAGTAGAAATACGTTAAAATAAATAGGGTAGCAATAAAACGAGTGACTGTAAATTACAATTTTAAGTGTCAAAATTCATTAATTTGGGTTATATAATTACTAAGTGAGCGACTGACTGTAAGTGACGAAAAATCAACAGAATAGTATCTTACAAACATTAATTTGAGTTACTTAAAATACAAAATGAGCAGCTTCATAATATTTGAGCGACTGCATTGCAAAAAAGGGGCATCTGGCGCTCGGCGGCCGCTGCCGCGGCACGCTCGCTTCGCTCGCTCGCCTTCGCGCGTTGCGTGGTCACAGTTCTAACCTAACCTAACCTAGCCGTTTCCATTTTGAGTAACTGTTTTGTTCTATCTTAATATTGAAGTTGCCCTCTCTGTATTTCCAGTCGCTCACTTAGTAATGTAGTCGCTCGGATAAAATTTTAATATATGAAATGGATTTATCACAATCCACTTTTTGTAAGCTTGTTCTGGATTTTATTATTAATCAATATTCGTCGTTTAGTTAATTTTTCGCTTACTCAAATTCATACCGCTCAAGTTATTAATACAGTATGTCATCATCAGTCGCAAAGCTTTTTTTTAATCGCTCGTTTTATAATTCCCCAAATAAATAGATGCGTGAAAATTGGAGGATTTAACACCATAGCTTTACATAATAATATATTATAACGACAGTGTTGCTGATACCGTTTTTGAATTGGTGTAGTAAAAAGTACAAAATGTATTAACCATTCAAATTCACATAACTATTGTAATAATTCGTCAAACATCGATGTATTGTGTAAAAAATATAATTTACAAAATTATATTCACACTATCACTAATAACTTAGACTAAATATAGATTATTCTGAAAAGTGACTTAGTCCTTTTTTGTTCTTTTTAAACATAATTATCACAAAGAAAAATATTTTATTTTACTACTCATTACGATATTCTTGACCAGATCCGTTTTCAAAATGGCATTTCACTAAAACTATGCGAATATTTCATAAGATATTTATATATTAAAGCGAATTATTCTTTTTTTGCTGCAAGTCACATATACATAGACAACTCGCCAACCAAATTAACTAGTTAATTAACAGTTACAATACATATTATCTACAGAAACTTGGTGTAGAAAGGTAGAGCGGGAACCGCATTTGATTCGTATTTCAGAACTTGAATAGTGACTGTTGTTCTGTAAAGTTGTATAAAACCAAATTAAGAATCTTACGGTTTTATTATCAATCAATATAATTTTCAACTGAAACTTTACATTATTATGATGAAAAGATATCGGTTCTACCTCTCTCTACCTAAGATTCGATTTTATAATGAGATTCTCACGAGTACTTTGGTTAGGAAACAGCAATTTGTGCGCAAGCAACACCAGTGCTTCACCAAGCTATTTACACTGAGACAAAATCTACTTAATGTTCCACGTTTCTTTTCCGTAATGAGTCGACATTAGGCAACCATTTTCTTCAACCAGTCTTGCTGTTGAGACGACTTTGTAAAAAGTAGTGCCCAAATCGCGCTCAAACCCGTCATTTTTTATCAATTGAGGCATGTATTAACTAAAACAACCACTCGACCAAAACTACTTAACCACTTAGTATTATTAATAAATTAACACTAGCATTTCTATTGTGAAAGTGTGTAGAAATACGAGTACAATATTAATTTGGACCGCTAAAGTCCTTTTCGGCGTTATTTAATTACTTATATTTAAAAAGATACACTGAAACTAACATCGATGCTTCATTAATCATAAGACAGTAGCGTTTTTACAAAACTTAACTAGTCTTTATAATATTGTAAATGAAACTGTTTAATTAAAAAAACATAGGCCGGCCATTGATGCAAGTTTAAACTAGAAATGTTAACGAATTTGTTTTATATTTAATAGGTAAATCAAAGGTTTGAGAAATACTACAGACTAAAATAAGTTTACTAATTAATAGATACCCTAAAACAAATCTTTTTCTAGAAACTAATCATTGGAATGTGCTTTTAATGTCTGGATATACTTTTATGAAACAGTTAATAGTGCATTTCAAATACACAAGTCATATCCATATTATCGTTACGTCTGTTCGAAACACAAAATGATTTGTCAGTTTGACATTTGACAGTTGACAGCCATGCCAACCTAACAAAACAAGACTGTTGCTAGTTGATAAAATTAATAGCTGGAGACGCAGTCAGGATGTGTGTAGTATCCAAAGACGTTGAGTTCGTAAAGACTGGCGAGGGTTATGAAGAGGATGTACCATACCATCAGTACTGCGCCATACTTGCGGTCCAGCTTCCAGCCGTTGGCGTGGGTAGCGACTACCAGGAAGACCACCGTGGAGAACAGAGAGAGCGTTGAGTAGATAAGACCTGTATTTGAAAAGAATATTTGAAATAAATTGCTGCTCTGTTTCTTCGCCTTCGAGTTTTACCGCTATGTGTGTGTCTGTCTGTCTGTCTGTCTGTCTGTCTGTCTGTGGCACCGTAGCGCCCAAACGGGTGAACCGATTTAGGTGCGGTTTTTTTTATTTGAAAGCAGGGTTCGTTGCGATGGTTCTTAGATATAATTCATCAAAATTGGTTCAGCCGTTTCAAGGTTATCAGTACTTTTGTGTTAGCTACCTTTGCTATTTTAGACGTCAATGGCTATTAACTTTACTTAAAAACATATGTGTGTCTTAAAATTTCACACACCCATATGTGTAATATTGATAAGCAAGATTATGGTGTATTTGGTCTGATGCAGCCAGGATATCTAGCAGACTAATACACTCTTGGGAAAATAACAGCAGATATGTCGTGTTTGGATTCATTTTAACCAGCATTTGATTCTGCACACAATGCACTGATGGCAACAGGATGAGCTGATGCTGCAGCCAGGCTATCCAGCACGCCAGTAGGTAGACTCTTGACAAAATAATAGCAGATGTGTCGTGTTATGATTCGTTTTAACCAGCATTTGACTCTACACACAATGCACTGAAAAATTCTCATAACTGTAAACTCAATAAAACAAAATTAATGCGTTTAAAAAATTTAAAATAAAAATTAAATTAAAAATTTAAAAAACCCCCACCGCAAAAAAGTGAAACATTTAAAAAGTTAAAAATAACACTTTAGCCATGAAATTTTACGTAACGTCGGGGTACCGTTAAAATAAGTACCTATATACCTACAAATACTAGGAACATTCCTTACTTAAGCGGTAACCCGACGTGAAGTAAAATTTCATGGCTAAAGTGTTATTTTTAACTTTTTAAATGTTTCACTTTTTTGCGGTGGGGGTTTTTTATTTCCTGTTCTCTTTTACGCTTAAGATAGTTTTATAATAATTAAATTAATACACGATAATTTTGGTTTGGTCACGTTGAAAAGATGAATGATAGGCGACCAACAAAAGGTGTAAGGCAGATGTAAGTGGAAACGTTGGGAGAGGACGCCCTAAAAGGACATACACAGACGTTACTGGTGGTGAGGTTCTTCACAAAGGTCAGGTGCGTAGTAGGTACTCGCAACCGGTGTGTGTGTATGACAACATGTATACAGTAATATGTAAACGAAGCAAAAATATGTAAGAAGAGATGGATTAACGTATGCTTGTTTAAATTAATAAAATAATAATAATCTAATTCTTAGGATTATATCAAGTTTTAATTTTAATCTCTTTACCATGGTTGATAAACTACTATTGACTAGCCGTGGTCGCAAGGCACTTAATTTGCCTAGTATCAGCGAAAACCAATTTCAAAAACTTGTCAATAATATAAGCAAATTAGACATATTTTTGACAGATTGAGCACCTGTCAAAAATACGTGAGAAAAAAAATCGAACGTCCGAAAATTACGGGAAAATTGGTTATAGGTACTTACACTCCGGATGCGATTACTACTTACTTAAAAAAAGTAAGAAACAATATTTATTAGCAACAGCTGGATGTGCGCACAGTAAAAACAGAATAACACAATAAAAAAAAAAACACAAAAATGTCATTGTTGCGCAGCATTATTGCGCAGCCGCGCCAAAAGGTTCATTTCAGCGGTAATGCCGGACAGATGCTGAGATGCTGCCTGACGCTGACTTACCTTTATGATAAACGTTGACATGCGATCCTGGGTGGATAATAGCCGTCTGGATGAACCACGGTAGACCGAGGCACACTAGTATGTCAAACACGTTGGAGCCGACTGCATTAGAAACCGCCATGTCACCGTAACTGTGTTACAAAAAGCAATATAAAAAAAGTATCGCAAGACCTATTTTAAAACAGTAGGTATGGACAGTATGGAGTTTCTTGTCCATTCTTCCCAAAGAGATTTAAAATACCATAGAGCGGACATGCGAGGAAATGTCATAGAAAAACTTTGATCTCATGTCTCAGCAACGCCATCTAGAATAATATATGAATATTGGAGCGGCAGCGGCGCGTACTAAAAAGAACTTATAAACTTGTGTCCAGCAGGACACAAGTTTCAGATGAAATTTTTGTTCGTGATGTCCGGTCTATAGGTATTAGGTATTTAATATCTTTGATTCTTCCCCATATGGAACTACCTTTTGGGAGGAGCAACTTGAATCATTTTCTTAATTGAAGTTTTCGTTCAAGTGTCTCCTTTTAACGGTCTAATTGATATAAATGATTTGATTTTGACTGAAAATGTGAAGAGTGATTAATAGACTTTATGACAACATTTGTAGATAAGCTAATCAGAGAAGTAGGCAGCAAAATTGACAGCCCAGAATACGACGGCGTGTCCAGTGCTCTCTATTTGACAGTTTAACTCAGATAAATAGATAGGTAGTTACAAAAAAAAACATAGACAATAGGATTAGAGCTTCACAGTTTGCAGTTCAAACATTTGAAACTACTCCATTTTATAATAATACATTAGAAGAAAGAGGCTCGTTGAAACGGGAATCATAGTATAAATATTAATACAGTAGGACGACGCCTTTGATCTCTGGAAAAATGCTGACAACTTCTACACGCGTTAGACTTGAATAATTCCTCCCGCACTACGAACATCATTTTGTTCGCAGTGCGGGAGCGGCTTTCCCGTGTCTCGCCCCTCACACCCCGCACGATTGCCCTGTCTAGACAGCTTCGTCCGACGACTGTATGTTTTTAGACTGTGCCCGCACAGTCAGCAGAACATTTTATTTTAAATTTGGAAGCATAAGTTTGAAATGAAGAGTGTTCCATGTATTGTTCATTCCCGCTTCTTTGAGGTTTTTATCATTGCCACTGTGATTTTCAACTAAAATAAAATAATGTGACTAAATCCAAATCATTACTTAAAATAGTAGATTGTTTATCTAGGGAGCAAACAACTATTTTAAAGGCGAGAGTGTTTTTTTAATCCAGAGCGGAGCGAAGGATTCTAGAGTAGAATCCCGAGCGAAGCGAGGGATTCTTAAGTAGAATCCTGAGCGCAGCAAGGGATTAAAAGTATGTCACTCGAGCTTAAAATAGTGTTGCTCCCGAGGTGGACACTCTACTTTTTATCACCCTCTATGAGAAAATAAGTAAGTGCAACTTATGAACAAGAATTTATTTACGTACAATTCAGAACCATAAGACATAAAAATTATATAAATAATTAGAGGCTGATGTTTATATTTGAACAATTATGGAAGAGTATCGTAACAATTTTTGAACTTCTTGCATTTTTCCAAAGGATGAAATATTGTTGTATGCTTTGACATATTGTTCCCGGGATTTTGTAGGTAAAAGACTTTCCATCACATTTTTAGCGTCCGATACAATATTCTCTGGAGTCAATATAATACTTTCACTTGAGGAAGACGCACTCATTTTTTATAATTCTAAAATCTGAATATGAATCAACTACGAACGAAAGCAGATTGCATTTAATTTCGCGCGTTGTTTATTTTTCATCAACTTTTTTTAAATTTGGCGCGCTCGCAGTTTTTCAGCCAGTCACATATTCAATACATTGTTCCCGCATGGTTTGTGATTCACCTCTTTGCTGATTGAAACATTTACTAACAATATCCACATTCCAAATTCAAATCAATTTTGGTCCCTAGGGATTAATGAGCTATTTTGGTCCCTGTTTACGAGGAATAAAATAGCTCTTTTTGAATAGATGTGATAAAAAAATATTTTTTAAATGGTTACAACTAAACTTGACAGCTGCAGCGGAAATAGATTATATTAAATTCGGTGTTTATCGTAATTTGTTACATGCTTATTGTAGGTACCTACATACTTTTGTTACGAAGTGTGATTTATCGTGCTCATTACACAAACAATTGTCCTGGGTGGGAATTGAACCCGCAACCTCTGGCACAGCAGTCAGGGCCACTAGACAAACAGGCCAGTCGATTGTAATACTGGGGGTGAAACAAGACTCACCCTTCCTTGATGACGGCGAGTGAAGAGAGTGCGTCAGGCACGGACACGCCGGCCGCCACAAACGTCAGACCCATCACCGTGTCGGGGATGCCCAGTGTGTAGCCTGCGGAGGGTATATTCATGCAAATAGAGACAGTTGAAACGTGACAAGTAACAAATATACGCAATGATGAATGAACCTACTAGTGGTGTGATCGGGACAGTTCTGAACTTCGAACCCTAGAACTGACTCTGACTTATCGTAATCATTTGCGTTTTTATTTATTTATTTACGCTATAATACAACAACTTACCGAATTTACTTATTTATCTATTTAATACTTCAATTACAATAACGTACAGCGGCGGACTTAATCCCATAGGCATTTTTTACCAGTCAACCTTAAGCTGGTGCAGAGAAAAGCAGTAGTAGGTGCAAGTTCCAAAACGATGCTATACAATGCAGGTTGTATAGTTAAAAGATTAAGCTTTGGTATGCCGGAAACGTGGTTCCACGCGAGACACAATTGCTTTTTTTTTTTTTTTTTTTTTTTATATATAATGGGTCTACTCTTGACCTCAATCTTGTCCTGTGGTCAGAGATGAGGTTAACGATGGAACGAGCTTACCCATAAGAAGCCTTATTAACTCGCGACTTAAACAGATTGGGGTCATATGAACTCGGGAACACTGATGCAGGCAGGGAATTCCACTGCTTGGCTGTGCGCATAATGAAGGAACAGGCAAAGCGCTTCGTGCGAATGTGTGGAACATCTACAAGGAATGGGTGATAACATGCAGTACGTCTGGATTGCCGATGGAAGAAAGGAGATGGTGGAATGAGCTCGTGGAGCTCTAGAGCACACTCACCGAAATACACTTTGTTAAAGACCGACAGACATGCAACTTTGCGGTGGTGGACCAGGGTATCAAGCTTGGTACCCACCAGCTTTTCGTCACCAATGAGAATTGTTTTTATAATTACGGCATACGAGTGGATACCGGGCTGGTATCCGCAACCCCACGTCAAAGCGCGTATTTTGCGTATGGGCTACAATCTACCACGCGGGCCCAGTGCGTTTTGGTAGATGTCACATGTCTTCTTCTTCTTCATGTATTGTATAGTTATCACTTGTTTCAAAAACGGTGTAAGAAAACATAGTGAGGACAACACAGATACTTTTACGTTTTATTCTTCTTTAATTTAGTAACTATACCGGGTTTTAGTTATACACCGCCCATGGGCCTCTAATTTGGCTTCACATGCTGTCGAGAAATATTTCTCAGCCATACTGGTTTCCCCAAGCTGATTTTCTTTACCATTTTTAAAGTAAGTGATGATTATACAAGGCGCACAAAAATCCCAAAAATCTTTAGATGAGAAACAGTAGGTAAGTAGTTAAAACTCTTAACAAAATGTCACTCACCAATAATTGTAATCATCCAGACCATGAAGTAGGAGTAGAAGGAGATCCAGAGCATGCTGATCATGAAGGTGACGGGATACCAGCGGCCCCGGCAGTCGGGCATCGTGTGGCGACACGACCAGTGGATCGGGAACACGAGGTACCACCAGGCCAGTTGGAAGTGGTCTACAAACATTAAAATAAAAGAAAATTGACACACAATCTAGTGTATTATTTATTTACTAAAAACATACAACTATTATTACAGTTACCGAATCAAATAGTGCAGTAGCGAGGCATGTTTTTTGTGCAGGCTAACGCAGTTTTAAATTCTCAGCCTAAGCGTGCGTGGATAATGGATAATTTGTACGCGGCGCACACCTCGAACGAGCATGATCGAAGTGACTACGTCTCCAAGTAATACAATGCTCGCACTGAGGCGATTTGATCTTATAGCGGTTGCCGATATACGTTTACGTGCGTAGCACATGCCTCGCCCCGATTATGAAAGTACACACCTTGCGAGGCATTCGTCGTGCGCTGTTTGTGGCGCATGCCTCGCAAATCTGTGTCCGCTTTTTAACGACAAAAATTACTACTTAGACGGTTTCCCAAAACGAGAAGTTTTACTGGAAAAGGTTATATATATCTTAGTCCAGGAGAAACGCTAAAGTTATCAAACACTTACTTGCTCCTATGGGTTTGACAAGAGGATCAATAGCAGTCTCTGGGTTGTACTCCTTTGCTTTGTAGTAGGCAGGTGCCGCTGGCTGGTAAAAAAAGGAAATAAAATAGCTTAACTCTCAAAGCATATTCAATTCCATTAAACCATTAAAAAGGCACTTTTGAACGTCGTAAAAAATCGTCGTATCTTTTGAGTCTTGGGTGCGTTTGCAAACATTAAACTCGCATACACAAACAACCAGAACAGGAGCTGCCGTGCCGACATTAACGTAACATATAATACGAATATAATTCTAGTTGCATCGACCAGCAGGGTTTTTGGCCATCTCTTCATTGCACACCGAACTTTGATGACTACTAAAAATAATGGTATAGCACTTCAAGTAACCAGGGGGTCGACTCTGCTATTGCAATCGTGTCTCAATGACCGGTCAATGATCGATTTTTGACGTATAACGTCAAACTTATGACACATTTCCCATACAAAAACAGTCAAAGTTGTCTAATATTCGATCAATGACCGGTCATTGAGACACGATTGCAATAGCAGACTCGACACCCAGGACTCAGGATCAGACGGGGTAATTTGCGCTTCGTCACATTTTTGCGAGTGCGTAGGTATGACGTAATACTAGATACACACTGATGATAGCCAATACGAAACTAGCTGTTTGACAGTTTATCATTGAAATCTTTGCTCAGTGATCATCGCTGTGAACTGTCAACGGAGATAGCCTTGCAGAAGCTAATTTTGTATGGAGAAAAACATCAAGCCTGTAATCCCAAATGGATTAGGCAGATGTGTTCAAGCAGAGGTTAGAGAGAGGCCACATTCTGTCAGTTAAGTTCGAGTCTTATGTAATGGCCGCAATCCTCTATTATTATTATTAAAAAAATATTGCGGACCATACATAAAAATACACACAATCCATATAGTGTTAGTAACAGAGACTTATTAAACTACATTAGTAACACTTACACATTAAACCTACCTAAACATAATCATAACTAATAAGTGCGAGGCTCAACACATGTTGGAACGCGCCTCAGCACCCAGTACCTAAGAAAAGGGCTATCCACTTTGTTAAACAATGTATTTAGGATGATGTTGGAGCCTCCGCTTAACCTACCCATTATTGACGCCGCCCTCTTCCTCATAATAATAGTATTTTTTTTACATATTCAGAACATGACATATTTCTATTAAATATTGTGAATATTGGCCTCGATTCAAGGAATCATTCAAAATCATTTATACAAATTAGGCTGAGAATCAGCACTTTTAAACGTCAAAATTACATAAGACAGGCTCCCAAAAAAACCGGCCTTCGCCACTTGTTGTGTTTTTGCTGGGAAAAAGAAGTGGCGAACAAACTCCCCAGTAAAACGCCTGTCTGATATCATAGAAGAACTTGCAATTAGGATACAATATAATTAGTTAACATTATAAATCAAAATTACATTATTAACTAGTCAATTACCGCAATCCAAACACAATTAAATTACTATTGTTTGCGGACACCGGTGTCCACGCGGAGCATAATGAGTTAAATTAAATGCTCATAAAAAAGGTAGGTAGGTAATTAACCTGTGGTGGTTGCTGTGGTTGATCTTGCTGCTGTTGTTGTTGTTGTTGTTGTTGTTGCTGGACTGCTGTCGACTGCTGCTGTTGTTGTTGCTGCTGCTGAGGCTGCTGCGAGTACTGCTGGCTGGACATCTGAGCGTTGTAGATAGGGGCCGACATCTGCAAAGATATGTCATTAAACATTATTCGTGGATGAATAGAATACATATCCTACTAATATTATAAAGGCGACAGTTTGTGAGGATGGATGGATGGATGGATGGATATTCTTTCACGTAAAAACTACTGAATGGATTTTAATAACATTTGGCATGGAGTTAGCTGACACCCTGGATTAATACATAGGCTACTTATTATCCCTGTATTCCCACGGGAACGGAACCCACGCGGGTGAATCCACGGGACGTCTGCTAGTACATAGAAGTTGAAATCTAAATATCTATTAGTTGAACTATTTTACGAAGCATTGCCATATGCATAGACAAAAAGATTTACTCATTGTAAACAAGTAATCCGCCAACATAATGTTTTTACTTTTTGTGGGATAATAATTTTAGTAGGTACTGTTAATTTAACTGTAATAAGGTATTTATAAACTGTCTAGCCTGAAACACTAGTTCAACTTAGGTCAGGCAAATATGCAACTGTGCTATACTTTAATTGCTAAGATATATTTTAATTGTAGCTGTGTTTATTTTTATAAATAAGCAATTTTTAACAGATTATTCATAATTACGAATACAGATTGCAACGGTTTGTATTATCCGAAATTATGTACGGAACTCATGGAATTTATGGGTTGTACGTCAAAGTATTATACTGTAAAACAAATTGGTCTTGAATTTTCAAATAAATATAGTCTTACAGTATCATCCCACGCCCGGTTGGGATCCCACTCCTGGTTGGCCCACGCCGGTGTGGGCTCTGCGTTGTACGCCGCGTTGTCATACGCACCGCCGGGATTGTACGTGGCTGCGGAAGAATAATACGTATTCAAATTATTAATATTATTTAAATTTTCTTTAGATATTGGTGATGGCTTACTGGTGTGATCGGCGGAATGCCAAGTTGCATTTTTGATGGAAATTCTCAATACTACTTTGTCTGACTCGGGAATACAACCCAGGAATCATACCCAAGTAGCTTTAAAACAGTTTTGTGTACTACTTGAATAAAATATTCATCATCTTTCATTTAGAGATCTGTTTTACTACAAAATACATTTGTCTAATATATTTTTTTTAAATCCTTTATTTTAATACAATTTATGATAAACTAAAATATAAAATTGAATATCAACTAAGTTCGAATGACTAGCGCTCTCTATAAGCAAGTTCGTGGTTGGAAACTGCATGCGTAAATGTTGTTCGTTGCGCGTGCGCTTTGAGCGTTGTTATTGTAACAACTTTAAATTGACAATATTTAGCCCGATATACTCAGTATTATATGTATAAATCTTCTTGCTATTAATTCGTCAGATGTCCATCAAGGCTAGGTTTATGGGACATTGGATGTCGTCTTTTATTAATAGCTTGGGCTAGGTCTATTTATAGAGTTGTATGTCCTTACGCGATTCTCCCAGCGGCGTGTCCTTGGTGTGTCCGTCCACCTGCGCGTACGCACTGTCGGGCGCCGCGCCCGCGGGGGGAGCCGCGCCCGCACTCCTGGAGATACATACACACTCATTAGCTTCACATAGTATTTTTCTGAATAAATACGTAACACTACAGTTTTGTAGTGTAAGTCTTTCAAGAAACTCAGATATTAGTATGTAAAGTTTCGGTAGGGACTAGATAATAAGTATAACGTTAGTCAATCATTCTAATAGGTTGTGCGATAATCTATAGTTTAGATGGGCAACTAATAAAATATTATAGCATTATTTGCTCCATACTTTGATTTACTTGATTAACTTATTTTACGAAAAAAAGATCGGTCCCACGTTGGGCGCCAATCTCAGATATTGGCGTCCCACATTGGGCGCCAAATTACGGATTTTGGCGCCGAGCTCGAGACTGTTTGGTGCATTGTTTCTCAATTTTAATTTTAATTAGTCAATTATAAATACCGATCTAAGTTTATCTTAGGCATCATTGACATCGGTGAAGGAAAACATCGTGAGGAAACCTAGACTTGTAGTTAATATAAGTTTGAAATCGCCAATCCGCCTTGAGCAAGCGTGGTGATCAATGCTCGAGCCTTCTCTGTATGAGAAGAGGCCTTTACCCTGCAGTGGTACAGTAACAGACTGGTATTATTATTAAATACCGATTAACACATACCTGTATGTAACCAAAGCTGCCTGCTCTTCCCTGGTAGGTAATTTGAAAGGCAGAGGAAGTGTCATGGCCCATCGCTCTAGAGCCGTGTTGAAACGTAACGCAACGCAATAGACACCGTACATTATCAACATAAACAGTGCTTCCGGCCTGCAAAAGAAATAAGAATCAAGTTATAAGTACAAATTCTAAGAGCGTAGATTGTTTGAAATGGATTTTAGAAAATAAAATAGAACTTCAATTTTAGAATAAGGTCTAATAAGGCTTTGGCGATAACCAAATAGTCCAGTTATCGTTCACGAAGCAATTAAATATTAAATACAGGAGATGAGTTTTGGGTAGCATGCACATTATTAGAAAAAAGCATGTTAAAGTGTTTGTATGAACCTATTTACAGAAATAAATATCGTTTATCATCATCTCATCAATACACTTACAAACTATGTTAGTGATATAGATAGACAAAAACAAAATCAAACAGGCTGTGACAGCAGCGTTCACAAAGACAAATATTCAAGCCTGCTCGCTATCGAAGACAGGATGCTTTTGGCCCTGCCCCGCACTCTACTGACAAAGGTTATAGACATTTAAAAAACTCACCACGACACGATGGAGTTTGCAATAGTGCACAGCATGACGAGGATGGAGATGGCGTAAAAGAAGCAGTCTCTGCAGAGAGGCCACCAGTTCAGATGAGACACTGTGCCCGCGCACAGTGCACACACCGAGATCACAAACATTATGTTGAACACAGCAGAGCCGATGACGCCAGACACTCCTAGGGAGAGAGAGAATAGGAAAGAAATTTGAGTTACAAAATATTTGGAAGAAGAAGTTTTAAGTTTGTTACACTATGACTTGTACTTTTTGGAATGAAGATAGACGGTGTGAGAATCAAACAACTTATGAACCAATTTAGTGTTTTATTTTGTTTTAGAGACCGTAAGTACCGAACAATGTATCCCTAGTTTAGTGCGTTTTGCTCATCAACATTATAAAGAGGAAGGCTTTAAAGACGCTATGACGTAATATTATATTATTATGTAATCACGTACCTTCATAATATGATAGTATAATTATGTCTCTTACGTCACAGGAGACAAACTGAATCTCGAGCGTTACGAAGGATTCCATATAGCCAAAGAGTTTAGTTTTGTTTTTGCTTGAACGCACTAATCTCTGGAACTACCAGTTTTCTTCGATGCGGGTGAAACCACGAGGTATAGCAGGTATGTAAAGTGTTTTTAATCATGGGGTAAATTTTCACTGGGTTTTACTTAACTTAATTTTCACTTTTAATAGGCGACCAATTCGAAAAAATCGAAAAAAACAGCTGTTGCATCCAGTTTTAGACTGGATATACTTTTGTACTACTGTATGATACAGCTGTTTTTTTCAGGTTTCCGATTTGAACCAATAGTGAAAGAGAAAGTTAGAAGTGAAAAAACGTCCCGTTATTAAAAAAAACTCTCTATAAAAGAGATAGTTTTAAAATTTTCAACATGGCATCTTACCTATATCGTCTTGTGCACAGAACACCCCGATGACGACGGTGGCAAGTTCAGGCGCCGAGCTGCCGGCTGCCATGAACGTCGCACCCGCCACATCCGGAGCCAGCTTCAATTCTGAGGACATTTTAAAAATTTAATAAGTGGTGTGTTTTCAAGAATAAAATATTGTTGGCTAGCTGTAAACAAAAGTATTCAGAGTAGAGATTCAGGTCCAGTTGAAAACCAGCGTCAGACACTAGTTGCCTGGCTTTTTTGCTGAACTGGACCTATTTGGCGCAGCCGCAAGGCACATAATTCTTTATATTTAACCGACTTTCAAAAAAGGAGGAGGTTCTATGTTCGTGTGAATTTTTTTTTTTTTTTTTATGTATGTTACCTGATTTCTCCCTCATTTTTGGACCGATTCTCAAAATTCTTTTTTTATTTGAAAGAGTATACTCCTGAGGTGGTCCCATTTTAATTAAGTGAAGATCTGGTGCTGATCTTCGGAGATATACAACGGAACTCTTCAAAAATAGACGGCAAATCTGTCGTGATTGCTGGAATCGCTTGGATGTTTATTGTTTATACAACATCATGACGTATCATCACGCCTGTATGCTCTGAGGGGTACGCAGGTGTGTACAATATACCTAGATTTCGACAGTTGTTAATGTGAATGTTAATTTTCATTTATTAGGGATATGTGGATAACCCCCTATTATCATGACATGTTTTGTTAACAATATAAAATAAATTCATGGCGAACATTTGTATGGGAACAACTAAAAATGGAAAAATAAAAAACTTTTTAGCAAAAAATAAAACCGACTTCAAAAAAAACACTAAACGGTGTAAAATAACTCTACATTCGGAAGTCGGTGGCCCATCATGAATAGGACAAAACCACCAAAGGCACCGACTTCCTAATTTAGAGTTATTTTACACCGTTTAGTATTTTTTTTGAAGTCGGTTTTATTTTTTGCTAAAAAGTTTTTTTGTTTATTTTTATTGTTATTTTTTTAGTTTAATTCTTTTTTTTTGTACCTATTTTAAAAAAGTAAGTATGAAGTTTCTTGTCCATTCTTCTCCATAAAAAACTACTTTTTGGAAGGGGCAACTAGAATCATTGAAATAAATGGTTTGACTTTTACTTTAACATACACACATGATGTTAATATTAATCAAAAGGTTCCTTTGAAAGCACTCACCTTCACAGATCCTGTCCAGACTGGATACGAAGTACTCATCGCAAACGATAGCGAGGCCGATGAACGTGAACATGGCAACCAGCACGTGAATGATCAGACCACCGTGCTTGCGAGCCGACTGACCCATTAGAGGTTTTGGAAACTAGAACAACGTAAGAAGTTTTAAGTATACTCAATATCTTTATTGTTTTCTATATGTATTCTTAGGGTAAGTATTTAAATGAGATCATTATGAACCCTGTAGGGCAAAGCAAAGGATAGAAGAGAGGAAGCCTTGCTTAACGAGATCATTAGTTGTAATATAAACAATGCGTACATAAGTATGAAAGCATACGAAGCAAATAAGGTGCAAGGATCGTAGCCGCTGGCGTTCAGTACTATCATCTGCTAGATATTTTGGCGAGTGGTCCGAAAACCGTAAGGGTCAAGGCAGATAGAGAGGAGCGCAGCGGAGATAATTTTATTATGGCACGCAAAATCAACTATTCATTTTCTGATATTTTAATACAGAGGCGTTCCTTAGTTCTAAACTCGCCAAACTTTAGCGTTCTTATTAATGAAGTCGATTTTTTGAAAAACCGTTTGCAATGTCAAGTTCTTATTATGTATGATAAAAGATGTTTGTTAAGGAAAATTGGCGGAATAATCTTGTAAAAAACATCCACAATGGCTTACCTGTTCGATCGCCGGTGGGGAGCAGTTGACCCGCAAAGGTTTCACGGTTGGGTTTGCCTTCCAGTTTGCTCTTTCTTCATCGCGAGCCTCTTCCGTTTCACTATCCTGGAAAACGAACGTTATATAATAAGCTTGCGTACGACAATCGTGCAATGGGACATGTATATAATATGTGGTGGTTAGATAAGTGCCCAGCAGTGCTATTCTGTAAAGATCACTCCGTGAAAATGAAGGTGAAGTAATGTTGTAATGAGCTGCTTTTTCATACTATTAATGCTAAGCATTGAGAATTTACTACACTCAAATTTTTACGGGCTGATTTTTAGTGAATCAACCGGCAGATACTGAAGAGTATTATGATTTCCTTGCTTAAGGACGTATCTACGAAATGTCGCGCTTCAATTCTAGGTATTGGGTCTTATAGCGCACAAAACACGTAAAGTATCAAATTTGGTACGTCAAGTATTTTGTATTCGTATAGCGATCTTATTCAACAGGAGTTACTGCTTGCAAGCGACACACACGACCTTCGATCAATAATAGCACTAGATACAAGATCAGGAACAAAAATACCTCGCAATAGTGTCCACGTTTAGACACGCATAAACAATTGTCTTTTCTTACTACGAATATAGAAAAATGTTTTATAATATTATCAAGTTCAGTTCATTATAAACCTCGACACTCAAGCATAAAGTTTAATTACAATTGCAAAATATTTATGCTTAAGTCCTTCTGTCGTCGGAGAAAAGTAAAAGGAATAAATTTGAAATGTGACTTAAAAATAAAAGCCATTTTTATAATAAGTACAAAAATATTTTTTCTAAAATGAAACTTAAGGCCTAGAAAATAAGGTTAAAAACGTTTTGTTCACAATTTCGTCTTTACTCTATTTTGAAACTAGACGTAGTTCTTGGTATGACATTTCAATGATCAGAACACAGTAAGAATTGAGACGTAGAGTTGCAGAATAATCATTTATATTTCTTATGCGAGCGAAGGTTTGTTTTGTAATGGTAGCAAATAATTACATTTGACCCATTTTAAAAAAGTAGTAGGCCTAAATTAGGACAATAGATATTTTATTAAGACATTGCTATTAATTGTCTGCGGGTTGGCTCATTATAATCAAATCAACCCACAAAAAAAATTAATGCGTCTACTTTTGCATGCGATTTAGAAGTTTTCACATTAATATTATAAAGGCAAAAGTTTCTGAGTGTGAGTGTGTGTGTGTGTGTGTTTGTATGTTTGTTACTTCTTCACGCTCAAACGGCTGAACAGATTTGGATGAAATTTAGTATGTAAGTAGCTTATATCCTGGATTAACACATAGGCTAAGGCTACTTTTAACTACTCCTGGTTTACGCGGGTTAAACCACGGGGAGCAGCTGCTTAAAAATCATTGAATGAAATCAAATAATTTTAACCGACTTCTAAAAAAAGAGGAGGTTATCCTTTCGGTTGTATTTTTTTTTAGGTTTTGTGACCTCAGTACTACGTCATTTAAAGACGATTTTCAAAATTCTTTTTTTATTTGATAGGGTATATAACAGATTGGTCCCATTTGTATAAAAACTCATATCTAATGAGGGGCCCTTGAGGAATTGAGGGAACTCTTGAAAAAATATAGGTACACACGTACCGATTTTTACACTTTTAGTAACAAATTAAGCATTTTCATTTAGAAAGTAACATTTTGTGAAAAAAAACGCATGAAAAAGACAGGCGACGGAACTCTTCAAGACATAACAGCGAATTGTTCGCGATTGCTACAGTGAGATGTCTTTGCAGAGTTCTTATATTTGCATAACATAACATTACGCCTGTCTATTTTAAAAGGGGCCCGGCAGAGATGTACAGATTAATGTTTAGATAGAACTTCTTTAGCAATATTGTTAAGCGATTTCAATGATTCTTTGAAGTTTTGAAAGACTTTCTTGACACACGAAGAAATTAAAAATGGCGAAATAAAAACTTTTTTACAAAAACATAAACCTTCTTAAAAACACCAACAGGTGAAAAATAACTCCAGTTTCGAAAGTCGGTGGCCAACAATGAACGAAACAAAACCTCTTCTTTCTCTGGCGACAATCGAGATCCATTCTGCACACGTAAATGGATTGCTAGGAAAGCTAAAATCAAAAGGAAAAGCTAAGTACCTAATAAGAGTCCAACAAACTAAAGTAGAGAACAAACAAATTATTAAAATGATTACAATACAAATCTACTCCATGCATCTGCTGTTCAGTTAAACAAAAGTTTGTGCAAATGTTGGCAAGCAATGGTCAAACATTTGTAGCGGTGGTTCAAAATCGGTAATTTTGTTACACACACTGCGGCATTGTGGGACGTGTTTACATTGGCCGTGTTTCAAGCAAACAAAACAAAATACCAACCCCGGTTTCTATTGAGCTTATATTTACCGAGACGGATTTTTGACGCCGACCCGACATCTAGTGCCATTATTGATCGAAGCACACGACAAACTAATATTTTTGGTTTCAAACTTTTGTGCAATAACTCACGACAGTGATCAGTAAAATAACCCTTAGCTTCAAGCCATTAAGGTTCACGCAATTTAGCAAAATTTCTGGGATTAATTGGAATATTTTGGTAGTTCTTTCTGCCACCTTTTTGAGTTGATCATGTCTCCTTACATAAAATATTTTTAAATAAACACATTACTGTTATTAAATAGAAGAAAAATGTTCCTAAACTCAAAACGAAATCGACAATTTTGTGTTAAGAGGTACCGGAAATGATTTTTACCTAATATTATTTACCTAGACTTTACAATAAAAAGTTGCGACCTTTTGAAGATCTGGGAAAAATCTGTCTGTGGTGATTATTATTTAGATTCAGTTTAGTTTAGTTCTGCCGCAAAATGTACCGAAAAACTGTTCATTTTGGTCAGATTTGTAAACGCGTCCTTAAGTCGGAAATTAACTTAACAAGCATATTCCATTTGTTTACTGTAGTATTTTACCTATTTTAGATCGTAATTTCAAAGTTATCCCGGTGATGTAACATACCAGTATAATGCATGTAGAAACCCGACAATAATCGTCAGGTTGTCACCCAACAGACATGATACTTACCCGTCTGGTCAAAGACACTCTTCGATAGGTTAGTGAATAACCTGGAGCTCGAGTCTGCTATCGCAATCGTCAATCAATGACCGGTCATTGATCGAATATTTGACAAATTTGAGTTTTTGTATGGGAAATGTGTCATAAGTTTGACGTTATACGTCAAAAATCGATCATTGACTGGTCATTGAGACACGATTGCAACAGCAGACTCGACCCCTAGAGTTATTATGCCACCCATGGGCCTCTTGACTTGACTTCACATGCCATCGAGAAAAATCTCTCTCGCATGCTGGTTTCCTCATGATGTTTTCCTTCTCCGTTTTTGAAGCAAGTGATATAGGCACATGAATACAAAAAATCAGATTAATGTGTATGTGAGTTTATATGTTTGTAGACACAGCCACGATACGGGAGGCGTTCCTGACTTTTGAACTTACATACTAAACAGCCAGACCGGAATGACTTTCTGTATTGACACATACAATTGTTTGTGTATGCGAGTGCATATGTTTTTAAACGCACCGACGCGCGACGCAACGATGGTAATACCTGGCATAGGGAACACGTTAAAAAAAATAAACAAAAAAAAAGAAACAAAAAATATAACAGACCTCAGAACTGGCACTTTTGTTCAGTACATACGACAACTTCGGATCAAACCTTGGTGTTGTAACCTGCGGGGTATGAATACGTTCAATATTTATAATTAAATAATTGACGTTAAACTTGAGTTTGAATTATGATTAAACAGGCTGGAAAAAATCAATGGACTCTGAAGGTATCTGAAACCACTTTAAATTTAAATAAATAAAATAAATTAATATTTCACAACTTCCACACAACGCCATCTAGTCCCAAGCTAAGCAAAGCTTGTGTTATGGGTACTAAACAACTGATAAACATACTTATATATTTTTAAATACGTACATATTATAGATAAATAACACCCAGACACAAAACAAATGATCGTGCTCATCGCAGAAACATTTGTCTTGGGTGGGAATCGTGGGAATCCACGACCTCCGGCATAATAGTCAGGGCCACTAATTACTAGACCAACAGGCCAGTCAAGTCAAAGTAAATATTGATTATTTTGCGCAAAGGAAACATTCATTAATTTAAAAAAAAAACTGCATTCATAGATTTCTTGACAAGACAAAGAAATGTGCATAGAATTATTTTAAACTATGAAACGATTTTCTTATCTTTTCTTAGTGAATTTTTCAATTTTTAAATAGTTTTATCTAAAGAATAATAATGGCGCTCAGGTTAGGTTTACTACAGGTTTATTTTTAATTTTTTAGGAGTTGAAAATACCCACGGACGCCCATATCGATAGTTTAAGGTTTGTTAGAGAAATTTGATCTTAAATACTGGCTGTATCGCGAATAAAATAGCGAGTCTGTATTTTTTTAATTTCCAGCTGGTTTAAATCATAGGTGAATTTGTCGAAAATCCGTGTCCAATAAATAAAAAAAACACAATAGAAACAATAATAATAAAATAAAGAAATAATTTTATGAGAATTTAATTGCATATGAATGACTTATTCTAAGTTTTTAAAGGGTAGATATATGACCTTCTAAAAAATGTATGTGATACCAGTTATGTCGCCGGAAATCGTACTAATAAAATACTTTGACTTAACTCTGACTTTAAATATTTCTTCTAAGTAAATTAATCTAACTTAGATATTTAAAGTGGTTTCTCTTCAGAGCCCATAATTTTTTCCGCCCTTCAAAATAGAGTAGACAGATATTACTAAAATTACCGAACTGACTTAGTTTCTTGTTTATAAAAAGCAAGAAAAACATTTATTTGGACGGACACACATTTAAAACAGAATTACAGACAAAGAAAATATATAAAAATAAAATGAAAAAATAATAACTCAAGCAAAAATTTATACCTAAGTAGTCCGAAAGTCTGACCTCAAGTTTAACCATGGGGTATTGTGATACTCACTAACTGGGTTATGGGTGTAAAATAGTCCCTTCATATAAAACACTGGTATTCGGCTGTATCTGCAGGCCTTTATTTCTATTATAGTAATATCGATAAGGCGACAATAGAAAGAAAATGGTGTATATGGAATCAGCTGTTTGTCAACTGTCAAGTGTAAACGAGTAGAATTTGTAATATGGCTGAAAATGAAATACACTTGACAGTTGACAAACAGCTGATTCCACATACGCCATTTTCTTTCTATAATAGAAATAGAATAGAAACAGAATTTGTAATATGGCCTGCTGGTTAGACTGGAAACTGATCTCAACATAGTTGAGAAAAGGCTAAGCAGATGAAATTATGATGACTCACGGTAGAGGTCTTTGTCCTGACAAAGACCGAGAGAAAATACGATAAAGAAATCTATTTCTTTATCGTATTTTCAACCATCTATGGTTGAAATATTTCTGCCGATTAAACAAGAAATAATGCTCGACATTGTCTACTGACTACTATCGACTGAAGAAGACTATTGCCGACTGAAGAATCGACACATTTCTTCTCATCTTCCTACTAATATTATAAACGTGAAAGTTTGTAAGGATGTTTGTTACTCTTTCACGTAAAAACTACTGAATGGATTTTAATGGTATGGAGTTAGCCGAGACCCTGGATTAACACATAGGCTACTTTTTATCCCTGTATTCCCACGGGAACAGGACCTACGTGGGTGAAACCGCGTGACGTCTGCTAGTTTTTGATAATGTCATGCTCAAAACAAAAGAATTATTTTTACAATCTGTCACTGTTTTTTCGATTCTTCTGCAGACAAAATCCATTTCAAGGGTGATCATGATACGCGTGCAGGTCTGCTTGAAGCCTCGTCCCCACTAGGAACATTTGTCGAGCGACATGTGTCCCCTGTGACATCGGGCGATGTCGGGCGACGTCGGACGACATCGCCGCGACATTGTTGAAACTGTTCCTTGTCGCACAGTCGATGAACAGTAGAGGTTCGACTGAACTGATGTGGACGGACACAAGACATCGGGCGACGTGGGGCAATGTAGGGCGACATCGCCCGATGTCTCAAGGGACAGATGTCGCTAGACAAATGTTCCTAGTGGGGACGAAGCTTAAGGCGATTATCACACTGCCCCGCATCACGCTGCATGTTGCGTGTCTCTGAACTGAATTGAACGCGCGTGGATGCATTTTCTGTGTGTTGGACTGTGCGTATTTTCCATACAAACGGAGATACTTACAAGCAACGGAAGAACACGCATCCACGCGCTACGCTGCATCATGCGGGGCAGTGTGTTAATCGCCTAAGACGGGTTGGTGATTCTACACCTATATCTGTTAACTATAAGTCTTGATTGTCAAACAATGATGTCAGTGATGTGTAAGAAAAAAATGGACATTATTTTTAACTAGTGGTGGGAAGTCCTCATGTTTGAAGAGACTGTCAGACTCTTCCTGACTAAAAACTACCCCGATGTTCCGTCTCTCACTTGCGCCTAGTATCGCGGGAACTTACGATCCTTCCTCAATCAAATACATGCTTGAACTTACCTCAATATATCCGGCGTCCTTTTGCCTTTTCTTATCCGATTCGTCATCTTCTGGGAGCCCTTTCAAGCCCTTCTTGCCGCCTTCTGGAGGGCCATCCTCATCTTTCTCGGTCGGCGGAGTGATTGGTAACGGAGAAATGGGTTTTTCTTCTGTAAAAATGTGAACAAGATTTTCATTACTACTTGACATAAGTTAACAACCGGCGGCGTGTGTGGTGAACTTATTGATGTGTGTGTGTGTCTCTTGGTACTTGGATATTTCTTGTGTGTGCCATTTCGTGAAATGGGACGGAAATGTGTTACAGAAAACCGGAGAAGCGCGCTTGGTTTGACCAATGAATGCTTGAAGTTAGTACCACGTCGTATTGTCGTTTTATTTTATGGCGGCTGATTTAGCACGATAACATGTCAGATATTTTACATCATATTATGAAATTACTATAAGGCTCGCTCTTTTTTGCAACGCTAATGACGCAAAAGCAAGTACTTACGTAACAATCATGGCAGGTGGCCTTCTATAGTTCCTGCCCTCATGGGAAAAAGGCGTTAGTTTATGTACCCATGTATGTAACTTAAACTATCGGAACAAGTATAATATTATGATAGGTTTCATTTTCCGTTACCCAATAAAATGAGTAATAAAATTGAAATCAATGCGTCAGTACTCAATAGTGTGTTAATTTTTCGCCACATAAAATCTTTGTTGGGACACTTTTGAAATGTCTCATTTTTTCTTTATTTGTGCATAGAGTTTATACACACAAGTAATGCAGCTTTTGTAAACGCTGCAACAGGCATGTTGACAGAATATGAATATCAAAATATAATTACTAGTCCAACAGATAAATTAAAAGATTAAGATTAAAGATACCGGGCTGGTATCCGCAACTCCACGTCAAAGCGCGTATTTTGCGTATGGGCTCCACTAGGGCCCAGTGCAAATTGGTAGATGTCACGTCTTCGAATTTTTGGTTGTAGGACATGCCGGTTTCCTCACGATGTTTTCCTTCACCGTGGTGATGAAATAAATTACACAAAGTAATGCGCCTGCCTGGGTTCACCACGGGGTAACCACGACTTACTGTTCGTAAGTCAGGGCCGCCACCACTGGGCCACCGCTGCTCTCATCAGATAAATTATAAAAAATAATACACAAGTATTTTTTTTCTTTTTCGAATTGTTAGAAATCTACTTAGATAAAGCGCATTAAAGTTGAAGAGAGAGGGAGCTTGTGACGTCATGCGACATTTTGAATCGATGTAACGACGTTATTTTTTGATTACGTGAAAAAAAGAAAAATATGTTTCAAATATTTTCTGGGAATCTAGATGAGGGACTAAAAACTAAAATTTAGTTAACTAGACTATTACCTACTGCAGTGTAATTAACAGCTTAGATGATATGGAAATAAAGAAAAAAAAATACATAAGCATTTTCTAAGAGTCAACCTTTGGTTGATGCAGAGACAAACAGTAAATTAAAAGTGCGGCCGTAATCTTACCCGCAGAAGTTGCATCCCTAACATCTTTAGGCGTGACTTCGGGCTTGTTGGTGGGTCCGAAGACTGGTCCGATGTCTTCAGTCCCTTTGTCAATAGGCTCCGATGCGTTGGAGGGCTTGTAGACCGCTTGGAACACTGAGTAGGCGATGAAGAACACGGAGACTGTCAGCCATCGATGCCGACGAGGCCTTCTCATCCTCTGCAATGAAAAGAATGAGAGAGGAAGTTTAATACCTGAAGAGTCACTCGTTTTAAATACCTGGGGCACTGGGTCACCGATAGGCTATCGGATGACGCTGATTTAGAGAGGGAACGTAGAGCGCTGGCTGTCAGGTGTAACATGCTGGCCCGCAGGTTCGCACGGTGTACGCGAGAGGTTAAAATAACATCGTTCAGAGCCTACTGCCAGTCGCTGTACACGTGCGCCCTGTGGGTCAGTTATACACAGGGCTCGTACAGTGCTCTACGGGTCCAGTATAATAACGCGTTCCGGGTATTGCTGGGGTTGCCGCGCTTCTGTAGCGCGTCTGGGATGTTCGCGGATGCGCGCGTTCCGGATTTCGACTCGCTGCTGCGTCTACGAATCGCATCACTGATGCGTCGGGTGCGCGACAGCCCCAACAGCCTCGTGGCTACTGTAGCCGGCAGGGTGGATGGCCAAATAATGTGTCGTTGGGTGGCGGCACACAGACCGTCATTCAGATATGTGTTTTAGTTAGTTAGTGTCAAGTTTGTTTTGATTTTATTTTTATTTATTTATTTAATACTTCAAGCACACAAATGTACATAGGCGGACTTAATGCCTTAGGCATTTTTTTCATTTTATTTTTTTTTATTTGGCATTTTTTTTGGTTTTTTTTTATTTTTTTTTGTTTTTGATTATTTTATTATTTGTTTTAATATGAATCTATGGTCTGAAAATAAAGTTATTATTATTAATACAACTGTCGACTGTACTGTCCCCAGCAGGGCTTTTAGTATCTTTTCATTGCCAGTAATGCCAGTGACTAACTGGCGTTCAGTTGCTCACCAAAATCAAAATCAAAAGTCTTTATTCAAACTAGGCTGAGAATCAGCACTTTTTGAACGTCAAAAAAATACATAGAGACAGTCCCCCAAAAACGGCCCACCCTTCGCCACTTCCTAGTGTTCACCGAACTTTGATGACAACTGAGGTTAACAAAAAATTGGGTATTGCACTTTAGGTGGACTTCAAGTTACGGTGACTATCAGACGGGGTACGGTGCGGTTTGTTCCATCTCTGCGAGTGCGGATGACGTCGTTCTAGATACACACAGATTATAATAAGTTATATATAAATTAATCGTTGAACACTTTGTTTTTTTGTCACACGTTTTTCTTTTAATTATTCACTATGAACGAAGATTCGAAGATTAGAAGATTATTGGAATGTTATACCTAAGTTATGCGAGTGGGATTCATTAAAGTGTTGTTGACTTTGTGTCTTGTCGAGTTCATTTGTAGAAAACTATAATTTGCAAGGGATAAAATGTACAAATTAATTACGCCGAGAGTGGTATAGTGCCTACAATTTTATTGTAAAAAAATACGGTAATTAAGGTCTACACGTAAAGTGGTGTTTTTTCACGTTGAAATAGGTTATAGCTATTTAAGTAAAAAAAAGGAAGTACGTATTAAAAGTCGGGAGACTTTACTGTGATTTGCTATTACAATACTTAAAAATGCAAAGACTTAAAATTAAAAACAAGTCGGCTACTTACTTAACCTCAAAAAAAATTAAAGTACGTGATGATATTCACATGAGTGGGTGAATACTTAATGATATTCTTTCACATACAAATTCAAACGTAAGGATTTATGAAGCGTATGAAAAGCAATCGCGATCGGCGTTGGAAATCCTTTTTCACATTTTCTTTTATAAAATATTCAGCCTTTCACAATTTACACGTGTTATCAATATGACATTACCATTTTTTAATACATCAATGACGAAGGAAGCTCGTCATTCAGCCATAATAAAAACCTTTTTATTGATATTAAATCGAAATCGCTTCTCACAGCGACGAATGCTTCTTATTGCGATAAAAACGTAATTTTATTATATCTGTTCGTAAAAATGTAACTGTAATAAAGTCTGTAGTTTATCGAGTGGCAAATTATCGCTGTTTTTACGTTGTATATTGATTTTATTGAATAAATATAAAGGTCAGGCGGCAGTTTGAGAATAATGGGTGCCTACGCGAGGTTAAGACCCAAATTTTAGGCAATTACCTATTGGAGATACTGCTCATAGACTGTTTTACGTGCTCTCCGAGAAAATAAGGGCTTAACCTAGGTGTAACATATGGTCGTACATCTGTCAGTGGTTTTTGACTGATGTTCCACGGAAGACTGGTGGTTCCTGGAAGCACCCGAAGTGGTCGGTAAAGCTATACTAAAAAACTTTTTTACAAAAAATAAAACCGACTTCAAAAATAACACTAAACGGTGTAAAATAACTCTAAATTAAGAAGTCTGTGGCTTTGATACTTTTGTCTTATTCTTGATGGGCCACCGACTTCCGAATTTAGAGTTATTTTACACCGTTTAGTGTTATTTTTGAAGTCGGTTTTATTTTTTGTAAAAAAGTTTTTTATTTTTCCATTTTTAGTTGTTCCCATACAAACATTTGCCATGAATTCATTTTATATTGTTAATTGTTAACAATACATGTCATTATAATAGGGTTATCCACCTAACCCTAATAAATGAAACTTAACATACCTAACTGTCGAAATCTAGGTATATTGAACACATCTGCCTACCCCTCTGAGCATACAGGCTTGATGATACGTCATGATGTTGTATAAACAATAAACATCCAAGCGATTCCAGCAATCACGATAGATTTACCGTGAAGAGTTCCGTTGTATATCTCCGAACATCAGCACCAGATCTTCACCAAATTAAAATGGGACCACCTCAGGAGTATACTCTTTCAAACAAAAAAAGAATTTCGAGAATCGGTCCACAAATGGCGGAGAAATCAAGTACATAGAGTTGAGTACTTGATTTCTGAGTTGAGGTCTGAGTTGAGCTCACGATTACTGACAAATGCTTGCACTGACTGATCTGGTCCCCTCATTCTGTTTGGTTCTTTCCTCAAAAGACCATTTCAGACACTAATCGGCATGGATCTTACATGATTTCACCAAGATAATGTCTGGACTTTAAAAGAGACTATGACTATGAGTTTCTTTCGGTGTTTCTTCTCAGAGTAGTCAGGTAGTGAAACACCGATCTTATCTACTAGTTAAAAAAAAGACGTGTAAAAGTGTTTGTGAAAACCTATTTACAGAAATAAATATAATTTATCATTTATCATCATTTATCATTTATCATTTACCATACATAAAAAAAAAATACATACACACGAACATAGAACCTCCTCCTTTTTTTGAAGTCGGTTAAAAAATGAGCTATGTCTGTTAAACTAGTTCCCGTGACTTAGATGGTATATTGGGATTCACCCAAATTTAAGTGCTCGCCCCCAATTACATGGGACTTAAACATAACTGGCGGAATGTGGGTGTACTTACCTACTACCAAGTACCTACACCTCTACCTAGCTCTACGGGGATTTCAGGCGTGATGTTATGCTATGTTACAAAAGGACGTAATACGTTCTGCCTGCGTAGCATGAACACCGAAGAAACGGCCTTTGTCTACAGACGAATCGGCAAAGTGACAGATTATATAGACATTACTTGCGTCTTGAGCATGACAATGTTAAGAAAGATGAGAAGTTATATGTCGATTCGTCAGTAGACAAGAATCAACAATGCCGAACATGAAGTGCGTACCTATTTTCTCCACTTTTGACAGTTCTTTTCGAAACATTTCCTGTCAACAAGTGTCAAACAGTCTACATCAAATGAGACCTAGACAAGCAATCTACACCTCTAGCAACTTGACAGTTGCTATAGACAGCATGTAAATTCTCTACGTACAAACGCTTGTCGACGAGTCGCCTCATGCGCGGTTAGAAGAAATGTCAAGTTGGACAGAAAGAAAATTGTCGTGTCTCGGAAGAAAAGAAATTAAGTGTTGTTGCTACGCGGGCTGGTGGAACAATTTCTTAACCTAGTAATAGAGAATAGAAAGAAGGAAAAGGCATTTATGTGGCCCAAAAGGCACACGATAATATCTATATAAAAACAATAGCAAAAAAAATACAAAAAATAAATAGAATACTAAAGAGTATTCTATTTATTTTTTGTATTTTTTTACACCTTAAAAAACTTTACAAATTATAAAAATGATTTGTGTGTGTGTGTGTGTGTGTGTGAGAGAGTATGCGTGTAGTGTGAGTAATTTATGTATAAAGGGAGCAGCAGCTATCGTAATTTGCCCATCGAAAACAGTTGAACTGAATGTAAACGACGTAACTGAAACAACAGATAAATGTATATCTATGCCTCCAAACCAAATAAAATTGAAAAGCGGAGTGGAATTATCGTTGTAGTGAAAATAATGGTAGCGACGCGTGGAACTCACGGCTACATATCAAGCTATTTGTTTCCAGTATAAGTTGATTTCGTATTGTGTAGGATTTCCGTACAGTGAGAGTTCACGTTTTACTGGAAATTTAGCCGTGTGTACAGGGAACGTTATTATTTTTTGTGTTATTTTTCACGTGAGAGCGAAAACTCTTCAAAACATATTAAAAGAGTCGTACGGATTGGATTATTTGCTTTTTTCATGTTACATACGAGACAGTACTATGTAGTCTATGAATGCCACTTTGGTCTAGCGGTCGCGAGCGGCCAGCGGCTGAGCATAAGGTCCCGGGTTCGATCCCCGGGTTGGGCAAAGTGTGATAGTTTTTCCATCTGGAATTTCTCATTAGCAACCCGGAGTCTGGATCTGTGCCCGATTGATGGCAATAAGTAGTACAAATGGAAACGTGGGTGTACCTACTATTTTACAGGGACACCTCTGCCTAACTCTTCGGAGATTACAGGCGTGATGTTTTGTGTTTGTATAGGTACAGTATGTCGGGCTGTCTGTGTTTGTGAGAGTTCAAATGTCTGTAAACTCACCCACGATACACGAGAAATTACTGGCGTGGTGGAGCAACATTTTAATTAAACAAACAAAACATCCTATTGATGCCCAAACTAACGAAAGGTACACTCCCAAAAAAATAGGTTAAACTGAACGCCAAACTCAACATAACTGGAAGAGGCCTAGAAGAAACAGTAATTGAGATTGTCTTCTGGGGAAAGAACTTAAGAAAAGGAAGAAAAATGCGTGGATTGGCATTACAGCAACAAAATAAAGAAGTACACCTTAAAACTATAAAATAAACTAACAGACGTCCCACGGTTTCACCCGCGTAGGTTCCGTTCCCGAGGGAATGCAGGAATAAAAAGTAGCCTATGTGTTAATCCAGGGTGTCAACTAACTTCATACCAAATTTTATTAAAATCTATTTAGTAGTTTTTACGTGAAAGAGTAACAAATATCCATCCTAAGTACAGTAATGCTAAGGTTCAAAAGTTAACCCCCCTTCCTGACCAATAGCGTATTTGGCAAATTTTATAATTGGACAAACAGACGATTAGACGAACGGCAGCATTGACCAATATCGAATTTAACGAATTGCCGATTTGACGAATATCTGACTTGGCCAATGTCGTTCAACCCAACGTTTGGTCATAATTTATGAGATTAGGTGGTACACGACAAGTATACCCATAGAAATAAATAAAGTCTAAAAGTAAATAAATATTACGTGCGAAATGAGAAGGTATTTTTAATGTTGTCTCCCGTCAAGCATCAGTCCTCGGTACACTGGTTGTAACTTGAATCCGTGTTTTTAATAAATGGAAAGGAGCTAAACTCAAGGAGTTTTACTTGAGTAACTGGATAACCCTTGGCAAGATAGGCTTCCCTCTACGCTAAGGGAAACGCCCATGTCTGGCCACGTTTTACCCATCCATGCAATATAATACCTACATAAAATAAACTTAATATAATAACTTATTTTTTATTTATTTCATTTGGGAAAACAAACAGTAGTATATTAAGTATACACAACCTTAAAATTAAAATTAACAAATATACTACCCACAACATTTTCCACTTATAAAATAAAAGCAAACTGTTAGCAGACGTAAACTGTAAGAAATCACAAAAAAAAAAAATTAGAAGAAAAATAAAGATAAACAATATACTTACTAAAAAAGATGAGGCAAACTTAAAAAAAAATAAAAAAAAAGGTACAGGTCCCTATAAAAAGTAATATCCATATTGTGGAATATGGAGCCTACTGCTGATTCTTTAAAAAAGTTAGCAATCTTCGTGATCTTGGTGTGCAGCTAGACTCAACTTTACTTTTAAACTTAAATATTGTTTTTTTTTTAAATAGAACAGCCGGTCGATTTAGTAAAAGTCATGCCGTGAAGCTAAGTGACGAGCGACTGGCGTGTGTCGCGAGTGACTTGTGCGTGTTTTTTTTTTATATTTTAAATTGCACCTACCACTGCTTTTCTCTGCATCACCTGAAGGTTGACTGGTAGAAAATGCCTATGGTATTAAGTCCGCCTTTGTACATAAGTGTGCTTGAAGTATTATTATATAAATAAATGATCTGACAAAATGACTTGACAAAATCTTAATTTGCTTTATTTTTGCAACACTCACGCTATTTTGCTGTGTATTTTTTTTTATTATTATTTATTTAATATTTTCTTGATTTGTTAAATATTATTAATTGTGATTTTAATATTTGTAAATGTGAGAGTACCATGTATCTATCCCCATAATTATGTACTTATCTACTAAAATGCTTAATCTATCTTAGCATAGTATGTAATTTTTTATTTATTTTTTTTATTTTACTTTGTTTATTCTAGGTACATCGTATTCACATATAATGTATTTTTTATTGTATACAAATATTGTAAAAACTATTTTAAAAGAGTAAGTATGGAGTTTCTTGCCCATTCTTCTCCATACAAAACTACCTTTTGGAAGGGGCAACTAGAATCATTAAATTTTATTTAACTTGTAAGTTTAACGTTCAAAAGTGCCTTTTAAATGGCCTAATTGAAATAAATGATTTGACTTTGACTTTGACTTTTGACTTTGATCTGTCAATGCCTAGCATTAGTATGGAATGACAGCTCAATTCGCCCTCACTACGACAACATTCTTACGGGGTGATTTGACCAGAATTGCACCGCAAAATATTATAATGATTTATTAGAAAAAGTCCCGAGAATAACGTGACAACTTCACTACATCAGTAGTATCAGTTAAGTGTATTGACGTCCCAAATAGAATACTCTTCATTGTAGGTACACCATAAAACAGCTATGAGCTTGAGACTGTGAAATAACATTAACTTGTAATAAAAATAGATACCTACAGCCGATATAAAATGAAAATGGCAATCTGTTAATGAAGTAATATAATCATTTTAAGGCTTAGTTGAACACCCGTTGTGTAACGTTTCAATTGTGCTATAGAAATTGCGTTTTACGTAAAGATATAACGCAAAGAACAAGTGCCTAAAGTAAGCCAAAATTGCCTTCTTTGCTTGGCGAGCCTTTCCTGTAGGTACTAAAAGTCACGTTCCGTGGAACAGAGCTCACGAGTAAACACATACGGCTCACGCACACAAAGGCTTCTATTCTAAGGTGCTTTAATACATGATTTCTTTAGATAGAAAAATATTCTGAGGACATCATTCTGCACGGTGTTTACCTCCTCGTAAAAGACGGATCGAGCTGTTATCCCTCATTAATCCTAAAGTTTGACAGTTCACTTCACGCTCGCTTCAGTAGTACGATTCTGATAAAATCACCTCGTGAAAGTGTAGGTGAAGTGAAGGCGAATTGAGCTGTCAGAGATGAATGAGATAAATGTGTAAAATATATTTGCATTAAGTATATTTTTAATATTACAAAAAATACTTATTGCTGGGAAAATACTTTTTTTCCATCCTTAAAAGAGAGACGCTTTTATTGCGCGCAATGAAAAGCGCGGCAACGCAACGCAAGTTTTGATCAGCTGAGCTCACGGCAAGTCGCTTTATTATGCTAGATGGCGTTACTGAGACATGGGATCACAGTTTTTCTAAGACATTCCTTCGCATGACCTCTCTTTAGTATTTTAAATCTCTTTTGTACGTAAAATTAGAAAATAAGACATAAACATACTTTCACCGCCTATAAAACTGTAGACATAGAAATGACGCAGCGTTTCCTTTACCCGCGATCAATCACTAAGGCGTGACGTCAGCGCCATGTAGCTGATAAACGATTAAGGGCGGGAACAGACGACGCGACTTCTTGACGTTGATGTCGTGTCATCGATCGACGAGTCTGACGTCGAACATCGATTGACGACACTCGTCGAGTTGTCTGAAATAACTTTTTATAACACAAAAAGTTGTGATTGGAAATCGTTACGGTGGAGAAGTTATAATTAAAATTGTTGGGATCTGATTTATTTTGAGATAGCCTAGCTGTTTAACTTCGTATTATTAAGCTTGTATCCCGAAGGTTTAGGTAGAAGTGTACAAAAGTGCACCGACATTTCTATAGTTATGTTGAAGTCTCATGAAATAGAGATGGCGAGCATATTGCCATGAACTGGGCACAAATCCAGACTCCGGGCTTCTATGAGATGTTCATTGATTGAGTTCAGGCGTAAAAACCAATGAACAAATTAAAGCAATTGTTAGTGCTGTGGCTGAAAGATTGACTGTGTCATGGATTCGATGCCAGCACGGAAAATAATATTTGTGTAGCCTACAGTTAGTTGTTTCCAGTCTAGCTGTTTGTGTAAATCATCATCATCATCATATTAGCCGTAAGATGTCCGCTGCTGAACATAGGTCTCCCTTATAGACTCGATCTGAGCTCTTGATTGATTTGTAAATTTAAATGACATAATTGGAATTTCCCGTTTACCGTGGGTCTATTTACACACATTTACACTCACATACAAACAGCTAGACCCCAAATGACTAAATGTAACTTTACAAAAATTTGTCCCGTGCGGGTATCGAAACCGCAACACGCAGCACAGTTAATCTCTCAGCTACTGCGCCAAACGTGCAAAGATTTCGCTAGTGAGCGAAAACGGGCATTTAAGTCCATATAATATGAATGTACCACGACCAACGTTACCCATCAAAAGGACTAAGTAATAAGATGTAGGATTGTGGTCGGTAATCTCGTTGCATATACAGGATGTTGGCGTATAGACCGAAACAATTTATCGGAGTTGGGGTCATTTTATAGATGTAAAGCCAAAGACCCCCCATGTCCATTTCTCTTTAACAATAAACACGCGGTTTCAGCGATCAATACTCAATACACCCACGTAATTTCCGTTCCCGTGGGAATACAGGGATAAAAATAGCCTATGACACCCGGGAATAATCTAGCTTTCCAAAAATTAAAGAACATTTCGACTCGGTCCAGTAGATTTTAAGTTCGTTCGTTACATACAAAAACACAAATCTTTCCTTATGATTATATTAGTATGGATTAAGAAATGAGACGGAGAGACGGGGCGGTATAAAATCTCTGTCACCAGATTCTTCAATAACCACACAAAAATAAGAGAAAGATTTTATTAAGTAAAATACGTACTTTGCAAAGTCAGCTAACTTATTTCAATTAGGCCATTTCAAAGTCATCCATTTATTTCAATTAGGCCATTATAAGACACTTTTCAACGTCGAACACAAAATAAGTTTAAAAAATGATTCTAGTTGCCCCTTCCTAAAAGTAGATTTCATGGAGAAGAATGGGCAAGAGACTAATTCGGAAAACAATAAAAGATATTTTGTAAGATTTCGGGCATTTTAAATAAAAAAACATACCTTAACAACCGTGATATGGACTCTTTAGGTAAAAACTCCCTAGTTTTTACCTAAAGAACTCATATCACGGTTGTTAATACAAATTTGGGGTATTGGGGGGCCATTCGATAATGACCCCCCAAAATTTGTATCGATTCATACGTCAAACACCCTGTGTGTATACGATAGTAGTGATAAGTCGTTTAACATATTTTTGTCCAGTCAAGCCGCGACAATTCGAAGTGGATTTGTGGGTCCCTCGTGTCCTGATTATATAAAGGGATAAACTACTGTATAAGTAAGTGTATATGTAGAACAGATTCATAGAGTGAATACGGTATTAAGTGGTGGATTATTTGTAACATGATAAACATCACGTTATCTGAAGTGTAACTATATAACACAAAAAAAATTGCCTGTTATGTTTAATAAAGATAATAATAATAATACCAGCCTGTTACTGTCCCCACTGCAAGCCACAGGTCACTTTTCATACATGGAAGGCACGAGCATTGATCACCATGCTTGCTCAAGGCGACATGGCGATTTCAAACTAATATTAACTGTAAGTCAGGGTTTCCTCACAATGTTTTCTATCATCGACGTCAATGATGTCTAAGATAAACTAAGAAAGGACATACGAGTTGGAAAAGCCACATTGGTACTTCCACTACCTCCAAAGGTCTCGCACAAGACTTACCCATTTGTTTAGTTTACCTGCACACCGCTCCAATTATGGGCAAAATGCTGTTATGACTCGACTTCCTCGCTTATACATAGACAAGTTTGAAAGCCTGGATATATTCTAGCTGTTTCGTAAATGGATTGTAAAAATACTCACCAGTAAGTAAATAGTATCCGTATAGTGTGTACATAGTGTGTAATTTTTGTAAGTATCAGTTGTTAGTTGTTCTATCTTTCCGTTAATTTTAGTTAAGGTTAACGTTTTATAACCACAAACTTTTACTTTTAACTGCAATATTTAAGCATCGTTTTCCTCTACTTTCTAGTTTTATATAATGCATGCTGTGAAACTCCTTAATTGGCTTCAGTACCTCATAAGACATTGTTACCATATCTTTAACGTTAAAAAAAGCTGTTGAGTTCCTATCAATAAATAAATAAAGATAGTTTTTCTATTAATTGTTTCTTTTAAAGATTGTGTTTAGATGTTGTAAGCCCGTTGAAGGACATATCCACTGATTTTATTTGGACTAGCTGACGTCCCGCGGCTTCACCGCGGTCCCGTTCCCGTGGGAATACAGGGATAAACAGTAGCCTATGTGTTAATCCAGGGTGTCAGCCAACTCCATACCAAATTTTATTAAAATCTCTTCAGAAGTTTTTACGTGAAAGCGTAACAAACATCCAACCATCCATCCATCCTTACAAACTTTCGCGTTTATAATATTAGTAGGATGTTCTTCAGAAATGTCCCGTGTTTAGTACTCGCATACGCCGTAAGTGCATGACCAGCCTATAAAAGTCACCTCGTGATAACATGAGTGAAGTAAACTGTTAATGCCTAGCATTAGTATGAAATGACACCTATATCTTCACGCGGTGATTGTTACAGAATAGCACTGCAGAACAAAAATAAATAAGGAAGGATCGTAGCGTCCTTTCATTTCTGCCTACCCCCATGAGAAAAAGGCGGTAGTTTATGTATGCTTGTACATTTCTTATAACTTACTAAAGGGGACCCGAATAATTGCGTTCCCATGGGCCTCTACATGACTTAATACGGCCCTGGTATTGTCACAGGAAACTGTCACATGTAATTTAGATTGTAATGGGATTTTGCAGTCAAGTCTTGGATATTTTACTATGAATGCAAGTAGGGTGAAACGGGGGATTAAAACCTTGTTCTTAATTCGAAGTGACTTTTATACATAAATGACATCACCCAGCTTTATCCAGGGATTGGCTTCCAGTCTAAAAGGACGCGGCCAGATTCCACTTTCTATCATCGCACCGCTTGCCGTTGACAGGGAGTTCATGCTCACACACTGGAGCCGAAATGGTCTCGTACACTGCTGTTTCAGAGGATTTTTTTTTCTGAATGATTGTGGAATGAGCTCCCTGCCGAGGTTTTCTCAGAGGGCTACAGTGTGGGGTTCTTCAAAAGGGGAGTAAATAGGTTTTTAAAGGATCGGCAACGCGCGTGTGGCGCCCCTGGTGTTGCAAGTGTCCATAGGTTACGGTAACCGCTTACCATCAGGCGGGTCGTACACTTGTTTGCCACCGTCGTGGTATAAAAAAAAAAAAATACATGAAACAATTGCCTATTTGACCTCTTAGTAGATAGAAAGATAATTTAACCGTTGGTCCTGCTGTCAATCGCAGAACTTTGACAATCTTTACGGGTAGTCAGAAAGCTCGTAGTCTGACGGTTACTCCATACAGAATCGTGTTACCCGGTAACTTGTTTGAGATGGACGCCCAAAGTAAAATACTGGTATTAAGCTGCAAGCAGACTGGAAACCGACCCTAACCAGATATGAATAAAAGGTCTAGACCTACCAAAATACCTCCTTTTTATTGGTGATTGCTCTTACAACCATTTAATAATGACCACTATTTGTATAATTATCACTTTCTTTAAAAACGGTAAAGAAACATATCTCGAAGAAACCATGCCTGAGAAATACTTATTTCTCCACAGTGTGTAAAGCAAAGAGTTTTAAGAAACTATTGGAAGTCTTTGGTGTAAAGCCAAGTAAGTGGCTTATGGGCGGCTTAGAAACTTTTTCACTAGAGGCGCAATTCCCGTATATTTGAGAACATCTAATTTTCCCATAGATATAATAAAGAAGGAGATATGCCCGTTAGACGAAAATGTATCGGAACCATGTGTCTCCACTTTGCCCCTACCACACGGCAACTACTACACATGCAGTTCAGTAAAAGCAATAGATACGCAGTCGCTCACACACCCGCATTTCTTAAAACAGAACGTACTACACAATCAATTATAAACCTTATGCTGTCAGACACAGCGTGTATTTACCATGCACCATACAACTTACGCACACAAAAACAACGGTCGCTATCACTTCGTCGCATGAAGCAGCGGCCGTACTACGCGATGCATCCGCTCAATGAAGTATCGTTGTGTGATTTTTACATTGCTCGTCCAGCCACTTAGCGACAAACTTAGGTAGTGGTTACGGAGCAATGTATATATTGCAACAATAGTACAGTCGCTATGATATTTGAAAACAAAAATAACATAGTAAAAGCAAGAAATATACTACGTTTTGTTGTTTTGCATGATTAGATAGACAAATATAGTAAAATACGTGCACTTACATGTGATAAGAAATTCCGTGATTTACATAGTTTTGATTTGTGCTTCGGATTTTACAAAAAAACACTGAACAACACGGCATTGCTATAAAATGTTCACAATCGCGGTCGAAAGCACACAAGTTCGCGCAGACGGCTTACGACGTGATCAATTTAAGCATGTCGCGGAGACACCGACACGCCCCCATGCCACTTCTCCTATTATTTAGATTTCTATGAATTTTCCAGAGATGAGATTACCACTAGATTTTGAACGATGTTAATAGCGGGAATTGGTCTTCTAGTTTGTCGCTAGAAATTTAAAGAAGAAAAAGATCAATTACAAAAAAAAAATGAGCTGTGATTTATCTAACCCCGTTTATGAAAATTGAAGCCATCCTTTTAGAGATTTGTTCCTCCAACCATGTTAACTTGTAAGATAACAAGTCATTACTTGCCCTGGGGGTAGGAATACGTTATCGTTGGGAACACGCGAACATCAGAGTCATCCCCTGAGAAAGCTTTAGATCAACGCGCGGTTGTACGGATAGGTACACTTGATACCATTATTTTGGGGTGAGTACGCTTTGTTATTTTATTGTGTTATGAATCGTTTGCATTACGAGTGTGTCAATTTTTTTTAGGTAAAATAATATTGTTTAGTTACTTCACTATACTATATTATAAAGAGAAAAAAATTGTGTGTATGGATGTGTGTGTTTGTTTGTAATGAATAAACGCAAAAACTACTGTGCCGATTTCAATAATTCTTTCACCATTGAAAAGCTACATTCACCCTGAGTAACACAGGCTAACTTTTATCCCTGAATTCCCACGGGAACGGAAACTACGCGGGTGAACCCCGTGACATCTGCTAATAATATATAAATTGAATAAGTTACATGTATATAACGTTGTGAGTTACACATACCTATACTATTAATTTTAGATAATATAGATAATTAATTAAGACACTCGGTGTAACCAGTTTGTTTTCCCAAAGTAATAAGTAAATGAGACTACACTTCATTCGCGCTATGTGCGTCTATGTAGCTCAAATTGTTTTGTTTTTGTAATTTCCTAGATATAAGCCTTTTGCAGTGCGATTCTGGTCAAATCACCGCGTGAAAATGTAGGCGTAGTGAGGGCGAATTGAGCTGTCATTCCATACTAATGCTAGGCATTGACAGTTCACTTCACTCAAGTTTTCACGGCGTGACTTTTACTAAATCGACCGGCTGGTTACATCTTTTATTTTCTCTTTTTGTGTTTATTGTTTTTCATTGTGTCAATGTCATGCATACCTACCAGTTATTTGCATGGTTTTTAGATGTAATTTTTTTTATTTGAAAGTTGTTAGTGACTGTGCTGTTAGTGTGCTGTTAGTTAAAGAAATAAACCTAATTATAATGTACTAGCAGACGTCACGCGGTTTCACCCGCGTAGTTCCCGTTCCCGTGGGAATACAGGGATAAAAAGTAGCCTATGGCACCCGGGGATAGTGTAGCTTTCCAACGGTGAAAGAATTTTACAAATCGGTCCAGTAGTTTTTAAGCCTATTCATTACAGCCAAACAAACAAAGTTTTCCTCTTTATAATATTAGTGTAGATAACTAACTGCAACCAGCTGACTACTTTGTTTTAATTATTGAGGTTTGACTTTTATCTAAATGTGAATATTTTATCGTAAAACTGTTACTGTGCAATTTGTTTATGTGTGTAAACTCGGATACAAATAACTTGTTGATGAATAAATGACTAATGACTACTACGATAAAAAAATATAATTCTTTACAGCGAAATACATTTTTGTTTGGGATTTTCCTCTGTTAAACCGCCATTTGAAAAATGCATTATGAAGTTTATAATATACTAGCGGACGTTTATAATACAGGGATTAAAAGTAACCTATGCCACCTGGGGATAGTGTAGCCTCCCAAAAGTGAAAGTTTTTTTCAAATCAGTCCAGCAGTTTATAAGTTTATTCGTTATACATGCAAAAATACAAATCTTACCTCTTTACAATATTAGTGTACCTATGTATAAACAACGGCAAAACAGATTTATTCGAACACTCAACTAGATGAATAATAAAAAAAAACAAATCTTCGTTCACGTATTTCAATTCAAACAAAACACCCCGAAAAAGCGACATGTCAGCACATAAACGAAACGTAACGTGTACACATTAAAAATTCACGTTCACCTCATTCGACCCGCAAGTGTACTGGAGTGCCGAAAATCTACCCACCCAATACAGACAGTACAAACACGGACTGTACCACTTTCCCGGTATATTTGCAATTGCCGGGTTTATTGAGCATGTTCACGTACTACGTATTAAGATTATTTGGTGTTCCCTTTTTTTGGCCCGATTTGCATTTAGTGTTCGGTTTTATGGAATGGGGGTTGATTTGGTTATTTGGGGCAATATTGAAGGTACTGTACTACTTTTAGGATGTGTGAGGCTTTAGATTCATGATCGATATAACTTGTTTATGTATAAGTATGTTTACTTTATTAGTATTGTTTTACTTTCTTTTTTTTCATTTAAAATTACACCTGCCACTGCTTTTCTGTACAGTAGTAAGTTCATGGTACATTTTTTTTTTCAAATATTCCACTTCTGTCTATTCACGTGTCAGTGTTTGTTACAGAGTGTTTGTGTTGTGGCAGTAGGTCTGAGAATAGGTCGTTAATTAAAAAAAAGCAGATATTCCACAAAAAAAATATTCCACGACTTTTTCACACAACGCCATTTAGGCCCAAGTTAAGCTTGAGAGCTTGTGTTGTGGGTACTAAACAGCTGATTTAAACATACTCATATACCTATTTCTAAAAACATACATATTATAGATAAACTACACCCAGACACAGAACAAATGATCATGCTCTTCACACAAACATTTGTCCTGGGTGGGAATCGAACCTACGACCTCCGGCATAGCAGTCAGGGTCACTAACTACTAGACCAACAGGCCAGTCACATTTATACAATTATTAAAAATTGTAGATTATTATTAGAAAAAGAAAATATTTAATTTAAAACACGCAACATAGTCTAATGTCGTCCAGAAGGAACTCACTCTGGATATTTACTTATGGTTAAAATAATAAAAACACTATTTCAAATATCAAAGCATCCAGCAAGAATGGCCCTAAAATATGACATCTTTGTACGTCATGAAAACAAATTGCATTCGACAGTGGCAACACAATTTGCATATAGTTAAATTTACATACGGTATCCCTATTGTACTGTTCCCATGAGAACAATTCACACAAATGATGAGTTAACCGTAAATGAAATTCGGATACTTGATATTTTCACCATTCGAAATACCGAAATACCGGTACAATTTATCGGGAATTAATCAACCAAATTTGTACCTCGTTTATGAATACAAAATGGACGTTTCTGTGTTCGCCAGCATCGATAATTTGTTACTCGTTTATTACTGAGTGGAAGGGACATCGACAAATAATAAGAGACAGTTCAGTTCATTGAAATGAAATGAAATTCATCATTCATTCATTTTTTTTTTTTTTATTCTTTTTGAATCTTACTGTATTTATTGTATTATATATATTTGTGTTTTCTTTTTTATTTTTTATATACTTTGTTTGTTTTCTTGGATGTGTCCGTGGCATCACAACGGGCCCTATCAGAATAACAGCGCTGCGATGTTTATATTTTTAAATGTCGCAGCTAATGCTGAGATAGGCGCCTTTTTGGTCTCGCACAGGTCTTTTTATTATTGTTATTATTTTATTTTTGTCTCTCGTTTTTTAATCTTTTTTTTTTTATTATCTGTATTGCTGTTCTTTTGTTTTATGTTCTGTGCGTCCAAATAAAATATTTTCTTTCTTTTTTTTTCTTTCTTTCTTTCTTTCTAAATTTAATTCTGTAATTAGATCTTCCCAGATACTTTTACGTGTCATTTTTATTTTAAACTAAGTACCTAAATGGCATTTTCAAGAAGAAACGCAAGGGTCATGGTTTCTTTTAAAATCCAGACATAAGATTGTATTCTTTTAATATGAGAGTCTCACGATGCAGAGCAAAGTCTTGAAAAGCCTTTTGAAGAAAGAATCAATTCAGCTTTGAGTTGACCAGTCCCAATAGACGGCATGCATGCTTCAGTCATCGTGTAGCTCAAACCTATTTCAGGGAGCACGACGACCCACCACAAGACGCTATTTGCCGGTATTTGCGTAAGCCACGTAAAAGTACGCATCATTTTGGAACCCCCATCTTTATAGTTATCTATTTGTCGGCTTAGTGACATTTTTTTCCGCGGGAAATCACCATGTCTCTCTAGGTCAATGAGATTTTTACGTTAATGCATACACACAAATACATACATAATTGCAGAATAGACCTTCTTTATCCACGGTAAGTAATGTTAAATTGGTTTAAAATATGTAATATTGTAACTTGGCATGTTATATTTTCAGTAACTACTTGTTCTAGAAGAGTATTTTTTAATTGGCTTTTTGATAAAGTTTTAGTTTTAGTCCCTCATCTAGATTACAAGAAAATAAATGACGTAATATATTTTTTTGTTTTTCCACGTATGTCATAAAATAACGGCGATACATCGAGTCAAAATGTCGCATGACGTCACTAGCCAGTTTATACTAGATAATGACGTTACAAGCCCCCACTCCTCAAGTTTTCCAACCATAAAAAAATTAAAAAAAAATACGTGTCCAATTATTTCTTGTAATCTGAATGACGGACTACAAACTAAAATTTTGACAAATACCCCAATTATCGCTTTGACAAAATGGTCTTCTTCTTTTCTTGTAGTTAGTTACGAAACGGGTCTCAAATTTGATGTGGCCCAAGGACCTCTGATTTGGCTTTGACAAGTGGTAACTAAAGAAAATGCACACAAATCCAAAAAAAATATAACAAATGATTTTTATTTCTATGAATTGTTTTTTGAAAAACGCTTTAATCCGTCAAACAAACAAAACATCTTTTTTAAATTAGCAAGGTCAATTTTCTTAAATATGAGTTCCAATACCAAAATCTGACATCCAATTAAATAGAGAATCCCCCGAAAAACACTACCCGAGACCCGAGCAATTTCGTCGACCGAAAGTCAACAGAATAAGAATTTACGGTATCATATTGTAGGTCCTCCAATCGATTCGTGTTACAAATGCGAAGCCAACCAATCGCGACTAGAATATAAATTATAAAAACAGAGTTATCGATACGCTTCCAGGATTTGTTTAATCCAGCAGAATTGGAATTGACGAGCTTTTTTGGTTTCGTTGGCGTCCATTTCCCGATAATCAGGTACTTGATAGTGTTGGTTGATACCAAAGAGATTTAAAACACTATAGAGCGGGTATGTCAAGGAAATGTCACAGAAAAACGTTGATCCCATGTCTCAGTTCCGCCACCTAGAATAATATATGAATATTGGAGCGGTAGCGGAGCGTACTACAAAAAACTCATAGACTTGTATCCAGCAGGATACACTTTTTCGGACGAAAATTTTGTTCGTGATGTCCGGTCTATAGGTATTGAATGTCTTTGGTTGATACTATCTACAGCTTTTCTCAACTTCAAGTCTTCATTAATGGCTGTTATAGACTATCAAACGATTGAGATTAAATCAGTAAGTTATGTTTAGAACAGCAAAGAGAGCAAAATAATAAAGTTTATTTTTTTACTGGGTGCGTTTCCTACCCCAAATAAATGTTTGTGTGACCACGATAATTTGTTCTGTGTCTGCCCAGACACATACACACATACATACATACTCGTATTACATACAAATCGTACCCGTAATTTGTATGTAATACGAGTATGTATGTATTTAGGAATTTATAAGTATGTTTATCAGTTGCCTAGGAGTCATTGCACATGCTCTGCTTTGTTTGAGACTACATGGCGTTGTGTGAAAGCTGTGAAATATTTATTATTAGAAATTAATACCTACAAAAAAACTATTTTCTAAAAATCCTCCCCGTGCAGGTGAAGCGAGCGATGAAGTGAGCTGTCAGTGAAAAAAAACTAACCGCTCAACGATGCCCTAGTTAAAATATCTTCGTCTCTTAAATTAACTGTTTTAATTGTCTGTTTTTTTTGCGAGGATGTTGAGCCCAACGCAAAGCTGCGCGCCGCGAAGTCGAACACCCCGGTGTACATCTCTCGCCTGCATTACACCACTGAGGCTAAGGACATCGAGGAGTACGTGCGCCAAAGACTAAAGACACGCCAAGAGTACAGCTACTGGAGTCGCGCCGCAACGTCAATTTCAAGGCGTTTATGGTGCGCATCCCAACGTGTATGCTCCATTTGGTGCTGGAAGAAAGTTTTTGGCCACAGGATGTGGTGTTCCGTCGCTTCCGCGGACAAATTCCACAAGAACGCACATCATTTCGTGCTAGTGATGTGATACTAACATAGTTTTATAAGATTTTACTAAAAAAGTGTTATTAGTGTGAATATAAATGGTTTATTTTTTTTATTAAAACCTAGTAATTAAGGGCCTGTATAACACGGAAAACTGGCCATATAAACGTGCATAGCGTAGCTCACGTCTATTAGAGATTATAGAATAAATTCACAGTAAACACAATTCAATTTAATTTTATGCTCCGATCTTATTATAAGTTCCCGCGAATCATTAGCAAAGAGAAGAAGAGCGAAGTGAACTGTCAATTTCTAGCAATATAATGACAGCTCAATTGATCTTTACTTCACCTACATTTTACGGATGATTTATTATAGCACTGCTGTAAATTGAGCCTCGTCCGCTCTGCAATTTGTAGTCAAGATTAACTTGTTTTTAAAGTTGCTTTTGTTAATTTAACATTCATGTTTACCTTTACTCCATGTCTTAAGTGTATTTAGTGCATATTGTATCCTTCCTATTTCTATTATTTCTGTTATTTATCGTGCTTGTTAGTGATCCTAAGATTTCTGTATCTTATTCTGTTTTTTTTTCTCGTGAGAACCTGTAATTGGCTTTGTGTTCCTTATTTAATTATTAACCATCTGCTACAGCTGTTGGTTCTCCTTTCAATAAATAAGTCGTTAAAGTAGTTTTTTATTTATTTATATAAATAAAAAACTACTTTAACGACTTCTATAAAAGGAGGAGGTTATCAATTCGAATGTTTGTTTTTTATGTTTGTTCGCGCCTAATTTCGTCGCTTGCCAACCGATTTGAAAAAATATTTTGTTTGAAAGGGTACACTCTCCAAATGGTCCCATAGTCACCAAGTCGGGATCTGACGATTGAATCTTGGCGAAATCGGGGGAACTCTTCAATTTTTATAGGAAAACGTACAGCGATTTTGGTATTTTTTTTTCTACTAGCTAAGCATTTGCATTTAATAAGTACCATTGTACCATCAGATCTGATGATGAGACAGGCATAGGAATATTATAAGACTATATAGGTATCCTAGCCGTGTATGGACGTGTTGGAATTGTAACGGTGGCCAATAAAATGAATGGAGCAAAACCACCAAAGCCACAGACTTCCGAAACTAGAGTTATTTAACGCCTGTTAGTGTTTTTCAACGAAGTAGGTTGGTTTTTTTAAGTACTCTAATTTGCTGCTATATATTAAATGCTGCGCTACTGCTGATCATGAGGTCCCGGGTTCGATCCCCGGGTCGGGCAAAGTGTTATTGAGTTTTTCAATCTGGGATTTCTCAGTAGCAGCCCGGAGTCTGGATTTGTGCCCGATGGATGGCAATAGGCTCGCCCCCTATTACATGGGACTTAAACATAATGGCGAAATGTGGGTGTACTACCAGGTACACCTCTGCCTAGCCCTTCGGGGATTACAGGCGTGACGATATATGTATATTAAATGCTGGGTCTGAATTATACACCTAATCAATACACACCGCTGATATACTAAATGCGACATAATCTAAATTCACAAAACAAAATTAAACCACGCGATAACCGGCTCCACATTCATGCTAACTACACACAGAGACATTAATCCGAAATAAACCATTATAACTTGACCTCCCGCGTCCCTCTTGCCGTATTAAAATCTGTTAACACAAACTGAAAGTTGCACACATCGACGGCTCAAGTAACGTCGGTACGCGGGGTTCACAGATGGCGTATCACGCACACATAGACAGGGCGTTCGATCAATACTACGCTACGTAGGACTCCGTACTGCACTTCAGTAGGAACGAATGAATGCGTTGTTCGCTTCGACGGCCATCATTGTGAATGGAAGGAATGAGGATCGAACGATTTGCGGAGTGAAGATGAAAAAAATTGGATGCCTCAAGTGTTTTATTGAAGGGGTTGAAATATGACAGCTATTTTTCCTCTTCACGTCGAATGAGTGTTTAATAATGATCGAGAGATATTTGTTCGGAATTTTGTTGTTAATAATAAAATTATATTACTAGCATAAAACTGTCCTACTTAACCGGGCAACGGTGTTTTCTCATACAGAGAAGGTATGATCATTGATTACCACGCTTACTCTATGTGGAATTGCGGATTGGTGGTTTTGTGCTTATCTAACTATTTAATTATGAAGCAAGAACTAAGGAACTCAGCTTCTTTTCTATTTTTTATTCTTTTTTGATTTTCGCGCGAACGATTATGGTCGACTTTCGACTTCTTAGAGACCGCTGTTGTGTATTAAAAGCCTTTCTTACCGGTAGAACAATAAAGTGGTTCATCTAGGTGTTCCATGGTTAACTTACTGTAAGTAGGTACCCTTAGTTTACCTCATAAGTAAACCTTGGCTATTTAACTAAAATAATGTACCTACCCGTAGTTCACCTAACTACCGTGAACTGCGAGTAATTGTATAAAATAAAGTATACACATTGAAATAACATACACCGGTTGAATTTCGACCACTAGCTATGTTAAGAATAAGAATAAGAAGCTTTTATTTGTATAGAATGTAGGTATTACAATAAGGTGTTAACAAAAGTTCAAGAGTCCTTGTACAGACGCCGCAGCACATCAAGTTACCCCAATGTGTCAAATTTTCCCAATTGAATAAGAACCTTATTCTGTTTGTCTATTTCAGTTGAAAAACGATCAAAGAAATTTGACACATTTGACACATTTTTTTTTTCTTTTAATTTTGGTTTTGTTTTAATTTTAATTTGATAGTTTTATTGTTAAATGGTCTCAACATTGTTTTGTAAGGAAAGGAGCGAGACAGCCCCAACACAAGTACTTTTGTAACTTACTGGGGCTGCCTTAATTTATTTTATGTATGCAATGTTAGAGGAAATAAAACCCTTTTTATTTTATTTTTTTATTTTTATCAGCGCAGGTAAAATATGTATACAAGCATCATAAATCAACATTCAAAAAATCGGATATAGAATAGTAACATTTTTGTAACAATTCGTCGGTAAGTCGTTTTTTGAATATTCTAAATGGTTGATCTTTAACAATGATGTTAAATGTTGTGCCTGTGTATATAAATAATCGAGATTGTAACGATTCTTTTATACATTTCCTCTGCACACTTGAGTACGAGAAACCACTTGAGCCTCTTAACATTATTTTTCCAATACAAGATATATCTCGGTATTTTTCTCAGTTTATTCGAAAGTAGTATTACCACTTAACATTACTTGACCCAGAATTATACTCATATATTCAATTTATTTCGAACTTTGTGGTACGTTTAACCCAGTTTAACCGTGGTATACAAAGTTCTGTAGACGTAACGCGGTTTCGCCCGCGTAGTTCCCGTTCCCGTGGGAATACAGGGATAAAAAGAGCGTCAGCCGGGCAAGTGTAGCTTCCCAACAGTGAAGGAATTTTGGACCATATTCAATGCAAACTAACAAACTGTGTCATTCATCGCTCATTGTTTTATCTCTTTTGATTTTGTATTGTTTGTTTGTCAGTGTCTTTTGAGTGTACTAAATAAATGTTTTATCTATTTATCTATCTATAAAACAATCAAATATTTCGTCTTTTACGCCCGATATTAATAGGTATTCTATCTCAATCCAAATCCCGATCCTTTGTTTTTGACGGCTGCTTCTGATTGGACATCTTTAAGACTCGGATAGGCGAATTCGGTCGTTGATTGGTTACAGACAAAGATCGGGATCAAGATAGCAACCGAGATAGATTATTAATATCCAGCGTAAAATATTGGTATAAAAGTATAGATTCATGCTAGGCACACTAATCATTATCAACTTCGAGTCGACAATGTCAGCTGCAAAAAAATGCCTGCAACACACAAAAAAACCTTCCAAGGTTTTCAGGAATTCAGCAAAAAATACACGAAAACGTCGTTTCTTTTTCATATAATTGAGTATATGACCTTTCCTTCAACTGGCCCGTATAATCTACGACAGAATGGAAATAGCTGATACATTACTTTTTTTTTGCTAAAGGAAAACGGTTGGATGGAAAATTACTTGGGTCGTCAGACGTTGAGATAGATATTCGTGTAGTTTGGACCCTTTAACTCGTCATACGAGGACTTGTGGCTAAAAAATACCAGTTGCTGCGGTCGCTTTATAGGTGGGAACCGTACATTACATTTTGTAGTCGGTTGATAAGTCAAACCGTGAAAAATTAAGGGCAGTAAGCGCCCATGTTGACTGGCCTATTTGTGATGAGCACGATCATTTGTTCTGTGTCTGGGTTTAATTTATCTCTAAAATGATTGAAATTAGAAATATGGAAGTACAGACGCCAGCACATCGAGTTACCACAATGTGTCAAATTTCTTTGATCGTTTTTCAACTTTATGTCAAACAGAATAAGGTTCTATTCAATTGGGAAAATTTGACGCATTGGGGTAACTTGATGTGCTGGCGTCTGTACGTTTATCAGTGTCTAGTATACACATAGCACAAGCTATACAGATTAGGACTAGATTGCGTTGTGGATAATTTATTTATTTTATTATGTAATTAGTATGTAATCATACTCATGGACTGCCTTTGGTCTAGTGACCGTAAGTGCTACTGCTGAGTGCTGAGCATGAGTTTCCGAGTTTGATCCCCGTGTCAAGCTTTTCCATATAGAATTTTTCAGTAGCAGCCCAGAGCCTGGATTTCTACCCGGTTGATGGCAATAGACTCGCCCCCATTTACATGGGACGGCGAAATGTGGGTCACCTCTGCCTAACTCTTCGGGGCTTAGGTACAGGTGTGAAGTTATGTTTTATATAATCATACTCAAACACACTCATAAATATAAACTTAACGAATCACAAAGATCCACAGCATAATACAAAAAAAAAACCAACCTCGTTAAAAATACAACACGAATATAACGATCAGAGAGGAAAAACGAAAATTATGAAGATTTTTTTCTTGAAGATAATTCCCTCTTCATCTGAATGGGTATTGGAATCATTTGATAAATACTCGAGTAGATTCAGAGAGCGAAAAAGCTGATGTTTGATTTGTAAGGGTAGGATCTTGTTTTCATTTTTATCTTGTATTTCGCGGGAACTTCTATTATTACTGGCTCGTTAGAGTTGTTAGTCTGTCAGTTTATTGGGATTTTTGTTGTGACTTTTACTTCTTATTGAAACGGTAGTATTTGTCTAGTGGTCTTCTCCTTCTTGTTGTGTGACCAGCTGAGCTATTCTACTAATTTATTTATTTATTTATAAAGGCTTACCAACTAAGACACATACAGACAATCTTAGGAATATTATAAACGACTAGACTAGACTGCCTCGTTGGTCTAGTGGTCGCACGCGCTACTGCTGAGCATGAGGTCCCGGGTTCGATCCCCGGGTCGGGCAAAGTGTTATTGAGTTTTTCTATCTGGATTTTCTCAGTAGCAGCCCGGAGTCTGGATTTGTGCCCGATTGATGGCAATAGGCTCACCCCCTATTACATGGGACTTAAACATAACTGGTGAATTGTGGGTGTACTACCAGGTACACCTCTGCCTAGCCCTTCGGGGATTACAGGCGTGACGTTATGTTATGTTATGTTTTAATATTATAAACGCGAAAGTTTGTGAGTATGGTTAGATGGATAGATGTTTGTTACTCTTTGACGTAAAAACGATTGAATGGATTTTTAATAAGGTATGGAGATAGCTGACACCCTGGTTTAACACATAGGCTACTTTTTATCCTGACTGGCCTGTTGGTCTAGTAGTTAGTGACCCTGACTGCTATGCCGGAGGTCCTGGGTTCGATTCCCACCCAGGACAAATGTTTGTGTGATGAGCACGATCATTTGTTGTGTCTGGGTGTAATTTATCTATAATATGTATGTATTTAGAAATATGTTAGTATGTTTATCAGCTGTTTAGTACCCATAACACAAGCTCTCAAGATTAACTTGGGACTAAATGACGTTGTGTGAAAAAGTTGTGGAATATTTATTTATTTATTAATCCCTGAATTCCCACGGGAACGGGACCTACGCGGATGAAACCGCGGGACGTCTGCTAGTTGACTATATTATCTTTGACAGTGACTAACTGGCGAACACTTGCACACAAAACTTTGATGACAACTGAGAATTTACAAAAAATGGTATTGTACAGACGCCAGCACATCAAGTTACCCCAAAGTGTCAAATTTTCCCAATTGAATATGAACCTTATTCTGTTTGTTATAAAGTTGAAAAACGATCAAAGAAATTTGACATATTGGGGTAACTTGATGTGCTGGCGTCTGTACTTTAAGTGGACTTCAAGTTACGGTGCCAATCAGACGGGGTACGGTGAGCTTCGTCACACCTCTGCAAGTGCCTCACGGGTATGTAATCGGAGAGTCACCACATCTACAGACCGATCACAGCAAGAGTTGCATTTTTTTTTTTTTTTTCATTATGAGTAACTGTATTAAACGCATAAAAATTACAATCTAGACCTATAGGCGAATAAGTAATTTAAGTCTAACTTAATTTGCTAAAAACTCACAAAGTTAAGAATGTGACCATTGGCACTTTTCTTATTGACTCTATTTTATAATAAAACGACACTTTGTTCTTGTGTTCATTAAGAATAGCACTCAATGCACTACTTAACACTATCTTCACTAAACTAAATGTACACCTGGTACACAATTGTACACCTGGCTTGTCAATAAATGCTTCTACACTACTAATGACTACCTTAGACTTACGAATAAAAAAATGATGTAAGTAGTAGTGTAATAAATAAAGTGTTTAGTTTAAGATTAGTCTTACATAGTACATAATGTTAAGTTTCACATACCAGCAATGGTCAATATGAGGATCCAACATTTATATATTACGTACCACCTATTTACCCATATTATGTGAATAAATTATTTTGATTTGATTTGATTTGAATGGTTTAGTTCTTTTTAGTCTTCTTACTATGTCTGTGGTGTCAAGGAGCTTGATAGCCTCGACGTTCACATGATGGAGAAGCCTTTGTTCATGGGCTTCGGCGTGTTTTTTTATAACTTCACTAACAAGATACACTCCTAGGTCTCGGTGGATGTCAACATTTCTAACGTACCAGGGAGCGTTCACTATACTCCGATGCACCTTATTTTGGAATCTTTGAATGATTTCAACGTTAGTTCGTTTTGTACAGCCCCAAAGCTGAATGCCGTATGTTCATACAGGCATGAGTACTTGCTTGTATAAAAGTACTTTGTTGTACACTGACAA